>CM070557.1:5199989-6649165 GCA_036346405.1 Phyllostachys edulis
ACTAAGAGTGTCTTCAAATCACCCATAACATATGATCAATGTAAATAAAAACAATATCTGAAATCGCAATGTAAAATATCAATGATTCATAGTTGACAACATACCACGTGTCCATTTATGTTCTTGTCGCTTTTGTGCTGATGTGTATGGATGTACAAAATAGCCCTGTGTGGATTCTTCTTTTCAGGATTTTGTTTTCTCTATTGAACATATGATTGAATTATTAATGAGTCGATAATCCTTGTATAACTTATGAATGGAAAAGGAGATGCATATAATTACACTCCTATTTTGCTCACTTATATCCTGTCAAAGAATTAGCAAATACAGAGAATCACTTCATTTTGATAATTTTGTAGAAAAGCTAATCTATTAGAAAAAATGTAAAAGAAAAAGCTGACGGTGTCTATGTACCTGTGCTTTCTTGCTCATCCAGTTATTGACAAGAGCATTCCACTGGTCAGCAACCACACCTTTTGGGACATTGTTGTAATTAACTTCCATACTCTTATGCACATCAAAATAAAGTGATTTCAGATTTGACTTGTGTTGCCTCCATTTTTCTCCAATACTTCTTACTACATATTTTTTCGTTCGAGGAGCATAAAGGAATCTCATCTCACAGATCCATTAAAAAATTAATATGCAAACAAATAAAATGTAAAGCATAATATTATAAGTTGGCAAAAAAGTTGATGTTTACTTTACTTGCTCAAGTATATTCTTTTTATTTTTTCTTCATTGGTATTTCTTTCTTTCTTGCCTATTAGTGTCCTCCAACTGCATACTCAAGCTACACAAGCATCCATTCCGAGCAACCATGCCAAGAAAATTGCCTAGAAGTCCAAATTTCTTCACCAATTGCCCGATTGAGATCATTACACTCAACCACAATTCTAAGCCCTTTGGGAGGTTCCAAACATCCTTCGCTTTTGTCTTCCCACGCTTCGGTTTCTCCATTTTCATTTGTTCTTGTTACATTGCAAAACAAATTCAATGTTCAACAAGCGAGTAATCAACATTTCTTATCCTCGAATATCAAGAACTATGTAATTACCTTGAATGTTAACATCAACGTCATCATCATTATCTGTCCGGCCTTCTTCAACATTGCTAGATACCGGTTGAAGTTCAGGTGATGCAGCATGTTCTTGAGGGTAATTCTCTTATGTTCCTCTGACATATATTCATCATGGCATTGGACAACACGTGTTCTAACGAGGATTAAAACCTCTATGTATTATCTTAATACATAATAAAAGACCATACGTCTTCATGGTCGTAACCCCTAAGACTAACAACCTCACTAGTCGTAAGGATTCCAGAGGTTACATAAGGGTACCCTGCCTGACAAGGTCTCAGACTAGTCTCCGACTGTAGTCGCTTCGAGAAGCTATGAACTAGTATCTATAATCGATCCCAAGTATATTCTTACTGCATGATGAATATAGCATGTGTTGTATACTTCATATCACACGGCTACATAGTCCTAAAGACACTAACAACAACCACGATACGGTTGAGTGTCTCTAAGAAACTTAACCGTAGAGCAGTTAACACATTTTTAATTGACGCCTCGCCCCGACCAATCGCAACGCTTCACCAGGGACGCCTTCTCCAAGAGTAATCGCCACCTCTTCGAAAGTTATTTAAGGGTGGAGCATAGAAGACCAAAAGGCAGAGGGATATGGAGAAGCACATCGACAATCACAACTGGTTTGAGACAAGCAAGACAAAGATCATTATATTAGAGCATAACAATCTCCATATTCAAGTAATTAGGATTAGTCCCTAGTCGGGTCGTAAGCACCCCCTATAAATCCAATTCATATCAATAAAGAGCGCCCCATTCTATCCTAGGAAATATCGCCATTTTCCTCTTTTATTTCATAAGATCGGCGATTCGATCGTCGACACGCTTCTTCTACCCTTGGCATATCTCGCTTAACCAAATTGTTATTAATTGTATCTAGAATTGATTGAGAGAAGCAATTAATTTATGAGGCATTCATTCTTATAGCTGAATCAAAAGAATGTAACTACAATTAAAAAAATCAAGATAGCAAAGACATTAGAGGGTGAGTTTTCCACTAGTTTCCAGTAAGAGACATACTATCTTTCCAGTAAGAGACATAGTATCTTTCCCAATTTCATTAGGTGCAGATCAAGTGCAGGTAAGTACAGACTAAGAGCATCAGGTGAATAAGATAAGAGGGTGAATTTTCCACTAGTTTCCAATAAGAGACATACTATCTTTCCCAATTTCATTAGGTGCAAATCAAGTGCAGGTAAGTACAGACTAAGAGCATCAGGGCATGAGTCTAGAAATGCATCAGGTAACTGAACCAGCATCAGGGCATGAGTCTAGAAATGCATCAGGTAACTGAACAAGCATCAGGGCAATGAGTCTAGAAATGCATGAACCATAGACAACAAACAACAAGGCATGAGTCTAGAAATGCATCAGGTAACTGAACAAGCATCAGGACATAAGTCTAGAAATGCATGAACCATAGACAACAAACATCAGGGCATGAATCAATAAAAGCATAAAAATCAGTATATCAAGAAATGGGGAAAACAAATCGGGGTTAAGTTCTAGGGTTGAGCCATGGCACGTGTGGCCGAGCCGCCATGACCATGGGCACAGCCATGCGCGGGCGGGTGCACTAGCTGGGGAGGGGCGCATGGGGGCGAGCCAAAGCGTGCACACAGGCGCGGGCGAGCCCGAGGTAGGTGCAAGCCGAGGGGAGGAGCAGCCACCAGGTACCAGCGGCCGGAGGCTGGGCCGGCAGGGGGATGGGCGTAGGTGAGCATGGGTCGAGGGGAGGAGCAGCCACCAGGCGCCGAGGCCGGAGGCCGGGCTGGCAGGGGACAAGCGTAGGTGAGCGCTGGCGTGCGGGCACGCACACGCGTGGGACCTAGGCGGAGATGGAGACAGGGAGCGAGGCTGGGGCGGCGAGAAGAGTGAGGCTGAGATTGGGAGAGACGACGAGAGGAAAGGAGCGGGCGGTGTGCAGGAGGCTGACCTGTGGGAGGGGGGAACGCCATGGGCCAAGTGAGGAGCCGGGAGGTGTGGAGGCGTGATGGGGAAGAAGAAACCTGCATTTATTAGAAACCGATTTATGTGGAGGCGTGAGCAGATTTTTAGGGGAGGTGAGAGGATTTTTCTTTATATAATTATAGAAACTAGCTGTTATAGTACCCTTTCTATGGAAGGTGGGGTCACAATAGATATTGCCCTGTAAAACCAAACATTTGGTGGGATTGGAGACTCTGAGAGAGGGAAAACAAGGATAAAAAAGACACGAGAAAAATGGAGGGAATGAATGGAGGAGATGAAAATAGTTTTGGAAGTTGAACTGCAGAAGCAAAACCATACCAAAAATTTTGCTACTGGAATTCATTCCGTACAGGCAAGATAAATCATGGAAGTAAGCACACTATCTTTTGCCTACGCCATTCGGCTCTATCAACCTATTCAAGTGAGCATTTGTTCTCCGAATGAGATGAAAATTTCACCAGGTACTCCCACTTGCATTGCTACCATGTCACGTAACTTATCCACCGAATTCATTCTCAGACAGTATGATAAATCATGGAAGTCAATACACGCTTTTGCCTATGCCGTTCGGCTTTATCAGCCTATTCAAGCGAGCATTACTCTCAATGAGCTGAAAATTTCATAGGACTCCCACTAGCACTCCTACCATGCCACATAGTTTTGCCGCTAGGATTCATTCCGTATGATGCAGATAAATCACAAATGTCAAGACACGCCTATGTCTACGCGCCGGCTCTATCACTATTGAAGCAAGCATTGGTTCTCCTAATGAGCTGAAAATTTCACATAGGACTCCCACCGCTCTGGTACCTTGCCATAGAATTTCACCGCTGAATTCATTCCGCATCAGGCATAATAAATCATGGAAGTGCGACGCTTTTGCCTAGTTGTTCGATCTATCACCAATGCAAGCGAGCATTGGTTCTCCTAATGAGGTGAAAATTTCACATAGGACTTCCACCTTCTTTGCTACCATGCCAAAAAATTTCACTACTAGAATTCATTCAGACAAAGGCAAGATAAATCATGGAAGTAAGCACACGCTTTTGCTCACGCCCATTCGCTCTATTAGCCTATTCAAGCGAGCATTTGTTCTCCTAATGAGATAAAATTTCACCGGTACTCCCACTTGCATTGCTACCATGTCATAGAATTTCACCATCGAATTCATTCCAGATTATGTTGATAAATCATGGAAGTCAATACACGCTTTTGCCTATGCCGCTCAAATTTATCACCAATTCAAGCGAGCATTGGTTCTCCTAATGAGGTGAAAATTTCACATAGGACTTCCACCTTCTTTGCTACCATGTCACAAAATTTCGCCATCGAATTCATTCCATACAAAGGCAAGATAAATCATGGAAATAAGTCCACGGTCTTTGGCTACGCCATTTAGCTCTATCACCTATTCAGCAAAGATTTGTTCTCCTAATGAGATGAAAATTTCACCGGTACTCCCACTTGCATTGCTACCATGTCACGAATTTCACCATCGAATTCATTTCAGATTGTGTAGGATAAATCATGGAAGTCAATACACACGCTTTTGTTTATGCCGCTTGGCTCTATCAGCCTATTCAAGCGAGCATTTGAAATCAGAGAGTTAAACATTTCAAGTCATGGTAAAATAAGATAGTACAGCATTTCAAGTCATGATAAAATCACCGAGTCACTAGTCATTTCAAGTCATGGTAAATTCAGGGAGTTAGACATTTCAAGTCATGGTAAAATCACCAAGTTACGAATTCCATGTCATGGTAAAATCACCAAGTTACGAATTCCAAGTCATGGTAAAATCAGGAAGTAAGACATTTATGTGTACGTCCAAGTTTTGGTAAAACCACAGAGTCACAGATGGTTTCTAATATGAATCTTTTGTGATTCACAACGCAGGAGAGCGGAAATTTTTGGACACATGCGCAAGGTATTAAAATTTTGAGTTTGTGCGTGAGAGCTAAAAATTTTGGACACGCGCGGAGGGCTAAAATTTTGGATGTGTGCTGGAGGCTACATGTTTCATTGTTGTTGAATTTACTTCGAATGTGGACAAAGATGCATGGAGAAGGTTCTATTTCGATGCAAGCAAATGTTTTGCAGCAGGGAAATGTTTCATTGTTGTTGAATTTACTTCGAATGTTGACTGAAGGCACTTCTGCAATATGTTTTGGATGTACTGTCTTATTTTTAGTCGGCATTCATAATCATTTATGGGAAAATAGAAGGGAGTTAATCATGTTATTTGTATGAAACTGCTAGAATTAATTCACCATTTTTTACAGTAACATTTGTTTATGATTACAATCAATCCCAAAAGGAAAAAAGTTATGAAAATTCTTCCAGTCCAAATTCCTACTCCACTCCAAACCAGATAGCTTTGCGCTTTTCTCCGACCCAGCTCCTATGACGCCCATCCAAAGAAAAACTAGTATCCTCCAAACCGAAGGAACATAATCCAAAGAAAACTAGTATCCTCCGACGCCCAAACCGCTATCACCAAGTAGGACAACATCTCAAACCCATAGTACTTCTATCGTAAATCAAGATCCGCACTCTTCACCTAAAATCAATGGCACAAAAAAATATTCAGCTTATGAAACTCAACATTAAACACAGGCAGAGCACACCACTAGAAAGACATTTTAGTATTCTACCATTGATATTCATATAGTCACAACACCCAAAGAAGGTTCAAGACTTAATGGCAAGAAGGCTCCATTCAAAATTGACAAATATGGCAAAGAAGGCTCCATTCAAAATTACCTGCCAGAAATAATAATTGGTTAAGTGGAGGTAATGGACATGTAATTAAAAAAGTGTAACACACAAACCCTGAGAAACTGACCTTTAGTGAGTTACTAAGTTTCATGATGTGAACCTATACTTGGATCTACAGTTGTTCCCTCTATATCTCTTCGAACCCATGTTTGACTATTGTGTACATTATCAAAAAGCTCCCTAAGATTACCGACATGATAAGGTTCACTTTCTACATCATTCCATTCTTCACCCATTTCAAAATCATCTCTAGGCTTTATCTTCAACACAACTGCCCATCCTGGATTTATATGGTCTTCCACATAGAACACTTGGTCAACTTGATTGGCAAATACAAAAGGTTCATGCTCTGTCTTTTCACCGGTGTGAATTTGATGTGAGAATTCACAAGTGTGCATCCGTACTTATCTTTTTTTACTCCTTTTTCTTGAGTAACATCAACCCATTCACATTTAAATAGCACAACTGAAAATTTTCTATAATAGTCTAACTCAATTACATCAAGTATCCTTCCATAGTACATCACATCTCCAAGGATAGGGTTAGTATCACCGTAAGTGTAGCTCGATGTTTTTGCAAATACAACAACTCCACTATTTGGAGTCACCTTGTCATAACGCTTGGCTCTAAATCAGATCCATGGATATTAAAGGCTCTGTGGTCTTATTGCTACCTCAAGTGGACCACGGGACAACCATCTAATGTCCTCATCAATGTTGTCGCTACCTCTTTGACGCTCCAACCGCATGATCTGTACCAACCCAAAAAATACATAAGCTAAATTCAAAATTTGATAAAACTAATCCATAGTACTTACATGATCTCTGCACTAATCGAAATTTTTCATTCTACATACGCCAATGGCTTTTGGAGTTAGGCGTTGATTATGTATTTTTCCTTTTCAAATCAAGAGTATGTTCTCTACAACGCAAATAAACATAAATATAAATTGAAACACCGGTTCAACATGTTAAAAGACTATGACAACACACTTACTTGAGATATGGAACGACATACCACAATTGTATAGCACATATCTATGGGCTTGTAATTTCTCTATATCGCTTAAAGTGTAAACAGATGGTTTTCCCAACGGTTTTCCTATTGGAGGAAACAAAGTGGATACATGTCCATATATGGGAGATTCAAATTGATCTTGTTGGTCATGATTCCTTGATTGTTGGTTATGCTTAGTGGAGAAACCTTCCAAGTATCTAGAACAAAACATCATACACTCATTCGCCAAATATGATTCTCGCAATTGAACCCTCTCGATGAGCTTTGTTAAGTAACATATGACTTCAATTTACCCAGATACCTGTAGCACATGGGAAACCATCAAGTTAGTAAGTTATATGATATGCCAAATACGAAAACTTGTATTAAGAAAATATTTGTACCTTTCAATAAAGTACATCCATCGATAGCAAACTAGTCGAGCAATCTTACATTCAGTTGCTAAATGGATGACTAAGTGAACCATAACTGTGAAAAATCCAGGAGGGAATATCATCTCCATTTTGCACAGCGTTATTTTAATTGTTTTCTCCAAGTGGTCAAGCTCATCAACATGAAGAACTTTTGAACATATTCCTCTAAAATAAGCACATAAATCAAATAGTATCGCTATGACATCATCGGGAAGAATGCCCTCAAAGTGATAGGCATGAGTTGTCTGATTAGGACATGCGGTCATGTGTTTTGAGCCCATGAATTTTTCCTTCAACACAGCTTCACAGATTTGGATATATTTCCGAATAGCCATCGAACTTTTATATCTCAAGAACTTTACGTAACAACTACTTCTCACTTCTAGACATAGTAAAGCTTATGTGGTATGTAAAACTTGCTTGATGCTCATTTTTCCGGGTGGAGCTCCTCTCGATGTTCATTGCTTGGAGATCTAGACGAGCCTAGAGATTATCTTTTGACTTCCCATCTAAATTTAGAAGTGTGCCATAAATATTATCACAAACATTCTTCTCTATATGCATCACATCAAGATTATGTCAAAGGAGATTATTGTCCCAATAAGGTAATGTGAATAGACTACTTAATGCCTTGTAAGTATTTGACTTCTTAAAATTACCAATAGCATTTATTTCACCCAATACAGACACTCATAGTAAGTAATAGGTTATGTTCTATGCTCCACGGTCCCATCAAAAGAATTTCTATCAAAGCTTAAATTCATGATCGGTGGCGTAAATCTACGATGACCCATAAAACAAGATTTCTTCCCATGTGTCAAGCTGTTTCGACCATGCATTTGCACCACAAGGTGGAAAAGAAAATTCCCATGCACCATACACTACTACGTAAAAGACCTTCACAGACGGTTCAAAACATCATCACGCACGGTTTTGTGAGCCGCCGAGTTTATGGGTCAAGAATGACATGAGGTCATCATGCATTTTTGAACCGCTCTGTAATACATAATATCACAGATAGTTATTAACTCAAAATCGTTTCAGTGATAGTCGACAATCAAAGACGATTTGTAGATGAAACCGCTTAGATAGTCGACAATCACGCACGGTTGCATCTACAAACCGCTCAGGATTGTCGATTATCATGCACGGTTTCATCTACAAACCATCTATGATAGTCAACTATCACAAACGGTTTCATCTATAAACCGTCTGTGATATTCTTTTGCATTGCTGAATCTATTTCTGTTTATTGGCTAGCCTCAGGAAATGCTAGCCATGCCCTCTGAAACAAGCACATCAGTTCGCACTCATTTTAGAAGCAAGCACATCAAATTCGCATTCATTTCAGAAACAAGCACATCCAATTCACAAATCAATTAACTAAAATTAACCATTAATATACATTTACACACATGTACCATTAAGTTCAATCTTATCCCAATCAAGTTCAATCTACATTGTGGAAACTCCCATCCGATTTATGACCGACTGCTCAGAATGATGCAAGGTGTGATCGAACTTTATGAGCTCGCCTGCTTCAACGCAGCTGCGATGGTCGCAACTCGTCGCTAGGAAGATTAAATTCGTGCTTATATAAATTAGTAAGTATATATGAAATAATTGTTGCAAGATTGACAAACTTAAGGATCATTGGTAATCGTAGAACTCGTGAGTAGTTCCAAGTTGTGGCAAACATAGTATCCACAGATGTTGCGACCCGACGGCTGCTGGTGGCACTACAAAAATAGAATTAGTTAGTTCGAGAGGCATTACTACTAAGTGTTATATAGGATTAATGTGTACTAGCTAGCGAGCACCGAAACTTAGATCATGTCGCAATGACCTTCCTCAGATTTCCTCCTTTAGCATATGACATGTCGAACATCCTACGTGACTCCAAGAAGTTAGCCTTAGCCATTGCAAAGGAAGGAAAGACTACAATAGAGTTTCTATGGAGGAAATGTGTTTACCTGTTGATTAAATTCCAGATAACTGTGAAGTTGTGAGTGGTCCTCTGTAGGGAATCTAGGTATATTATCCATTTCCGTTTTGGTATAATTACAATTAGAATCCAGTAGAACCTACACAAGTATATCACCATGGTCATTAAACCTAAGTTCGTATTGCTTGCAAAGTACAAATCAACTAGTATAGCTAGTAGTGCAACACTTACTCCTGGTTGTAGGGCAAAAGTATGTATTCCTTGTTGTGGCGAGCCAGCAAAAACGCTATAACGTAATCCTCGATTTAATGTTGCATTCGCCTTTGATGGTTTGCTCTGAGACCACGTGGGTCGAGGAAACCTACCGGTGAATTCCTTAATTCGGCTTCAGACATCATGTATCTATATACAAAAGCAAGGAGTTATATATAACATTTATCGGTATTACACGAACATTGACCATGATTGCACACACTTATAGTGCCCAGCATCGCATGAGTGAGACGTCGAGCTGGTCGAGGTTGAAGAGACAGAAAAATTCCTTGAAGGTCACCATGAAGACACAGTCTTGAAGCTCGTGGTTAAAATGATCCATCTTGAACTTGACAGTGACACCTGAGCGTCGTTGTTCATCCGTCTTGTTGGCCTGTTCCATGTACCATGTATGCAATGTCGTGCAAGCCGATCCTAGGGTAGGGCTGTCTAACCTCTTGACCAACGGCTCGCCTAGCACGAATTTCTGGACCAACGGCAAGAAGGGGATATCAGAATAGGAGTCGGCCGTTTTAATTTGCCCTTGCTGCCTCGCTTTGTAGAGCTTGATTTCACAAGAGTCAACTGAGCACGAGGTGTAGATGCATCTGATGCACTGGGCCCTTGCCGCGTCAGTGCAGGTAGCTTTGGTGCAATCAGCTCTCGTGGACTAGATACCGTTGCAGGACATTCCTGTGAAGTTGACATCGAGCAGTAGCTCCGTGAAGATGTCCTCCTTGGGCCATTGGATGAATGTTCCAACGGCTTGCTCTAGAGTCATGACCTCGCTGCTTGGGGGAATATGCAGCAGACGGCCCAAATTGGTACAAACACCATCCACATTCACTTTTGCTAAACTCGCAGTTAGATTTACACCGTGCACCAAAGCCCCGACACCGATGGATACACGCCCCAAGCAAAGCATCTAAGGCAACAGAGGCATATCTCACTTGGAGCTTGCACTTCATAGACACCTACATAACGATACAAAATTAGCTACTCCAACAGGCCTATCAATGGATCGACCATTCCAGAGATAATAATTATTACCTGGATGTCATCGATAGGAAATCTGCCGTCGCCTATTGGGGTAGGGTTAGGGTTGGACGCGCAACTACTCGGAAGTTTTGGGGGGGCTAGCACAGTAGGGGCAGGGGCTTGCAACTAGGGGTGAAAACAGATCGGATAGTTTCCAATCGATCCAGACGAAAACGGATTCGGATTGTCCTAGATCGGATTTTTCTCGGATAATTTTCGGATCGAAAACGAATTCGGATTTTATTTGTCGGAAACGGAAATGAATATGGTAGGCATGATATCCGGCGGATACGAATACGAATAAGGATTATCCGGATAAGCCTAATCCGGATATCCAGAATTTCACAACAGCTTAGGCCCAACCCAGCCCAGCCAACGCGAGCACCATGGCCCTCTCCTACACCGCTGAGTGCGCGCTCTCCCTCGCCTGCACGCGGTGGGTGCTCCGCTGCCTCTCTCCCGTCGGTGCAAACGACAGCGCCTCCTGGCCCGCCGTGTCCCCCTCCTCCTTCGCCCCCGTCCCGCGCGCCTGCCGTGCCGCCCTTGCTGCTCTGCCCGCCGTACCACCTCTCCCATCTCCGCGCCCATGGGGAGGTCATGCTCGCCGTGCGCGGTCTCGACCTCGCGCGCCTCGAGGACCACCACGTCCTCCTCGACGCCGACGGGCCCGAGCTGTTCACAGGCGGGCACGTGCACCGAGGGCTGCTCTGCGTCGTCGTGTGGCTGCTCGACAAGGAGGGGCCCGCGTTGAGGCGGATGGTGGCCGAGGCCACACCGGCGGGATCCAGGCTCGTGTTTTTGGGCCACTCGCTTGCGCGGAGTGGAGTGCGCGCCAGGCCGCTGTGGCCGTGATGTGCGGGCCGGGAGGCTCTGCCCGCCGCGGTGACGTGACGTCCTATGCGATGGCGTCGCCGCGGTGCATGTCACTCGGGTTGGCCGGTGGTGGCAGAGGGGCTCATGGAGGTGGCGTGAGCGTGAGGGAGAGAGAGAACATGGGCGGCTCGGCTGTTTTGGCTGGGGAAGAAGAAAGCCAGGGGCGAGGAGATGGTGTGGGAGCTGGGCCAAAAAAGGGGGAGGCCGAAGGAGGCTGGGCCAACCGGGCCGGGGGAGAAAAGAGGCCGGGTGGGCCAAGAGAGAAGGAGGGAAGGCGGGTTGGCCCAAAAAGGAAGATTGGGCTGAGCCAAGAAAGAAGGAAGAGGACCAAAAGAGAAGAGGGCCCAAACTTCAAAATGAGAAATTCAAATCAAAATTTGAATTACAGAGGTCAAGGATATTTGAAACACAAACCCGAGCTTAAAGAAGCTAGAAGGTTTTCAAAAATAGTTTGCTACTTTGAAATACAGCGAAAGACGAAAATTAGAATAGTAAACACTATTTACATCCAAAAACAGGAAATCTAGGCATTATTGAAGTATGTATGTCATGAATGAACTAGGAGTGATGAGCTAAGTGTGAACTACGTTTTATGTATGTGATGAACTAATTTTTATGTATGTTGACTTTTGAGTAATGACTTATGAGCTAAATGTGGTATACTAAGTGCTGAAAATCTGAACAATTTATGAATGTTTGCATCAAACAAACTAGTTATATGTTTTCGTTAATTTCTGGCATGCAATTTAAGGGGTTTTCATGTTCCAAAAAAATATTCGTGATCAGATTCGCTTCGATTCAGATTCGATATTATTCGATCCGTATTCATCTTCGGTATCCGTGATTCATATCTCGCATCTAGGAAAAATATGAAACAAATATGGCAAAGGTAATTATCCGTCAGATCCGATCCGCTTTCACCCCTACTTGCAACTGATTTGGTATTTGCAATTCCCTAATCCTTTCCTCAAAGCTCTCCAGCTGCCGTTGCGTCGCAGCTCTAACGCGATCATCGATCTCATCTCTGAGGGATTCAGTGATCTCATGTTTGAGGGATTCACGAATCTCCTCTCGTAGCTTTGCATCGCTTTGGCTTTGGTTTCTTCCTACTCCGCACGATCCGAGTCCACTTAGAACCATTCTCGCCCATATAACATAAACACCGGCGCCTCTCGTATGTAATCTCGGATGCTCATTGTTTCCTAGGGTCATGAGAGTATATCTCTCCTCGCTCGCCAAGAATGGGCCTTGGGAAGATTGTGTACTTAGTGTTACCCGCAATAGCCCGATATGTCATTGCACTTCCTATGAAGTTATGGAGTAATTACAAACTAGGTAGTTCGATATCTTACCAAAGCGCTGGGACACTTCTCGGTCGTGGGGTTTGGAAAGGAGGCTTCCCTTGTAACATCCCAAATGTATTAATGGGTGTGTGTTTCTAATGTAAGAAAATGTGTAGAAATTAAAACTTTTTCACATCTTGAAACTCTTGAACATTTCCATAATTCTTGTCAAGAGTTGTGGAGTTCAAAAACCTAAACCTCCTGTTGACTAAAGTCAAACCCTTATTCAACTTATCACAAATCCTGTGCCAAACTTTGGGAAATATTTTTCCTTGGGTCTAGGAATGATGGGTGACCTCTCTGAATTATTTCATGATTTTTAGAAATTATTTGATAATTTTTGGAGGTAAGTCAAACCAATTTTTCAATTGGTCAAACCCTAGAACAGCCCTTGTTGAATTTCTGGAGAAAAATGCAGTGCACAAAAACCTCTGGAAATTTTATATAAGGTTAATCCTGGAGTGAGGAAGCTCTAGTCAAAATTTTGGAATTTTTTGAGTTAGTTTGCTACCTCTAAAAATTCGTCCAAACTTAGCCTTCAAATTTAAACTCAAACCTAGCACTGTTCCTTGGGTCCGAGCCACTTTCCAAGTCGGTCGAACCCAACCGCGTCCCCAGCTCAGCCGAGCTCCTTTTCCCGTGCGAGGTCGTGCGCCGTTGGATCCAAATCAACGGCCACGACCTCCGCCAAGAACCAACCCACTTCCCGGCTCGGCCGTTTCCTCCTCCTCACGAGGTCGCGGCGCCGTTGATCCAAATCAACGGCCATGACCTCCGCCTCAACCAACCATGCCCACCACCGAAGCTCCTCACAAGAAGGTCGGTTCGCTGATCCAAATCCAACCGCCACAACCTCCCCTCTCCATTTCGTCGCCGTTGGATCAAAATCCAACCGCCACGACCTCCTCCTTTTCAGTTGTCTTGCCTAACGCCCGCACCTCCCGCACTCAATTCATCGCCGCTGGATCGAGATCCAATAGTCACGACCTCCCATCTCATCTCGTCGCCGTGAGATCAAGATCTTACGGCCACGACCTCCCCTCTCATCTCGTCACCGCCAGATCAAGATCTCACGGCCACGACCTCCCTCTCTCTGCCGTTGTCGCGCGCACCAAAGACGACCTCCCATCGATGTTGTGTGCCGTTGATCAAGATCCAACAGCCACGACCTCCTACCTCGTTCGCTGTCATGGATCAAAATCCAACCGCCACGACCTCCCGTCGCGCCAGGCGCAACCGCCACGACCTCCTCGATAAAGTAGGTGCCGTTGATCAAGATCCAACACCATGACCTCCTACTCTATTCATTGCCGTTGGATCAAAATCCAACCGCCACGACCTCCTCGTTGTTAGCGCCATTGATCAAGATCCAACACCACGACCTCCTACCTCGTTCGTTGCCGTTGGATCAAAATCCAACCGCCACGACCTCCCATCGCGTCATGCGCAACCGCCACGACCTCCTCGAAAAAGCGCCATTGATCAAGATCCAACACCACGACCTTCACCTCTGTTCGTTGTCGTTGGATCAAAATCCAACCGCCACGACCTCCTTTTGCGTGCGGCGCAACGCCCACGACCTCCCTCGATGTTATGCGCCCTTGATGTACATCTAATGGCCATGACCTCCCAGCTCACAGCGCCCTGATGTAAATTTAATGGCCACGACCTCCCATCGCGTCGTGCGCAATGCCCACGACCTCCCCTCTCTGTGGTGTGCCGTTGGATCAAAATCCAACAGCCACGACCTCCCCTCGATGTTGTGCGCCCATGGATGTAAATCTAAAGGCCATGACCTCCCATATCTTGTCGTGTCGCGACAAGGCAAGACCTCCCCACTGCTTCGCGCCATTGATGCAGATCCAACGGCCGTGACCTCCTATCCCCTTTCCGCGCGCGTGACCTCCCTTTTCGTTTCGCAACCGTGCGATGGAGATCTAGCGGCTGCGACCTCCCCATTCGAGAGCTTCTGGTCGCGACCTCCCCCTTCCCCTTCAGACCCCCCAAATCAGATCCAAGGGTCACGACCTCCCAACCTTTCTTATCGAACGGTCGATATCAGCTCCTGTTCTTCTCCTTCCTCACACGCCACAGGCGCTATGGTAGTGGGAGAGCAGTGCCCTGTCACCTCCCAACCACTCTTTTGCTGCCAGCATTAAATGCTGATCAGCCTTCCGCCCCCTAGGTCCTGCTCTGACCTGCCCCCATCCCCTCCATGTCCTTGTGGCGCCATGGACCGAGCTGTGGGCTAAGCTCACCATGGAGCTTAACCCTAGCTCATATGCCTTTGCTCCCCGGCTTTAAAAGGTCCTCTTGTTCCTCCTTGGCACTCTTTAAACACCACTTAGCTTCTACTCTGCTTTGAGGAGCTCATGCACCCGTGAGCCCCTTGGCCGCCATTGTTGCACCTCGGAGCTCCTCAGTGCCGATTGGGTTCCAGGGGTCCTTGCTCAGCTCTATGTGCTTCCTTTTGAGCTCCTCATCACCCTGGTGCTTTCCCCTAACTTGATTTTAGCTTGTCTCCACAGGAGCGGGCTAATTTGGAGTTGGTCTCCTTGCGGCCGTGAGCACCCCCCTTCTTCCCCATCGCCGGTAAGGACCTCCTCCTTTAAATTCCTTATTCTGGGAGCACCTCCTAGCTATATGGAATGCATCTTGATGACCCGGTGCGGTTAATTATGCCCAGGTCCTCTCCTCCGCGTTGTCCTCCTCGGCGCCGGCAAGCTCCGCCGCCGCCAGAGCTCCTCTGTCCTCCTCGGTTCCTCCGCGACCTCCTGTAACCTCTGGTAGTCCCTAGATGCATGGGCACCCGCCAGGCGCTGTTGCAGAGCTTTCCTTCCTTATTTCTTTTGGTCAGTGCTACAAGGCCGCCTCTCCGGCTCACTAGCGCTCTGGTCCACCACCGTTGGTGTGAGTGGTACCAGTGGGTGTGGACTACTATTGCGCACCCGTACCTGGCACCCATTTGCACCGCCATGTCGTAGATCGCCGGCGGTGACCATTTCTTCGCCGTCGGTTTCGTTGTCGGACGAAACCGACAACTGTAGCGATGTCCTCGAGCCGTCCATCGTTAGATCTGGGGCTCAGATTGCCCAGGGGTTCGCGTGTGCGCTGTGTGCGTTGGTCGCGAGCTGTCCATCTCGCGATCAACGGTCCACGACCTCCGCCCCGTTCGCGCGCACGAGTCCCAAACGCGCCGCGCACGATCCAATCTGGACCGTTGGATCCAAGATCAACGGTCCATGTTCGTGTTTCCGTGCGGGCGCGAGCGCGCATTGCCGGCAGGTCTTGGGCCGTCCGATCCAGGATCAATGGCCCAAGTGCGTCCTCGTCGTTTTGGTTTTAGAAATTCCCGGGGGGGAATTATTTGTAAACTGAAAAAGGTAATGAACTTCAAAAATGCATAACTATTTCATTTTAGCTCCATTTGAGTTGATTTAAATTTGGTGGCTCTGGTTTGAACTAAACTTTAATCTAAAAATGATTGTAAGTTGAGTTCGGCTACAGAAAATGGATTGGTAAATTGGTTTCAAAATTAACTTTAAATGTTGCTCTAAATGTTGCAATTAACTTGTAAAATGCATAAGTAATTCTCTTTAGCTCCTTTTTGAGTGAATCCAACTTTGTTGGCTTCCTCTAGTAGTGTACTAAATGTTAGAATAGGATTTAGGCATGTCACTATTTCCAAAAGAATTGTGGGTGTATTTTATTTGTGCTCTTTTGTATGTCTTTGAAAAATCATAGAAAATGCATACTAGCTCCAAATGAGGTGAACTCAATTGTGTTATTCATCTCATGAGGTTCTTTACTTACCATAAAAATCCCAGGTGCAACACCTCTTTGGAAAATTGTGCTTGAGAATTTAATACGGATGAACAGCAACCGATTTGAATTTTCCAGCATTTTCTAGGCTGAGCAGAATTGTTTTGGCCATATCTTTTGCATTGAGAATCCAAATCAATTGGTTCTTATTGCTAAATTCTTTAAAAATCATGATATTGCTGCTGGAAAAATTTCAGAGCATTTGGAGAAATTTTTCTGTGGAGTCCTTTTGGTTTTCTTCGTTCTTATCGGTTCTTTTTCGCTTTTTCGATAGGTGCCGACGAGTGTGTTGATCCCGTGAGTGATCCTTTGCAGCATAGTGAGATTATCCAGTAAGGCAAGCAATTTGATCATATCCCGTTAATCCCATTACTTTTAAAGTCTAATACTTTGTTTAACTTGTATGTATGCATGCTACTTTGTGTTAAATTATCGATTAGTTGAGCCTATAAATGCATACTCTGTAGGTAAATGTTCATTCTCTACTACTAAGCCTAGGATTATCTTGTTGTGATTTAGAGTTCGATGGATGGACTCTTATCACTTAGTAGTTTACGTGATGATGCCTAGAAATGCTTAGATAACGGTAGAAATGGGCGGTTGTCAACTTATGTCGATGACCTTGATCACACAAAAACTATTATTCTATTATGTCCAGCACTTGTGCTTTGTTACTTTGTAAAGAAATAAAAATGAAAACAAAATTGTTTCATGACTTGGGCACAATGGATGTTGGTGTGATATGTTGGGTGTGAATGGAATGGTGCCTAGGTCCCCAAGGACCAAGTTACTTGTGTCACTAAGCCAAGCGCTTTTGCGTGCTAACCACACGAGGGTATTGGGAACCCCTCTTGGCTAAGTACTTTGGGAGGTGTTAATTGTGGGTCGCAGGTGGTTAAAACTATTTTTATAAGGGGAAGAGCACCCGCAGTTGCTTAGGCTGGGCTGGTGTCTCCTATCCTTCGGGTTGTCGCGACTCATAATTAGTATCATTCATTGGAAATGCCTCGTAGGACTTAGCTGTGCCGGCATACCAAAGGAAGTGTGCTAAATAGCTTGGCGAAAAGGCGGTCTGACGTGTGGGTACATTGGTACACCCCTGCAGGGTTAAAACTATTCGAATAGCCTCGTCCTAGGTTATGGACATGCTTGGTAAGGTCGTGCAAGAACTAGACTAAACATTTAATTAAAACTTGTTGGGTGGTATGAATTGGGTAATTCATGCTATTGTTGTGGTGACTATTGGGTTAGTCACTTCCAGGTTGTTCTTCTGTTGTTATTACTATTGTATCGTTGTTACTTCAACAATTAAAAATGCTTTGTCAAATTGCTTTGAATCTATTACATTATTGCAAAGGAAAACTTGCTTTATGCTAAAATGAGCCTAAAGCCTTCCACTTAAATAAAGCTTGCATGTAGCATATGTATAGGTCTCATTATCCTTACATCGGTCTTGTAGTACATTTTTGTACTCATTTGCTTTGCTTAATAACTTTGTTCGGAGGAGGTGGAGCCCCAAGGGCCCTACTTTTGTGAGATGTGCTGTGGTTGGGACGACTAGGTTGGTGGCATTGGTTGGTTGCCTTGTGGGCTAAAGGCGAACCATATGGCCTTCTTTTGTTTATTGCCATCTTATGGCTTTTGCTTCCGCTGTGTTTGTCTCTCTTAGTTGTATTTGGCCGGTCGGCCCCTTTTGTAATAACTCGCTATTATGTATGTCTTTCATTTAATCTAGTTCGTGCTTTGGTTCTATGTCTTGAATGGAATTGATGCATGATTTTGTAAAAGGGTGTGTATACTGTATTTCTGGGAAGTATACATATCTCAAAGACATAGGTTATTTTGTTTGTGATGCTAGGGTCAATGGATGACTAAGCATTACAAGCCAAATAAGCCGGGGTCCTCACACCCCTGTAGACAGGGTACGTAACCTCCCAAATAACCAATTTCGAGCGCGCACATCAGTGATCTCGGGAAATGGCAGGGAGACATTCGAACGGCTTGCCTGCTGGTCCTGATCCATCCATATCGGGATTTTACCCGCATACCCAGCAGTGCCGAGTCTGTGGGGGTGCTTGTTTTTTGCTTGGAGGGCCGTGTGCGCCGCACTTTCACTCCTAAATTCATTTGTCGTCTTCTTCGTCACAAACTCGGCCCAGGACTCTTCCAAGAACGGATACTTGTGGAAGAGCCTCAGATCCTTCTCCACGTAGTTCTTGACAAGCGTGTTCTTGAAGTTCTTCCACGCTTTGCATGCCTGTAGCAACGCGTGTCATCGCACGGAGTCCTGGTGTTGTTCTGGGATCTCGAACAATTTGAGAATATCCATCAGCAGCTCATCTTTCTGTTCTTTGGTCAACTCCTTCCACGAATCGTAGGTGACGTTGACCTGTTCCCGTACAACTATTCCAACCATTCTCCGGAATGCGGACGCTGCTCGACGAGGATTGATAGGGGTTCCAGACTGATCGACCTCCGTGATGGTAAATCGGCCCGCTGGCCTTTTCGATATTCCTCTTTTTCTACCGCGGTTGGATATTCCAGAGGACGTCGGTGCATCATCAGACACATGAGGCGGCGATGACGAAGAATGAGCAAAAAACATCTTCACAAGAAATAGAAGTTCTGACACGCATGAACATATTATCATAAGATTCGATCTCTATCAGTACAAGACTATTATCATCACAGAGCATTCATCTCAAGCCCACCACACCACATTGCAATATATTCTAGTAGCAATATCAAAACAAATACCATATGAATAACTAACTAGAACAAATACAAATTCCTAAAACAAGTACAATTATCATGAGTCAATGAGGACCATGACAGCATGACAGATTATTGATAAAAAGAGTGAGGGAAAGAGGCGTCGGCAACTCGGCATTGGTTACCTTTGGGTGTTGAGGAGAAGGATGAGAAGGGAGCAGCACCAAGTAGCAGGGCGGCGTTGAAGGGGAGGCGCGCTGGGCTCGGGGGAGGGGAGGAGGCGGCGGGCTCGGGCGAGGAGGCGCACCAGGCTCGAGGAAGGAGGTGTGCCGGGCTCGGGGGAGGAGTCGCGCCGGGCTCGAGGAGGAGGCGACATCGAGGACGGTGGCAATGGGCTCGGGGGAGGAGGGAGGAGTTGAGAAACCTAATCGTTTGAGTGGGGGCGCGGGCAAACCCTAGAGTCCGAATATAAATAGGGATGGACATCACAGACGGTTCTAAAGTAGAACTGTCTGTGATATGTGATGTATCACAGACGGTTCCAATAAACAACCGTCTGTGAGATATGATGTATCACAGATGGTTCGAATAAACAACCGTCTGTGATATAATGTATCACAGACGGTTTTACCAAGGAACCGTCTATGATATATAATCACAGACGATTTGATCAACAAACCGTCTGTGATATTATTTTGTATTGATTAATCTAGTTCTGTTTATTGGCTAGCCTCAGGAAATGCTAGCCATGCCCTCTGAAACAAGCAGAAAACACAACAAGTACATGTATATACATCCAATTCACATTCATTTCAAAAACAATCACATCCATTTCATAGTACAAATCAATTAACTCAAATGAACTAAAATTAACTATTCATTAGAACGTACATATACACACATTGTTCAATTAATCTTTAAAAATTAGCCCTTCATGATGATCAACGCGTATGTAGCTAGTTTCGTCACATTCTTCTTCCTCGACCCTTATGCCATTTCTGAAAGGAGGCGACTCGTCAAATTGATTGTATTCTTTCTCGTCCACTACATTCTCAACTCTGACAATCCTCCTTTTTCCATGAAAAACTACGTGGCGCTTCTTATTTGCCGGGTCAGTTACATAGAAGACTTGAACAACTTGGTTAGCCAGTACGAATGGTTCGTCTTTGTATCCGACACATTCGAGGTCCACGGTAGTGATGCCGTACTTGTCAACCTTCACCTGCAGGAGATGGACCCAACAGCACCGAAATAGGGGGATCTTGAAAAGCACGTAGTCGAGCTCCCATATCTCCTCTATTTGCCCATAGTAGGAGCTCCTCAGCCCATCGGCACTGAATGCATCTATGCGTACATCGCTGTTTTGGTTAGTGTTCTTTATATTCTGAGCCTACGTATAGAATGTGTACCCATTTATGTCGTATACTCGCCATGTCACAACTGTAAATGTTGGCCCTTTTGCCAACGATGTCAGCATATCACTTGATGAGCTCCTAGCGAGTCGCTCCTTCAACCATTGGTTGAACCGTCTGTTGTGTTGTCTCGTGATACAAACATCCGGCCACTTCGGATTCTGTTGCCGAAGCACGTCCTTGTGTTGGTCGATATACGGGGACACTTCAGTCATTTGTTGCAAGACCGTGAAATGAGCTTGAACATACGCTTCCATATCTGGAGTGATTGCTTTCCTTCTGATGGTCCCAATACCCTTGAGCCTCCCCTCATGGCGAGATCGAGGCACACCTATCGGCTCGACCTGAGCCATGTAATTGACGCAGAACTCAATGACCTCTTCGGTTGCATAACCTTCGACGATGTTGCCCTCCGGCCGAGATCGATTCTGTACATAGGACTTGAGAATTCCCATGAACCTCTCAAACTATTCTAGGTGCTCCCAATAAAGTAAGTCCCAAAATATTGAATCCTTCTTCCACATGTTCTTCCTACGGGCCCTCGATTTACATCCCTTTTCGAGCACAACATCTAAATCCTTAACCATATCATAGACCTCTTTTCCGCTTAAATGCCTTGGAGCTAAACTGTCCTCCTTCTCTCCGTCGAATTGTTTCTTCATCCTGCGGTATGGGTGAGCCCTCCGAAGGAACCTACGATAACACATGTACACGGTCTTACGCGAGTGATTCAGCCACATACTCTCGGTATCATCTAAGTAGTGAGTACAGGCTTTGGCCATTTTTGTACTTTGGCCCGACAGATTAGCAAGGGTAGGATAATCATTTATGGTGCAGATTAACAAGGAACGTAAAGTGAAGTACTCTCGTTTGTACGCATCCCATACCTGTACCCCTTCAATCCACAGTATTTTTAGATCTTCTATCAATGGTGCTAGGTACACATCAATATCATTCCCAAGTTGCTTTGGCCCTTGGATAAGTATCGACAGCAAAATATACTTCCGCTTCATATACAACCAAGGAGGAAGGTTGTAGATACAGAGCGTCACGGGCCAAGTGCTATGTCGGCTGCTCATGTTACCGAAAGGATTCATTCCATCTGTACTCAATCCAAACCTTATATTCCTCGGTTCTGCACCGAAGTTTGCAAACCTCCTATCGATGTTTCTCCACTGAGTGGAATCAGTAGGGTGTCTTATCTTTCCATCATTCTTACGCTCCTCTGAGTGCCAATGTAGCCATTTTGCATTCTTTGGGTTCACAAAAAACTGTTTCAAACGGGAAATTACAGGAAGGTACCACGCCACTTTAGTAGGAGGTCCTTTCTTCACCTCGATTCCTTCGTCGTCATCTGATTGATTCTTACGCTTGTATCGAGATGCGTTGCACACCGGACATACATGCATTTTTGTATACTCATTACGGTAGAGGATACAGTCGTTGGATATGCATGTATTCTTTCTACTTCCATTCCCAATGGACAAAGAACCTTCTTGGCTTTGTAGGTAGTTTTGGGCAACTCGTTTCCCTCCGAAAGCATGTCCGCTAAGAGACCTAACAGCCCCGTGAAACTCTTGTCAAACCAACCGTTGCTTGCCTTCAATTTCAGCAGTTCAAACACGGATGACAACCTTGTGTATTCCGGCTTGCAGCCCGGGAACAAAGGTTTCTCCGAGTCCTCCATCAAGCCCCAGAATTGAACATACTCCCTCTCATCACAGTTCCCTTCTGCATCGTGAAGCATCTAATCTAGATTGTCATCGTGCAGCCTATCCAAATCGGAACCACAATCGACATCATACGGCGGCATATCGTTGACTTTCTGTATACTATGCTCTTCACCGTGACTGGTCCAACCTGTATAACCCTTTTTGAAACCCCTTCGACTCAAGTGTGCTTCGATCTGGCCGATTCTTAAACATCTTGATTCTCGCAATCAATGCATGGACAAGACATATATTCCGCCCCTTATTCAACATATCCTCCTCGGCGTGTCTTGTAAAACACACACGCCATTAATGTACTCTTCACTAACACAGTTCAAAGATACATCCAAATTTTCGGTCCATCACACGGTTCGTATTGAAAACCCCGAAATAAATAAAATGGTGACTTGAAAGTGTATTTTACGAGGCTTAATTGTAACATCCCAAAGTGCTCTTACCAAAATAAAATTATTATTTTGTTGGATTTTCTGAAATTTGAAAGAGTTTTATTGCTTTATTTGAAGTCTTTGAAGTTTTATTTGAGTTAAAGTTGAAAAATAAAAATTTAATTATTTTCTAGAAGATTTTTAAAAGCTTTTACCTAATTATTTTAAAGCCAAAATAAAATTATGTGCAAAAACTATTACCAATTATAAGTTGGAATTATTTTATTTAAGTCCAAAATAACTCTAGGAATTTCTGTGAATTTTTCTAGAATTTTTGGATTTTATTTCACTATTTTCTAAAGCTATTTTGATTTAACAGAATTAAATCAATTGAAAAATCAAATAAAAACCCCTTTACTATTCTTGGGCCGAATTGGCTCGGCCCAAATCACCGCACATCCACGAGGCCCGCACAGCTGACTCAACCCGCACGATCTTGATCATTGGATCAAGATCCAACGGTCCCGCTCCCTCCCTATCTCACCCGCCGCACGCCCATCCACGCCGTCGGATCGAAATCCGACCGCCCGCGACCTTCTTCCACCTCCGGCTTTCTTCTCCGCGTGAGCGCCGCGTATGCCGCCATTGCTGCGTGCACCAAGCTCCGCAACGGCCACCTTATCCTTCCCGTTTTCCGCACACGCGTGCACATTATCTCTACGCCTGCTACCGCTTTATCCCGCCACCTTATCCCCTCTTCTTCGCGCCCGATTCACCCAAAGCCGCAACCACCGCCACCAAAATCTCTAGCGCCCGATCTCCTCCTCCCATGCCTCTCTGCCCCTATAAAAGGGAGCCTCGGGTGCGCCCTTCTCCCCTCATCCAAACGCCGCCATCCACTTAGTGCCTCTCGCCCCGTAACGCTCGGATTTTGGAGTTCATCGTCGCCGGCCAAGGGAGTTTGAAGCTTCGATTGCGCCGCCACCGTCGACGCCGTGTCCTCGCCGCTGCCACGGTCGGCATCGCTACCTCCTCACGAACCCGGTGCTCGCCTCCGTTTCGCCGGGGCGCCGCTGGATCTCATCGCCGCCGTCAACCCCGCACGCGCCGCCGCCTTCGTCCTCGTCGCCAGCCATCGCTACGCATCCTCTCGTCGACGTGGTGAGCCCTAGCCTCCTTGCGATCCCCTCTTTCTCTTGGTACCCTCGCCGGCCCTCGCCGTGCCGCCGTTCATCGGTTCCTTGGAACCCATGTTCGCTTCGTCCGCACCGACGTGGCCGCCACCGTGGTGCCACCCGTGCGCCACCTCAACGCCAAAAGCTCACGTGGCAGCCCCGTGTCTGCACAATCATCGCTGACGTGGCACCACATGTGCCACATCACCCGCACCTCCCTCACGCAATCGCTAGGTGGACGCGTTCACCGTGAACCTTGACCAAGCGTGGACCGGGTCCATTGACCGCAGGCCCACCTGTCATAGACTCACACATTTTTGTTCGAAAATAATTCGGCCGAAAAATCTTTTTTCTGAGGGCTGACGTCATAATTTCGAGTTTCCTTTAGGAAATTAATTCGGGAAAATCCAATTTTATCATTTCATGTGAATTGTAAACTTCCCGGGGTTCGTTCTCCTTCATACGAACTCCGATTTCATCGATTCAAATTTCTAAATTCATATAAATTCAAGATCTAGCTAACTAAACTAAAATTATTTAATTTGGAGTTCATTTAAATCTTCATTTGAATTTTGTTTGAATTCGGCTTATTTTCGCGTATAGATTTCGACGACTTCGGTGAGTCAGAATTCGACGCCGTTTAAGAACAACTCATCCATTGAGCAAGGCAAGTTACATTATTGATCATATTTGCACCCATTATTTAAAATTATTTAATTCTATTTTAAATTATTACTGCATGCTATTTATATTCAGTAATTTAAATTCCTGTTTTAAATTATAGTTACGCCTAAATCCCTTGTACTGCCAATGTTGATATTGAATCAAACATATTTTCACCCTAGATAAAACCTAGTTGATACAATAGTATGAACTAGGATCATTTGGAAAAATTATGCTTAGTGAAGCTTAGATCCAAAAATGTTTGATTTGGGGAATTTTCAACCAAAAATCAAATATTGTTTAAATTGTATCCATGACATTGGTGTGTTATGGAAGTTTATAAATGACTTTGAAAAATAAAATAAAATGATGGTTTGTACTTGGGCGAAATGGTTGTTTGGTTGGTGCATGTTAATGCACGGGCTTAATCCGGTTAGGGTTGAGGCCCATGGGTTATTTGGAAAGTCGCCCAAGTCAGTTAAGGACTGGTCTTCTAGCGCATTTTGCTACGCTTTATCGTACCACCACAAGTCTGGTATGGGACAGACTTGGCTAATTAATTAGCAATGTTCCACCGTGGTTTTTCCCTTCCGATGCGGTGGGTAGTCATGTTACGACCTACGTTAGTCCCACCTGGCGCAAGAGGGGGCCACAAACCCGGCGGGTTGGAGCCCAAAAGGGGGCAAAACCTTAGCGAGGGTAAACTGCGGTGGAATGGTGCTTTGTAAAGGCCTCGTCACATGCTCTAGACTGCTTACCTAAGGTAGTGAGCAGTGGTATCGACGGATGCCAAACAAACTAGAGAACTCGTGTCTTGTGGGTAAAGCTGTACAACCTCTGGAGAGTGTAAAACTATTCGAATAGCCATGTCTATGGTCATGGACATGCTAGCAAAGCCACTCAAAGTTAGACTTTGGTTTTTGATTTCAAAATGATTTGTAAAACAGTTTTGACATGGATGGGTGTCCATGAGAAAAATTATGGGTTGAAGCTCCGGGTTGGTGCTCGTGTTGATGATAGTGTTAGGTTGATGCCTACACTATCTTTATTCATTCAAAATAAAATTTAGTAATTGTAAAATTGAGCCTTTGAACTTAGTATTGTATTTAAATTTGTCAAAAATTGCTTTTGCACAAATAACCCTATAAACCATCCTTTGTTACATCCATGTATGCATATCTTATTTGACGGGTGTAACTTGCGAGCACGGTAGTTGTGCTCATACTTGCTTTATGCAAACAAATTTCAGAGGAGAAGGACTTCGCTCCAGTGTGGATCTTGACGACTAGGCTGCTACCCTAGTCGATTGCCTGTGGCAGATCAGCTGGACTCCACTACTTCTTCGTCTTCCGCTGTGATCTTTACTGTTGGCCTGTAAGCCTCTTTTGTAATAAACTATGTTGATTATTAATAAAATTATACGATTTATGGATGTTACCATATCTGTTTACTATGTGAACTAGCTACTGATCATGAGACTAGTTCAGAAATACACAAAGGATTTGGGGTGTTAATCCCAGGTCCGACATTAATTACGCTTTCCAATAGAGAAAGCGTATTTTTCTCTGAACTAAAGGTGGCTTTTTTCATTTTTACATTTTTCCGGATTTTATTAACTTACATGTGGGCCCTACTTGTCAGTGACTCATTTTTTATTTCATGATTTTATTTATAAAATCTGTGGCGGTCCCACATGTCATAGACTCATTAGTTTATTAACTAAATGATTAAAAACAGTAGGATTTGAAGCTCAAATTGGGCTTAGGGTGACATCGCACTGCTAATAGTCGTGGCTCGGGGCCCTAAGGTCACCTGAGGTGAATCGACGGTGATGTCCTGTGGCGGCACCACGGGCTTCACTTGCAATTTCGGCGTAAACACCTGAAACTACTCAAATTAAAAGATGCTTATGCTCCAGTAGCTCACCTCGATCACGAGGAAGGTGTCAATGAAGTCGGGGAAGGTCCAAGGCGGCTGATCGTCGATCGGTGAACAGAGGCGATGGCGGCAAGCTCCTCGACGACAATAGCTGAAATGGACCACACGAGCGGGCTCAGTGAAGTGAAGCGATACTCAAACCGGGCATGGAGTGGCGATGGACTCACTGGGCTTGGAGATCACCCACGGTTACCGTAGCGCCTGGAGATCAAGAAGACTCTGTTGGGGAGCTATGTACACTGCACCGTCTGTGATGAGTTAATTATCACGGACGGTTTTCAAAAACCGCGTCGTGATTTGTAGTAATATCACAGACGGTTAATGTTTAAAACCGTCTGTGAAGTATCACATACGGTTCTGATAAAAAACCATCTGTGATTTTGGGTAATATCACAAACGGTTTTAAACATGAACCGTTTGTGATATGACCTCTTCACAGACGGTTTTTAGCGCGGAAAATAACATAGACGGTCGGTAAACAAAAACCGTATGAGATTGTGTTTAATACAGACGATTTCGATGAACCGTCTGTGATCAGGTGTCCAGTATTAGCATTTTTGTAGAAGTGATATATGAAGCAAGCATTCCTAAGGCTGGTAAGTCATTTATAGTCCATAACACAGCTGCTCGCAAATTAAAAGTTTCATTTCTAGATGCATCAAATGTGGAAATGCCATTCACAAATATGTCTTTTAAATCTTCCAAAAATTTGGAGGAAGACATGAATATTATCTCCGTGACTTTTAGGGCGTGAATTAGTAAAGACAACAAAAGATAAGGTTGCTTTATGCATAGCCATGGAGGCAAATTATATATTACTAAAACAACTGGCCAACAACTATAAGTAGATCTCAACATCCCATATGTATTAAACCCATCAGTAGCCAATCCAAACCGAATATTACGAGAATCAGATGCAAAATCTGGGAACCTTTCATCCAAACGCTTCCATGCTGGCGAATCAGCTGGATGTCGTAATGCGCCATCCTTGATGCGCTCGTCATCATGCCATCGTGAGAGAGGTGCTATTTGTTTGCACATGAACAATCTTTTCAGCCTCTCCTTAATTGGAAAGTATCGTAATACTTTGCTTGGTGTTGCTTTCCTTCTTTCCTTCTTTGTCAACTTGGTTTCATGTTTTTTTGTCTTTCCACCTAGAAGCCTTGCAGGTTGAGCAAAAATCATCGTCTGTCCTGTCTTTCCAAAACAGCTGGCAGTTATTTGGGCATGCATGAATTTGTTCATAATCTAACCCAAATTTTGAAACATCCTTCTTAGCCTCATAGAAATTTTTGGGCAATTCATTTCCATTTGAAATTGCTATGTGCAGAATATCAAATAGATCTCCAAATGATTTATCAGTCCATTTGTTCATGGATTTTATGTTAAACAAAAGGACTAGTAAAGATAGCTGTGATAATTCACATCCTAGCCATAAAGTCTTCTCTGAATCTTTAACCAATTTATAAAATTCTTGTGCTTCTAAATTTGGTCCAGATACAAGTGTATTTTGCAAATCATTACCATCACACATAAGCACGTTATCATATACATGTCCAAATGCATCATTAATTAATTGCTACATGTTAGCATGCATTTCTTCATTCCTAGGTTGTGGTTGCTAATTAGCATTGTGTTCCTCTGAAGACTCACCATGAAAAACCCATTTGTCATAGCTCTGAAGTATTCCATTGCACACCAAATGGCTATAGACTTCATCCATTGATAACAGAATAGTGTGGATGCATGTGTCACATGGACAAAGAATCTTGGTATCTTCCGGCTTATCTTTATATACAAATTCAAGAAATCCATTTACGCCAGCTAACTATTGTTTAGATCCATTAGGATAACGCAAAAGCAACTTGATGGCTTCTATATCCATTCCGACATTGCATAAAAAGTTCAGTTATTAATACCGATGTAAATTAATAGTAATCGTAAGGTTTTGCCATATAGTTTTTTAAATTTTTAGTTTTTATTTATTTATTTTCCAACTTTCACTTCTGGCAAGAACACAATTATCGTTATATGAATGTCTTTAGTTATCACATGTAATTAATATGCCAAAGGTAGTGCACATTAAAGAGTCTAACTTGACAATTACAACAAGCCAATACACATTATAATTAAATACTTACAGGAAGGTTACCTTGTACTACATCACTGAAAAAAATCAGAACGCATAAAATGGAATCTAACAGCACCTAAGCAATCGGAGTTACAAGATTAATGACAGAAATAAAGAATTTTTTTTAAATAATCTATTTTTTATTCGAAATAACAAAAATATTCCAGCGATATTTTTTTTTACAAAAATATACGTCTGTCGCCCAATGGTTGAGCGATTTCAGTGGAATCGCGAGCATTGGGCGATCGCTTCGTCGCCCAACCGTGGGCGATTGAAATTAAATCACAGAAGCTTGGACGATCGCAACGATCGCCCAGCTCCTCGAGCATATCGCTGCGATCGCTTAACAGCCGGGCGACAAGTCCAGTCGCCCAACCCTATGGCGACAGGAGGTCCAGTCGCCCAACCCTATGGCGATAGGAGCTCACACGTGCTTTTTACCTTTTAATTATTGTTTAATTGAGTTGTAATGAATATTACATTTTGTAGGTTAATTAAATTTAGCAAATCTGATTATATCATGTTATTTATTTTGAAAATAATAGTGTTGTCACAATGTTGGTTGGTCTGTTTGTTATTTTCGTAGAATATCATGGGTACGAAATTTGTCAGACTCGCAATAATATTTTGTGATCGTTGTATATTGTTGTAGTGTGGTAAATTTCTGTTGAATTTTGTGAGGACGATTGAGACAGTAATGATATGTAAATACAAAGGTAAGTGATATTACGATGCGCGAGGGAGTCTCTCCTCGATGAAGTCGTCTGAACGTATATGCGTATGTAGGCACGTAGTCGATGTCGTACTTTATGGAGCTTATACAGAATATGAGTGAAGGGGCTGAGAACGCTCATTGTGATTATGAAGATGGCCTAAAACATGGAGGATTCAATGTCGGTGTGAATGGTTCTTTCTGGGATTCCACTAGAAGAGGCATACTTGCAATATAGTTTTGCTTTCATGGGTCTCCGGAACAAGAACTACATTAGAGTCGTCAGATGTACATCGTTACACGTAGTCACATGGCATGATGGTTCGGCTAATTGCTTTAGTCATCCTCTCTACTACTACGGTACATTGTGACACAAGCATCCGGACCATGTAAGTATACATGCCTTTAGGGGATAGTAAAAACATGGGGGTAGGGGGGACTACTACGTAATGACCGACCTCTGCGTGGACCGGGCCATTTTCCTTCCTTGCATTTCGGCGTTGAACTCCTTGCCGGCCTTCCCCTTCCCCTTGTCGCGGGAGTGTGCACGTCGGGCTGGTATATCGAAGTCGTCCATATCCTGCGATTCCATGATGTAAGTGCACCGTATATTTAAAATTGTAAGAAGGATTTACATTCTTCATAACTCACGTCGTCGATACGGATTATGCCCGGGCGACCGGATACGCTGTGGCGGCCGGGCTCAACCGCATGAGCCTTTCCCTTGCCCTTGTCGCGGGACTGTCCACGTCGGGCTGGTATGTCGAAGTCATCCATGTCCTGCGATTCCGTGATGTAAGGGCACCGTATAGTGAAAATCGTAAGAATGATGTAAATTCTTCGTAACTCACGTCGTCCATACGGATTACGCCCGGGCGACCGGATACGCTGTGGCGGCCGGGGTCAACCGCTTGAGCCTTTCCCTTGCCTTTGTCACGGGACTGTGCACGTCGGGCTGGTATGTCGAAGTTGTCCATGTCCTGCGATTGTATGATGGATGTAAGTACACCGTACAGGGAAACCTTACGTAATAAGGATGTAAACTCTTCATAACTGACGTCATCAATATGGATTACGCCCGGGCGAGTACTGGGCTCCTTCGGTGCCTCCTCAACAGGGTCCGGTACGTAAGGTTTCCACCGCACGAAGTTCTCGGCCCGCACCGAGTAGTTCAAAGATGTACCTGTTTGGATGAATGCCTGTCGTACATCTTGGACGTCGATCCATGGAAGAAGTGGCAGCGCATCTCGGGCTGCCATTACGTGGGGATGAAGTTAAAAATTTAAGCAATTGAACGTTGGTAGAGGAAAATCGATTCGCGCGAAAGAAACACTTACGAGGTGATGCCCGCATGTGTAGTACGCCGGCGTGGTGTGCAGGTGTGTGGACTGAATGATCTCTACCGGTTCGCCACACACACACCTGCGGGATCGGAAAACGTGGTGGTCTTGGAGCATCTTTCATTGATTTATCTGGGTATTGTAGCTGTTTCCTCTTCTGCTTAAGCCACTTTTGCTTCTTCAACAACCTCGCGTAGAAGTTTGCCGAAGAGTCCATAGCTAGGTATGTGTTGTATAGTGTTGTGTAGAGTTGGGTTTGGTTCAACCCTCTTTTATAAGCTCCATGGTTGGCATGGTGTGGTTAATTTCATGCAGAGTAGAGAGTCTTGTTTTTTAATTCTGAAAAGCTGAGGAGGTAGAGTGTTGTCAAGTCGGTCTGAAAAGCTAGCGAGGCATAGTGTTGTCACGTCTTACTTTGCAGTAAGAAGTCATGGCTTGCTTTGCGGAGTGCTGTCTTATCGGTCTAAAAAGCTGGCGAGGCAGAGTGTTTTCACGTCTTTCTTTACAGAGTCTTGTCTTTTCGGTCTTAAAAGTTGGCGAGGTGGTCAGGGTTGTCAAGTCAATCTGAAAAGCCTAACCCTAACCCTAAACCCTAAACTGCGCAAAGCTGTCTCGTTTGGTCTTATCACTGCACAAAGCTACACCGTGTGGTCTTATCACTGCAGAAAGCTGTCTCCTTTGGTCTTATCACTGTACAAAGCTGCCCCGTGTGGTCTTGTCACTGCGCAAAGCTGCCCCGTGTCGTCTTATCACTGCGCAAAGCTGCCCCGTGTGGTCTTGTCACTGCGCAAAGCTGTCCCGTGTCGTCTTATCAGTGCGCAAAGCTGCCCCGTGTGGTCTTATCACTGCGCAAACCCGCTTTGTTAGTCTCCCCCCGCGGGCCTATAAAATGCACGCCCCACGTTCCGAATTACGACCACTCGACCCTTCAAACCGTAGGAGGAAGAACCTTCTCCGTTTTACAGTAACATACGATGGCGACGCCAGGACCCGATCTAACGGGTTCACCGAAGCCGGACCTTCTCCCCGAAAGGATGGAGGACTTCGGCCCTAACCACCGGTTGATGCCGAACAAGCGTGCTCAACCTAAGTGGCCAAAATGCGGACACGGGGAGGACGCTATCGTGCAGACCATAGACGGCCCTTTCGATGGTGGACGGCGTTTCTTCCGATGCCCATACTCTGGGGTAAATATTTTTGTTTATGTTACTGGTAATACATCGTCCATACTAACCGTCCCTTGTAGCAGATGGCGAAATGCAACTTCACCCGCTGGATCGATCCTCCCCATGAATGACCTGTTGTGCGGTATGTGGATGTATTGTGGAACCGAATCTTTGATTTGGAGGCACAAATTGACGATCTGAACGAGCAAAATGACGACCTCCGCCAACAGATGTAGCGCGAGAGGGGCAATGAGGAGGTCGTGAACATAGGAAGTCCCTATGATCCCGCATGCTGCTGTGCCAACCCTAGCTGCATATGTGCGTGCCACTACAACGACTGACCACGCCCGAGGCGCCTAACCGAGAACACTCTATGTGGGTTGTAGAGGCACCTTCTACAATTAGGAGAGGCGAGAAGCTCGTGACGTCGCTAGTGTCCCTTCAGTATGCACTTATGTTGAATCTCATGAAGCATGTAACTAAATGGTGAACGCGTTATTGCGGTTGCCTTTTATCGAGTTGACATGTTGTATCGATGTGTCGCAATTACGTTCAATCTCGTAACGTATGTAAGTAAATGGTGGACGCGTCATTGCAGTTGCCGTTTATCGAGTTGACTTTTGCATCGAGGTGTCGTGTGCATTAAGCTATAGGCGTTGATATGCATTGAACAAACATGCATTATATGAAAGAGTATACAGAAGAACGCAAAAGTAATCCAGGCATCATATATTAAGTGCAAAATTTAAATATCACATAAAGAACAAATGTACACCAAGGCGAAGACGCCCCTACTAGCCCCCCAACCGCACCCCCAGCATCCCCTCCCGCGTCGCCACCGCCCAGTCCACCTCCGCCTCCTCCCCTACGAGCTCGCTTCGGCGTCTTCCTCTGCGCTAGGTGTCGGGGCCTCGGCCCCGAGAGGGAAAGACGGTCTGGAGCCCTGATCTGACGAGGACCGAGAGGCGGCAAAGGGGTGGACAACCTGGTGTCTTTGTGTGGTGTCGGGCGCACCGAGAAGCTGTGAGCCGGATAGAACCTCAGCGGGTGTGGGCTGAGGTGTGGGCTGAGGTGCCGGGTCCTCGTCCACCAAAAAGTCCTGCGCGTCCACGTCCTGCGCGTCCACGTGATGCGCGTGCACGTCGTCATAGGGCAATGTACCTGCACAGCAAAAGATTGTTAGTTAATAAAAAAATATGAAGCGTGCTGGCCAACAGAGACGTGACGTACCCTCGACTAGCACCATGGCGTGTAGAAAGCTGTCCACACGGAAGTGTGGCACGACGTAGTGCGACGCTGCCGGTGTCGGACGTGCTCTGCTCGAGCCAGCCTCGTCAGTGCGCCTCAGTGTCGGACGTGTTCTGCTCGACCCAGCCTCCTCAGGGCGCGTCAGTGTCGGAGGTGGTCTGCTCGAGCCAGCCTGGTCAGGGCGCGTCAGTGTCGGACGTGGTCTGGCTGACCCTCCCGCCTGCTGTGGTGCTGCCGGACGGGCCGGCGGACGGACGGAGTGTGAACCAGGCTGGAGCGTGCCAACCTCCGGGAGCCTGGTGCACGACAACAGGCCGAAAATACGTCCACACTGCTGTCGAAAACGACGGAAAACCTGGGCCGTGTCCTCGCGTGTGCCCTCCACACCGTCCGTGAACCTCTGCAGCCAGGAGTCGCAGTCCGTCGCAAGCTCAGCAACCATGCCCGCCTACATCGAAAAGAAGACACGGTGAAAACTGTAATGGCGGATAACACAAGCGAACTTTTCAGAGTTGCACGTACGCATCGCGTTGTGCGCCCCGCACTAAATGCACAGGGTACGTGTCGGTCGGTGCCGGGACACGTGGTGCGGGCTCGTCTGCAGCGAGCACGAGCCTGGTACGTGTCTGCGGAGCGTACCAGCGAATGTACTCGTCATAGCTCGTGTGGTCGTAGGGGATGTCCTCCTGCACACGGTCCTGTAGTGCGCCCTCCCACTGCGCTACCCACGAGCCCATCCTACTCCCCCAGTTCGTGCCGCGGCGGACTCTTCCCATCAGAGGCGCAAGACGTAACATGTAGTTAGCAGTCGTGCGTAAGAGACGACAACAAAAACAACTCATGTATGCCGATTACTCACGAGTGCACGTTCTCGGGCACTGCACGCCTAACTGGTACTGGAACCTCCTGCCGTAGGCCGAACTGGCGCATCACACGATGCGCCCCGTAGTCCTCCACGAAGACGTCGAAGACAAGCACCCTGCGGGTCGACAGGAGCGTCGAACGGAAGCGTCGTGGATCGCTCGCCCGGCATGGACGTCTCCGCTGCCGCCGACCACGGTCTTTGCCGGCTCATCCTCGTCCGTGGCCTGCACCATCCGGGCGATAGGTAGTAGACCAGCAGCGCTCAACCTGCGAACGAACAAAAGGTCAGTCCGAAAGGTACGGTCCACAAGAGAAGATAGTGTGGACGTATACTAACTCGCTCGTCGGCGTGGGTCTAGCCTCCAGGCCCCGAGGTGTCGCGGCGGATCACCCCAACACGATCGCGGCGTCGGCAGGCCCGTGAGGATGAGGGACACGACGCGACGCGATGTACTTTCGATCGATGCGCTCCTCCGAGAGGCCGAAAGTCCGATCCGATCCGTGAGCCATACCGCAAAACAACTTTAAGTTAGCAACACGCGGAAATAAAACATCGAGTGTAACGAATGAGTAAATTTAACTTGTAAACAAACAAATCAAAAGAGTACTAGGCTACTAGGACAGTCTTTGAAAAACTAACGAAAAAAAGTTATAGTACTACAACACTTAAATAAACATTACGTGCAACATACGATACATGTCTTACGGCATTACGTACATCAAATGAAAATTGGGTAGTAGCAGAACAGTTACATAAACAATACAAAGTACAAATGACAATGTACATCGATTTGCAATTTCGGTCCCACTTTGCACACGAAAGAAGTGCTAACGCAAACCATAGCAAAGGTTTACCTCACGGTGGTGCCTTGCATCGTCTGGTCAGGTGCCCTCCTCGTGGCAAGGTTGCAGCGGCGTCTACCTAACGCCGTGCTTCGTCCAAATCATTGGTAATACGACGACTGCCGGCGACCCTTGCTACCCTTCAAAGATGTCAATATCCGAATCCAGATCCTATTTGCAATATCCAAGGTGGCGGTTACCCACAACCACAAGCCCCTAAGCTCGCCGATCCACGCCGCACCACCCTCTCCTTCAAGAAATACTTAGACACAAAGTTCAAAGGGTCCATACGCCTGACCCCGCATGCGGCGAGCACATGAGAGCATGGCTTGTGTAAGAGCTTCATTTGTTGCACGTCATACTAGGCTCGTTGACATGATCTCCAAGGCATACCTCGTGGGTGACAAGAGAACGAGCCGTCCCAAACCGGCTCTATCATGCAAGAGCACGTCAAACGATGCTCCATATTGCCCATCATGTACACCGTGTGCGATCGCCCTTCGTGTCTTCGCCGCATGTATGCCGTAATCTTGAAAGCAAGACGGTGTTTGAGGGTTCGTGGCATGAAGTGCGGCATTTGCATGCCTCTCCTCGAAATACCCGACAGTCTTTGTGCGTAACACCTTCCACGATGGCTACGAGGGGCTGAGAACGAAGGCCCCTAAGAACCCAGTTGTACACCTCCGCAAGGTTAGTGGTCATTATGCCGTACCTTGCCCCGTCCGTGTCATGCAGCAGAGACCACTTGTCCAATGGCTGGGCCTCGATCCAGTGGGAGAAGCACTCGATGTTCCTCGAGGTCCTCTGCCTCGGACCAGCAGGTTCAGACTCTGCTCCTTGGTTCCTCGCGTCCATGTGTTTCTTGCTATGTTCGTCCAGCAGCGCCCATAAGGCGTCAAATTTGCGTTGCTGGTTCTGCATAGCCAGCCTCTTGAATAGCTTCACCAAGGGTTGCTTCAGAAACTTCTTAAAGAAGTTGGCCCCCAAATGGCGAATACACCATCTACTCGTCATATCCGGCCAAGGGAACGGCTCCTCCGGGTCTTCCTGAAGTTTTTTATGGCCTTCAGCATCCCGGCGTGGCGATCATGGATCACGCACACACCAGGATGAGCTCCAACAACTCCCACCCTTAGATGTTGAAGGAACCACAACCAGCTGTGGAAATTCTCACCTTCGACAAATGCGATGGCCAATGGCAGAATTTGATTGTTCCCATCAACGCCTATGGCGGTAAGGATCTGCCCCTTGTATTTCTCGGTCAAAAAGGTCCCGTCAACTGAGATCACGGGCAGCATATGCCTAAAAGCCTCGATGCAGGGACCGAAGGCTACGAAGGCCCTATGCATTACTAAAAAACCTCGCGGATTTTTAGATGGCATGTCCTTCACAGCAATGTACGTGCCCGGGTTTCTCTCCTGCAGCACCTCAAGCATACGAGGAAGGTTGTCGTACGCCACCTCAAAAGATCCAAACCGTCTTTCCATAGCCTTCTGCTTCGCACGCCACGCCTTCCCATAGCTGATCTTGTACTTGAATTTCTTCTCAATAGCCACCATAATGTGCTTGGCCTCCATATCCTTCTTCTCCACTATCTCTCCATACATCAAATTAGCTATGAATGTCGACGTTATGTTATGATGTCTGCACAAAACACTGCTGAGCATGCACGAGTGCGGCTCCACCTTCGAGACAATCCAGTGAGTCCCATATTTTGGTTTATGCGTGTGCACTCGCCAAGGACAACCGGCCTGCTCGCATTTGACGGTGTACTGCTCTTGGCTAGATTTGACGACCCGAAACGTCCGCTGCATAGACATAGCCCACAGCTTAATGGCATCCTGCAAGGATGTCTTATCAGCAAACATTGAGTGCAACCGAACCTCCGTGGCATGGTACTCCCACAGCGATTCGTGCTCATCGTGCGTACATAGACCCTCGGCACAAACTGCTCCATTCGGGGATGGGAGCTCCGTCCTCATCGGAGCGCCTCGTCGCCGTCTTCTTGTAAAGCTTCCTCTTCAGCCAAGGCCATCCGGTCATCGCTCTCCATTTGATGCAATATGTAATCCCTATGCTCTCCTTCATCAACCTGTCCTGTAGGCTCACCATGCGGTGCCTAATCTTCCTCTCCTGTATGTACCGCGTCGGGCTCATCACAAGCAATATTCTCTAAACTCTTCATAACACAGCCCTCCGGGTCCTCTTCTTCACCAACATCTTTGGGCACCCGAGTCTTTCGCAACACCCGGATGATATCCCAGGGGGCCCTGCACAGCTTCTTTTGGGCATGGTTGCACAAGTATCACACACTCATATCCACGGCGCCGACATCCTTCTATAAAGCCCTTCCACACTGCCGTGCGCATCAATCTTCTCAACTCCTAGCTGATGTTCGTGGAAGACCGGCTCCAAAGCCCTTGTATGTCGACGCTGCACACCTCAGGGTTCAAAGAGAAGCTGCGGGTTAGCTAGTGCTTCACATCTTCGATTCGTGCATTCTCGCCGTCCGGGTGTACCAGAGTGGCTTGCCGAAAACTGCTCAAGTCAACACCGCACGGACCTTCACGAACGGTGCCAACACCGTAATGCACTTTCAATGTAGTGGGTACATGCATGACTTATTGTATGGCTGCAAATATTTCCAACATTGCAATTAGTCAGCTCGCAACGCACGACTTGCAAGTACTGCTACATTGTAATTTACATTTGTAAGGCCCTTTGCCTATCGTCGACAACTACACGACAGCATGATCAAGACATTATTCATTCCCTAAGGCAGAGGCCGCAATGAACGTGTGGTACGATATTCAGATTCAACCTAAAAACCGAGCTATTCCATAGCAGGCATTATCCGATTCGGACGCTAACTTGCAACCCGAAATGCTACAAGTGGCATTCCGGTCTTCTACTAATTAGTTTATACAAATAATTCATCCTCCTTATGCGCTCGGTCACGCATTATTCACCCAAGAATAGTCGGCCATGCACACACCGACACTACTACAATCCATCTCACAAACGGCACTAATACTACTCCCTCACAGACTATTTTTTCTCTAACTAAAGTTTTTATCGCTACTACTTACATACAAATCAACAACATTTCGATTTTCTATTTTTTTTCTCTAACTACAATTTCCTACGGGTGCTATTATACTACTCATTTAACTAAATAAACTATTTACGTACCCAAAAATTATACTACAAAATAAAGTTTCTCCGACAAATCAACTACATTACACGGCATCAAGACGGCTACAAAAATACACTACATTACACTAAGATCAAGACCGGCTAGTCACATGGCGACGAGAACGCCTCTACGATGCTTCAATTCTTGTACACGAAGGAATAAAGTTTGTATGCCATTTTAATAGTTGTCCGAAGGGTTTGACTATATGCAAATAACATTTCTACATTCCGTATGTTTGCAAAAGTATCACCAAACTCGATTCCTTTGAAGTATCCTATCAAACACTATAGTTGAATGTCCGCAAGATCTATTTATTTTATCTTATTACTATGCGCTCGGTGTTTGAGGATTTTCTAAAGTTTTTATCGCTTCTACTTACATACAAATCAACAAATCTACTTTTTTTTTTCTAACTACAGTTTCCTACGAGCGCTACTTATACCTACTATTTTAACTAACTAAATACCTACTTAAAAAAATATAGTACAAAATAAATCAAACTTACCTCCTCGCAATCCAAGTTTTTCTTCTCTTCTCCTTCTCCTCCCCTTCTCTTTTTCCTCCCCTTTTCCTCTCCTCTCCTTCTCTTTTTCCTCTCCTCTCCTCTCTTTCTTCTCCCATGCTTGCGATCTTATACATTAAACGAATCGGCCGGGGACTGCGAGTGCCTATATAGGCAATCGATCGCCCGCACCGTTAGGCGATCGAACATGCGATCAGACGGACGGTTGGGATCGATCCTATCGCCCAACCATGCGGCGACTGTAATGATGGCGCCAACGGCTCGCCTCCTGTGCAGTTTTAAAGCCGAACGGTTGGGCGATAGGCTCGAGTCGCCCAACCATTGGGCGATAGACGTATATTTTTGTAAAAAAAAATATCGCCGGAATATTTTTGATATTTCGAATAAAAAATAGATTATTTAAAAAAAATTCCAGAAATAAACACGGAACTAGCCCAATATGCATGCAGACTAAACTTCTAAAAAGATCCTTTTGTTTTAGGACCATAACTCTCAAGGCTATGATGAGTTGTTACTACGACCGGATCATCGTGATAATTCTCAAGCCTAGGATGAGCTGTACGCCAAGATTAAATCTATTTAGCTTGTGGCTGGTGCAGCAATTGAAAAATGCAAGTTGCAACAATATGATAGTGCTACTATGAGTGGCAATGACTTCATCAAACACGCAGATGTGATTAGACCAAAATAGCCTATATTCTTTATGATGTCCTTTGTGGTTGCTGAATTCAATGTTTTGTATAGAGTTTCTTGGAATTCACTTTTGCATACAAAACTTTTGCACTCCGTGCATATCAAACAAAATGTTATGGATCACAGATTAGACATATTCCTGAACGTTCTCTGAAAGGAGAATGGGGTTTCTCAAAAGCACTATTGTTGATGACTTGTAGTACAGCTCGATCATTTCTCAACATCTAAATGACAATTGTATGCTATTCAACTGTGTTGAAACAATCTAGCAGCAATGGAAGTATGAGAATAAAACTAATTGAAATATGCTACTTTCTAGCTCCTAAGTCAGCCCATGGTGGTGTTTGTGGTGTTCCCTTTGGGACTGGTGTTTGTATTTCCTCTTAGTTTAAAAAAAACTCTTAAGTCATAAGAATATGTTCAGTTTATGACTCCTAAGTCAAAATATGCTACTTTCTAACATATGTTTAGTTTAGCACATCAAAATTGCAATATGACAATAGCCCAATATGCATGCAGGCTAAACTACTGAAAAGATCCTTTTGTTTTAGGACCATAACTCTATCAATTTGTCAAACATGAAAATCATAACCTGAAACATACATGCATATGCATTCAATTTCAAGTTCTGGGTGAACTATTGACAGACAGCTACTCAAGACAACCCAAATTTGAAATAATTTGAGTTAGTCTTCTTGGCTCCTAGGTCTCTACAGGTCACATGTAGTTATTCAAGCAAATATTGTTTATATTCTACTTACCAATATGGTAAAATAATGGAAATAGGATTAGGATATGTTCATCACATAAGCTTTTTAGGGGAATTTTTAGTCAATCATGTTTACTTCCACAAGCATGTCTCAATTCCCAATTTGGATTTACAAAACAAATTTATACCAATGCATACTGATCAATCAAACAACAAATTTCGTGTCTTGCAAACTGCATATGAATTTGGATCACTAATATCATACCTTGGTCTGCTCCAAACAATTTAGTTCCCTCCTTTCCCAACACAGAAAAACAACAGAGCCTGCCGCAGATGGTTTTAGTGGAAGATGAGGGGCGCAGGACAAGGAGACGAAGGGTAGACTGGGTCGTAGAAAGATGATAGATTGGACCAGCGGTCGAAGTTGTTAGGTTCTAAGGGATAAATCCACGAACAGCTGCAGTGCATCAAGAGGACCAACTGCATCCAGTGGCAACATGGGGGCAAAGGAAGAGAAGGAAGCTGGTGAGGGGCTGGAGGCAGAGAATGCAATAGCGGGGCAAGCTTGGGCGTGGTGGATGTGGCGACCGGGACCGATTGGGGCAAAGTCGCGGAGGGCGTGGTGGATGAGGCGGCCAGGACCGATTGGTGCGGGTAGGGAAGATTGGGATCAGCTTGGAGGAAGATTGGGACCAGCTTGGGTGTGGTGGATGTGGCGGCTGGGACCAATTGGTGCGGCCGTGCGGGTAGGGAAGCTTGCGTGGTGGATGCGGCGGCGGTGGATGCGGCGGCCGAGACTGATTGGTGCGGCCGTGCGGGTAGGGAAGCTTGTGTGGTGGATGCGGCGGCTATGGCGGCGGCGGATGCGGTGGCCAGGACCGATTGGTGCGGCCGTGCGGGTAGGGAAGCTTGCGTCGGGATGGGGCGGCCGTGCGGGTAGGGAAGCTCTTGTGGCAAGATGCGGCGGCCGTGCATACGAAGAAGGAGACGATGTATGCTGTGTGCACGCGGCCAGTAGGAGATCGATTGGAATATTAGATTTGGGATCCTTTTTTTGGCTTTTTTAGTGAAAAGATAAGAAAAAAAACTACGCCCAAGGCCCGAGTCCCAAAAATTGCAACGCATAAGGTTCGCAATGCATGTTGTCTGTAGCCATCCACATGATTTATGACGAATAGATTTTGCAACACATATTATGCATAGCAATAATATTACTCCACAACGTATGTACAGAGCGTTGCAATGTATGCGTTGTTAAAGGGGTGTTCATCTTGTAGTGAGTGAATCATGTCGTGGATTTAGTGAATTTAGCGTGATCTTGGAGTTTATCGGATTGAAAGTTGTGATTATTGCTACTAGATTTTTTTTATGGATTCATGCAGAGAAGAAATCATGCAATCAAAGTGATAAATTTGTTGGATTGTTTAAGCTTATGCCCAAGAAAGAATTGAGAATTTTGTTTTCTTATCAATAGAATGTGAGATTGATTGAATGATTGGATTTTTTTTTAATTGGGTGACCTTAAGATATGTGGATTGGTGGATTTCAATAATAATAAGATCTAGATCTAGCAAAAATGGGAAGACAGATTCATGGCTTCTAGCTGGCACCCCAATGCATGGGTCAGCAGTTTGGCATCAGTTACCAAATTGGATCTACCGCTGCAGTTATCAAAGGTGCACAGCATTTCTCCTTCAGGCCGCAATAGAGGAAATGCCTCAGGATACTAGAAGACAAGTTGTATATGAAGAGAGCCGAATGAAAGAAAGAAAGTATCATTGTCTCTATCCTTCAAGGACAACATGCAGGAATTATCGAAGACCGTGAATCGAAGATCGCTTCGTCAGCCCAACCATATAGCTTTAGTTGCTAAGACTCATTCTGTGTATTGGGTCGCTTCGCCAGATTGGGAGTATCGATCGATAGAATGTTGTAAAGTTGTTAAGTTTTTCAGGCATGCTTTTGAGTTGGTTCTTGTTGGGAATGTTGTTTTTCCCTATCCCCTTTTGATCTTCTTTGTCTCTTCCCTACCCTTGGTCTCCTTTCCTAACCCTCTGGAGTATCCGGCAGATGGTGAACACTCGTTGCTCTAAAGATAGAATCAATGCCAGCCGTAATGTCCTTGAGAATGTCAGTACCGAAGGAAACCAATGTCTAACGGTAGTAACACTCCAGAATTTGAATCAGTTTCTCGTCATCCAGACTCAACTAATGCAACAGATAATGCAACAAATGAATGCCAACAATGTTTCCTTAGCCACTGCCCTTGCAACACATGAAGAGCGTTCTTGTGTTGAGTTACCCAAGGTTAAACCACCAGAAGTCCCTCATAGTGATGATGTGAGCCACAGTCTTCCTAAAAGTCATCATCCATGGAAGTATGGTATCTGTTATAGATGTGGGGAAACAGGACACTTCATCTATGGATGCCCCCAAAAAGGGAAGCCAAAATAAGAAATTCATTGTGCTAACTGCAATCGCGTCGGACACTATTTCATCAAGTGTGCCAGGAGAAAGGAAATCCAGTATCAAGTCTGCAACTGCTGTGGCAAGTAAGAGCACTTTGTCAAACAATGCCCCTTACAAGCACTCCTGGCACCACAAGCAACTTCAGCACTTGAAGACAGATCAGAAGAACCTGAGACACCACACCAAGCGGCAATCAATTACTCAAGCCGTGAAGGCGAGGATTGTTTGAAGACAACATTGACCTCTGTAGCACAGCAGCAGTGTGTAAGTTATCAAGCCGCTCCCATTCAAGCCAAGGAAGGTAGGACCATGGTTTCATCTACCAGGCTACCCCAAGAATCAAAGGAACTAAATTTCAACAGGATCAATCCCAAGGCACCCAATCTAGAAGCTACCTGCCATCAACAGGACAATAGTCACAAGAGGAAAATGGTAGATCAATTGCAAAATGTTGCGAGGAACTCCAAGGCTCGTGTGATTGGTGGACGATCTCTCCAGAACAAGATGTCAAGGACCAGATTATAATGCTTCAATTACCGGGACACTGGGCATTACGCCAATCGATGCCCAAAAGGACGCTTAGCACTCCCCTCTGACAACATTCCAGAAGCTACTCTGATCGCAACAATAACACCAGAAGCAGGTGGTAAAAATAATAGAAGATACATGTCACAGTTAAACAACCATGAACCAGCAGGCCAACTCCTGCACCCCCAAATCACATATTCGAGGCCAGTCATGGAAGAACCCATCTCATGCTGCAGGGATCACGTGCTTCCACTGCCGAGAGATAGGACATTACGCCAATAAATGTCCGAAGAGGCAACAGACGGTGAATCCAGAAGTCAACCGCCAATTCCAGTTGAAGCCCCTTTACTGCCCATCTCTTCTCTCTAGCCTCTCCAAATCTCGGGGTCGAGATTCCCTTAAGGGGGTAGGTTTGTAACATCCCGGTTTTTCTGGCCATTTAAAAAAAAATTCAATTAAAAAGAACCATTTGGTTTTGATGAGAATTCTAAATCTTAACTTGAGATTTTAGAATTAAAAGTATTTAAAATGACTAAATCAAACTTCAACTAATCCAAAAGTTTGATTGCTTTCAAGTTTGTTGCAGTTCTCTGGGGTTGTTTTTTTTCCCTTTCTCTGTTCGCTCCATGTTTCCCTCGGCTCAGCTCCTTCTTCTCCAGACCTCTTTTCCGTTTGGACCTCTCCCTTGGTCCAGACCTCTCTTCCATTTGGACCTCTCCTTCGTCCGCCTCTCTTCCGCTTGAACCTCTCCTCCCACTGCACCTCCTTCCATTTGGACCTCTCCCTCCATCCAAGACCTCCTCCGGGTGGTCCTGGCGACCTCCGGGTGGTCCTGACGACCTCCAAGTGGTCCTGGAGACCTCCGGGTGGTCCTAGACTCCGGTCACGACCTCCCCTTCGGTCGCAACCTCCCCTTTTGTTGCGACCTCCTCTACGGTCACGACCTCCTCTTTTGTCGCGACCTCCTCTGCGGTCATGACCTCCCCTTTGGCTACGACCTCCCCTTTGGTCACGACCTCCCTTTGGGTTTGACCACCTCCCGAGGTTTGACCAGACCCTATCTGTCGACCCCGCCACCTTCTCCTTCCTCCACCAAGCGTCCACTCACGACGAATTAGTCTCCGCGCAAGATTAAATGATGTTGTGACGATTAAATGTTGTCGCTCAAAGATACCCTATTCCCCTCTTGTCTCCTCCTTCACCTTTCGGTTGTGCTTTGTCCTGTCGCACACCTACCTTTGACTTCGTGTGCGCCTCCTAGTCACAATGACTCTCCCCATCCTCTCCGGCTATAAAAGCCTGAGCAGCAATCTTTCATCACCTTTTTTCGCACCCAATTCTCTTGCTCTCACCCAGTTCATTGTGCTTCAAGTATCGCCAAGGAGCCAGTTGAAGCTCGTGCCGTCACCACCTCGCTGCCGAAGGAGTTCGCCAGAGCGCCCGCGCCGTCTTCAACCGCCGCCGTCGTCCCCTGTCTCTCCCTCCTCCTTCATTCTCTCTCTCGCCATTGGTGAGTTCCTCCGCGTCTCTGCTCTATTTTCGTGATCCTACGGCTACGTTGCGTAGTCGTGTTCCTTCTTATGACTACGTTGCCTAATTGTATCCTTTTTGTATTCTCCGTACGACCACGTTGAGTAGTCGTATCCTTCATTGGACCTCCTTCCGACCCATTGGACCTCTTCCGACTAGGTCATTGGACCTCAGGGCCCCCTTAGGATCTCCTTTGACCTCCTCAGGACCTCTCTCGACCTTCTCCCGACCAGTTGGACCTCCTCCCAACTAGTCGAGCCTCCTCCCGAGAACCTGTTTTTAATTCAGTTCCTTGCTGTTGGTTCTAGTTTTTTTTTTGAGTTCATTTGGATTTTATTTGGTCTTTATTTGATTTGCTTCATTCTCACGTTTAGATTTCGACGACTCCAGAGAGCCCAAGTACCCTGAAGAAGCAGACCCTCAAGCTTTCGAGCTAGGCAAGTTACACCCTTGATCATATTGATCCCAGTATCTCAAACTATTTAATTGCTGTTTCAAATTACTATTGCATGCTTATTTAAATTCAAGTAATTTAAATCTCTGTTTTAACTTCATAGTTATTCCTAATTCTTTTGTACATCCAAACTTGTTGATTGATTCGACCACCCCTTGTTACCTTAGCAAAGAGCTAGTTGGTACATTAGTATGAACTAACATGTTGCAAAACTCTGTGCTTAGTCAAAGCTTAGACCAAAAATCTTGATTTGGGAAGTTTTCTTACCAAAAGACCAATGTTGTCAAAATGTTTTAACCATAACATTGGGTTGTCGTAGAAGTTTTGAAAATATTTTTGAAAAGCAAAGAAAAAGGAAAATTGGTTTGGACTTGGGCGAATTGGTTGTTTGGATGGGTGCATGTTCATGCACGGGATCGATCCATTTCGATGGTCGAGGCCCAATGTTCTGTTGGAAGTCGTCCAAGTGAGTTAAGAACCGGTCTTCAAGCCGCATCTTGCTAGCCCTATCGTGCAACCACATGTCCCGAGTATGGGCGGGACCTGGTTAACTAATTTGCAATGTTCCACCATGGTCGTTCCATACAGTTGTATGGGTGTCTTGACGACCTACTTTTCTTCATTCCCACCTGGCGCAAGAGGGGGCTATGAACTAGGCGGGTCTCTATCCGTCGAGGGCGAAACCTTAGCGAGGGGGGGACTGTAGTGAAATGGCGCATTGTAAAGGTCTTGGCACGTGCTCTAGACCACTTACCTACGGTAGTGAGGGGTGGTATCGACAGATGCCAAACAAACTAGAGAGGTCGTGTCGTGTGGGTAAAGCTGTACACCTCTGCAGAGTGTTAAACTATTCGAATAGCTGTGTCCATGGTCAAGAACATGCTAGCAAAGCCACTCCAAGTTAGATCTTCGGTTTTGTTTTCAAAAGACCTCTTAAAATCGTTTTGGATGTCTATCCAAATAGGTTTGGGCAGGAAGCCATGTGATAGAAGGGTATCCTTCACCACTTGTTGATGAATGTTATTCGACTATAAAACTGAGTTTTAGAAAATGAATTTTAGTTATTGTATAATTGCTTTGGAACTTAGTACTTGTATTTGGAAAGAAACTTGGCTTTATGCAAATCAACTCTATAAGCCTTCCTTTGAAATATCCTTGTATGCATGCATTCAATTTGTTACTTGACGGGTGTGACTTGCGAGCACGGTTGTTGTGCTCACTCTTGCTTGATTCATATTGAGCAGGAGAGGACGTCTACGAGGACCCGGAAGACCAGGACGTCTAGGCTGCGACCTCCAGACGTGTGGTCCACCTTCCTGTCTTTTTGCTTCTGCCGTAATTTTTACTTGTCGGCTGTATGCCCCCTTTTGTAATCAACTCTGTTGTTATTTTAATAAAATTGCCGATAGATGTTACCATATTTGTTCCTTTGTGTGAGCTAGCCACGATCCTTGGGACTAACTCGGTTTGCACAGAGGGTTCGGGACCTCCCTGGGTCCAGTGTCCAGACCACCCGGTGGTCCTAGGAGACCTTCGGGGAGATCCTTGGTCCGGTCCGCGACTTCCCTGGTCAGGTCTATCGTACCAGGGTGACCTCCTCGGGGAGGTCCGGTCCTTACATACAGCCCCAAGTACTACCACGACATTCGTTTGCGGTCCTAATTTGCTGACTACTCCAAAGTCTCAAGTTGGCATTGTTTTGTGCTATGACATCGAGCCAAAGATCGGAAGGAATTATTTTTACGTGGGCTCTATCCGAGTTCAAGTAGGATCGACAGCTTGCATTCTTTATCTTTCTTATTTCTGAGTCCTAGTTATGCTAGTTGGGTTCAAGCCATAGACATGCGTGTGTTTTCTGGTTGGGCAATATCAAAAGGAGTATGAATCACAGTTGAAGTTGTTTTGCAAGTCTGGTTAATTAGCGTGGAGTTTATTTCTGAATTCTAGTCGAGTTGGGCTTTGAGTCCGTGTGGGCCTGCGAGCCTTGGGTGCGTGTGTTAGTACTATAAATAGCCATGTAAAGATTAGACGTCATTAGTTTTAGCTAAAAACCAAAAATCACCGTGGGCACCCAAGTTGTGCGCCGGTGTTTTTGTGAATTCGGCTAGAGTTCATTGATTGCCGCGAGGGCTGGATTTGTGGTGACCTAATACCCGTGTTGATCCTTTTGATCCCATCTTTTCTTTTGTGTGTTGTGGTGCACATAGGAGGAGATATTTTTGGTCACATCGAAACTCATAAATTTTTTCTCTACCTTATATTTTCTTATCTTTTCAAAAATTATCAGTAGTGCGGACAATCATAGATATACCTAAATTGTAAATTAATTTAATTACAAAAAAGGAACCTGTCGTCATTTCAAATATCGTCCACTTGTGATTGAGTTGGATTTGGGGAGAAGACTCGTGAACAAATATCGCAATCGCCGAGGATTCGAGAAGTAGGTAGAAATTCATGATGAAGCACCAAATATGTATTGACGACCGCATATATATTGGAACAAAATTAAGAATCTTAAACGACTTTGGCACTTATATTGATCTGTACCAGTATACAGATGACATTCTAAACTGAGGTATATGGCTCATCCCTAACTACAATATATTAAAACTAGGCCTACATCTCCTTTTAGAAGAAAAAAAATAGACAGCCATATGTACTGTAACTACTACTGGAGCATGTGGTCAAGCATCTAGTTGATCTTGACTGCACCGGCCTTAGCTTGTTGCTGTTACGGTGATGGCTCTGCAGAAAGAAAAAAAAAGCAAGAGAATCATAACACAAAACACACCATTAATTAACACGAGCTTGATCAAAATAATAAGGGTAAATTTTTTGTAGAAATAATTAGTTACCCGAAGATGGAGCAGCTGCTGCTGCTGGAGTAGGTGCAGGCATCAGCGGTGGCACTGGTTGCGCTGTAAAATCCAGCAACAAATTAATCTTCTTGCACAGAGACATGTATAATAATCCACAAAGATAATGCAAAACACAGGATGCGAGATATACGTAGAGAAGAGTAGCTAATGACTTACTGGAGCACTTGGCAAGCGTCTGCAGAGGAAGCGTGACGCCACATGTGATCGGAAGGGACATCATCCGCATGGAGTCAATGGGCGCTGGCATAAGCTTGTTGATGTCGCCGTTCATGCCGTGGCAGAGGCAGATGGGCGCGTTGTTGATGAGCGCCTTGAAGCCATCGCAGCATGTGCTTGGAGGCGCGGGTACGCTGGTGCTGCTGAGGTAGTCCATGCATGGCATCAACCCCATCAACGACGATAGGCACTCCGTCGGTTGCGATGGTGCCGGCGAGCTCGGGGAACCGGGGATAGGCGACGGTGGGCTAGCAGGTGAGGTCGGGGAACTGGGGACAGATGGCAGTGGGCTGGCCGGAGGGCTCGGCGAACCGGGGAGAGGCGGCGGTGGGCTACCTGGAGGGCTTGGCGGACCGGAGTGAGGTGGCTTTCCTGGGAAGCTAGGTACTGGCGGCAGCGGTGGACAGCCGGGCAATGGTGGCAATGGCGGGAAGCTTGGTAGTGGGAATGATGGAAAGCTCGGCAACGGCAGTAGCGGTGGGAAGCCAGGCAAAGGAGGGAATTGCGGAAAACCCGGGAAGCCGGGCAATGGCTGAGCGGAGGAGCACCAGGAAACCTGGGATGCCCGGAAGCCGGGCCATGTTGATGGCTGCAATACATCGCCGTTGGTGGAGGCAGTAGTAGCCGTCTTCTCCGACAAGCTTGATCTGCGGTGGTCATGGGCGTGACCACCTGAACCCTGATCGCCCAATGGCTGCAGCGCATCGGGCGAGGGCGGAAGGCGAGGACAAGGCGAGAACGCACTTGGATGGCGCCATCTTCTGCATGTGGTGGAGGCTTTCTTTTGCTTGTGCGTTGTGGAGGACGAAACATACGGGGTGGTGATCGATTTATATAGTGCCTCTGGTCTGCAGATAGAGATCATGCTAAACACAATGAGCAGATTGGGTAGAATCGTTCTGGACACACGAGTCCGTGGAGTTGGGAGCTAATGCCTCTATCTGCTCTTTGAGGGGGTAAAATTCTTCTTCTTCTTCTTCTCAGACGGTTAATTCAGGCATGGCTAACTGAGAGTCTGGAATTAATACTTGTGTACGATTGAGAAGGACTCTACTGAATAAATAATGCTCCTGAAATCCTGAATCCTGAACAGTGAGAGTCCCAACTCCCAAATGGCCAAGTTTCTCAAGGAATAGCCGGTGCGTGCATTGGTATTGATCGATTTGGACGTATCTCCCGTATGTGGATGTATCCTTGTGTTTTGTGGATATGTCTGTAATTCGGATCGTGGTCGAAGCCAATCACACGACATAAACAAGAAGGATTCTGCAGACTACGCTAGTCCAGATTATACGTGACAGATTAAAAAAGGAAACGCTTGCAGCATTCGGACGTACCGTTGACGCTTACAACACCAGGGAGCATCGCAAAGGGCAGGAACAGGAACGTCTCCTGCAACATGTTCAAGTTTATGGACATTTGATTTGCCAGTTTTCCTTCTATTCTAATAACCGACCCAAGTGCTATAACCACTTTTTCTTTCTTTATCTTTACTAATTGAAGCCTCCTCTAGAAGCCTCCATATTAATCATAGGGATAAAAAGCAATAAATCCCAACGTTGATCAGACAAAAGAAGGGAAGAACTAGATATTTCTACATTAATGGGAAGAATAAGAAGAAGAGCATCATAAGAGCATGGCCTCCATGCATTGCCACAGGCAACCGACTGGGGCTAGGATCTAGTTAACGCCGTCTTCATTATTTCCATAGCCAGTTGCATAGAAATATCCATACACCCATTACTATAGAAAAGGTCATCACAGACGGTTCAAAATCGTCATTAGAGACGGTTTTCTGAACCGTCTGACTTTATGGATCAGTAATAGCATAATATCATCACAGACGGTTTTTAACCGTCTGTGAAAAAAGCTATCACGGACGGTTGTGAACAATAACCGCCGATGATAGTCAATTATCTGAGCATTCTTGTTTAGAACCGCTCAGGAATATATACTATCACGCATAGCTTTTTAGTAAAACTGTCTGTGATAGTTTTTATTGTAAAAAAAAAATCAAATTTTGAGTCAAACCAATCAATTGCTGGCTGGAAAGTACTTTCCATATGCTCTTTCAATAGTTTGCAAGAAGATAATTAAAAGATACTCTCTCTCTCTCTCACAATCAATCAATCAATGGTTCACTCTTTGATGAGGACAAGGTCGAAGAGAGGCGTCCACCTCAAACCGAATTGACCTCCCTTATTGACCACAGATGGGGGTTCTCACTAAGAACGAAATCTGATAGGATGGAGGGGGCAAAATCAGAGTGAAAAGGAAACCTGAATAGGGATTTGGGGGCAAAACTTCATGCTCACCTGAGGCCAAGATGGGGGCAGCCAGATCTGGCGGTATTGGTCGAGCTGCAATGCCCCGCTCACCGAATAAGCCGTAAAACAGCAGGCTACGGACGCATGTCGGCCTCCTGCGACAGACATGGAGCTCCTGTGCGTCCCTCCTCCTCCTCCTCCTCGCTGTCGGCTACGTCTCCTCGCCAGGGAATCGAGGGCGGTCGTTAGAGCTCGGCGTGGGGAGGGGAGGGGGAGAGACTGATGGAAGACAAGGCGAAGGTGGGTATAATATATAAGGACAACGCTAAAACATTTCGCCTCCCGCGCAAGCGTTCAAAAATTTCCGCGAATCACAGACGGTTTCAAACAAAAACTATCTATGATGAGCTAATATCACAAACGATTCATATTAAAAACCGTATATGACTCTGTGATTTTACCAAAACTTGGACGCACACAGAAATGCCTAACTCTGTGACTTCAAGTCATGGTAAAATCACAGAGTTAGGCATTTCAAGTCATGGTAAAATCAGGGAAGTCTTGGTAAAATTAGGGAGTTAGACATTTCAAGTCACAGAGTCAGGTAAAATCGAGAGATACTTATCACAGACGATTTTTAATACAAATCGTCTATGATGAGATACTTATCACAAACGGTTCTTAGCGTATCTAGTAACAGAGACGGTCGCACTGGTAAAATCGTATGTGATTACCATTAACACTAACGGTTTTGGAAAATCATTTGTGATGAGGCATCCAGTATTAACTTTTTTTTGTAGTAGTGATTGGGTCTTCGACTTCATAGTCTAAATCCACATTTGAGCAACTATGAGTACAAAAGTACTCAGCAAACCCTCACCGCAAATGCAATTGTATAGATGCAAGGCTTCCAATGAGGGGTTGTATGTTTGTTTTAGCACAAAATCAATTTGCTCAATTATTATAATTATTTTCCAATCCTAGGACTTAGATAGTTTAACTTAAAAACCAAAGTTTATTTTGTGCAAGAAATTATTATCTCGACCATGTTTACCCAACTTGATCACGTTCCCAGCGACCATGCTTAACCAGCATGTCATTGTTCCACCCAAAATGTCTCAAATCCTCGGTGACCATGTTTAACCAACATATCCCATACGTCCACAGCGACCATGCTTTACCAGCATGTCGCACATGACAACCACCATGCTTTACTAGCATATTCCATTTTCAGCAACCATGCTTTACCAGTTTGTCGCAATCATAACCACCATGTTTATCCAACATGTTTTAGTTCACAATTTTAAGTTCATAAAAATAACCAGTGACACTTTCTTCACAATCTCCATAACCGAGGGTACGACTATTCAAATAGATTTATACACACTCTACAGAGTTGTATAACTGTACCCAAAAGATAGAATCAACTCATAATATTGGCCATGACATGCTTCGTTGGGCGTGTGATGGAGATGATCATAACAAAGCTTTTCCATTCACTAGCCCCGACACTAAACTGGCTTCGCCAGTAAAAAACCTCGCCATCGAGATAGTGCTCACATAGGGGTCACTTCCGAATGTCCTTCACCAGGACATCTTTAATGAGGGACTCTCATTTATTAGGGAGTCACGGTCCTTCTCGGTTTAATAATGTAACTGGGCGCGGGTTTTCATGATACGGTGTAACATCCCGGTTTTTCTGGCCTTTTTAAAAAAAATTCAATTAAAAAGAACCATTTGGTTTTGATGAGAGTTCTAAAGCTTAACTTGAGATTTTGGAATTAAAAGTGTTTAAAATGACTAAATCAAACTTCAACTAATCCAAAAGTTTGGTTTCTTTCGAGTTTGTTGGAGTTCTCTAGTGTTGTTTTTCCTCTTTCTCTGTTTGCTCCATGTTTTCCTCAGCTTAGCTCCTTCTTCTCCAGACCTCCCTTTCGTTTGGACATCTCCCTTGGTCCAGACATCCCTTCCGTTTGGACCTCTCCCTAGGTCCAGACCTCCTTTCCGTTCGGACCTCTCCCTTCGTCCAAACCTCCCTTCCCTTTGGACCTCTCCATCCATTCAAGACCTCCTTCGGGTGGTCCTGGCGACATCCGGGTGGTCCTGCCGACCTCCGGGAGGTACTGCAGACCTTCGGGTGGTCTTGGAGACCTCCGGGGTGGTCCTGGAGTCTGGTCACGACCTCCCCTTCGGTCGCAACCTCCCCTTTTGTTGCGACCTCCTCTGCGGTCACGACCTCCCTTTTGGCCACGACCTCCCCTTCGGTCACGACCTCCCATTGGGTTTGACCACCCTCCCGAGTTTTGACCAGGCCCCACCTGTCAGTCCTGCTCACCTTCTCCTTCCTCCGGTAGCGTCATCACGACACAATTAGTCTTCACGCATTAAATGATGTTGTGACGCATTAAATGTTGTTGCTTCAACAGTACCCTATTCCCCCTCTTGTCTCCTCCTTCACCTACTCGGTTGTGCTTTGTCCTGTCGCACACCTACCTTTGACCTCGTGTGCGCCTCCGAGTCTCAGTGACTCTCCCCATCCTCCCTGATTATAAAAGCCTGAGCAGCTCTCTTTCATCACCTTTTTCGCACCCAATTCTCTTGCTCTCGCCCAGTTCACCGTGCTTCAAATTTTGCCAAGGAGCCAATTGAAGCCCGCGCCGTCACCACCTCGCTGCCGAAGGAGTTTGCCAGAGCACCCGCGCCGTCTTCGACCGCCGCCGTCGTCCCCTGTCTCTCCCTCCTCCTTCATTCTCTCTCTCTCTCGCCCTTGGTGAGTTCCTCCGTGCCCTGTTTTATTTTCATGATCTTACGACTACGTTGTGTAGTCGTGTTCCTTCTTACGACTATGTTGCCTAGTCGTATCCTTCTTGTAATCTCCGTGACGACCACGCTGAGTAGTCGCATCTTCATTGGACCTCCTCGACCCATCGGACCTCTTCGACTGTGTCGTTGGACCTCAAGACCTCCTCTTCAGGACCCAGTCAGGGTCTCCTTTGACCTCCTTAGGACCTTCTTAGGACCTCCGCCTCAAGATCTCCTCCTTTGACCTCCTTAGGACCTCCCTCGACCTCCTCCCGACCAGTTGGACCTCCTCCCAACTAGTCGAGCCTCCTCCCGAGAGCTTGTTTTTAATTCAGTTCCTTGCTGTTGGTTCTAGTTGGTACATTAGTATGAACTAGTATGTTGCAAAACTCTGTGCTTAGTCAAAGCTTAGGCCAAAAATCTTGATTTGGGAAGTTTTATTGCCAAAAGACCAATATTGTCTAAATGTTTTAACTATGACATTGAGTTGTTGTGGAAGTTTTGAAAATGTTTTTAAAAAGCAAAGAAAAATGAAAATTAGTTTGGACTTGGGCGAATTGGTTGTTTGGATGAGTGCATGTTCATGCACGGGATCGATCCATTTCTATGGTCGAGGCCCATGGTTTTGTTGGAAGTCGCCCAAGTTAGTTAAGGACCGGTCTTCGAGCCGCATCTTGTTAGCCCCATCGTGCAACCATATGTCCCGAGTATGGGTGGGACCTAGCTAACTAATTTGCAATGTTCCACCGTGGTCGCTCCATACGGTTGTGTGGGTGTCTTGATGACCTACTTTTCTTCATTCCCACCTGGCGCAAGAGAGGGCTATGAACTCGGCGGGTCTCTATCCGTCGGGGGTGAAACCTTAGCGAGGGGGGACTGCGGTGAAATGGCACATTGTAAAGGTCTTGGCACGTGCTCTAGACCACTTACCTACGGTAGTGAGTGGTGGTATCGACGGATGCCAAACAAACTAGAGAGGTCGTGTCGTGTGGGTAAAGCTATACACCTCTATAGAGTGTAAAACTATTCGAATAGCCGTGTCCACGGTCAACGACATGCTAGCAAAGCTACTCCAAGTTAGATCTTCGGTTTTGTTTTCAAAAGACTTCTTAAAATGGTTTTGGATGTCTATTTAAATGGGTTTGGGCAGGCAGCCTTGTGATAGGAGGGTATCCTTCACCAGTTGTTGATGAATGTTATCCGACTATAAAGCTAAATTTTAGAAAATGAATTTTAGTTATTACATAAATGCTTTGGAACTTAGTACTTGTATTTGGAAAGAAACTTGGCTTTATGCAAATCAACTCTATAAGCTTTCCTTTGAGATATCGTTGTATGCATGCATTCAATCTGTTACTTGACGGGTGTGACTTGCGAGCATGGTTGTTGTGCTCACTCTTGCTTGATTCATATTGAGCAGGAGAGGACGTCTCACGAGGACCCTAAGACCAGACGCCTAGGTCAGGACCTCCGCATTTATTGCTCGTGGCTAATCGTGTGGTCCACCTTCTTGTCTTTTTGCTTCCGCCATAATTTTTCCTTGTCATTTGTCAGATGCCCCTTTTGTAATCAACTCGTTGTTATTTTAATAAAGTTGTGTAGATGGATGTTAACACATTTGTTCATCAGGTGAGCTAGCCACGATCCTTGGGACTAGCTCGGTTTGCACAAAGGGTTCGGACCTCCTTGCACTACTATAGAAATGCTAATATCGACGCCGATCACGCAGACGGTTCATCGAAACCGCCTTTATGAAACACAATCACAAACGGTTTTTGTTTACCCACCGCTCGTGTTATTTCAGGCGCTAAAACCGCTCAGGAAGACATCATATCACTGACGGTTCATGTTTAAAGCTAATCAGGAAGTATCACAGACGGTTTCGATTAAAACCGCTCGTGATATTACCCAATATCACAGCGGTTTTTGTCGTAACCGCTCGTGATACTTCACGACGTTTTAAACTTGAACCGCTCGTGATATGACCTCTTCACAGACGGTTTTAAACTTGAACCGTCTGTGATATGACCTCTTCACAGACGATTTTGTTGAAAACCGTCCGTGATAATTAACTCATCACAGACGGTGCAGTGTACATATATAGCTCCCCAACAGAGTCTTCTTGATCTCCATCTCTGGCGCTACGGTAACCGCAGGAGATCTCCAAACCCGGTGAGTCCATCGCCACTCCGTGCCCGGTTTGAGTATCGCCTCACCATACTGAGCCCGCTCATGTGGTCTATTTCAGCTATTGTCGCCGAGGAGCTTGCATTGCCGCTCTGTCGCCGATCGATGACTAGCCGCCTTGGACCTTCCCTGACTTCATTGACACCTTCCTCGTGATCAAGGTGAGCTACTGGAGCATAAGCATCCTTTAATTTGAGTAGTTTTAGGCGTTTACGCTGAAATCACTAGTGAAGCCCATGGCGCCGCCACGAGACATCATCGTCGGTTCGTCTCAGGCGACCTTAGGGCCCTGAGCCACGACTATTCGCAATGCGATGTCACCCTAAGCCCAATTTGAGCTTCTAATCCTACTATTTTTAATCATTTAGTTAATAAACTAACGAGTCTATGACATGTGGGACCGCCATAGATTTTATAAATAAAATCATGAAATAAAAAATGAGTCACTGACAAGTAGGACCCACATGTAAGTTAATAAAATCCAGAAAAATGTAAAAATAAAAAAAGCCACCTTTAGTTCAGAGAAAAATAGACTTTCTTTGTTGGAAAGCATAATTAAGCCTCAGAAAATACGCCAAGTCACCCTTTATTTATTTCCAGGGTTTTCAATACAAACCGTGTGATGGACCGAAGCTGGATGTACGCTGAGAACCGTATGAGTGAAGAGTACATTAATGGCGTGTGTGCTTTTTACAAGAGCTGCCAAGGAGGATATGTTGAATAAGGGGCCGGAATATATGTACTGTCCATGCATTGACTGCAAGAATCTGAAGATGTTTAAGAACCGAGCGTAGATCGAAGCACACTTGATTCGAAGGGGTTTCAAAAAGGGTTATACACGTTGGACCAGTCATAGTGAAGAGCATATTATACAGGAAGTCAACGATATCAATATGTCACGGATGATGTCGACAGGTTCCGATTCGACAGCCGCACGATGACAATCTAGATCGATGCAAGCGATGCGCGCGTAGGAATTGTGATGAGAGGGAGTATGTTCAATTCCCGGGCTTGATGGAGGACTTGGAGAAACCTTTGTTCCCGGGGTGCAAGCCGGAATACACAAGGTTGTCATCCGTGCTTGAACTGCTGAAATTGAAGGCAAGCAACGGTTGGTCCGATAAGAGTTTCACGAGGCAGTTAGGTCTCTTAGCGGACTTGCTTCCGGTGGGAAACAAGTTGCCCAAAACCACCTACAAAGCCAAGAAGGTTCTTTGTCCATTGAGAATGGAAGTAGAAAGAATACATACATGTCCGAACGACTGTATCCTCTACCTTAACAAGTATACAAACATGCATGTATGTCCGGTGTGCAACGCATCCCGATACAAGCATAAGAATCAATCAGATGACGACGAGGGAATCGAGGTGAAGGAAGGACCTCTTGCTAAAGTGGTGTGGTATCTTCCTATAATTCCCCGTTTGAAGCGGTTTTTTTGTGAACCCAAAGAATGCAAAACTGCTTCATTGGCACTCAGAGGAGCGTAAGAATGACAGAAAACTAAGACACCTTGTTGATTCCGCCTAGTGGAGAAAAATCGATAGGAGGTTTGCAGACTTCGGTGCGGAACCGAGGAATATAAGGTTTGGATTGAGTACAGATGGAATGAATCCTTTCGGTAACATGAGCAGCCGACATAGCACTTGGCTCGTGACGCCTCAGATATCTACAACCTTCCTCCTTGGTTGTGCATAAAGCGGAAGTATATTTTGTTGTCGATACTTATCTAAGGGCCAAGCAACTCGGGAATGATATTGATGTGTACCTAGCACCATTGATGGAAGATCTAAAAATACCGTGGATTGAAGGGGCAAGTATGGGATGCGACAAACGAGAGAACTTCACTTTACGCTCCTTGTTGTTCTACACCATAAATAATTATCTTGCCCTTGCTAACTGGTTTGCCAGAGTACAAAAGGGCCAAAGCCTCGTACTCACCGCTTAGATGATACCGAGAGTGTGTGGCTGAATCACTCACAAGAAAAACGTGTACATGCGCCATCGAGGTTCCTTTGGAGGGCTCACCCATACCGAGGATGAAGAAACAATTCGACGGAGAGAAGGAGGACAATTCAGCTACAAGGCATTTAAGTGGAAAAGAGGTCTATGATATGGTTAAGGATTTAGATGTTGTGCTTGGAAAGGGATGTAAATCGAGGACCCGTAAGAAGAACATGTGGAAGAAGAGATCAATATTTTGGGACTTACCTTATTGGGAGCACCTAGAAGTTCGCCATCGTGATCGACGCCATGCACGAGAGAAGAATGTCGTGGCGACTTGATTGGTCTCTTCATCAATATTTGTGACAAAACAAAGGATGGTGTCAACGCATGGCTTGACTTGGTTGATATGGACATCAGACCCGAGTTAGCACCAACAAAGACCGATAAAGGATTTAACGTACCTTCCTCGCTTGTTACACTCTATCCAAGGCCGAGAGAACTGAACCTGTGCGGTTGCTTGCATGGTGTGAAAGTTCCATCGGTTACTCCGCCAACATGAAGAAACTTGTTTCGATAGAAGATTTAAAGTTAATTGGCATGAAGTCTCATGATTGTCATGTGCTGATGACACAAATGCTCCCTATTGCAATTAGAAGTATTTTGCCGATCAAGGTTCGAGAGACAATCATGAGGCTGTGTTATTTCTTTAACACAATTGCTCAGAAGGTCATCGATCCCGAAGGACTAGATGCTTTGCAGGACAAGGTGGTGACGATTCTATGTGATCTTGAGATGTATTTCCCTCCGTCGTTTTTCAATATCATGGTCCATCTCATTGTACACATTGTGAGGGAGATAAAGATGTGTGGGCCCGAGTTCCTATGTAGCATGTACTCGTTCGAGAGGTTCATGGGAATTCTCAAGTCCTATGTACGGAATCGATCTCGGCCGGAGGGCAGCATCGCCGAAGGTTATGCAACCGAAGAGGTCATTGAGTTTTGCATCAATTACATGGCTCAGGTCGAACCGATAGGTGTGCCTCGATCTTGCCATGGCGGGAGACTCGAGGGTATCGGGACCATCAGAAGGAAAGCAATCACTCCAGATATGGATGCGTATGCTCAAGCCCATTTCACAGTCTTGCAACACATGATCAAGTGTCCTCAGATATCGACCAAAGACAAGGACGTGTTTCGACAATGTAACTGGGCATCCAGATGTTTAGATCACGAGACAACACAACAAATGGTTCAACCAATGGTTGAACGAGCGACTCGCTAGGAGTTCGTCAAGTGATATGCTAACATGGTTGTCAAAAGGGCCAATATTTACAATTGTGACATGGCGAGGATACGACATAAATGGGTACACATTCTATACACAGGCTCAGGATATAAAGAGCACTTACCAGAATAGCGGTGTCCACATAGATGCATTTAGTACCGATAGGCTGAGGAGCTCCTACTATGGGCAAATAGAGAAGATATGGGAGCTCGACTACGTGCTTTTCAAGATCCCCCTATTTCGGTGCTGTTGGGTCCATCTTCCACAGGTGAAGGTCGACAAGTACGGCGTCACTAAAGTGGACCTCGAACGTGTTGGATACAAAGACGAACCATTCATACTGGCTAACCAAGTTGTTCAAGTCTTCTATGTAACCGACCTAGCAAATAAGAAGCATCACGTAGTTCTTCATGGAAGAAGGAGGATTGTCGGAGTTGAGAATGTAGTGGACGAGGAAGAATACAATTAATTTGACGAGTTGCCTCCTTTCGGAAATGGCATAAGGGTCGAGGAAGAAGAACGTAACGAAACTAGCTACATACGCGTCGATCATCATGAAGGGCTAATTTTTAAATATTAATTGAACAATGTGTGTATATGTACGTTCTGATGAATGGTTAATTTTAGTTAATTGATTTGTACTGTGAAATGGATGTGATTGTTTCTAAAATGAATGTGAATTGGATGTATATATATGTATTTGTTGTGTTTTCTACTCATTTTAGAGGGCATGGCTAGCATTTTCTGAGGCTAGCCAATAAACAGAACTAGATTAACCAATATAAAATAATATCACAGACGGTTTGTAGATCAAAACGTCCGTGATTCTACATCACAGACGGTTGTTGGTCAGAACCGTCTGTGATACATCACATATCACAGACGGTTCTACTTTAGAACTGTCTGTGATGTACATCCCTATTTATATTCGGACTCTAGGGTTTGCCCGCGCCCACTGAAACGATTAAGTTTCTCAACTCCTCGCTCCCTCCTCCCCCGAGCCCGGCGCGACTCCTCCCCCGAGCCCGTCGATGCCGCCTCCTCCTCAAGCCCGGCACGACTCCTCCCCTGAGCCTGTCGACGCTGTCCTCGACGTCGCCTTCCCCTCCAGCCTGGCGCGCCTCCTCCCCCGAGCCCGCCGCCTCCTCCTCGAGTCGCAAGGCCCCTTCGACGCCGCCCCATCGCTTCCAAGATTACTTCGCTCGTCCTTCTCCTCGATGCCCAAAGGTAACCAATGCCGAGTTGCTGACCCCGACGCCCCTTTCCCTCACTCTTTCTATCAATAATTTGTCATGTTGTTTTAGCAATTTGTATTTGTTCTAGTCAGTTATTCATATGGTTTTTGTTTTGATCGATACTGCTACTGGAATATATTGCAATGTGGTGTGGTGGGCTTGAGATGAATGCTCTGTGATGTCATAATAGTCTGGTACTAAAATTGTTTTGATAATCGGGTTTGAACTTGAGCTCTAATTGGAATGCTTACTCTACATCTGATAGCAATATCAAAATGTTAAATCTTAGCTTTATGCTGATTTCACTTGTTCACATGATGTTTGTGTTGAGCATATTATTCCTTTTAAATGACTTGGAGGATTTACATGTCTATGTCAATTATCCCAATTATTATTAATTGGTGTGTATACCCATACACATAGAGATCAAATCTTATGATAATATGTTTATAAGTGTTAGAACTTCTATTTCTTGTGAAGATGTCTTCCGCTCATGCTTCGTCATCGCCACCTCATGTGTCTGATGATGCACCATCCTCTGGAATATCCAACCGTGGTAGAAGAAGAGGAATATCGAAAAGGCCCGCGGCCGATATACCATCACGGAGGTCGATCACCTGGGACCCCTATCAATCTCGCCGAAAGCGATCCGTGATTCCGGAGAACGGTCGAATAGTTGCACGGCAACGGGTCAACGTCACCTATGATTCGTGGAAGGAGTTGCCGAAAGAACTGAAAGCTGCGCTGCTGACGGATATTCTCAAATCGTTCGAGATCCCGTAACAACACCTAGACTCCGGCGACGACACGTGTTGCTACAAGCGTGCAAAGCGTGGAAGAACTTCAAGAGCACGCTTGTCAAGAACTACGTGGAGAAGGATCTGACGCCCTTCCACAAGTATCCATTCTTGGAAGAGTCCTGGGCCGAGTTTGTGGCGAAGAAGACGACAGATGAATTTAGGAGTGAAAGTGCGACGCACACGGCCCTCTAGGCAAAAAACAAGCACCCCACAGACTCGGCACCACTGGGTATGTAGGTAAAATCCCGATATAGAGGGATCAGGACTAGCAGGCAAGCTATTCGAATGTCTCTCCGCCATTTCCCGAGATCACTAATGTGTGCGCCCGACAATGGTTATTTGGGAGGTTACGTACCCTGCCTACGGGGAAGTCTCCTTTCCAAACCCCGCAAACCAGGAAGTGTCCCAGTGCTTGGTAAGATATCGAACTACCTAGTTTGTAATTACTTCATAACTTCATAGGAAGTGAAATGACATGTCGGGCTATTGTAGGTAACGCTGAGTGCACAATCTTTCCAAGGCTCATTCCAGGCAAACAAGGAGAGAGATATACTCTCCGCGGCCCTAGGAAACAATGAGCATCCGGGTCGCACGAGAGGCGCTGGTGTTTATGTTACATTGGTAGAATGGTTCCAAGCGGACTCCGAATCGTACCGGAGTAGGAAGAGAGCCAAAGCCAACCGCGATGCAAAGCTACGAGAGGAGATTCGTGAATCCCTCAAAGAGGAGATCACTGAATCCATCATAGATGAGATCGAGGATCGCATTAGAGCTGTGTCGCAATGGTTTGAGGAAAGGATTAGGGAATTGCAAATCTCAAATCAGTTGCAAGCCCCTGCCCCTACTGTGCTAGCCAGCCCCCCCAAACTTCCGAGCAGCTACACGTCTAACCCTACCCCAATAGGCGATGTCAGATTTCCTGTCGATGACATCCAGGTAATAATTATTATCTCTGGAATGCTCGATCCATTGATAGGCCTGTTGGGGTAGCTAATTTTGTATCATTATGTAGGCGGCTATGAAGTGCAAGCTCCAAGTGAGATATGCCTCTGTTGCCCTAGATGCTGCTTGGGGCTAGGTGTATCCATCCTGTATCGGGGCTTTGGTGCATGGTGAAAATCTAGCGCCAGGTTTCGCAAAAGTGAATGTGGATGGTGTTTGTGCCAATTTCAGGGCCATCCCGCTGCATATTCCCCCAAACAACGAGGTCATGACTCTGGAGCAAACCGTTGGTACATTCATCCATTGGCCCAAGGGGGACATATGCTTGGAGCTACCTGCTCTGGTGTCAACTTCACGGGAATGTCCTGCAACGGTATCAAGTCCACGGGAGCTAACTGCACCAAAGCTACCTGCACCGACGTGGCAAGGGCCCGGTGCATCAGATGCATCTACACCTCGTGCTTAGTCGACTCTTGTGAAGTCGACCTATACAAAGCGAGGCAGCAAGGGCAAATCAAGACGATCGACTCGCTCGATATCCCTTCTTGCCGCTGGTCTCGAAATTGTGCTAGGCGAGCCGTTTGTCGAGAGGTTAGATAGCCCTACCCTAGGACTGGCATGCATGACATTGCATACATGGTACATGGAACAGGCCAACAAGCTGGCTGAACAACGACGCTCGGGTGTCACCGTCAAGTTCAAGGAGGATCATTTTAACCACGTGCATCAAGACTGTGTCTTCACGGTGACCTTCGAGGACTTGTTCTGTCTCTTCAACCTCAATGAGCTCGACATCTCACTCATACGATGCTGGACACTATAAGTGTGTACAATCACGGTCAATGTTCGTGTAATACCGATAAATGTTATATATAACTCCTTGCTTTTGTATATAGATACATGATGTTTGGATCCGAAAGAAGGAATTCACCGGTAGGTTTCCTCGACCCACACGTGGTCTCCGAGCAAACCATCAAGGCGAATGCAATATTCATCGAGAATTACGTTATAGAGTTTTTCCTGGCTCACCGCAACAAGGAATACATACTTTTGCCCTACAACCTGGAGTAAGTGTTGCACTACTGGCTATACTTGTTGATTTGTACTTTATAAGCAACACGAACTTAGGTTTAATGATCATGCTGACATACTTGTGTAGCTTCCACTGGATTCTAATTGTAATTATACCAAAACGGAAATGGGTAATATACCTAGATTCCCTAAAGAGTTCCACTCACAACTTCATAGTTATCCAGAATTTAATCAACAAGTAAACACATTTCCTCCATAGAAACTCTATTGTAGTCTTTCCTTCATTTGCAATGGCTAAGGCTAACTTCTTGGAGTCACGTAGGGTGTTCAACGTGTTATATGCTAGAGGATGGAATTGTAGGGGAAGGTGGATGCAACACGATCTAACTTTCCCGGTACTCGCTAGCTAGCACAAATTAATCCCATATAACACTTCGTAGTAGTGCCTCTCGAACTAACCAATTCTATTTTTTAAAGGCTACCAAAGCAGACCACCCAGCCGCAACGTCTATGGATACTATGTTTGCCACAACATGGAACTACTCATTGGTTCCGCGATCACTAATGATCCTAAGGTTTGTCAATCTTGCAACAATTATTTCATATATACTTACCAATTTATATAAGCATGAATTTAATCTTCCTATCGACAAAGTTGCACCATCGCTGAATGCGTATGGAACAGAGCGAGCTCATAAAAGTTCGATCACACCTTGCGCCATTCCCTAACAATCAGTCCTAAATCTAGATGGGAGTTTCCACAAAGTGTAGATTGAACTTGATTGGGATATATTGAACTTAATGGTACATGCGTAAATTAATGCACATTAATGGTTAATTTTACTTAATTGATTTGTGAATTGGATGAGCTTGTTTCTAAAATGAATGCAAATTTGATGTGCTTTCAAATGAATGCTAATTGATGTGCTTGTTTAAGAGGGCATGGCTAGCATTTCGGGCTAGCTAATAAATGTAAATAGATTTAGCAATGCAAAAGAATGTCATAGACGGTTTGTAGATGAAATCGATGTGATAGTCGACTATCACATACGGTTTGTAGATGAAACCGCAGATAGTCGAAAATCACAGACGGTTTGTAGATGAAACCAACTGTGATAGTCCATTATCACAGACGGTTTCATCTACAACCCGTCTGTGATTTTCGACTATCATAGATGGTTTCATCTACAAACCGTCTGTGATTGTCGACTATCACAGATGGTTTTGAGTTAATAACCGTCTATAATATTATGTATTACAGACGGTTCGAAAACCATCTGTGATGACCTATGTCATTACTAACCCATAAACTCAGACGGCTCACGAAATCGTCTGTGATGACGTTTTTGAACCGTCTGTGAAGGCATTTTCTGTAGTAGTGCTGGGTCTGGTCTCCAAGACCACCCGGTGGTCCTAGGAGACCTTCAGGGAGATCCCTGGTCTGGTCCGCGATCTCCCTGGTCGGGTCCGTCGTACCAGGGTGACCTCCTCGGGGAGGTCTAGTCTTTACAAAGTGGTATCAAAGCCATCTCGACTGCAGGTAACCTAGTAGAATGGCCATTAGTTAAAAATTTCAAAACTTATTTTACAACAAGAAAAATAATTTGTTCTGTCCTCATCCTAGTTGTCTCTCTATCCTTACCTCCTTCTTGGTATTCTTCCATACCTTACTCTCTCCTCACCATTTTATAATGTCAAATGGATCCTCTTTCCCTTGAAATCTCTATAGGATCGTGCTCTTCGTGATCAAGCACTGGATGCCCTGGGAAGATTTGTGCAGATGGTTCAGACCTGCAACATGTAAGTCTCTTGGGAGCCACTCTGGTGGGAATAGCCAGTGCGTTTGGATGCCAAACTAGGTAGCTTTGGAGAATCATTGATAAGACTAATTTTGGGGATTAAAGTTTTTTAAGATTCACCGATGATTATAAGAAGTTCTTATGTAATACTAGAGTATGATGTTGGATATGCCTTGATTATGAATGGATTAAAGAAGAGTAGTTTGGTGTATTATATAGAATGTGCAACATAAGATGATCGTGGAGGAAAGTTTTGATTAATCATGAAGGATATAGGAATATGAAGTACCGATTTGATTATTAGGATAATTTGGGTTTTCCTCTAATCTTGAGTTGGTTGTAGAGTTGGTTGAATCTTGGTGGGATTATGGAGATATGTCTTGATCGGATTATAGGATTGTATAATTGTTGGTTATTGGATTATATGATTGAGGGATACCTTACCGATATTGGAGTTGGTCGAAATATTTGCTAGATAGATGGTGATAAAATAATTTGGTGGATTAAATTTGAATTTGTGGATTAAGAGAAGTCTTTTGGAAGGTTCTATAATGAAGATGTTGGATTATGGAGGATCACGATTGATAAATAGGCTTGAGAAAGGTAAGTCACTACAAGATGAACACCCCTTTGTCAACACATATATGCGTTGGTAAAAATCCAAATAAGCATTGGGACGATCTATACCAACGTATTTACTATGTGTTGCCATTGAGGCCGCTATAGAGTCTCATACAACAAGATAAATAAGGGTTGGTAATAGATATGAAAAGGCGTTGCGAAGTAGCAACAGATATAGTCATGTTGTAACTACACTTGTATGCGTTGTTATTTACCATGCATGGATGACTTTTACTATTTTAACAATGGATATAATTATATTGTCACAACACATAGAAGCGTTGGTACTTGCCTATCGGGACCCGAAAATACATCTCAGGAACCCTCTGTGTATGTTGAACTAGTCCCAGATCAGTAGCTAGCTCACACAGGAAACACTGATGAAATACCATCCATTTATTCGATTTAACTAAAAAGATCTCATAATACAAATAATAATAATAACTGGACCTTATGGTCAATGTTCAATTAACTTGCCACGCAGAGCTAAAGAAACAAATAAACTCTTGCAGCGGAACGAAACTCTTCAAAAGGCCAAACAACATGCCCACAGGCAATCGAGTGGAGAACGCATCCTAATCCGCAAAACCTTCATGGTCCTCCTTCTGAAAGAACTCTTGGGCAGCTTGATATTCTTCAACTGCTAATCAAACAGAGGGCACAAGCCATGAGTACTTTTGAATGTACTCAGCAAACCGTAGGGAAATGTATGCAAATAGTATTCATGCACGGCCTGACAAATGTTAGCTGTATGGTTCTTTTGCAGAAAACAACATTTATGATAAATACAATAAATAGATTGAAATGCATAGTTGAAAACAATAATAAATAATTAAACAATTTATTTGAAACGACTAGTGAACTTCCCAACCAAGTTAATGATAAGTGAACCCCCTATTCACAAATCGACACAAACCACCAAGTGAATTACCTGTTCACCAAACAAACATTATATTCATCAAGTGAACATCTCATTCACACTCCGACTCATTTTAGAAGAAACTCTATCTCCCGTGTGAAATCCCCGGACATGTCCATAACCGAGGATGCGGCTATTCGAATAGATCAATTAACACTCTGCAGAGGTTGCACACTTTACCCACAAGATATAACCAGTGTAGCAAGTACTAATCATAACAAAACCTTTTAGAGGTTTCATCTCAACAATTGACACTCACGCTGTACCTACAACCACCCAAAACCTCATCGTGGTTGACGTACAACGTTGGACAGGGATGCGGTGAACCGTCCCGCGATGTGGCCTTAGAAAAGGACACACACCTCCACCCAAATACAGCCTTAGTAGTCAAAAGCCAAAACTCAACAACATACTATGTTAGGCCCGTCCCATACCAGGCATGTGGTTGTATGAAAAGGCTCAATTCAATGGCACACAAGATTAAGTCCTTAACAAGCTACTCAGGCGAGAACTACCACAAACCCACACAAGGTAGAAACACCACCACTATCCACCAACCACTTGCCTAAGCGAAAACCATTTAGTTTAACCAAGATCAATGACACGCCCAGTCATGGTAAACAAGTTTTAACAAGAGTGGCTCACCACCACGATTTCATATTTCATTAAGTCAAGATTAATCATTATGACACATGTCATGATGAACCCATCGTAACTAAGCTGAACTAAGCATTTGATACGCTACCCATATTGGTGATAAATATGTCCAACTATAATTATCTAGGCTAGGGTGACAAAGGATTCATGGCATTCAATTAATCAAAGGAGGCATAATGATAACAGGTAATAACTAATACCAAAACAATTTATATAAAGATAGCATGCAGTTGTATAAAACAATATACTTTTAAAATCATAGGTTCAATATGATCAAAGGACTATGGCTTGCCTTGGAATGAATCCAGAGATTGGTCTTGATCTTGGTAGATTCCTCCTTGCTCAAAGCTTCCCGAAGTATCAACGTCTAATCGCAAACAAGGCAAATAAAACCAAATAAATAAATAACAGAGAGCAATCAAACTCCAAATTTTTTTTAAAAAAACCTTAGATAAATAGATCTTGAATTTAGGAATTTGAACGGACTCAAACGGAGTTCGGATGCAAAAGATATGGGCTTTGGAAGATTGAAATCCATGAAATAACCCTTAAAAGGATTTTCTAGAATATTCCAAATTATTTTCTTATTGAAAATTCCAGATTATGATGTTAGTAGGGAATCCAGTCGCCACGGATTTGGATTCGTTAAGTGGGTCCCACGGGACAGCGCGATGGCTCATGGTAGACTACGTCTACCGAGCCTTGGATCTGTGTTTGGGTGGAACCGTCCACGCAGGCATTGATGTGGCACCACATGTGCGACACGTTGGCTCGGGTGCTGAGGTGGCGGGTGAGTTGGCGATGACGGGGCTGACCGTGAGGCTGGTGAAGTCAACGTTGCCGGCGAGGGCTCCTGGACCGGCCGACAACGGTGAGCGGTGGTGCGGTAGCGACAGTGAGTGCACGCAACGGGTAAAGCTCGCTATTGCGCTCACATCGGTATGCTTTTTGGCTCTAGAGGTCGACGAGGATCACTAGAGTTTGCGACGGAGCGGAGGACGACGACGGCTATTGTCGGGAACAACAACCAGCGGTGCTCCGGGCCAAAGGAGAGATGCTCGAGGTAGCTCTTGCGACGAGGATGACGATGGCGTAGTCCATGGGAGCAGAGCACCGACGACGGCGGTGGAATTTGAGTTCTTAGGGTTTCGGTGAAAAACCCTAAAGCCCGAATAGCGGCGGCTCGGATTGATCTAAGGAGAAATTGAGCTGGGGTTTGGGTTGAGGGTGTTCTCGCGATCCCGGGGTGCCTATTTATAGGGCTCGGGTGAGGCTAGGGGGGCGTGCTGGTGGCGGAGACCTAAACAAGCCCGAGATGAACCCGAACGATTCTCGGAGATTGAAACGGAATCGGGATAAGATTTTTATGGATAAAGGTGCGGAGGGATAAGGAAAAAGGATTGACGCGGTGGGGCAGGATTTTTATTGTTGGAGATCCTGTTTGGGCAAAGCTTCGAGAAGCCAGCCATGGCTGGTGCGGGCGGGACTCCGTGAGGACGACAACGCGGTGGAGGTGACGAAGTGGCGGGCCCCACATGGCAGAGGGCGATAAGGCGCACACAGGGCCAAGGTCGCGTGAGGAAGGGCTAAGCGAGAGTGGGTCAAGCAAGGAAATCGGTCACGCATAGGAGCGGCCGATTTGGAACAGAAGCGTGTTTCGCTCAAGAGAAACTAAGATTTATTAATAGTTTTATTTTTAGAAAATAGCAAGAACTCCAAATAAAACTTAGAAAATAGCAAATGACCTCGAAAAAATTCTGGAAAATTCTAAAAAATATATCCAAGCTCATAAAATCCAAATAAAATAATTTTGATAATAGTTAATGTTGACATTAATCACATTAAATTGTTTTTGAACTATGAAAATTCCAATTAAGCTTTTAACTTTTCCAGGAAAATCCAAATGGTTATTTTTCTTTTAAAACTTAAAACAGACCAAATTTTTGGGATGTTACATTGCCATACATATGAGTTTTGCTATTTTGGCAACGGATATAATTAGGTTGCTGCAATGATTATAAGTGTGTAGAAATCTGACGAGGATAGAACAATCCTTATTTTATTATATATCTATAATTCATATTATGGATAATAATGACGTCATATAACTCTTGAGTATACCCTTAATACTCATAAGGGAGAAGTCGAAGTCGAAGTTCTCCCACGACCACCTCAGTAGTCGTGGGTCTTCCCCACGACTACCCCATAGTCGTAAGCCCTTCTACGACTATCCCGTGATCGTAAGCTCTACTACGATCGATCCGCGGGTTGTAGGCTCTCCTACGACCACCACCTGGTCGTAAGCTCTTCTACGACCAGTCCTTAGTCAACAAGACTCACAGACATGTGGGCCTAGTCGATCAGGGAATCTCATGTACCATATCCAAGGATATGAGCAATCAATTACGCTGTTATTCCCTGGAATAACAGCACTACTTAACTCCCTGTTATGGTGATAATTGCCTGGCAACGTGGGAACGTTACAACTCCCGTAATAACCTCCGGTAACGGATCCACGATCTGGTGCGTTAACGTGACCTTTATATCAAGATCCAACGCGCACTTCGGGACAGATAAAAGGCAAGGATCATCAGGAAGAGGGGGGAGGGGGAAAAGAAGATTAGAAGGACAATACTCTAGTCTCTGATTCCATCTTGTAGTCTAGTATACTCAATACATACACATAGGAGCAGGGTTGTTATTCTCCCAGGAGAAGGCGCGAACCTATATAAAAATCCCCGTGTCTCCATCTCTGTGTGATTTTGAGCCTAGAGGAACCCCCGAATCAAACAATCTTTACGTAAGTTCGGTTCTAAAACACCGACAGTTGGCGCCGACCGTGGGGATCTTTGAGTCATCAGCTTTCCTTTGTCTTTCTGATTCTCATTCTCTCATGGTAGGAGAGTGGAACGAGGAGAACTGGTTCGACTTGGCCGATTATGCAGATATCGACATGGATGCCGGTTTCTACTATGAGCCGAGCGATGCATCATCTGATGGTGATGTCGCCTCCGGAGATCTTTCTCCTGGAGACCTTACCATCGATGGAGTTGAGGAGGGATCCTTATCCCCCACAACTATACGTCCAAATGGGGAACCAGCTTCCTTAGAGGACAAGGGTCAATCTGACCACAATGAGGGCTGTCCCAAGGCAGATTCACAACACGATGAGGGTTCTCTCTCCAAATGTCCAAGTCCACCTGAGACAGTTCGACCTGGCGCGACAACTCCTGGAAGCCGTAATTCCAGATCTTCATCAACAACAGGTGATTCTCTCTCTCCGGTTAGCCCAGCCAAGAATGCGATCGAACATACTCTTCATGCGAGTTCGACCATCCCAATGCAGGACTCTCTTGCCGACAGAGACGGTTATAACCCGGAATTCCCCTTCCTGGAGGGGTTTACTCCAAGTTGCTAGATGGTGTCATTCGACGACTCCTCAAGCGAGGAGGTCTCTAGTGCAAGTGGAGATCATCAACGGGAGGTCTTCATCCAACCCTCAAGTAGCAATAACTCTCCTATAGACGAGGCTGCAGATGCTCCCCGAGGATCACACCCTACGACCGCTCGTGGCAATGACAAAGACACCACCGACGCATTTACTAGAGTCAATACTCTGATGAGCGTACGAAAAATTCTCGAGATCATCGCACACCATTGAGGCAAGCTCAAGGATCAGGTATGAATGATTTTGAAATAAACCGATGAAAATGAGTTGCAGCTCAGAGAAAATTGCCTCGACGCGCTCAATACAAGTCGGAAGAAGCTTAGGAACTTCAGCATATCAACGACCTGCTCGAGAACCCATCTCAAGAACTTGCCCGAGCACCTAGCTACGACCTCTTCGCCGAAGAGATCGCACGAAGGCTGCGGAGTACGATGAGCAAGCTTGAACGACCCCGCTGGCGTCATTCCAGGAGTCATGGTAGTACAACTCCATCAACTTCCAGTCAATCGAATAACTCGCTGCATGGAGATCACCGCAAGGTGCGTCGCTCCCCAATCCGGAAAAGAGTTCCTCGAATGCCTGACGATCATAAAGCTCTTAGGAGAGGTGATCATTCACCACTCCGACTAAGAGGTTTGCAACAGCAGACAAGATACGAGGAGTATTAACCTCGTAGGATCGAGACTTGCTATAAGTCAGATTCACCCCTTGCTAGATATCGTCGAGTACGATCGCCTAGCGATGTCAACCCCTCTTTTCTACAAAGGAGGCGTTACGACGTGATTACCGGATGTTGGGCATTCTCTCGACGACTCGAAAGGCTTCATCGGTCGCCATGGTTTCGACCAGGGAACATGGAGAAATTTGATGGGTCTCAAAATCCCATCGAATTCCTTCAGATCTACACAACCGCTGTCCGAGCAGTAGGAGGAGGAGAACGCATCATGGAAAATTACCTTCCGATCGTGCTCAAGGATCCGCCGATCGTGGTTATTAAACCAACCAATGAGTCGATCTACTCGTGGCAACACCTCTCGGATCTGTTGTCGCTAATTTGTGGCACCTACCATCTCCTGAAAGGAGGACGACCTACACAGATGCGATAAAATGACCACGTAAACATTACGCCAATTCATCGTGTTTCAACAACAGAAGGATCACGGAGGACATCGCTTTGAACCCTCCCGCTACTGTAGCTAAACTTTTCGATATGGTTGATCGACACGCCATCACGACGGCGCTTGAGTGGACCAAAATCATCGATCGAGATGACCAAAGACCTCGTGAGATCGGTGAATGTAGCAAAAAGAAGGATAAGAAGGCCAAGAAATCCAAGAACAAGGCAAAGGGACAAAAGCTTCAAGCCAATGCTTTTAAGGAGATTCTAGCCGTAGTTTATAAGGAGCCATAAACCGACAAGCAATACCCCAATCGAGGCAAAGGTAAGCGCCTAACGGAAGAACGATAAGCCTGTGTGGTGCCCTTTCCACAAAAAGGAAGGGCATGACTCTCAAGAATCGCCGAAGTTTTCCAACGAAAACTCAAGACTATTATAACGCAAAGGGCCACTTCCTACCTCAAGAAGTAGGGCAAGCCAGTGGTCGTACATAGTCGGATGACAACGAGGATATGCCATTTCAAGATCTCGAGCACACCATCGAGCACATCTTTGGAGGATCATCGGCGTACGAGTCAAGACAACAACTTAAGGCAGTCGAACGTGAGGTAAACTCCATTGACTCTCCTCTTGTTAATAAAGTACCGAGGTGGTCGGAAGTCACCATCTCTTCGAACGTGAGGTAAACTCCATTGACTCTCCTCTTGTTAATAAAGTACCGAGGTGGTCGGAAGTCACCATCTCTTTCGAGAAGGGTGATTGCCCGACCTGGTCGTTTTTCGATTGTGGTCGAACCCACCATCAACAACTGTCTAGTAAATCGAGTGTTGATTCATGGTGGTAGCTTGTTAAACATTCTGTTTACGAGCACCCTGGGTGAAATGCAAGTACCCAGGACCAAGGTAAGACCGGTATGATATTCATTTTATGGTATTGTACCAGGGTCTTCGGCTGTAACATCCCAAATGTATAATTAGGGTTAATCAAGTATAATTATATGTGTAGAAATTAAAACTTTTTCTCACATCTTGAAAAACCCTAAAATCTTGTGTAACTCTTGTCCAAGAGTTGTGTAATCCAAAAACACAAAGCTCTTGTTGACCAAAAATCAAACTCATTTTCCAATTATCTTAAATCTTGTGTCAAACATTTGGAATATATTTTCCTTGGTCCCAAAAACTGATATGGGACCCCTCTCAAACATATCATGAGTTATAACACTTGTTGATAATTTTGGAGGCAAAACAATCCTTTAAACAACCTTCATGAATTTCCTGAGAAAAATGCATTGCATGATAACCTCTGGAAATTTTATGCAAGATTGGTCTCATTGTCAGCAAGCTCCAGTTAAAATTTCATCAAATTTGGAGTTCATTTGCTATCTCAAATAATTCTGCTAAGTTTCATTTGTTAAAACTAAATTTAAAAGCCTACACTGCTCCTTTGGCTAGCTATATTCAAAGTTGGTCCAGCCCAACCATGTCTGCACCTCACAGACCTCATCTCCACTTGATCAAAGTCGCACTGCTGGATTTACATCCAACACCACGACCTCCTCATGATCAACACCGCGAGGACCTCCCTACCTCATGAGGTCATTGCCGTTGGATCGCTGATCCATGGTCATGACCTCCCGTGTGTTAAACCTCAAAGACCTCCTCGAGTGTTAAACCATCGCAGCGAGGTCATCCCATTTGTTGAGGTCGAGCTGTTGGATCAAATCCAACCGCCACGACCTCCTCCTCAACATACTCAACAAAGTCATCCCACTGCGTGAGGTCATAGCCCTTGGATCCAAGATCCATGGCCCCGACCTCCTCCTCTCAACCTAAACTAAACAAACCTTCCACCTAACCTAGGTCGAGCCATTGGATCAAATTCAACAACTCACGACCTCCTCCTGCTATCAAGCACTCACAACCTCCCCATCTTTTGTTGTGCACCGTTAGATTAAAATCTACTACCACGACCCCTTTTTGTCTCATGCGCACTGAGACCTCCAACAAGACGTGAGATCGTGAGTCTTAGATCTAAATCTAAAGGCCATGACCTCCCTTGTGCGTTGCAAGCTCAGACCTCCACCTCCTTTGATCGAACCCTTAGATCTAAATCTAACGGTCCCGACCTCCCTTGCTCGTGGCGCATCATATCGACCTCCCCATCGTGTCGGTGCCCTTGGATTTAAATCCAAAGGCCATGACCTCCCCTCATGTCTTTTGATCGCGTGCAGTTAAGTCCTCACCGAGGTCCGCACCGCTGGATGGAGATCCAACGCTTTAGACCTCTGTCCCTTTCCCCACGTGCGTTTTCTCGACATGAAATCGGAGGGCCACGACCTCCCATCTTGATCGTGTGGTGGGACCTCCTCCCACCACTTAAAACATAACGGTTCAAAATGAGATCCGATGGTTAGGACCTCCCTGTGTCTTATCCAACGGTCATGAGGACCTCCTGTTCTTCTCCTTCCTCTCTGGCTACGGCAAACTCGAAAGCGGCGCAATTAATGCGTGTCGACCTTGGGGTACACTTCAATGACTCTTTGTCGACCAAGATTTAATCTTGGTCGACTTTTCCCCCTCTGGTCACTCAAACCCGCCATCAGTGTCAACTTTAAGTCTTGTCCAATGCCAAGATCGTGCCATGGGCCAAGCTCACAGGAGCTTAGCGGTGGTCTCGACCTCAATTGCCCTAGGATAAAACCACCCCCCTTGTGCCTTTATCTTCCTTTGCACGCCATTGTTCTTTGCTCACCCATCTGTGCTTGTGAACTCTAAGCCGCAGAGCTCCTTGGCCGCCATTGTTGGACTTGAAGTTCCTCGGTGGACAAGGGTCACTGGGTTTCCACCTTTCTCCTTGCTTCCATTTGTGCCTTCCTCCGGGACCAAGTCCCGACTTGAGTTGTTGGACATTTGCAGAGGGGGACAAAGAGGAGCTTGAGCTGGTGTCTTGGGCGGTGAAGCTTCACTGTCTTCCCCAACACCGCCATCACCTCCACGACCTCCCAAAGACCTTAGGACCTCCTGTACACCTCCTGTAGTCCCTTAGTTCTTGGCACCCGCTGAATGTTGTCGCGGGGCTTTCTTGGCATACGCTGAATGTCGCGCTGAGCTTCATTTTATTTTAATTTTGGCCGCGGTTGGTCAACCTTGCCCTCTCGGCTCGCCGGCGCTCAAAGCCGCCGTCGCCGTTGAGAGAAGGCCCACCGGTGCGCAGCGTTATTGTGCACTCGGTGGTACCATTGATCTCGCCGGCGAGGTCTACATCGCCGGCGATGACCACATCTTTTGCGCCGATTTTGCCGACGCCCCGAGCGTGTCATTGTCGTTTTAGGACATAAATTCACCGCTTTAAATGCCCAATCATCGCAATCATTGATGTCTTAACCGCCTTAAATCCACCCTTTAATGCGTGCATTTAAGACCTCCCGCCACAAGACGACCTCCTTGATGTCGGTAGCAAGATTTATCTCATGTCCAAAACTCGTGCGCGTTGGGTCAGGACGCCCAGACCTCCTCCGGGAGATCCGAGCGCCCAAGACCTCCCTTGCGCAATCGTGGCCGCCTGACCTCCTCGGAGGTCTGTGACGTTAGGACCTCCTTAGGACCTCCCGAGGCCATCTCGGCTGCTCATGACCTCCCGGGTAGATCTTAACCGCCAAGGTCCTCCCTCGGATGATCTCAACCATCAATGACCTCCTTGGAACATCTCGACCGCCCAGACCTTCCCCGTGAGGTCCTAACGATGTAGATCTTCCTCGGGAGATCTTGGTAGTTTGGATCTTCCGTTGGAAGATCTCAACCGCTGAGGACCTCCCGTGTTGATCTGAGCCGCCATGACCTCCCATTTAGATCTGGTCCGCTCCGACCTCCTTTTTGTGTTGTGGTCCGCTGATCTCCCATCTACGGCCACGACCTCCCCTCACCTCGCGCATGTGAGTTGCTAAGAGGTCCAGACCTCTGGACCTTCACGTATGGCAGATGTGATGTTCTCTGGGAGATCTTGAGCCGCTGGATTTAAGATCTGTGGCTCACGACCTCCCCTGTCCTTATGGGTTTTAGAAATTCCAGTGAGGTCTTAGTTAAACTGAAATAAGGTATAGACTTTAGAATTTCATATCTTTCTCATTTTAAATCCATTTGAGGTCATTCAAATTGTGTTAGCTCTGTCTTGAACTTGACTTTAATCCAAAAATGATTGTAAGTTGAGTTCAGCTCCAGAGCACAGTTTGCCGTTAGGTTTTAAAACTCACTTTAATTATACACTCAAAAACAATACTTAACTTGTAAAATGTATAACTAATGCTCTATAGGCTATTTTGGGTGAGACCAACTTTGTTGGTTTCTCTCTTAGTGAACTCACTGTGAAAATTAGTTTTGAGCATGTTGTTGTTAGGAAATTGAGAACTTGTGCATTATAATTTTGTTCAAGTTCTTGTGTTTGAAAATTTATAGAAAGTGCAATATAGCTCCAAATGAGATGAACTCAATTGTGTTATTCATCTCATGAGGTGCTGGTTTTACAGTAAAATTTTCAGCTTCGCTGCTGTTATAGAAAATGTTGCCTCATAATTAAATTAGTGAATAGTGCAGTTTGGTATTTTAGTAGGCTGAGCAGAATTGATTTCATCATATCTTTTGCATTGAGGATCCAAATCAATTGGTTCTTGTTGCTAAAGTCATGATAAATCATTGTCTTGCTGCTGTAAAATTTTCATAGCTTTTGGAGTTCATTTGTTGTGCTGTCTTTGTTGTTTTTCGTCGTTCTTATCGGTTCTTTCTCGCTTTTCCGTTAGGTTTCGACATTTGTGGTGATCCCGAGAGCGACCCTCTGCCACAATTTGACCACCAGCAACAAGGCAAGCAGTTTGACCATTTCCATCATTGTCCCATTACTTTAAAGCTTAATACTTTGTTTTACTTCTATGTATGCATGCTACTTTGTGTTAAATGTCGCTAGCGAGCCTATAGTTGCATGATCTGTAGGAATTGTTTATCCTCTACTACCATGAGCCTAGGTTATTTGCTGTGGTGGGAGCTCGTTGGATGAGCTCCTATCACTTAGTAGTTTCGATGAAAATTGCTTAGACATGCTTAGTTATCGGTAGAAATGGGCGATCATCGACTTAGTCGATGGTCTTGATCACTCAAAACTGATTATTACTCCTATATGTCCAGCACTTGTGCTTTGATTAATTTGTAAAATCAAAAACTGAAAATAAAAGATTGATTTAGACTTGGGCATATTGGATAGATGGTGCGGTTTTTGGATGTGGTGGTATGCCTGGGTCCCTAAGGACCGAGTACTTGGGTCACTAAGCCAAGCGATTTCGCGTACTAACCACGCGAGAGGCATATGGAACCCCTCTTGACTAAGTACTCTAGGAGGTGTTAATTATGAGCGAGCTCGGTTGGTGTGTTTTAAAAACAAATGTATATGTATAGTGTGGGAGGGAGCATTAGCTTAGGGAAGGTTGTGATGTCTCCTTCTCCCGTGGGTTGTGCAGCTCGTAATTAGCATTCATCCTTTGGAAAGGTCTCAGAGGACTTAGCTGCGTGCCCGCACACCTTCGAAGTGTGCGTAAAGGAAAGGCGGTCGACGTGTGGGTGCAGTGGTACACCCCGCAGGATAAAACTATTCAAATAGCCTCGCCCTAGGTTATGGACATGCTTGGTAAGGTCGTTCAAGACTAGACTACAACCTTTAATTAAAACTTGACATGGTTGGTATGAACGGGGAGTTCATGCTATTGTTGTGGTGACTGGGGTTAGTCACTTCCGTGATTTGTTCTTGTTGTTGTTACTATGTTATTATCTCGTTGTTACTTCAACATTTAAAAATGCTTTGCCAAATTGCCTTCAATCTATTATGTTATTGCAAATAAATGTTGCTTTATGCTAAAATGAGTCCAAAGCCTCATCCACTTAAATAAAGCTTGCATGTAGCTATTTATAGTTCTCGTTATCTCACACGAAGTCTTATGGAGTACTTTATGTACTCATCCGCCCGTGGTTGTGGCAATTTTGTGGCTTTTGTTGCAGAGGAAGAAGGAGAGCTCCAAGAGCCTCTCTTTTGTGCTACGTGTTGCGCTTTTTCTTGACGACTAGCTTGGCGGTCCGGTCAGATGCCTAGGGGTTAAGGCACACTAATTGGCTTTGTGTTATAGCCATCTTTATGGCACTTTTGCTTCCGCTGTTATCTTTTTGTATTTACTGCTTTTTGGCCTAAGGGCCTCTCTTTTGTAATATCTATTCCATATTAATATTAACTTCTGGTTTGTTGCTTATGTTCTATGTGTTGTATGGAATTGATACATTCTTTTGTTGTGAGGTATGTATACTGCATTCTGGGAAGTATACATCTCTCGAGACCGGGGTTTATTTGGTTGATAATACTAGGGTCAATCGGATGACTAAGTATTATGAGCCTAATAAACGCGTCGGTCTCACAAAAGTTGGTATCGAGCCATATCGACCGTAGTAACGCAAGCTTGGTCGATCCTTAGGATATTTTGAAAACCTATTTTCAAAGCATCAAATGAGTTTTGAAAGCTTAGGTAAATTCTCGGATTTTATTCCTTACCTATCTTAGCTTTCTTCTCATCCCACTCTAATTTGAGTTTTAAAAGTTGTTTTCCTCTCTTCCTTCTACAAAATAGTTGTTATCGATTAACACTGGGTTTTTGGGAGAACCAATGAGATTGGCAAATTGAAGTGTGAGCTGCCCACTACAAGGTTTTGAAGTTTTGGAGTCGGTGATTCGACAAGGAGCTTGGATGCGAAGCCTGGACAGCAAGCATCAAATTTCCGGACAGCAGTCTCAAAGGTGTCTAATTAGGATAGATAATGAGAGGTTAATCAACTAAAACTTGTGAGAATAAAAGGGTAAGATGTGATACTAGTTAGCTAAGTATCTAACACTTATTTCGCTGCATTAACCTTGCTCTCTAATAGTTTTAGATCTCATCTTACAATCTGATTTTTGATCTTCTCGACCGATTACTCGTTCATTCAATACGGGTTAGTTGAGATGAGAAGTTGAGCCTTGCGTTTGGTGTTTCTTGGCTGTTTTTAGAGTCTTTTAGAAGCCTTTTTAAAGTTTAAATACTCGCTGTTTTGGCTTTCGTTTGGGGTGATATTCCATTCCCCTAGTCGATCGCTTTTGCTTTCTTTAAGGCTTTGATTTCGGGTCTAGTTGCTAACCAAAAATTCCTTGTAACAGGATGGCCGGACGCCTTTTCAGAGCGGCCAAGGCTGGCCACTGGTCCGGACGAGGAGCTTCCTCCTCCTCCGACCATGGCCGAGGTTCTTCTTCAGATCGGCGCAACCGCTGCGGATGACAGAGAGTTCTATCGACGCCATCGCGCAACACCACCGCACTTACGGAGCTTCGGATGCGGGCGAGGAACGCCCATCACCGCGTGGAGGACTCGCGGAGTTTCTTCGACTCAGCCCCTACCTTTTCCCGGTCCGAGGACCTTTGGATGCGGACGATTGGCCGTCTTGTGGAGCGTAAGCCAGATCGCGCATGCCAGGAGCACGAGAAGGCGCTGTTCGATCGCACCACCGGAGGGTGCAGCTTTGTCATGGTGGGAGAGCTTTCTCGCCATGCAGCCCGTGGATCACACCGCCTCTTGGGAGGAGTTTTGTACGCCTTCCGACGGGCTCACATCCTCGCCGGCTTGATGGAGATCAAGAAGGGGAGTTTCTTGCGCCAAGCAAGGGCGAGCTCACCATGGAGTATGTCTACGAAGTTTAACCATCTAGCTCGTTATGCTCCCGAGGATGTGGCCACCGATATGGCTAAGGTGCCAAGTTCAGGCGTGGCTTGTCTGAGGAGCTGAAGGACAAGCTATCCATTGTCGACTTTCCTGATTTTCAGACCTTGGTCGACAAGGCCATCGTCGCTGAGCATGCGGCTCGAGAGCTTATGGACTCCCGCAAGCGCAAGTGGGAGGCCCATAAGTCATCCAGGGCCAGTTCCTCCCGTCCCCGCTTCGGGCAGTCTCAGGGGTACCAGTCTCACTCTTCGGCGCCCCCGAGGTCACCTGCCCTGTTCTCGCCCTTCGCAGCCGTGTCTCACCACGCACTGCGAAGTCACAGAGCGGCCCCCGAACCCGGCAATGGGGTCACATGTTTTCATGCAACTGAAGGGGCATTATGCGAACCAATGCCCTAAGAAGGCGAGAGCAGCCCTCGCCCTAATGGAGGGCGCGGGCAGGAGGTGGAGCATCGCAGACCGAAGATCGCCCCGCTACCCAAGGCATGGGTAGTGGTCGCGTCAACGCCATCACCACAGAGGAGGCTCAGAGGCACCCGACGCCGTGCTAGGTACACTTTTCGTTAACTCTCATCCCGCCATCGCTTTTGTTTGATTCAGAGCATCTCATTCATTTGTTTCGAAGTCTTTTTGTCGCTATCGGAGAGCTTCTTTTCTCTCCATTGTCGGTCCGCTTACTCATTCGCTCTCTGGTTCGGAGTTGAGAGCCGAATCTGAGTGTAGGGATGTCCCTATCGAGATCGGCGAGGTTTCTTAGCAAACCTTATCCTTCTCCATTCAATGAGTCTTGATGTGATTCTTGGCATGGATTGGTTGTCCCAAAGACATGGGGCAAATCGACAGCCAGAAGCTCATCTCTATCTAGTCCTCCCGTGAAAGGTGTTCACTTTTCGCGAAGTCGCTAGATCCGCGATCTCTTGGCGCTTGAAGCGAAGCCCGCTCTAGATATTAGCGAAGTCCCAACAGTTTGTGACTTTGTTGATGTCTTTCCGCTGATCTTCCGGGATGCCACCCGCTCGAGACCTCGAGTTTGTCATTGAGTTGGCTCCTGGTACCGCCCCTATCTCAAAGAGGCCTTATCGGATGCCACCGAACGAGTTGGTAGAATTGAAGAAGCGCTAAGTGAGCTGCAAGAGAAGGGTTTCATCCGCCTAGCTCATCTCCTTGGGGTTGTCCGGCAATCTTCGTAAAGAAGAAGGATTCGGTATTTTACGCATAAGGCCGACACGCCCACTTAATGAAGTGACGGTGAAGAACAAGTATCCATTGCCCCGCATCGACGATCTCTTCGATCAATTGACTGGAGCTCGAGTTTTCTCCAAGATTGATTTGAGAGTGGGATATCATCAGGTTCGGATTCGGCCTGAGGATATTCCAAAGACGGCGTTCTCTACTCGCTACGGCTTGTACGAGTACACTGTCATGTCGCTCGCTTAACCAATGCTCCTGCCTTGTTCATGAACCTCATGAATTCGGTATTCATGGAGTATTTGGATAAGTTTATCGTGGTCTTCATCGATGATATTCTTATCTATTCCAAGAACGATGAGGATCATGCCGAGCATCTGAAGCTTGTGTTAGGCAAGCTACGTGAGCACCACCAGACGCTGCGAAGTTCAGCAAGTGTGCGTTCGTTGAAGGAAGTGGCTTTCTTAGGCCATATTCTTTCAGCGGAGGCGAGCTATTGATCCTAGCAAGGTCACCGATGTTCGTCATGGAGTCCGCCCACTTGGTCACCGGCGCGGAGTTTTCTTGGTTTAGCGGGATATTATCGCCGCTTCATCGAGAACTTCTCCAAGATCGCTGGCCGATGACGGAGTTGCTCAAGAAGGACAAGAAGTTCTTGTGGTCTGATGCTTGCATGGCAAGTTTCCATATACTCAAGAAGCGTTTGACCACCGCTCCCATTCTTGTTCTTCCTGATATCCATCGCAGCTTCGATATCTTTTGCGATGCTTCTCGTCGAGGCCTCGGTTGTGTCCTTATGCAAGAAGGCAAGGTAGTGGCCTATGCATCAAGGCAATTGAGACCTCATGAGCTCAACTACCCTACTCATGATTTGGAGTTGGCTGCTGTGATTCATGCACTTAAGATTTGGCGACATTACCTAATCGGTAATCGCTAGAAGTGTATTCGGATCACAAGAGCCTCAAGTACTTGTTCACCCAACCCGACCTAAACCTCGTGCAAAGGAGATGGTTGGAGTTGATCAAGGATTATGATATGGGTATTCACTACCATCCGGGCAAGGCTAATGTCGTTGTCGATGCGCTTAGTCATAAGCGCATTGTAATGCCTTAGTGCTCAAGGAGCATTGGCCCTCTCTTCTCGAGGCATTCCAGCGTCTCAACTTGGAGATAGTTGAGCATGGATCTCTCGCTACCATGGTTGTGCAACCAACCTTGGTGGATCGGATCAAGTCCGCCCAGCAGTCGGATGTTGGAGTGAGCCACATTAAGGCAAATGTCAAGAACGGAACGACCAAGTGCTTCTCCGAGGATGAGCATGGTGTCGTGAGGTTCGGCAACGCCTTGTGGTTCCAAAGGACATGGAGTTGCGGAATTTAATCCTCCATGAAGCCCATGATTCGCCTTTATCCATTCATCCCGGCCACAAAGATGTATCAAGATCTCCGCCAGAGATTTTGGTGGACCCGAATGAAGAGGGAGATCGCGGTTCGTTGTCGAGTGCGCGACGTGTGTCATCGTGTCAAGGCCGAGCATCGGCGTCCCGCTGGATCGCTTCACTTTTGCCAATTCTCGAGTGGAAGTGGGATTCGATCGAATGGATTTCATCACGGTCTACCCACGCCCTCAAGAAGAATGATGCCATTTGGGTCGCCATCGATCGATTGACTAAGGTGGCACATTTCCTTCCCGCCAAGACCGAACTTGGTAGGTCTTTTGGCGGAACTCTATATCGCCCGATCGTGAGTTTGCACGGTGTCAAGACGATCGTGTCGGATCGTGGATCCTTTTCACGTCTCGCTTTTGGCATAGCTTGCAAGAGGCTATGGGCACTCGTTTACCTTTTTAGCACGGCATATCATCCTCAAACCGATGGTCGACCGAGAGGGTCAACCAAGTTTTGGAGGACATGCTTCGTGCTTGTGTCCTTTCATATGGGAAGCATTGGGAGAAATGCTTGCCATTCGCCGAAGCCAGATAACAAATGTTTTCAAAGCCGGTCTCGGCATGGCACCATTTGAGGCCTTGTACGGAGAAAGTGTAGGACCCGTTGAACTGGTCGAGACCGGTGAGAGACCTCTCTTTGGCCGGACTCAATCAATGAGGCCGAGCGCCAAGTCGGCTTTTTATCGTGGAGCTGCTATGCAGCTCAATCCAGCAAAAGAGCTATGCGGATCGCCGTCGACGTGAGTTACGTTTTGAGCCTAATGACTTTGTTTATCTCAAAGTCTCTCCTTTGAAGGGCCATCAACGCTTTGGCGCCAAGGGCAGTTGGCTCCTCGATATGTCGGTCCCTACCGCGTTATCGAGAAGAAGGAGCTGTTGCCTATAAGTTGGAGTTGCCTACTGCACTTGAGGGGTACATGATGTTTTTCATGTGTCCCGGCTTAAGAAGTGCCTCCGTGTTCCAACCGAGGAAGCTCCATTGAAACCTCGATGTCCGGAAGATTTGACCTATCGCGAGCACCTGCTCACAGACTCGATGAGTCCGAACGAAGGACAAGGAATAAGACCATCAAGTTCCTTAAAGTTCAGTGGTCAAACCATTCTCGAGGATGAGGCTACTTGGGAAAGAGAAGATCGCCCAAGTGCGGACTATCCATCTTTCTTTATCGAGTGAGCCAAATCTCGGACGAGATTTCTGTAAGGGGAGAGATTTTGTAACATCCCAAATGTATAATTAGGGTTAATCAAGTATAATTATATGTGTAGAAATTAAAACTTTTCTCACATCTTGAAAAACCCTAAAATCTTGTGTAACTCTTGTCCAAGAGTTGTGTAATCCAAAACACAAAGCTCTTGTTGACCAAAAATCAAACTCATTTTCCAATTATCTTAAATCTTGTGTCAAACATTTGGAATATATTTTCCTTGGTCCCAAAAACTGATATGGGACCCCTCTCAAACATATCATGAGTTATAACACTTGTTGATAATTTTGGAGGCAAAACAATCCTTTAAACAACCTTCATGAATTTCCTGAGAAAAATGCATTGCATGATAACCTCTGGAAATTTTATGCAAGATTGGTCTCATTGTCAGCAAGCTCCAGTTAAAATTTCATCAAATTTGGAGTTCATTTGCTATCTCAAATAATTCTGCTAAGTTTCATTTGTTAAAACTAAATTTAAAAGCCTACACTGCTCCTTGGGCTAGCTATATTCAAAGTTGGTCCAGCCCAACCATGTCTGCACCTCGCCAGACCTCATCTCCACTTGATCGGTCGCAACTGCTGGATTTACATCCAACAGCCACGACCTCCTCATGGTCAACACCGCGAGGACCTCCCTACCTCATGAGGTCATTGCCGTTGGATCGGTGATCCATGGTCATGACCTCCCGTGTGTTAAACCTCAAAGACCTCCTCGAGTTTGTTAAACCATCGCGGTGAGGTCATCCCATTTGTTGAGGTCGAGCCGTTGGATCAAATCCAACCGCCACGACCTCCTCCTCAACATACTCAACAGTCATCCCATCGTGAGGTCATAGCCCTTGGATCCAAGATCCATGGCCCCGACCTCCTCCTCTCAACCTAAACTAAACAAACCTTCCACCTAACCTAGGTCGAGCCATTGGATCAAATCCAACACTCACGACCTCCTGCGCTATCAAGCACTCACAACCTCCCCATCTTTTGTTGTGCACCGTTAGATTAAAATCTACTACCACGACCCCTTTTTGTCTCATGCGCACTGCAGACCTCCAACAAGACGTGAGATCGTAGCCCTTAGATCTAAATCTAAAGGCCATGACCTCCCTTGTGCTATGCAAGCTCAGACCTCCACCTCCTTTGATCGAACCCTTAGATCTAAATCTAACGGTCCGACCTCCCTTGCTCGTGGCGATCATATCGACCTCCCCATCGTCAAGGTTCTTGATTTAAATCCAAAGGCCATGACCTCCCCTCATGTCTTTTGATCGCGTGCGTTAAGTCCTCACCGAGGTCCGCACTGCTGGATGGAGATCCAACGCTTTAGACCTCTGTCCCTTTCCCCACGTCGTTTTCTCGATTGAAATCGGAGGGCCACGACCTCCCCATCTTGATCGTGTGGTGGGACCTCCTCCCACCACTTAAAACATAACGGTTCAAAATGAGATCCGATGGTTAGGACCTCCTGTGTCTTATCCAACGGTCATGAGGACCTCCTGTTCTTCTCCTTCCTCGGGCGTGCGGGCAAACTCGAGCGGCGCAATTAATGCGTGTCGACCTTGGGGTACACTTCAATGACTCTTTGTCGACCAAGATTTAATCGTGTCACTTTTCGCCTCCGTCGGCTCAAACCCGCCATCAGTGTCAACTTTAAGTCTTGTCCAATGCCAAGATCCGTTATGGGCCAAGCTCACAGGAGCTTAGCCGCTGGTCTACGACCTCAATTGCCCTAGGATAAAACCACCCCCATTGTGCCTTTATCTTCCTTTGCACGCCATTGTTCTTTGCTCACCCATCTGTGCTTGTGAACTCTAAGCCGCAGAGCTCCTTGGCCGCCATTGTTGGACTTGAAGTTCCTCGGTGGACAAGGGTCACTGGGTTTCCACCTTTCTCCTTGCTTCCATTTGTGCCTTCCTCTGGGACCAAGTCCCGACTTGAGTTGTTGGACATTTGCAGAGGGGGACAAAGAGGAGCTTGAGTCGGTGTCTTGGGCGGTGAAGCTTCACTGTCTTCCCCAACACCGCCATCACCTCCACGACCTCCCTCAAAGACCTTAGGACCTCCTGTACACCTCCTCGTAGTCCCTTAGTTGTCTTGGCACCCGCTGAATGTTGTCGCGGGCTTTCTTGGCATACGCTGAATGTCGCGCGGAGCTTCATTTTATTTGAATTTTGGCCGTGGTCAACCTTGCCCTCTCGGCTCGCCGGCGCTCAAAGCCGCCGCCGCCGTTGAGAGAAGGCCCACTGCGTGCGCAGCGTTATTGTGCACTCGGTGGTACCATTGATCTCATGGCGAGGTCTACATCGCCGGCGATGACCACATCTTTGCGCGGGATTTTGCCGGACGCCCCGAGCGTGTCATTGTCGTTTTAGGACATAAATTCACCGCTTTAAATGCCCAATCATCGCAATCATTGATGTCTTAACCGCCTTAAATCCACCCTTTAATGCGTGCATTTAAGACCTCCCGCAAGACGACCTCCTTGATGTCCGGTAGCAAGATTTATCTCATGTCCAAAACTCGTGCGCGTTGGGTGCGGGACGCCCGGACCTCCTCGGGAGATCCGAGCGCCCAAGACCTCCCTTGCGCAATCGTGGCCGCCTGAGACCTCCTCGGAGGTCTGTGGACGTTAGGACCTCCCTTAGACCTCCCCGAGGCCATCTCACCTGCTCATGACCTCCCTGTAGATCTTAACCGCCAAGGTCCTCCCTCGGATGATCTGAACCATCAATGACCTCCTTGGAACATCTCGACCGCCCAGACCTCCCCTGTGAGGTCCTAACGATGTAGATCTTCCTCGGGAGATCTTGGTAGTTTGGATCTTCCGTTGGAAGATCTCAACCGCTGAGGACCTCCCGTGTTGATCTCGAGCCGCCATGACCTCCCATTTAGATCTGGTCCGCTCCGACCTCCTTTTGTGTTGTGGTCCGCTGATCTCCCATCTACGGCCACGACCTCCCCTCACCTCGCGCATGTGAGTTGCTAAGAGGTCCAGACCTCTGGACCTTCACGCGCTTGGCAGATGTGATGTTCTCTGGGAGATCTTGAGCCGCTGGATTTAAGATCTGTGGCTCACGACCTCCCCTGTCCTTATGGGTTTTAGAAATTCCAAGGAGGTCTTAGTTAAACCTGAAATAAGGTATAGACTTTAGAATTTCATATCTTTCTCATTTTAAATCCATTTGAGGTCATTCAAATTGTGTTAGCTCTGTCTTGAACTTGACTTTAATCCAAAAATGATTGTAAGTTGAGTTCAGCTCCAGAGCACAGTTTGCCGTTAGGTTTTAAAACTCACTTTAATTATACACTCAAAAACAATACTTAACTTGTAAAATGTATAACTAATGCTCTATAGGCTATTTTGGGTGAGACCAACTTTGTTGGTTTCCTCTCTTAGTGAACTCACTGTGAAAATTAGTTTTGAGCATGTTGTTGTTAGGAAATTGAGAACTTGTGCATTATAATTTTGTTCAAGTTCTTGTGTTTGAAAATTTATAGAAAGTGCAATATAGCTCCAAATGAGATGAACTCAATTGTGTTATTCATCTCATGAGGTGCTGGTTTTACAGTAAAATTTTCAGCTTCGCTGCTGTTATAGAAAATGTTGCCTCATAATTAAATTAGTGAATAGTGCAGTTTGGTATTTTAGTAGGCTGAGCAGAATTGATTTCATCATATCTTTTGCATTGAGGATCCAAATCAATTGGTTCTTGTTGCTAAAGTCATGATAAATCATTGTCTTGCTGCTGTAAAATTTTCATAGCTTTGGAGTTCATTTGTTGTGCTGTCTTTGTTGTTTTTCGTCGTTTTATCGGTTCTTTCTCGCTTTTCCGTTAGGTTTCGACATTTGTGGTGATCCCGAGAGCGACCCTCTGCCACAATTTGACCACCAGCAACAAGGCAAGCAGTTTGACCATTTCCATCATTGTCCCATTACTTTAAAGCTTAATACTTTGTTTTACTTCTATGTATGCATGCTACTTTGTGTTAAATGTCGCTAGCGAGCCTATAGTTGCATGATCTGTAGGAATTGTTTATCCTCTACTACCATGAGCCTAGGTTATTTGCTGTGGTGGGAGCTCGTTGGATGAGCTCCTATCACTTAGTAGTTTCGATGAAAATTGCTTAGACATGCTTAGTTATCGGTAGAATGGGCGATCATCGACTTAGTCGATGGTCTTGATCACTCAAAACTGATTATTACTCCTATATGTCCAGCACTTGTGCTTTGATTAATTTGTAAAATCAAAACTGAAAATAAAAGATTGATTTAGACTTGGGCATATTGGATGGATGGTGCGGTTTTTGGATGTGGTGGTATGCCTGGGTCCCTAAGGACCGAGTACTTGGGTCACTAAGTTGCGATTTCACAGACTAACCACGCTTGAGGGGCATATGGAACCCTCTTGACTAAGTACTCTAGGAGGTGTTAATTATGAGCGAGCTCGGTTGGTGTGTTTTTAAAACAAATGTATATGTATAGTGTGGGAGGGAGCATTAGCTTAGGGAAGGTTGTGATGTCTCCTTCTCCCCGTGGGTTGTGCAGCTCGTAATTAGCATTCATCCTTTGGAAAGGTCTCGTAGGACTTAGCCGTGCCCGCACACCTTCGGAAGTGTGCGTAAAGGAAAGGCGGTCTGACGTGTGGGTACAGTGGTACACCCTGCAGGGATAAAACTATTCAAATAGCCTCGTCCTAGGTTATGGACATGCTTGGTAAGGTCGTTCAAGACTAGACTACAACCTTTAATTAAAACTTGACATGGTTGGTATGAACGGGGAGTTCATGCTATTGTTGTGGTGACTTGGGTTAGTCACTTCCAGGATTTGTTCTTGTTGTTGTTACTATGTTATTATCTCGTTGTTACTTCAACATTTAAAAATGCTTTGCCAAATTGCCTTCAATCTATTATGTTATTGCAAATAAATGTCGCTTTATGCTAAAATGAGTCCAAAGCCTCATCCACTTAAATAAAGCTTGCATGTAGCTATTTATAGTTCTCGTTATCTCACACGAAGTCTTATGGAGTACTTTATGTACTCATCTGCCCGTGGTTGTGGCAATTTTTGTGGCTTTTGTTGCAGAGGAAGAAGGAGAGCTCCAAGAGCCTCTCTTTTGTGCTACGTGTTGCAGTTTCTTCGACGACTAGCTTGGCGGTCCGGTCACGATGCCTAGGGTTAAGGCACACCGATTGGCTTTTGTGTTATAGCCATCTTTATGGCACTTTTGCTTCATTGTTATCTTTTGTATTTATCGCTTTTTGGCCTAAGGGCCTCTCTTTTGTAATATCTATTCCATATTAATATTAACTTCGGTTTGTTGCTTATGTTCTATGTGTTGTATGGAATTGATACATTCTTTTGTTGTGAGGTATGTATACCGCATTTCGAAGTATACATCTCTCGAGACCGGGTTTATTTGGTTGATAATACTAGGGTCAATCGGATGACTAAGTATTATGAGCCTAATAAACGTCGGGGTCTCACATCGGCCAAACCCATTGGTCAAGTTTCTCTTCCTTTAACATTTGGTTCACCAATTAATTTCAGGACGGAGAAAATATCTTTTGATGTGGTCGATTTCGATACAGCATATAACGCCATACTCGAACGACCAACTTAAGGCAAAATTCTTAATGGCAACTCATTGTGGGTATCAATGTCTTAAGTGCTAGGTCCCAAAGGAGTAATCACAATTCATTGTGATAAGAAGATGGCGCACACGTGTGACCGTCGATCCCTCAAGATGGTGGGTCAGATACCAGCTTGGGAAGAAAAAGGGCAACCTTCGACCAAGAGCTCGAAGCCTAAAGCTGCGCCCAAACCAAACGACCAAGTCAAAGAAGTTCCCCTGGATCAGGAGGAATATTCGAAGACTGTTCGCATCGGGGAAACTTCCGACCCCAAGTAGGAAGACGCCCTCATCACTTTCCTCCGAGCAAACACAGATGTCTTCACGTGGCAAGCATCCGACATGCCCGGAGTCCCCAGGGAAGTGATCGAGCACAGGCTAGCTTTACAGCCTAACAAAGTACCCATAAAACAAAAATTACGGAGATTTGCCCCTGATCGACGAGATGCTATAAGGTCAGAATTGGACAAGCCACTTAAAGTAGGCTTTATAAGAGAAGTCGACCACTCAGAGTGGTTGGCCAACCCTGTAATGGTTAGGAAGTCTAACGGCAAGTGGCAAATGTGCGTAGACTTCACTGATCTTAATAAAGCTTGTCCAAAAGAAGATTTCCCTTTACCTCGTATCGATAAGTTGGTTGACTCTACTGCTTGTTGCGAAACATTAAGTTTTCTAGATGCATATTCTGGCTACCATCAGATTAATATGTGTCTAGAAGATGAAGAAAAGAGCGCATTTATTACTCCATTTGGAATATTTTGCTATGTCAAAATGCCATTTGGTCTAAAAAATGCTGGCGCTTCTTTTCAACGTTTGATGCAATCGACTTTTTCACCTCAGCTAGGTCCAAATTTGGAAACCTATGTTGACGATCTAGTCGTAAAAAGCATCAGATGGCTTGATCATGTTTCGGACTTGCAGGAGACGTTCGACAACCTCAGAAAACACCGCTTGAAACTCAATCCTGAGAAGTGTGTGTTTGGAGTCTCTTCGGGAAAATTGCTTGGATTCCTGGTCTCCGTACGAGGGATCGAAGCAAATCCCAAAAAGATAAAAGCCATTGTTCAAATGCGCTCTCCAACCACGAAGAAAGAAGTCCAAAAGCTCACAGGGTGTATGGCGGCTTTAAGTCGTTTCATAGCACGACTGGGGGAAAAAGGACTACCTTTCTTCAAACTTCTAAGGAACCATGAGGGTTTCGAGTGGTCGGAAGAGGCAAACGCTGCCTTCGAGGATGTCAAGAGATATCTTACGAGTGCTCCTATTCTGGTTTCCCGAAACCAGAAGAGACGCTCTTAATTTATCTAGCTGCCACGCCACAGGCGATGGCCTTGAGATAGTTGTAGAACGTGAAAACGTTCAACGACCGGTGTACTACGTAAGTGAAGTTTTACATGGACCTAAGGAGCGTTACCCTCAGGTCCAAAAGCTTTTCTATGCCCTCCTCATGTCTTCGAGGAAACTGAGGCATTATTTTTAGGCGCACAAGATAATTGTGCCGTCTGAGTTTCCCTTAGGAGTGATCCTCCAAAATAGGGAAGCAGTGGGACGCATGTCTAAATGGTCAGTAGAACTTGGGAAGTTTGACCTCCATTTCGTGTCCCGAACGACCATTAAATCCTAGATCTTGGCAGACTTTGTCGCTGAATGGACAAATCCTGAACCTGTTTAGGATCCCCAGTACGATACCCACGACAAGTGGACGATGTACTTTGACGGGTCACTTACTTTAAGTGGCTCGGGGCTGGGGTGGTTCTGGAATCTCCTAACGGAGAGACCTTAAAGTATGCCATACAGTTAAACTTTCAGGCCACTAACAACGTGGCAGAATATGAAGGTTTACTAGCCAGTATACGAGCTGCGAAAGCACTCGCGATTCGACGACTACTCGTGAGAGGAGACTCTCAACTAGTCGACGACTACTAGCCGGTATACGAGCTGCAAAAGCACTCGCGATTCGACGATTTTGTGGCTACTGATACGTTCACAAAATGGATCGAAGCCAAACCTGTGACTGGGATAACAACGGAATCCGCAAAATGGTTCATGATGAGAAGCGTGATTACTCGGTTTGGTGTCCCAAGTTGAATAATCACAGATAATGGTAAATAATTTTTGAGTGCAAAATTTCAGGAATTTTGCGACGAGTTGGGTACCAAGCTCTGTTACGCCTCTATCGCCCATCCCCAAAGCAATGGGGCAGTCAAACGAGCGAATGGCCAAATAATGCAGGAAATTAAAACTCGAGTCTTCGACCAGCTTGTCAAGCACTCGGAGGCTTGGGTACAAGAATTACCCTTAGTATTATGGGCGATTCAAGACGACCGCTAGTCGAGCAACAAGTGAAACACCTTTTTCCTAGTTTTTGGTGTGAAGCCATGCTTCGCCGAACTAAAGATCAAGTCTACAAGGGTTGAGAGTTTCAATGACTCGGCCAAGAACAACTTCAGTGATGACATTAACTCTTTCGAAGAAAAGAGAATCGAGCCTTAATCCGTTCGGCGGTCTACCCGGCAAGCCCTCACGCAAATACTACGATCGAAGGTCCAACCTCATGACCTTCTGTCAGAGGTGACTTAGTATTGAGAAAATTCTATCGATCTAATCGAACAAGCTTTCCCCAAGTGGGAAGGTCCTTACACAGTGGTTGAAGTTATGCGACTAGGCTCGGTACGACTAGCAATGGAAGATGGCCGAATTCTCTCAAATTCTTGGAATATTGACCAGTTACGCAAATTCTACGTGTAAACGACCAACCGTTCAATAAAGCATCAGGTTCTTTCTATCTTTATTGTATTACTTCGAGTAGCGCTTTGACAATTTTTTCAACCATACCCTGGTCAAAGGTCCGCCCTCGACTAGTTACTAAGTCGTGCACTCTTCCACGATAATGCACTGGTCGTAAGACATTCTACGACTAGTACCCAGTTCATCTTTACATTGGTCGAAAGGATGGTAACGTCACCTAGTCGAAGCCTTTCCTCTCTGCACGTGGTCCCGCCCACTAGAAGGAACTTCCTAGAGTCGACTCGTTCCCCCCTTTTTTACCAACACAAAGAGCTTGGGTTCGAAACATGGTTAAAATAATGTCAAGCCAACTCTTAGTACCTTAGTTTATTTCTTCATCCATCTTTTTGAAAAATAAATTAAGTAGAGTACACTTTCCAAATTTGCTCGACTACTTTCGATAAATTCGGTTTGTTTTAACTGGTTGGAGGAAGTTGCAACACCTAGTCGAAGACTTTCCTCTCTACATGTGGTCCTGCCCACTAGAAGGAACTTCCTAGCGTCGTTCATTTCTAACTCTTGCTACGAGTGAATATCTTGAGTGCATTGAGATAAGTTGGACAAATTTTTTAAGGAACTCCAGACGTTTATCTAACTCAAGTTGACCGTTCTTGATTTGATTAATCTGGTCGGAGATGGTAACATCACCTAGTCAAAGCATGTCCTCTCTGCACGTGATCCTGCCCACTAGAAGGACCTTCCTAGTGTCGACTCGTTCCTACTCTTACGACCAGTGCAAGATTATCGTGATCGAAAAACTACAAGTTAGCTAAACCTCTCTCTTCTTCGGAAAACCCATTAAACACTATTTACTCAGTTTATCTAAATAAACCAAGAAAATAGTCGGGGGCTAGGATAAAGTTATTAACTTGACTTCAATTCTTAGTCTTGCTCTTTTTCCATTCATTATCTTATGAGTTACTAACTACTCGACAAGATGATTTTCAGGAAGAAGGAAGGATTATATATCAACATCAACAAAAATTTGTCTTTACTGAGGAATGCAGTGCAGACTACTCGGTGGAGGAGGCGGTTGCATACCCTCCGTGACTAACTTCGTGATCGGTGCATTGTCTCTATTAAGCGCTCCGCTTCGCCGGGGTGGCGAAGTCATCTACGACAGTGCAGATTAAGGGTGGGATCTTGAGATTTAAGTTTTGCTAAGACAAATCTTATTCCCTCTTGGATCGCATCCTTTATCGAGTCGAATTGGTTAGCTCTCAGCGTAGTCACCAACTCTTGCAAAGTTCCGACTTGTTCACCAATGGCACTCGATTGGGCAGACAACGTGTAAATCACGAGAGTAATCCCTCGCATGAAGCCCACCGAGTACATTGTTCAGGAGTGAAATATTGTTTTGAAGATTGATCTTCAAAGCCTTCATTTCCTCCTGATTGTGAGTCGAAGCCTCGCGAAGTCATTTTATTTGTACTACTTGTTCTGAAAAGAATAAGGTCAGTCAAATAAAATGACCTCGAGAGGAAAACACAACTAATTGCAGGTAAAGATTTGCTTACCAACTAGTTGAGAATCTAACTTCTTGACTTCTTCAGCGTGGGCGGCGGTGTCCTTAAGGTAACGTTGCTCCCACGTCTGGACCTCTTGGTCTTTGTTTGAAAGAGAATGAGATTCAGAAAAAGAAAAGGAGGTCGAAGGCGGTCTTAAGTTCAGCACTTACTGCTTAGTCGTCCCTGCAACTTTTGGTTTGCAGAGTTTGCCTCCTGAAGCTTCTTCCGGAGGTCTTCAATCTCCTCCCTTAGCTTTTTCGTCTCGGCTCTTTCATAGTTGAGAGAATCAGCTAAGGTCTTCTAGTCACTCTTGAACCTGCAAAGGGAAAGGGTAGACGTCAGCAAAGAACCTGGTCGTAAGTTCTTCTGCGACCAGTTCCTCGTCATAAGTTTTTCTCGACAATACCACCTTTCGTAATTCCTCCTACGACCAGTACCTAGTCGTAAGATCTTCTATGACAAACCCCGCAAGTGCTGTGTAAGTAGTCGAAACATAAAAGGCTACGAAAAGCAGTTACTTACCACCTTTTTATGCGCTTTCATGAGTAGCGCTTTGTCTTGTCAGATTTGGACAAGTTACTGTTATATTAAACAAATGACAATTTGCTCCAATGTGTTCTGCACAAAGAAAGGCAATAAGAAGTGTGAAAAGGCATAGATGTAAATACCAAATTTCATGTACTTACAGTCATGGTTGTCCAAGCAAACGAAGACACCACCCTCGTGGGGTCTCTCAGTTCATCAATCTCATTGACTTGGTTCCACCATACCCTTTTGAGACATTCATCATCGAAAAAATCCTCTCTGTTGGGAATATCCTTAGGGTGAGGAATGCGATCACGAGATTTGAACGCACGGGAGCCCACAACGGTGGCTGGAGCGCAGAACCCGAAGGTGTGGTCAAAGAGCTCGAACTCTTCTTCTCCTTGGGGTAGCGACACGATGGTGGGCCTTGGAAGCTGGGAGGTTCATCGTAGCAACTTCCTTCAGTATGGTGAATAGATGTTTCACCCCCATGGCCGGATGTCTCTGCCGCTACCGTCTTTACCCCTGTTTCTACGACCGCCCCAGTGGTCGTAGCCGCTTCTATTTCTACGACCACTCCTGTTATCATAGCCGCTTTTGGCCCTACGACCGCTCCAATAGCCGTAGCCAAGCCAACTGCAATGGCATCTTCGGTCACTTGGATGGTGGACGATCCTTCAACCACCGCCATTGTTGTTCCTTCACCTACTGAAGAAACTACAGTGGGCTCCTTGGCAAGAACATCCTTGATGATAAGAGGAGCCAAGCTGAGATCATAAAAAGGAGAACACGATCAGGTGGTAAAAAGCAAAAGGTAAATGTTGTCCTTACACTTTTGTCTCTTTTACGTACCTCCGAGTGTCGGATTTGATCTTATGTTTGGAAAAAACCCTCCCTAAGAAAGGTTTCTTCGACTTTTTCTCAACCACGTCTGGTTGAGACTCATGTTGAGGAACAGTCATGACCATGTCTGGTCGTAGTCTTTATCAAGCACCATCGCTCTTTGAGCCTCTTGGCTCTCTGGATGGCCAAGACCAGTCTCGACCACCTCAACAGCGGCACTGTCCTTGACCACGGGTACTGCTGGTGCAGCAGTCTCCTTCACAAAAGACATGAAACTCTTCTAGTTCTCCTTTTCTAATCGCTTGATAAAGCCACGAGAGGCAAAAACTGTGAAGGTTTTACTGTCATAATAGAAGGGTACCTTGGTCTTAGGGGCCCTGGGTTTGAATACTTCAGCTATTCCTGCTGCGATTGCTTCCTCTGCAGCAATTATTTTTGCAGCAAGATTAGCCAAAGGTGTAGACAGAGTAGCGGAGCTCAAGCTTACACCGCCCTCATCAACAGCTTGCGCGAGCCTCCTCCCCCTGGTCTGAGGAGCATCTGCTTGCCTAACAGCAGGGCTCGAGCTCGAGCCTCCCTTGTCGGCGGCCTTAACAAGCCGGCGTCTCTTAGTCGGGGGAGAAACAAACTACTCTACGGCCGCACCAACGACCATCAGTTCGACTTCTTCGTCGTCCTGACGGTCCTCCTTACCTACTTTCTGCAGAAATCAGAAAAAGAGATATTATAAAGCCGTTGTAAGTTCTTCTACAACTATCACCATGTCGTAAGCCTTTCTACGACAACCCACTGGTTGTAAGTTTTTCTACGACCAAAACCTGATCGTAAGCCTTCCTATGATCAGTACCCAGTCATAAGTTCTTCTATGACTACAAAGTCCTAAAGACGAAATCGACTCTTGATTACCTTTAGGTTCTCCACCTTGTCCTCTGGAGATAAGTCAGCCAGAATTGGAGGCACCACAACATGAGCTGGGGTCTTCTCACAGATGAGCTTGACCCGAGCGTCAATCTCCTCTAGTGAGAGGTCTGTAGGGATAAGAGAACCTTCAATAAGCCTAATTTAAAACTAACAGAAAGAAGGCTAAAGCTCAAGGTTTACTTACCCTCCGCGTAGTCCCTCGTCGGGTCCGTCGGGCCCGAGTACCTCCACATCTGATGAGCCCTCTTCTTCAAAGGGATAATGCGGCGCGTGATGAAATCCTTCACCACGTGCCATCCAGTAAGCCCCTCTTCCTTCAAGTCTGCAATAGTTTGAATGAAAGGGGCGATCCGGCCAAGATCCTTGGGAATTGAATCCCAAGCGGGAACCTTCTCGGCAGGCTTTCTGGCGAAAGAGAGGCTGTTCTCATTGGTGATCTTCCAATAGAACCACCTCTTCTTCCACCTCGGCCACGACGATGGGGTAAACATCTGAATGTACTCCCTCGACTTCCCGTCGTGGAGCTTCAGACTACAACTATCGGCGATTCCGCTTAATCGGGTCATTTAAGTAGTAATCTGGAACAACTCAGATCGTAGGAATCCCGGTAGGCCTCACACAGTATACGAACACCCCAACATTGTAATAGAATTGGGGACATGGTTCACCAACTCCACTTGGAAATATTCCAGTACCAATGTGAGAAAAGGATGAGCGGGTAATCGAAGACCACACTCACAGAATGCTTGGAAGACGGGGATTTTCCCAATCTCCTCTAGCGGCTAATGCTGCCCGATGGCCTCAAACCACCGCACGAATTTCATCTTCAGAATGTTCTCAGAGTCGACCAAAGCTCTGATTTTGGTCGCATCCATCTCAGATTCAGCCCACTGGGAAGCGGCTTTGGCCACTTCTCCCAAAAGTCAAAGATTTGGATGTGGAAATATTGAAGAAGAAAGCTTGATTTGGTCGGCGGTGGAGAACTCGGGAGTTCAAACAGCAAGAACAATTTGGGGGAAGATAAAGGACCTTATCCTCACCCATGGTGAAGATTTGTAACCACACACCTGAAGTTCAAAAGACGTGGCTACCCAACGGTTGCCAACGCTTCAGGAACTGCTCCAACAGACAAGGGTAAGGGAGTCAATTGGGACTCTTAAATTTGTCTGCTCGAGGAAGTCAGGTCTGTTTTTACACCTCAAGCGAAATTACCTCCTTGACCAAGTCTTTTTCTGGTCGAAACGCAACAGCGACTAGAAAGATCCTGCTTCCAGCCACAGTACTGCGACCACTTGGTGACCGTTAGCCATTAGATCTCCCACGACCACCATGTAAGTCGCAAGATTATTTCACAACTTTATTGACCAAGTAAATTTCTGGTCAAATGAAACACCAGTCGAAGAGTTCTTCCTTCGACAATTTCCCTACGACCACTTACTGGTCGTAAGACCATCTACTGCTCCTTTTCCAAGTAAGTTATTTTCTCTTAAGGTGGAGGGCTAGATGACGAGGATATAGCAATCCTTATTTTATTATATATCTATAATTCATATTATGGATAATAATGATGTCATATAACTCTTGAGTATACCCCTTAATATTCATAAGGGAGAAGTTGGAAGTCGTAAGTTCTCCTATGACCACCCTGTAGTCGTGGGTCTTCCTCGACTACCCCATAATCGTAAGACCTTCTCGACTATCTCGTGATCGTAAGCTCTACTACGATCGATCGTGGTTATAGGCTCTCCTCGACCACCACTTGGTCGTAAGCTCTTCTCGACCAGTCCTCGATCGACAAGACTTATAGACATGTGGGCCTAGTCGATCGGGAATCTCATGTACCGTATCCAGGATATGAGCAATCAATTCTGTTGTTATTCCTGGAATAACGGCATGACTAACTCCTGTTATGGTGATAATTGCCTGGCAACGTGGGAACGTTACAACTCTCGTAATAACCTCCGGTAACGGCTCCACGATCTAGTGCGTTAACGTGATCTTTATACTAAAGATCCAACGGTGCACCCCGGGGACAAGTATAAAAGGCAAGGATCATCAGGAAGAGGGGGGAGGGGAAAAAGAAGATTAGAAGGACAATACTCTAGTCTCTGATTCCATCTTGTAATCCAGTATACTCAATACATACACACAGGAGTAGGGTTGTTATTCTCCAAGGAGAAGGCCTGAACCTGTATAAAAATCCCCGTGTCTCCATCTCTATGTGATTTTGAGCCTAGAGGAACCCCTGAATCAAACAATCTTTACGTAAGTTCGGTTCTAAAACACCGACAAAGTCAAAGTAAAAAAAATCATTATCGATCATAGCATGGTTAAAAAGAACACTCATATATTATAAACAAATTGTTGCATTACACAGAGAACCATCCACATAAGACATGATATAAATATTTTACTTTAACATCATTTCCTAACATAATGAAATCTAAATGTAATAAAGATCTTGAACATCATTTCCTAACAGAAAGTAATCTAAATGTAATGAAGATCATCTGCCTATGTTTCCATTCTCCACCTCGCATTGACCATGTCATCCATAGCATCATCCATTTATCTTATCAACCTACAATGAAAAATTAGAGTCCATTAATGCACTATTAGGAAGAAATAGAATCACAATATTAAAGTAACAAAATTCAGAGGAGAACCGTACATCAGTTGATGGCCACACAATATCAGCTCCTACTGCATGACCAATCAATTTGTAGCCTTTGTATGGCCGTATCAATTCTTCATATTTCGCAATTGCAAGATCGACATGCACCGTCCAAACATTTCCTAGCTGAACGCCATCAAGTTTATCTTTTGGGTCACAACTTATGATTGTAGCAAGAGCCACATCCTTATTTGTATTTTTCCAACTCTTCAAGAATACTTTAGTGCCAACCTAGTCCACACATATAAGTACATGATCAAATATTTTACAAAGGATGTAGTTAAATATTTTTAGAGAATCACGGATCAAATAAACATAAAGATTGTCGTACTACTATCGAATTGGTAGCCAACCAATTAAATGTACTACACTGTTGTTTCTACAAAAGATATTATGTGGAACATTAGTATGCAATTTAAATAAATTATTAGCAAAATAGAAACAGAGGAGACAAATTTAGAAGGTGTATCTTATACATCAACAAGCATGGTTGCACTAGCTCCTTTTGCGGTTTTTTTGTTTTGGACGTCATGCTAATAACAAGAGGTCAAATAATTAGAAATAAACATTGAAGTACTGAATAGAACAGAATGTGTGTTCATATTTAATTATTTGCTAAATATGTAATCGATAGAAACATAATTGCTAAGAATAATTCTTACCTTGTCACGAGCCATTTGATGTTTTGAGTAATATGAAGGTGCTTCATGATCGACAACCCGATAGTGTATCTTTGTTTTAGTAACCTCACATTCTTAGAAAGCGCCAAAAGCATTTGTAGTAGAAATAAATGTCGATTACCTTGATAGCATTCTTGTTGTTGTTTAGGACCCGACTGGTGTCATCGTGGACATGACTTTCTTTGATGCGCCATACAACCATAATAACTAGTGAATTCATGCAAACTATAATAAGACAAAAATGTTATTTGTATACATGATGAATTAATTGAAAAAATAACCTTGTGTGCAGCAGGAACTTTATATGCTTGTATTGTATTGTTATCTTGGGTATAAATTTACTTGTCCTATAGTGAAAGAAAACAATTCATTACAATCAAACATTGTGCGAGTTTTAACTGTTAGATCACCATGAAGGCAAGAATTGAGTAAAAAAACATATTTAATATCATCAATAGTTATTATCAAATGATTGCTACCGCATCTAATTTTGTTCAGGACTGACACATCGGAATGACAATGATACAGTATAAAAATGAGCTCGGTTATGCACTACCCATCAGATTTTCTTATGTCTGGGCATAGCCCAGTTAGGTGTATATCCAACTAAAAATATTTTATAGGATCAGGAAATTGCCAGTGTTTATATACTACTAATCACACATCTTTTCATTGCGTAGCTGTCATGAATTGTAACTATTTTAAAAACTTTGTACAATCCACAGAAAAATTAATAGAAGTTCAATCTCAAGGCATTCTAAAGAGGGAGATTTTGGAGGGGTTCTGAGACATATTAGTTCAATGTTGTTGACACTACAAGGAGCTAGTGTCGGCCCATCCTCGAAGTTTCCATTTGGTAATAGGCCTGTATGCTCAAGTTTATCAAATTGTCAGAATTCATACACGTACAAAGGAAGGGAAAACAAGCATTTGTATCACAGTGAAGAAAAAAAAAAGCACTAATTCACTGAAAGTTGGCATGCACATAATTTTTTTTGTATTTTATGTAGTGAAATAAAACTAAAATTTGGTATGTCACCCACGACAATGGTATCACTATGATTTGAATTGAGCATGGTCCAAATGGATGCAGATTGACTTCAGTTCTTAGTTTAAGAGATTGCACAATCAAGATCAGCCAGTCCAGTTTAAAATCATAACAAGGTACCATAAATTAGAATATTCTCGGAATAAATAAAAGCTTAATTAGTTATTCAACGTTCAATCATTCATACACCTGATCTATATATTGTCAAACTTATTGAGGACCATTGATAACTTACTCTTTGGATGTTCTTATCGAGATGAATATGATCGATTACATAGTTACATCTGACTAGTTTGACAAACCCCATTAGATCGGCGGTCGGAAAGAAAGCTCGAGAACAAATAGATCACCCCCTTCATATATTTGAAGTTTTGAACTAACACATCTCAAGAGAACCCCCATGACCTACGAACTACTGTAGGTCCATGCCATGTGACGGTACGAAAGAACTTGTGGTTCTGAAATAATCAAATTATATGTGATACATACATCATGAACATGAGGCGATGATAGGAACCTTGGATGCCACACTCGGCACTCTCTAGGATCATATCTGGAACTAGTAAGTCAACACTTTGCTTTTGTGTGACATATATGTGCATAACTGAAATTGAAAGGGATCATTGCACACTGGATTAACTGATTAGTGTTAATGATTTCTATTGCTAACCATAGCATAGCCTAGTTGCGTGGTGTCCTATCTCACTGGTTGATGGATCATAGATTGAGAGTGATGTGCAGTTGTTCCCGGTTACTACTTGGTAACTAGCTTACCATCCTAGGAGGCAACGGCATTAACTTACTTATCACTTACAGCCTTGGGTAGTACCAAACAAAGACACATAGAGTACCAACATAATGTATTCCTACTCAACCATAGTGAGTTACGAACATTATATAAATGAGCAAACCTTGTTTGAAGAGGAGCATTTGCTTGGTGGTTGCAAATCATCATCCTGGAAATCATTTTGCTTGCTCTGTAATGAAAGAGAAGAAACGAATACTCTCTTAAACCTTAGTTGGAAAATAATACTATTTCCATACACTACCATCATATTATTTTGCTACACAACCATACTAAATTCTTGATCGGGGCAATCACCATATACTGTTTGTGTACAATAATAAAAATGAGAGTTAGACGATATTTATTTAAGCACTTTATATTTCAATGCACAGATTATGGTTCTTTTGTAAGATTGTAGATTGCCAGTGAATGTCACTGTTACTTTGCACATCAGCATAAAACTGAATGTTGGACAGATGTTTGACATTTGTAGTAGAATAGTTATATAGATCAACAATGAGTAAGATGAATAGTTCGTAGAGTTCAGCTACGTACTTTCCTTTTTGAATTTTGTCCATCAACATGATGAGCATCTTGGGGTATAGACACCGGATCTAAACTTTCCTGTAACAAAATAAATTAGAACATACAGCGAATAATGGAGAAGTTATTTCAATTTACCTCATTTGTTTGTCCTCTTTCCAAATTTGTTGTCTTCTCTTTTAATTCCAGAATCATGGCATCTTGATTCTGAACATGTTTTTCAACCTTTTCCATCTGAAGTCTAAGAGAAAAAACATCTTCACTTGATGCCCCATCCAATGAAGTAAGATTTATGTTCTGAAGGCGACGTGAAGTTGACTAATCAAAAACTTGATTAGGATTTGGGACTAATCCCAAACCATGTACACGCCCAGGCTTTTCTGCTCCTAATATTTGATTCAATGCATCTCCTTTCCAAGCAGTCTTTCCTTGACTGGTATCTGCTAAATCTGGCTGCTGGACTAAGAGTGTCTTCAAATCACCCATAACATATGATCAATGTAAATAAAAACAATATCTGAAATCGCAATGTAAAATATCAATGATTCATAGTTGACAACATACCACGTGTCCATTTATGTTCTTGTCGCTTTTGTGCTGATGTGTATGGATGTACAAAATAGCCCTGTGTGGATTCTTCTTTTCAGGATTTTGTTTTCTCTATTGAACATATGATTGAATTATTAATGAGTCGATAATCCTTGTATAACTTATGAATGGAAAAGGAGATGCATATAATTACACTCCTATTTTGCTCACTTATATCTGTCAAAGAATTAGCAAATCTGAGATAATCACTTCATTTTGATAATTTGTAGAAAAGCTAATCTATTAGAACAAAATGTAAAAGAAAAAGCTGACGGTGTCTATGTACCTGTGCTTTCTTGCTCATCCAGTTATTGACAAGAGCATTCCACTGGTCAGCAACCACACCTTTTGGGACATTGTTGTAATTAACTTCCATACTCTTATGCACATCAAAATAAAGTGATTTCAGATTTGACTTGTGTTGCCTCCATTTTTCTCCAATACTTCTTAATACATATTTTTTCGTTCGAGGAGCATAAAGGAATCTCATCTGCGTATCCATTAAAAAATTAATATGCAAACAAATAAAATGTAAAGCATAATATTATAAGTTGGCAAAAAAAGTTGGATGTTTACTTTTACTTGCTCAAGTATATTCTTTTTATTTTTTCTTCATTGGTATTTCTTTCTTTCTTGCCTATTAGTGTCCTCCAATCTGTACAGCTCAAGCTACACAAGCATCCATTCCGAGCAACCATGCCAAGAAAATTGCCTAGAAGTCCAGCTTCTTCACCAATTGCCTGATTGAGATCATTACACTCAACCACAATTCTAAGCCCTTTTGGGAGGTTCCAAACATCCTTCAGTTTTGTCTTCCCACGCTTTCTGGTTTCTCCATTTTCATTTGTTCGGTGTTACATTGCAAAAACAAATTCAATGTTCAACAAGCGAGTAATCAACATTTCTTATCCTGAATACTGAAGAACTATGTAATTACCTTGAATGTTAACATCAACGTCATCATCATTATCTGTCGGCCTTCTTCAACATTGCTGAATCTGGGTTGAAGTTCGGTGATCTGACATGTTCTTGAGGGTAATTCTCTTATGTTCCTCTGACATATATTCATCATGGCATTGGACAACACGTGTTCTGACGAGGATTAAAACCTCTATGTATTATCTTAATACATAATAAAAGACCATACGTCTTCATGGTCGTAACCCCTAAGACTAACGACCTCACTAGTCGTAAGGATTCCAGAGGTTACATAAGGGTACCCTGGTCGGACAAGGTCCTGTACCTAGTCTCCGACCAGGTAGCTGCTCGGAGAAGCTATGAACTAGTATCTATAACTGATCCCAAGTATATTCTTACCGTGCGATGAATATAGCATGTGTTGTATACTTCATATCACACGGCTACATAGTCCTAAAGACACTAACAACAACCACGATACGGTTGAGTGTCTCTAAGAAACTTAGTAGTAAGTAGTTAACACATTTTTAAGCGGCGCCTCGCATGACGAGCAATCATAGCGCTTCACGGGGCGCCTTCTCCAAAATGCGCCACCTCTTGAAAGTTATTTAAGGGTGGAGCATAGAAGACCAAAAAGCGAGAGGGATGTGGAGAAGCACATCGACAATCACAATCTGGTTTGAGACAAGCAAGATGACATCATTAGATTAGAGCATAACAATCTCCATATTGATTGTAATTAGGATTAGTCCTAGTCGGATTCGTAAGCACCCCCTATAAATCAATTCATATCAATAAAAGCGGCCCCATTCTATCCTAGGAAATATCGCGTCATTTTCCTCTTTTATTTCATAAGATCGTGATTCGATCATCGACCGTTCTTCTACCCTTGGCATATCTGTAGAACCAAATTGTTATTAATTGTATCTAGAATTGATTGAGAGAAGCAATTAATTTATGAGGCATTCATTCTTATAGCTGAATCAAAAGAACAGAACTACAATTAAAAAAATCAGTATAGCAATACATTAGAGGTGAGTTTTCCACTAGTTTCGATAAGAGACATACTATCTTTCGATGAAGAGACATAGTATCTTTCCCAATTTCATTAGGTGCGAGATCAAGTGCGGTAAGTCTGGACTAAGAGCATCGGTGAATAAGATAAGAGGGTGAATTTTCCACTAGTTTCCAATAAGAGACATACTATCTTTCCCAATTTCATTAGGTGCAAATCAAGTGCAGGTAAGTACAGACTAAGAGCATCAGGGCATGAGTCTAGAAATGCATCGAATGGCGAACCGACATCGGGGCATGAGTCTAGAAATGCATCGAATGGCGAACAAGCATCAGGGCAATGAGTCTAGAAATGCATGAACCATAGACAACAAACAACAAGGCATGAGTCTAGAAATGCATCGAATGGCGAACAAGCATCAGGACATAAGTCTAGAAATGCATGAACCATAGACAACAAACATCAGGGCATGAATCAATAAAAGCATAAAAATCAGTATATCAAGAAATGGGGAAAACAAATCGGGGTTAAGTTCTAGGGTTGAGCCATGGCACGTGTGGCCGAGCCGCCATGACCATGGGCACTGACCATCTTGTGCGGAGTGCACTAGGCTGGGGAGGCGCATGGGGCGAGCCAAAGCGTGCACAGTGTGGCGAGCCGAGGTAGGTGCAAGCCGAGGAGGGCGACCACGGTACCGGGCGGTGGGAGGCTGGGCAGCGGGGATGGGCGTGGGTGAGCATGGGTCGAGGAGGAGCCACCCAGGCCGAGGCGGGGCCGGGTTGGCGAGACAGGCGTGGGTGGTGGCGTCTTGAGCACGCCTGCAGCGTGGGACCTAGGCGGAGATGGAGCAGGGGCGAGGTGGGCGGCGAGAAGAGGAGGTGAGATTGGGAGGCAGCGAGAGGAAAGGAGGCGGGCGGTGTGGGAGGCTGACTTGTGGGAGGAGCCTTCTGACCCGATTCTTGGAGGAGCTGGGGAGGTGTGGAGGCGTGGATGGGGAAGAAGAAACCAGACGATTAGAAACCGATTTATGTGGGCGTGAGCAGATTTTTAGGGAGGTGAGAGGATTTTCTTTATATAATTATAGAAACTAGCTGTTATAGTACCCTTTCTATGGAAGGTGGGGTCACAATAGATATTGCCCTGTAAAACCAAACATTTGGTGGGATTGGAGACTCTGAGAGAGGGAAAACAGTGGGATAAAAAAAGACACGAGAAAAATGGAGGGAATGAATGGAGGGAGATGAAAATAGTTTTGGAAGTTGAACTGCAGAAGCAAAACCATACCAAAAATTTTGCTACTGGAATTCATTCCGTACAGTGCAAGATAAATCATGGAAGTAAGCACACTATCTTTTGCCTACGCCATTCGGCTCTATCAACCTATTCAAGTGAGCATTTGTTCTCCGAATGAGATGAAAATTTCACCAGGTACTCCCACTTGCATTGCTACCATGTCACAGAACTTATCCACCGGAATTCATTCCGTATTGTGTATGATAAATCATGGAAGTCAATACACGCTCTTTTGCCTATGCCGTTCGGCTCTATTAGCCTATTCAAGCGAGCATTACTCTCTGAATGAGCTGAAAATTTCTCATAGGACTCCCACTAGCACTCCTACCATGCCACATAGTTTTGCCGCTAGGATTCATTCCGTGCGATGCAGGATAAATCACAAATGTCAGCACACGCTCTTATGTCTACGTCGTCGGCTCTATCAGTCTATTGAAGCAAGCATTGGTTCTCCGAATGAGCTGAAAATTTCACATAGGACTCCCACCTGCTCTGGTACCTTGCCATAGAATTTCACTGCTGGAATTCATTCCGTACTATGCATAATAAATCATGGAAGTGCGCACGCTCTTTTGCCTAGTTGTTCGGATCTATCAGCCAATGCAAGCGAGCATTGGTTCTCCGAATGAGGTGAAAATTTCACATAGGACTTCCACCATCTTTGCTACCATGCCAAAAAATTTCACTACTAGAATTCATTACATGCGATTGCAAGATAAATCATGGAAGTAAGCACACAGTCTTTTGCCTACGCCATTCGACTCTATTAGCCTATTCAAGCGAGCATTTGTTCTCCGAATGAGATGAAAATTTCACCGGGTACTCCCACTTGCATTGCTACCATGTCACAGAATTTCACCATCGGAATTCATTCCGTATTATGTAGGATAAATCATGGAAGTCAATACACGCTCTTTTGCCTATGCCGTTCAGCTCTATCAGCCAATTCAAGCGAGCATTGGTTCTCCGAATGAGGTGAAAATTTCACATAGGACTTCCACCTTCTTTGCTACCATGTCACAAAATTTCGCTACTGGAATTCATTCCATACAGTGCAAGATAAATCATGGAAATAAGTCCACGGTCTTTTGGCTACGCCATTTAGCTCTATCAGCCTATTCAAGCAGCATTTGTTCTCCGAATGAGATGAAAATTTCACCGGGTACTCCCACTTGCATTGCTACCATGTCACAGAATTTCACCACTGGAATTCATTTCGTATTGTGTAGGATAAATCATGGAAGTCAATACGCGCTTTTGCCTATCTTTGTTTGGCTCTATCAGCCTATTCAAGCGAGCATTTGAAATCAGAGAGTTAAACATTTCAAGTCATGGTAAAATCAGATAGTACAGCATTTCAAGTCATGATAAAATCACCGAGTCACTACTCATTTCAAGTCATGGTAAAATCACCAAGTTACGAATTCCAAGTCATGGTAAAATCACCAAGTTACGAATTCCAAGTCATGGTAAAATCACCAAGTTACGAATTCCAAGTCATGGTAAAATCAGGAAGTAAGACATTTATGTGTACGTCCAAGTTTTGGTAAAACCACAAAGTCACAGATGGTTTCTAATATGAATCTTTTGTGATTCACAACGCAGGAGAGCGGAAATTTTTGGACACATGTGTGGCAGGGCGAAAATTTTTGGAGTTGTGCGCGTGAGAGCGAAAAATTTTGGACACTGGTAGAGAGGCGAAAATTTTTGGATGTGTCTTGTGGGAGGCGACATGTTTCATTGTTGTTGAATTTACTTGAATGTGGACAAAGATGCATGGAGAAGGTTCTATTCGATGCAAGCAAATGTTTGTAGCGAAATGTTTCATTGTTGTTGAATTTACTTGAATGTTGAGTGAAGGCACTTGTGCAGTATGTTTTGGATGTACTGTCTTATTTTTAGTCGGCATTCATAATCATTTATGGGAAAAATAGAAGGGGTTAATCATGTTATTTGTATGAAACTGCTAGAATTAATTCACCATTTTTGACAGTAACATTTGTTTATGATTACAATCAATCCCAAAAGGAAAAAAGTTATGAAAATTCTTCTAGTCAAATTCCTACTCCACTCCAAACCGAGATAGCTTTGCGGCTTCTCTGGACCCGGCTCCTATAGCGCCCATCTAGCAAAACTAGTATCCTCCAAACCGAAGGGAACATAATCCAGCAAAACTAGTATCCTCCGACGCCCAGCTGCTATCACCAAGTAGGACAACATCTCAAACCCATAGTACTTCTATCAGAAATCAGTATCCAGACTCTTCACCTAAAATCAATGGCACAAAAAAAATATTCAGTTATGAAACTCAACATTAAACACAGGGCAGAGCACACCACTAGAAAGACATTTTAGTATTCTACCATTGATATTCATATAGTCACAACACCCAGCAAGGTTCAGTACTCTAATGGCAGTAAGGCTCCATTCAAAATTGACAAATATGGCAGCAAGGCTCCATTCAAAATTACCTGCCAGAAATAATAATTGGTTAAGTGGAGGTAATGGACATGTAATTAAAAAAGTGTAACACACAAACCCTGAGAAACTGACCTTTAGTGAGTTACTAAGTTTCATGATGTGAACCTATCTTGGGATCTCTGATTGTTCCTCTATATCTCTTCGAACCCATGTTTGACTATTGTGTACATTATCAAAAAGCTCCCTAAGATTACCGACATGATAAGGTTCACTTTCTACATCATTCCATTCTTCACCCATTTCAAAATCATCTCTAGGCTTTATCTTCAACACAACTGCCCATCCTGGATTTATATGGTCTTCCACATAGAACACTTGGTCAACTTGATTGGCAAATACAAAAGGTTCATGCTCTGTCTTTTCACCGGTGTGAATTTGATGTGAGAATTCACAAGTGTGCATCCGTACTTATCTTTTTTTACTCCTTTTTCTTGAGTAACATCAACCCATTCACATTTAAATAGCACAACTGAAAATTTTCTATAATAGTCTAACTCAATTACATCAAGTATCCTTCCATAGTACATCACATCTCCAAGGATAGGGTTAGTATCACCTGCAGAAGCGTAGCTCGATGTTTTTGTAGTCACAACAACTCCACTATTTGGAGTCACCTTGTCATAACGCTTGGCTCTAAATCTGTATCCATGGATATTAAAGGCTCTGTGTCTTATTGCTACCTCAAGTGGACCACGGGACAACCATCTAATGTCCTCATCAATGTTGTCGCTACCTCTTTGACGCTCCAACCGCATGATCTGTACCAACCCAAAAAATACATAAGCTAAATTCAAAATTTGATAAAACTAATCCATAGTACTTACATGATCTCTGTACCAATCGGGAAATTTTTCATTCTACATACGCTCAATGGCTTTTGGAGTTAGGCGTCGGTTGCGATTTTTCCTTTTCAAATCGGTAGCATGTTCTCTACAAGCATAAATAAACATAAATATAAATTGAAACACCTGGTTCAACATGTTAAAGACTATGACAACACACTTACTTGAGATATGGAGCAACGACTTCACAATTGTATAGCACATATCTATGGGCTTGTAATTTCTCTATATCGGTTAAAGTGTAAGCAGATGGTTTTCCCAGCGGTTTTCCTATTGGAGGAAACAAAGTGGATACATGTCCATATATGGGAGATTCAAATTGATCTTGTTGGTCATGATTCCTTGATTGTTGGTTATGCTTAGTGGAGAAACCTTCCAAGTATCTAGAACAAAACATCATACACTCATTAGCCAAATATGATTACGCAATTGAACCCTCGGGCGAGCTTTGTTGCGAACATATGACTTCAATTTACCCAGATACCTGTAGCACATGGGAAACCATCAAGTTAGTAAGTTATATGATATGCCAAATACGAAAACTTGTATTAAGAAAATATTTGTACCTTTCAATAAAGTACATCCATCGATAGCAAACTAGTCGAGCAATCTTACATTCAGTTGCTAAATGGATGACTAAGTGAACCATAACTGTGAAAAATCCAGGAGGGAATATCATCTCCATTTTGCATAGCGTTATTTTAATTGTTTTCTCCAAGTGGTCAAGCTCATCAACATGAAGAACTTTTGAACATATTCCTCGAAAATAAGCACATAAATCAAATAATCTTGCTATGACATCATCGGAAGAATGCCCCTCAAAGTGATAGGCATGAGTTGCTGCATTAGGACATGACAGTCATTTGTTTTGAGCCCATGAATTTTTCCTTCAACACAGTTCACAGATTTGGATATATTTCCAGAATAGCCATCGGGAACTTTTATATCTCGAAGAACTTTACAGAACAACTACTTCTCACTTCTAGACATAGTAAAGCTTGCGGGTGGTATGTAAAACTTGCTTGATGCTCATTTTTCTGGGTGGAGCTCCTCTCTGATGTTCATTGCTTGGAGATCTAGAGCGAGCCTAGAGATTATCTTTTGACTTCCCATCTAAATTTAGAAGTGTGCCATAAATATTATCACAAACATTCTTCTCTATATGCATCACATCAAGATTATGTCAAAGGAGATTATTGTCCCAATAAGGTAATGTGAATAGACTACTTAATGCCTTGTAAGTATTTGACTTCTTAAAATTACCAATAGCATTTATTTCACCCAATCTGAGGACACTCATAGTAAGTAATAGGTTATGTTCTATGCTCACGGTCCCATCAAAAGAATTTCTATCAAAGCGAAATTCATGATCAGGTGGCAGAAATCTACGATGACCCATAAAACAAGATTTCTTCCCATGTGTCAAGCGTTTCGACCATGCATTTGCACCACAAGGTGGACAAGAAAATTCCCCATGCACCATACACTACTACAGAAAAAGCCTTCACAGACGGTTCAAAAACATCATCACGAGCGGTTTTGTGAGCCGTGCGAGTTTATAGGTCGATAATGACATGAGGTCATCACGAGCGGTTTTGAACCGTCGTAATACATAATATCATAGATAGTTATTAACTCAAAATAAATGCGTGATAGTCGACAATCAAAGACGATTTGTAGATGAAACCGTTTGTGATAGTCGACAATCACAGACGGTTGCATCTACAAACCGTCTGTGATTGTCGACTATCACAGACGGTTTCATCTACAAACCATCTATGATAGTCAACTATCACAAACGGTTTCATCTATAAACCGTCTGTGATATTCTTTTGCATTGCTGAATCTATTTCTGTTTATTGGCTAGCCTCAGGAAATGCTAGCCATGCCCTCTGAAACAAGCACATCAATTCGCACTCATTTTAGAAGCAAGCACATCAAATTCGCATTCATTTCAGAAACAAGCACATCCAATTCACAAATCAATTAACTAAAATTAACCATTAATATACATTTACACACATGTACCATTAAGTTCAATCTTATCCCAATCAAGTTCAATCTACATTGTGGAAACTCCCATCTGGATTTATGACTTTGTTGTTAGGGAATGATGCAAGGTGTGATCGAACTTTTATGAGCTCGCTCTGTTTCAATATGATTTGGCGATGGTGCAACTTTGTCGCTAGGAAGATTAAATTAGTGCTTATATAAATTGGTAAGTATATATGAAATAATTGTTGCAAGATTGACAAACTTAAGGATCATTGGTGATCGTGGGCGGTGAGTAGTTCAAGTTGTGGCAAACATAGTATCCACGAGATGTTGCGACCGGCAATTCTTTGGTGGCACTACAAAAATAGAATTAGTTAGTTAGAGAGGCATTACTACGAAGTGTTATATAGGATTAATGTGTACTAGCTAGCGAGCAGGAAACTTAGATCATGTCATGGCGACCTTCCTGCATTTCCTCCTTTAGCATATGACATGTCGAACATCCTCGTGACTCCAAGAAGTTAGCCTTAGCCATTGCAAAGGAAGGAAAGACTACAATAGAGTTTCTATGGAGGAAATGTGTTTACCTGTTGATTAAATTCCAGATAACTGTGAAGTTGTGAGTGGTCCTCTGTAGGGAATCTAGGTATATTATCCATTTCCGTTTTGGTATAATTACAATTAGAATCCAGTAGAACCTACACAAGTATATCACCATGGTCATTAAACCTAAGTTCGTATTGCTTGCAAAGTACAAATCAACAAGTATAGCTAGTAGTGCAACACTTACTCCTGGTTGTAGGGCAAAAGTATGTATTCCTTGTTGTGGCGAGAGCGACAAAAGCGCTATAACGTAATCCTCGGCGAATGTTGCATTACGCCTTGATGGTTTGCTCGGAGACCACGTGTGGGTCGAGAAACCTACGGTGAATTCCTTAATTGACCCGGACATCATGTATCTATATACAAAAGCAAGGAGTTATATATAACATTTATCGGTATTACACGAACATTGACCATGATTGCACACACTTACAGTGCCCAGCATCGCATGAGTGAGACGTCGAGCTGGTCGAGGTGGAAGAGACAGAAAAATTCCTTGAAGGTCACCATGAAGACACAGTCTTGAAGCTCGTGGTTAAAATGATCCGTCTTGAACTTGACAGTGACACCTGAGCGTCGTTGTTCATCCGTCTTGTTGGCCTGTTCCATGTACCATGTATGCAATGTCGTGCAAGCCGATCCTAGGGTAGGGCTGTCTAACCTCTTGACCAACGGCTCGCCTAGCACGAATTTCTGGACCAACGACAAGAAGGGGATATCAGAATAGGAGTCGGCCGTCTTTAATTTGCCCTTGCTGCCTCGCTTTGTAGAGCTCGATTTCACAAGAGTCAACTGAGCACGAGGTGTAGATGCATCTGATGCACTGGGCCCTTGCCGCGTCAGTGCAGGTAGCTTTGGTGCAATCAGCTCTCGTGGACTAGATACCGTTGCAGGACATTCTGTGAAGTTGACATCGGGCGGTAGCTCGGGAAGATGTCCTCCTTGGGCCTTTGGATGAATGTTCCAGCGGCTTGCTCTAGAGTCATGACCTCGTCGTTTGGGGAATATCAGCGGGGCGGCCCGAAATTGGTACAAACACCATCCACATTCACTTTTGCGAAACTTCGGTGTTAGATTTACACGTGCACCAAAGCCACGACAGGATGGATACACAGCCCCTAGCGACATCTAAGGCAGCAGAGGCATATCTCACTTGGAGCTTGCACTTCATAGACACCTACATAGCGATACAAAATTAGCTGCTCCAACGGGCCTATCAATGGATCGACCATTCGGAGATAATAATTATTACGGATGTCATCGATAGAAATCTGCCGTCGCCTATTGGGGTAGGGTTAGGGTTAGACGCGCAACTACTCGGAAGTTTTTTGGGGGGGGCTGGCTAGCACTGTGAGGCGGGGCTTGCAACTAGGGGTGAAAACGGTCGGATAGTTTCAATCGATCCGGACAGCAGTTGGATTGTCTGGATCGGATTTTCTCGGATAATTTTGGATCAGCGAATTGGATTTTATTTGTCGGAAGCGGAAATGAATATGGTAGGCATGATATCCGGCGGATCTGAATCTGAATAAGGATTATCCGGATAAGCCTAATCCGGATATCGAATTTCTAGCAGCTTAGGCCCAACCCGGCCCGATAGCGCGAGCACCATGGCCCTCTCCTACACCGTGAGTCGCGCTCTCCCTCGCTTTGCCTGCGGTGGGTGCTCATTGCCTCTCTCCGTCGGTGCAAGCAGCAGCGCCTCTGACCCGCCGTGTCCCCCTCCTCCTTCGCCCCGTCCGCGCGCTGCCGTGCCGCCCTTCTTTGCTCTCGCCCGCCGTACCACCTCTCCCATGTCGCGCCCATGGGGAGGTCGTGCTTTCGCCGTCTTGTGTCTCGACCTCGCGCGCCTCGAGACCACCACGTCCTCCTCGGCGCCAGCGGGCCGAGCTGTTCCTGGCGGGCACGTGCACCGAGGCTGCTCTGCGTCGCCGTGTGGCTGCTTTCGACAAGGAGGGCCAGCGTTGGCGGATGGTGGCGAGCCACCGGCGAGATCGAGCTCGTGTTTTGGGCCACTCGCTTGGCGCGGGAGTGGCCGCGCTTGTGGCCGTCGTGGCCGTGATGTGCTGGCTGGGGAGGCTCGGGCTCCGCCGCGGTGACGTGACGTCCTATGCGATGGCGTCGCCGCGGTGCATGTCACTCGGGTTGGCCGGTGGTGGCAGAGGGGCTCATGGAGGTGGCGTGAGCGTGAGGGAGAGAGGACAGGCGGCTCATTTGTTTTGGTGAGGGAAGAAGAAAGCGAGGGCAAGGAGATGGCGTGGGGCTGGGCCAAAAGGGGAGGCAGAAGAATTTGAGCCAGCAGGTAGGGAGAAAAAAGTAGGGTGGGCCAGAGAGAAGGAGGAAGGCGGGTTGGCCCAAAAGGAAGATTGGGTGAGCCAAGAAAGAAGGAAGAGGACCAAAGAAGAGGGCCCAAACTTCAAAATGAGAAATTCAAATCAAAATTTGAATTCTGAGGTCAAGGATATTTGAAACACAAACCCGAGCTTAAAGAAGCTAGAAGGTTTTCAAAAATAGTTTGCTACTTTGAAATCTGTGAAAGGCGAAAATTAGAATAGTAAACACTATTTACATCCAAAAGCAGAAATCTAGGCATTATTGAGTATGTATGTCATGAATGAACTAGGAGTGATGAGCTAAGTGTGAACTACGTTTTATGTATGTGATGAACTAAGTTTTATGTATGTGATGAACTAATTTTTATGTATGTTGACTTTTGAGTAATGACTTATGAGCTAAATGTGGTATACTAAGTGCTGAAAATCTGAACAATTTATGAATGTTTGCATCAAACAAACTAGTTATATGTTTTCGTTAATTTCTGGCATGCAATTTAAGGGGTTTTCATGTTCCAAAAAAATATTCGTGACCGTATTCGTTTCGATTCGTATTCGATATTATTCGCATCCGTATTCGTATTCGGGGTATCCGTATTCATATCTGCATCCGGGAAAAATATGAAACAAATATGGCAGTGCAATTATCCGTCCGTATCCGATCCGTTTTCACCCCTACTTGCAACTGATTTGGGATTTGCAATTCCCTAAGCCTTTCCTCAAAGCTCTCCACTACCGTTGCATCGCAGCTCTAACGCGATCATCGATCTCATCTCTGAGGGATTCAGTGATCTCATGTTTGAGGGATTCACGAATCTCCTCTCGTAGCTTTGCATCGCGCTCGGCTTTGGCTCTCTTCCTACTCCGGTACGATCCGGAGTCCACTCAGAACCATTCTGCCCATATAACATAAACACCAGCGCCTCTCGTGCGACCCGGATGCTCATTGTTTCCTAGGGCCGCGGAGAGTATATCTCTCTCCCTGTCTGCCAAGAATGGGCCTTGGGAAGATTGTGTACTTAGTGTTACCTGCAATAACCCGATATGTCATTGCACTTCCTATGAAGTTATGGAGTAATTACAAACTAGGTAGTTCGATATCTTACGGCGTTGGGACACTTCTGAGTGCGTGGGGTTTGGAAAGGAGGCTTCCCCTTGTAACATCCCAAATGTATTAATGGGTGTGTGTTTCAAATGTAAGAAAATGTGTAGAAATTAAAACTTTTCTCACATCTTGAAACTCTTGAACATTTCCATAATTCTTGTCAAGAGTTGTGGAGTTCAAAAACCTAAACCTCCTGTTGACTAAAGTCAAACCCTTATTCAACTTATCACAAATCCTGTGCCAAACTTCGGGAAATATTTTTCCTTGGGTCTAGGAATGATGGGTGACCTCTCTGAATTATTTCATGATTTTTAGAAATTATTTGATAATTTTTGGAGGTAAGTCAAACCAATTTTTCAATTGGTCAAACCCTAGAACAGCCCTTGTTGAATTTCTGGGGAAAAATGCAGTGCACAAAAACCTCTGGAAATTTTATGTAAGGTTAATCCTGGAGTGAGGAAGCTCTAGTCAAAATTTTGGAATTTTTGGAGTTAGTTTGCTACCTCTAAAAATTCGTCCAAACTTAGCCTTCAAATTTAAACTCAAACCTAGCACTGTTCCTTGGGTCCTAGCCACTTTCCAAGTCGGTCGAACCCAACCGCGTCCCCAGCTCAGCCGAGCTCCTTCTCCCGTCGAGGTCGTGCGCCGTTGGATCCAAATCAACGACCACGACCTCCGCCGCAACCAACCCACTTCCCCGGCTCAGCTCGTGCTCCTCCTCCCGCGCGAGGTCGTGCGCCGTTGGATCCAAATCAACGGCCATGACCTCCGCCTCAACCAACCGCGGCCCAGCTCAGCCGAGCTCCTCCCCCGCGCAAGGTCGTGCTCCGTTGGATCCAAATCCAACAGCCACGACCTCCCCTCTCCATTTCGTCGCCGTTGGATCAAAATCCAACCGCCACGACCTCCCCTCCCTTTTCCGTGTCTTGCCTAACGGCCCAGACCTCCCGCACCTCAATTCATCGCCGTTGGATCGAGATCCAATAGTCACGACCTCCCATCTCATCTCGTCACCGTGAGATCAAGATCTTACGGCCACGACCTCCCCTCTCATCTCGTCACCGCCAGATCAAGATCTCACGGCCACGACCTCCCCTCTCCTGTCAGTGTCGCGCGCACCAGCACGACCTCCCATCGATGTTGTGTGCCGTTGGATCAAGATCCAACAGCCACGACCTCCTACCTCTGTTCGTTGCCGTTGGATCAAAATCCAACCGCCACGACCTCCCATCGCGTCGTGCGCAACCACCACGACCTCCCCTCGATGTTGTGTGCCGTTGGATCAAGATCCAACAGCCATGACCTCCTACCTCTATTCATTGCCGTTGGATCAAAATCCAACCGCCACGACCTCCCCTCGTTGTTGTGCGCCATTGGATCAAGATCCAACAGCCACGACCTCCTACCCCTGTTCGTTGCCGTTGGATCAAAATCCAACCGCCATGACCTCCCCTCGTTGTTGTGCGCCATTGGATCAAGATCCAACAGCCACGACCTCTTACCTCTGTTCGTTGCCGTTGGATCAAAATCCAACCGCCACGACCTCCCTTTGCGTCGTGCGCAACGCCCACGACCTCCCCTCGATGTTATGCGCCCTTGGATGTACATCTAATGGCCATGACCTCCCAGCTCTGTTGTGCGTCCTTGGATGTAAATTTAATGGCCACGACCTCCCATCGCGTCGTGCGCAATGCCCACGACCTCCCCTCTCTGTGGTGTGCCGTTGGATCAAAATCCAACAGCCACGACCTCCCCTCGATGTTGTGCGCCCATGGATGTAAATCTAAAGGCCATGACCTCCCATATCTTGTCAGCGTCGCGCACAGTGGGCAAGACCTCCCCACCTCTGTTTCGCGCCATTGGATGCAGATCCAACGGCCGTGACCTCCTATCCCCTTTCCGCGCGCGACCTCCCTTTTCGTTTCGCAACCGTGCGATGGAGATCTAGCGGCTGCGACCTCCCCATTCGAGAGCTTCTGGTCGCGACCTCCCCCTTCCCCTTCAGACCCCCCAAATCAGATCCAAGGGTCACGACCTCCCAACCTTTCCTATCGAACGGTCGATATCAGCTCCTGTTCTTCTCCTTCCTCGGTCACGCGCGCGTGCGCCATGGCAGTGGGAGAGCAGTGCCCTGTCACCTCCCAACCACTCTTTTCTTTGCCCGGCATTAAATCTTGTCGGCCTTCCGCCCCTAGGTCTGCTCGACATGCCCCATCCCCTCCATGTCCTTGTGGCGCCATGGACCAGGCGTGGGCTAAGCTCACCATGGAGCTTAACCTAGCTCATATGCCTTTGCTCCCGGCTTTAAAGGTCCTCTTGTTCCTCCTTGGCACTCTTTAAACACCACTTAGCTTCTACTCTGCTTTGAGGAGCTCATGCACCCGTGAGCCCCTTGGCCGCCATTGTTGCACCTCGGAGCTCCTCAGTGCCGATTGGGTTCCAGGGGTCCTTGCTCAGCTCTATGTGCTTCCTCTTGAGCTCCTCATCACCACAGTGCTTTCCCTAACTTGATTTTAGCTTGTCTCCATAGGAGGCGGGCTAATTTAGAGTTGGTCTCCTTGCGGCCGTGAGCACCCCCCTTCTTCCCCATCGCTGGTAAGGACCTCCTCCTTTAAATTCCTTATTCTGGGAGCACCTCCTAGCTATATGGAATGCATCTTGATGACCCGGTGCGGTTAATTATGCCCAAGTCCTCTCCTCCGCGTTGTCCTCCTCGGCGCCGGCAAGCTCCGCCGCCGCCAGAGCTCCTCTGTCCTCCTCGGTTCCTCCGCGACCTCCAGGTAACCTCCTGGTAGTCCCTAGATGCGTGGGCACCCGCTTGTATGGCTGTTGCAGAGCTTTCCTTCCTTATTGCTTTTGGCCGTGTGCTACCGCGCCGCCCCTCTCCGGCTCACCAGCGCTCTGGTCCACCACCGCTGGTGTGAGTGGTACCAGTGGGTGTGCACTACTATTGCGCACCCGTACCTGGCACCCATTCGCACCGCCGTGCCATAGATCGCCGGCGGTGACCATTTCTTCGCCGTCGGTTTCGTTGTCGGACGAAACCGACAACTGTAGCGATGTCCTCGAGCCGTCCATCGTTAGATCTGGGGCTCAGATTGCCCAGGGGTTCGCGTGTGTGCTGTGTGCGTTGGTCGCGAGCCGTCCATCTCGCGATCAACGGTCCACGACCTCCGCCCCGTTCGTGCGCACGAGTCCCAAACGCGCCGCGCGCGATCCAATCTGGACCGTTGGATCCAAGATCAACGGTCCATGTTAAATGTTTCGTCTTGGTAGCGGCCGCGCGTTGCCGGCAGGTCTTGGGCCGTCCGATCCAGGATCAATGGCCCAGGTGCGTCCTCGTCGTTTTGGTTTTAGAAATTCCCGGGGGGGGGGAATTATTTGTAAACTGAAAAAAGGTAATGAACTTCAAAAATGCATAACTATTTCATTTTAGCTCCATTTGAGTTGATTTAAATTTTGGTGGCTCTGGTTTGAACTAAACTTTAATCTAAAAATGATTGTAAGTTGAATTCGGCTCCATAAAATGGATTGGTAAATTGGTTTCAAAATTAACTTTAAATGTTGCTCTAAATGTTGCAATTAACTTGTAAAATGCATAAGTAATTCTCTTTAGCTCCTTTTGAGTGAATCAACTTTGTTGGCTTCCTCTAGTAGTGTACTAAATGGTAGAATAGGATTTAGGCATCTCACTATTTCCAAAAGAATTGTGGGTGCATTTTATTTGTGCTCTTTTGCATGTCTTTGAAAAATCATAGAAAATGCATACTAGCTCCAAATGAGGTGAACTCAATTGTGTTATTCATCTCATGAGGTTCTTTACTTACCATAAAAATCCCAGGTACAACACCTCTTTGGAAAATTGTGCTTGAGAATTTAATACGGATGAACAGTAACCGATTTGAATTTTCCAGCATTTTCTAGGCTGAGCAGAATTGTTTTGGCCATATCTTTTGCATTGAGAATCCAAATCAATTGGTTCTTGTTGCTAAATTCTTTAAAAATCATGATATTGCTGCTGGAAAAATTTCAGAGCATTTGGAGAAATTTTTCTGTGGAGTCCTTTTGGTTTTCTTCGTTCTTATCGGTTCTTTTTAAGCTTTTTCGATAGGTGCCGGCGAGTGTGTTGATCCGTGGTGATCCTTTGCAGCATAGTGAGATTATCCAGTAAGGCAAGCAATTTGATCATATCCGTTAATCCCATTACTTTTAAAGTCTAATACTTTGTTTAACTTGTATGTATGCATGCTACTTTGTGTTAAATTATCGATTAGTTGAGCCTATAAATGCATACTCTGTAGGTAAATGTTCATTCTCTACTACTAAGCCTAGGATTATCTTGTTGTGATTTAGAGTTCGATGGATGGACTCTTATCACTTAGTAGTTTACGTGATGATGCCTAGAAATGCTTAGATAACGGTAGAAATGGGCGGTTGTCAACTTATGTCGATGACCTTGATCACACAAAAACTATTATTCTATTATGTCCAGCACTTGTGCTTTGTTACTTTGTAAAGAAATAAAAATGAAAACAAAATTGTTTCATGACTTGGGCACAATGGATGTTGGTGTGATATGTTGGGTGTGAATGGAATGGTGCCTAGGTCCCCAAGGACCAAGTTACTTGTGTCACTAAGCCAAGCGCTTTTGCGTGCTAACCACACGAGGGTATTGGGAAACCCTCTTGGCTAAGTACTTTGGGAGGTGTTAATTGTGGGTCGCAGGTGGTTAAAACTGTTTTTATAAGGGGAAGAGCACCCATGATTGCTTAAGTGGGTGGTGTCTCCTATCCTTGGGTTGTCGCGACTCATAATTAGTATCATTCATTGGAAATGCCTCGTAGGACTTAGTTGTGCGGCATACCAAAGGAAGTGTGCTAAATAGCTTGGCGAAAAAGCGATCGGCGTGTGGGTACATTGGTACACCCTGCGAGGTTAAAACTATTGAATAGCCTCGTCTAGGTTATGGACATGCTTGGTAAGGTCGTGCAAGAACTAGACTAAACATTTAATTAAAACTTGTTGGGTGGTATGAATTGGGTAATTCATGCTATTGTTGTGGTGACTATTGGGTTAGTCACTTCGAGTTGTTCTTACATTGTTATTACTATTGTATCGTTGTTACTTCAACAATTAAAAATGCTTTGTCAAATTGCTTTGAATCTATTACATTATTGCAAAGGAAAACTTGCTTTATGCTAAAATGAGCCTAAAGCCTTCCACTTAAATAAAGCTTGCATGTAGCATATGTATAGGTGCATTATCCTTACGTCGGTCTTGCGAGTACATTTTGTACTCATTTGCTTTGCTTAATAACTTTGTTCTTGGAGGAGGTGGAGCCCCAAGGGCCCTACTTTTGTGAGATGTCTTTGTGGTTGGGGCGACTAGGTTGGTGGCATTGGTTGGTTGCCTTGTGGGCTAAAGGCGAACCATATGGCCTTCTTTTGTTTATTGCCATCTTATGGCTTTTGCTTCATTGTGTTTGTCTCTCTTAGTTGTATTTGGCGATCGGCCCTTTTGTAATAACTTCGCTATTATGTATGTCTTTCATTTAATCTAGTTCGTGCTTTGGTTCTATGTCTTGAATGGAATTGATGCATGATTTTGTAAAAGGGTGTGTATACTGTATTTCTGGGAAGTATACATATCTCGAAGACATAGGTTATTTTGTTTGTGATGCTAGGGTCAATGGATGACTAAGCATTACAAGCCAAATAAGCCGGGGTCCTCACACCCCTGTAGACAGGGTACGTAACCTCCCAAATAACCAATTTCAGGCGTGCACATCAGTGATCTCGGGAAATGGCAGGGAGACATTCGAATGGCCTGCCTGCTGGTCCTGATCCCTCCATATCGGGATTTTACCCGCATACCAGTGATCTTAGAGTGCGTGGGGGTGCTTGTTTTTGCACGGAGGGCCGTGTGCCGCACTTTCACTCCTAAATTCATCTGTCGTCTTCTTCGTCACAAACTCGGCCCGGGACTCTTCCAGAAACGGATACTTGTGGAAGAGCCTCGGATCCTTCTCCACGTAGTTCTTGACAAGCGTGTTCTTGAAGTTCTTCCACGCTTTGCATGCACAGCAGCAGCGTGTCGCCGCCGGAGTCTGGTGTTGTTCTGGGATCTCGAACAATTTGAGAATATCCATCAGCAGCTCATCTTTCTGTTCTTTGGTCAACTCCTTCCACGAATCGTAGGTGACGTTGACCTGTTCCCGTACAACTATTCCAACCATTCTCCGGAATGCGGAATATTTGCTTTCGGCGAGGATTGATAGGGGTTCGGTGATCGACCTCCGTGATGGTAAATCGGCCGTTGGCCTTTTCGATATTCCTCTTTTTCTACAGCGGTTGGATATTCGAGAGGGCGTCGGTGCATCATCGGACACATGGTGGCGATGGCGAAGAATGAGCAAAAACATCTTCACAAGAAATAGAAGTTACGACCGCATGAACATATTATCATAAGATTCGATCTCTATCAGTACAAGACTATTATCATCACAGAGCATTCATCTCAAGCCCACCACACCACATTGCAATATATTCTAGTAGCAATATCAAAACAAATACCATATGAATAACTAACTAGAACAAATACAAATTCCTAAAACAAGTACAATTATCATGAGTCAATGAGGACCATGACGACATAATGATTATTGATAAAAGAGTGAGGAAAGAGGCGTCGGCAACTCGGCATTGGTTACCTTTGGGTGTTGAGGAGAAGGATGAGAAGGGAGCAGTACACTGAAGTAGCAGGGCGGCGTTGAAGGGGAGGCGCGCTGGGCTCGGGGGAGGGGAGGAGGCGGCGGGCTCGGGCGAGGCGCACGAGGCTCGAGGAAGGAGGTGTCTTGGGCTCGGGGAGGATCGTCGCCGGGCTCGAGGAGGAGGCGACATCGAGGGCGGTGGCAATGGGCTCGGGGAGGAGGAGGAGTTGAGAAACCTAATCGTTTGAGTGGGGCGCGGGCAAACCCTAGAGTCCGAATATAAATAGGGATGGACATCACAGAGCGGTTCTAAAGTAGAAGCATGCATGATATGTGATGTATCACAGACGGTTCCAATAAACAACCGTCTGTGAGATATGATGTATCACAGATGGTTCGAATAAACAACCGTCTGTGATATAATGTATCACAGACAGTTTTTACCAAGGAACCGTCTATGATATATAATCACAGACGATTTGATCAACAAACCGTGCGTGATATTATTTTATATTGATTAATCTAGTTCTGTTTATTGGCTAGCCTCGGAAATGCTAGCCATGCCCTCTGAAACAAGCAGAAAACACAACAAGTACATGTATATACATCCAATTCACATTCATTTCAAAAACAATCACATCCATTTCATAGTACAAATCAATTAACTCAAATGAACTAAAATTAACTATTCATTAGAACGTACATATACACACATTGTTCAATTAATCTTTAAAAATTAGCCCTTCATGATGATCAACAGCGTATGTAGCTAGTTTCGTCACATTCTTCTTCCTCGACCCTTATGCCGTTTCTGAAAGGAGGCGACTCGTCAAATTGATTGTATTCTTTCTCGTCCACTACATTCTCAACTCTGACAATCCTCCTTTTCCATGAAGAACTACGTGGCGCTTCTTATTTGCGGATTCGGTTACATAGAAGACTTGAACAACTTGGTTGCTTGATGCGAATGGTTCGTCTTTGTATCAGACACATTCGAGGTCCACGGTAGTGATGCGTACTTGTCAACCTTCACTGCGGAGATGGACCCATGACACCGAAATAGGGGATCTTGAAAAGCACGTAGTCGAGCTCCCATATCTCCTCTATTTGCCCATAGTAGGAGCTCCTCAGCCCATCGGTACTGAATGCATCTATGCGGACATCGCTGTTTTGGTTAGTATTCTTTATATTACGAGCCTCATTATAGAATGTGTACCCATTTATGTCGTATACTCGCCATGTCTGGCTGTAAATGTTGGCCCTTTTGCCAGCGATGTCGACATATCACTTGATGAGCTCCTAGCGAGTCGCTCCTTCAACCATTGGTTGAGCAAATGCATTGTGTTGTCTCGTGATACAAACATCCGGCCGCCGGATATACATTCATGTGTTGCAAGCATGAAATGAGCTTGCGTCCTTGTGTTGGTCGATATCATGGCGAGGGACACTTCGGCTCGACTGAGTCATTTGTTGCAAGACCCGTGAAATGAGCTTGAACATACGTACGCTTCCATATCTGGAGTGATTGCTTTCCTTAATGAGATGGTCCCAATACCCTTGAGCCTCCCCTCATGGCGAGATCGAGCACAGCCCTATCGGCTCGACTAATTACAACGGTGAGCCATGTAATTGAGACTTCATGCCAAGAACTCAATGACCTCTTCGGTTGCATAACCATGCAAGCGCACGATGTTGCCCTAACAAGTAGGGAGATCGATTATTGGTCTTTATTGGTACATAGGACTTGAGAATTCCCATGAACCTCTCAAACTATTCTAGGTGCTCCCAATAAAGTAAGTCCCAAAATATTGAATCCTTCTTCCACATGTTCTTCCCTCACGGGCCCTCGATTTACATCCTTTTAGAGCACAACATCTAAATCCTTAACCATATCATAGACCTCTTTTCGCTTAAATGCCTTGGAGCTAAGCTGTCCTCCTTCTCTCCGTCGAATTGTTTCTTCATCTGCGGTATGGGTGAGCCCTCAGAAGGAACCTCACGATAACACATGTACACGGTCTTCTGAGTGATTCAGCCACATACTCTCGGTATCATCTAAGTAGTGAGTCTGAGGCTTTGGCCATTTTGTACTTTGGCTGACAGTTAGCAAGGGTAGGATAATCATTTATGGTGCAGATTAACAAGGAGCGTAAAGTGAAGTACTCTCGTTTATGCGCATCCCATACATGCCCTTCAATCCACAGTATTTTTAGATCTTCTATCAATGGTGCTAGGTACACATCAATATCATTCCCAAGTTGCTTTGGCCCTTGGATAAATATCGGCGACAAAATATACTTCGCTTCATATACAACCAAGGAGGAAGGTTGTAGATCTGAGGCGTCACGGGCCAAGTGCTATGTCATTTGCTCATGTTACGAAAGGATTCATTCCATCTGTACTCAATCCAAACCTTATATTCCTCGGTTACGCACGAAGTTTGCAAACCTCCTATCGATGTTTCTCCTTTGGGTGGAATCGGTAGGGTGTCTTATCTTTCCATCATTCTTACGCTCCTCACGAGTGCCAATGTAGCCATTTGCATTCTTTGGGTTCACAAAAAGCTGTTTCAAGCGGAAATTACAGGAAGATACCACGCCACTTTAGTAGGAGGTCCTTTCTTCACCTCGATTCCCGTCGTCATCGATTGATTCTTACGCTTGTATCGGGATCGTTGCACACGGACATACATGCATTTTGTATACTCATTACGGTAGAGGATCTGATCGTTGGATATGCATGTATTCTTTCTACTTCCATTCCCAATGGACAAAGAACCTTCTTGGCTTTGTAGGTAGTTTTGGGCAACTCGTTTCCCTCAAAGCATGTCGCTAAGAGACCTATGACCCGTGAAACTCTTGTCAAACCAACCGTTGCTTGCCTTCAATTTCAGCGGTTCAAACACGGATGACAACCTTGTGTATTCGGCTTGCGGCAGGGAACAAAGGTTTCTCAGAGTCCTCCATCAAGCCCGAATTGAACATACTCCCTCTCATCACGGTTCCCATACGCATCGTGAAGCATCTAATCTAGATTGTCATCGTGCGGCCTATCCATCGGAACCACAATCGACATCATCGCGGCATATCGTTGACTTTACGTATACTATGCTCTTCACGTGGTGGTCCAACCTATATAACCCTTTTGAAACCCTTGACTCAAGTGTTAGCCGATCTGCGCTCGATTCTTAAACATCTTCAGATTCTCGCAGTCAATGCATAGACAGTACATATATTCCGCCCCCTTATTCAACATATCCTCCTCGGCAGGTCTTGTAAAAACACACACGCCATTAATGTACTCTTCACTAACACAGTTCTCAGCATACATCCAGCTTCGGTCCATCACACGGTTCGTATTGAAAACCCTGGAAATAAATAAAATGGTGACTTCGAAAGTGTATTTTCTGAGGCTTAATTGTAACATCCCAAAGTGCTCTTACCAAAATAAAATTATTATTTTGTTGGATTTTCTGAAATTTGAAAGAGTTTTATTGCTTTATTTGAAGTCTTTGAAGTTTTATTTGAGTTAAAGTTGAAAAATAAAAATTTAATTATTTTCTAGAAGATTTTTAAAAGCTTTTACCTAATTATTTTAAAGCCAAAATAAAATTATGTGCAAAAACTATTACCAATTATAAGTTGGAATTATTTTATTTAAGTCCAAAATAACTCTAGGAATTTCTGTGAATTTTTCTAGAATTTTTGGATTTTATTTCACTATTTTCTAAAGCTATTTTGATTTAACAGAATTAAATCAATTGAAAAATCAAATAAAAACCCCTTTACTGTTCTTGGGCCGAATTGGCTCGGCCCAAATCACCGCACATCCACGAGGCCCGCGCAGCTGACTCAACCCGCACGATCTTGATCATTGGATCAAGATCCAACGGTCCCGCTCCCTCCCTATCTCACCCGCCGCACGCCCATCCACGCCGTCGGATCGAAATCCGACCGCCCGCGACCTTCTTCCACCTCCGGCTTTCTTCTCGCGTGGCGCGCGTATCACCGCCATTCTGCGTGCACCAAGCTCATAGCAGCCACCTTATCCTTCCCGTTTTCCGCTGCAGCGTGCACATTATCTCTCGCTTTGCTACGCTTTATCCGCCACCTTATCCCCTCTTCTTGGCGCCCGATTCACCCAAAGCCGCAACCACATACCAAAATCTCTAGCGCCCGATCTCCTCCTCCCATGCCTCTCGCCCCTATAAAAGGAGCCTCGGGTGCGCCCTTCTCCCCTCATCCAAGCGCCGCCATCCACTTAGTGCCTCTCGCCCCATGCTTCGGATTTTGGAGTTCATCGTCGCCGGCCAAGGAGTTTGAAGCTTCGATTGCGCCGCCACCGTCGACGCCGTGTCCTCGCCGCTGCCACGGTCGGCATCGCTACCTCCTCACGAACCCGGTGCTCGCCTCCGTTTCGCCGGGGCGCCGCTGGATCTCATCGCCGCCGTCAACCCCGCACGCGCCGCCGCCTTCGTCCTCGTCGCCGGCCATCGCTACGCATCCTCTCGTCGACGTGGTGAGCCCTAGCCTCCTCGCGATCCCCTCTTTCTCTTGGTACCCTCGCCGGCCCTCGCCGTGCCGCCGTTCATCGGTTCCTTGGAACCCATGCTCCGCCCCCGTCCGGCACCGACGTGGCCGCCACCGTGGTGCCACCCGTGCGCCACCTCAGCGCCAAAAGCTCACGTGGCAGCCCCGTGTCTGCACAATCATCGCTGACGTGGCACCACATGTGCCACATCACCCGCACCCTCCCCTCACGTGCACTGTTCCGGTGGACCGCGTTCACCGTGAACCTTGACCAAGCGTGGACCGGGTCCATTGACCGCAGGCCCACCTGTCATAGACTCACACATTTTTGTTCGAAAATAATTCGGCCGAAAAATCTTTTTTCTGAGGGCTGACGTCATAATTTCGAGTTTCCTTTAGGAAATTAATTAGGAAAATCAATTTTATCATTTCATGTGAATTGTAAACTTCCCGGGGTTCGTTCTCCTTCATACGAACTCCGATTTCATCGATTCAAATTTCTAAATTCATATAAATTCAAGATCTAGCTAACTAAACTAAAATTATTTAATTTGGAGTTCATTTAAATCTTCATTTGAATTTTGTTTGAATTCAGCTTATTTTCGCGTATAGATTTCGACGACTTCGGTGAGTCAGAATTCGACGCCGTTTAAGAACAACTCATCCATTGAGCAAGGCAAGTTACATTATTGATCATATTTGCACCCATTATTTCAAATTATTTAATTCTATTTTAAATTATTACTGGATGCTATTTATATTCAGTAATTTAAATTCCTGTTTTAAATTATAGTTACGCCTAAATCCCTTGTACTGCCAATGTTGATATTGAATCAAACATATTTTCACCCTAGATAAAACCTAGTTGATACAATAGTATGAACTAGGATCATTTGGAAAAATTATGCTTAGTGAAGCTTAGATCCAAAAATGTTTGATTTGGGGAATTTTCAACCAAAAATCAAATATTGTTTAAATTGTATCCATGACATTGGTGTGTTATGGAAGTTTATAAATGACTTTGAAAAATAAAATAAAATGATGGTTTGTACCTGGGCGAAATGGTTGTTTGGTTGGTGCATGTTAATGCACGGGCTTAATCCGGTTAGGGTTGAGGCCCATGGGTTATTTGGAAAGTCGCCCAAGTCAGTTAAGGACTGGTCTTCTAGCGCATTTTGCTACGCTTTATCGTACCACCACAAATGCGGTATGGGGCAGACTTGGCTAATTAATTAGCAATGTTCCCGTGGTTTTCCTTCGATCACGGTGGGTAGTCATATTCGACCTCGTTAGTCCCACTTTGGCGCAAGAGGGCCACAAACCGGCGGGTTGGAGCCCAAAGGGGCAAAACCTTAGCGAGGTAAGCTGCGGTGGAATGGTGCTTTGTAAAGGCCTCGTCACATGCTCTAGGCGCTTACCTAAGGTAGTGGCGGTGGTATCGGCGGATGCCAAACAAACTAGAGAACTTCGTGTCTTGTGGGTAAAGGCTGTACAACCTCACGGAGAGTGTAAAACTATTGAATAGCCATGTCTATGGTCATGGACATGCTAGCAAAGCCACTCAAAGTTAGACTTTGGTTTTTGATTTCAAAATGATTTGTAAAACAGTTTTGACATGGATGGGTGTCCATGAGAAAAATTATGGGTTGAAGCTCCGGGTTGGTGCTCGTGTTGATGATAGTGTTAGGTTGATGCCTACACTATCTTTATTCATTCAAAATAAAATTTAGTAATTGTAAAATTGAGCCTTTGAACTTAGTATTGTATTTAAATTTGTCAAAAATTGCTTTTGCACAAATAACCCTATAAACCATCCTTTGTTACATCCATGTATGCATATCTTATTTGATGGGTGTAACTTGCGAGCCTGATAGTTGTGCTCATACTTGCTTTATGCAAACAAATTTCAGAGGAGAAGGACTTCGCTCGGTGTGGATCTTGGCGACTAAGGTGCTACCTAGTCGATTGCTGTGGCGAGATCAATTTGGACTCCACTACTTCTTCGTCTTCATTGTGATCTTTCTTTGTTGGCTGTAAGCCTCTTTTGTAATAAACTATGTTGATTATTAATAAAATTATCGATTTATGGATGTTACCATATCATTTTACTATGTGAACTAGCTCTTGATCATGGGACTAGTTGAGAAATACACAAAGGATTTGGGGTGTTAATCCCGGTCAGACATTAATCGCTTTCCAATAGAAAGCGTATTTTCTCTGAACTAAAGGTGGCTTTTTCATTTTTACATTTTTAGGATTTTATTAACTTACATGTGGGCCCTACTTGTCGGTGACTCATTTTTATTTCATGATTTTATTTATAAAATCTGTGGCGATCCCACATGTCATAGACTCATTAGTTTATTAACTAAATGATTAAAAGCAGTAGGATTTGAAGCTCAAATTGGGCTTAGGGTGACATCGCATTGCTAATAGTGGTGGCTCGGGGCCCTAAGGTCACTGAGGTGAACCGGCGGTGATGTCTGTGGCGGCACCACGGGCTTCACTTGCAATTTGGCGTAAACACGAAACTACTCAAATTAAAAGATGCTTATGCTCGGTAGCTCACCTCGATCACGAGGAAGGTGTCAATGAAGTCGGGGAAGGTCCAAGGCGGTGATCGTCGTCGGTGAGCAGGCGATGGCGGCAAGCTCCTCGGCGACAATAGTGAAATGGACCACCGGCGGGCTCGGTGAAGTGAAGCGATACTCAAACCGGGCATGGAGTGGCGATGGACTCACTGGGCTTGGAGATCACCCACGGTTATCGTAGCGCCTGGAGATCAAGAAGACTCTGTTGGGGAGCTATGTACACTGCACCGTCTGTGATGAGTTAATTATCACGGACGGTTTTCAACAAAAACCGTCTGTGATTTGTAGTAATATCACAGACGGTTAATGTTTAAAACCGTCTGTGAAGTATCACATACGGTTCTGATAAAAAACCGTCTGTGATTTTGGGTAATATCACAAACGGTTTTAAACATGAACCGTTTGTGATATGACCTCTTCCTGAGCGGTTTTTAGCGCTGAAAATAACATAGACGGTCGGTAAACAAAAACCGTATGAGATTGTGTTTAATACAGACGATTTCGATGAACCGTCTGTGATCAGGCGTCCAGTATTAGCATTTTTGTAGAAGTGATATATGAAGCAAGCATTCCTAAGGCTGGTAAGTCATTTATAGTCCATAACACAGCTGCTCGCAAATTAAAAGTTTCATTTCTAGATGCATCAAATGTGGAAATGCCATTCACAAATATGTCTTTTAAATCTTCCAAAAGGGGCTGGAGGAAGACATGAATATTATCTCCAGGACTTTTAGGGCCAGGAATTAGTAAAGACAACAAAAGATAAGGTTGCTTTATGCATAGCCATGGAGGCAAATTATATATTACTAAAACAACTGGCCAACAACTATAAGTAGATCTCAACATCCCATATGTATTAAACCCATCAGTAGCCAATCCAAACCGAATATTACGAGAATCAGATGCAAAATCTGGGAACCTTTCATCAAGCGCTTCCATCTTTGGCGAATCAATTTGGATGTCGTAATCGCCATCCTTGATCGCTCGTCATCATGCCATCGTGAGAGAGGTGCTATTTGTTTGCACATGAACAATCTTTTCAGCCTCTCCTTAATTGGAAAATGTCGTAATACTTTGCTTGGTGTTGCTTTCCTTCTTTCCTTCTTTGTCAACTTGGTTTCATGTTTTTTGTCTTTCCACCTAGAAGCCTTGCGGAGTTGAGCAAAAATCATAAATCATCTGTCTTTCCAAAAGCAATTTGGCGATTATTTGGGCATGCATGAATTTGTTCATAATCTAACCCAAATTTTGAAACATCCTTCTTAGCCTCATAGAAATTTTTGGGCAATTCATTTCCATTTGAAATTGCTATGTGCAGAATATCAAATAGATCTCCAAATGATTTATCAGTCCATTTGTTCATGGATTTTATGTTAAACAAAAGGACTAGTAAAGATAGCTGTGATAATTCACATCCTAGCCATAAAGTCTTCTCTGAATCTTTAACCAATTTATAAAATTCTTGTGCTTCTAAATTTGGTCCAGATACAAGTGTATTTTGCAAATCATTACCATCACACATAAGCACGTTATCATATACATGTCCAAATGCATCATTAATTAATTGCTACATGTTAGCATGCATTTCTTCATTCCTAGGTTGTGGTTGCTAATTAGCATTGTGTTCCTCTGAAGACTCACCATGAAAAACCCATTTGTCATAGCTCTGAAGTATTCCATTGCACACCAAATGGCTATAGACTTCATCCATTGATAACAGAATAGTGTGGATGCATGTGTCACATGGACAAAGAATCTTGGTATCTTCCGGCTTATCTTTATATACAAATTCAAGAAATCCATTTCATGACTAACTATTGTTTAGATCCATTAGGATAGCATAAAAGCAACTTGATGGCTTCTATATCCATTCGACATTGCATAAAAAGTTCAGTTATTAATACCGATGTAAATTAATAGTAATCGTAAGGTTTTGCCATATAGTTTTTAAATTTTTAGTTTTTATTTATTTATTTTCCAACTTTCATACGGCAAGAACACAATTATCGTTATATGAATGTCTTTAGTTATCACATGTAATTAATATGCCAAAGGTAGTGCACATTAAAGAGTCTAACTTGACAATTACAACAAGCCAATACACATTATAATTAAATACTTACAAGAAGGTTACCTTGTACTACTGACCTTTGAAAAAAATCGAGCGCATAAAATGGAATCTATGACACCTAAGCAATCGGAGTTACAAGATTAATGAGCGAAATAAAAATTTTTTTAAATAATCTATTTTTATTGAAATAACAAAAATATTCAGCGATATTTTTTTACAAAAATATCGTCTGTAAGCCCAATGGTTGGCGATTTGGTGGAATCGCCGAGCGATTCAAGGCGACTACTCTGTCGTCGTAACCGTGGGGCGATTGAAGTCATCAGCGCAGCAGTTGGGCGGCGCAACGATCGCCCGGCTCCTCGGGCATATCGCTTGCGATCGCCTAACAATGAGGCGACAAGTCGATCGCCCAACCCTATGGCGGCAGGAGGTCGATCGCCCAACCCTATGGCGATAGGAGCTCACACGTGCTTTTACCTTTTAATTATTGTTTAATTGAGTTGTAATGAATATTACATTTTGTAGGTTAATTAAATTTAGCAAATCTGATTATATCATGTTATTTATTTTGAAAATAATAGTGTTGTCACAATGTTGGTTGAGTGCATTTGTTATTTTAAGTAGAATATCATGGAGTGCGAAATTTGTCGGACTTCATAATAATATTTTGTGATCGTTGTATATTGTTGTAGTGTGGTAAATTTACATTGAATTTTGTGAGGGCGATTGAGGCGATAATGATATGTAAATACAAAGGTAAGTGATATTACGATCTGTGAGAGTCTCTCCTCGATGAAGTCGTCGAGCGTATATGCGTATGTAGGCACGTAGTCGATGTCGTACTTTATGGAGCTTATACAGAATATGAGTGAAGGGGCTGAGAACGCTCATTGTGATTATGAAGATGGCCTAAAACATGGAGGATTCAATGTCGGTGTGAATGGTTCTTTCTAGGATTCCACTAGAAGAGGCATACTTGCAATATAGTTTTGCTTTCATGGGTCTCCGGAACCAGAACTACATTAGAGTCCGCGTACAGAAGCACGTTACACGTAGTCACATGGCATGATGGTTCGGCTAATTGCTTTAGTCATCCTCTCTACTACTACGGTACATTGTGACACAAGCATCCGGACCATGTAAGTATACATGCCTTTAGGGGATAGTAAAAAACATGGGGGGGTAGGACGGGGGACTACTACGTAATGACCTGACCTACTGCGTGGACCGGGGCCATTTTCCCTTCCTTGCCAGCTCGGCGTTGAACTCCTTGCCGGCCTTCCCTTCCCTTGTCGGCGGGAGTGTGCGTCGGGTGGTATATCGAAGTCGTCCATATCCTGCGATTCCATGATGTAAGTGCACGTATATTTAAAATTGTAAGAAGGATTTACATTCTTCATAACTCACGTCGTCGTCTGGATTATGCGGGCGGCCGGATCTGTTGTGGCGGCAAGGCTCAACCGCATGAGCCTTTCCTTGCCCTTGTCGCGGGAATTTGTCCACGTCGGTGGTATGTCGAAGTCATCCATGTCCTGCGATTCCGTGATGTAAGGGCACCGTATAGTGAAAATCGTAGAATGATGTAAATTCTTCGTAACTCACGTCGTCCATCGGATTCGCCGAGGCGGCCGGATCTGTTGTGGCGGCGGGGTCAACCGCATGAGCCTTTCCCTTGCCTTTGTCGCGGAATTTGTGCGTCGGGTGGTATGTCGAAGTTGTCCATGTCTGCGATTGTATGATGGATGTAAGTACACGTGCGAAACCTTACGTAATAAGGATGTAAACTCTTCATAGCGGCGTCATCAATATGGATTACGCCCGGCGAAATCTTGGGCTCGCCGGTGCCTCCTCAGCGAGGTCCGATGCGTAAGGTTTCCACCGCACGAAGTTCTCGGCCCGCACCGAGTAGTTTAGCATGTACCTGTTTGGATGAATGCCTGTCGTACATCTTGGGCGTCGATCCTTTGGAAGAAGTGGCGGCGCATCTCGGGCTGCCATTACGTGGGGATGAAGTTAAAATTTAAGCAATTGAGCGTTGGTAGAGGAAAATCGTCTGTGAAAGAAACACTTACGGTGATGCCGCATGTGTAATGCGCCGCGGCGCGGTATGCAGGTGTGTGGGTGAATGATCTCTACGGTTAGCCACACACTGCTGCGGGATCGGAAAAGCGTGGTGGTACTGGAGCATCTTTCATTGATTTATCTGGGTATTGTAGCTGTTTCCTCTTCTGCTTAAGCCACTTTTGCTTCTTCAACAACCTCGCGTAGAAGTTTGCCGAAGAGTCCATAGCTAGGTATGTGTTGTATAGTGTTGTGTAGAGTTGGGTTTGGTTCAACCCTCTTTTATAAGCTCCATGGTTGGCATGGTGTGGTTAATTTCATGCAGAGTAGAGAGTCTTGTTTTTTAATTCTGAAAAGCTGAGGAGGTAGAGTGTTGTCAAGTCGGTTTGAAAAGCTGGCGAGGCATAGTGTTGTCACGTCTTACTTTGCGATAGAAGTCATGGCTTGCTTTGAGTCTTTGTCTTATCGGTCTAAAAATTTGGCGGCGAGTGTTTTCCGTCTTTCTTCTGAGTCTTGTCTTTTCGGTCTTAAAAGTTGGCGAGGTGGTCGGGGTTGTCAAGTCGATCTGAAAAGCCTAACCTAACCTAAACCTAAAGCTGCGCAAAGGCTGTCTCGTTTGGTCTTATCCTTTGCGCAAAGCTACACCGTGTGGTCTTATCCTTTAGAAAGCTGTCTCCTTTGGTCTTATCCTTTGTACAAAGCTGCCCGTGTGGTCTTGTCCTTTGCGCAAAAGCTGCCCGTGTCGTCTTATCCTTTGCATAAAAGCTGCCCGTGTGGTCTTGTCCTTTGCGCAAAAGCTGTCGTGTCGTCTTATCGGTCGCAAAGCGCCCGTGTGGTCTTATCACTGCGCAAACCGCTTTGTTAGTCTCCCGCGGGCCTATAAAATGCCGCATACGTTCGAATTACGACCACTCGACCCTTCAAACCGTAGGAGGAAGAACCTTCTCCGTTTCTGATAACATACGATGGCGAGACTCGAGGACCCGATCTAACGGGTTCACGGCGGACCTTCTCCGAAAGGATGGAGGACTTGGCCCTAACCACGGTTGATGCGAACAAGCGTGCTCAACCTAAGTGGCCAAAATGCGGACACGGGGAGGGCGCTATCGTGCGAACCATAGGCGGCCCTTTCGATGGTGGGCGGCGTTTCTTCGATGCCCATACTCGGGGTAAATATTTTTGTTTATATTCTTGGTAATACATCGTCCATACTAACTTAGTCCCTTGTAGCGGATGGCGAAATACAACTTCACCCATTGGATCGATCCTCCCCATGAATGACTGTTGTGCGGTATGTGGATGTATTGTGGAACCGAATCTTTGATTTGGAGGCACAAATTGACGATCTGAGCGAGCAAAATGGCGACCTCCGCCAGCAGATGTAGCGAGAGGGCAATGAGGAGGTCGTGAACATAGGAAGTCCCTATGATCCGCATCTTCTTTGTGCCAACCCTAGCTGCATATGTGCGTGCCACTACTAGCAACGACCCGACCACGTCCAGGCGCCCAGCTGGAGAACACTCTATGTGGGTTGCGAGGCACCTTCTACAATTAGGGAGGCGGGGCTCGTGCGTCGCTAGTGTCCCCTACATATGCACTTATGTTGAATCTCATGAAGCATGTAACTAAATGGTGAGCAGCGTTATTGCGGTTGCCTTTTATCGAGTTGACATGTTGTATCGATGTGTCACAATTACGTTCAATCTCGTAGCGTATGTAAGTAAATGGTGGGCCAGCGTCATTGCGATTTGCCATTTATCGAGTTGACTTTTGCATCGAGGTGTCGTGTGCATTAAGCTATAGGCGTTGATATGCATTGAACAAACATGCATTATATGAAAGAGTATCTGAAAAAGCATAAAAAGTAATCCGGGCATCATATATTAAGTGCAAAATTTAAATATCACATAAAGAACAAATGTACTGACCGGTGCGATGCCGCCCCTACTAGCCCCCCAACCACACCCCACATCCCCTCGCGTCGCCACCGCCCAGTCCACCTCCGCCTCCTCCCCTACGGGCTCGCTTCGGCGTCTTCCTCTGCGCTGGGTGTCGGGGCCTCGGCCCCGAGAGGAAAAACGATGCAGAGCCCTAATCGGCGAGGACCGAGAGGCGGCAAAGGGTGGACAACCTTGGAGTCTTTGTGTGAGTCTTGGCGCCTAGAAAGCGTGTGGCGGATAGAACCTCGGCGGGTGTGGGGTGAGGTGTGGGTGAGTGCGGGTCCTCGTCCACCAAAAAGTCCTGCTGGCGTCCCGTCCTGCTGGCGTCCACGTGATCTTGGCGTGCGCGTCGTCATAGGGCAATGTACCGCCGCAAAAGATTGTTAGTTAATAAAAAAACATGAAGCGTCGCGCCAGCGAGCGTGGCGTACCCTCGACTAGCACCATGGCGTGTAGAAAGCATCCACACGGAAGTGTAGCACGGCGTAGTCGCGGCAGCTGCCGGTGTCGGGCGTGCTCTGCTCGAGCCCGGCCTCGTTAGTGCGCCTCGATGTCGGGCGTGTTACGCTCGACCCAGCCTCCTCGGCGCGTCGATGTCGGAGGTGGTGCCTTTCGAGCGGCTGGTTAGAAGCGCGTCGATGTCGGGCGTGGTGCGGTGACCCTCCGCTTTCTTTGTGGTCTTTGCCGGGACGGGCGGCCGGACGGGCGGAGTGTGAACCAAGCTGGGCGTGCCAACCTCCGGGGCACGGTGCGCGACAATAGGCGAAAATCGTCCCTGCTTCTTTGTTGAAAGCGGCGGAAAACTGGGCGTGTCCTCGCGTGTGCCCTCCACACCGTCCGTGAACCTCTGCGGCCGAGTCGCGATCCGTCGCAAGCTCGGCAACCATGCCGCCTACGCCGAAAAAAGACCACGGTGAAAAGCGTAATGGCGGATAACACAAGCGAACTTTTGAGTTGCGCGTAGCGTGCGCGTTGTGCCGTCCTGCACTAAATGCGAAGTGCGTGTCGGTCGGTGCGGGACCGTGGTGCGGGCTCGTCTGCGGCGAGCACGAGCACAATGCGTGTCTGCGGGCGTACCGGCGAATGTACTCGTCATAGCTCGTGTGGTCGTGGGGATGTCCTCCGCACACGGTCTGTAGTCGCCCTCCCCCTGCGCTACCCACGAGCCCATCCTACTCCCCGGTTCGTGCCGCGGCGGACTCCTTCCTCTTAGGCGCAAGGCGTAACATGTAGTTAGCGATGCGTGCGTAGAAGCGACAACAAAAACAACTCATGTATGCGATTACTCACGAGTGCGTTCTCGAGCCTTTGCGCGCCTAGCAATGCTGGAACCTCTGCCGGTAGGCGGTGGCGCATCACACGATGCGCCCGTAATCCTCCACGAAGGCGTCGAAGACAAGCACCTGCGGGTCGGCGAGGAAGCGTCGAGCGAAGCGTCGTGGCTGCTCACGGCCCGACATGGGCGTCTCCGTCGTCGCCCGACTGCATGGTCTTTGCCGGCTCGTCCTCGTCCGTGGCTGCACCATCCGGGCGATAGGTAGTAGACCGGCGGCGCTCAACTGCGAGCGAACAAAAGGTCGATCTGAAAGATGCGGTCCACAAGAAGATAGTGTGGGCGTATACTAAACACTGTCGGCGTGGGTCTAGCCTCCGGCCACCGAGGTGTCGCGTCGCGGATCACCTAACAAACGATCGCGTCGGCGGCCCGTAGGATGAGGACCTGACGCGGCCGCGCGATGTACTCGATCGATCGCTCCTCCGATGGGCGAAAGTCGATCCGATCCGTGAGCCATACACGCAAAACAACTTTAAGTTAGCAAATCTGGCGGAAATAAAACATCGAGTGTAGCGAATGAGTAAATTTAACTTGTAAACAAACAAATCAAAAGAGTACTAGGCTACGGGGCGGTCTTTGAAAAACTAACGAAAAAAAGTTATAGTACTACAACACTTAAATAAACATTACGTGCAACATACGATACATGTCTTACGGCATTACGTACATCAAATGAAAATTGGGTAGTAGCGAGCAGTTACATAAACAATACAAAGTACAAATGACAATGTACAGCGATTTGCAATTTAGGTCCACTTTGCACACGAAAGAAGTGCTAAGCGCAAACCATAGCGATGCCTACTCCTCGGTGGTGCCTTGCATAAATGCAGTTGTGTGCCCTCTCGGCGCGATGCGCGGCGTCTACCTAGCGCCCGGCTTGTGCCGTCCATATCATTGGTATCTGACGACTCTGCAAGCGACCCTTGCTACCCTTGACATGTCAATATCCGGAATCCAGATCCTATTTGCAATATCCAAGGTGGCGAAGTTACCCACAACCACAAGCCCCTAAGCTCGCCGATCCACGCTTTGCACCACCCTCTCCTTCAAAAATACTCGGACACAAAGTTCAAAGGGTCCATCGCCGATCCGCATGCGGCGAGCACATGAGAGCATGGCTTGTGTAAAACTTGATTTGTTACGCGTCTGGCTAGGCTCGTTGACATGATCTCCAAGGCATACCTCGTGGGTGACAAGAGAAGCGAGCCGTCCCAAATCGGCTCTATCATGCAAAACACGTCGAAGCGATGCTCCATATTGCCCATCATGTACACCGTGTGTGCTGGCCCTTACGTGTCTTCGCTTTGCATGTATCGTAATCTTGAGCGATCACGGTGTTTGAGGTTCGTGGCATGAAGTCGCGGCATTTGCATGCCTCTCCTGAAATACCCGATTGTCTTTGTGCGAGAACACCTTCCACGATAGCTCTGAGGGTGAAGCGAAGGCCCTAAGAACCCGAGTTGTACACCTCCGCAAGGTTAGTGGTCATTATGCCGTACCTTGCCCCGTCCGTGTCATGCAGCAGAGACCACTTGTCCAATGGCTGGGCCTCGATCCAGTGGGAGAAGCACTCGATGTTCCTCGAGGTCCTCTGCCTCGGACCAGCAGGTTCAGACTCTGCTCCTTGGTTCCTCGCGTCCATGTGTTTCTTGCTATGTTCGTCCAGCAGCGCCCATAAGGCGTCAAATTTGCGTTGCTGGTTCTGCATAGCCAGCCTCTTGAATAGCTTCACCAAGGATTGCTTGAAACTTCTTAAAAGTTGGCCCCAAATGGCGAATACACCATCTACTCGTCATATCCGGCCAAGGAGCGGCTCCTCGGGTCTTCTGAAGTTTTTATGGCCTTGACATCGGCGTGGCGATCATGGATCACGCACACACCGGGGCGAGCTCCAACAACTCCCACCCTTAGATGTTGAAGGAACCACAACCGGTGTGGAAATTCTCACCTTCGACAAATCGATGGCCAATGGCGGAATTTGATTGTTCCGTCAGCGCCTATGGCGGTGAGATCTGCCCTTGTATTTCTCGGTCAAAAGGTCCGTCAAGCGAGATCACGGGCAGCATATGCCTAAAAGCCTCGATCACGAGGGACGAAGGCTCTGAAGGCCCTATGCATTACTAAAAACCTCGCGGATTTTTAGATGGCATGTCCTTCCTGACAATGTCGTGCGGGTTTCTCTCTGCGGCACCTCAAGCATCGAGGAAGGTTGTCGTACACCGCCTCAAAAGATCCAAACCGTCTTTCCATAGTATACGCCGCCGCCACGCCTTCCCATAGCTGATCTTGTACTTGAATTTCTTCTCAATAGCCACCATAATGTGCTTGGCCTCCATATCCTTCTTCTCCACTATCTCTCCATACATCAAATTAGCTATGAATGTCGGCGTTATGTTATGATGTCGCACAAAACAACTTCTTGAGCATGCGAGTGCGGCTCCACCTTGAGACAATCGGTGAGTCTCATATTTTGGTTTATCGTGTGCACTCGCCAAGGACAACCGGCTGCTTTCGCATTTGTGATGTCTTGCTCTTAGCTAGATTTGCGACCAAAGCGTCCATTGCATAGACATAGCCCCGGCTTAATGGCATCTGCAAGGATGTCTTATCAGCAAACATTGAGTGCAACCGAACCTCCGTGGCATGGTACTCCCACAGCGATTCGTGCTCATCGTGCGTACATAGACCCTCAGCGTCAAATCTGTTCCATTCCCAGGGGATGGGAGCTCCGTCCTCATCGGAACTGCCCTCGTCGTCGTCTTCTTGTAAAGCTTCCTCTTCAGCCAAGGCCATCCGGTCATCGCTCTCCATTTGATGCAATATGTAATCCCTATGCTCTCCTTCATCAACCTGTCCTGTAGGCTCACCATGCGGTGCCCGATCTTCCTCTCCTGTATGTACCGCGTCGGGCTCATCACAAGCAATATTCTCTAAACTCTTCGTAACCTGACCCTCAGGGTCCTCTTCTTCACCAACATCTTTGGGCACCATTGCTTTCATAACACCGGATGATATCCGCGGGGGCCTGCCTGCACTTCTTTTGGGCATGGTTGCACAAGTATCACACACTCATATCCTGGGCCGACATCCTTCTATAAAGCCCTTCCACACTACCGTGCGCATCAATCTTCTCAACTCCTAGCTGATGTTCGTGGAAGACCGGCTCCAAAGCCCTTGTATGTTGACGCTGCACACCTCGGGGTTCAAAGAGAAGGCTGCGGGTTAGCTAGTGCTTCACATCTTGATTCGTGCATTCTCGCCGTCGGGTGTACAGAGTGGCTTGCAAAGCTGCTCAAGTCAACACCATACGGACCTTCACGAGCGGTGCCAACACCGTAATGCACTTTCAATGTAGTGGGTACAGGCATGACTTATTGTATGGCTACAAATATTTCCAACATTGCAATTAGTCATTTCATAGCGCCACGACTTGCAAATCTTGCTACATTGTAATTTACATTTGTAAGGCCCTTTGCCTATAAATCGATAACTACTACGACGGCATGATCAAGACATTATTCATTCCCTAAAGCGAGAGCCGCAATGAGCGTGTGATGCGATATTGATTCAACCTAAAAACCGAGCTATTCCATAGCGGGCATTATCCGATTCGGACGCTAACTTGCAACCGAAATGCTACAAGTGGCATTCGGTCTTCTACTAATTAGTTTATACAAATAATTCATCCTCCTTATGCGCTCGGTCACGCATTATTCACCCAAGAATAATCGGCCACGCACACTGCAAACACTACTACAATCCATCTCTAAGCGGCACTAATACTACTCCCTCACAGACTATTTTTTCTCTAACTAAAGTTTTTATCGCTACTACTTACATACAAATCAACAACATTTAGATTTTCTATTTTTTCTCTAACTACAATTTCCTCACTGGTGCTATTATACTACTCATTTAACTAAATAAACTATTTACGTACCCAAAAATTATACTACAAAATAAAGTTTCCTCCGACAAATCAACTACATTACAGTCTTTGCGGCTACAAAAATACACTACATTACGCAAGCCTTTGCGGCTAGTCACATGGCGGGCGTAGAAACGCCCTCTGATGCTTCAATTCTTGTACACGAAGGAATAAAGTTTGTATGCCATTTTAATAGTTGTCGAAGGTTTGACTATATGCAAATAACATTTCTACATTCCGTATGTTTGCAAAAGTATCACGAAACTTCGATTCCTTTGAAGTATCCTATCAAACACTATAGTTGAATGTCCGCGCATCTATTTATTTTATCTTATTACTATCGCTCGGTGTTTGAGGATTTTCTAAAGTTTTTTATCGATTCTACTTACATACAAATCAACAAATCTACTTTTTTTTCTAACTTCTGATTTCCTCTGGCGCTACTTATACCTACTATTTTAACTAACTAAATACCTACTTAAAAAATACTGATTACAAAATAAATCAAACTTACCTCCTCTTAATCCAAGTTTTCTTCTCTTCTCCTTCTCCCTCCCCTTCTCTTTTTCCTCCCTTTTCCTCTCCTCTCCTTCTCTTTTTCCTCTCCTCTCCCTCTCTTTCTTCTCCATGCTTGTTGTTTCTGCTGCCAAAGCAGAATCGGCCAAGGGGACGGCGGAGTGCCTATATAGGCAATCGATCGCCCGCACCGTTAGGCGGCTGGAACATCTGATCATTGTCACGGTTGGGTATTGGATCCTATCGCCCAACCGTCTGCGGCGTAATAATAAGCATAACGGCTCGCCTCTGTCTTGATTTTAAAGCGAGCGGTTGGGCGATAGGCTGCGATCATAACCGTTGGGCGATAAACGCAATCGCCCAACCATTGGGCGATAGGCGTATATTTTTGTAAAAAAAATATCGCGGAATATTTTGATATTTGAATAAAAATAGATTATTTAAAAAAATTCCAGAAATAAACACGGAACTAGCCCAATATGCATGCGAGACTAAACTTCTAAAAAGATCCTTTTGTTTTAGGACCATAACTCTCAAGGCTATGATGAGTTGTTACTACGGATTTGGATGCATCGCATAATTCTCAAGCCTAGGATGAGTACATGCGCCAAGATTAAATCTATTTAGCTTGTGGGTAGTGCGACAATTGAAAAATACAAGTTGCAACAATATGATAGTGCTACTATGAGTGGCAATGACTTCATCAAACACGTAGATGTGATTAGACCAAAATAGCCTATATTCTTTATGATGTCCTTTGTGGTTCTTTGAATTCAATGTTTTGTATAGAGTTTCTTGGAATTCACTTTTGCATACAAAACTTTTGCGCTCGTGCATATCAAACAAAATGTTATGGATCACAGTTAGACATATTCTGAGCGTTCTCTGAAAGGAGAATGGGGTTTCTCAAAAGCACTATTGTTGATGACTTGTAGTACTGCTCGATCATTTCTCAACATCTAAATGACAATTGTATGCTATTCAAGCGTGTTGAAACAATCTAGCGACAATGGAAGTATGAGAATAAAACTAATTGAAATATGCTACTTTCTAGCTCTAAGTCACCCATGGTGGTGTTTGTGGTGTTCCTTTGGGATTTGGTGTTTGTATTTCCTCTTAGTTTAAAAAAACTCTTAAGTCATAAGAATATGTTCAGTTTATGACTCCTAAGTCAAAATATGCTACTTTCTAACATATGTTTAGTTTAGCACATCAAAATTGCAATATGACAATAGCCCAATATGCATGCAGGCTAAACTACTGAAAAGATCCTTTTGTTTTAGGACCATAAATCTATCAATTTGTCAAACATGAAAATCATAACCTGAAACATACATGCATATGCATTCAATTTCAAGTTCTGGGTGAACTATTGACAGACAGCTACTCAAGACAACCCAAATTTGAAATAATTTGAGTTAGTCTTCTTGGCTCCTAGGTCTCTACAGGTCACATGTAGTTATTCAAGCAAATATTGTTTATATTCTACTTACCAATATGGTAAAATAATGGAAATAGGATTAGGATATGTTCATCACATAAGCTTTTTAGGGGAATTTTTAGTCAATCATGTTTACTTCCACAAGCATGTCTCAATTCCCAATTTGGATTTACAAAACAAATTTATACCAATGCATACTGATCAATCAAACAACAAATTTCGTGTCTTGCAAAGCGCATATGAATTTGGATCACTAATATCATACCTTAGTGCTGCTCCAAACAATTTAGTTCCTCTTTTCCCAACACGGAAAAACAACGAGCACTGCATGAGATGGTTGTAGTGGAAGATGAGGGGCGCAGGACAAGGAGACAAAGGTGGACTAGGTCGTAGAAAGATGATAGACTGGACCAGCGGTCGAAGTCGTTAGGTTCTAAGGGATAAATCCACGAACAGCTGCAGTGCATCAGGAGGACCAACTGCATCCGGTGGCAACATGGGGGCAAAGGAAGAGAAGGAAAGTGGTGAAATTTGGAGGCGGAGAATGCGATGGTGGGGCAAGCTTGGGCGTGGTGGATGTGGCGGCCAGGACCGATTAGGGCAAAGTCGCGGGCGTGGTGGATGAGGCGGCGGGACCGATTGGTGCGGGTAGGGAAGATTGGGATCAGCTTGGAGGAAGATTGGGACCAGCTTGGGTGTGGTGGATGTGGCGGCTGGGACCAATTGGTGCGGCCGTGCGGGTAGGGAAGCTTGCGTGGTGGATCTTGGCGGCGGTGGATCTGGTGGCGAGACTGATTAGTGCGGCCGTCTTGGTAGGGAAGCTTGCGTGGTGGATCTGGCGGCTATGGCGGCGGCGGATCTGGCGGCAGGACCGATTAGTGCGGCCGTCTGAGTAGGGAAGCTTCGTCGGGATGGGGCGGCCGTGCGGGTAGGGAAGCTCTTGTGGCGGGATCTGGCCGTGCATCTGAAGAAGGAGCGATGTATCTTGTGTGCCTGTGACGATGGGAGATCGATTGGAATATTAGATTTGGGATCCTTTTTGGCTTTTTAAGTGAAAAGATAAGAAAAAAACTTCGCCCAAGGCAGAGTCCCAAAAATTGCAACGCATAAGGTTATAATGCATGTTATGCGTAGCCATCCACATGATTTATGGCGAATAGATTTTGCAACACATATTATGCATAGCAATAATATTACTCCATAGCGTATGTACAGAGCGTTGCAATGTATGCGTTGTTAAAGGGGTGTTCATCTTGTAGTGAGTGAATCATGTCGTGGATTTAGTGAATTTAGCGTGATCTTGGAGTTTATCGAATTGAAAGTTGTGATTATTGCTACTAGATTTTATTTATGGATTCATGCAGAGAAGAAATCATGCAATCAAAGTGATAAATTTGTTGGATTGTTTAAGCTTATGCCCAAGAAAGAATTGAGAATTTTGTTTTCTTATCAATAGAATGTGAGATTGATTGAATGATTGGATTTTGTTTTTAATTGGGTGACCTTAAGATATGTGGATTGGTGGATTTCAATAATAATAAGATCTAGATCTAGCAAAAATGGGAAGACAGATTCATGGCTTCTAGCTGGCACCCCAATGCATGGTCAGCAGTTTGGCATCAGTTACCAAATTGGATCTACATTGCGAGTTATCAAAGGTGCCTGACATTTCTCCTTGAGGCCGCAATAGAGGAAATGCCTCAGGATACTAGAAGACAAGTTGTATATGAAGAGAGCCGAATGAATGAAATAAAGTATCATTGTCTCTATCCTTCAAGGACAACATGCAGGAATTATCGAAGACCGTGAATCGAAGATCGCCGTCGGCCCAACCATATAGCTTTAGTTGCTAAGACTCATTACGTGTATTGGGTAAACCGCCCAGATTGGGAGTATCGATCGATAGAATGTTGTAAAGTTGTTAAGTTTTTCAAGCATGCTTTTGAGTTGGTTCTTGCTGGGAATGTTGTTTTTCCCTATCCCCTTTTGATCTTCTTTGTCTCTTCCCTACCCTTGGTCTCCTTTCCTAACCCTCTGGAGTATCCAGCAGATGGTGAACACTCGTTGCTCTAAAGATAGAATCAATGCCAGCCGCGTCACTGCTGACGCAATTAGTCTCCGCGCATTAAATGATGTTGTGACGCATTAAATATTGTCGCTTCAGCAGTACCCTATTCCCCCTCTTGTCTCCTCCTTCACCTGCTCGGTTGTGCTTTGTCCTGTCGCACACCTACCTTTGACTTCGTGTGCGCCTCCTAGTCACAATGACTCTCCCCATCCTCTCCGGCTATAAAAGCCTGAGCAGCAATCTTTCATCACCTTTTTTCGCACCCAATTCTCTTGCTCTCACCCAGTTCATCGTGCTTCAAGTATCGCCAAGGAGCCAGTTGAAGCTCGTGCCGTCACCACCTCGCTGCCGAAGGAGTTCGCCAGAGCGCCCGCGCCGTCTTCAACCGCCGCCGTCGTCCCCTGTCTCTCCCTCCTCCTTCATTCTCTCTCTCGCCATTGGTGAGTTCCTCCGTGCCCTGTTCTATTTTCGTGATCCTACGGCTACGTTGCGTAGTCGTGTTCCTTCTTATGACTACGTTGCCTAATTGTATCCTTCTTGTATTCTCCGTACGACCACGTTGAGTAGTTGTATCCTTCATTGGACCTCCTTCCGACCCATTGGACCTCTTCCGACCAGGTCATTGGACCTCAGGGCCCCCTTAGGATCTCCTTTGACCTCCTCAGGACCTCCTCCTTTGACCTCCTCAGGACCTCTCTCGACCTTCTCCTGACCAGTTGGACCTCCTCCCAACTAGTCGAGCCTCCTCCCGAGAACCTGTTTTTAATTCAGTTCCTTGCTGTTGGTTCTAGTTTTTTTTTTGAGTTCATTTGGATTTTATTTGGTCTTTATTTGATTTGCTTCATTCTCACATTTAGATTTCGACGACTCCCGAGAGCCCAAGTACCCTGAAGAAGCAGACCCTCAAGCTTTCGAGCTAGGCAAGTTACACCCTTGATCATATTGATCCCAGTATCTCAAACTATTTAATTGCTATTTCAAATTACTATTGCATGCTTATTTAAATTCAAGTAATTTAAATCTCTGTTTTAACTTCATAGTTATTCCTAATTCTTTTGTACATCCAAACTTGTTGATTGATTCGACCACCCCTTGTTACCTTAGCAAAGAGCTAGTTGGTACATTAGTATGAACTAACATGTTGCAAAACTCTGTGCTTAGTCAAAGCTTAGACCAAAAATCTTGATTTGGGAAGTTTTCTTACCAAAAGACCAATGTTGTCAAAATGTTTTAACCATGACATTGGGTTGTCGTAGAAGTTTTGAAAATATTTTTGAAAAGCAAAGAAAAAGGAAAATTGGTTTGGACTTGGGCGAATTGGTTGTTTGGATGGGTGCATGTTCATGCACGGGATCGATCCATTTCTATGGTCGAGGCCCAATGTTCTGTTGGAAGTCGTCCAAGTCAGTTAAGAACCGGTCTTCAAGCCGCATCTTGCTAGCCCTATCGTGCAACCACATGTCCCGAGTATGGGCGGGACCTGGTTAACTAATTTGCAATGTTCCACCATGGTCGTTCCATACAGTTGTATGGGTGTCTTGACGACCTACTTTTCTTCATTCCCACCTGGCGCAAGAGGGGGCTATGAACTAGGCGGGTCTCTATCCGTCGAGGGCGAAACCTTAGCGAGGGGGGACTGCGGTGAAATGGCGCATTGTAAAGGTCTTGGCACGTGCTCTAGACCACTTACCTACGGTAGTGAGGGGTGGTATCGACAGATGCCAAACAAACTAGAGAGGTCGTGTCGTGTGGGTAAAGCTGTACACCTCTGCAGAGTGTTAAACTATTCGAATAGCTGTGTCCATGGTCAAGAACATGCTAGCAAAGCCACTCTAAGTTAGATCTTCGGTTTTGTTTTCAAAAGACCTCTTAAAATGGTTTTGGATGTCTATCCAAATAGGTTTGGGCAGGAAGCCATGTGATAGAAGGGTATCCTTCACCACTTGTTGATGAATGTTATTCGACTATAAAACTGAGTTTTAGAAAATGAATTTTAGTTATTGTATAATTGCTTTGGAACTTAGTACTTGTATTTGGAAAGAAACTTGGCTTTATGCAAATCAACTCTATAAGCCTTCCTTTGAGATATCCTTGTATGCATGCATTCAATTTGTTACTTGACGGGTGTGACTTGCGAGCACGGTTGTTGTGCTCACTCTTACTTGATTCATATTTAGCAGGAGAGGACGTCTACGAGGACCCGGAAGACCAGGACGTCTAGGCTGCGACCTCCAGACGTGTGGTCCACCTTCTTGTCTTTTTGCTTCTGCCGTAATTTTTACTTGTCGGCTGTATGCCCCCTTTTGTAATCAACTCTGTTGTTATTTTAATAAAATTGCGTCGATAGATGTTACCATATTTGTTCACTGTGTGAGCTAACCGCTGATCCTTGGGACTAACTCGGTTTGCACAGAGGGTTCGGGACCTCCTGGGTCCAGTGTCCAGGACCACCCGGTGGTCCTAGGAGACCTTCGGGGAGATCCTTGGTCCGGTCCGCGACTTCCCTGGTCAGGTCTATCGTACCAGGGTGACCTCCTCGGGGAGGTCCGGTCCTTACATACAGCCCCAAGTACTACCACGACATTCGTTTGCGGTCCTAATTTGCTGACTACTCCAAAGTCTCAAGTTGGCATTGTTTTGTGCTATGACATCGAGCCAAAGATCGGAAGGAATTATTTTTACGTGGGCTCTATCCGAGTTCAAGTAGGATCGACAGCTTGCATTCTTTATCTTTCTTATTTCTGAGTCCTAGTTATGCTAGTTGGGTTCAAGCCATAGACATGCCTCTGGTTGGGCAATATCAAAAGGAGTATGAATCACAGTTGAAGTTGTTTTGCAAGTCTGGTTAATTAGCGTGGAGTTTATTTCTGAATTCTAGTCGAGTTGGGCTTTGAGTCCGTGTGGGCCTGCGAGCCTTGGGTGCGTGTGTTAGTACTATAAATAGCCATGTAAAGATTAGACGTCATTAGTTTTTAGCTAAAAAAACCAAAAAATCACCGTGGGGCACCCAAGTTGTGCGCCGGTGTTTTTGTGAATTCGGCTAGAGTTCATTGATTGCCGCGAGGGCTGGATTTGTGGTGACCTAATACCCGTGTTGATCCTTTTTGATCCCATCTTTTCTTTTGTGTGTTGTGGTGCACATAGGAGGGAGATATTTTTGGTCACATCGAAACTCATAAATTTTTTCTCTACCTTATATTTTCTTATCTTTTCAAAAATTATCAGTAGTGCGGACAATCATAGATATACCTAAATTGTAAATTAATTTAATTGCAAAAAAGGAACCTGTCGTCATTTCAAATATCGTCCACTTGTGATTGAGTTGGATTTGGGGGGAGAAGACTCGTGAACAAATATCGCAATCGTCGAGGGATTCGAGAAGTAGGTAGAAATTCATGATGAAGCACCAAATATGTATTGACGACCGCATATATATTGGAACAAAATTAAGAATCTTAAACGACTTTGGCACTTATATTGATCTGTACCAGTATACAGATGACATTCTAAACTAACTGAGGTATATGGCTCATCCCTAACTACAATATATTAAAACTAGGCCTACATCTCCTTTTAGAAGAAAAAAAATAGACAGCCATATGTACTGTAACTACTACTGGAGCATGTGGTCAAGCATCTAGTTGATCTTGACTGCACCGGCCTTAGCTTGTTGCTGTTACGGTGATGGCTCTGCAGAAAGAAAAAAAAAAAGCAAGAGAATCATAACACAAAACACACCATTAATTAACACGAGCTTGATCAAAATAATAAGGGTAATTTTTTTGTAGAAATAATTAGTTACCCGAAGATGGAGCAGCTGCTGCTGCTGGAGTAGGTGCAGGCATCAGCGGTGGCACTGGTTGCGCTGTAAAATCCAGCAACAAATTAATCTTCTTGCACAGAGACATGTATAATAATCCACAAAGATAATGCAAAACACAGGATGCGAGATATACGTAGAGAAGAGTAGCTAATGACTTACTGGAGCACTTGGCAAGCGTCTGCAGAGGAAGCGTGACGCCACATGTGATCGGAAGGGACATCATGCGCATGGAGTCAATGGGCGCTGGCATAAGCTTGTTGATGTCGCCGTTCATGCCGTGGCAGAGGCAGATGGGCGCGTTGTTGATGAGCGCCTTGAAGCCATCGCAGCATGTGCTTGGAGGCGCGGGTACGCTGGTGCTGCTGAGGTAGTCCATGCATGGCATCAACCCCATCAACGACGATAGGCACTCCGTCGGTTGCGATGGTGCCGGCGAGCTCGGGGAACCGGGGATAGGCGACGGTGGGCTAGCAGGTGAGGTCGGGGAACCGGGGACAGATGGCAGTGGGCTGGCCGGAGGGCTCGGCGAACCGGGGAGAGGCGGCGGTGGGCTACCTGGAGGGCTTGGCCGACCGGAGTGAGGTGGCTTTCCTAGGAAGCTAGGTACTGGCGGCAGCGGTGGACAGCCGGGCAATGGTGGCAATGGCGGGAAGCTTGGTAGTGGGAATGATGGAAAGCTCGGCAACGGCAGTAGCGGTGGGAAGCCAGGCAAAGGAGGTGCGGAAAACCGGGAAGCCGGGCAATGGCTGAGCTGGAGGAGCACCAGGGAAACCTGGGATGCCCGGGAAGCCGGGCCATGTTGATGGCTGCGCTACATCGCCGTTGGTGGAGGCAGTAGTAGCCGTCTTCTCCGATGCTTCTTGATCTGCGGTGGCATGGGCGTGACCACCTGAACCCTGATCGCTTCAATGGCTGCAGCGTCGGGCGAGGCGGCGAGGACAAAGCGAACGCACTTGGATGGCGCCATCTTCTGCATGTGGTGGAGGCTTTCTTTTGCTTGTGCGTTGTGGAGGACGAAACATACGGGGGGTGGTGATCGATTTATATAGTGCCTCTGGTCTGCAGATAGAGATCATGCTAAACACAATGAGCAGATTGGGTAGAATTGTTCTGGACACACGAGTCCGTGGAATTGGGAGCTAATGCCTCTAGTGTCCTTTCACCTAATTCAGGGAGAAAAACGACGAGTAAAATCTGCTCTTTGAGGGGGGTTCTTCTTCTTTTTCTTCTCAGAGAAGGAATTAATACTTGTGTACGATTGAGAAGGACTCTACTGAATAAATAATGCTCCTGAAATCCTGAATCCTGAATAGTGAGAGTCCCAACTCCCAAATGGCCAAGTTTCTCAAGGAATAGCCGGTGCGTGCATTGGTATCGGATCGATTTGGACGTATCTCCCGTATGTGGATGTATCCTTGTGTTTTGTGGATATGTCTGTAATTCGGATCGTGGTCGAAGCCAATCACACGACATAAACTAGAAGGATTCTGCAGACTACGCTAGTCCAGATTATACGTGACAAATAAAAAACGAAACGCTTGCAGCATTCGGACGTACCGTTGACGCTTACAAGTTACAACACCAGGAACAAAGGGCAGGAACACGACGTCTCCGGCAACATGTTCAAGTTTATGGACATTTGATTTGCCAGTTTTCCTTCTATTCTGATAATCGACCCAAGTGCTATAACCACTTTTTCTTTCTTTATCTTTATTAATTGAAGCCTCCTCTAGAAGCATCCATATTAATCATAGGGATAAAAAGCAATAAATCCCAACGTTAATCAGACAAAAGAAGGGAAAAAATAGATATTTCTACATTAATCGGAAGAATAAGAAGAAGAAGAGCATCATAAGAGCATGGCCTCCATGCATTGCCACAGGCAACCGACTGGAGCTAGGATCTAGTTAATGCCGTCTTCATTATTTCCATAGCCAGATGCATAGAAATATCCATACACCTACTACTACAGAAAATGTCATCACAGACAATTCAAAATCGTCATTAGAGACGGTTTTCTGAACCGTCTGACTTTATGGGTCAGTAATAGCATAATATCATCACAGACGATTTTTTAACCGTCTGTGAAAAAAGCTATCACAGACGGTTCTGAACAATAACCGTCGATGATAGTCAATTATCATGCGATTCTTGTTGAACACGTGCGTGAACATATACTATCACGAGCGGTTTTTAGTAAAAGCATGCGTGATAGTTTTTTATTAAAAAAAAAAATCAAAGTTTGAGTCAAACCAATCAATTGCTGGCTGGACAGTACTTTCCATATGCTCTTTCGATAGTTTGCAAGAAGATAATTAAAAGATACTCTCTCTCTCTCAATCAATCAATGGTTGACTCTTTGATAAGGACAAGGTCTAAGAGAGGCGTCCACCTCGAACCGAATCGACCTCCCTTGTCGACCACAGATGGGGGTCCTCACTGAGAACGAAATCTGACAGGATGGAGGGGACAAAATCAAAGTGAAAAGGAAACTTGAATAGGGATTTGGGGGGCAAAACTTCATGCTCACCTGAGACCAAGATGGGGACGGCCAGATCTGGCGATATTGGTCGAGCCGCAATGCCCCGCTCACCGAATGCGCCGTAAAACAGCAGGCTACGGATGCATGTCGGCCTCCTGCGACAGACATGGAGCTCCCGTGCGTCCCTCCTCCTGCTCCTCGTCGTCGGCTGCGCCACGTCGCCGGGGAATCGACGGCGGTCATTGGAGCTCGGCGTGGGGAGGGGAGGGGGAGAGACTGATGGAAGACAAGGCGAAGGTGGGTATAATATATAAGGACAACGCTAAAATATTTCGCCTCCCACGCAAGCGTTCAAAAATTTCCTCGAATCACAGACGGTTTCAAACAAAAACCGTCTATGATGAGCTAATATCACAAACGGTTCATATTAAAAACTGTATATGACTCTGTGATTTTACCAAAACTTGGATGCACACAGAAATGCCTAACTCTGTGACTTCAAGTCATGGTAAAATCACAGAGTTAGGCATTTCAAGTCATGGTAAAGTCAGGGAAGTCCTGGTAAAATTAGGGAGTTAGACATTTCAAGTCACAGAGTCAGGTAAAATCAAGAGATACTTATCACAGACGGTTTTTAATACAAATAAATGCGTGATGAGATACTATCTAAGCGGTTCTTAGCGTATCTAAGCTTGAGGCAGTCGTATTTGGTAAAACCGTCTGTGATTACCATTAACACTAACGGTTTTAAAAAATCATTTGTGATGAGGCATCTAGTATTAGCTTTTTTGTAGTAGTGACTGGGTCTTCGACTTCATAGTCTAAATCCACATTTGAGTAACTATGAGTACAAAAGTACTCAGCAAATCCTCACCGCAAATGCAATTGTATAGATGCAAGGCTTCCAATGAGGGGTTGTATGTTTGTTTTAGCACAAAACCAATTTGCTCAATTACTATAATTATTTTCCAATCATAGGACTTAGATAGTTTAACTTAAAAACCAAAGTTTATTTTGTGCAAGCAATTATTATCTCGACCATGTTTACCCAACATGATCACGTTCCTAGCGACCATGCTTAACCAGCATGTCATAGTTCCACCCAAAATGTCTCAAATCCTCGGTGACCATCTTTAACCAACATGTCCTGTATGTCCACAGCGACTATGCTTTACCAGCATGTCGCACATCGCAACCGCCATGCTTTACTAGCATGTTCCATTTTCAGCAACCATGCTTTACCAGTTTGTCGCAATCATAACCACCATGTTTATCCAACATGTTTTAGTTCACAATTTTAAGTTCATAAAAATAACCAGTGACACTTTCTTCACAATCTCCATAACCGAGGGTACGGCTATTCAAATAGATTTATACACACTCTATAAAGGTTGTATAACTGTACCCAAAAGATTGAATCAACTCATAATATTGGCCATGACACGCTTCGTTGGGTGTGCGATGGAGATGATCATAACAAAGCTTTTCCATTCACTAGCCCCGACACTAAACTGGCTTCGCCAGGTAAAAAAAAAACCTCAGTTACCGAGATAGTGCCTGTTACGGGGGTCACTTCCCAAAATGTCCTTCACCAGGACATCTTTAATGAGGGACCCTCATTTATTAGGGAGTCACGGTCCTTCTCGGTTTAATAATGTAACAGGGGCGTAGGTTTTCATGATACGGTGTAACATCCTAGTTTTTCTGGCCATTTTAAAAAAAATCAATTAAAAAGAACCATTTGGTTTTGATGAGAGTTCTAAAGCTTAACTTAAGATTTTGGAATTAAAAGTGTTTAAAACGACTAAATCAAACTTCAACTAATCCAAAAGTTTGGTTTCTTTCGAGTTTGTTGGAGTTCTCTAGTATTGTTTTTCCCCTTTCTCTGTTTGCTCCGTGTTTTCCACAGCTCAACTCCTTCTTCTCCAGACCTCCCTTCCGTTTGGACCTCTCCCTAGGTCCAGACCTCCCTTCCGTTTGGACCTCTCCCTTGGTCCAGACCTCCCTTCCGTTTGGATCTCTCCCTTCGTCCAGACCTCCCTTCTGTTTGGACCTCTCCATCCGTTCAAGACCTCTCTTCCGTTTGTTCTGGCGACATCCAGGTTGTCTTGGCAACCTCTGGGTGGTCTTGGAGACCGCCGAGTGGTCCTGGAGTCTGGTCACGGCCTCCCCTTCGGTCGCGACCTCCCCTTTTGTTGCGACCTCCTCTGCGGTCATGACCTCCCCTTTGGCCGCGACCTCCCCTTCGGTCACGACCTCCCCTTGGGTTTGACCACCCCCGAGTTTTGACCAGGCCCCACCTGTCAGTCATGCTCACCTTCTCCTTCCTCCGGCCACGTCACTGCTCACGCAATCAGTCTTCGCACATTAAATGATGTTGTGACGCATTAAATGTTGTTGCTTCAGCAGTACCCTGTTCCCCCTCTTGTCTCCTCCTTCACCTACTCGGCTATGCTTTGTCCTGTCTCACACCTACCTTTCACCTTGTGTGCACCTCCGAGTCTCAATGACTCTCCCCATCCTCCCCGACTATAAAAGCCTGAGCAGCTCTCTTTCATCATCTTTTTCGCACCCAATTCTCTTGCTCTCGCCCAGTTCACCGTGCTTCAAATTTCGCCAAGGAGCTAGTTGCAGCCCACGCCGTCACCACCTCACCGCCCACGCGACGTCTTCGACCACCGCCGTCGTCTCCGTCTCTCCCTCCTCCTTCATTCTCTCTCTCTCACCCTTGGTGAGTTCCTCCGTGCCCTGTTTTATTTTCGTGATCCTACGACTACGTTGCGTAGTCGTGTTCCTTCTTACGACTATGTTACCTAGTCGTATCCTTCTTGTATTCTCTGTACGACCACGTTGAGAAGTCATACCCTTCAGTGGACCTCCTTCCGACCCGTCAGACCTCTTCTGACCAGGTCGTTGGACCTCCTCCTGAGGACCCCCTCAGGAGCTCCTTTGACCTCCTCAGGACCTCCTCCTCAGGATCTCCTCCTTTGACCTCCTCAGGACCTCCCTTGACCTCCTCCCGACCAGTTGGACCTCCTCCCAACTAGTCAAGCCTCCTCCCGAGAGCCTGTTTTTAATTCAGTTCCTGGCTGTTGGTTTTAGTTTGTTTTGTTTTGAAGTTCATTTGGATTTCATTTGGCCTTTATTTGATTTACTTCGTTCTCACGTGTAGATTTCGACAACTCTAGAGAGCCCGAGTACTTCGAAGAAGCTGACCCTCAAGCTTTCGAGTAAGGCAAGTCACACCCTTGATCATATTGATCCCAGTATCTCAAATTATTGAATTGTTGTTTCAAATTACTATTGCGTGCTTATTTAAATTCAAGTAATTAAAATCTCTGTTTTAACTTCATAGTTATTCCTAATTCCTTTGTACATCCAAACTTGTTGATTGATTTGACCACCCCTTGTTACCTTAGTAAATAGCTAGTAGTTACATTAGTATGAACTAGCATATTGCAAAACTCTGTGCTTAGTCAAAGTTTAGACCAAAAATCTTGATTTGGAAAGTTTTATTGCCAAAAGACCAATATTGTCTAAATGTTTTAACTATGACATTGGGTTCTCGTGGAAGTTTTGAAAATGTTTTTGAAAAGCAAAGAAAAAGGAAAATTGGTTTGGACTTGGGCGAATTGGTTGTTTGGATGGGTGCATGTTCATGCACGGGATCAATCCATTTCTATGGTCGAGGCCTAGGGTTCTGTTGGAAGTCACCCAAGTTAGTTAAGGACTGGTCTTCGAGCTGCATCTTGCTAGCCCTATCGTGCAACCACATGTCCCGAGTATGGGCGGGACCTGGCTAACTAATTTGCAATGTTCCACCATGGTCGTTCCATACGGTTGTGTGGGTGTCTTGACGACCTACTTTTCTTCATTCCCACCTGGCGCAAGAGGGGGCTATGAACGCGGCGGGTTTCTATCCGTCGGGGGCGAAACCTTAGTGAGGGGGGACTGCGGTGGAATGACGTATTCTAAAGGTCTTAGCATGTGCTCTAGACCACTTACCTACGATAGTGAGTGGTGATATCGACGGATGCCAAACAAACTAGAGAGGTCGTGTTGTGTGGGTAAAGCTGTACACCTCTATAGAGTGTAAAACTATTCGAATAGTCATGTCCACGGTCAACGACATGCTAGCAAAGCTACTCCAAGTTAGATCTTCGGTTTTGTTTTCAAAAGACTTCTTAAAATGGTTTTGGATGTCTATCCAAATGGGTTTGGGCAGGGAGCCTTGTGATAGGAGGGTATCCTTCACCACTTGTTGATAAATGTTATCCGACTATAAAACTATGTTTTAGAAAATGAATTTTAGCTATTGTATAACTGCTTTGGAACTTAGTACTTGTATTTGGAAAAAAACTTGGCTTTATGCAAATCAACTCTATAAGCCTTCCTTTGAGATATCCTTGTATGCATGCATTCAATCTGTTACTTGACGGGTGTGACATGCGAGCACGGTTGTTGTGCTCACTCTTGCTTGATTCATATTGAGCAGGAGAGGACATCTACGAGGACCCCGAAGGCCAGGACGTCTAGGCTGCGACCTTCAGACGATTGCCTATGGCGAATCTTGTGGTCCACCTTGCTGTCTTTTTGCTTCCGCCATAATTTTTACTTGTCGGCTGTATGCTCCCTTTTGTAATCAACTCTGTTGTTATTTTAATAAAGTTTGTGTTGATGGATGTTATCACATTTGTTCAATGTGTGAGCTAGCCGCTGATCCTTGGGACTAGCTCGGTTTGCACAAAGGGTTCGGGACCTCCCTGGGTCCGGTCTCCAAGACCACCCGGTGGTCCTAGGACACCTTCGGGGATGATCCCTGGTCCAGTCTGCAATCTCCCTGGTCGGGTCCATCGTACCAGGGTGACCTCCTCGGGAAGGTCTGGTCGTTACAAAGTGGTATCAAAGCTATCTCGACTATAGGTCGTAACCTAGTAGAATGGCCGTTATTTGAAAATTTCAAAACTTATTTTAGAACAAGAAAAATAATTTGTTCTGTCCTCATCCTAGTTGTCTCTCTATCCTTACCTCCTTCTTGGTATTCTTCCTTACCTTACTCTCTCCTCACCATTTTATAATGTCAAATGGATCCTCTTTCCCTTGAAATCTCTATAGGTCCGACCTCTTCGTGATCGAGCGCTAGGTGCCCTAGAAAGATTTGTGCAGATGGTTCAGACCCACAACAGGTAAGTCTCTTAGGAGCCACTCTCGTGGGAATAACCAGTGCGTTTGGATGCCAAGCTAGGTAGCTTTGGAGAATCATTGATAAGACTAATTTTGGGGATTAAAGTTTTTTAAGATTCACCAATGATTATAAGAAGTTCTTGCGAATACTAGAGTATGATGTTGGATATACCTTCATTATGAATGGATTAAAGAAGAGTAGTTTGGTGGATTATATAGAATGTGCAACAGAAGATGATTGTGGAGGAAAGTTTTAATTGATCATGAAGGATATAGGAATATGAAGTACTGATTTGATTATTAGGATAATTTGGGTTTTCCTCGAATCATGAGCTGATTGTAGAGTTGGCTGAATCTTGGTCGGATTATGGATATATGTCTTGATCGGATTATAGAATTATATAATTTTTGGTTATTGGATTATATGATTGAGGGATACCTTACCGATATTAGAGTTGGTTAAAATATTTGCTGGATAGATGGTGATAAAATAATTTGGCGGATTAAATTTGAATTCGTGGATTAAGAGAAGTCTTTTGGAAGGTTCTATAATGAAGATATTGGATTATGAAGGATCGCGATTGATAAATAGGCTTGAGAAAGGTAAGTCTCTACAAGATGAACACCCCTTTGCCAACGCATATATGCGTTGGTAAAAATCCAAATAAGCGTTGGGACGATCTATACAACGCATTTACTATGCATTGCCATTGAGGCCGTTGCGAGAGTCTATTACAACAGATAAATAAGCGTTGGTAATAGATATGAAAAGGCGTTGCGAAGTAGCAACGGATATAGTCATGTTGTAACTACACTTGGATGTGTTGTTATTTACCATGCACGGATGACTTTTACTATTTTAACAATGGATATAATTATATTGTCACAATACATAGAAGCGTTGGTACTTGCTTATCGAGACCCGAAAATACATCTCAGGAACCCTCTGTGTATGCTGAACTAGTCCCAGATCAGTAGCTAGCTCACACAGGAAACACTGATGAAATACCATCCATTTATTCGATTTAACTAAAAAGATATCAGAATACAAATAATAATAATAACTGGACCTTATGGTCAACGTTTAATTAACTTGCCACGCTAGGCTAAAGAAACAAATAAACCCTTGAAGCGGAACGAAACTCTTCAAAAGGCCAATCAACATGCCCACAGGCAATCGAGTGGAGAACACATCCTAATCCGCAAAACCTTCATAGTCCTCCTTCTGAAAGAACTCTTGAGCAGCTTGATATTCTTCAACTGCTGATCAAACAGAGGGCACAAGCCATGAGTACTTTTGAATGTACTCAACAAACCGTAGGGAAATGTATGCAAATAGTATTCATGCACGGCTTGACAAATGTTAATTAGATGTATAGTTCTTTTGCGAAAACAACATTTACGATAAATACAATAAATAGATTGAATTGCGTAGTTGAAAACAATAATAAATAATTAAACAATTTATTTGAAACGACTAGTGAACTTCCCATTCACTTCCCAACCAAGCCAATGATAAGTTCACAAATCGACAAAAACCACCAAGTGAATTACCTGTTCACCAAACAAACATTATATTCATCAAGTGAACATCTCATTCACACTCCGACTCATTTTAGAAGAAATTCTATCTCCCGTGTGAAATCCCCGGACATGTCCATAACCGAGGACGCGGCTATTCGAATAGATCAATTAACACTCTGCAGAGGTTGTACACTTTACCCACAAGATATAACCAGTGTAGTTAGCACTAATCATAACAAAACCTTTCAGTGGTTTCATCTCAACAATTGACACTCACGTTGTACCTACAGCCACCCAAAACCTCATCGTGGTTGGCGTACAACGTTGGACAGGGATGCGGCGAACCGTCCCGCGATGTGGCCTTAGAAAAGGATACACACCTCCACCCAAATACGGCCTGAGTAGTCAAAAGCCAAAACTCAACAACATACTTGGTTAGGCCTGTCCCATACTAGGCATGTGGTTGTACGAAAAGGCCTAGTTCAAAGGCGCACAAGATTAAGTCCTTAACAAGCTACTCAAACGAGAACTACCACAAACCCACAGCGTGTAGAAACACCACCACTATCCACCAACCACTCGCCTGAGCGAAAACCATTTAGTTTAACCATGACCAATAACACGCCCAGTCATGGTACACAAGTTTTAACAAGAGTGGCTCACCACCACGATTCCATATTTCATTAAGTCAAGATTAATCATTATGACACATGTGATGATGAACCCATCGTAACTAAGCTGAACTAAGCATCTGATACGCTATCCATGTTGGTGATAAATATGTCAAACTAAAATTATCCAAGCTAGGGTGACAAAGGATTCATGGCATTCAATTAATCAAAGGAGGCATAACGACAACAGGTAATAACTAATCCCAAAACAATTTATATAAAGATAGCATGCAGTTGTATAAAACAATATACTTTTGAAATCATAGGTTCAATATGATCAAAGGACTATGACTTGCCTTGGAATAAATCCTGAGATTGGTCTTGATCTTGGTAGACTCCTCCTTGCTCAAAGCTTCCCGAAGTATCAACGTCTAATCGCAAACAAGGCAAATAAACCAAATAAATAAATAATAGAGAGCAATCAAACTCCAAAAATTAAATAAAAATCTCAGATAAATAGATCTTGAATTTAGATGAATTTAGGAATTTGAACGGACTCAAACGGAGTTTGGATGCAAAAGATATGGGCTTTGGAAGATTGAAATCCATGAAATAACCCTTAAAAGGATTTTCTGGAATATTCCGAATTATTTTCTTATTGAAAATTCCAGATTATGACGTCAGCAGGGAATCCAGCCGCCAAGGATTTGGATCCGACAGGTGGGTCCCACGGGACAGCGCGATGGCTCACGGTAGACTATGTTTACCGATCCTTGGAACCGGCCACGCGGGCATTGACGTGGCACCACATGTGCGACATGTCGGCTCGGGTGCTGAGGTGGCGGGTGAGTTGGCGATGACCGGGCTGATCGCGAGGCTGGTGAAGTCAGCGTTGCCAGCGAGGGCTCCTGGACCGGCCGACAACGGCGAGCAGCGGCGCGACAGTGACAGTGACAGTGAGTGCACGCAACAGGTAAAGCTCGCTATTCCGCTCACATCGGTATGCTTTTTGGCTCTGGAGGTCGATGAGGATCGCCGGAGTTTGCGACGGAGCGGAGGACGACGATGGCTATTGTCAAGAACAACAACCAGCGATGCTCCGGGCCAAAGGAGAGATGCTCGAGGTAGCTCTTGCGACAAGGATGACGGTGGCATAGTCCACGGGAGTGGAGCACTGATGGCGGTGGCAGAATTCGAGTTCTTACGGTTTCGGTGAAAAACCCTAAAGCCTGAATAGCAACGGCTCGAATTGATCTAAGGTGAAATTGAGCTGGGGTTTGGGTTGAGGGTGTTCTCGTGATCCCGGGGTGCCTATTTATAGGGCTCGGGCAAGGCTAGGGGGGCGTGCTGGCGGCGGAGACCTAAACAAGCCCGAGATGAACCCGAGCGATTCTCGGAGATTGAAATGGAATCGAGATATGATTTTTATGGATAAAGGCGCGGAGGGATAAGGAAAAAGGATTGACACGGTTGGGCAGGATTTTTATTCTTGGAGATCCTGTTTGGGCAAAGCTTCGAGAAGCCAGCCATGGCGGGTGTGGGCGGGACTCCGTGAGGACGACGACACGGTGGAGGCGACGAAGTGGCGGGCCCCACATGGTAGAGGGCGAGGGAAGGGCTAAGCGGGAGTGGGCTGAAGCAAGGAAATCAGGCCGCACAGGAGCGGGCTGGTTTGGAACAGGAAGCGGGTTTCGGCCCGAAGAGAAACTAAGATTTATTAGTAGTTTTTCTTTTTAGAAAATAGCAAGAACTCCAAATAAAACTTAGAAAATAGCAAATGACCTCAAAAAAATTCTAGAAAATTCTAGAAAATATATCCAAGCTCATAAAATCCAAATAAAATAATTTTGATAATAGTTAATGTTGACATTAATCACATTAAATTGTTTTTGAACTATGAAAATTCCAATTAAGCTTTTAACTTTACTAGGAAAATCCAAATGGTTATTTTTCTTTTAAAACTTTAAAATAGACCAAATTTTTGGGATGTTACATTGCCATACATATGAGTTTTGCTATTTTGGCAACGGATATAATTAGGTTGCTGCAATGATTATAAGTGTGTAGAAGTCAAAGTAAAAAAATCATTATAGGTCATAGCATAGTTAAAAAGAATGTAGGACCGAAATGGCGACACAAGGGGGGGTTGAATGTCGCTCTCTTTTAAAAAACGCCCCCTAAGAAAACGTACACTGATTTCTACCGAGCACTACAAGCAGCAGCAGTAAACAAATCAAATAAAAAAAAACCAATCATCGGTCTTGCATTTGCATAATCGGATTCTACTAAGACAGCAAAAGCGGTTTTGTTTTACGCTCACACGCAATCCGAGCACTCCAAGAAACAAGCACGCACTGAATGTTAGTTTGTCTACACGCACGCACAAATCAACGAACAAAAGAAACTGCTGCCGCAACAATCACAAGAAGCCGACAGAAACAGTAAAAGAAACAAAATCAGCCATGACTATAGCCGCCATCACAATCACCGATTTTCACAGCGCGCAGAGGCCGCCGCCCAGCCTGATTTTCGGTGCGCCACAGAACACCAAACGCGCCAACACAGAGCTCAAACGCACTAAAGAAAACCAGAATAAATAGCTGCCAGATCTGAACTCTCATGCAAGAAATAAAAAGATAATCTACTAATGCCGCGCACTCTACAAGAAACCGAGTCAGCCGATTCAAAGACAGAGCAAAACAGCGATCAAAGAAAAGATCAAGAACCACGGCACTTTTTCAGAAAGAACTAACCCCAAAAGCTGAGGCTACAAATGAACTGCAGAGAAGATACCAAACTAAACAACACTTCAAATCTGCACTACACCAAGCAGACTTCACACGCATGAAGGAAATTGAAAAGCCACAAGAGATTACCTAATCAATCACATCAAGCAAAAGCCTTACACGCATCAAGCAATAAACAAAGTCTAGCTCTCACATAAAATTCTCTGACACCTTGGTGGGATCAATTTGTAGCAGTCGAGGCAAAATAATCAAGTACAAGACTCGTAAAACAAAACGGTGATCACTCGAGCGCTCCTACAGGGGCTTTGCCCATTTTTCGGGGACACAGGCGCCGCCATACCAGAGGAATGATTGCATTTTTCAGAACCCTAATGTCCCAACTCCTCAACCACTAAAGCCTCTTTTGACCCTAGCAAACCCTAACTATCTCCAAAAGCCCACCAATACAAGCAGCCACTCACTCCTATTTATAGCCCTTGGCTAATGGGTCTCCAACCCGTTCGCCCGCTAAATCCAACAGGAGCTCCGCTTGTGCGACCTTTGCGAAATTCCCGTTCGCCCCTCCTGCACCAAAGGAAGCTTCCGCGCTTCTCGTCTCGCACGCCTCGCAACCACCTCGAGTCCACGTCGTCTTCGACACATCCCGACCGTTCTGACCTCAGCGCCACCTGCACCTAGTCCGGTCCACCGTGTCTCGCCACGACTCCACCCGATGTCCTGCAGTCACACAGACAAGAAACACATCAAATAGCACCGCTTGATACATGAAAGCGTAAAAACCATCAACTTACCATTGATGAAGTCCAAACCTGTCAAATCACAAAATATGCATCCTAATCCCATACGACCAAGTTTGACCAAACCGACTGAGCCTGTTGCACCACGCAACGACATGGTCCAAACCACCCAAACCAAACTCGACTTCCTAAACCTATGTCAATTACTCATCACACACACGGGACGACCTCCACATGGTCTCTCAATCTCCCCCTTGATGAGTATATTGACAAACTCCGAAAAAGCGCAAAGTTGAGTTTGAGTTTGAAGAAACCAACATGGTCCAAAGAAGAAGAGTGAAACTAATGACCATGTCGACAGAAGAAACACTAGAGCAACAACTAAAAGAGCAAATTGTTCTCCAAAGCTCTAAAAAGATCCCAACTAGCTTTTTCTTCTCTATTCTCCCCCTTTTGGCAATAAACACATCAAGAATGCTCAAGAGAGAATATGACATGTTAATGGATGAAAATGGTGAAGTTTGATTATTCTAGCAGCTAGAGCCATGAGAATTATCGAGAATGACCATAATGTAATACACCAAGCCATAACTTAATAAAAGGCTAGCTAGATCATGACAAGATATGTATAAGCTAGCTAGTACACATAGATGACAATCTGAAAATGAGGTACATTATGTGAGCAAGTCAAGTCATCAATGAGCAAAGTCTCGCTAGAGATATCCAAGGATGATGCTGAGCCATGTCAATAAGCTAAGCGTAGCTAAGAAGCTTAAATTGAGACCAAATAGAGTGCTATGCTCAAGATTGAAACATTGGTTAAAGTACATGATACTTTTTGTGGCTTTAAGCACATTGAACACATGAAACATATTTTCTTTTGAAATTCATGGTGGTTTCCAACCAGATTTTTTGTTTTATCATGTGCTAGGTCTCAAGCCTTATGCGACTACTCCAAGCGATAAGCTTAAGAAGATAGTCTAGGTCACCCAAAACTCCCCCTAAGTTCATGCCAAGTGCAATGGCAAGCCGTCTCATAGGAGAGAATTGGTGAGATCAGTTTTTTCACACAAAAGAGATCTTTTTTTTTTGCCTTTTAACAAGTTGTACTAACTCATGCATCATCAAGAGACTAAAATAGCTCAATCTAAGGCTCAATATAGATTCATCACTCTACCCAGCCTATGTGACATGGCATGAATCATAAAAGGATAGCTCAAGAAAGACTAATCTCGAGTGCTAACATGACAAGTTTTAGTTTAAGTTGAGCAATTTTAATTAACTTATCATAGCAAAAGCTAGGCTACACATATGAAGTCATGATAAATCTAGCAAATAAGCACAAGTCATGGCAAGGTGTAAAGCATTGTAAACATGTCATAGCAGGATAATAATCAAGGCTCAATGTAGTTATATTACAATGCAGAATGCTAGAAATGCAGAAGATCCAGCTCCCCCTCAACAATAGATGCAACTTTTAGTTCAAGTTGAGTTAAGTCAATATTAAGCTCCAGAAGCTCCCAAATGAACTCCCCTTGAACCAAAACAATAAATCGAGAAGCTGGCAAAGAAAACATAAAACAGGCAATCCTTAAAGCATAGATAAGATATAGAGAATACTATGGCTCAGACTGACTCTCATCTACCCCATATGACTCTAGGACTATCAAGCGCCCACTTAACACACCTAGGAGCAAACACGCACTGCCCTGTCTGCAGGGTGGCCCAACCCTCGCTAGAACCTACAAGAAGTGAGTGAGCTCAACCTAGTGAGATAAGTAACAGCTAATAAGCAGCATCCTAGAATCACAAGATAAGAGCAGAAATCTAAACAACTAGACAAAAGAAGCACTCTAATCTATGCTAGGAGGACTAATCCCAAATGCACCCAAAATGCAATGCAATAGTAAGGAGCAAGAGCATAAATAATATAGTAGAGCAGTAAAACCCAAAGCTCCCCTCACTCACATCCATAAGGACAAACCACCCCAAGCTCTCCCGCAGAGTGAAAACCTCGAACTATCCAATGGCTTGGTGAAAATGTCGATAGCTGGTGGTCACTCTCCTGGCTGGAGCACTATATCGCCCTTCTCTACATGGTCTCTAAGGAAGTGGAAGCGGATATCGATGTGCTTGGTCCCGAATCTTTGCCTTTGGGTTCTTGGCAATGTTAATCGCGAAGTGTTATCACAAAGAGTGGAACAACATCGATAACTAACCCAAAGTCCCGCAGGTCGAAGCCATCGAGCACTTGGCTACAAAGAATCGGCTGCGACAACGTGCTCGACCTCTGCGATGGATCAGTGCAACACCGGATTGCTTCCTCGAAGACCGAGAAACAAGAGAAGTGCCAAGAAATTGGCGGTGCGGAAGTGCTCTTCCTATCTATCCTCTGACCGGTAAGTCTCGCATCGAGAAGGCCCTCAAGGAAAGACGGGATGAGGAAGAGTACCAAATACCATAGTCAATGGTAGCTCGCAGTACCGAAGATCGCTTCACCGCTGGCGGTGAAAGCGAGGAGAAGCTCGAAAGCGAGCGCACAAACACACGAAAAATGTATGTCCGGTCTCGAAGCGTTGAGGTACAAGAGGAGCCAATCATCTTTGCGAAACTCCTTTTGATCAAGCGGTTCGCCATCCTCATACGGATCAAGATAAATTTCAGAGAAGCCATGGGAGTCGACAAGCTTACCATCACTCATGTCGAGCGTTTCAGAGATCACGAGTATACTTGCCTCGATGCAAGAAAGTACCCTCGAGTCTGCTTGATCTGGAAACCAAGGAAGAAGCTCAACTCGCCCATCATGCTCATCTCAAACTCGAGCTCATAACATCGGAGAACCGAGAAACAAGAGTATGAGAAGAGCCACCAAAGATGATATCATCCACATAAACGGACGAGTAGAAAGTCAACGCCATGCTCGCGAATGAACAAGGTCTTGTCAACTTTACCCATTTCAAACCCATGACTCAACAAGTAGGACTTAAGCCTCTCATACCAAGCTCACGGGAACTGCTTAAGTCCATCTGGCTTGGAAAGCTTGAAGACATGGTTAGGGTATTTGGGGTTCTCGAAACACGGAGGAGGTGTCGGACGTAGACTTCCTCCTCAATAAGGCCATTGAGGAAGGCACTCTTCACGTCCATCTGGTAAAGCTTGAAACCCTTAGAAGCTGCAAAGGCAAGCAGGATTCTAATGGCTTCAAGTCGAGCTACAGGGGCAAAGGTCTCCTCGAAGTCTAGACCCTCAACCTGGGAAAACCCCTGAGCTACCAATCTAGCCTTGTTTCGGATGATTACCCCATCCTCACTCTGCTTGTTCTTGAACACCCACTTGGTTCCAATGATATTGTGGCCTCGTGGGGGCTCAACAAGCGACAGCACCTTGTTTCTCTCAAAGTTCTCTAATTCCTCATGCATGGCATTGACCCAAGACTCATCGAGAAAGGCGTGACAAACATCCTTGGGCTCAAAGGAGGCAACAAAGGCGAGAATGGAGACAGAAATGAGAAAAGCGGACTTAGGCGTGTGACACGCTCGAAAAGGTCTCAATCATCCGCTCTGAAGGATGCCTTTTACGGATAAGTCGGGAGGTCTGGATGAGAAGAAGAAGTGGCCTCTACCTCGTGTGCGAGGACGAGGGGGACAGAGCCACTAGCTCCGGAAGGCAAAGGCGATCATCTTGAGGTGCCGTGGAAGAAGTCATCTCAAGGGAAGGAAGAGGAGCTGGATCGTAAACAACCATCGTCTCCTCGTCCTCATCATCCACAAAGATAGTCTCGGTCGCTCTAAAGAACACGAGATATCGGCCTAGTCCCCGGTGGCCTCGTCAAAAGTCACCTCACAGGTTTCTACCATTCTACTAGACTCGCAGTTCCAGACCCTGTAAGCCCGCGAAGAAGTCGAGTAGCCTAGAAAGATACCGTCACAGGAACGTGACTCGAACTTATCTAGGTTCCCAGACTTCAAAATAAAGCACTTGCAACCAAACACACGAAAATGAGAGACGCTGGCTTTCGTCAGTATCTCGGCTCATAAGTCTTGATGCAAGAGTGCCCAAGAAAAACTTCGATTCAAACATGGCACGCTTGATGCAATGGCCTCACCCAAAACTTCCTTGGTGTAGAGTACTCATCAAGCATCGTCCCCGCCATCTCGACCAAGTGCGGTTCTTCCTCTCCTAACGCCATTTCTTTGAGGGGCGTATGGAGAAGAGGCGGTGCTCTACACTGTCTCACCGAGAAACTCTCAAAGTAGGAATTCTTGAACTCCGTGCCATTGTCCTTTGCGGATCGCTCGTAAGGCACCGGGAGCTCAACAGACTGACCTACTAAAAGACCTCGGAAATGTGTAAATGTCTCGTCCTTCGAGGCTAAGAAAAACACCCAAGAGTACCTCGAGAAGTCATCAACCACAACAAGAACATACCACTTCCCTCCTCCTTCAAGACTTTCATTTGGTCCAAGCTGTGTCCATGTGGAGCGGTTGTCTTGCATCGGTCATAATAATTGTGTGGGAGAATGAGAAGCGGCAACCATCTTGCCGTGTCGGCATGGAGTGCAAACAAGATCTTTGACCATCTTGAGTTTGGCGGACCACGAATGAGATCATGGTCGCTAACTTTCGGGTCAAATGGTCAAATCAATATGACCAAGTCTCCTATGCGTAAAGAGAGATCGCGGGACTCGAAGCAACCAAACAGGAGAGGATCACGGAGGAATCGGAAAAATCAGCACGAAAGATCCTCCCATAACGAGAAATCCATAAACCGGACTACAGAAGAATCAAGAATTTTGCAATTGTTTTTCTTAAAGCTCACCTCGAAACCGTCATCGGTGGTGAAAGCGAAAGCGATTGTCTCGCAGCTTACTAACCAAGGCAACATCCTTAAGAATAAAAGAAGCATTAATCACAAGTACCTTTGGCGATGACGCGTCGAGACGAAGCGTCTCGAAGGTGATCGTCTCATCACGGAGCGCGGGCTAGGAAGAGAACCAACGGAGTCTCCGGTCATATGGCGAGAACAACCGAGTCTACAAGCCAAACCTTCTCCTTCCCTACCCGCGAACTGAGTCAAGCAGTAAAGTCTCGATCTTGGGATAAATCAACAGTGATTTTGGCACCCAATCTTGAGTAACACGTCGGCGAGATGAAGTAGTCAAGCCCGATCGACCTCTATCTACCCTCGCTCTCTGTCACTCATGCAGAAGGTCTAAGAGCAGACCGAAGGCGTTCTTTGAGTCCGGCCGCCACGAAGGAGCGAGTCGAACACCGCAACAGATCGAACACGCCATGGGTAGCTATCTCGATGGGGAAAGCGAGATCTACCCTCGGGACGGCGGAAGTCACGATCGAAAGCGACATGAGGACGAAAACCGTAAAACTTCGAAAAACCAAGTCCTCGATCTTTGCACAAACCCATCGGAAGAACCAAGCCTAGACCTCGTGTTGGTCTTAGATGCACTCAAGGTGCAGGGCCGACCACGAATCGCCTAAGAGACTCAACATGGTCTCTACGCGATCTTGGCGTGCTGAAGCATCGATCGATTGTGTGTCCATCCTTGACGATGAAGGTGCGGTGATACTTCACCTTCGAGAGGTAGAAGCGACATGTGAAATTACCTTTCACGAAATCCCACGGACATAGCTCGCTGACTTGAAATGGACTTTCTCGGTCCCTGGGCTCGGTCTCGATCACACGGTGCTATGGGTGCGAGCACGGCGGTGGATGCTTCCTCATGTCCTCAAAGAAGTCATATCCTAGACCACGATTAAATCTGCAGATCTTAGATTGGTCTAGAATAAGATTGAGCTTCTTCTTGCCTCCTACAAATCTCTCGAGAGTGTTCATAAGGTCTTGACACTCCCGAAAGAGAGAGGTGCAAGAAGAGCAGGGGAAGAAGAGAGGCAGAAGGTAAGAGAGCAAAAGAAGAACCAAAGCGAGAGGGAAGAATGGCTTGTGCACGCGGGAAACTCTGAAGGGACGATCCTCTTGCTAGCCGGTTGGTTCACGTTGCTAAGCGTCTCATCCTTACCACAGGGCTTCTCCCCTTCTCCACAATCATATTGCAAGCACAATGTGGCTTCTCTAGAAGATCCTTAGTTAGCTTCACACATTTCTCATCCAAAGCAATCAAGTCGATTTTAGTTTGTTACACTTAATGCATGGTGAGCTAACAGGTCCTTAGAAGCAAACCGAGCAAACTTCCTTTCATGATCAATCATATCTTGAAGCTGTTTGGAGACGACCTCAAGTTCATTGATTAACTTAGGACAGTTCAAGCATGAAACAATCGGCTCAAGTAAAGAAGCTTGTAGTTGACAATTTTATGATCCGCCTGTTTAAGTTCATCTTCAAGTTATTGCAATTTTCACAAGACTCAGGCAGATCAAGGAGCATGGCATAAGATCCTCTAGCGACAATGTCCTTACCCTCACATGAGGTGGGAGAAGTAGTCTCATCAAGTAATAAGTAGGGTAATGACCATCCTACTCAACTCTAACTCAAACAAGCGGACTAACATTCTCCACCTTAACACTATCAAGTTTGGAGGACACACTATCATGTGAGGTCCTTAACTTCTCCATATCAACTTGAGAAAAAGCGAGCATGTATCACAATCATCACTAGAAAGGCGGATGTAAGAGCAATAATCTCTAGTGACGGTCTATCTATTTCCTTCTCTAACTCAAAGACACCTAGCCTTAGCTTTAGCATGAAAACCTCCTAGCTTAAGAAAAGCATGATTGAGCTGTTCAGAGGTGGGATCTACCTCGTCCGAAGTCGGAGTCTGACTCCTTTGTCACGAGTTAGCCCTCGAGGGCCATGAAGCACATCTTGGGAGAAGTCGTCGCCGCCATCCTTGGGCTCTTGGTCACCCGTCCCGTCATCGTCGCTCCATCCCTCCACCTCGCCGAGGTCGAGGTCGTCAGCGGTGAGGACGCGGTGGAAGAGCTTCTTGGCTTTGCCAAAGTTGCGGTACTTCTTCTTCTTTGGGCGTCCGAGTGGAGGTTTCTTGTTGCGGTACTTGTCGGTGTAGTCGTTCTTGCCCGAACCGCCGTAGTCGTTCTTGCCCTTCTCGGCTTAGGCGGTTTGCTTGGATGTGGTTGGGGCCACCACACTCGAAGCAAATCACAGTCCTCCTCTTCTGTCCCTCCTCCTCTTGTAAGCATGAGAAAACTTCCGAGCTAGGAGGGCAGTTGCTCATCCTCGAGTGCTCTAAGCGATCATCGATTCGTCCACAGAGAAGCGACAAGGGAGAAACCACACAACGAATCGAAGAAGAGAACCGGAAGCGGCGGGATCGGTGACTAGGGCCATCGGTGTGACTTCGACTTTCGAGACAATGTCAATCTCGTGAGTCTTGAGACGCGAGTCTGGCGCATCAAGAGTCAAGGTCGAGAGGTCTGTGGTGTCCTTGATGGTAGTCACTTTCATCTCCCACACGCCGCAGATCGAGTCTTTGTAAGTATCGACGAGCGTTGTCCGAGTCGGGTATGTGAGACCGACCGCTCGGAGGTTGCTCAAGATCTTGTGAAAGCGTCTGGCACTCATCTAGGGACTCACCAGCAAGCATCTCAAATTTGTTGTATTCTCGTTTGAACCGGTCTGTCGTCTGCACCGTCTTGATCTGGGTGGTGCCCTCATGGTATCGTCGAGGTCACCCGGATGTCGAGGCGGACGCAGTGAGATATTGGTCAAACTCGCCACGACTCAAACCACGGATGATGATGTTCCTTGCCTTTGCATTTGCCTCAACATCAGCCATGTTCCGACATTGATGTTCTCATCGGCAGAACAATGAATCGAACCTTGACCTTTCGCGGATGGCATACCCCGGGCTGGATGTATGTCTCCATTCGGCTCTTCGGAAGGGTGTCGATGCCATCAAAAGCAGGCGGCTTGGTCGAGTACTTGTCCATCGCCACGGCTCTTGAGACCGGTTAAGATCTATTGAAAAGAGCTAACCGGCTCTGATACCAATTGTAGGACCGAAATGGCGACACAAGGGGGGGTTGAATGTCGCTCTCTTTTAAAAAACGCCCCCTAAGAAAACGTACACTGATTTCTACCGAGCACTACAAGCAGCAGCAGTAAACAAATCAAAAAAAAAAACCAATCATCAGTGCCGCTGCATAATCGGATTCTACGGGCGCACAGGCAAAACGGTTTTTGTTTTCTGCTCACACGCAATCCAGGCACTCCAAGAAACAAGCACGCACCAGAATGTTAGTTTGTCTACACGCACGCACAAATCAACGAACAAAAGAAACTGCTGCCGCAACAATCACAAGAAGCCGACAGAAACAGTAAAAGAAACAAAATCAGCCATGACTATAGCCGCCATCACAATCACCGATTTTCACAGCGCGCAGAGGCCGCCGCCCAGCCTGATTTTCGGTGCGCCACAGAACACCAAACGCGCCAACACAGAGCTCAAACGCACTAAAGAAAACCGAGAATAAATAGGCGCGGATCTGAACTCTCATGCAAGAAATAAAAGATAATCTACTAATGCGCGCACTCTACAAGAAACCGAGTCACCGATTCAAAGACAGAGCAAAGCAATGATCAAAGAAAAGATCAAGAACCACGGCACTTTTTCGAAAGAACTAACCCCAAAAGTGAGGCTACAAATGAGCCGCAGAGAAGATACCAAACTAAACAACACTTCAAATCTGCACTACACCAAGCAGACTTCACACGCATGAAGGAAATTGAAAAGCCACAAGAGATTACCTAATCAATCACATCAAGCAAAAGCCTTACACGCATCAAGCAATAAACAAAGTCTAGCTCTCACATAAAATTCTCTGACACCTTGGTGGGATCAATTTGTAGCAGCCGAGGCAAAATAATCAAGTACAAGACTCAGTAAAACAAAACGGTGATCACTCAGCGCTCCTACTGAGGCTTTGCCCATTTTTCAGGGGACACAGGCGCATATACCAGAGGAATGATTGCATTTTTCAGGAACCCTAATGTCCCAACTCCCTCAACCACTAAAGCCTCTTTTGACCCTAGCAAACCCTAACTATCTCCAAAAAGCCCACCAATACAAGCAGCCACTCACTCCTATTTATAGCCCTTGGCTAATGGGTCTCCAACCCGTTACGCCCGCTAAATCCAACGGAGCCCGCTCCCGCTTGTGCAGCCTTGCGAAATTCCGTTTCGCCCTCCGCACCTTCCGGGAAGCTTCCGCGCTTCTCGTCTCGCACGCCTCGCAACCACCTCGAGTCCACGTCGTCTTCGACACATCCCGACCGTTCTGACCTCAGCGTCACCTGCACCTAGTCCGGTCCACCGTGTCTCGCCACGACTCCACCCGATGTCCTGCAGTCACACAGACAAGAAACACATCAAATAGCACCGCTTGATACATGAAAGCGTAAAAACCATCAACTTACCATTGATGAAGTCCAAACCTGTCAAATCACAGAATATGCATCCTAATCCCATACGACCAAGTTTGACCAAACCGACTGAGCCTGTTGCACCACGCAATGACATGGTCCAAACCACCCAAACCAAACTCGACTTCCTAAACCTATGTCAATTACTCATCACACACACGGGACGACCTCCACATGGTCTCTCAAAGAACACTCATATATTATAAACAAATTACTGCATTACACAGAGAACCATCCACATAAGTGTAACACCCTGGTTTTCTAAGCCTATTTGAAAATTTTCAAAATAAAAAAGAACCATCCAGTTTGTTGCAGTTTCAAAAGCTTAACTTGAGATTTTCAGAATTTGGGTGTTTAAAATGACAAAACCGAACTTCAACTAACCCTAAAGTTTAGTTCTTTGGAGCTGTCAGAGCTCTCGTGTTGATTTCCCTTGCGTCCGCTTGTTCTGCTTTTCCCTTGGCTCAGCCCTTTCTCTCTAGACTTCCCTCTTGATTGGCCTCTGGTGCTGTTTTCCTTTTCTTGTCTGCTCGGACCTTCCCTTGCCTTTTGGAATTTCTCTCTGTCTAGACCATCCTCCTGGTCCAGACCATCATTTGGGTTAGGACCTCTCTCTTAATCTCGTCTTGGTGGTTTGGACCTCCCCTGAGGTTTAGACCTTCCTTTGTGGTTTAGACCTCCCCAGGTCTAGACCCTCTCTCTAAACCTCCCCTCTGGTTTCTCTCTGGTTCGGGCCTTTCCTCTTGTTTGGGCATTTCCTTATGTCTAGACCTCCTTCTGTCTAGACATGCCCTTATATCCAAATTCCCCATGAGTTGGACATTTGCCCATGTCCAGATCCTTCCTTCTCGATCAAACCTCACTTGACCCCTCTAGACCTCCCCTCATATCTTTGGTTTGGATTTCCTTTAGTCCAGGTCGCCTCTTTGTTGGTTTGAACCTCTTTATGGTTCAGACCTCCCCTGTGGTTTGGACCTCCTTATGTTTATTTGGATTTCCTCGTGTTCTTTCGAACCTCCTCAGGTTCATTTGAAGCCCTTGGTGCTCACATTGAACATCTTTAGGCTACATTGAACCTTATTCTAGTTCATCTGGCTCTCCTTGTGTCCATCTGAACTTCTCTTTGGTTCATCAAGGCCTCCTGTGTTCACTTGGACCTTCTTTGGATCCTGTGAACTCATTTGTGTCCCTTGGACCTCTCTGTGTTCATTAGAACCCCCTCTGAGTTCATGTGGACTTCCTGGTATTCAATTGAATCCCTCTCTTGTTCACTGGAACGCCCAGTGATTCATTTGGATCTCCCTCTGATCAAATGGACTACCCTCTGTTCAATGGATCTCTTTGTGTTCAACTAGATCACTTCTTGTTCAAATGAACCTCCTTGTGCCCAATTGGGTCTCTGTCTGCTCAAGTGAACCTCCCCGGGTTTATTTGGAACCTCCCTTGGGTACAGTCGGACCTCCTAGAGTTCATTTGGACCTCTCCATGTCCATCTGAACCTCTTTTGGATCTCCTCGGGTATGTAAGGACCTCCTTTGGCTTTATCTTGACCGTTGAGACCTCCCCTGTATTGGTCTTGACCGTCAAATCTCTTTGATCTCCTCTTGACCATCGGGATCACCTTTGAGTTTATCCTGACCGTCAAGACCTCCTTTGGACCACTCTCTGTGGATCTCCTTCGTTGGATCCCTCTCCCCTTGAAACCCTCCGTCCAGACCACCCTTCGTCTGGATCTGATGGTCCAGACCTCTCTCTCGTTTGGATCCAAGGGTCGAGACCTCCTTTGTGTTGTCTTCTTTGGTCCAGGCCTCCTTAGGTCTAGACCTTCCAAGTGCTTGGACCTCCCTTGGTCCAAACCTCCCTCTTTGGTTCTGTTCTGGCCTAAACCTCCCTAGGCCTAATCCTTCCCTAGGTTCATTTGAGTTCTTTCTACTCTCTCAAACCTCTCCCGCTTCTTAACTTGCTATCGCCCACCTCCCTCTTGTTAGATCTGGCCGTTAAGACCTCCCCTTTCACTACAAGAAAAACATACATACAACAACGCATAACTCGCAACGGAAATCACATATGTTGCAGAACCAACTCAGCCCACCACCTCCCACATCCAAATAAAACTGTTGCTCCCTCTAAACTAATTTTATCCTGACTTCCCTCCTCTATTAATCAGTTAGTCCCTTTTGCTTCGTCTTCCTCTAAAAAATCTTTCCTTCCTTCCAAAGAAATTCGCAACCGCACCACCCCTTAACCAAAAATCCCTCGCCCCACCCCTTCCCCCAAATCCGCACAGCTCCTGCTCGTTGTTGGTTAGAAAGTTTTCGGTTCAAATTCAAATTTAAAAATTCGCATTTCGATAATTAAATCGATACTTCGGTTTTGGGCACGGGCCTTTGGCCAAGAGCCCAAGAGGAGGCTTTGTGGGCCAAGGAGGGCTGATTTGGAGCCAAAGGGGGGAGGCAGCCGTGAGGCCCAAGCCCACCAAGGGGGCCGGCCAAGAGGGGCCTTAGGGGGGGCGGCCAAGATGGAAAACCAAAAACCCTAGGCTCCCACCCCTTCCACCTTTTCTCCTCCTTGCAGCCGCCACCCATCTTTTCCCCCCCTTGTGCGCCACCTCCAGCAGTGGTGCTGCCCCTCCTCCACCCCATTGTTGCCGCCCAAGGACCTGGTGTGGCGCCCCCTCTCCTAGAGCTTTTCCCTGGTGCCGATCTCCTCGCTGTTTGTCTCCCGCGACAGATTGGTGGAGCTTTCGCAAGGATTCAGATCAAGGCAGTAGGGGACTCTTCCACGGTTCGATCTTCGTGTTCCTCGGCACACCAAGGGTAATGTCACTCGATTGTTGTTGGTTGTTTAGTCGTAGAGGAGAAATTGAATAGATTCGATTGAATCAGTGTCAGTCTGCTGTAAACATCACTCTGTCCAGTTTGTTGCGTGGGCGTTTTCGCGATCTTAGAGGCCGAACCAGTAGTTTTGATCTCCTAGAGATATGTAGAGGTTGTCCTTAACTTTCTATGGCAGCCGAGTTCACTTGATTCCGACGTTCGAGTCAAAAGATATGACTGTTTTAGTATCCGCTGTCCAGATTTCTGACGAAACTGAACTGATGTGTTAATTTGTAACTTATGACATGGTAATTGGAAGAATATGGGTTTTCTCCCAACTAGGTTATTGTAGGTAATTTGATAACCTTTCCAGACTAAGAAAGAATGATCCATTCGGAGTTATAGATTAAAAATTATGATCGTTTTAATGCTGCCATTTATTCTGTTAAACAGTTTTCATGCTGAAAGTTCACCTGTCTGTTAACATACTATATTGGCCGAAACAAATTATCTTGCCAACTAGAGTTTTGTGGGTTTGTCAGTTAAGAGTCCACAGAAACTGGGTTCACCCCATTTGGAGTTCCAGATTAAGAGTTATGCCATTTACCGTGCTGCTGCCCAGGGGCGGTTTAGGGCAGAATGTGTTGATTTCCAGTTTAGAGGTTCTAGTTATATTTTGAATCGCCGGGGGAGCGTTGTAGAACTTTATCTAGTATTGTCATGTTCGTCGTATCCTTATTTCAGTTATTTGTTTGTTAGGAGGTGAAGCTTCAGGTTTGGGAGCAACGCAATTGCCTATTAACGCGTCGCAACGCTAAAGGCAAGTACCTTAGTGTTCCTAGGATTATGACATGTTGAATGCTTGCTATTGGTATTGAGTTTCTAAGTACCATGTTATTACTTAAATGTTCATATTCAATCCATGTGGTTACCTTCATGATGGAGAGCATGTTTCTTGTTGTTCATTATTCATATGTCATGCTCCGCATCCACATTTCATATTTCATCCACGGGAGTGGATCATTATATAAGACCCATCAATTCCAGCATAGGCACGTAAGACCCACCATTCCAATGTGGGCAGTTTGGGACACCCGTACGAAACGTTCTTCGTACGGGACTTGGGTCCCCGCACTTTGTTAAGTGCGGGCTTAGGTGAACACCGACGGGTGTGTCACCAGCAATACCGGTATATGCATGTGTGTAGTCCCCTCCTTCCATCTAATTCATTCAATGCATTCATTCAAATACTTGTTCTGCAATTCATTCATATCCTCCGTTGGTGTTGTCTTATCCATGGATTGTTGTTTGTAATTTTTATTACTTTCTGTACTTGCTGAGTCTCGGACTCACTCTTGCGTTGTTTGTTTTTTTAGGTGATCCTTGAGGTTGGCTCCATGGGGAGGGGATAGACACACACCCTTTCACATCACTCTATACAAGTTCAGAATTTCATTTTAGTTTGATTTAATTATTCAATATTGATGAACTGTAATAATGCCGGTCGGTTGTGACTGAAAAACCCTTCTCCTTTAAGATGGAACAAGTTCTTTGTGTGAGCTTAGTTCATCATTGGACATAGTTACTTGAGATCGGTTTATACTCCTGTGAGGAGTCGGATAACTGTTGATTTCATTATTGTCTTGATGTTTATGTTGTTGGAACCTCCGGTATAGCTTACTATACAGGGGAGGTTCTGCCGAAATTTAGAATTTATTTTGTCTTCCATTTTAACTTTGTTAATCTGTTAGTTTAGTAGCGTTCCAGGCCCTTGTAGGGTTGGGGTGTTACAGAAAATAGGCATTTGTATCACAGTGAAGAAAAAAAAGCACTAATTCACTGAAAGTTGAGAAGCACGTAATTTTTTCTGTATTTTATGCAGTGAAATAAAACTAAAATTTGGTATGTCAGCCACGACAATGGTATCACTATGATTTGAATTGAGCATGGTCCAAATGGATGCAAATTGACTTCAGTTCTTAGTTTAAGAGATTGCACAATCAAGATCAGCCAGTCTAGTTTAAAATCATAACTAGGTACCATAAATTAGAATATTCTCATAATAAATAAAAGCTTAATCAGTTCTTCAATGTTCAATCATGCATACACCTGATCTATATATTGTCAAACTTATTGAGGACCAATGATAACTTACTACTGGATGTTCTTATCGAGATGAATATGATCGATTACATAGTTACATACAACTAGTTTGACAAACCCCCATTAGATCGACGGACAAAAGAGAAAGCTCAGAACAAATAGATCACCCCCCCTTCATATATTTGAAGTTTTGAACTAACACATCTCAAGAGAACCCCCATGACCTACGAACTATTGTAGGTCCATGCCATGTGACGGTACAGAAGAACTTGTGGCTCTGAAATAATCAAATTATATGTGATACATACGTCATGAACATGAGACAGCGATCGGAACCTTGGATGCCACACTCTAGCACTCTCTAGGATCGTATCTGGAACTAGTAAGTCAACGCCTGCTTTTGTGTGACATATATGCGCATAACTGAAATTGAAAGGGATCGTTGCACACTGGATTAACTGAGAAGAAATGAATACTCTCTTAAACCTTAGTTGGAAAATAATATTATTTCCATACACTACCATCATATTATTTTGCTACACAACCATACTAAATTCTTGACCGGGGCAATCACCATATACTGTTTGTGTACAATAATAAAAATGAGACTTAGACGATATTTATTTAAGCACTTTATATTTCAATGCACAGACTATGGTTCTTTTATAAGATTGTAGATTGCCAGTGAATGTTACTGTTTCTTTTCACATCAGCATAAAACTAAATGTTGGACATATGTTTGACATTTGTAGTAGAATAGTTATATAGATCAACAATGAGTAAGATGAATAGTTTGTAGAGTTCAGCTACGTACTTTCCTTTTTGAATTTTGTCCATCAACATGATGAGCATCTTGGGGAATAGACACCGGATCTAAACTTTCCTGTAACAAAATAAATTAGAACATACAGCGAATAATGGAGAAGTTTTTTCAATTTACCTCGTTTGTTTGTCCTCTTTCCAAATTTGTTGTCTTCTCTTTTAATTCCAGAATCATGGCATCTTGATTCTGAACATGTTTTTCAACCTTTTCCATTTGAAGTCTAAGAGAAAAACATCTTCACTTGATGCCCCATCCAATGAAGTAAGATTTATGTTCTGAAGGCGACGTGAAGTTGACTGATCAAAAACTTGATTAGGATTTGAGACCAATCCCAAACCATGTACACGCCCAGGCTTGTCTGCTCCTAATATTTGATTCAATGCATCTCCTTTCCAAGCAGTCTTTCCTTGACTGGTATCTGCTAAATCTGGCTGCTGGACTAAGAGTGTCTTTAAATCACCCTTAACATATGGTCAATGTAAATAAAAACAATATCTGAAATCGCAATGTAAAATATCAATGATTCATAGTTGACAACATACCACGTGCCCATTTATGTTCTTGTCGCTTTTGTGTTAATGTGTATGGATGTACAAAACAACCCTGTGTGGATTCTTCTTTTCAGGATTTTGTTTTCTCTATTGAACATATGATTAAATTATTAACGAGTCGATAATCCATATATAACTTATGAATGGAAAAGGAGATGCATATAATTACAGATCTACAATACTTACCAACTCTTCTCTATTTCGAACAAAACTCTTTGAACCAACTGTATGTTTCGACTTCTTCTTTGCACAATTTTTTCCTATTTTGCTCACTTATGTCCTATCAAAGAATTAGCAAATATATAGAATCACTTCATTTTGATAATTTTGTAGAAAAGCTAATCTATTAGAACAAAATGTAAAAGAAAAATCTGACGGAGTCTATGTACCTGTGCTTTCTTGCTCATCCAGTTATTGACAAGAGCATCCACTGGTCAGCAACCACACCTTTTGGGACATTGTTGTAATTAACTTCCATACTCTTATGCACATCAAAATAAAGTGATTTCAGATTTGACTTGGGTTGCCTCCATTTTTCTCCAATACTTCTTAATACATATTTTTCCATTCGAGCAGCATAAAGGAATCTCATCTGCATATCCATTAAAAAATTAATATGCAAACAAATAAAATGTAAAGCATAATATTATAAGTTGGCAAAAAAAGTAGGATGTTTACTTTTACTTGCTCAAGTATATTCTTTTTTTTCTTCATTGGTATTTCTTTCTTTCTTTCTTTCTTTCTTTCTTTCTTTCTTTCTTTCTTTCTTTCCTATTAGTGTCCTCCAATCTGTATAGCTCAAGCTACACAAGCATCCATTCCTAGCAACCATGCCAAGAAAATTGCCTAGAAGTCCAGCTTCTTCACCAATTGCCTGATTGAGATCATTACACTCAACCACAATTCTAAGCCTTTTGGGAGGTTCCAAACATCCTTCAGTTTTGTCTTCCCACGCTTTCTGGTTTCTCCATTTTCATTTGTTCGGTGTTACATTGCAAAAACAAATTCAATGTTCAACAAGCGAGTAATCAACATTTCTTATCATGAATACTGAAGAACTATGTAATTACCTTGAATGTTAACATCAACGTCATCATCATTATTTGTCCGGCCTTCTTCAACATTGCTAGATACTGGTTGAAGTTCAGGTGATGCAGCATGTTCTTGAGGGTGATTCTCTTGTCCAAAATGTTCCTCTGACATATATTCATCATGGCATTGGACAACACGCGTCTAACGAGGATTAAAACCTCTATGTATTATCTTAATACATAATAAAAGACCATACATCTTCATGGTCGTAACCCCTAAGGCTAACGACCTCACTGGTCGAAAGGATTCCAGAGGTTACATAAGGGTACCCTGGTCGGACAAGGTCCTGTACCTAGTCTCCGACCAGGTAGCTGCTCGGAGAAGCTATGAACTAGTATCTATAACTGATCTCAAGTATATTCTTACTGTGCGATGAATATAGCATGTGCTGTATACTTCATATCACACGGTTACATAGTCCTAAAGACACTGACAACAACCACGATACGGTTGAGTGTCTCTAAGACACTTAACCGTAGAGCAGTTAACACATTGTTAACTGACGCCTCGCCCCCGACCAGTCGCACGCCTTCTTCATGAGTAACTGCCACCTCTTCGAAAGTTATTTAAGGGTGGAGCACAGAAGACCAAAGGGCAGAGGGATATGGAGAAGCACATCGATAATCACAATCTGTTCTGAGACAAGCAAGACAGCATCATCAGATTAGAGCATAGCAATCTCCATATTCAGTGTAATTGGGATTAGTCCCTAGTCGGGTCGTAAGCACCCCTGTAAATCCAGTTCATATCAATAAAGAGCGGCCCCATTCTATCCCAGGAAATATCGCATCATTTTCCTCTTTTATTTCATAAGATAGGCGATTCGATCGTCGACACGTTCTTCTACCCCTTGGCATATCTGCTGAACCAAATTGTTATTAATTGTATCTAGAATTGATTGAGAGAAGCAATTAATTTATGACGCATTCATTCTTATAGCCGAATCAAAAGAACAGAACTACAATTAAAAAAAATCAGTATAGCAGTATATTAGAGGGTGAGTTTTTCACTAGTTTCCAGTAAGAGACATACTATCTTTCGAGTAAGAGACATACTATCTTTCCCAATTTCATTAGGTGCAGATCAAGTGCAGGTAAGTACAGACTAAGAGCATTAGGGTGAATAAGATAAGAGGGTGAATTTTCCACTAGTTTCCAGTAAGAGACATACTATCTTTCCCAATTTCATTAGGTGCAGATCAAGTGCAGGTAAGTACAGACTAAGAGCATCAGGGCATGAGTCTAGAAATGCATCAGGTAACTAAACAAGCATCAGGGCATGAGTCTAGAAATGCATCAGGTAACTGAACAAGCATCAGGGCAATGAGTCTAGAAATGCATGAACCATAGACAATAAACATCAGGGCATGAGTCTAGAAATGCATTAGGTAACTGAACAAGCATCAGGACATAAGTCTAGAAATGCATGAACCATAGACAACAAACATCAGGGCATGAATCAATAAAAGCATAAAAATCAATATATCAAGAAATGGGGAAAACAAATCGGGGTTAAGTTCTAGGCCCCAACTAGTCCCATCTAGTCGAACCAATAGCAAGGAACTAAATTTTTATGCCGCATCTTGCTAGACCCATCGTGCAACCACATGTCTCGAGTATGGGCGGGACTTGGTTAACTAATTTGCAATGTTCCACCGTGGTCGTTCCATCCGGTTGTGTGGGTGTCTTGACGACCTACTTTTCTTCATTCCCACCTAGCGCAAGAGGGGGCTATGAACTCGGCAGGTCTCTATCCGTCGGGGGCGAAACCTTAGCGAGGGGGGACTACAGTGAAATGGCGCATTGTAAAGGTCTTGGCACGTGCTCTAGACCACTTACCTACGGTAGTGAGTGGTGGTATCGACAGATGCCAAACAAACTAGAGAGGCCGTGTCGTGTGGGAAAAGCTGTACACCTCTGCAGAGTGTAAAACTATTCGAATAGCTGTGTCCATGGTCAAGGACATGCTAGCAAAACCACTCCAGGTTAGATCTTCGGTTTTGTTTTCAAAAGACCTCTTAAAATGGTTTTGGATATCTATCCAAATGGGTTTGGGCAGGGAGCCTTGCGATAGGAGGGTATCCTTCACCACTTGTTGATGAATGTTATCCGACTATAAAATTGAGTTTTAGAAAATGAATTTTAGTTATTATATAACTACTTTGGAACTTAGTACTTGTATTTGGAAAGAAACTTGGCTTTATGCAAATCAACTCTATAAGCCTTCCTTTGAGATATCCTTGTATGCATGCATTCAATTTGTTACTTGACGGGTGTGACTTGCGATCACGATTGTTGTGCTCACTCTTGCTTGATTCATATTGAGCAGGAGAGGATGTCTACGAGGACCTCGAAGACGAGGACGTCTAGGCTGCGACCTCCAGACGATTGCCTGTGGCGAATCTTGTGGTCCACCTTGCTATCTTTTTGCTTCCGCCGTAATTTTTACTTGTTGGCTGTATGCCCCCTTTTGTAATCAACTCTGTTGTTATTTTAATAAAGTTGCGTTGATAGATGTTACCACATTTGTTCACTGTGTGAGCTAGCCGCTGATCCTTAGGACTCACTCGGTTTGCACAGATGGTTCGAGACCTCCCTAGGTCTAGTCTCCAGGACCACCTAGTGGTCCTGGGAGAGCTTCGAGGAGATCCTTGGTCTGGTCCGCGACTTCCCTGGTCGGGTCTATTGTACCAGGGTGACCTCCTCGGGGAGGTCCGGTCCTTACATACGGCCCTAAGTACTACCACGACATTGATTTGCGTTCCTAATTTGCTGACTACTCCAAAGTCTTGGTATTGTTTTGTGCTATGACATCGAGCCAAAGATCGGAAGGAATTATTTTTACGTGGGCTCTATCCGAGTTCAGGTAGGATCGACAGCTTGCATTCTTTATCTTTCTTATTTCTGAGTCCTAGTTATGCTAGTTGGGTTCAAGCCAGAGACATGCGTGTGTTTTCTGGTTGGGCAATATCAAAAGGAGTATGAATCACAGTTGAAGTTGTTTTGCAAGTCTGGTTAATTAGCGTGGAGTTTATTTCTGAATTCTAGTCGAGTTGGGCTTTGAGTCCGTGTGGGCCTGCGAGCCTTGGGTGCGTGTGTTAGTACTATAAATAGCCATGTAAAGATTAGACGTCATTAGTTTTTAGCTAAAAAAACCAAAAAATCACCGTGGGGCACCCAAGTTGTGCGCCGGTGTTTTTGTGAATTCGGCTAGAGTTCATTGATTGCCGCGAGGGCTGGATTTGTGGTGACCTAATACCCGTGTTGATCCTTTTTGATCCCATCTTTTCTTTTGTGTGTTGTGGTGCACATAGGAGGGAGATATTTTTGGTCACATCGAAACTCATAAATTTTTTCCCTACCTTATATTTCCTTATCTTTTCAAAAATTATCAGTAGTGCGGACAATCATAGATATACCTAAATTGTAAATTAATTTAATTGCAAAAAAGGAACCTGTCGTCATTTTAAATATCGTCCACTTGTGATTGAGTTGGATTTGGGGGGAGAAGACTCGTGAACAAATATCGCAATCATCGAGGGATTCGAGAAGTAGGTAGAAATTCATGATGAAGCACCAAATATGTATTGACGACCGCATATATATTGGAACAAAATTAAGAATCTTAAACGACTTTGGCACTTATATTGATCTGTACCAGTATACAGATGACATTCTAAACTAACTGAGGTATATGGCTCATCCCTAACTACAATATATTAAAACTAGGCCTACATCTCCTTTTAGAAGAAAAAAAAATAGACAGCCATATGTACTGTAACTACTACTGGAGCATGTGGTCAAGCATCTAGTTGATCTTGACTGCACCGGCCTTAGCTTGTTGCTGTTACGGTGATGGCTCTGCAGAAAGAAAAAAAAAACAAGAGAATCATAACACAAAACACACCATTAATTAACACGAGCTTGATCAAAATAATAAGGGTAAATTTTTTGTAGAAATAATTAGTTACCCGAAGATGGAGCAGCTGCTGCTGCTGGAGTAGGTGCAGGCATCAGCGGTGGCACTGGTTGCGCTGTAAAATCCAGCAACAAATTAATCTTCTTGCACAGAGACATGTATAATAATCCACAAAGATAATGCAAAACACAGGATGCGAGATATACGTAGAGAAGAGTAGCTAATGACTTACTGGAGCACTTGGCAAGCGTCTGCAGAGGAAGCGTGACGCCACATGTGATCGGAAGGGACATCATGCGCATGGAGTCAATGGGCGCTGGCATAAGCTTGTTGATGTCGCCGTTCATGCCGTGGCAGAGGCAGATGGGCGCGTTGTTGATGGCGCCTTGAAGCCATCGCAGCATGTGCTTGGGCGCGGTGCGCTGGTGCTGCTGAGGTAGTCCATGCATGGCATCAACCCCATCAACGACGATAGGCACTCCGTCGGTTGCGATGGTGCCGGCGAGCTCGGGAACCGGGATAGGCGACGGTGGGCTAGCAGGTGAGGTCGGGAACTGGGGACAGATGGCAGTGGGCTGGCGGAGGCTCGGCGAACCGGGGAGGCGGCGGTGGGCTACTGGAGGGCTTGGCGGACCGGTGAGGTGGCTTTCCTGGGAAGCTAGGTACTGGCGGCAGCGGTGGACAGCCGGGCAATGGTGGCAATGGCGGAAGCTTGGTAGTGGGAATGATGGAAAGCTCGGCAACGGCAGTAGCGGTGGGAAGCCAGGCAAAGGAGGGAATTGCGGAAAACCCGGGAAGCCGGGCAATGGCTGAGCTGGAGGAGCACCAGGGAAACCTGGGATGCCCGGGAAGCCGGGCTATGTTGATGGCTGCAATACATCGCCGTTGGTGGAGGCAGTAGTAGCCGTCTTCTCCGATGCTTCTTGATCTGCGGTGGCCGCGGGCGTGACCACCTGAACCCTGATCGCTTCCAATGGCTGCAGCGTAGCGGCGAGGGCGAAGGCGAGGAACAAGGCGAGAATGCACTTGGATGGCGCCATCTTCTGCATGTGGTGGAGGCTTTCTTTTGCTTGTGCGTTGTGGAGGACGAAACATACGGGGGGTGGTGATCGATTTATATAGTGCCTCTGGTCTGCAGATAGAGATCATGCTAAACACAATGAGCAGACTGGGTAGAATCGTTCTGGACATCTGCTCTATGAGGGGGGTTCTTCTTCTTCTTCTCAGACGGTTAATTCAGGCATGGCTAACTGAGAGTCTGGAATTAATACTTGTGTACGATTGAGAAGGACTCTACTGAATAAATAATGCTCCTGAAATCCTGAATCCTGAATAGTGAGAGTCCCAACTCCCAAATGGCCAAGTTTCTCAAGGAATAGCCGGTGCGTGCATTGGTATTGGATCGATTTGGACGTATCTCCCGTATGTGGATGTATCCTTGTGTTTTGTGGATATGTCTGTAATTCGGATCGTGGTCGAAGCCAATCACACGACATAAACAAGAAGGATTCTGCAGACTACGCTAGTCCAGATTATACGTGGCAGATAAAAAAGGAAACGCTCGCAGCATTCGGACGTACCGTTGACGCTTACAACACCAGGGAGCATCGCAAAGGGCAGGAACATGTTCAAGTTTATGGACATTTGATTTGCCAGTTTCCCTTCTATTCTAATAATCGACCCAAGTGCTATAACCACTTTTTCTTTCTTTATCTTTATTAATTGAAGCCTCCTCTAGAAGCCTCCATATTAATCATAGGGATAAAAAGCAATAAATCCCAACTTTAATCAGACAAAAGAAGGGAAAAACTAGATATTTCTACATTAATCGGAAGAATAAGAAGAAGAGCATCATAAGAGCATGGCCTCCATGCATTGCCACAGGCAACCGACTGGGACTAAGATCTAGTTAACACCGTCTTCATTATTTCCATAGCCAGATGCATAAAAATATCCATACACCCACTACTACAGAAAAGATCATCACAGATGGTTCAAAATCATCATTAGAGACGGTTTTCTGAATCTTCTGACTTTATGGGTCAGTAAAAGCATAATATCATCACAGACGGTTTTTTAACCGTCTGTGAAAAAAGCTATCACAGACGGTTCTGAACAATAACCGTCGATGATAGTCAATTATCAGCAGTTCTTGTTCGTAACCGTGCAGGAACATATACTATCACGCAGAGCGGTTTTTAGTAAAAGCATGCGTGATAGTTTTCTTTATTGCAAAAAAAATCAAATTTTGAGTCAAACCAATCAATTGCTAACTGGACAGTACTTTCCATATGCTCTTTCGATAGTTTGCAAGAAGATAATTAAAAGATACTCTCTCTCTCTCTCTCTCTCTCTCTCAATCAATCAATGGTTCACTCTTTGATGAGGACAAGGTCGAAGAGAGGCGTCCACCTCGAACCGAATCGACCTCCCTTGTCGACCACAGATGGGGATCCTCACTGAGAACGAAATATAACAGGATGGAGGGGACAAAATCAAAGTGAAAAGGAAACCTGAATAGGGATTTGGGGGGCAAAACTTCATGCTCACCTGAGGCCAAGATGGGGGCGGCCAGATCTGGCGGTATTGGTCGAGCCGCAATGCCTCGCTCACTGAATGCGCCATAAAACAGCAGGCTGCCGACGCATCTCGGCCTCCTGCGACAGACATGGAGCTCCTGTGCATCTCTCCTCCTCCTCCTCGTCGTCGACTGCGTCTCCTCGCCGGGGAATCGAGGGCGGTCGTTGGACCTCGGCGTGGGGAGGTGAGGGGGAGAGACTAATGGAAGACAAGACGAAGGTGGGTTTAATATATAAGGACAACGCTAAAACATTTCACCTCCCGCGCAAGCGTTCAAAAATTTCCGCGAATCACAGACGGTTTCAAACAAAAATTGTCTATGATAAGCTAATATCACAAATGGTTCATATTAAAAACCGTATATGACTCTGTGATTTTACCAAAACTTGGACGCACACAGAAATGCCTAACTCTGTGATTTCAAGTCATGGTAAAACCACTGAGTTAGGCATTTCAAGTCATGGTAAAATCAGGGAAGTCTTGGTAAAATTAGAGAGCTAGACATTTCAAGTCACAGAGTCAGGTAAAATCGAGAAATACTTATCACAGACGGTTTTTAGTACAAATCATCTATGATGAGATACTTATCACAAATGGCTCTTAGCGTATCTAGTAATAGAGACGGTCGCGCTGGTAAAACCATCTATGATTACCATTAACACTAACGGTTTTGGAAAATCATTTGTGATGAGGCATCCAGTATTAGCTTTTTTGTAGTAGTGATCGGGTCTTCGACTTCATAGTCTAAATCCACATTTGAGCAACTATGAGTACAAAAGTATTCAGCAAACCCTCACCGCAAATGCAATTGTATAGATGCAAGGCTTCCAATGAGGGGTTGTATGTTTGTTTTAGCACAAAACCAATTTGCTCAATTACTATAATTATTTTCCAATCCTAGGACTTAGATAGTTTAACTTAAAAACCAAAGTTTATTTTGTGCAAGCAATTATTATCTCGACCATGTTTACCCAACATGATCACGTTCCCAGCGACCATGCTTAACCAGCATGTCATAGTTCCACCCAAAATGTCTCAAATCCTCGATGACCATGTTTAACCAACATGTCCCGTACGTCCACAGTGACCATGCTTTACCAGCATGTCGCACATCACAACCACCATGCTTTACTAGCATGTTCCCATTTTCAGCAACCATGCTTTACCAGTTTGTCGTAATCATAACCACCATGTTTATCCAACATGTTTTAGTTCACAATTTTAAGTTAATAAAAATAACCAGTGACACTTTCTTGACAATCTCCATAACCGAGGGTACGGCTATTCAAATAGATTTATACACACTCTATAGAGGTTGTATAACTGTACCCAAAAGATTGAATCAACTCCTAATATTGGCCATGACACGCTTCGTTGGGCGTGCGATGGAGATGATCATAACAAAGCTTTTCCATTCACTAGCCCCGACACTAAACTGGCTTCGCCAGGTAAAAAAAAACCTCAGTTACCGAGATAGTGCCTATTACGGGGGGTCACTTCCCAGAATGTCCTTCACCAGGATATCTTTAATGAGGGACCCTCATTTATTAGGGAGTCAAGGTCCTTCCTTGTTTAATAATGTAACAGGGGCGCGGGTTTTCATGATACGGTGTAACATCCCGGCTTTTCTGGCCTTTTTTAAAAAAAAAATCAATTAAAAAGAACCATTTGGTTTTGATGAGAGTTCTAAAGCTTAACATGAGATTTTCGAATTAAAAGTGTTTAAAATGACTAAATCAAACTTCAACTAATCCAAAAGTTTGGTTTCTTTTGAGTTTGTTGGAGTTCTCTAGTGTTGTTTATCCCCTTTCTCTGTTTGCTCCGTGTTTTCCTCAGCTCAGCTCCTTCTTCTCCAGACCTCCCTTTCGATTGGACCTCTCCCTTGTTCCAGACCTCCCTTCCGTTTGGACCTCTCCCTAGGTCCAGACCTCCCTTCTGTTTGGACCTCTCCCTTGGTCCAGACCTCCCTTCTGTTTGGACCTCTCCCTTCGTTCAGACCTCCCTTCTGTTTGGACCTCTCCATCCGTTCAAGACCTCCGAGTCTCAGTGACTCTCCCCGTCCCCCCCCGACTATAAAAGCCTGAGCAGCTCTCTTTCATCACCTTTTTCGCACCCAATTCTCTTGCTCTCGCCCAGTTCATTGTGCTTCAAATTTCGCCAAGGAGCTAGTTGAAGCCCGCGCCGTCACCACCTCACCGTCGAAGAAGTTCGCTAGAGCACCCGCGCCGTCTTCGACTGCTGCCGTCGTCCCCTATCTCTCCCTCCTCATTCATTCCCTCTCTCTCTCTCGCCCTTGGTGAGTTCCTCCGTGCCTTGTTTTATTTCCGTGATCCTACGACTACGTTGCGTAGTCATGTTCCTTCTTATGACTATGTTGCCTAGTCGTATCCTTCTTGTATTCTCGGTACGACCATGTTGAGTAGTCGTACCCTTCATTGGACCTCCTTCCGACCCGTCGAACCTCTTCTGACTAGGTCGTTGGACCTCCTCCTCAAAACCCCCTCAAGAGCTCCTTTGACCTCCTCGGGACATCCTGCTCAGGACCTCCTCCTCAAGATCTCCTCCTTTGACCTCCTTAGGACCTCCCTCAACCTCCTCCCGACCAGTTGGACCTCCTCCCAACTAGTCGAGCCTCCTCCCGAGAGCCTGTTTTTAATTCGGTTCCTTGCTGTTGGTTTTAGTTTGTTTTGTTTTGAAGTTCATTTGGATTTCATTTGGTCGTTATTTGATTTGCTTCGTTCTCACGTGTAGATTTCGACAACTCCAGAGAGCTTGAGTACTTCGAAGAAGCAGACCCTCAAGCTTTCGAGTAAGGCAAGTCACACCCTTGATCATATTGATCCCAGTATCTCAAATTATTTAATTGCTGTTTCAAATTACTATTGCATGCTTATTTAAATTTAAGTAATTTAAATCTCTGTTTTAACTTCATAGCTATTCCTAATTCCTTTGTACATCCAAACTTGTTGATTGATTTGACCACCCCTTGTTACCTTAGTAAATAGCTAGTTGGTACATTAGTATGAACTAGCATGTTGCAAACCACTGTGCATAGTCAAAGCTTAGACCAAAAATCTTGATTTGGGAAGTTTTATTGCCAAAAGACCAATATTGTCTAAATGTTTTAACCATGACATTGGGTTGTCGTGGAAGTTCTGAAAATGTTTTTGAAAAGCAAAGAAAAAGAAAAATTGGTTTGGACTTGGGCGAATTGGTTGTTTGGATGGGTGCATGTTCATGCACGGGATCGATCCATTTCTATGGTCGAGGCCCAAGGTTCTGTTGGAAGTCTCCCAAGTCAATTAAGGACTGGTCTTCGAGCTACATCTTGCTAGCCCCATCGTGCAACCACATGTCCCGAGTATGGGCGGGACTTGGCTAACTAATTTGCAATGTTCCACCGTGGTCGTTCCATACGGTTGTGTGGGTGTCTTGACGACCTACTTTTCTTTATTCCCACCTGGCGCAAGAGGGGGCTATGAACTCGGCGGGTCTGTATCCGTCAAGGGCGAAACTTTAGCGAGGGGGGACTGCGGTGGAATGACGCATTGTAAAGGTCTTGGCACGTGCTCTAGACCACTTACCTACGGTAGTGAGTGGTGGTATCGACGGATGCCAAACAAACTAGAGAGGTCGTGTCGTGTGGGTAAAGCTGTACACCTCTACAAAGTGTAAAACTATTCGAATAGCCGTGTCCACGGTCAACGACATGCTAGCAAAACTACTCCAAGTTAGATCTTCAGTTTTGTTTTCAAAAGACTTCTTAAAATGGTTTTGGATGTCTATCCAAATAGGTTTGGGCAGGGAGCCTTGTGATAGAAGGGTATCCTTCACCACTTGTTGATGAATGTTATCCGACTATAAAACTAAGTTTTAGAAAATGAATTTTAGCTATTGTATAACTGCTTTGGAACTTAGTACTTGTATTTGGAAAGAAACTTGGCTTTATGCAAATCAACTCTATAAGCCTTCCTTTGAGATATCCTTGTATGCATGCATTCAATCTGTTACTTGACGAGTGTGACTTGCAAGCACAGTTGTTGTGCTCACTCTTGCTTGATTCATATTGAGCAGGAGAGGACGTCTACGAGGACCCCAAAGACCAGGACGTCTAGGCTGCGACCTTCAGACGATTGCCTGTGGCAAATCGTGTGGTCCACCTTGTTGTCTTTTTGCTTCCGCCATAATTTTTACTTGTCGGCTGTATGCCCCCTTTTGTAATCAACTCTGTTTTTATTTTAATAAAGTTGCGTTGATGGATGTTATCACATTTGTTCACTGTGTGAGCTAGCCGCTGATCCTTGGGACTAGCTCGGTTTGCACAAAGGGTTCGGGACCTCCCTGGGTCCGGTCTCCAAGACCACCCGGTGGTCCTAGGAGACCTTTGGGGAGATCCCTAGTCCAATCCGCAATCTTCCTGGTTGGGTCCATCGTACTAGGGTGACCTCCTCGGGGCGAACTGGTCCTTACAAAGTGGTATCAAAGCTATCTCGACTGCAGGTCGTAACCTAGTAGAATGGCCGTTATTTGAAAATTTCAAAACTTATTTTACAACAAGAAAAATAACTTGTTCTGTCCTCATCCTAGTTGTCTCTCTATCCTTACCTCCTTCTTGGTATTCTTCCTTACATTACTCTCTCCTCACCATTTTATAATGTCAAATGGATCCTCTTTCCCTTGAAATCTCTATAGGATCGAGCTCTTCGTGATCGAGCACTGGATGCCCTAGGAAGATTTGTGCAGATGGTTCAGACCCGCAACAGGTAAGTCTCTTGGGAGCCACTCTCGTTGGAATAACCAGTGTGTTTGGATGCCAAGCTAGGTAGCTTTGGAGAATCATTGATAAGACTAATTTTGGGGATTAAAGTTTTTTTAAGATTCACCGATGATTATAAGAAGTTCTTGCGAATACTAGAGTATGATGTTGGATATGCCTTGATTATGAATGGATTAAAGAAGTGTAGTTTGGTGGATTATATAGAATGCGCAACAAAAGATGATCGTGGAGGAAAGTTTTGATTGATCATGAAGGATATAGGAATATGAAGTACTGATTTGATTATTAGGATAATTTGGGTTTTCCTCGAATCTTGAGTTGATTGTAGAGTTGGTTGAATCTTTTGGTCGGATTATGAAGATATATCTTGATCGGATTATAGAATTGTATATACGTTGGTTATTGGATTATATGATCGAGGGATACCTTACCGATATTGGAGTTGGTTAAAATATTTGCTGGATAGATGGTGATAAAATAATTTGGCGGATTAAATTTGAATTTGTGGATTAAGAGAAGTCTTTTGGAAGGTTCTATAATGAAGATATTGGATTATGGAGGATCGTGATTGATAAATAGGCTTAAGAAAGGTAAGTGTCTACAAGATGAACACCCCTTTGCCAACGCATATATGCGTTGGTAAAAATCCAATTAAGTGTTGGGACGATCTATACCAACGCATTTACTATGCGTTGCCATTGAGGCCGTTGCGAGAGTCTGTTACAACAGATAAATAAGCGTTGGTAATAGATATGGAAAGGCGTTGCGAAGTAGCAACAGATATAGTCATGTTGTAACTACACTTGTATGCGTTGTTATTTACCATGCATGGATGACTTTTTACTATTTTAACAATGGATAAAATTATATTGTCACAACACATAGAAGCGTTGGTACTTGCTTATCGGGACCCGAAAATACATCTCAGGAACCCTCTGTGTATGCTGAACTAGTCCCAGATCAGTAGCTAGCTCACATAGGAAACACTGATGAAATACCATCCATTTATTCAATTTAACTAAAAAGATATGAGAATACAAATAATAATAATAACTGGACCTTATGGTCAACGTTTAATCAACTTGCCACGCTGGGCTAAAGAAACAAATAAACTCTTGCAGCTGAACGAAACTCTTCAAAAGGTCAATCAGCATGCCCACAGGCAATCGAGTGGAGAACACATCCTAATCCGCAAAACCTTCATAGTCCTCCTTCTGAAAGAACTCTTGGGCAGCTTGATATTCTTCAACTGTTGATCAAACAGAGGACACAAGCCATGAGTACTTTTGAATGTACTCAGCAAACCGTAGGGAAATGTATGCAAATAGTATTCATGCACGGCTTGACAAATGTTAGCTGTATGGTTCTTTTGTAGAAAACAGCATTTACGATAAATACAATAAATAGATTGAAATGCGTAGTTGAAAACAATAATAAATAATTAAACAATTTATTTGAAACGACTAGTGAACTTCCCATTCACTTCCCAACCAAGCCAATGATAAGTGAATCCCCTATTCACAAATCGACACAAACCACCAAGTGAATTACCTGTTCACCAAACAAACATTATATTCATCAAGTGAACATCTCATTCACACTCCGACTCATTTTAGAAGGAACTCTATCTCCCGTGTGAAATCCCCGGACATGTCCATAACCGAGGACGCGGCTATTCGAATAGATCAATTAACACTCTACAGAGGTTGTACACTTTACCCACAAGATATAACCAGTGTAGCAAGCACTAATCATAACAAAACCTTTCAGAGGTTTCATCTCAACAATTGACACTCACGTTGTACCTACAGCCACCCAAAACCTCATCGTGGTTGACGTACAACGTTGGACAGGGATGCGGCGAACCGTCCCACAATGTAGCCTTAGAAAAGGATACACACCTCCACCCAAATACGGCCTGAGTAGTCGAAAGCCAAAACTCAACAACATACTAGGTTAGGCCCGTCCCATACCAGGCATGTGATTGTACGAAAAGGCCCAGTTCAATGGCGCACAAGATTAAGTCCTTAACAAGCTACTCAAGCGAGAACTACCACAAACCCACAGCGTGTAGAAACACAGCCACTATCCACCAACCACTCGCTTGAGTGAAAACCATTTAGTTTAACCAAGACCAATGACACACCCAGTCATGGTACACAAGTTTTAACAAGAGTGGCTCACCACCACTATTCCATATTTCATTAAGTCAAGATTAATCATTATGACACATGTGATGATGAACCCATCGTAACTAAGCTGAAATAAGCATCTGATACGCTATCCATGTTGGTGATAAATATGTCCAACTAAAATTATCCAGGCGAGGGTGACAAAGGATTCATGGCATTCAATTAATCAAAGGAGGCATAATGACAACAGGTAATAACTAATCCCAAAACAATTTATATAAAGATAGCATGCAGTTGTATAAAACAATATACTTTTGAAATCATAGGTTCAATATGATCAAAGGACTATGACTTGCCTTGGAATAAATCCTGAGATTGGTCTTGATCTTGGTAGACTCCTCCTTGCTCAAAGCTTCCCGAAGTATCAATGTCTAATCGCAAACAAGGCAAATAAACCAAATAAATAAATAATAGAGAGCAATAAAACTCCAAAAATTAAATAAAAATCTCAGATAAATAGATCTTGAATTTAGATGAATTTAGGAATTTGGACAGACTCAAACGGAGTTCGGATGCAAAAGATATGGGCTTTGGAAGATTGCAATCCATGAAATAACCCTTAAAAGGATTTTCTGGAATATTCTGAATTATTTTCTTATTGAAAATTCCAGATTATGACGTTAGCAGGGAATCCAGCCGCCTAGGATTTGGATCCGACAGGTGGGTCCCACGGGACAGCGTGATGGCTCACGGTAGACTACGTCTACCGAGCCTTGGATTTGTGTTTGGGTGGAACCGACCACGCGGGCATTGACATGGCACCACGACATGTCGGCTCGGGTGCTAAGGTGGCGAGTGAGTTGGCGATGACCAGGCTGACCATGAGGCTGGTGAAGTCAGCGTTGCTGGCGAGGGCTCCTAGACCGGCCGACAACGGCGAGCGGCGGCGCGACAGCGATAGTGAGTGCACGCAACACGTAAAGCTCGCTATTGCGCTCACATCGGTATGCTTTTTGGCTCTGGAGGTCGATGAGGATCACCGGAGTTTGCGACGGAGCGGAGGACGTCGACGGCTATTGTCGGGAACAACAACTAGTGGTGCTCCAGGCCAAAGGAGAGATGCTCGAGGTAGCTCTTGCGACGAGGATGACGGTGGTGTAGTCCACGGGAGTGGAGCACCGACGACAGTGGAGGAATTTGAGTTCTTAGGGTTTCGGTGAAAAACCCTAAAGCCCGAATAGCGGCGGCTCGGATTGATCTAAGGAGAAATTGAGCTGGGGTTTGGGTTGAGGGTGTTCTCGCGATCCCGGGGTGCCTATTTATAGGGCTCGGGCAAGGCTAGGGGGGCATGCTGGCGGCGGAGGCCTAAACAAGCTCGAGATGAACCCGAGCGATTCTCGGAGATTGAAATGGAATCGGGATAAGATTTTTATGGATAAAGGTGCGGAGGGATAAGGAAAAAGGATTGACGCGGTTGGGTAGGATTTTTATTGTTAGAGATCCTATTTGGGCAAAGCTTTGAGAAGCCAGCCATGGCGGGTGCGGGCGGGACTCCGTGAGGACGATGACGCGGTGGAGGCGACGAAGTGGCGGGCCCCACATGGCAGAGGGCGATATAGCATACATACAGGCCAAGAGGTCGCATGAGGAAGGGCTAAGCGGGAGTGGGCTGAAGCAAGGAAATCGGGCCGCACAGGAGCGGGCCGGTTTGGAATGGGAAGCGGGTTTCAGCCCGAAGTGAAACTAATATTTATTAATAGTTTTTTTTTAGAAAATAGCAAGAACTCCAAATAAAACTTAGAAAATAGCAAATGACCTCGAAAAAATTCTAGAAAATATACCCAAGCTCATAAAATCCAAATAAAATAATTTTGATAACAGTTAATGTTGACATTAATCACATTAAATTGTTTTTGAACTATGAAAATTCCAATTAAGCTTTTAACTTTACCAGGAAAATCCAAATGGTTATTTTTCTTTTAAAACTTTAAAATAGACAAAATTTTTGGGATGTTACATTGCCATACATATGAGTTTTGCTATTTTGGCAACGGATATAATTAGGTTGCTGCAATGATTATAAGTGTGTAGAAGTCAAAGTAAAAAAGTCATTATCGGTCATAGCATAGTTAAAAAGAACACTCATATATTATAAACAAATTGTTGCATTACACAGAGAACCATCCACATAAGTGTAACACCCTAGTTTTCTGAGCCTTTTTGAAAATTTTCAAAATAAAAAGAACCATCCGATTTTGTTGCAGTTTCAAAAGCTTAACTTGAGATTTTCAGAATTTGGGTGTTTAAAATGACTAAACCGAACTTCAACTAACCCTAAAGTTTGGTTCTTTAGAGCTGTCAGAGCTCTCGTGTTGATTTCCCTTGCCTCCGCTTGTTCTGCTTTTCCCTTGGCTCAGCCCTTTCTCTCTAGACTTCCCTCTTGATTGGCCTTTGGTGCTGTCTTCCTTTTCTTGTCTGCTCGGACCTTCCCTTGCCTTTTGGAATTTCTCTCTGTCTAGACCATCCTCCTGGTCTAGACCATCCTTTGGGTCAGGACCTCTCTCTTAATCTCGTCTTGGTGGTTTGGACCTCCCCTGAGGTTTAGTCCTTCCTTTGTGGTTTAGACCTCCCTAGGTCTAGACCCACTCTCTAAACCTCCCCTCTGGATTCTCTCTGGTTCAGGCCTTTCCTCTTGTTTGGGCATTTCCTTATGTCCAGACCTCCCTTCTGTCTAAACATGCCCTTATGTCCAAATTCCCCTTGAGTTGGACATTTGCCCACGTCCAGATCCTTCCTTCTCGATCAAACCTCACTTGACCCCTCTAGACCTCCCCTCATATCTTTGGTTTGGATTTCCTTTATTCCAGGTCGCCTTTTTGTTGGTTTGAACCTCTTTATGGTTCAGACCTCCCCTGTGGTTTGGACCTCCTTATGTTCATTTGGATTTTCTCATGTTCTTTCGAACCTCCTCAGGTTCATTTGAAGCCCTTGGTGCTCACGTTGAACATCTTTAGGCTACATTGAACCTTCTTCTAATTCATCTGGACCTCTTTGTGTCCATTTGAACTTCTCTTTGGTTCATCTAGGCCTCCTGTGTTCACTTGGACCTTCCTTGGATCCTGTGAACTCCTCTGTGTCCCTTGGACCTCTCTGTATTCATTGGAACCCCCTCTGAGTTCATACGGACTTCCTGGTATTTAATTGAATCCCTCTCTTGTTCACTGGAATGCCTAGTGATTCATTTGGATCTCCCTGTGATCAAATGGACTACCTTCTGTTCATTGGATCTCTTTGTGTTCAACTAGATCGCTTCTTATTCAAATGAACCTCCTTGTGCCCAATTGGGTCTCTGTGTGCTCAAGTGAACCTCCCCGGGTTCATTTGGAACCTCCCTTGGGTACAGTCGAACCTCCTAGAGTTCATTTGGACCTCTCCGTGTCCATTTGAACCTCTTTTGGACCTCCCTGGGTCTGTAAGGACCTCCTTTGGATTTATCTTAACCGTTGAGACCTCCCCTATATTGGTCTTTACCGTCGAGATCTCCTTGATCTCCTCTTGACCATCGGGATCACCCTTGAGTTTATCCTGACCGTCAAGACCTCCTTTGGACCACTCTCTGTGGATCTCCTCTGTTGGATTCCTCTCCCCTTGAAACCCTCCGTCCAGACCACCCTTCATCTAGATCTAATGGTCCAGACCTCTCCCTCGTTTTGATCCAAGGGTCAAGACCTCCTTTGTGTTGTCTTCTTTGGTCCAGGCCTCCTTAGGTCTAGACCTCCCAAGTGCTTGGACCTCCCTTGGTCCAAACCTCCCTCTTTGGTTCTGTTCTGGTCTAAACCTCGCCAAGCCTAATCCTTCCCCAGGTTCATTTGAGTTCCTTCTACACTCTCTCGAACCTCTCTGTGTTCACGTGGACTTCTTCTTTGTTTTGATCCATGTAACTCTCTCTGGAAGTTCCCTCCTCTGCCAACCCGGTATTACCACCCCCAACTCGCAGTATCAACGTCCTTCAGGACCTCCCTGTGTCCTTTAGGACCTCCTTCATGTTCATTTGGACCTCCCCTTTATTAGATCTGGCCGTTAAGACATCCCCTTTGGAGATCTTAACCGTCCAGACCTCCCCTTTGTTAGATCTAGCCGTTAAGACCTCCCCTTTTGGAGATCTTAACCGTTTAGGACTCCGCCCCCCCCCTTGCTCTCAATCTTGACCGTTGGGATCTCGTTTTGGAGATCTAACCATCAGGACCTCCCCGTCGCTTTTGATCTTGACCTCAGACCTCCCGTGAGCAGGTCTTTTGGACCTCCTGTCCATAGGACCTCCTCATTGTTATGTCTTTTGGACCTTCTGTCCATAGGACCTCCTCATTGTTGTGTCTTTGGACCTCCGGTCCTGTGCTTAGACCTCCCCCGTGGGTGAGGACCTCCCTTGACCTCTGCGGGACCTCCTCTAGGTCACCACAGGACCTCCCCTTGAGCTTTGACTGGTCTCATTTGTCAGTCACGACCTCTTTCTTTATCCTTTGACCATGTCCTTTGCACTTGGAAGTCCTGAAAGCATTTAATGCTTGTTATGTCGCATTAAATGCTACCATCCTTTTTGCAACTCCCGTGCTATCTTTGTGTCACTTCTTGTACTAGCTCCCATCTTTTCCTCACCTACTCTTGACCACGTGTGCCTTGAACCTCCCAGCAACTCTAGCTTTATAAGCTTGTGCAAGCTCTCTTCCTTTGCTTTTTCCTCATTTTTAGCTCTCTGGCTCCCACAGCTTGTTCTCTAGACCTCCCTCAAACCTCTAGACCTCCCTCGACCAGCTCTTGGGACCTCTTCTCCAATCCATCGGACCTCCTTCGGCCAGCACCTTCGACCTCCTTTTGAGGGCCCTTCCTTAGTTCTCCTACTCTATTCGTTGCTATTTGGTTCATTTCTGGAAGCTCTTTGGATCTTACTTGGTTGCCTTTTCTGCCTTGCTTTGTTCACGTGTAGACCTCGATGTCGCTGGTGAGCCTGAGCTTGTGAGGGAGAAGATCTGTAAAGCTTTCAAGCAGGAGGCAAGTTACACTCTTCTCATATTGCACCCATTATTTCACCCTATATATGTTCTGTTTTAAATATTAATGCATGCTTACTTTACTAAGTTATTTCAATACATGTCTTTAAATTCATAGCTATACCTAAATCCTTTGTATGGCCCCTGTTGACCTTGAATCGAACATATTGTCACCATAGGAAAACCTGGTTGCTACATTAGTAAGAACCAGGAGCAATTGTGAAATCATATGCTTAGTCTTGGAGGTTTTGTAAATGTTTTGAAAAGCAAAGGAAAAGGAAAATGGATTTGGACTTGGGCGAAGTGGTTTGCTTGGCTGGTGCAATGTTTATGCACGGGACCGTGTCATTTCTATGGCCGGTGCCCAGGGTTTGTGGTGGTCGCCCAAGTCAATTAAGGACTAGCCTTTGAGCGATCCTTTGCTAGGCCTATAATGGGCTATGCCTCACCGTACAACCACATATCTCCAGAATGGGGCGTGGGACCTGGCCAACTAATTTGCAAAGTTCTACCACAGTTGTTCCACTTGGATGTGTGGGAGGTCTTCTATGGCCTATGGTCTTTTATAACCTATGTTTCCCACTAGCGTCAGAGGGGGCACCCCAATAATCCGAAGGGTTTCTATCCAAAGGGGCGATCTGCGAAACCTTAATGAGGAGGGGCTGTGGTGGAATGATGCATTGTAAAGGCCTTGTGGTGATCCCTTAGTCACACACCTTCAGAAGTGTGTGAGTGGACAGTATATGGGGATCGTCTCATGTGGGTAAAGTGTACAACCTCTACAGAGTGAAAATTATTCGAATAGCCGTGTCCACGGTCATGGACGTGCTGGCAAAAGACTACTCAAAGTTAGACTTTTAGTTTTGTTTTCAAAAGGCTTTGACAAATTGGTTTGGGGATTTCTATCCCATGGGTTGGGCAGGGAGCCTTCTGACAAGAGGGTATCCTTCACCATCTTGATGATGAATGTTATCCAACTGAAAACTGAGATTTACAAAATGAATTTTAGATATTGTATAACTGCCTTGGAACTCAGTATATGTAATTGAAAGAAACTTGGCTTTACGCAAATCAACTATATTATGCCTTCCCGTTGATATCCATTATGCATGTCATTCTGTTAATTGACGGGTGTAACTTGTGAGCACGGTTGTTGTGCTCACTCTTGCTTGAAATACAATTTTGAGCAGAAAGGAAGCCTTATGATGAGCTGTGTAGTGGACCAAGTGGTCCTGGACGACTAGGATGCGCCCTCCAGCCGATTGCCTATGGTGTATCGGATGGCCTTTATGTTTATCTTCCGCTGTGTTCTGGTTTGTTGGCTTGTATGCCTCCCCTTTGTAAAAAACTTTGTTGATATTAAAAAAGATCTCGTTGAAGTGTATGCTACCACTCTTGTATGCTGTGATGAGCTAGCTATTGATCCTTGGAACTAGCTCAGTTGCACAGGGGACCTTGGAGTGCCCGCAGTCCTCCACGACCTCCTCAGGGACTCTCCCAGGACCTCCAGGCGGTCCTACCGGACCTCTTGGGTAGTCCTGGAGGACTTCCGAGAGGTCCTGCTGGACCTCTTGGGTGAGCCTCTGGTCAGGTCATCGCCCAAACTAGGAGACCTCCTGGTTTAGCCGCGATAGGACCTCCTGGGTCCTGTTGTAGCTAGGCCTAGAGACCTCCCAAGTCGGGGTGTTACAATAAGACATGATATAAATATTTTACTTTAACATCATTTCCTAACAGAATGAAATCTAAATGTAATGAAGATCTTGAACATCATTTCCTAACAGAATGTAATGTAAATGTAATGAAGATCATCTGCCTATGCTACCATTCTCCACCTTGCATTGACCATGTCATCCATAGCATCATCCATTTATCTTATCAACCTACAATGAAAAATTAGAGTCCATTAATGCACTATTAGGAAGAAAAAAGAATCACAATATTAAAGTAACAAAACTAAGAGGAGCACCATACATAAGTTGATGGCCATGCAATATCAGCTCTTACTGCATGACCAATCAATTTGTAGCCTTTGTATGGCCGTATCAATTCTTCATATTTCGCAATTACAAGATCGACATGCACCGTCCAAAATTCATTTCCTAGCTGAACGCCATCAAGTTTATCTTTTGGGTCACAACTTATGATTGTAGCAAGAGCCACATCCTTATTTGTATTTTTTCAGCTTTTCAAGAATACTTTAGTGCCAACCTAGTCCACACATATAAGTACATGATCAAATATTTTACAAAGGATGCAGTTAAATATTTTTAGAGAATCATGGATCAAATAAACATAAAGATTGTCGTACTGCTATCGAATTGGTAGCCATCCAATTAAATGTACTACGCTGTTGTTTCTACAAAAGATATTATGTGGAACATTAGTATGCAATTTAAATAAATTATTAGCAAAATAGAAATAGAGGAGACAAATTTAGAAGGTGTATCTTATACATCAACAAGCATGGTTGCACTAGCTCCTTTTGCGGTTTTTTTGTTCTGGACGACATGCTAATAACAAGAGGTCAAATAATTAGAAATAAACATTGAAGTACTGAATAAAACAGAATGTGTAGTGTTCATATTTAATTATTTGCTAAATATGTAATCAGCAGAAACATAATTGCTAAGAATAATTCTTACCTTGTCATGAGCCATTTGATGTTTTGAGCAATATGAAGGTGCTTCATGATCAGCAACCAGTAGTGTATGCTGTTTTAGTAACCTCACATTCTAAGAGAAACGCCAAAAGCATTTGTAGTAGAAATAAATGTCAGTTACCTTGATAGCATTACTGTTGTTGTATAGGACCAGCCTGGTGTCATCGTGGACATGACTTTCTTTGGTATGCCATACAACCATAATAACTAGTGAATTCATGCAAACTATAATAAGACAAAAATGTTATTTGTATACATGATGAATCGAAAAAACTACCTTGTGTGCAGCAGAAACTTTTATATGCTTGTATTGTATTATTATCTTGGGTATAAATTTCCTTGTCCTATAGTGAAAGACAACAATTCATTACAATCAAACATTGTGCGAGTTTTAACTGTTAGATCACCCTGAAGGCAAGAACCGAGTAAAAAACATATTTAATATCATCAATAGTTATTATCGATGATTGCTACCACATCTAATTTTGTTCAGATGACACATCGGAATGACAATGATACAAAGATAAAAATGAGCTCGGTTATGCACTACCCATCGATTTTCTTGTGTTCAGGCATAGCCCGATTAGGTGTATATCCAACTAAAAATATTTTATAGGATCGAAACCGCCGGTGTTTATATACTACTAATCACACATCTTTTCATTGCGTAGAGCTGTCATGAATTGTAACTATTTTAAAAACTTTGTACAATCCACAGAAAAATTAATAGAAGTTCAATCTCAAGGCATTCTGAAGAGGGAGATTTTGGAGGGGTTCTGAGACATATTAGTTCAACGTTGTTGACACTGCAAGGAGCTAGTGCCAGCCCGTCCTCGAAGTTGCCATTTGGTAATAGGCCTGTACGCTCAAGTTTATCGAATTGTCAGAATTCATACACGTACAAAGGAAGGGAAAACAAGCATTTGTATCACAGTGAAGAAAAAAAGCACTAATTCATTGAAAGTTGACATGCACGTAATTTTTTCTGTATTTTATGCAGTGAAATAAAACTAAAATTTGGTATGTCAGCCACGACAATGGTATCACTATGATTTGAATTGAGCATGGTCCAAATGGATGCAAATTGACTTCAGTTCTTAGTTTAAGAGATTGCACAATCAAGATCAGCCAGTCCAGTTTAAAATCATAACTAGGTACCATAAATTAGAGTATTCTCAGAATAAATAAAAGCTTAATCAGTTCTTCAACGTTCAATCATGCATACACCTGATCTATATATTGTCAAACTTATTGAGGATCACTGATAACTAACACATCTCAGGAGAACCCCCATGACCTACGAACTATTGCAGGTCCATGCCATGTGACGGTACGGAAGAACTTGTGGTTCTGAAATAATCAAATTATATGTGATACATACATCATGAATATGAGACAGCGATCGGAACCTTGGATGCCACACTCTGGCACTCTCTAGGATCGTATCTGGAACTAGTAAGTCAACGCCTGCTTTTGTGTGACATATATGCGCATAACTGAAATTGAAAGGGGTCGTTGCACACTGGATTAACTGATTAATGCTAATGATTTCTATTGCTAACCATAGCATAGCCTAGTTGTGTGGTGTCCTATCTCACTGGTTGATGGATCATAGATTGAGAGTGATGTGCAGTTGTTCCCGGTTACTACTTGGTAACTAGCTTACCATCCTGTGAGGCTGATTTACATTAACTTACTTATCACTTACGACCTTGGGTAGTACCAAACAAAGACACATAGAGTACCAACATAATGTATTCCTACTCAACCATAGTGAGTTACGAACATTATATAAATGAGCAAACCTTGTTTCAAGAGGAGCGTTTGCTTGGTGGTTGCAAATCGTCGTCCTGGAAATCATTTTGCTTGCTCTGTAGTGAAAGAGAAGAAATGAATACTCTCTTAAACGCTAGTTGGAAAATAATACTATTTCCATACACTACCATCATATTATTTTGCTACACAACCATACTAAATTCTTGACCGGGGCAATCACCATATAATGTCTGTGTACAGTAATAAAAATGAGAGTTGGACGATATTTATTTAAGCACTTTATATTTCAATGCACAAACTATGGTTCTTTTATAAGATTGTAGATTGCTAGTGAATGTCATTGTTTCTTTGCACATCAGCATAAAACTGAATGTTGGACAGATGTTTGACATTTGTAGTAGAATAGTTATATAGATCAACAAGGAGTAAGATGAATAGTTTGTAGAGTTCAGCTATGTACTTTCCTTTTTGAATTTTGTCCATCAACATGATGAGCATCTTGGGGTATAGACACCAGATCTAAACTTTACTGTAACAAAGTAAATTAGAACATACAGCGAATAATGGAGAAGTTATTTCAATTTACCTCATTTGTTTGTCCTCTTTCCAAACTTGTTGTCTTCTCTTTTAATTCCAGAATCATGGCATCTTGATTCTGAACATGTTTTTCAACCTTTTCCATCTGAAGTCTAAGAGAAAAACATCTTCACTTGATGCCCCATCCAATGAAGTAAGATTTATGTTCTGAAGGCGACGTGAAGTTGACTGATCAAAAACTTGATTAGGATTTGGGACTAATCCCAAACCATGCACACGCCCAGGCTTGTCTGCTCCTAATATTTGATTCAATGCATCTCCTTTCCAAGCAGTCTTTCCTTGACTGGCATCTGCTAAATCTGGCTGTTGGACTAAGAGTGTCTTCAAATCACCCTTATCATATGATCAATGTAAATAAAAATAATATCTGAAATCGCAATGTAAAATATCAATGATTCATAGTTGACAACATACCACGTGCCCATTTATGTTCTTGTCGCTTTTGTGCTGATGTGTATGGATGTACAAAACAACCCTGTGTGGATTCTTCTTTTCAGAATTTTGTTTTCTCTATTGAATATATGATTGAATTATTAACGAGTCGATAATCCATATATAACTTATGAATGGAAAAGGAGATGCATATAATTACAGATCTACAATACTTACCAACTCTTCTCTATTTCGAGCAAAACTCTTTGAACCAGCTGTATGTTTCGACTTCTTCTTTGCACAATTTTTCCTATTTTGCTCACTTATATCCTGTCAAAGAATTAGCAAATACAGAGAATCACTTCATTTTGATAATTTTGTAGAAAAGCTAATCTATTAGAACAAAATGTAAAAGAAAAATCTGACGGTGTCTATGTACCTGTGCTTTCTTGCTCATCCAGTTATTGACAAGAGCATTCCACTAGTCAGCAACCACACCTTTTGGGACATTGTTATAATTAACTTCCATACTCTTATGCACATCAAAATAAAGTGATTTTCAGATTTGACTTGTGTTGCCTCCATTTTTCTCCAATACTTCTTAATATATATTTTTCCATTCGAGGAGCATAAAGGAATCTCATCTGCGTATCCATTAAAAAATTAATATGCAAACAAATAAAATGTAAAGCATAATATTATAAGTTGGCAAAAAAGTAGGATGTTTACTTTTACTTGCTCAAGTATATTCTTTTTATTTTTTTTCTTCATTGGTATTTCTTTCTTTCTTTCCTATTAGTGTCCTCCAATCTGTATAGCTCAAGCTACACAAGCATCCATTCCTAGCAACCATGCCAAGAAAATTGCCTAGAAGTCCAGCTTCTTCACCAATTGCCTGATTGAGATTATTACACTCAACAATAATTCTAAGCCCTTTTGGGAGGTTCCAAACATCCTTCAGTTTTGTCTTCCCACACTTTCTGGTTTCTCCATTTTCATCTGTTCGGTGTTACATTGCAAAAACAAATTCAATGTTCAACAAGCGAGTAATCAACATTTCTTATCATGAATACTGAAGAACTATGTAATTACCTTGAATGTTAACATCAACGTCATCATCATTATCTATCCGGCCTTCTTCAACATTGCTAGATACCGGTTGAAGTTCAGGTGATGCAGCATGTTCTTGAGGGTGATTCTCTTGTCCAAAATGTTCCTCTAACATATATTGATGATGGCATTGGACAACACGCATTCTGACGAGGATTAAAACCTCTATGTATTATCTTAATACATAATAAAAGACTATACGTCTTCATGGTCGTAACCCCTAAGGCTAACGACCTCACTGGTCGTAAGAATTCGAGAGGTTACATAAGGGTACCCTGTTCGGACAAGGTCCTATACCTAGTCTCCGACCAGGTAGCTGCTCGGAGCAGCTATGAACTAGTATCTATAACTGATCCCAAGTATATTCTTACCGTACGATGAATATAGTATGTGTTGTATACTTCATATCGCACGGTTACATAGTCCTAAAGACACTGACAACAACCACGATACGGTTGAGTGTCTCTAAGACACTTAACCGTAGAGCAGTTAACACATTGTTAATCGGCGCCTCGACTCAACCACAACGCTTCACTAGGGATGCCTTCTCCAGGAGTAACTGCCACCTCTTCGGAAGTTATTTAAGGGTGGAGCACAGAAGACCAAAGGGCAGAGGGATATGGAGAAGCACATCGACAATCACAATCTGTTCTGAGACAAGCAAGACAGCATCATCAGATTAGAGCATAGCAATCTCCATATTCGGTGTAATTAGGATTAGTCTTTAGTCGGGTTGTAAGCACCCCCTGTAAATCCAGTTCATATCAATAAAGAGTGACACCATTCTATCCCAGGAAATATCGTGTCATTTTCCTCTTTTATTTCATAAGATCGGCGATTCGATCGGCAACACGTTCTTCTACCCCTTGGCATATCTGCCGAACCAAATTGTTATTAATTGTATCTAGAATTGATTGAGAGAAGCAATTAAATTATGAGGCATTCATTCTTATAGCTGAATCAAAAGAACAAAACTACAATTAAAAAAATCAGTATAGCAGTATATTAGAGGGTGAGTTTTTCACTAGTTTCCAGTAAGAGACATACTATCTTTCCAACAAGAGACATACTATCTTTCCCAATTTCATTAGGTGCAGATCAAGTGCAGGTAAGTACAGACTAAGAGCATCATGGTGAATAAGATAAGAGGGTGAATTTTCCACTAGTTTCCAGTAAGAGATATACTATCTTTCCCAATTTCATTAGGTGCAGATCAAGTGCAGGTAAGTACAGACTAAGAGCATCAGGGCATGAGTCTAGAAATGCATCAGGTAACTGAACAAGCATCAGGGCATGAGTCTAGAAACGCATCAGGTAACTGAACAAGCATCAGGGCAATGAATCTAGAAATGCATGAACCATAGACAACAAACATCAGGGCATGAGTCTAGAAATGCATCAGGTAACTGAACAAGCATCAAGACATAAGTTTAGAAATGCATGAACCATAGACAACAAACATCAGTGTAACACCCTGGCTATTCGGAAGCCAAGATGTCACCTAAATAATCTAACATACAACCATAATGCGGAAGAATTAGAACACCATCTCATCTAATAACAAAAAGAGATCAATATTCAATAGGACCATATCATGAATATAGTCCGAATTTAAGCAATAACTATCGAAGGAACAATCAAAGATCACAAGTACTACTGAATTAACCATAACATAGCCATAGGTATCATTCATCATCTAAATTTATTTATTACAGTTCATCAATAACGAATGAAAGATAGAACTAAATCATAATCTTGGACTTGAATAGGGTGAAGTGAATAAGTAGTGCGTGTCTACTCCCTCCCAATAGAGCCAACATCAATGATCACCTAAAATAAACAAACAACGCAAGAATGAGTCCGAGACTAAAGCAAAGCAAGTGAATAAATGGGACATACAACAAACATGATCAAGCCAACATCATTGAAGAATATGAATAAATCACAGAACAAATATTTGAATGAATGGAATGAATGGATTGAATGAAATGAAGGGACTACACACATGCATATACCGGTATTGCTAGTGACACACCCGTCGGTGTTCACCTAAGCCCGCATTTAACAAAATACGGGGATCCAAATCCCGTATGAAGAACGTTTCATACGGGTATCCCAATCTGCCCACATTGGAATGGTGGGTCTTACGTGCCTATACTGGAATTGATTGGTCTTTTTAATCCACTCCTGTGGATAAAACATGAATAATGGATGCATGGAATGCAATATGTATATTGAAAAGACATGCTCTCTAATCATGGAGATAACACATATGGAAGGAACATGAACATTAAATATTATCATGGATCTTAGAAAAACACAATATCAACATCAAACATTCAATATTTTCTAATTATCAGAACATCAAAGTACTTGCCTTCCGCGATGCGACGCATTATTAGGCAATGGCGGTGCTCCTAAACCCGAAGCCTCTCTGCCTACACAATATATACTCGAAATAAGAACAACATATAACAGGACACTTCCATTAACGTTCTACAACGCCTTCCCGACAACCCACAATTAACTAATTAGATCTAATCTGAAAACAGACGACACAATCATAGAACTGATTCTGGACAGCAGCACGGAATCACTCATATCTAATGATCTGTTACTCAGAATGAGGTCAGCCCAGATCCTATGGAAACTTAACGAACATATCTATGAAAACCTAGTTGGTGAGATAACCCAATTCGGCCAAAATCAATATACTACAGGCAGATGAACTTGAAAGACAGAATCTGTCCCGACGAAATGGGTAGCAGTAAAGAAAATAACACAACTTTTGATCTACAACTCCGATTAAGGCGTTCTTTAACATTCTGGAAATTTTACGAAATTTACTAAAACAAACTAGTTGGGTAGAAACCCTGAATTTTCCTCTAACATAAACATATCTTAAAAGACAGATTAACAGATCAATCTCGTAAGAATTCTGGACAGCAAGAATGAAACTATCATAACTTTTGATCCGTATATCAGAATTAGGTGTTCTTGGTGGCCACGGAAAGCTAAATATATTATCTAAATATTTCTAGGATATGGACATCTTGAATTCTGTCTTGAAGAATCCGAAATCGACCACGCAAGGTACTGGACAGAATTGAACGTCTACCGGCAGCAAAACGATCCAACCCAATTAATCGAAATCGCCTCTAATCATCAACAAATAGCGGGGAAAACACTTCGTTACCCTTGTAGACCCACGGGAAGACGATGATCAAGCCTCGAAGAAGATGATCCCTTCGCTTCTCCTCCTTTCTCCCCTTTTCTTCTTCCTCCCGATGGCCGGCAGCAAGGAGCAACAAAGGGGGCGACATGGAGGGCGTGGCAGTAGGGACAGGAGGATTTGCTACAGTGGCGGTGTGCTACAGTAACCATGTGCTACAGTAAAAGTGCCTAGGGTTTGGTTGCCCCCTTCTTAAACCAACTTCCCACTTAGGCCAAACAACATGGCCCGAAAGCCCAAGATTATTTCTCCTCTAAAAAATCTGATTTCTCTTTTTAATTCCTGTTAAATATCTTTCTCATTTCAATTAATTCTCTAATGTTAAACAGGATATTACGTAACCGCTGCTGGATACTTTCTTTGTTAGGAGAAATTCGAAATTGAATAAATTCCCTCTCCTGAATAATATTCTCTCTATTTGATATTCGGGGTATTACAATCAGGGCATGAATAAATAAAAGCATAAAAATCAGTATATCAAGAAATGGGGAAAACAAATCAGGGTTAAGTTCTAGGGTCAAGCCATGGCACGCATGGCTGGGCCGCCATGACCATGGGCGCAGCCATGCGCAAGCGGGCACGCTAGCCGGGGAGGGGCGCATGGGGGTGAGCCAAAGCGCGCGCACAGGTGCGGGCGAGCCCGGGGTAGGTGCGAGCCGAGGGGAGGAGCAGCCACCAGGCACCGGCGGCCGGAGGGTGGGCCAGTAGGGGGACGGGTGCAGGTCAACGCAGGCCGAGGGGAGGTGCACCACCAGCCCGACGGCCGAGGCCAAGCTGGTAGGGGGTTAGTGAGAGCGAGGCGTGGGTGGCCTTGACGTCTTGGGACCCAAAGTGAGATGGAGACAGAGAGCAAGGTCACAGAGAGAAGAGGGAGGCCGAGATTGGGATTGGGACGAGAGGAGAGGAGAGGAGTGGGCGGTGTGCAAGAGGTTGACCTGTGGGAGGGGGAACGCTACAGCCAGTTGCGGAGGAGCTGGGGAGGTGTGGATGGGGAAGAAGAAACCCACACGATTAGAAACCGATTTATGTGGAGGCGTGAGCAGATTTTTAGCGGAGGTGAGAGGATTTTTCTTTATATAATTATAGAAACTAGCTGTTATAGTACCCTTTCTATGGAAGGTGGGGTCACAATAGATATTACCCTGTAAAACCAAAAATTTGGTGGGATTAGAGACTCTGAGAGAGGGAAAACAGTGGGATAAAAAATGACGCGAGAAAAATGGAGGGAGATGAAAATAGTTTTGGAAGTTGAACTGCAGAAGCAAAACCATACCACAAAATTTCGCTACTAGAATTCATTCAGTACAGTGCAAGATAAATCATGGAAGTAAGCACACGGTCTTTTGCCTACGCCATTCGGCTCTATCAGCCTATTCAAGCGAGCATTTGTTCTCCGAGTGAGATGAAAATTTCACCGGGTACTCCCACTTGCATTGCTACCATGTCACAGAATTTCTCCACTAGAATTCATTCCATATTGTGTATGATAAATCATGGAAGTCAATACACGCTCTTTTGCCTGTGCCGTTCGGCTCTATCAGCCTATTCAAGCGAGCATTATTCTATGAATGAGCTGAAAATTTCTCATAGGACTCCCACTAGCACTCCTACCATGCCACATAGTTTTGCCGCTAGGATTCATTCCGTGCCATGCAGGATAAATCACAGATGTCAGCACATGCTCTTATGTCTATGTCATCGGCTCTATCAGTCTATTGAAGCGAGCATTGATTCTCCGAATGAGCTAAAAATTTCACATAAGACTCCCACCTACTCTGGTACCATGCCATAGAATTTTGCCGCTGGAATTCATTCCGTACTATGCATAATAAATCATGGAAGTTAGCGCACGCTCTTTTGCCTAGCTATTCGGCTCTATCAGCCAATTCAAGCGAGCATTGGTTCTCCGAATGAGGTGAAAATTTCACATAGGACTTCCACCTTCTTTGCTACCATGCCACAAAATTTCGCTACTAGAATTCATTCCGTACAGTGCAAGATAAATCATGGAAGTAAGCACACAGTCTTTTGCCTACACCATTCGGCTCTATCAGCCTATTCAAGCGAGCATTTGTTCTCCGAATGAGATGAAAATTTCATCGGGTACTCCCACTTGCATTGCTACCATGTCACAGAATTTCGCCAACGGAATTCATTCCATATTGTGTAGGATAAATCATGGAAGTCAATACACGCTCTTTTGCCTATGTCGTTCGGCTCTATCAGCCAATTCAAGCGAGCATTGGTTCTCCGAATGAGGTGAAAATTTCACAAAGGACTTCCACCTTCTTTGCTACCATGTCAAAAAAATTTGCTACTGGAATTCATTCCATACAATGAAAGATAAATCATGGAAGTAAGCACACAGTCTTTTGCCTACGCCATTCAGCTCTATCAGCCTATTCAAGCAGCATTTGTTCTCCGAATGAGCTGAAAATTTCACTTGGTACTCCCACTTCCATTGCTACCATGTCACAGAATTTCGCCACTGGAATTCATTCCGTATTGTGTAGGATAAATCATGGAAGTCAATACACGCTCTTTTGCCTATGCTGTTCAGCTCTATCAGCCTATTCAAGCAAGCATTTGTTCTCTGAATGAGCTGAAAATTTCTCATAGGACTCCCACTAGCACTCCTACCATGCCACGTAGTTTTGCCACTAGGATTCATTCCGTGCCATGCAGGATAAATCACAGATGTCAGCACATGCTCTTATGTCTACGTCGTCGGCTCTATCAGTCTATTGAAGCGAGCATTGGTTCTCTGAATGAGCTAAAAATTTCACATAGGACTCCCACCTGCTCTGGTGCAATGCCATAGAATTTCGTCGCTGGAATTCAAGTCATGGTAAAATCAGAGAGTTAAACATTTCAAGTCATGATAAAATCAGATAGTACAACATTTCAAGTCATGATAAAATCACCGAGTCACAAGACATTTCAAGTCATGGTAAATTCATGAAGTAAGACATTTATGTGTACGTCCAAGTTTTGGTAAAACCACAGAGTCACAAATGGTTTTTAATATGAACCTTTTGTGATTCGCAACGCAGGAGAGAGGAAATTTTTGGACACATGTGCGGTAGGACGGAAATTTTTGGACGTGTGCGCGTGAGAGCGAAAAATTTTGGACACGTGCGCGGGAGGGCGAAAATTTTTGGATGCGTGCGCGGGAGGCGACATGTTTCATTGTTGTTGAATTTACTTTGAATGTGGACAAAGATGCATGGAGAAGGTTCTATTTCTATGCAAGCAAATGTTTTGCAGCAGGGAAATGTTTCATTGTTGTTGAATTTACTTCGAATGTTGACTGAAGGCACTTCTGCAATATGTTTTGGATGTACTGTCTTATTTTTAGTCGGCATTCATAATCATTTATGGGAAAATAGAAGGGAGTTAATCATGTTATTTGTATGAAACTGCTAGAATTAATTCACCATTTTTTACAGTAACATTTGTTTATGATTACAATCAATCCCAAAAGGAAAAAGTTATGAAAATTCTTCCGGTCAAATTCCTACTCCACTCCAAACCAGATAGCTTCTGACTTCTTTGGACCCAGCTCCTATGACGCTCATCCAGCAAAACTAGTATCCTCCGCATCAAGGAACATAATCCAGCAAAACTAGTATCCTCCAACGCCCAGCTGCTATCATCAAGTAGGGCAACATCTCAAACCCATAGTACTTCTATCAGAAATCAGTATCCAGACTCTTCACCTAAAATCAATGGCACAAAAAAAATTCAGTTATGAAGCTCAACGTTAAACACAGGGCAGAGCACACCACTAGAAAGACATTTTAGTATTCTAACATTGATATTCCTATAGTCACAACACCCAGCAAGGTTCAGTACTCTAATGGCAGTAAGGCTGCATTCAAAATTGACAAATATGGCAGCAAGGCTCCATTCAAAATTACCTGCCAGAAACAATAATTGGTTAAGTGGAGGTAATGGACATGTAATTAAAAAAGTGTAACACACAAACCCTAAGAAACTGACCTTTAGTGAGTTACTAAGTTTCATGATGTGAACTGTCATCGATCTACTGATTGTTCCTCTATATATCTTGAACCTATGTTTGACTATTGTGTGCATTATCAAAAAGCTCCCTGAGATTACCGACATGATAAGGTTCACTTTCTACATCATTCCATTCTTCACCCATTTCAAAATCATCTCTAGGCTTTATCTTCAACACAACTGCCCATCCTGGATTTATATGGTCTTCCACATAGAACACTTGGTCAACTTGATTGGCAAATACAAAAGGTTCATGCTCTGTCTTTTCACCGGTGTGAATTTGATGTGAGAATTCACAAGTGTGCATCCGTAATTATCTGTTTTTACTCATTTTTCTTGATTAACATCAACCCATTCACATTTAAATAGCACAACTGAAAATTTTCTATAATAGTCTAACTCAATTACATCAAGTATCCTTCCATAGTACATCACATCTCCAAGGATAGGGTTAGTATCACCTGCAGAAGCGTAGCTCGATGTTTTTGCAGTCACAACAACTCCACTATTTTGAGTCACCTTGTCATAACGCTTGGCTCTAAATCTGTATCCACATATATTAAAGGCTCTGTGTCTTATTGCTACCTCAAGTGGACCATGGGCCAACCATCTAATGTCCTCATCAATGTTGTCGCTACCTCTTTGAAGCTCCAACCGCATGATCTGTACCAACCCAAAAAATACATAAGCTAAATTCAAAATTTGATAAAACTAATCCATAGTACTTACATGATCTCCGTACCAATCGGGAAATTTTTCATTCTACATACGCTTAATGGCTTTTGGAGTTAGGCGTCGGTTGCGATTTTTCCTTTTCAAATCAGCAGCATGTTCTCTACAATGCAAATAAACATAAATATAAATTGAAACACCTGGTGCAACATGTTAAAAGACAATGACAACACACTTACTTGAGATATCGAACGACAGCTTCACAGTTGTATAGCACATATCTTTTGGCTTGTAATTTCTCTATATCACTTAAAGTGTAAACAGGTGGTCTTCCCAACGGTTTTCCTATTGGAGGAAACAAAGTGGATACATGTCCATATATGGGAGATTCAAATTGATCTTGTTGGTCATGATTCCTTGATTGTTGGTTGTGCTTAGTGGAGAAACCTTCCAAGTATCTAGAACAAAACATCATACACTCATCCGCCAAATATGATTCTGCAATTGAACCCTCTGGATGAGCTTTGTTGCAAACATATGACTTCAATTTACACAGATACCTGTAGCACATGGGAAACCATCAAGTTAGTAAGTTATATGATATGCCAAATACGAAAACTTGTATTAAGAAAACTTGTATTAAGTAAATCCAGGAGGGAATATCATCTCCATTTTGCACAGCGTTATTTTAATTGTTTTCTCCAAGTGGTCAAGCTCATTAGCATGAAGAACTTTTGAACATATTCCTCGAAAATAAGCACATAAATCAAATAGTACTGCTATGACATCATCGGGAAGAATGCCCCTCAAAGCGATAGGCATGAGTTGCTGCATTAGGACATGACAGTCATGTGTTTTGAGCCCATGAATTTTTCCTTCAACACAGTTCACAGATTTGGATATATTTCCAGAATAGCCATCGGGAACTTTTATATCTCGAAGAACTTTACGTAACAACCGCTTCTCACTTCTAGACATAGTAAAGCTTATGGTGGTATGTAAAACTTGCTTGATGCTCTTTTTTCGGGTGGAGCTCCTCTCGATGTTCATTGCTTGGAGATCTAGACGAGCACTCGAGATTATCTTTTGACTTCCCATCTAAATTTAGAAGTGTGCCATAAATATTATCACAAACATTCTTCTCTATATGCATCACATCAAGATTATGTCAAAGGAGATTATTGTCCCAATAAGGTAATGTGAATAGACTACTTAATGCCTTGTAAGTATTTGACTTCCTAAAATCACCAATAGCATTTATTTCACCCAATACAGGACGCTCATAGTAAGTAATAGGTTCTGTTCTATGCTCCACGGTCCCATCAAAAGAATTTCTATCAAAGCAAAATTCATGATCAGGTAGCAGAAATCTACGATGACCTATAAAACAAGATTTCTTCCCATGTGTCAAGCGTTTCGACCATGCATTTGCACCACAAGGTGGACATGAAAATTCCCCATGCACCATACACTACTACAGAAAAGGCCTTCACAGACGGTTCAAAAACGTCATTATAGACGGTTTCGTGAGCCGCCTCGAGTTTATGGGTCAAGAATGACATGAGGTTATCACGCACGGTTTCGAACCGCTCGTAATATATAATATCACGCAGCGGTTATTAACTCAAAACCGTCTGTGATAGTCGACTATCACAGACAATTTGTAGATGAAACCATCTATGATAGTCAACAATCACAGACAGTTTGTAGATGCAACCGTCTGTGATTGTCGACTATCACAGATGGTTTCATCTACAAACCATCTGTGATTGTCAACTATAACAGACGGTTTCATCTACAAACCGTCTTTGATTGTCGACTATCACAAACGGTTTCATCTACAAACCGTCTATGATATTCTTTTGCATTGCTAAATTTATTTCTGTTTATTGGCTAACCTCAGGAAATGCTAGCCATGCCCTCTGAAACAAGCACATCCAATTCGCATTCATTTCAGAAGCAAGCACATCCAATTCGCATTCATTGCAGATGAAAGCACATCAAATTCGCATTCATTTCAGAAACATGCACATCCAATTCACAAATCAATTAACTAAAATTAACCATTAATGTACATTTACACACATGTACCATTAAGTTCAATCTTATCCCAATCAAGTTCAATCTACACTGTGGAAACTCCCATCTGGATTTATGACCTGACTGTTCAGGATTGACGCAAGGTGTGATCAAACTTTTATGAGCTCACTCTGTTCCAACGTAGTTTCGGTGATGGTCGCAACCTATTGCTAGGAAGATTAAATTCGTGCTTATATAAATTGGTAAGTATATATGAAATAATTGTTGCAAGATTAACAAACCTGAGGATCATTGGTGATCGCGAAACTGATGAGTAGTTACATGTTGTGGGAAACATAGTATCCATGGACGTTGCGGCCCGATGGCTGCTGGTGGCACTACAAAAATAGAATTGGTTAGTTCGAGAGGCATTACTACGAAGTGTTATATAGGATTAATGTGTACTAGCTAGCGAGCACCGGGAAACATAGATCATGTCGCAGCGACCTTCCCCTTCACATTTCCCTCCTTTAGCATATGACACGTCAAACACTATACGTGACTCCAAGAAGTTAGCCTTAGCCATTGCAAAGGAAGGAAAGACTACAATAGAGTTTCTATGGAGGAAATGTGTTTACTTGTTGATTAAATTCCAGATAACTGTGAAGTTGTGAGTGGTCCTCTGTAGGGAATCTAGTTATATTATCCATTTCCATTTTGGTATAATTACAATTAGAATCCAGTGGAACCTACACAGGTATATCACCATGGTCATTAAACCTAAGTTCGTGTTGCTTATAAAGTACAAATCAACAAGTATAGCCAGTAGTGCAACACTTACTCCTGGTTGTAGGGCAAAAGTATGTATTCCTTATTGTGGCGAGCCAGCAAAAACGCTATAACGTAATCCTCGATGAATGTTGCATTCGCCTTGATGGTTTGCTCGGAGACCACGTGTGGGTCGAGGAAACCTACCGGTGAATTCCTTAATTCGGCTTCAGACATCATGTATCTATATACAAAAGCAAGGAGTTATATATAACATTTATCGGTATTACACGAACATTGACCGTGATTGTACACACTTACAGTGCCCAGCATCGCATGAGTGAGACGTCGAGCTGGTCGAGGTTGAAGAGACAGAAAAAGTCCTCGAAGGTCACCATGAAGTCACAGTCTTGAAGCTTGTGGTTAAAATGATCCTTCTTGAACTTGACAGTGACACCCGAGCGTTGTTGTTCATCCGTCTTGTTGGCCTATTCCATGTACCATGTATGCAATGGCGTGCAAGCCGATCCTAGGGTAGGGCTGTCTAACCTCTTGGCCAACGGCTCGCCTAGCACGAATTTTCGGGCCAACGACAAAACAGGGATATCAGAACAGGAGTCGACCATCTTCAATTTGCCCTTGCTGCCTCGCTTTGTAGAGGTCGACTTCACAAGAGTCAACTGAGCACGACGTGTAGATGCATCTGATGCACCGGGCCCTTGCTGCGTCGGTGCAGGTAACTTCGGTGCAGTAAGCTCTCATGGACTAGATACCGTTGCAGGATATTCCTGTGAAGTTGACACCGGAGCAGGTAACTCCAAGCAGATGTCCTCCTTGGGCCACTGGATGAATGTTCCAACGGCTTGCTCTAGAGTCATGACCTCGTCGTTTGGGGGGAATATGCAGCGGGACGGCCCGAAATTGGCACAAACACCATCCACATTCACTTTTGCAAAACCCGATGTTAGATTTACACCGTGTACCAAAGCCCCGACACCGGACGGATACACCTGGCCCCATGCAGCATCTAAGGTAACAAAGGCATATCTCACTTGGAGCTTGCACTTCATAGCCACCTACATAACGATACAAAATTAGTTACTCCAACAGGCCTATCAATGGATCGAGCATTCCAGAGATAATAATTATTACATGGATGTCATCGATAGGAAATCTGCCGTCGCCTATTGGGGCAGGGTTAGGGTTGGACGCGTAGCTACTCGAAAGTTTGGGGGGCTGGCTAGCACAGTAGGGGCAGGGGCTTGCAACTAGGGGTGAAAACGGATCGGATAGTTTCCGACCGATCCAGACAAAAACGGATTCGGATTGTCCTGGATCGGATTTTTCTCGGATAATTTTTGGATGAGAAACGGATTAAGATTTTTTTGTCAGAAATGGAAATGAATACGGTAGGCATGATATCCGGCGGATACGAATACGAATATGAATACGGATTATCCGGATAAGCCTAATCCAAATATCCAGAATTTCACAACAACTCAGGCCCAACCCAGCCCAGCCAACGCGAGTGCCATGGCCCTCTCCTGCGCTGCCAAGTGCGCGCTCTCCCTCGCCTACACGCGGTGGACGCTCCGCCGCCTCTCTCTAGCTGGCGCAAACGACAACGACTCCTGGCCTCCCGCATCCCCCTCCTCCTTCGCCCCCGTCCCGCGCGCCTGCTGCGCCGCCCTCATTGCTCTGCCCACCGTACCACCTCTCCCATGTCCGCGCCCGCGGGGAGGTCGTGGTCGCCGTGCGCGGTCTCGACCTCGCGTGCCTCGAGGACTACCACGTCCTCCTCGAAGCCGGCGGGCCTGAGCCGTTCGTGGCAGGCATGCGCACCGAGGGCTGCTCTACACCGCCGTGTGGCTGCTCGATAGGGAGGGGCCCGCGTTGAGGTGGATGGTGGCTGAGGCCGCGCCACGGATGAGCTCGTGTTTGGGCCACTCGCTGGCACGGAGTGGTGCGGCCATGACCGTCGTGGCCGTGAGGTGCTGGCTGGGGAGGCTCGGGCTCCGCCACGACGACGTGACATGCTACACGATGGCGCCGCCGCGGTGCATGTCACTCGGGCTGGTCGGTGATGGCAGAGGGGCTTGTGGAGGTGGCGTGAGCGTGAGGGAGAGAGAGGGCACGGGTAGCTCGAGCCAGGGGCGAGGAGATGGTGTGGAAACTGGGCCAAAAAAGGGGGAGGCCGAAGGAGGCTGGGCCAACCAGGCTAGGGAAGAAAAGAGGCCGGGTGGGCCAAGAGAGAAGGAGGGAAGGCGGGCTGGCCCAAAAAGGAAGATTGGGCTGAGCCCAAGAAAGAAGGAAGAGGACCTGAACTTCAAAATGAGGAATTCAAACCAAAATTTGAATTACAGAGGTCAAGGATATTTGAAACACAAACCCGAGCTTAAAGAAGCTAGAAGGTTTTCGAAAATAGTTTGCTACTTTGAAATACGGCGAAAGACGAAAACCAAAATAGTAAACACTATTTACCATCCAAAAACAGGAAATCTAGGCATTATTGAAGTATGTATGTCATGAATGTACTAGGTGTGATGAGCTAAGTGTGAACTATGTTTTATGTATGTGATGAACTAAGTTTTATGTATGTGATGAACTAAGTTTTATGTATGTTGGCTTGTGAGTTATGACTTATGAGCTAAATGTGGTGTACTAAGTGCTGAAAATATGAACAATTTATGAATGTTTGCATCAAACAAACTAGTTATATGTTTTCGTTAATTTCTGGCATGCAATTTAAGGGGTTTTCATGTTCCAAAAAAATATTTGTGACCATATTCATTTCGATTCGTATTCGATATTATTCGCATCCGTATACGTATCCGGGGTATCCATATTCGTATCTGCATCCGGGAAAAAAATATGAAAATAAATATGGCAGAGCAATTATCCGTCCGTATCCGATCGTTTTCACCCCTACTTGCAACTGATTTGGGATTTGCAATTCCCTAATCCTTTCCTCAAGGCTCTCTAGCTGCCGTTGCGTCGCAGCTCTGACGCGATCATCGATCTCATCTCTAAGGGATTCAGTGATCTCATCTTTGAGGGATTCACGAATCTCCTCTCATGGCTTTGCATAACGCTCGGCTTTGGCTCTCTTCATACTCCGGTACGATCCGGAGTCCGCTTAGAACCAATCTGCCCATATACCATAAACACTAGCGCCTCTCATGCGATCCGGATGCTCATTGTTTCCTAGGGCCGCGGAGAGTATATCTATCTCCCTGTCTGCCTAGAATGGGCCTTGACAAGATTGTGCACTTAGCGTTACCCGCAATAGCCCGACATGTCATTGCACTTCCTATGAAGTTATAGAGTAATTATAAACTAGGTAGTTTGATATCTTACCAGGCGTTGGGATGCTTCCTGGTCTGCAGGGTTTGGAAAGGAGACCTCCCCCGTAAACAGGGTACGTAACCACCCAAATAACCAATTTCGGGTGCGGACATCAGTGATCTCGGGAAATGGTGGGGAGACATTCGAACGGCTTGCCTGCTGGTCCTAATCCCTCCATATCGGGATTTTACCCGCATACCCAGCGGCGCCGAGTCTGTGGGGGTGCTTGTTTTTTTGCCTGGAGGGCCGTGTGCGTCGCACTTTCACTCCTCAATTCATCTGTCATCTTCTTCGCCACAAACTCGGCCCAGGACTCTTCCAAGAATGGATACTTGTGGAAGGGCCTCAGATCCTTCTCCATGTAGTTCTTGACATGCGTGCTCTTGAAGTTCTTCCACGCTTTACACGCCTGTAGCAACGTATGTCGTCGCACGGAGTCCCGGTGTTGTTCCGGGATCTCGAACGATTTGAGAATATCTGTCAGCAGCTCATCTTTCTGTTCTTTGGTCAACTCCTTCCATGAATCGTAGGTGACGTTGACCCATTCCCGTGCAACTATTCCAACCATTCTCCGGAATGCGGACGCTGCTCGGCGAGGATTGATAGGGGTTCCAGACTGATCGACCTCCGTGATGGTAAATCAGCCCACGGGCCTTTTTGATATTCCTCTTCTTCTACCGTGGTTGGATATTCCAGAGGATGTCGGTGCATCATCAGACACATGAGGCGGGCGATGACGAAGAATGGGCGGAAGACATCTTCACAAGAAATAGAAGTTCTGACACGCATGAACATATTATCATAAGATTCGATCTCTATCAGTACAAGACTATTATCATCACAGAGCATTCATCTAAAGCCCACCACACCACATTGCAACATATTCCAGTAGCAGTATCAAAACAAATACCATATGAATAACTGACTAGAACAAATACAAATTCCTAAAACAAGTACAATTATCATGTGTCAATGAGGACCATGACAGCATGACAGATTATTGATAGAAAGAGTGAGTGAAAGGGGCATTGGCAACTCGGCATTCGTTACCTTTGGGCGTCGAGGAGAAGGGCGAGAAGGGAGCAGTACCGAAGCAGTAGGGCGACGTCGAAGGGGAGGCGCACCGGGCTCGGGGGAGGAGGCGCGCTGGGCTCGAGGAGGAGGCAGTGTCGAGGACGGTGTCGACAGGCTCGGGGGAGGAGTCACGCTAGGCTCGAGGAGGAGGCGACATCGAGGACGGCGGCGACGAGCTTGGGGGAGGAGGGAGGAGTTGAGAAACTTAATCGTTTGAGTGGGGGGCGCGGGCAAACCCTAGAGTCCGAATATAAATGAGGATGAACATCACAGGTGGTTCTAAAGTAGAACCGTCTGTGATATGTGATGTATCACATACGGTTCCAATAAACAACCGTCTGTGATATATGATGTATCACAGACGGTTCGAATAAACAACCGCTCAGTGATATATTGTATCACTGAGCGGTTTTTACCAAGGAACCGCTCATGATATATAATCCTGAGCGGTTTGATCTACAAAGCATGCGTGATATTATTTTGTATTGGTTAATCTAGTTCATTTATTGGCTAGCCTCAGAAATGCTAGCCATGCCCTCTAAAACAAGCAGAAAACACAACAAGTACATGTATATACATCCAATTCACATTTATTTCAGAAACAATCACATCCATTTCACAGTACAAATCAATTAACTCAAATGAACTAAAATTAACCATTCATCAGAACGTACATATACACACATTGTTCAATTAATCTTTAAAAATTAGCCCTTCATGATGATCGACGCGTATGTAGCTAGTTTCGTCACGTTCTTCTTCCTCGACCCTTATGCCATTTCCGAAAGGAGGCAACTCGTCAAATTGATTGTATTATTCCTCGTCCACTACATTCTCAACTCCGACAATCCTCCTTTTTCCATGAAGAACTACGTGGCACTTCTTATTTACTGAGTCGGTTACATAGAAGACTTGAACAACTTGGTTAGCCAGTACGAATGGTTCGTCTTTGTATCCGACACGTTCGAGATTCACGGTAGTGACGCCGTACTTGTCGACCTTCACTTGTGGGAGATGGACCCAACAGCACCGAAATAGGGGGATCTTGAAAAGCACGTAGTTGAGCTCCCATATCTCCTCTATTTGCCCATAGTAGGAGCTGCTCAGCCCATCGGTACTGAATGCATCTATGCGGATAACGCTGTTCTGGTTAGTGTTCTTTATATCCTAAGCCTGCGTACAGAATGTGTACCCATTTATGTCGTATCCTCGCCACGTCACAATTGTAAATGTTGGTCATTTTGCCAACCATGTCAGCATATCACTTGATGAGCTCCTAGCGAGTCGCACCTTCAACCATTGGTTGAACCGTCTATTGTGTTGTCTTATGATCCAAACATCCGGCCGCTCCGGATTTTGTCGCCGGAGTAGAGCTCTCTTTATCATATTTATTCATGTGCTATGTAGCTTTGATCTTGACTAGTTTTAATAAACTTGCTGCATAAAGAACTAAAGCATGACATGGCTAAAATCTTTGACTAGATTGATTATTGGTATCACTTGGTGATGTCTATTGAAAAGGATAGGCTTGTTTGTGAGTCTTATTTTAAATCTTGGATTTGAAGCAAGAATGTCTCTCATTTTAATTCTGTGTTGCTCACTCATTTTGGCATGTTATAAAAGATAAAGGGTTAAGAAAAAGAATTTGACAAGATGTGTGCTTCAAGCATGTCATACATAGTTGTGTATCAAATAAAAAAAAGGTACATAACAGTGCTCACATGAAAAGAAGTGTGCTTCAAGAATGCCATACATAGCTATGTATCTTTAAAAAAATGCGCAAAAAGTGCTTCAATTAAAAGAAGTATGCTTCAAGCATGCCACCCTTGAGAAGAAGTATGCTGCAAGCATGCCACATGCAAATAACAATTGAAAGTGAAGCAAAAGGATGATACATGAGACTGGTAGCTCATCCAGATTTAAAGTTTGTCTCACTGTTTGGCTCTCACTTTTTGATGACTTTTATGTGTGGTCTTATAATCTTTTTAGTCATTGTGTGATATGCCTGTCATAAATCTAAATTATCTCATCACTTTGAAATACTTGTCTAGCTATTGCTCTGTGGTATATGCATTTATATGATCTTGTTAGCTCTATTCAACAAAATGGCTTGGTTAATCTATTAAATTGACTTGCTAATCTTCCAGGCTTCCGGATTTTTATTCTTCTTGCTCCTTCATTTCTTCTTTGAAGCTCTTGATGATCAGATTGCCAAAGGGGGAGAAAATTTGAAAAAATTTGCTTTTCTTGTGTTGAAGGAAGTTTTTCAGGAAGCTTTAAGTCCTTGACACCTTCTGTCACACACATTCATCTCTTGTTTCTGGAAGTGTTGCCAATGTATTCATCAAGGGGGAGATTGTAAGACCAGGAGGCTTTTGGTCATGATATTTGATGATGAACACATCTACAATAAGAAAGAATTAGTCTTGGTGTTTTAAGATGAATACATTGTCTCTGGAACATGCTTGTGATCTTAGATGCTGACATGCTTTTGAGTTCTGTTGAATTCTGTCGAAAATCAACATTTGTCGTTTTCTTGTAGTCTGGATCTGCTTCATGAACTACATTGGCGTAACAACCGCGCAATTGTTGGCGGTATGAAATTTCCCAAAGACTTATGTTTGGCTTTTGGATTTTCTTGAGAGCGGTAGTACCGGCTTTGTATCTGCGGAACTACCGGATTGCGGTAGGACCGTTTGTAAAGCGCGGTAGTACCGCAAGTCACTGATTTCGAACGGTGTTTTGCTCGAACCGTTAGATCTTGATCTGACAGCTTATATTGAGAGGAACGTTTGGACCGTCCGAACTCTTCAAGGATTGTGAGCCTTTGATGTGAAATCTGACAGCTGATATCAAGGGAAATGTTCAGACTTGCTACAGTGCTCTTAAAATCCGACGGTTGTGAAGCATGGTCCGATCGGCCAAATCATCTGGAGTGTCCGCGCAGCTTTGAGGTTTGTGAAATGTTTTGACATACATTTGTACCGCGGTTTTAGAGGCGGTAGTGTCGTTGTTCCGGTAATACCGATTGTTGCATGGCGGTATGTAAATTCGAGAAGGAGTGTTCTGAGAGTTTAGAACTCTAGTGAAAAACGGTAGTACCGCAACTGTGGAACGGTACGACCGCAAGTCGGTAATATCATAGTTTTAACGGCGGTAGTACCGCACGAAGGTATGACCGCAAGGTTGCGGTATAGAATTTCCAAAAGAGATGCTTTTGGAAGATTTTGAGATTTCCTGAGGAGCGGTAGTACCGAAGTGTTTCGAGCGGTAAGACTGCTGGTGCGGTAGTACCGGACATGTCATGGCGGTACAACCGATTGTGCTCGTTCAATTTGTCGTTTTAGGATTTTTGGCTTAGGTTAAGTTAAATTCATGAGCTTTAGTGTGTTGCATGATGCATGATAGTGTTTATGCGTATGTGTGAGCTAATGGTTGGTCAAGTTGGAAAACTTGTGCCCGAATTTGGTTTCTTTGGTCTTTGCATGTGCAGGTTGAGCGTGAAGTCGAATCACGGACGGTGACGAAGTTGACTCGGACTAGGATGGGGAGATCTGAGGTCTTGGAGAACGTGCAAGTCATGAGGTGGTTTGGATCACGCTGGAGCACGTGGAGATCAAAGGTGGTTCGCGCTGGAGCTACGGGAGGAGTTCTAGAGGCCTGCGGCGTGGGATTTCATGGAAGGTTTTAGAGATATGGAAGGAGGTCTATATCTGGACGTTTTTAGAGATAGAATCCGTGTGCATGTCTGTGAGACACGGAGAGAACTCTAGGATATAAATAGAGGAGGGTTAGGAGCTAACCCGTGTGCTTGAGGTTTTTGGAGAGAGCCAGAACCGTAGCCTTTCACGTTATTTTGAGTTATGACATTCTAGCTTGAGAGGTCCTTTGATTGGAGGCTTTGAGGGGTGCTGGTTGAGCGCTTTGTAGACACAAATCAAAATAGAGAAATAAAGCTCAGATTTTGCTTTACTTTGGTTTTGATTTTCGTGTTCTTCCTGTGCGCCTGAGACAGTCTTGAAGGGATTCTCTTTTGAGATTGAATTTTGGAGGTCAATTGGCTGCAATCATTCAGCCCCCCCCCTTCTGATTGTCATTACGATCCTACACTACGTAGGAACACGGGCCCGCACATCTTTATCTCCCTCACAATGTGAACAATGAGATGGACCATGATATCGAAAAACAACAGAAGGAAATACATCTCAAGATCACATAGAGTCGTCATCACCTCATCCTGCAAAGTATCTAGTCCTTCGGGATCGATGACCTTCTGAGCAATTGTGTTAAAGAAATAACAAAGCCTCATGATTGTCTCTTGGACCTTGATCGGCAAAATACTTCTAATTGCAACAGTGAGCATTTGTGTCATCAGCACATGACAATCATGAGACTTCATGCCAATTAACTTCAAATCTTCCATTGAAATAAGTTTCTTCATGTTGGCGGAGTAACCAGATGGAACGTTCACACCATGCAAGCATCGGCACAATTCAGTTCTCTTGGCCTTGGACAGAGTGTAACAAGTAGGGGGAAGGTACGTTCGTCCTTTAACGATCTTTGTTGGTGCTAACTCAGGTCTGAAGTCCATATCAACCAAGTTAAGCCGTGCGTTGACACCATCATTTGTTTTGTCACGAATGTTCAGTAAGAGACCAATCAAGCTGTCACATACATTCTTCACTACGTGCATGACGTCGATGCAGTGGCAAACCTCTAGGTGCTCCCAATAAGGTAAGTCCCAAAATATTGATCTCTTCTTCCACATGTTCTTCTTCAGGGCCCTCGATTTACATCCCTTTTCGAGCACAACATCTAAATCCTTAACCATATCATAGACCTCTTTTCCGCTTAAATGCCTTGGAGCTGAACTGTCCTCCTTCTCTCTGTCAAATTGTTTCTTCATCTGCGGTATGGGTGAGCCCTCAAGGAACCTACGATGACGCATGTGTACGCTTTACTGTGAGTGATTCACCACACACTCTCGGTGTTATCTAAGCAAATGAGTACAAGCTTTGGCCCCTTTTGTACTCGCCCGACAGATTAGCAAGGGCGGGATAATCATTTATGGTGCGAACAACAAGGAACGTAAAGTGAAGCTCTCTCGTTTGTACGCATCCCATAATTGCCCTTCAATCCACAAGATTTTTAGATCTTCCATCAATGGTGCTAGGTACACATCAATATCATTCCTGTGTTGCTTCGCCCTTGGATAAGTATCGACAAAGCAAAATATACTTCCGCTTCATATACAACCAAGGAGGAAGGTTGTAGATACAGAGCGTCACAGGCCAAGTGCTATGTCGGCTACTCATGTTACCGAAAGGATTCATTCCATCTATACTCAATCCAAACCTTATATTCCTCGGTTCTGCACCGAAGTTTGCAAACCTCCTATCGATGTTTCTCCACTGGGTGGAATCAGCAGGGTGTCTTAGCTTTCCATCGTTCTTATGCTCCTCTGAGTGCCAGTGCAGTAGTTTTGCATTCTTTGGGTTCGCAAAAAACCGCTTCAAACGGGGAATTACAGGAAGATACCATGCCACCTTAGCAGGAGGTCATTTCTTCACCTCGATTTCTTCGTCATCATCTGATTGATTTTTACACTTGTACGGGATGCGTTGCATACCGGACATACATGCATTTTTGTATACTCATTACGGTAGAGGATACAGTCATTCGGACATGCATGTATTCTTTCTACTTCCATTCCCAATGGACAAAGAACCTTCTTGGCTTTGTAGGTGGTTTTGGGCAACTCGTTTCCCTCCGGAAGCATGTCCGCCAAGAGACCTAACAGCCCCGTGAAACTCTTGTCGGACCAACCGTTGCTTGCCTTCAATTTTAGCAGTTCAAGCACGGATGACAACCTTGTGTATTCCGGCTTGCAGCCCGGGAACAAAGGTTTCTCTGAGTCCTCCATCAAGCCTCGGAATTGAACATACTCCCTCTCATCACAATTCCCTTCTGCATCGCGAAGCATCTGATCAAGATTGTCATCGTGCAGCCTATCCGAATCGGAACCACAATCGACATCATCCGCAAAGATATCGTTGACTTCAGATAATATGCTCTTCATCGAATCGGTCCAACGTGTATAACCCTTTTGAAACCCTTCAATCAAGTGTGCTTCGATCTGCGCTCGGTTCTTAAACATCTTCAGATTCTCGCAGTCAATGCATAGACAGTACATATATTCCGCCCCCTTATTCAACATATCCTCCTCGGCAGCTCTTGTAAAAGCACACACGCCATTAATGTACTCTTCACTCACACGGTTCTCAGCGTACATCCAGCTTCGGTCCATCACATGGTTCGTATTGAAAACCCTAGAAATAAATAAAAGGGTGACTTCGAAAGCGTATTTGCTAAGGCTTAATTACGTTTTCCAACAGAGAAAGCGTATTTTTCTCTGAACTAAAGGTGGCTTTTTTTCATTTTTTTTATTTTTCTGGATTTTATTAACTTACATGTGAGCCCTACTTGTCAGTGACTCATTTTTATTTCATGATTTTATTTATAAAATCTATGGCGATCCCACATGTCATAGACTCGTTAGTTTATTAACTAAATGATTAAAAACAGTAGGATTTGAAGCTCAAATTGGGCTTAGGGTGACATCACATTGCTAATAGTCGTGGCTCGGGGCCCTAAGGTCGCCTGAGGCGAACCGACGGTGATGTCCCGTGGCGGCGCCATGGCCTTCACTTGCGATTTCGGCGTAAACACCTGAAACTACTCAAATTAAAGGATGCTTATGCTCCAGTAGCTCACCTCGATCACGAGGAAGGTGTCAATGAAGTCGGGGAGGGTCTAAGGCGGCTGGTCGTCTATCGGTGAACAGAGGCGATGGCGGCAAGCTCCTCGATGATAATAGCTGAAATGGACCACACGAGTGGGCTCGGTGAAGTGAAACGTTACTCAAACCGGGCACGGAGTGGCGATGGACTCATTGGGCTTGGAGATCTCCCACGATTACCGTAGCGCCAGAGATGGAGATCAAGAAGACTCTGTTGGGGAGCTATGTACACTGCACCGTCTGTGATGAGTTAATTATCACGGACGGTTTTCAACAAAAACCGTCTGTGATATGTAGTAATATCACAGACTGTTAATGTTTAAAACTATCTGTGAAGTATCAAAGACAGTTTTAAACATGAACCGTCTGTGATATGACCTCTTCACAGACGGTTTTAAGCGCGAAAAATAACACAGACGGTCGGTAAACAAAAACCGTCTGAGATTGTGTTTAATACAGACGGTTTTGATAAACCGTCGTGATCGGCCCAAGATAGCATTTTTGTAGTAGTGATATATGAAGCAAGCATTCCTAAGGCTGGTAAGTCATTTATAGTCCATAACACAGCTGCTCGCAAATTAAAAGTTTCATTTCTAGATGCATCAAATGTGGAAATGCCATTCACAAATATGTCTTTTAAATCTTCCAAAAGGGGCTGGAGGAAGACATGAATATTATCTTGAGGACTTTTAGGGCCAGGAATTAATAAAGACAACAAAAGATAAGGTTGCTTCATGCATAGCCATGGTGGCAAATTATATATTACTAAAACAACTAGCCAACAACTATAAGTAGAGCTCAACATCCCATATGGATTAAACCCATCAGTAGCCAATCCAAACCGAATATTACGAGAATCAGATGCAAAATCTGGGAACCTTTCATCCAAACGCTTCCATGCTGGCGAATCAGCTGGATGCCGTAATGCGTCATCCTTGATGCGCTCTTCATCATGCCATCATGAGAGAGGTGCTGTTTGTTTGCACATGAACAATCTTTTCAGCCTCTCCTTAATTGGAAAGTATCGTAATACTTTGCTTGGTGTTGCTTTCCTTCTTTCCTTCTTTGTCAACTTGGTTTCATGTTTTTTGTCTTTTCACCTAGAAGCCTTATAGGTTGAGCAAAAATCATCGCCCGTCCTGTCTTTCCAAAACAGCTGGCAGTTATTTGGGCATGAATGAATTTGTTCATAATCTAACCCAAATTTTGAAACAACCTTCTTAGCCTCATAGAAATTTTTGGGCAATTCATTTCCATTTGGAATTTCTATGTGCAGAATATCAAGTAGATCTCCAAATGATTTATCAGTCCATTTGTTCATGGATTTTATGTTAGACAAAAGGACTAGTAAAGATAGCTGTGATAATTCACAACCTGGCCATAAAGTCTCCTCTGAATCTTTAACCAATTTATAAAATTCTTGTGCTTCTAAATTTGGTCCAGATACAGGTGTATTTGGCAAATCATTACCATCACACATAAGCACGTTATCATATACATGTCCAAATGCATCATTAATTAATTGATGCATGTTAGCATGCATTTCTTCATTCCTAGGCTGTGGTTGCTGATTAGCATTGTGTTCCTCCGAAGACTCACCATGAAAAACCCATTTGTCATAGCTCTGAAGTATTCCATTGCACACCAAATGGCTATAGACTTCATCCATTGATAATAGAATAGTGTGGATGCATGTGTCACATGGACAAAGAATCTTGGTATCTTCTGGCTTATCTTTATATACAAATTCAAGAAATCCATTTACGACAAAGAATCTTGGTATCTTCGAGCTTATCTTTATATAGAAATTCAAGAAATCCATTTACGCCAGCTAACTATTGTTTAGATCCATTAGGATAACGCAAAAGCAACTTGATGGCTTCTATATCCATTCCGACACTGCATAAAAAGTTCAGTTATTAATACCGATGTAAATTAATAGTAATCGTAAGGTTTTGCCATATAGTTTTTTCAATTTTCAGTTTTAATTTATTTATTTTCCAACTTTCACTTCTGGCAAGAACACAATTATTGTTATATGAATGTCTTCAGTTATCACATGTAATTAATATGCCAAAGGTAGTGCTCATTAAAGAGTCTAACTTGACAATTACAACAAGCCAATACACATTACAATTAAGTACTTACAGGAAGGTTACCTTGTACTACAGCACTGAAAAAAATCAGAACGCATAAAATGGAATCTAACAGCACCTAAGCAATCGGAGTTACAAGATTAATGATAGAAATAAACACGGAACTAGCCCAATATGCATGTAGGCTAAACTTCTAAAAAGATCCTTTTGTTTTAGGACCATAACTCTCAAGGCTAGGACGAGTTGTTACTACGCACTGGATCTGTCGCATAATTCTCAGGGCTAGGATGAGCTGTACGCCAAGATTAAATCTATTTAGCTTGTGGCTGGTAGAGCAATTGAAAAATGCAAGTTGCAACAATATGATAGTGCTACTATGAGTGGCAATGACTTCATCAAACACGCAGATGTGATTAGACCAAAATAGCCTATATTCTTTATGTTGTCTTTGTGGTTGTTGAATTCAATGTTTTGTATAGAGTTTCCTGGAATTCACTTTTGCATACAAAACTTTTGCGCTCCGTGCATATCAAACAAAATGTTATGGATCATAGTGTAATATCCTGAAATTAACCTTAAGGGCCTACGTGTAATTAGACGAAAGGGATACATGAAAACGGAGTATTTTGGAGTTTTTAGGGAGGAGTTGGTTCGTACATAGAAAAAAGATCGTGGGGGAGAGGAGGGCCCAAATCCTAAACCCTAACAGCACTTTGTTTTCCCCCTGCGTAGCCACCGCCAGCCGCCATCGGTCTCACGCTAGCGCATCGCTGCTGTTCCCGTGCGCGGCTGCTCCTGCCCGCACGCGTGGCCGCGTTGCCTCTGCTGTGTTGCTGCACGGCCGGTGCCTTCTGCCGCGTGGTTGCTCAGCCAGCAACCGCTGCTCCTTCACGTGTAGCCGCCTGCCCGTGCCGACTCCCTGCCCGATCACCAGCACGCAAAGCCTGGGGGCTTTTGGCCAACAGTAGCAGCCAACACGTGAATACTTGGGGCCTTTGACCAGCACCTACCAAATTGTTGTTCTGCTGCTCACGTGAGGAAGCCATCACGGCAAGGTTTGTCTTTTTTTGGCTGCTGTTGAATGGCTAATTAGTGCTGCTCTAGTAAACTAGTTTGGCCACGTTGATTGGTATGCATGCAGCAAACTAGTAGTGCAACCTTTTGGATGCATGCAACGGTGGCACTAGTAGTTGATTAATTAATGGTGCACTACTTTGATTATTTAATTGCATGCCATAGGCTGTGTTAGTGTTGTGACTAGTTACGTTGGAGCCTTTAGATTGGCTGCTAGTGCTTGAAAATAATGCATGCGGCAGCTAGTTGTGCTAGCAGCGCTAGGAAATTTACTAGTAGTGTAACTTTGCTTTGTATGGATGTATGCTATCATGAACAGTAGATGGAGAGATTTAATTAGATATTTTAATCGAGATTAATTAGAGAGGGGTTTTAGAATTTTCTAGTCGAGGGGTCGATTAGTAGATCGGTTTAGTCTGCTGTTCTGTAGTTCAGTTATAATTCTGACAGTTAATAGTAATCGGCCGTTAGCAAATAGATAATGGAATATTTAGAAGATCTCACTATAACGAAAGATGTAGATAATTGGTTTAGCTTTTTAGAAAGCTCAAGAACACGAAATTTGGACAAACGTACTAAAAGATATGATGGTTTTAATATGACTGTCCAGAAACCCGATGCAAATTCGATGTTCTGTTAATTAGCTTGGTAGTGGTTTTTGATGGCCGAATCAGGAAGGCTCGTCAACTAGGTTTAGTTGGAGAAATTGATAACCTTTCCAGAAAGTCCAAGAACACCCTATTTGGACTTCTGTACTAAAAGTTATGGATTTTAGAAGTTGACTGTCCACCGAGGGGACAGATCGATGTTTAGGAATTGGGGTTGGGATCGAGTCCAACGTTTTTGCGAGTTAGTGATTGTTGTTATATAGTTTGTTTTGGCCCGCTACTGTCGTCTTAGCGTGCGTTAAAATTATTTATTCAGGTGGTGGACTAGTCCCGGGGGCAGCACCTCCTGCACATCCCTCGTTCCCTCGCGGTGAAGGCAAGTATAATGATGGTTATAATATATATTGTTGAATGGCAAGGTTTGATATATATTATGAGAAATTGTGTGTTCATGAGTTGTGATGTTGGTATAGTTGGTAATGTTCATGGTTGCTAGAGATATGAGTTATGTGTTAATCTTGGATGTTTGCTAATTGTGAAGTCTATATTTATGAGCTTTGTAGTATGAATAGGATATTCATATGCAATGTTGTTGCGGATGCATGTTTGTATTAATTTGAGAAATTCATACATATGCATCATGTTGGCTTATTGAAGACTTGGTCATGTGATGACCAAGCAACTTGAGGTCCCGCCATGTTGATGACGGGTTAAAGGTCCCCATGCTTGTAAAGCATGGGCTTTGGTCCCCATACTTGCGGAGTATGGGCAATGGTCCCCGTGCGGATGGCACGAGCATGGGTGTGCATCGACGGATGCACACTTTGCATTACGGTAAAATGCAAAAGGAAAGAGAAGGAAAATGATCATTTGAGCATATTGCATAGCATGTGTGTGTAAGGTGATTGATATGTGGATTTGTGAAGTATAGTTGATGATTTACATGCTTGTATGTTGTTAATGCCATTTATTATATTTGCTGAGTCTTGGACTCACCTCTTGTTGTTTGTTGTGTTTTAGGTACCTTTACGAGATCGGCATGCATGGGGGAAAAGAATGATTAGTCTTGTTGCACTATCGCACAATCTGCCACAATGGAATGAAAAGAAGAATTAATTAGTAGTAAACTGTAATAAATGGATAGATATTTTTGGATGCTCATGATCTATATCTTAGTTGTTTAGTTGCTATGGATGTTATAGTAACGAATAGCGGTTTTGAATATGTCTTGATCATATTAAGAGTTGGATTACTTGTTTATGTTATAATCGTTTGTTGAACCTCGGTATAGATAACTATACAAAGGAGGTTCAAGTAAATTTTGTAAGGTGTTTTAGTTTAATTTTGTTTAATTTATTTAGTTTAGTAGCATTCCAGGCCTTTGTTTGGCTGGGGTGTTACACATAGATTAGACATGTTCTTGAATGTTCTCTAAAAGGAGAATGGGGTTTCTCAAAAGCACTATTGTTGATGACTTGTAGTACAGCTCGGTCATTTCTCAACATCTAAATGACAATTGTCCGCTATTCAACTGTGTTGAAACAATCTAGCAGCAATGGAAGTATGAGAATAAAACTAAACGAAATATGCTACTTTCTAACTCCTAAGTCAGCTCGTGGTGGTGTTTGTGGTGTTCCCTTTGGGACTGGTGTTTGTATTTCTCTCCTTGAAATGAATGATTAGCTCCTGCCCTTAGTTTTAAAAAAAAAACTCTTAAGTCATAAGAATATGTTCAGTTTTTGACTCCTAAGTCAAAATATGCTACTTTCTAACATATGTTCAGTTTAGCACATCAAAATTGCAATATGACAATAGCCCAATATGCATGTAGGCTAAACTTATGAAAAGATCCTTTTGTTTTAGGACCATAACTCTATCGATTTGTCAAACATGAAAATCATAACCTGAAACATACATGCATATGCATTCAATTTCAAGTTCTGTTTGAACTATTGACAGACAGCTACTCAAGACAACCCATATTTGAAATAATTCGAGTTAGTCTTCTTGGCTCCTAGGTCTCTACATGTCACATGTAGTTATTCAAGCAAATATTGTTTATATTCTACTTGCCAATATGGTAAAATAATGGAAATATGATTAGGATATGTTCATCACATAAGCTTTTTAAGAGAATTTTTAGTCAATCATGTTTACTTCCACAAGCATGTCTCAATTCCCCATTTGGATTTACAAAACAAATTTATACCAATGCATACTGATCAATCAAATAACAAATTTCGTGTCTTGCAAACTGCATATGAATTTGGATCACTAATATCATACCTTGGTCTGCTCCAAACAATTTAGCTCCCTCCTTTCCCAACACAGAAAAACAACAGAGCCTGCCGCAGATGGTTGTACTGGAAGATGAGGGGCGCAGGACAAGGAGACGAAGGGTGGGCTGGGTCGTAGAAAGATGATAGACTGGACCAGCGGCCATGCGGGTAGGGAAGCTTGCGGCAGGATGGGGCGGCTGTGCGGGTAGGGAAGCTCTTGCGGCGGGATGCGGCGGCCGTGCATACGAAGAAGGAGACGCTATATGTTGTGTGCATGCGGCCGGCAGGAGATCGATTGGAATATTAGATTTGGGATCCTTTTTTTGGCTTTTTTTTCAGTGAAAAGATAAGAAAAAAAAACTAGGCCCAAGGCCCGAGTCCCAAAAATTGCAACGCATAAGGTTCGCAACGCATGTTATCTGTAGCCATCCACATGATTTATGATGAATAGATTTTGCAACACATATTATGCATAGCCATAATATTACTCCACAACGTATGTACAGAGCGTTGCAACATATGCGTTGTTAAAGGGGTGTTCATCTTGTAGTGAGTGAATCACGTCGTGGATTTAGTGAATTTAGCGTGATCTTGGAGTTTATCGGATTGAAAGTTGTGATTATTGCTACTAGATTTTTTTTATGGATTCGTGCAGAGAAGAAATCATGTAATCAAAGTGGTGAAATTGTTAGATTGTTTAAGCTTATGCCCAAGAAAGAATTGAGAATTTTGTTGTCTTATCAATAGAATGTGAGATTGATTGAATGATTGGATTTTTTTTAATTGGGTAACCTTAAGATATGTGGATTGGTGGATTTCAATAATAATAAGATCTGGATCTAGCAAAAATGGGAAGACAGATTCATGGCTTCTAGCTAGCACCCAAATGCATGGTTGTGGATCAGTAGTTTGGCATCAGTAATCAAATTGGATCTACCACTGCAGCTGTCAAAGGTGCACAGCATTTCTCCTTCAGGCCGCAATAGAGGAAATGCCTCGAGATACCAGAAGACAAGTTGTATACGAAGAGAGTCGAATGAAAGAAAGGAAGTATCGTCGTCTCTATCCTTCAAGGACAACATGCAGGAATTATCGAAGACCGTGAATCGAAGATCGCTTCGTCAGCCCAACCATATAGCTTTAGTTGCTAAGACTCATTCTGTGTATTGGGTCGCTTAGCCAGATTGGGAGTATCGATCGATAGAACGTTGTAAAGTTGTTAAGTTTTTCAGGCAAGCTTTTGAGTTGGTTCTTGCTAGGAATGTTGTTTTTCCCTATACCCTTTTGATCTTCTTTGTCTCTTCCCTACCCTTGATATCCTTCCCTAATCCTCTGGAGTATCCGGCAAATGGTGAACACTTGTTGCTCTAAAGATAGAATCAATGCCAGCCGCAATGTCCTTGAGAATGTTAGTACCGAGGGAAACCAATGTCTGACAGCAGTAACACTCCAGAATTTGAATCAGTTTCTCATTATCCAGACTCAACTAATGCAACAGATAATGCAACAAATGAATACCAACAAGGTTTCCTTAGCCACTACCCCTGCAACACATGAAAAGCATTCTTGCGTTGAGTTACCCAAGGTTAAACCACCAGAAGTCCCTCATAGTGATGACGTGAGCCACAGTCTTCCTAAAAGTCACCATCCATGGAAGTATGGTATCTATTATAGATGTGGGGAAATAGGACACTTCACCTATGGATGCCCCCAAAAAGGGAAGCCAAAACAAGAATTCATTGTGCTAACTGCAATCACGTCGGACACTGTTTCATCAAGTGTGCCAGGAGAAAGAAAATCCAGTATCAAGTCTGCAACTGCTGTGGCAAGTAAGAGCACTTTGTCAAACAATGCCCCTTACAAGCACTCCTGGCACCACAAGCAACTTCAGCACTTGAAGACAGATCAGAAGAACCTGAGACACCACACCAAGCAGCAATCAATTACTCAAGCCGTGAAGGCGAGGATTGTTTGAAGACAGCATTAACCTCTGTAGCACAGCAGCAGTGTGTAAGTTATCAAGCCGCTCCCATTCAAGCCAAGGAAGGCAGGACCATGGTTTCATCTACCAGGCTACCCCAAGAATCAAAGGAACTAAATTTCAACAGGATCAATCCCAAGGCACCCAATGTAGAAGCTACCTGCCGTCAACAAGACAATAGTCACAAGAGGAAAATGGTAGATCAATTGCAAAATGTTGTGAGGAACTCCAAGGCTCGTGTGATTGGTGGACGATCTCTCCAGAACACGATGTCAAGGGCCTCCCCTTGGGTTTGACCACCCTACCGAGTTTTGACTAGGCCCCATCTGTCAGTCCTGCTCACTTTCTCCTTCCTCCAACCGCGTCACTGCTCACGCAATTAGTCTCCGTGCATTAAATGATGTTGTGACGCATTAAATGCTGTCACTTCAGCAGTACCCTGTTCCCCCTCTTGTCTCCTCCTTCACCTGCTCGGCTGTGCTTTGTCCTGTCGCACACCTACCTTTGACCTCGTGTGCGCCTCCGAGTCTCCGTGACTCTCCCCGTCCTCCCCAGCTATAAAAGCCTGAGCAGCAATCTTTCATCACATTTTTCGCACCCAATTCTCTTGCTCTCACCCAGTTCATCGTGCTTTAAGTATCGCCAAGGAGCCAGTGGAAGCCCGCGCCCTCACCACCTCGCTGCCGAAGGAGTTCGCCGGAGTGCCCGCGCTGTCTTCAACCGCTGCCGTCGTCCCCTATCTCTCCCTCCTCCTTCATTCTCTCTCTCGCCCTTGGTGAGTTCCTTCGTGCCCTGTTCTATTTCCGTGATCCTACAGCTACGTTGCGTAGTCGTGTTCCTTCTTATGACTACGTTGCCTAGTCGTATCCTTCTTGTATTCTCCGTACGACCACGTTGAGTAGTCGTACCCTTCATTGGACCTCCTTCCAACACGTCGGACCTCTTCCGACTAGGTCGTTGGACCTCAGGACCCCCTTAGGATCTCCTTTGACCTCCTCAGGACCTCCTCCTCAAGTCCTTCTCAGGACCTCTCTCAACCTTCTCCCGACCAGTTGGACCTCCTCCCAACTAGTCGAGCCTCCTCCCGAGAGCCTGTTTTTAATTCAGTTCCTTGCTGTTGGTTCTAGTTTTTTTTTTTTGGAGTTCATTTGGATTTTATTTTGTCTTTATTTGATTTGCTTCGTTCTCACGTGTAGATTTCGACGACTCCGAAGAGCCCGAGTACCTCGAAGAAGCAGACCCTCAAGCTTTCGAGCTAGGCAAGTTACACCCTCGATCATATTGATCCCAGTATCTCAAATTATTTAATTGCTGTTTCAAATTACTATTGCATGCTTATTTAAATTCAAGTAATTTAAATATCTGTTTTAACTTCATAGTTATTCCTAATTCCTTTGTACATCCAAACTTGTTGATTGATTCGACCACCCCTTGTTACCTTAGTAAAGAGCTAGTTGGTACATTAGCATGAACTAGCATGTTGCAAAACTCTGTGCTTAGTCAAAGCTTAGACCAAAAATCTTGATTTGGAAAGTTTTATTACCAAAAGACCAGTGTTGTCTAAATATTTTAACCATGACATTAGGTTGTCGTGGAAGTTTTGAAAAGCAAAGAAAAAGAAAAATTAGTTTGGACTTGGGCGAATTGGTTGTTTGGATGGGTGCATGTTCATGCACGGGATCGATACATTTCTATGGTCGAGGCCCAAGGTTATGTTGGAAGTCGCCCAAGTCAGTTAAGAACCGATCTTCGAGCCGCATCTTGATAGCTCCATCGTGCAACCACATGTCCCGAGTATGGGCGGGACCTGGTTAACTAATTTGCAATATTCCACTGTGGTCGTTCCATCCGGTTGTGTGGGTGTCTTGACGACCTACTTTTCTTCATTCCCACCTGGCACAAGAGGGGGCTATGAACTCGGCAGGTCTCTATCCGTCGGGGGCGAAAACTTAGCGAGGGGGGACTGCAGTGGAATGTCGCATTGTAAAGGTCTTGACACGTGCTCTAGACCACTTACCTACGGTAGTGAGTGGTGGTATCGACAGATGCCAAACAAACTAGAGAGGTCGTGTCATGTGGGTAAAGCTGTACACCTCTGCATAGTGTAAAACTATTCGAATAGTTGTGTCCACAGTCAAGGACATGCTAGCAAAGCCACTCCAAGTTAGATCTTCAGTTTTGTTTTCAAAAAACCTCTTAAAATGGTTTTGGATGTCTATCCAAATAGGTTTGGGCAGAGAGCCTTGTGATAGGAGGGTATCCTTCACCACTTGTTGATGAATGTTATCCGACTAGAAAACTGAGTTTTAGAAAATGAATTTTAGTTATTGTATAACTGTTTTGGAACTTAGTACTTTTATTTGGAAAGAAACTTGGCTTTATGCAAATCAACTCTATAAGCCTTCCTTTGAGATATCCTTGTATGCATGCATTCAATCTGTTACTTGACAGGTGTGACTTGCGATCATGGTTGTTGTGCTCACTCTTGCTTGATTCATATTGAGCAGGAGAGGACATCTACGAGGACCCCGAAGACCAGGACGTCTAGGCTGCGACCTCCAGACGATTGCTTGTGGCGAATCGTGTGGTCCACCTTGCTGTCTTTTTGCTTCCGCCGTAATTTTTACTTGTCGGCTGTATGCCCCCTTTTATAATCAACTCTGTTGTTATTTTAATAAAATTGCGTTGATAGATATTACCACATTTGTTCACTGTGTAAGCTAGCCGCTAATCCTTGGGACTAGCTCGGTGTGCACAGAGGGTTCGGGACCTCCCTAGGTCCGGTCTGGTCCTGGGAGACCTTCGGGGAGATCCTTGGTCCGGTCCGCGACTTCCCTGGTCAGGTCTATCGTACCAAGGTGACCTCCTCGGGGAGGTCCGGTTTTTACATATGGCCCCAAGTACTACCACGATATTAGTTTGCAGTCCTACTTTGCTGACTACTCCAAAGTCTCAAGTTGGTATTGTTTTGTGCATGACATCGAGCCAAAGATCTTTTACGTGGGCTCTATCCGAGTTCAAGTAGGATCGACAGCTTGCATTCTTTATCTTTCTTATTTCTGAGTCCTAGTTATGCTAGTTGGGTTCAAGCCATAGACATGCCTCTGGTGCAATATCAAAAGGAGTATGAATCACAGTTGAAGTTGTTTTGCAAGTCTGGTTAATTAGCGTGGAGTTTATTTCTGAATTCTAGTCGAGTTGGGCTTTGAGTCCGTGTGGCCTGCGAGCTTTGGGTGCGTGTGTTAGCACTATAAATAGCTAAGGCCAATGGCCATGTAAAGATTAGACGTCATTAGTTTTTAGCTAAAAAAACCAAAAAATCACCATGCGGCAGCCAAGTTGTGCGCCGGTGTTTTTGTGAATTCGGCTAGAGTTCATTGATTGCCGCGAGGGCTGGATTTGTGGTGACCTAATACCCGTGTTGATCCTTTTTTATCCCATCTTTTCTTTTGTGTGTTGTGGTGCACACAGGAGGGAGATTTTTTTTTGTCGAAACTCATAAATTTTTATCCCACCTAAAACGAATTCTAAATATATTTGATCACATCGAAACTCTTTAATTTTTCTCTACCATATATTTCCTTATCTTTTAAAAAATTATCAGTAGTAGTGCGGAGATATACCTAAATTGTAAATTAATTTAATTGCAAAAAAGGAACCTGTCGTCATTTCAAATATCGATACTTGTGATTGAGATGGATTTCGGGGGGGAAGACTTGTGAACAAATATCGCAATCGTCGAGGGAATCGAGAAGTAGGTAGAAATTCATGATGAAGCACCAAATATGTATTGACGACCGCATATATATTGCAACAAAATTAAGAATCTTAAACGACTTTGGTACTTATATTGATCTGTACCAGTATACAGATGACATTCTAAATTAACTGAGGTATATGGCTTATTCCTAACTACAATATATTAAAACTAGGCCTACATCTTCTTTTAGAAGAAAAAAAAATAGAAAGCCACATGTACTGTAAGCATGTGGTCAAGCATCTAGTTGATCTTGACTGCACCGGCCTTAGCTTGTTGCTGTTACGGTGATGGCTCTGCAGAAAGAAAGAAAAAAAGCAAGAGAATCATAACACAAAACACACCATTAATTAACACGAGCTTGATCAAAATAATAAGGGTAATTTTTTTGTGGAAATAATTAGTTACCCGAAGATGGAGCAGCTGCTGGAGTAGGTGCAGGCCTCAGCGGTGGCACTGGTTGCGCTGTAAAATCCAGCAACAAATTAATCTTCTTGCGCAGAGACATGTATAATAATCCACAAAGATAATGCAAAACACAGGATGCGAGATATACGTAGAGAAGAGTAGCTAATGACTTACTGGAGCACTTGGCAAGCGTCTGCAGAGGAAGCGTGACGCCACATGTGATCGGAAGGGACATCATGCGCATGGAGTCAATGGGCGCTGGCATAAGCTTGTTGATGTCGCCGTTCATGCCGTGGCAGAGGCAGATGAGCGCGTTGTTGATGAGCGCCTTGAAGCCATCGCAGCATGTGCTTGGAGGCGCGGGTACGCTGGTGCTGCTGAGGTAGTCCATGCATGGCATCAACCCCATCAACGACGATAGGCACTCCGTCGGTTGCGATGGTGCCGGCGAGCTCGGGGAGCCGGGAAGAGGCGACGGTGGGTTAGCAGGTGAGGTTGGGGAACTGGGGACAGATGGCAGTGGGCTGGCCGGAGAGCTCGGCGAACCGGGGAGAGGCGGCGGTGGGCTACCTGGAGAGCTTGGCGGACCGGAGTGAGGTGGCTTTCCTGGGAAGCTAGGTACTGGCGGCAGCGGTGGACAGCCGGGCAATGGTGGCAATGGCGGGAAGCTTGGTAGTGGGAATGATGGAAAGCTCGGCAACGGCAGTAGCGGTGGGAAGCCAGGCAAAGGAGGGAATTGCGGAAAACCCGGGAAGCCGGGCAATGGCTGAGCCGGAGGAGCACCAGGGAAACCTGGGATGCCCGGGAAGCCGGGCCATGTTGATGGCTGCAATACATCGCCGTTGGTGGAGGCAGTAGTAGCCGTCTTCTCCGATGCTTCTTGATCTGCGGTGGCCGCGGGCGTGACCACCTGAACCCTGATCGCTTCCAATGGCTGCAGCGTACCGGCGAGGGCGAAGGCGAGGGACAAGGCGAGAACGCACTTGGATGGCGCCATCTTCTGCATGTGGTGGAGGCTTTCTTTTGCTTGTGCGTTGTGGAGGACGAAACATACGGGGGGTGGTGATCGATTTATATAGTGCCTCTGGTCTGCAGATAGAGATCATGCTAAACACAATGAGCAGATTGGGTAGAATCGTTCTGGACACACGAGTCCGTGGGAGTTGGGAGCTAATGCCTCTATCTGCTCTTTGAGGGGGGTTCTTCTCAGACGGTTAATTCAGGCATGGCTAACTGAGAGTCTGGAATTAATACTTGTGTACGATTGAGAAGGACTCTACTGAATAAATAATGCTCCTGAAATCCTGAATCCTGAATAGTGAGAGTCCCAACTGAAACACCTGAAAAATTTCAAAGTTTGAAAATCAGTTTGAATTCAAAATCGAATTTCAAAATTCAAATCAAAAATCAAATTTCGGTCAAATCTCGCCCAAATCCCAAACCCTAACCCTAACCCGCCTTCTCCCTCTCCTTCCTGCTCCCCTCACGGCCGCGCCTCCAGCCCTCGCCGCCTTCACCCACGCGGTCGCGGTCGCGCCCGCGTCCGTCTCCACCCGCCTTGGCCGCCGCCCCGTACTGAGCCGCTACAGCGCGCCGCCTCCACCTCGCCCTCGCCTTCAATGCACCCCTGCCACCCCCGCGCCCCAAGCAAGGGCGGCGCCACCTCCCGGATTGCTCCAGTGAGGGGTCGCCGCCACCTCCCTTGCGCCATTAAGGCCCCTGCACCGCCCCGTACGCCCCTCCCTGCCGCCGCCTGACCCGCCGGCACCGCCCAAACCCTCGCGGCCAACCACCTCACCCCCCCCTGGCAGAGGCGACCCACGCCGTCCCCATGCCCTCCCTGCTCCCACTGCCTCGCGGGGCTATAAATAGCCGCCCCGCTCAGCCTCCCAAGCTCACACCAGCTCGCCGCCACCCTCCCCTTCTTCCCCGACCCCGGCAAGAAGCCCCACCGCCCCGGTTTCCCCACCCGTAAGAGCAAAACACCCCACCCCTTGCAAATCCCCACCCGGTGCAAACCCAGAGCCCTCCCTACCCTCCCGGTCACGGCACCGCCGGATCTATGCCGGCGCCGCCGCTTCCGCACCCCAAAACCCTAACCCTAGAAAACCCGAGCCCACACACGCGCAAAACCCTAGGGTTTTTGAGACCTACCTGGGCGGCGCCTCCTCGCGCTGTCCTCCCCGTCCCGCCTTGGCCGTCGCCGCTGTCGCCGTTGCGGCCGCGCCGTCGCGCCCGCGCTGCTGCTCCCGAGCCGCCTCGCTCGCTCCGCCCACGCGCAGCGCCGCGGGGGCGCTTTGGCTGCAAGCCAGCGCCCCGCGAGTCCCTCCGGCCTTTGGCCGCGCGAGTGGGCCGGCCGTGGGCCGTTTCGGCCTGCTCGGCCTGTTTTCTTTTAGGCCGCACAGTAAAAGCCCAGTACTGTTCATCCTAAAACCGGCCCAACACTGTTCCTTGCACAGTAAAATTTGGTTTTATTCCAAAATTCCAGAAATTGCTTTTAAGCCAAAATTCCTATTCCTAAGCCTAGATTAATGATTATTTATTGTTTGTGTCTAAATAATAGATATAAGCAATAAAATGATTATTAATTGTCGAAAACTCCTAACTTGAGTTAGTATAGCCTTCCTACCGCCTCAAACCGTAAAGTCTAATCCTAACTCCGCTGGTAAATATCCGGCTTCATTTAATTTTCTTTTCTTTTCGTATTTTTGTTGTACTTGGATTCGCTTGCTAGGCTCAATCCTTGTCGAGCCAAAGTGGTTTATTGGTTTTGTGGTTCTTGGCTAGGTTTCGACGCCGACGAGCCACCAGACTTCACGGACAGACACCGACATCGCAGACAATTCGAGGACGCCGAACCAGGAGGCAAGTTGCATACCTTGAACATATTGAACCCACATGTCATATATTCATATTATTATCTTCATTAAAATATTTTAGCCAAGTATTTCAACAAAGAAATAATACTTTGGAATGCCATGTTGATTAGATATAAGTCCTTAACCCCACATATTAAACCACCTATTCTTGTAAGCCATATTTACCTTGACAACCTTGGTTCACATAAAATATTAGTAAATATTCTCGCTAAGTCATGAAAACCTCTGTTCTAAATATCATATGAATGTTGGCTTTAGGCCAATAGGATTTTGGGTGTAAGTTGAGGGTCAGTCCATTGAGTTGGGCAACCCAATATACTTGGTAAAATGGGTCATCGGTGAGATCAAGAGGTGGGCAACCGGGTTGGGCCATCGCCTCATTTGGATGACAAGTAAGGACAAGAACCTTGTGCTAAGTAATGCATACAAGAACCGCTCAACCACATGCGTGGTCATTACTCCCTAGCTTAGTACATCGCTTCATCCAATTGAATATCTATAGCATCAAAGGCAAGTCGGTGGACCCTAAGGACACTCACGATCCTTGCAACCAGATATGGGCCGTCGACCTCGGGTGCAGAGTCCACTATTGGCCGGTGGTCTCCCGAGGGTCAGATGGATTAAGATCTACCGTAGAGACTAAAAAGGATAAGCGGTGAAAAGGCTTTGTTATCCTTACTCGGCCAGCGCAAACATGTTGCGTGGCAATATGAGTCTGTGATATCGTGTGGGTAAAGTTGGGCAACTCTGCAGAGTGTAATCAATGTTATTCGAATACACCGTGCTTCCGGTTAATGAAGCTGTGTTCATGGGTGATTCCAACATACAAAGCATAAGTAGAATTTACAGATGTTAATTGGTAATGTCAGAAGTTGTTAAACCCCCTGTGGCTATATTTATTACTGTTTTACTGTCTGTACTATTGTAAAGCTTTTAAAGTCAACTTTTGCATTCCACATATACCTGTTTGGTAAAGCCGTACCATTTCCCTTGATATTTCCAGCATATAGTTAAATAGCTTTTCCTATGCGATTTGTTGAGTACGGTAGTTGTACTCATTCTTGCTTAAATCAATCAACAGAAGAGTTTTGGGAAGATCCGGTGTTCTCTACTTAACAAGAAGAACCGGTGAGACTTGACGACTCTTGGTACTAGGGTCTCGTTTACGCTCAAGCTTCCTGTGGTTCTAGCAATTCTTTTGCAAGTGTATTATATTACTTTCGGGCTCAGACGCCTGCTTCCGCTTTTAAACTGGCTGTTAAGCCCTATCTGCTGTAATAAAAGTCTGTCTTTTGTTGTAACGTTTGCTTGCTTGTGAAACCACGGCTTCGATTGTACATCTGGGCGGACAGTAAAGATTCTAGCGATCCCTAGTTTCGGTCGTTACAAAAGTGGTATCGAGCCACTTGCCCGTAAGTTGAGACCTTAGCTTGGTTATAGGTTGAAGACCTTTAAAACTAATAATTTCAAAAACTACAAAAGAATTCTCAAAACAAAAATATAAGTATTAAATTGTTGTCTCTTTTCTCTCTTGCTACCTTACCTTACTTTAGACTTGAAAAACTTGTGTTGTTCTTCTAAAAGATTTATCTCCTCTTAACTAACCTTTCAAACTTTCCGCTTGTCGGAAAATGCGTAAATCCTACTCCGACCACTCGAGTTTAGAGGATGGAGCAAAGACTACTCGAGATGATGCAGGTTTATCGGCGCCATAAACAGAAAGAAGCATTGCCTTCCACACAGAGGAGCAGATCTGTGATGGAAAAAGGTACCACCGAAGGCATGGATAAACTGGTTCCGTTAGCTTACAAACCCGATAATCAATGTCGGGCCAGGGTCAACGCTTCATGAGAGAGAGAAGCGATACAGATCTTTGCAAGGCGGGCGATTATACACTGCTGTCAAGATTATGATTGAGTTTGAACACTCAATATCACCGATTCCACGAGGGAAGCGATGGATCCGACTTCCAAATTCCTTGCCCGGTGATGATGAAGACCCGCGATCCGTGAAGTTGCCACCCACGCATAGCCCAGAGATTCTATATACCGTGGTCCTAAAGGAATACCGTAAGGTGCACCGTATATCACTTGGCCAAGCACGGAATCAAGAACATGCGAAGGGAGTTAGATCGTTATAATGAACCAGATCAGGGGACAGGATCAATCTGTGATGAGAGCCCCGACGTTCCTGAAGATCCAACAGTGGAATATACACTGAGATCACCGGATTACACTCCTTTGTCTCCAGTTATTACTCCAGAGTCACCTCCAGCGCCGCCTCATCCAGCGGGCATAGCACGCGCTTCTCCGCCGCCGCTCGAGGATCCAACAAGGAAAGGAGAAGATGGAAGAGGCAACACCACCGGCAGTGACGTGGCGCTAAAGAAGAAAAGAAGGAGGATTCTGAAGAGGAGGAAGACCCAGAGATGCTGATCCACTACACCACCAGAGAACCCTCCGTCCATGGGTGGTAGAGTCCTCCGCAAGGTGTTAGATTACGATAGAGTATTGTAGATCCACCTACCTTAGTAGTAGAACGACTTTTGATTGTAAGAAAAGTTGTGTATTGTACTCTAAGTAGTATACATCCAAATTTTTGTAAATTAATTTGTCTACTTTGTGTAAAATATAATAAATAAGTTGTTTTCCTATCCATATCTCAGATATCATCTTGTCAAAAGTCATTTCTTACGCTCGCCTTAATCACTTACCTATTGCTTTCACCGCTTATCTAAGAATCTGAGTCTTACTTATCTCACTGTGTTTGGTCAAAACCGCTGCAGAAGTAAATTCACAAAGATGTCTGGAAATAACAACAATGAAAAAAAAGTCAATCAATCAGGGCAACCACCAAGCTTGGCAGAGGTCATGGCTATGATGGAGAGAAATAGATTCGTGCGTAATGTAATCAAAGCCGATTAATGGAGCAACATACTCAACTCCTCGAACAAATTGCCGCAAGACCTACAAATGGACATACTCTCGAGGCAACAATGGAGGAGTGACTCGTGCTTCAGATGGGCGATTTTGAAAACAAGGCCACCAACTTTCACAGTGTCACCAGAGCCGTTAGTAGCTGATGACTGGATAAGGGATATTGAGAGAAAGTTGGACACTATCCAGTGTAGTGACAAAGAGAAGACTTTGTTTGCTTCTCATCAACTACAAGGTCAAGCAAAGCGTGGTGGATGAATTATCGACTCTTCATCCAGCAGAGATATACCATGGGCAGAATTCAAGGAAGCATTTCATAAAGCCCATGTCCCTGAGGGCATAGTTGCAGCCAAGTGCAGGGAATTTCTTGCTCTTAAGCAAGGAGGCCGTACAGTCACAGAATACTTGCACCAATTTAACCAATTGGCGCGGTATGCTCCACATGAGGTGGATACTGAAGCTAAGAAGATGGAGAAGTTTTCACAAGGTGCGCAAAAGTCATCGAAATTTCACATTTCAGCTCTTGACTTCCCTGACCTAGCTTCCATGGTGAATAAATTGATAATCTCAGAAGAAGCCAGAACTGATATGGAAGAAACCCGAAAGAGGAAAATGAAGCAAATAACTCCAGCCACAAGTGCACCAAGGGGGAGAATGACGCCCCACCCATCTTCCAGATTTCAGCCAAGACCCTCTATGAATACAGCGCCAAGACCATCAATGAACCCAGAGGAGAAGATCGCCTTTTAGTGGAAACAGAGCCGCCGCAGTTCAATGCTATAACTGTGGAGGAAACCATTATTTGAAGGATTGTCCTCAGAAATCCTCCAATTGCTTTCATTGTGGACAACCTGGTCACTTCAAGGGACAGTGCCCATTGAAGAACATGTCATCAGATGCAACCAAAGCTCAAGCAAGAAACCAGCCACAGAGTAACCGGAATCCTCCCACCTTCCAGGCCAATAGAGGAGGAATGCTACAGCCCAGAAACCAACCGAGGCAATCAGGTCAATTCTCAGGAGGAGGACAGTCTGCACCAGCACCATCGCAAGGGAAGATCAATCATATCACCACTCAGATGCAATGAGGCCATCGATATCATCGTCGGTATGTTCCTACTCAATGCAAGATCAGCTTTAGTGCTTTTTGATTCAGGAGCTACACATTCGGTTATTTCCTTGGATTTTGCTGTGGAGAGTTGTTTGCCTTTTATTGTTTTGCCAAATCCCTATGTGTTGCAAACACCCGGGACTATATTGAAATCTCAGTATAAGTGCAGTAACCTGAACCTAGAAGTTCAAGGGGTCTGTTTCAGAACAGAGTTATTGGTGATCCAGATGAGAGGCATAGATGTCATCTTGGGAATGGATTGGTTATCAAAATATAAAGCCACAGTTGACTGTGAGAAGAAGACAGTAACCTTGAAGAATGCAGAAGGGCAAGAAGTGACAGTCATGACAGATCGTCTTTGATAAGGAAAAGAGAGGCGAAAGGTCAATAGCACCATCTCGAAGTCACTATGAGATGCCAAGAATTGATGAATACCGGATGTGTTCCCAGAGAAACTACCCTAAGACCTCCAGATAGAATGATTGAGCTTACTATAGAGTTAGTACACGAGACCAAGCTCAGAATTCAAGGCACAAGATGTAATGGCAACCAAAGTGAGTTAAAGGAGCTTAAGAAACAGCTTGGATGAGTTGGAAGAAAAGGTTTCATAAGACCTAGTGTCTCACCTTGGCTGCACCGGTTTTATTTGTTAAGAAAAAGGATGGAACTTTGAGATTGTGTGTGGATTATAGAGCTTTGAATGCAGAACTATTAAGAACAAGTATCCTTTGCCAAGAATAGATGATTTGTTCGATCAACTAAAAGGAGCTAAGGTATTCTCAAAATTGATCTCAGATCGAGGATATCACCGACTCAAGATTAGAGAACAAGATAGAGAGAAGCGTGATTTACTACAAGATATGGACTTTATGAGTTCACAAGAGTACCTTTTGGATTAACCAATGCTCTAAGATATTTCATGAATTTGATGAACCAAGTCTATATGGAATTCTTGGATCGGTTTGTGGTAGTATTTGTGGATGATATTTTGATTTATTCAAAAGTGAAGAAGAGCATAAGGAGCATCTTCATTTGGCCCTAACCAAGTTGAGAGAGCATCGGTTGTATGCAAAATTCTCCAAGTGCTAATTTTGATGAAAGAAGTGTCATTTTGGGGCACATCATCACGGAAGAAGGAGTAAAAGTTGACCCGTAAAAAGTCGAGCAAAGGTAAGAGTGGAAGCGACCAAAGACAAGTGATCGAGATAAGAAGTTTCTTAGGTCTCGGGATATTACCGCAGATTTATAGAAAATTTCTCGAGAATAGCCCGCCCACTTACTCGCTTCTCGTAAAGGATATTCCTTTTAAATGGACGGATAAGTGCGAAGAAAACTTTCAGAATTGAAGGTCGATTAACCACTACCCCAAAGGCTCATACTACCAAACCCCGAGAAGGACTTTCAGATTTATTGTGACGCTTCAAAGCAAGGATTAGGTTGTGTGCTAATGCAAGATGGCAAAGTTGTGGCTTACGCCTCAAGGCGCTTAAGAACTCATGAAGAGAATTACCCACACATGATTTGGAGTTAGCGGCGGTTGTGCACTCATTAAAAATTTGGAGGCACTATCTATCGGGAATCATTGTGAAGTGTTTTCGGACCATAAGAGTCTGAATATATTTTTACCGACCAGATTTGAATCTCAAAAAGAGAAGATGGCTAGAATTAATAAAAGATTATGATTTGGATATTCAAGATCACCCTGTAAAGCAAATGTTGTCGCAGATGCACTTAGCGTAGAAGGCACATCATAGTCCGAATGCATTGCAGAATGTCATCGAGTTAGTGTTGGAAATGCAAAGTGACTAAACTTGGAAATTGTTGAACAAGGGTTAATATCACTTTGGAGATACAATCGAGTTGGTCGACCAAATCAAACAAGCACAACAGAAGATCAAGAAATTCAAAGAACTCTTGGCGTAAAATCAAGGTGGAAAAATAAAGGAATTCAAGAAAGATGATCAAGGAATGATAAAGTTCAAAAACCGTTTGTGTGTACCAAACAAAGAAGAACTGAAAGCAGCTTGATTACAAGAAGAAGCTCACTCATCTCAATTCTCAATACATCCGGGGAACAAAATGTATCAAGACTTGAAGAAGAGGTTTTGGTGGAAAAAGATGAAAAGAGAGATAGTGAATATATAGCCAAGTGCGACATTTGTCGAAGATCAAGATAAACCATCGAAACCTGTAGGTTGTTACAACCCTTACCAATGCAGATTGGAAATGGGAAGAAATCGGCATGGATTTAAATCCACAGATTACCAAGGACACAAAAAGGATTTGATGCAATATGGGTGATAGTAGAGCAGATTAACTAAGGTGGCATATTTCATACCAATTCAAAGAAACATATGGAAAGAATAAGTTGGCGAATTGTATATGACCAAGATAATATCTTTACATGGGATTCCAAAGAGAATAGTATCGATAGAGGAGCACGGTTTACATCTAAGTTTTGGAAGAAACTACAGAAGCCATGGGAACGGATTTAGCTTTCAAAGCCTGACTTACCATCCACTGGGGGATGACGAGAGAGAGTCAATCAGGTATTGGAGGATATGTTGAGAGCATGTGCTTTAGCTTATGGAGCAACTTGGGATAAGTGTTTGCCTTTTGAAGAGTTCTCTTACAATAATAGTTATCAAGCTAGTATCAAGATGGCACCTTTTGAAGCCCTCAGATGGCGAGAGTGCGAGAACACCATTGAATTGGACGGACACTGGAGAAAGGCAGTTGTTAGGTCCTCAGATAGCCCAAGACTCAGAAGATCAAGTTAGACTGATAAGAGACAAGATGAAGATTGCTCAAAGCCGTCAGAAGGAGTATGCAGATAAACGCAGAAAGGATTTAAGTTTTGAAATTGGAGATCTGGTATATTTGAAGGTTACACCATTCAAAACAGTTCGAAGATTTCAAGTAAAAGGAAAATTGGCCCCAAGGTATATTGGTCCTTATAAAATTGTGAAAAGAATTGGAGAAGTGGCATACAAGTTACATCTGACATCCAACCCAACTGGCATACATGACGTGTTCCATGTTTCTCATTTCGTAAAGTGTTTGAGGCACCAATGTAATGTGTACCACTTGAAGAGATAGAAGCGCAGAATGATCGACTTATGAAGAGGAACCCCGATGGTACTTGACACTCTGTAAAGGCGGTTGAGAGGCAAGAATGTTAAGTTTTGCAAGGTTCTCTGGAAGAATCATACTGAGGAAGAAGCAACATGGGAAAAGGAATTGAAAATGCAGCGAGATTTTCCCAACCTGTTCCCCGGCCCTGCGTGAATCTCGAGGTCGAGATTCCTTTAAGGGGGGTAGGTTGAAACACCTGAAAAATTTCAAAGTTTGAAAATCAGTTTGAATTCAAAATCGAATTTCAAAATTCAAATCAAAATCAAATTTCGGTCAAATCTCGCCCAAATCCCAAACCCTAACCCTAACCCGCCTTCTCCTCTCCTTCCCGCTTTCCCTCACGGCGCCTCCGGCCCGCCTCGCCCTTCGCCTGTGGCCAAGGTCGCGCCCGCGTTTGTCTCCTTGCAGCTCAGCCGCCCTCTTGCATACTGGCCGCCTCCACCTCGCCTCGCCTTCAATGCACTGCCACCTCGCCCAAGCAAGCGCGGCGCCACCTCCCGGATTGCCCGGTGAGGGGTCGCCGCCACCTCCCTTGCGCCATTAAGGCCCCTTGACCGTCGCCCAGACTGCCGCGCGACCACGGCACCGCCCAAACCTCGCGCCAACCACTCACCCCGGCAGAGGCGACCCACGCCGCCCCCATGCCCTCCTCGCTTCACGCCTCATGGGCTATAAATAGCCCTTCCACCTCCTAAGCTCACACCACCGCCACCCTCCCCTTCTTCCCCGACCCCAAGAAGAAGCCCCACCGCCTTGCTTCCCCACCAGAAGAGCAAAACACCCCACCCTTGCAAATCCCCACCGGTGCAAACCCGAGCCCTCCCCCTCCCTCGGTCACGGCAGATGCACGGATCTATCTTGCGCCGCCCAAGACCCCAAAACCCTAACCCTAGAAAACCCGAGCCCACACACGCCAAAAACCCTAGGGTTTTGAGACCTACTGGCGGCGCCTCGCTCTCCTGTCCTCCCGTCTCCCTTGGCCGTCATTGCATTGCCGCTGTTCTTGGCAGGCTGCTTGTCGCGCCTTGCCCAAGCCTCCCGAGCCGCCTCGCTCGCACGCCATGGCCATGGGCGCTTTGGCTAGCAAGCCACCATGAGTCCTCCGACTTTTGGGTCATGAGTGGGCGGCAGGTGGGCGTTTACTGCCGTTTTCTTTTAGGCCGCACAAGAAAAGCCCAAGATCGCTCATCCTAAAACCGCCCAACACTGCTCCTTGCACAAGAAAATTTGGTTTTATTCCAAAATTCCAGAAATTGCTTTTAAGCCAAAATTCCTATTCCTAAGCCTAGATTAATGATTATTTATTGTTTGTGTCTAAATAATAGATATAAACAAGAAATGATTATTAATTGTCGAAAACCCTAACTTGAGTTAGTATAGCCTTCCTACCGCCTCAAACCGTAAAGTCTAATCCTAACTCCGCTCAAATTGTATCCACTTCATTTAATTTTCTTTCTCTTTTCGTATTTTTGTTGTACTTGGATTCGCTTGCTAGGCTCAATCCTTGTCGAGCCAAAGTGGTTTATTGGTTTTGTGTCTTGCGCTAGGTTTCGACGCCGACGAGCCATTTCAGACTTCACGGAGACAGACACCGACATCGCAGACGCAATTCGAGGACGCCGAACCAGAGGCAAGTTGCATACCTTGAACATATTGAACCCACATGTCATATATTCATATTATTATCTTCATTAAAATATTTTAGCCAAGTATTTCAACAAAGAAATAATACTTTGGAATGCCATGTTGATTAGATATAAGTCCTTAACCCCACATATTAAACCACCTATTCTTGTAAGCCATATTTACCTTGACAACCTTGGTTCACATAAAATATTAGTAAATATTCTCGCTAAGTCATGAAAACCTCTGTTCTAAATATCATATGAATGTTGGCTTTAGGCCAATAGGATTTTGGGTGTAAGTTGAGGGTCAGTCCATTGAGTTGGGCAACCCAATATACTTGGTAAAATGGGTCATCGGTGAGATCAAGAGGTGGGCAACCATGGTTGGGCCATCGCCTCACCGATGACAAGTAAGGACAAGAACCTTGTGCTAAGTAATGCACCACAAGAACCGCTCAACCACATGCGTGGTCATTACTCCCTAGCTTAGTACATCGCTCATCCAATTGAATATCTATAGCATCAAAGGCAAGTCGTGGTGGACCCCTAAGGACACTCACGATCCTTGCAACCAGATAGTCTGTCACCTCGGGTGCAGAGTCCACTATTGGCCGGTGGTCTCCGAGGGTCAGATGGATTAAGATCTACGGGTAGAGACTAAAAAGGATAAGCGGTGAAAAGGCTTTGTTATCCTTACTCGGCCAGCGCAAACATGTTGCGTGGCAATATGAGTCTGTGATATCGTGTGGGTAAAGTTGGGCAACTCGCAGAGTGTAATCAATGTTATTCAATACACCGTGCTTAGGTTAATGAAGTTTGTGTTCATGGGTGATTCCAACATACAAAGCATAAGTAGAATTTACAGATGTTAATTGGTAATGTCGGTTGTTAAACCCCCGTGGCTATATTTATTCTTGCTTTTACCGTCTGCATTATTGTAAAGCTTTTAAAGTCAACTTTTGCATTCCACATATACCGCTTGGTAAAGCCGCATTCATTTCCTTGATATTTCCAGCATATAGTTAAATAGCTTTTCCTATGCGATTTGTTGAGTACGGTAGTTGTACTCATTCTTGCTTAAATCAATCAACAGAAGAGTTTTGGGAAGATCCAGGTGTTCTCTACGAACAAGAAGAACCGGTAGACTTCGACGACTACTGGTACTAGGGTCTCGTTTACGCTCAAGCTTCCTGTGGTTCTAGCAATTCTTTTGCAAGTGTATTATATTACTTTCGGGCTCAGACGCCTGCTTCCGCTTTTAAACTGGCTGTTAAGCCCTATCTGCTGTAATAAAAGTCTGTCTTTTGTTGTAACGTTTGCTTGCTTGTGAAACCACGGCTTTATTTAATCGCACATCCCTGACAACAGAAAGATTCTAGCGATCCCTAGTTTCGGGGTCGTTACACCAACTCCCAAATGGCCAAGTTTCTCAAGGAATAGCCGGTGCGTGCATTGGTATTGGATCGATTTGGACGTATCTCCCGTATGTGGATGTATCCTTGTGTTTTGTGGACATGTCTGTAATTCGGATCGTGGTCGAAGCCAATCACACGACATAAACAAGAAGGATTCTGCAGACTACGCTAGTCCAGATTATACGTGACAAATAAAAAAGGAAACGCTTGCAGCATTCGGACGTACCGTTGACGCTTACAACACCAGGGAACAAAGGGCAGGAACATGACGTCTCCTGCAACATGTTCAAGCTTATGGACATTTGATTTGCCAGTTTTCCTTCTATTCTAATAATCGACCCAAGTGCTATAACCACTTTTTCTTTCCTTATCTTTACTAATTGAAGGCTCCTTTACAAGCCCTCATATTAATCATAGGGATAAAAAGCAATAAATCCCAATGTTAATCAGACAAAAGAAGGAAAAAAAACTAGAAATTTCTACATTAATCGGAAGAAGAAGAAGAAGAAAAGATCTCGATCATCCAATCCCTCTAACTTGTGTAAACTATGGCTCAGATTATATTTCTATGCAACGGCTCAGATTATGTCTCAAAGCAACGTCACGGAATAGAAAAGGAGTTCCAATCAAATCCGTTGATGGAGTCCAAATCTGAATGGAACTTATGAAATCATGCCATGCATGCACAAAGCTAGATATATACATGCATCTCCGTACAACTTTAGTTTACTCTTGGGAAGAAGAAAAAAAACTATGTACATATCACCTTCTAATTGGGTTCCAGATTCAAAATTTGAGTTGGACTAATGCGTGCTAAAGTTTGCATCCAGACTCATCCATATGTCGTTTCGTAAAGGATATGGAATCGAAACAGAATTATGCAATTTAAGACTTACTGATTTCCCATCTAATAATTTATATATAGATCAAATTCATAGTTCTAATAGCATGATATGTCGTCTCTCCTGATGCCATTAAACTATTGGAAAAGTAACTTAAAACTTCATATGTGAGTGTATGGGTTACTAAGTTTTACACAAATGTATGGGTTGCCGACTAAACTTTATGTTGGTATATATGTAGTCTGTCGCTTGGACTATGTATAGATCCATAGTGTCTGAGCTTTTGTTAAGCCTGGCGTTATAAAGGGAAAAAAATATCAAGAAACTCCATTACTGATTAAAAAAGAAAAGAAAACATCTTGCCCATCTATTTTTTTCGCACATAGAATTTACAGCTTGGATTAAATATCGCCCATCTTATGTCTATGGCTGATTGCCACTGACCGGAGATGTGTTAGGCCAACTGAGTTGGACTTTGCGATTAGGAACAGATTGTATTACTTTTTTGTGCGAGTGACAAGCAGATGGCAATTGGGCAATCAATATATATATATATATATATATATATATATATATATATATATATATATATATATATATATATATATATATAACGTAAAAAATAGTCCCTAAAATATAAGATTTGTCGCGAAATATATTCGTTATGAAACATAATCTCATAAAAATTGTGATTTGCGACAACATATCACGATAGTGGTAAAAGTAATACATTGAAAGACTTCGTCAATATCCAAAATGAAGTGTGTTCGGGATTGAGGGATATGATACAGTATTAGGTAGTAACCCCTCGTAGAGAAAGATATTACATACTAATTAACTAAAAATAATCCAGAAACTTCAAATAAATATAAGGAAAAATAAAATGGGAGATTTCCATATTAATTGGAATATATGTTAGAAAATATCATATTAACAAGAGTAAAACTAGACAATGCATTGACCAAATTAGTAAAAGGAAAAGGAAAAATTGGAAGCATCTTTCTATCAATTAAAAAGAAATAGCAGTCACTGTGTTCAAATTAGAGATTAACTAAATGGCAAGCTATAAATGGCACGCTACATACATTTGGGGAAATAAGAAAAATAGAGCTATATGATAAAAATATTTTTCTAAATAATAATACATGATGGACATAGGAAGTCACATAAAAAATAAGAGAAAGACTACAAAACGCTATAGCGTTTTTCTTTAGAACAACAGGATAGCACCTCACCTCTCTCTCATCCCGTTGGTATTCCTTGTACGCTTCCATCCATCCTCCCGCGAGTCAAACCAAAAGAGAAGCCGCACCCAAACGCTCCAGTTCCACTCCAATGTTGTGTCGGCTCCCCTCCAAAACCACACTGCCTCTTCCTCCCCTCCCCCTCTCCTGAGTCGTAGCTGCGTAAGAGGAGCCCTGAGCGGAACGCTTGGCTGGGAGGAGGTGTTCGTGGCAATGGAGGGCGCGTGGAGGAAGGCCAAGAGGGCACTGGGCCTCTGCCTCTGCGTGCACGTCCCCGCGGAGGGCGATGGCGATGCCAGCAACCGGTAGCCGGCGTCGAGCACGGGTTGTCGGAGTGAGGCGGCCGTTTCGGTGGTGGCAGGATCAAAGTTGGAGCCGAACATGCCGGTGGCCGGCACGATCCGAAGGACCAAGTCGGGGGGGCAAGCCCTCCTCCAAGGTGAGGCCTTCTCTACAAGCATTTTCGAATTCAGGTTTGTGTAACTTCATGAAACACTTAAAAAATTAGCATGAATCTGAGTGAAAATTGATGAAACACAGTGACACTCCATGAGACTTGGGATGAAACACGATAAAACTTCATGAGACTTGGGATGAAACAATTGTACTTTGGGATCAAACTATATGAAACATGATGAAACTCCATGAGACTTGATGAAACACGATGATACTGCATGAGACTTGACGAAATACGGTGAAACTCCATGAGACATGGGATGAAACACGATGAAACTTCATGAGACTTGGGATGAAACAATTGTACTTTGGGATCAAACTATATGAAACATGATGAAACTCCATGAGACTTGATGAAACACGATGATACTGCATGAGACTTGACGAAATACGGTGAAACTCCATGAGACTTGAGATAGAACTTCATGAAACATTTCAAACATTAGTATAAATCTGAGTGAAACTGGATAAAACACGATGATACTCCATGAGACTTGATGAAACACGATGATACTCCATGAGACTTGGGATGAAACACGATGAAACTCCATGAGACTTAGGATGAAACAATAGTACTTTGGGATCAAACTATATGAAACTTGATGAAACATAATGAAACTCTATGAGACTTTATGAAACACGATAATACTCCATAAGACTTAGGATGAAACAATAGTACTTTGGGATCAAACTATATGAAACTTGATGAAACTCCATGAAACTTTATGAAAAACGATAATACTCCATGAGACTTGATGAAACACGATGAAACTCCATGAAACACTTCAAACATTAGCATAAATCTGACTGAAACTAGATGAAATACGATGATACTACATGAGACTGCATAAAACTTGATGACTGGATGCTATACCGTTGGGAAGGGCTCCCAACGGTATAGCGTGCCCTAGTTGCTCTCAAAAAATAATTATTATATTTCTAAAATTGCTAGCCGGAGGTACACGGGTTGAACTATTAGGCTTGTACTATCTATTCCATTTCAAAAGGATGGTGCCTGAAGCGACTAGATGTCAAGAATGTATTCCTTCGTGGTTTTCTAGAGGAAAAAGTATATATGTGTCGGCCTCCGGGTTATAAAAATCCTTAGTATCCAAGGCATATATGCAAATCCTTAGTATCCAAGACATATATGCAAGCTTGAGGAGGCCCTATATGGACTCAAACTGTCACCCAGAGCTAGGTATTCAAGGCTCAGTTCAAAGCTGCAAGAGTTAAGATTTGTTCCATCTAAAAGTGATATGTCGATGTTTTAATATCGAAGTTATGAGATGAATGTTGGGCACTTGTTTGATCGAGACTATGAAAAATGAGATACAAGGGTTTTTAGACAGGTTCAGATCTTCTCCTGAGAGAATAATAATTCTACTCATGTGTTCTTGTATTCATTGTGTTTACAACAAGAAGGACTAATGACTTTGTCTTGTCAGTTGTCCTCTATCCTCTGTCCACGGACATTATCCCTTATATAGCGTCTAAGAGGGTGACAGTTGTCCCTTGCCAAGAAACGCCTCAACGGTTGGTTAATTGTGCACGGTTGATGGCAGTTATTATCAGAGAAATATTCTCCCCACATTCGTCTTGCAGTTAGGCCAGAGACAGAGATTAATATGTGCAGTTATATCAGAGGATAACGGCATGTCCTTAACGATTGCATATAAATAAACACAGCGTATAAGCCCCTAGTCGATTGGGTCCACATGTCTGTGGATTTTATCGACCATAGGATGGTCGTGATCTATTGGTATATGTCGATTTAAATACATCACTATTCATTTATAATCATAATGGAATAGTCATGTATATGTTGGTATAAATACATCACTGTTCATTTATAATCATAATGGAATAGTCATGTATATGTTGGTATATGTCGATGATATTATTGTAACAAGCTCTTCAGTTCAATCTGCGGAAAGTTTGCTCAAGCAGCTAAGAACAGACTTTGCAGTTAACGATTCGGGTGATCTGCATTTCTTCCATGGAATAGTGGCAAAAGGAGTTTGACAGACTGCTATTGACAGAAAGCAAGTATATTGGAGATGTGCTTAAGAGAGTGCTATTGACACAGAAAGTCGCTCGAAATGTATACCGTAGCTCTGCAAACCAAGAAGAAAATACATACATACAGACTCGGGATTTGAAGCCTAGTACCCTTGATTACAATGAGTTGAGAATGACCGGACTCAACTGCATCGATCCCAATCAAGTACATCTAATCTCTCCCTGGTCACCAGCTAGGCATCAGCAAACCATCAAGCCAGATCAGATCCAACAACAGCTAGGCAGGCAGAACAACACCAACTAAGCTAGCTGAACTATAGTATCGGTATGTACAACAAGGAGCACCTGACTGACGCGCGCAGATCGTCGGGTGACGGCGTAGAGCGCCAGGGGGAGGCTGCGGAGGACGAGGGACCGCGGGAAGATGCGCGGTGCCGCCGAGAGCAGCCGCTCCATGGCGCGCGCCACCGCCGCCGTGTACTCCTCCAGCAGCTCCGCCATGATCGCCACCAGGATCATCTCCGGTTCTTCTCCTCCTTTTTTGGGTGTTGGCTTGTGCTAGCTGCGGAGGTTTTCGGCTCCTCGGATCGCGGTTTAAATGGGGTTACGCGAAGGATGTTTTCGTTCGACTCCTTTCTCCTCTTTTTCTTCCACGCTAAGCGCACGTAGTACATTGGTATAGACAACTAATATCTATATCAATTATTTATGTCATCTATAGACAACATAAGAGCATATACAATGGTACAGATAGTCTGTTGTCTATAGCAACTCTCTATATCATATGTAGTCAACACTATAGACAGCTTATACAATGAGTTGTCATTTCACTTGTCAATATAGATGACACAATCTTTTAATGCTTTTATAGACCTAAAATATTTCTTCTTTGGTTCTAATGATACAGTTGGCTACAGGATTGTAAACAACGCATTTCTCTCTCTTTATTCTCTTTCATCCACGTTAGTTTAAATCCTACGTGGCAGAGACTATAGACAGCTGATGTAAACCTATTGTACATGACCTAATGAGTTGTCTGTTAAGTTGTCTATATGAGATCCCACAACATTTAAAATTTTGCTTGAAAATAATATTTGTTATAGACAACAACTCATACAATGGTGTTTTGTACTATCTTTAAGCGTTTTATAGGCATGTTAGACAATTTCTTTTTCTCTTTTTGTTCTCTCTCATTTACACCATCAGAAATCTTACGTAGGAAGAATCATTTGGCAATCCCACATCGTGCTAGCTATGTGCCATGTCATCATGCCTCCAATTAGACTAATAAAGGAAGGGTGTTATTACAGAAGACTACAAAGTCTAAGAGCTCAAATGAACAATATAAAGTGCTGGACTCGTCTAAGCTTGAGTGCAATTTTACGAATTATAATTTTTATTATAGTATTATTGGTTGTAATATTGTATAGTATTTTTATTCGGTTTTACTACACAACATTCGACGGTTCTCTTTTGTCAAAATAGTCAAGTTTTCATCCGTCTGATATACTTTGAGATTTGTATTTCTTCTTATCTGATGAATTAGGTCCAAATTTATTATGTTTTTTTCTTCGGAACATAACAAGTTCACCGTATTGCCATATCCTGTTTGTATAGATTTTTTTTTCTTTGTTTTTGCTCAATCTCTCAATGTATATGTTATATTTTAAATTATGTGATGGAAATAAGAGTTTTTAAAACTTTACAGAATAATTACAGTGACCAAAAACAAAAATTACATAAATAATTAATTTATTGTAATTTATGTATAATGAAGTTGTAAATGAACTAAAATTTAACTATTTTGGGCTGAGAAAACAGTCGAATCTTGTATAAACGGATCTATTTTTATTATAGAATTATAATTTTTTTTATTCCAGTATTATTTCTAAGAGCAGCTTTGAGTGCAATCAAGGAAGACTAAGCGCAGGCCCGCCGGTAGTGGGCACACCTTGCGTCGCGTGCTTATCACGAACGCGCACCGTATCCTTTCCCTCTCCGGCGTGACCAACGATCAAATTTTGCACCGATTAGCCGGGTCAAAACTTTAGCCCATCGACAGGTCCGGAAACATCTGGATGTGACTGACGACATGTTACAGACAGCCACGGAGGGAGCTTCATTCTTTCACTTCATAAAAAATGTGACCAACTGGTTGATCGATATGTTACGCAGTGTGCAAAAAGACCATTTGTTGTATGATTCTCCCAAGGATATTTTCGCGGATGAACGGACGATGTGTCGCTGCTGGTCGCTTCCTGAGTTATTAAGGAAAGACAGTGATGGGAGAGCTGAAGCAACAAGGCTTCAAATATCTTCAGGAGCCATCATGTTTGTACTTAGTCTAATCCATGGACCAAACCAGCTGGAGCCAGTCAGGGCCAGCCGGCTGTTATTAGGCTGAACTCAAATGTCTGGTGATTTGTTAGGAGATTTTTGTGAGCTTTAATACTAGTAAGATTTTCAGGCCTCAAGCTATAGCCTATCTAGCCCAGGTCTAGACCCGCCCCTGGAAGCAGCCAAGCTAGCAGAGAGAGATCGAGGGGGAGTAGATCATAAAGTGAAAGATGGAAGAATGATAATGTGGAATGGAATAATTCATTCACTTCTTTCTCATTCATGTTTTCAAGCGCGTACTCATTGGATGGTGACATCTCACCAAGTGCGCCATGTGTTCTTTCTACAGGACAAATCCTGGAAGCTTTTCGGCTTTGTACATAAGTACAAGAAGTTGATTCAGGATTAGCACAAACAAAGGTAGAGAGTACTAGATTTCTACCTTTTTGGTTGGATCATTTTTAGCCTTCCTGAGTTGGCACAAAAAAAGCATATCCTGACAGTGCTCTTCAGCTTAAGAATTTCCAGTTTTCTTTAAAGAAAACAGCAGAAGAACTTCAAGGCACTGCTATATGCATGAATAGGAACTTCCAGATGCTTATTCATTTTTGGGTTAATTTGCAATTGATCATAATACAATGATCCAACCGAATTTCATCTGCTACCCCCACATTGACCTTGACAGTACGTACTTGTCTGGAATGGAACTGAAATATATCATAGTTATACATTAGGATAAGTACAGGTTCAGCTCAGCAAAGTTTTGCTCTGACTTAAAGCCAAGAGGAACAGAGACAAGAAACCTAGAGGCACCCGTCCCAGATGTCACTGCTTCCTCTTGATTTGAATGGTTGCTCATAGATGCAGTTCTATCCTCTGCTTACAGAAATCATCTTCTCAATGCTGCTTAATTAGCTGCTGATCCCGGTGACTTCGTCGTAGGTGCTCTTAATTTTACTGATCAGAGCTTCCCTGCAAAACATCAATGAGCCGGACGTGATAAGAATCTGACAAGATAGTTAGTTCCTTTCGTTCAAGTGTGAATTGCGAGTAAGAATCTGAAAAGACAGTTTTCTTGTGAGTGAACTCTTAGACTTGCATACAAGCATAAACTGTTTTTGCAGGTTGTATAGTTCTTTACTTCTTTTCCATGGTTTCTCATACACCATAGTAAGGAGGCAAGCTCTATTTGACAAGGGTAATTTCAAAAGATAAGCCACTTATTGAAATCTGTCGAATCCTAGAACCATTGATGTTAGATTGGGGTTAATCCATCACTTCAAGGGATGTACTGCCTTGTACCTCCTTAGCACAAGTAGGTGAAGCAGGGCTCGACAAAAACTAAGTGCTTAGCTTTGTTTACTTATGAAAACATTATCACATCGAGAACCGAAAACTCCAAATAATACAGCCAGACGATTAAAATGTTGTTTAGTTTGAAGGAAATCTTAGCAGATTACTGTCAATTCATATGGATTGCGGAAAGAAACTCATCCAATTCGAGGTTCATTGATTTGGGTTTTTGCAAGTTGGAATCAGGGATATCTATAACATAAGTGTAACACTATGGTTATGCTAGATTAAGACATAATGATTACAAGAACAAGTTGTCAAGTTATAAGGAGAGGGGGATTACAAGAACAGGGCGTTTTACCTGTCTGGCTGGAAGATGAGGTTACGGTATGTAAACCACTGCATCAACATAAAGTAGAAGTTGGTGGTGTTCATAGAAGAAGTTAATTACTAACACTGAACAGAAAAAAAAAATCTATATCCAAATGTATGTAAACCTACCCCTGTGTACCCAATTCCAACAAGCTCAAAAACACCAGGCAGAATAGGAAGCTTGTCAATGGCCTGAATGCACAAACAAGCAAAAACAGCCTTTGAGATCTCCGGGAAAAGGACGTTTACATATCTCAAGGAGGAGAACAAAGAAGCCATGATTAAGGTTGATCTCTCGTACCTTCAACGCCCCTACCGCCGTCCAGAGTGCGACGAGCGCGGCGACTCCGATGGTGGCCACGGCGTACTTGTCCTCGACTTTGGCCCACTGCCTAGAGACAACGGTCACAGTAATGCACATTGCGCAAAAATGGCAGCACACTCCATAAGAAAAAAAAACATCACATATATCTGCAGCGAAACGTAAGGATGCTGACCGTGTCCTGGGCAGCCCTGACGATCTCCGGCACCTCCGTCGAGCCCTGGCCGCCCGACGTCCCGTTGGCCGCCTTGATCGCGACGTTCCTTGGAACCTTCGAGCCTGACAAAAGCAAGAAAGTGGCGTTCTTTAAACTAAGAGAGACCAGGCAGTGTAGCAGTGAGACAGTGCCGTGTTCTCAGACTCACCGCACTTGACGGCGGCTGCGGCCGATGGGCGGCGGCTAGGAAGCGGGGCGAGGCCGAGCGGCGCGGCGAAGCGGCAGGTGGTGGCCATGGTGTCTCTCTGCTACGTACGTGGCCGGGTGTGATTCAGTGATCTCTTTCTGTGTAGGAGAGAGGGGAAGGGAGGTGCCGGCCATGAGACCGCGACCGTGACTGGGATTTGTAGTGTTGTGGGGGTAAGGGGGGATTTTTGTTGGATTTGCGCGCGCCGAACACCACACGTTGGAGGTTCGGGAATCGGCCTACGGATAGTGTAAGTGTGATAGATGTTGGGACCTGAATATATAAAATCTGGATTCTCTATATATACTATACTTGCCTAGGATCATACTAGTCCACAAAATGACAACATCGATCTTATGGTTGAAACTTACCATTAATGTCTTAGAAGACGAATAACTCAAATAAGTTGCAGCGAAAGAAAAACAAAATAACTTCAGTGTATCCCATCTATATATCCACAAACGATCGATTAGGGTAGCGCGATCTAGTTTTTCATGATACTTCAAGTAGTCCTTGATGACCAAGGATGCACTAATGCAGTCTTCATCATCAACTGAGCAACATTGTTTATAGCAAGAGTGAGTACATGGAGTACTCAGCAAGTTGTACCACAGAATGCAAGTATAGATGATATCTTATTCCAAAGGATATGGCTACTAAGGTTATTTTTGTAATAAGCGACGTACGCAAATGAATATGAATAATAGATTGAAAGTATAAGTTGAAACAAAAATAATAATAAGTAAACAAAAGTTTTCACAAAATTCACACAGCTTAAACCAATTCATTCACATAGCCTCCCTTCTAGTTTTGTTTCTTGTAAAATCTACCATTCGTGTAAAATCCCTAGGCATTATTCATGACCTAGGACGCGGTTATTCGAATAGATTGTTTAACACTCTGTAGAGGTTATACAACTTTACCCATAAGACACGATCGTCTCATATTGCCACACGATAAACACACTTCCTTTGGTGTGAGGCAAAGAGATCATAACAAAGCATTTTCAAAACTTCATCTCAACAATTGACCCCTCCCGATAAGCATACAGACAGTAACTAAACTTCATTAAGCTCGTTGGCCCGGTGAGCACCGTTGAACCTGGAGACGGCGAACCATCCATAGATGCAACCCAACACAGAGGAGTCCACACCTCCGCCTAATCACAAAGACTAAACTACCTCCCGAGGTAGCCAATATCGAGACTCCATAACTTACTCAGCTAGTCCCGTCCCATATAAGGCATGTGGTGGTACGATATGGTTCAGTTCAATGGAGCACAAAGTTAAGTCCTTAATCGACTAAAACGAGACTATCAATTTACTACACCAAGTCACAAAAGATTCACACAACACCCTCACACAGTCCACCAATTCACACAGAATTTCTCACTCGCCCAATCTAAATCTTTTCCTACTATGTTGATTAAGTGCAACACATGTCATCAATAGGTGAAAACATACAACACATAGCTTTCCACAAAGACATTCTATAATCACTTAGTCAAGTATGAGTTTATCATTTCAAAATAATATCAATAACCCGTTGCAAGGCTAAGCATACTAATCGTGTCTAACCAACCCACGTTGGTGCTATGATAATTACCAACTAGCAGTTAATCATGCTACAAATGATCATGGCAATACAATTTACAAGGTATGTATAAATCAACTAGGTTGCAAAGCTAATCCCGAAATAGTAAAACATTTGATAATTAAACTAACATGCAATAATTTGAATCAAAGTAATTTTATAAAACTGGGTGCAATATGATCAAAGCCCAAATTTCCTTGCTATAGCAATGTTGTTGTTCTTTTAGCTTCGGTCTTCGTCTTCTTTGGCCTTCAACTCCTTCCGATGATTCCAGAGCATCAACGTCTAACGAGAGAGAAAACGGAAATACAAATAAAATTCAAAAAAATAAATAAAACAAACTCCAAATTGAAATTGAATTGTACTAGAAGGTAGGGATTGATTTTAGATGAATTTAAAAACTTGAATGGGTTCGATCGGAGTTCGGACAAGAGAGAACGGATTCTCAGAAGTTTGGCAAGGAGGGAAAATACTGAAAAAGAAAAGGGAGAAAAAGTGTGGGTTACTGACAAGTGGGGCCGAGAAATATTAGGGAATCTTTGAATTTTGGGAATTTTGGAAAATGGTGGAGAGGATGAGAGGTGGCACCCACTAGATAAATGGAATTTCAGGAATTAAAATAATTTCAGAAAAGGATGAGGGACTAGCGTGTGGTCCATCAGTCCATGGACTAGTTCCACGAGTCAAGGTTTTGGTTCACGGCGAACTAGGTCTACGGCATAGTGAACTGTCAGGTAGGGTCCACGTGTAAGTGCTTCGGCTCATGGTGGACAACGTCCACAGAGGTTTGGATCTAGGATTTGGTATGGTGGATGACATGTGGGCGATGACAAGGTGGATTGAGCTGAGGTGTCCAAGCAATGGTGGTGATGTGGCAATGACGAGGCAAGGTGGCAGTGCTGACATGTGAGCCTGCTGAGGTGGCGGCGACGTGGTGGCGATATGGCTGCGATATGGCACCAGCGGCTACGACGGTGCTTGGGGCCCAACGGTCGTCGGCATTAGCGGCCATGTTGGAGGCGGCGGAGGGGTGCAACGTGGAAAGGAGGCGATGGTGATCACGATGATGTAGGTGCGGGGTCCAGAGGTCATCGGAGTTGGCCGGCAGGGAGCACAAGGCAGTGATGTGTGTTCGGCTACGGTGTCAACGGTGCGGCGAAGCTCCGGTGAAGAGGAGAGGAGAACAGGGTAGAACGTGGAGCAGGGAACACGGTGGTAGGGGAAGATGGACAGAGAAAGCTCACTGGAGTGGCATAATTTGGTGATGAAGACAATTGTCTAGAGGCGAAGAAGAAGACCTCGATCTCGATGGGTGGCTGAAGATGAGTGAAATCAAATGGGGGAAAGGGTAGATCGAAAGATAGAACACATGATGGCACGAACCAAAATGTGAGATACTCACCTTGGCGATGGGGAACGCGAGGCGAGGTTTAGGGAGCGGAGCGTGGCCGAAGGGGAGGAAGAAGAAGATGGCACCGACGATGCGATGCTTGGGAGTTCCAACTGGTGGGTGCATTCGTTAGAGGACATCGACGTGGAGTGGTGGGTGGAAGGACTTGGCCTGAAGAGCGACGACTGTGGAGATAGGGAGCAGAACAATGGCATCGGGCTTGGAGAAGACGGTGGCGGCTTGAGCACTTGTGTAGACACAACTAGTGCAAGGGATGGCGGTGGCTAGGGCAACGAAGGAGGCGGGTCACAAGGGCCCAGAAATGAGGATCCTCGAGGCTTTTTATAGCCTCGGGAAGCGTGTGTGACGCGGAAACCAGGGATGGCAGCTGTGGCGTCCGCGTGCGTGGGGGGCTGACAGGTGGGCCGAGCATGCTGGTGGTGATGGCTGGGCCAGAGCGGCATGGCCTGCTAGGATTTGGGGAAAGTCGGGCTGACCAGGAGTAGGGAGATGGGCCAGTGGCGAGGCGGGGAAATTAGAGTGGGTGGCGGGGCGTGAAGCAGGGCAGACGTGGGGCCAGACCGAGGTGAAATGGGATGGTAGCCCCAGGGGGAGAGAGAAGAGAGATGGGCCGAGCCAATTCAGCTCACGAAGGAAAAGGATTTAGAAATGATTTCTGAATTTTAAAAAAAGCTGGAAATTCAAATGAGCCAAAATAAATAAAAACGAACTTAGAAAATTCCAAAAAAATCACGAAAATACCTTGGAACACAAGGAACTCAAATAAAATTATTTTTTTATTTAATTGAAGTTTGAATTACTCATATTAAATTGTTTTAAATTCAAAAATTCCTAATTAAAGCTTTATCAACTCAAGGAAATTTGGTGAAAGCTTTCGAGGACCTAATCTACGTGAAAAGTTTTTTTTTGAGGAAACGGCGAGAGTGTTGTTATTGCATTAAAGAGTGAAACGTGACACAAAAAGGATTACAAACAGAAGGACCTAAGAAATAAAACAAAGACGAACAAAAACAAAAACAAGTAGCGGCAAAGATGGGCTGCCGATCCTAACGCCGACAACCTCCTATCTTTGGCCGGAGGTTTCCCCGCTTATGTCGGTCCTCGGGCCTAAGTCTCATCCTCGCCTTGCAAGCAGGTCTAAAACTTGGTCGCACCGTTGAGCGTCCATGCCCGAGCTTCTTCTTTAATTATGGCCAGCAGCCCCATTGGTGCCTCTCTGCGGTGCTGGAAAATCCGTCTATTCCTTTCTTTCCATATGTGCGAGAGAATGAGAATTATCAGGGAAGCTTGGCCTTTTCTACAGTTTCCCCCTCCAGAATAGAAGGTGTCGATCCACTAGTCAACCATCTTCAACCGAGCTAGCCACTGCGATGGCAATAGATTATGTCACCGCACCCAGGTAGGCACTAATACCCAGTTCTGTATGGCATATGAACATTCTACGAATAAATGCATAGCTGTTTCCGGGTTGTCTGTACATAGTGGACACCCGTGATCATTTTGTATATGGTGACGTGTTAGGACGTCAGCTATCGGGAGTCGGTGTTGAATGAGAAGCCATGCAAATATTTTGCACTTTTGTGGTGCCCAAATGTTCCAGAATAGTTTTTGAAAGGGGGCCTTTAGCGCTCCCAAGAATTGCATCTCATATGCCGATTTGGTTGAGTAGTTGTCTAAGGCTGTCCACTTCCAAGTTATGTCATCTGGTACATTTTGGGAAAGTGTGACTTGATGAACCATGGTATAAGCTTTTACAAAATCCCGTAGTAGGTGCATGTTAATTTTTCTCCTCAGATCGGCCATCCACTTTGTCGGGTCGCGGGGTAGGCTACGATAGCTACAAACAAAAATTTCTACCACGCAAACCAGGAAGCCAAGCAAGTAGATGATCTGTAGCGGAAGAAGGGTTGAAGCAGCCTGGTCCAACGTAGAGCACGTCGATGTAGTGGTCGTAGTCAATCGTCCAGCATCGAGCAAGTCGATCGTCTCCTCCAACAACGTCTGCAGTTCCTTGTGAAGATCGCGGATCGTCCTCAAGAGCAACAGACGTAGTAGCGCCTCTACGGTATCCACACGTCCAGGGAAGGAACAACCGTTCATTGGTGTACTAGCACCAAGTCGCACGGCAGAGCTCTCAGGAAGATAGCAGCTAGGGTTTCGGTGGTGATTCACGTGTACCTCCCAACAGCCTCATGCATCTCCTTATATAATGCTCGTGACGGATCCTATCCGAACACGTTTGACGAATCGTATTCATACTGGTTTGTTCCAACCCGTTAAGTGTGTGACCCTGTAGGTTTATGCGTAATCGGTTGTGACTCGGAAACCCTTTTCGATCACGAGTCGTAGCGGCTCCTAGCAGAACATAGCGATTCCCGAATACACACAAATTATATCGGACGAACCTTAATACAATATGATCTACGATCAGGTCCTCATCACTTACGACCAGGTCCTATCTCTATACAATCAATTTGTATTTGGTCACGACCAATTCGTAAGTCCTTACGACCAGGTTACGACCACCCTGTGACTACGTTCGACCAGTCTACGACCAGCTCGTATCTCCATACGACTAGTCCGTAACTGTTCAAACTAAGCGACCTATTCGTGTATACTCCCTTTGCCTCACGATGTCTGGTTGAACTCCAGGTGAGATGTTGTGTTATCCATGGACTGTTCAATACTTTCTCAATCGAGTGTCGGATTACTTCACGTGGTCGAACACTTCGACTACTAGTGGTATGGCCATGCACTTTCTTTATCCGACCACAACGAGGGGCCCAGAGACATCTCTCCTGTTATGTTAGGAGGGGCAAATCCCATATCCGACCAGTCACATTCCTCTGCATGTTTCATAACATACCCGAAAGCTACCTTTATAACTACCCAGTTATGGAGTAGCGTTTGGCAACCCCTAAGAGTGCTATTACACATGTAGGAAACCATGCTGATCTCAGATCTAAGGATTATACATCATCATTGCTTGAGACCAATTGATGACACATAGAATCATAACAAATCTCAATAGTGTCTCAAGGTGGGTCTAATCCAACATCATGTTCTCTAACATGTGTCTATATTATTGGTTCGATATCTCTATATCCATGACCTATGAAACATAGTCATCAACCAATACATATGCTAGTCTATTCATATGTTTCCGACCAGGGAACATATAAGAATAATTATCATAGAAATATAGAGTTTCACAATCAAGTCACATACTTGATAATCAATATTAACAATATTATTCTAGGAACAAGATAACATATTATCCAATATAATGAACATAATGAAATATAATCATCACTATGATTGCCTCTAGGGCATATTTCCAACACACTTTTCTTCGTAAATTGTGTCCCGCACCATCCAGGTTTTCCTTGTCGCGATGTGAAAAAGTACTGGCACCAGCTCATTTAGTGACCTCGGACCGAGCCACTTGTCTTTCTAGAAGTTCATCTTATCACCATTTTTTATGCTTATCGTCGTGGACGCACGAAACAGTTCTTGATCTTTCTCTGTTATCGGGAGCAGCATCCCATTCTATTGTTTCTCCAGTGTCTTCCATTGATACCAAAGCCATCGAAGACAAAGTGCGCGAATGAACGATTCTAGGCCCAAAACCCCTAGCCCACCAAACTTTTTGGACGACATACCGTGCTCCAGTTCACCCAGCACTTTCCTCCAGTGCAGATATCATTTCCTGTCCGGAACCATGCTCTTCGACATTTGTCTATCTGCTTTATCACCCTGGAAGGTAGCTTAGTGGCTGTTAGATGATACATTGGTATGGCTGTGATGGCCGCATTTAGCACCACTAGCCTTCCTGCCCGGGATAGCATGTTCCTCTTATACCCACTCAATCTAGCTTGAACTTTGTCAAGTAGAGGTTGAAACAATGCCCTCCCTGGTTTGCGGCGGGTGAGTGGTAGTCCAAGATAGTTGCATGGTAGCTGCAGTCGAGTAGCCAGGAAGTTTTCCAGATTTTTGTCTAATTGTAGTGATTGACATTGGATTGGTATGACAACACTCTTTGAAATGTTTATGATGAGCCCTGTCACCTCACCGAATGCTCGCAGGATCTCCTTAATATTATCTATGTCCTCCTTGATTGACGATATAAAGATCATTGTGTCGTCAGCATATACAGACAATCTCGCCTTCATGAATCTCCCACTAAGTGGCGTTAGCCATCCATGTTGGTCTGCCATGTCGAGAATACAATATAGGGCATCAATTACTAAGATGAATAAGTAAGGAGAGAGGCAATCCCCCTGCCGCACCCTGCACTGATGCCTTATGTGCGGTCCCAGAATGCCATTCAGTACAATCCTAGAGGTTGATGTTCTAAGCAGCATTGCAATCCATACCCTCCATCGACCTCCAAAACCCCTATATTGCAACATGTCTAGCATATATGGCCACACGATGGAGTCAAAAGCCTTGGCAATATTCAGTTTTAGCAATAACATTGGTGCCTTGGACCGATGGTAGCTTCTGGCGATGTTTTACACATACAGGAAATTGTCCTGTATAGTCCGTTTTTTAACGAACGCACTCTGGCTTGCGAAAATCAGACCATCCATGTACTTTTAGATCCTAAGGGAGAGTAGCTTGGATAGGATCTTGACAATGCTATGGATCAAGCTAATTGGCCTAAAATCTTATATTTCAATTGCTCGGTCCTTTTTTGGTAGGAATATTATGTTGGCCGTATTGATTTTCTGGAAGTGTAAGCTGTTTAGGGTGTACACTTCCTGGAATACCGCTAGTGTTAGAAAAATAGGGACAAAGGAGACACGAATTTTTACGTGGAAAACCCTTACGGGAAAAAACCACGGGCGTCAATCGGCGATGATCACTATATGAGGAGCGATTACAAAACGCAGGGGATTACAATGAGGCGTCCCTCTCCCATGCGGCTTATAAGAGATATATAAAGGGGTAAAAGGACTTAGAGTCCACGTAGGAAACTAATTCCCTAATATGGCATATTCCAGATACTTCCATATTAGAAATTCGGATCACATACGGATCCAAATATTAACAATCTCCACCTTGAGACAAATTTCCTCTTGTAGCAAAATAAAGAATCATCAATCACTAAATGATTCCCCAATAAGATAAAAATCACCGTGCGCCAATTAGTCACTAGGACTAAACTGTAATACCAACTAAGCTTGAGCAAAGCTCAAACTTAGTAACAGGAACTGGCTTTGTCATCATATCAGCTGAATTATCATGAGTACTTATCTTGCACACCTTGACATCACCTTCAGCAATAACACCTCGAATAAAGTGATATCTCACATCAATGTGCTTTGTTCTCTCATGGAACATCTGATTCTTTGTAAGGCATATAGCACTTTGACTATCACAAAATATAGTAGTGCAAGAATTATCTCCACAAAACTCAGTGTACAAACCTCTCAACCAAATAGTTTCTTTACAAGCTTCAGAAATAGCCATATATTCTGCTTCAGTAGTTGATAAGGCAACAATAGCTTGCAAACTTGCCTTCCAACTACCAAAGACAACCACCAATGGTGAAAATATAACTGTTAGAGACCTCCTCTTGTCCAAATCACCAAAGATAATCGAGTCAACATAACCAACAAGTTCATCTCTAGAATTCCCAAACCGCAAACAAGCATTAGAAGTGCCACGCAAATATCGAAAATCCATCGAATCGCTTTCCAATGCTCTTTTCCAGATTATCTATGTATCTCTCGACAACACTCAATGCATGAGATAAATCAGACGAGAACAAACCATGGCATACATAAAAGAACCAATCGTGACCGAATATGGAACTCTAGACATGTACTCAATATCATAATTTGACTCAGGACATAAGGCTAAAGATAATTTGAAATGCGAAGCTAATGGAGTACTCACTAGTTTTGCATCATGTATATTAAAACGACAAAGAACTTTCTCAATATAACCTTTTTGACTAAGGTATAACTTGCCAGATTGCCTCTCTCTAATAATCTCCATGCCAAGAATTTTCTTTGCTGCACCTAAGTCCTTCATCTCAAATTCATTACTCAATTGTGCTTTCAGTTTTGCTATTTCTGACTTATCTTTTACAGCAATCAACATATCATCAACATAGAGAAGCAAATAAATAGCTGAACCATTAGAAGTCTTTAAATAAACACAGCTATCATAATCAGACCACTTAAAGTCATGAGATAGCATAAAGGAGTCAAATCTCTTGTACCATTGCCTAGGAGATTGCTTCAAACCATAAAGAGATTTCTTTAATCTACAAACAAGGTGTTCTTTTCCAGGAGTAACAAAACCCTCAGGTTGGTCCATATAAATGTCTTCTTCCAACTCTCCATGTAAGAATGCAATTTTAACATCTAATTGCTCAAGTTCATAATCACGCATAGCAACAATACTGAGTAAAGTGCGAATAGAACTATGCTTCACAACTAGAGAAAAGACATCATTAAAATCAATACCTGGAATCTGACTATAACCTTTAGCAACCAATCTTGCTTTATACATTGCTGGTTCAGTAGAAGAAATACCTTCCTTTCTTTTGAAAATCGACTTGCAATGAACAGGCTTCTTCTCCTTTGGCAATTTCACTAATTCCCAAGTGTCATTCTTTTCAAGTGACTCCATTTCATCATGCATGGCAGTTATCCACTTATTACAATCAGTGGAGTTAATAGCCTCAGAGTATGATGAAGGTTCTGAATTACCTTCAATTTTTTCTGCCACACTCAAAGCATAAGCAACAATATTAGCTTCTTCAATCAACCTCTTGGGTGGATTAATCTCCCTCCTAGGCCTATCAACTGTAATAGACCGTTGTGGTGGCTGCTCAACAATAGGAGTATCATCAACAATAGGTGCATCATGAACAACAATATTTTCCTTATCTGATGTGCCATTTGAACCAACAAAATGGTCTACCGGAACACTTGAATTCTGCTCACTCTCAACAGGAACATTAGTGGGCAGTTTATCATGAAGCATAGCAGATTCATTAAAGACAACATTTCTGCTAATCACAACCTTCCTTGTTTCAGGATTCCACAACTTATATCATTTAACACTAGATTTATAACCAAGAAATATGCACTTAACAGCTCTATGCTCTAATTTCCATTATCAACATGAGCATAAGCAGTACAGCCAAAAACTCTCAATTCTGAATAATTTGCTGGGGAACCAGACCATACCTCAATTGGAGTCTTCTTTTCAATTGCAAGATAGGGTGACCGATTAATAAGGTAGCAAGCGATGGAAAGTCGCTTCATTTCAAAAACGTCTATGCAAACTGCATTTGACAACATGCAACGGGCCCTAGAAATGATGGTCTGTTCATACGCCTACTACACCGCTTTGTTGAGGAGTACCAGAACGGTGTAGTGCCTAACAATGCCTTGATCTTGCAATATGATTCAAATTCATCAGAACAGAATTCCATCCCATTATCAGTGCGAAGTTTCTTTACCTTCTTTGCCTTTCAACCATAGTCTTCCACTCTTTAAATGCTAAAAATACTTCTGATTTATGCTTCAAGAAATAAGGCCACACTCTTCTAGAGTAATCATCAATAATTGTTAACATATAACGAGCACCTCCTAGAGATGTCTTCCAAGATGGCCCCCATAAATCAGAATGCACATAATCCAAAATACCTTCTGTGGTATGAACCGAGGTATTGAACCTCACCCTCTTGTGTTTGCCAAACACACAATGCTCACAAAATTTTAGTTTACCGATGCTATGTCCATCAAGGAGTCCTCTCTTGCTCAATTTCGCCAAACCAATTTCACTCATATGCCCAAGGCGATATGCCAAAGATTAGTAGCATCGGAATCAGATAATGAACTTGAAATTACAGCAACATTACCTAATATTGTAGTACCTCGCAGATGGTACAGATTAGCAGATTTAATATCAGCTTTCATCACAACAAGAGAGCCTTTTGATACCTTGAAAACTCCACCTTCACCAGAATACTTGTACCCTTTACCATCAAGAGTACTCAAAGAGATGAGGTTTCTTTTCAAATCTGAATGTGCCTCACATCTATCAAAGTTCGACAATGCCATCAAACATCTTGATCTGAATTGAACCAATTCTCGCAACCTTACAAGATGAGTTATCATCCATCAACACAAGTACCACCTTCAACAGTTCATAGGTGGTAAACCGGTCCCTATTAGGACACATATGAAAGGTACAGACAGAATCAAGAATCCATTCATCATTGGTCTTAGCACATCCAAAGAAAAGCAACAAGAACTCCTCCATCGAAACTATCATCGCCAGCAGGGAGGCATTACCTTCATCATCTGGTTTACCTTTTGGCTTATAATTGCCAGTTCTCTTTTCTTTATTTTGCAGCGTCCAGCATTCAGAGATGTCGTGCCCACTTTTCTTGCAATATTTGCACGACTTGTACTTGCCTCTGGATTTCGACCGATTCTTGTAGCCGTTCGAACTTTTGCGTTGAGATCCATTGTTTGAGTTCTTCGCCTTTTGCCTGCCACGAACAAACAAGCCTTCTCCTTTTGGACTTGAATTTTCAGAAGGTACCACTGTTTCATCTTCTCCTTAGCATGCAAAGCTTCATAAACTTCATGAAGAGTGAGAGTATCTCTAATATATAACATGGTATCTCTGAAATTTGAAAAAGAACTAGGCAGAGAACACAAAAGAATAAGACCCAAATCCTCATCATCATATTTTACCTCCATCGACTCTAGGTCGGAAACGATCTCCTTAAACAACGAAAGATGATCAAGCACGGATCCTCCTTCTTGCAATTTGTGAGAGTATAATTTCTGCTTGAGATGCCTCTTGCTGGTGAGATCCTTTGTCATGCAAATTTGTTCCAGCTTCAGCCATAATGCAGCAGTTGTCTTCTCCTTCAAAACCTCCTGTAAAATATTATTTGATAAATGAAGGTGAATCTGAGATAAAGCCTTACGGTCTTTACGCTTCTCATCTGCAGTCCATGCGATAGGTTGTTTCTCAAACCCTTCCAACGCATCATCCAAATCCATCTGTGCCAACACAACTCTCATCTTGACTTGCCACAGCGAAAATCTTGTATCTCGACCCAGGAGTGGAAGATCATACTTCAAAGTCGCCATGAGGAATAAATCCTGAAAATTGCTAGTACTGATCTGTGTAAACCTAGCAAAAATCACGACCTCTTTAGTACATGAACTGTGTACACGAATCAAAAATCTTCAAGATTCTTGGTACTGATCTCGTGTAGACGAAGCAATAAACACCGGAATTTGGAATCAACAGAACGGGATGGCCTTGCTCTGCTGGAGTCGAGCGCGCTGGTCTGCCTTTTGGTTGATCTGATGACCGTGTGCGCTACCACTTGTCTGATGCGAACGCAGCGGCACTTGGACCGAGGCAACGCGATCGTGGCGATGCACGGACGACGGACAAGCGAAGCCGATTAAGATGCGCACGGCTTGGGGCTTCACGCTTTCGCCTGGGGACGAGCGCGGATGCGACGCAGCGGATGAAGCCTCTTAGCTGGACGCGATGCGCCGCTGGGATCGACTCGCGACGAAGAACGATGATGCGCGTGACGGCGACTGGATCCGATCAGATATTTTTTTCTTCGTGTCTCTTCAAGCCCTAATCTCTCCTGTGCTCTAATACCACTTGTTAGAAAAATAGGGACAAAGGAGACACGAATTTTTACGTGGAAAACCCTTGCGGGAAAAAACCACGGGCGCCAATCGGTGATGATCATTATATGAGGAGCGATTACAAAACGCAGGGGATTACAATGAGGCGTCCCTCTCCCATGGGGCTTACAAGAGATATATAAAGGGGTAAAAGGACTTAGTGTCCAAGTAGGAAACTAATTCCCTAATATGGCATATTCCAGATACTTCCATATTAGAAATTCGGATCACATTCAGATCCAAATATTAACAGCTAGCATGGCCTCCTTTATGGTTTCCCAGCTTGCTTTGAAAAAACACCCAGTGTAACCATCTGGCTCCGGGGTTTTGTCCGCCGATATTTCATCGATGGCTATCTTAATTTCATGCTCTGTGAATGGTTGTTCCAAATCAGCTGAGGCGATGGTTGGCAGCAGTTTTAGCCCAAGAAGGTACCAACGAAAGGTCTAAGCTGCGGGTTTTGTAGTCCCTAGGAGTTCTGAGTAATGCTTGGCCAGTGCATCCTCTTTCTTTAAATGAAGTATGAATGTGCTACCCTGATGCTTCAAGGTGTGAATTAGTTTTTTTTTCCTTCTTCTTGAATTAGCTTTGGAGTGGAAAAACTTTGTGTTCGCATCTCCTAACCGCAACCAATTCAGCTGAGAGCGTTGTTTCCATTTCATCCTTTGAATGGTCGCCAATCCCATAATTCTTAATTTGAATGCTACTTGGAGGTCATATTCTGCTTGGGAGAGCTCGCGTTGTTCTTGAGCTTTGTCAAGGGGAAGGACCACTTCAAGGGCCATATGCAACTGCATTTGGTAATCCCCTATTTGCGTTCTGCTCCATGCCCTAAGCGCCCTAGCAGTTTTTTGCAGTTTGTCTAGTATCCTCTTTATTGGGTTAACATCATGAACTGGTTGAGACCAAGCCTCTTGGACCACCTCATTGCACCCGGTCATTAGCGGCCAGTAGTTTTCGAAGGTGAAACGTTTGGGTGGTTTAACTTGCTCTTCCCCGAAGATCAACAAAGGAAAGTGGTCGGAGATTGAGGATGAAAGTGACTACAGTTGGCAATCCGAATATGCTAAGTCCCATTGTAGGTTACAAAAAACTTTGTCAATCCCCTCTAGAGTTGGAATGTGTTGGCCATTAGACCAGGTGAATCGTCGATCCTGTAGACAGATCTCTTTTAACTCATAATGATTAATCGTCACTCTAAATCGCCCCATTAGCCTTCGATTCAGATTCAAATTGTTTTTGTCCAAGGCTGTCTAGATGAGGTTGAAATCCTCCATTATCAGCCATGGCCCATCAATCCCTTCATTAATATGTTTTATCTCTTCTGTGAAAACTTGCTTATGCTGATCATCATGCGAGCCATAGACGACGGTTAGGAACCAAGGATGAGTTCCGTCAATTGGGTTTACTCTCATTGTTATGGATTTATTTAGAATGAACGAGTTATCCATTTGCATCAGCGATTGGTCCCAGCAAACCATTAAACCCCCTCTGGTTTCGTCAGCCATTTTATATAGCATGCCTTGAAGCTTCCCTCCTACAATCTCAGTTGCAAGGCTGGGTGTGATCGCTACAAGTTTTGTTTCCTATAAACAAATGATAGAGCACGCCGTGTTCGCCACCAATTCACAGACTACCTATCATCTTGTCGAGGCATTAAAACCTCTCACATTCTAGTTTAAGATTTTATAAGGCCTCATTTTAAAAGATATGGACACGAAACAGCCGGGACAAACAACTTATATAAATCTCCATGCTTTTCCAATACAAAGCACCTAGTACCCCTACAAAAGTATGGTACTCCCTTGCCACACATACATTGTAGTCTATCACAAGCTAGCAGCACCCTACAAATAGAGAATAGGTGCAGTGGACTAACCGTGGGCATGCTTGCCAATTTACCCTATAGTGGAAAGGCGAAAAGATTTTTGAAAGCTCGAAAATTGGGATGTTACGATAGATCCCACATGTACTACACATATATGTACTACTACATGTACTAATCGAATACAATTTCTGAGGAGAACAACAAAATAGTCCATCACAAGCTAGCAGCACCTTACAAACAGAGAATAGGTGCAGTGGACTAACCGTGGGCATGCTTGCCAATTTACTCCACAGTGGAAAGGCAAAAAGATCTTGAAAGCTCGGAAATTAGGATGTTATAATAGATCCCACATGTACTACACATATATGTACTACTACATGTACTAATCGAATATGATTTCTGAGCAGGACAACAAAATTAGACCAAACATCATCTCATGTTATGGCCTACTGGACCTATGAACATCTGTGCTATCAATAACTGCTTTGTTGAGATGTTGCTGCAGTCGATATATGTGGCAGCTACCGGGGGATAAACTGTTTCTGGAAGAATTCGGTTGATGTTGCAAGAACCCAAGAAAGTAATCGGCAATCACAATTCTAGAATTGAGAAAAACATATATTTGGCTATCTTGTCTATATCTCAATGTGTTAATGATGATTTAGGTTCTTTTTTCTAAACTCAGAAAGGTCTTAGACAAGGTGACCCGATGTCCCTAATTCTGTTTAATATTGTTGTGGATATGTTTGCCATATTTATTTCAAGAGCTAAAGAAGAAGGGCTTATATCGGGAATAGTTCCTCATTTGATTGATGATGGGTTATCAATTCTACAATATGCTGATGACACTATCTTGTTTTTAAATAATGACATAGAGCAAGCAAAAAATCTCAAACTTCTACTTTGTGTCTTTGAACAATTATCAAGTTTAAAGATTAACTTTCACAAGAGTGAAATTTTTTGTTTTGGCAAAGCCAAAGATGTTGAAATACAGTATACTCATTTATTTGGCTGTGAAGTGGGTACATTTCCTTTCAGGTACCTAGGGATTCCAATTCATTATAGAAAATTAAGAAGTAGTGATTGGAAAGGTGTTGAAGATAGAGTTGCAAAGAAACTTAGCAGTTGGAAAGGAAAAAATTTATCTGTTGGTGGACGATTAGTACTTATTAACTCGGTACTAAGCGAATCATTTATGTTTATGTTGTCTTTTTTTGAGATTCCTAAAGAAGTTCTCAAAAGACTTGATTATTATAGATCTAGATTTTACTGGCAAAGTGATAATCATAGAAAAAATATAGACTTGCTAAATGGAATTTAGTGTATACACCCAAAGAGCAGGGTGGTCTAGGAATTCAGAATTTAGACATTAAAAACAAAAGTTTACTCAGGAAATGGCTTTTTAAGTTGCTTAATGAAAAAGGGGTCTGGCAAACTTTGTTAACAAGAAAATATTTGAAAGAGAAGAGTGTTTCGCAGGTGATTAAGAAGCCTGGGACATCCCATTTTTGGTCGGGTCTAATGAAAATTAAAGATCTTTTCTTTCGCTTTGGTTCATTCCAGATTACAAATGGAATGCAAACTAGGTTTTGGGAAGATATTTGGTTAGGAAGCTCGCCATTAAAAAGTCAATATCCAACCCTTTACCATGTGGTGAGGAAAAAGAATGATACAATAGCTAATATTTTAAGATCGACTCCTTTAAATATCTCGTTTCGTAGACCTATTATTGGATCTAAGTTACAGGCTTGGAATGAGTTAGTGTCGAGAATTACTACTGTGCATTTAAGCTCTCAACATGATATTTTTAGGTGGAATTTAAACAAATCTGGGTTCTTTTCAGTTCAGACTTTCTATGCGGCACTTATTGGCAATTGTCAAGTCCCCAATAAGCACTTTTTGTGGTTACTTAAAATTCCTTTAAAAGTGAAAATATTCCTGTGGTATCTCAAAAGGGGGGTAATTTTAACTAAAGATAACTTGCTCAAGAGAAATTGGAGGGGAAGCAAAAACTGTTGTTTCTGTGTTTCAGAGGAAACAATCCAACATCTTTTTATTGAATGTCTATTTGTACGTCTTGTTTGGTGGGCTGTGCAATGTGCATTTAATTTACCTCCTCCAGTGAATATAGCCAACTTGTTTGGGAATTGGTTAGATGGTATTCCAAATATTTTAAAAACTCAACTCCTTATAGGAGCTAGTGCCTTATGTTGGTCTATTTGGTTATGTCGGAATGATGCAGTTTTTGATAAAAAGGCCATTACTAATCCCTTGCAGTTATCTTATTGAGTGGGCCTTTGGATGAGAGCATGGGCAACTATGCGTAAACCAAACCAGAAGGAGTTAATGTTGAATGGAAGTGCTAGGTTGGAGTATGTGGCGAAACAATTATTTCACAACCATGGGTGGCGGTGTAGTCGAAGGATTTGTAATGACTGATTTTAAACATCATGCGTCTTTTGGTTGTAAGGCTTCGAGCCGCTTTAATTAATTGGCTACTTTCTGGTTGTAAGGCTTTGAGCCACCTTTAATGGGTTACTTTGGATTTTGGTTCGTGGTAATAAATGAGGCTGTGTGCATCCTTGATGCAGAGGCCGGAAGAGACTTTTCTCTTCCATTATCTAAAAAAAATCTCAGTGTGTTACTGTAACTTACTGCCATTGCTCAGATAAGTTTCCTTCGTCTTCCATCAGGCAACACGACTGAAAAACCCCGTCTAATGATGTGGTTTCCGAAAGAAAATTCTACATTTTGCTCTTGCGCTCTTGCAGGCAAACATTTTACAATGGTAAAGATTCTCGTCATGTTTACAAATGCTACCATTAAAAATTGAGGAAACCATGATTTTATCGCTTCTCTGGTTTTACTGGCACACCCTTGTACATGCTCACGTGCTGCCTCAGATCATCTCGGTGTGGCCTTGCGACCTTGTTATTCGGATCAAACAGAGAATTTTTATTATTATTTAATCCTTTTTTATTAATATTTTAAAGTTAACCCCCGTGAACTTTATTTTCAATTCTTACCCCTTTGGTCATGCCACGCCGTGCCACGGGAGGTGGCGTGATAAAACCACACTGTTACGCTAAGAGAGGTGGCGTGACCAAAGCTGCCACGCAAGCCCTCGCCCGCGCACCGTGCCAGCGTGGAGCTTGCGTGGCAATAGTCACGCCAACACTCGTGGCATGACAATGGCTGTTGTCACGCCAAGTCGCGTGGCGTGACAGTGGCCACTTAAGCCCTAGACCCAAGCACCTCTTCATTTCTCCACACCGCGCTCCTCCATTGCGACCGCCTCTCTCCCGTTCGTCCCGCCGTCGGTAGTGCTCCCCGTCCGTCCGCCGCCCATCCGCCGCCCATCCTTGCCGGCCCTCCTCCCCGCGCCGCCCTCGTCCGCCGCCAAATCTCCTCCCGCGTCTCTCCTGGCTCTGCTCCCCCTCAGACTGCCTGTGGCCCTCCTCCCTCTGGCGCCGCCCGTCATCCCCCGCCGGCATTTCCTCCCCGTGAATCAAGGTCCGACTTCATTTCCTCTTAGGTTTGCTACTCTCTTTCAAGTTGAAGAATGTAATGTAACTGATGAACTATGCATGGTACTCAGTAATCTGTTTATTTTTTCTTGTTATCATGAGCCTTGATTGAAGTCGTGTACAAGATTTCATTTTAATTAATCTGTTTTGGAGGTCGATTCATAGTTTCAGTTTGTAGAACACGGAAAATTAATCATGGTACAAATGTTACATGCGGCCGTGAGGGGAAGATAGCATTGTATAATCGCAGCAGTGAATTGTGTTATTTTTGGATCCCCCAACTCCGTGCTTTACCAAACTGCGCCATCCTTTGTTTAGTACTAGTGTTGTATAGAACATCGTGTATGTGAAGTCGAGGTATGTGCTTTGAAACAATTGCATCAATGCTGTGTGATTTGCTCTCGCTGTCTGTTTTGCTGAGTATTCATGTCTGATGTTTGATATATAACATCTCGGTCGAATCATGAATGGTTGGTCTTACAAGGATAAGCTAAATTAGACTTCCTGGCTGTGTAAATGAGGTCAATCAACAGTAGTTTCAGGTAACTGAATTAGACTTGTAGTCTTCAATAAGCCTATCTTTTATCCATGCTGTGATTCACTTAGTGATGTTGAATTTAATACTCATTGAAATGATATTTCTGTAATACTGTTACTTGATGTGAAATCATAGCATGTAGTATTGAACGAATTACCTCTATATATGGCCTTGTCACCTTGGTTTGATTGGTGTAACTGTTTTGTGCTATGGTAGCATCTGCCTAGTTATTTATATATGACTCTACATGCTCTGCTGATAATGGATGATATTGGATGATATGTACTTACTTAGTTCTCTTTTCTATTTAGTCTTTTAACTTCTTTTTGTTTGAAAACCTGGACATGAATTATGCTAAAAAACTTCATTTATGAAAAACCTGGAGATGAATTATGCTAAAAAAACTTCTTTTTGTTGATTTTGTGTGACAAAACTTGTGATTTTGTATCATTGACATAATTGGACTTCTGTCCTACCTGTACCCTATGTCATTTTTGTAACTTGTATAAATGTTGTGGTTCCTACTTTCGTACATTTCATGCTTTTATTCATTTCAGCTCTGCATCTTATTAACTTGGAAACACTTAAGTGCAATTCCTTTCTTTTCAAATGAAATGCACAGTTAAGGAAACATTGGTTCGTGCTATTTGTTAATAATGTGCAAAATATATTGGTATTTTATCATGTTGGGGGGTGTTGGATTGTTGCCTATTTATTAAATCTGAAGTGTGATTATAAATTAATCAGAATCAGAACAATATGACTTATCTCCTTTCTGCATATTAGTTTTCCCGAACGAGTGGTTCGTGGCACTCCGAGCGTGTAGCTATGGCATACACAGGAGTGAAGTCCTGGGCGTACTCAGGAATGAGGCCTGAGCGGTCCGAAACACGTGGTTTGGACGGTCTCGAGAACGGGATCTCGAGCGTACCTGGGCATGTGGATCCAGGGTATTGTAGGTCGCACTCAGAGGCAAGCTCTGAGCGGTCCCAAACACGTGGTTTGGGCGGTCTCGAGAACGAGATCTCAAGAATGACTAAGCACGAGAGACTCAGGTAGTGTAGGTTTTGGATCTTTTTGTATCTCCTTGTTTCTTGGTGTTATTCATCCACTGTGTATGACCTAACACACCTCAAATCATTGTGAAACGACCCGTCAATTATGCATATGTTTGTACCGTCAAACTGCTAACATGTCTCAGGAAAATGAGCTTTTGTTATGTCCAATGTTGATTGTGATATTTCGTACTTGAGGTATTTCATTCATATGGCATGCAGTACTGACTTTGCAATATTTAGTTGGATGTAGATGGACAAAGTTGTACGTGTATTTACTGGTGGGGCTATTAGCCAAACTGGAAGTGCTGTCGACTTCGGCGGCATGGAAGTGATCGTCCTTTTCTTTCGCGAATCACCGAACTTTAAAACTCTTGTGACTAGGATTAAATCGACATTTGGATGGGATGAGTCCAGGGTCGTTGTCGGAATGCAAGGACGATATGACACAGGGGTGGGTTCTAAGGTGCACGCCTTTTTGGTGCCAATCCTGTCCGCCGATGATTGGGACATGTACAAGGAAATTGTGCTCGCATCTTAGGTCCAAGTATTGGAGGTGGCGGTGGAAAGGACAATCATTGTTGAGGATTTGCCAGACAATTTGGATATAGTGAATGGCAACACGGAGGAACAAGACCCCGCTACCCATCATTCACGAGCCCCCCCAATGGAAGAGCGACCTTCCGAAGAGTTCGTTAGCGTGAGTCGTACCAACCATGGCCCCTTGTCGGTGGATCTGCTTGTATCTTCCCCGCAACGTGTTATTGACCCTGTGACTGATTTCAATGGCGCTTTAATGAACAACGACCTTGAGGAGGAGTTGTTTCGCGATGGAACAACCCGTGAAGTGGAGTCTGACGAAGGATGGAGCTCTACCAAAGATGAGGCTCCCACACCTCTTTTCTCCTCAGAGGAAGGCAGGGTTATTCGCAGTGTAATGGGTGAGGTCCCGTCAGTGCATTCTTTCGATGATGTCAGTATGGTTGATAAGACGGTTTGTGCTAATGGGTTGAGGAGTAGGGATGGCATTGCGAACCCGGAGAATGACATAATACGGAAGAACTTGTTGTTTCCAACCATGGAGGACATGAAGGTTTGGCTGCAAGAATACTCAGTGTGGCACCATCGTCCGTTCATAATGCAACACTCCGATGTGAACAAAAGGTACACCGTGAGGTGCGAAAGGGGTTGCGGATGGAAGGTATGGGGCCGCAAAACAAGGGACAACCAATAGAAAATAGCGAATGTGAAGCAGCCTCACACTTGTGGGACCGCACAACTGTCCGGGGAGCACCTCCAAGCGACCGCAAATTTCATTGCTAGGCGTATTATGGTGGTTGTGTCTATCAATCCTGATGTGTCCGTTGCCACCCTCATCGAGGTTATTTACGGGTTCATTAAGTACCGTGTGAAGTACGGGAAGGCATGGAGGGCAAAGCAGAGAGCGATGCAGTTATTGTGGGGTGATTGGAAGGAGGCTTACAGTTTGCTTTCTCGAATCTTAACCGCTATGCAAGCCAAGAATCTGGGCATGGTGTTTTACCCTTGGCATGGCAACCGTATGGGACTCGATGGAGGGGTTATGAAACATGTCCTTGGGAGGGTGTATTGATCCTTTGGGCAATGCATAGAGACCTTCAAACATTGCAGGCCTGTCTTATCTGTTGACGCTACATTCTTGACGGGGAAATACTATGGTGCCTTGATGCTCGCCGTGGGTATTGATGCGGAGGACCAGCTGATTCCATTAGCATTCGCATTGACAGAGGGTGAGAATAATGCAAGCTGGGAATGGTTCCTGGATATAGTTCGTCTACGCCTTGTTGGGCCTGGACGACAGGTTTGCATCGTCTCGGACAGGCACCGCGACATTCTGAACGCTGTGAAGAGCAGACTTGATAGGTAGTGCATGCATCATTTAGCGGCTAATTTCTTTAAGCAATGCAATAGGGAAGATCTCACCAAAAAGTTCAAACTGTTGTGCGGATGCTTGGAGAAGAGGGAATTCAAGGTCAAGTTGATGGAGCTGAGGGGACTGACCAACGAACGGGGTAAGTCGTGGTTGGACGAGGTCTTGCACCAGAAGGAGAAGTGCGCACAGGCATACGATAAAGATGGCTGTCGGTATGGAATAATGACAATGGGCATCTCGGAGGTGTTCAACAACGTTATTAAGAGCATCCGTGCGATGCCAATATCTGCTATCTCGGAGTACTCGTTTCGAAAGACCAACTCGTACTTTGTGGATCGGTGGACCCGAGCAAGAGATGCATTCAACGCCGGTGAGTGTTGTGGTGCGGCTGCTGCCAAGGACCTTGCTATCGCGGGGGCCGAGTCATGCAATCAGGAGGCGGAGGAATACGATCCCATTAAGCATATATACATCATCAGGGCAGCCGGGGGCACATCGATAGGGGGCGAACGTTACGGTGGCCGGAACCATAGAGTGAACTTGATTGAGGGAGACTGTACTTGCATGGTCCCGATGTTGCTGCATGTCCCATGCTATCACGTCAACACCGCCACGTGTGCGGTGTAAGTGATATTACACGCCTTCAGTACTGGTGTGACAATGTAGGCTTGCCACGCCAGTGTAAAGGGCGTGACAGGACTTAGCCCCGGCAGCTACGACCCTTCTTCGCAATGCCTCTGGAACATCAACTATTATGGCGTGGCAGCACATTTTTGCCACGCCATGAATGGTGGCGTGACAAGGCAGTCCTGTCACTCCCGGGTAAGTGGCGTGACAGGACTTAGCCCCGGCAGCAATGGCCATTTTTGGCAATGCCTCTGGAACATCAACCATTGTGGCGTGGCAGCACGTTTTTGCCATGCCGTGAATGGTGGCGTGACAACACAGTCCTGTCACGCCCGGGTAAGTGGCGTGGTAGTAAGTTTTTAGGGTTTAGGTTTAGGATTTAGATTTTTAGGTTTACGTTAGGGTTTAGGCTATTAGGCCAGGTTTAGGTCTAGGGTTAGGGTTTTAGGTTAAGGGTCAGGGTTAGGGTTTTAGGTTTTTAGGTTCAGGGTCAGGGTTAAGGTTTTAGGTTTTTAGGGTTTAGGTTTACGATTTAAAGTTTTAGGTTTACGTTAGGGTTTAGGCTATTAGGCTTCAGGTTTAGGTCTAGGTTTACGGTTTTAGGTTCAAGGTTAGAGTTATGGTTTTAGGTTTTTAGGTTCAGGGTCAGGGTTAGGGTTTACGATCTAGAGTTTTAGGTTTACATTATGGTTTAGGCTATTAGGCTTTAGGTTTAGGTCTAAGTTTAGGTTTTAGGGTTTTTGGGGTCTTAGATGTCTTCGGCCTCATCTAACTTTCGAGTGAGCAGATAATTACAATCACTGCGGTCTCATCTAACTTTCAAGTTTGTTCGATTCATATAACTTAAAGCACGCGACACATCGATGCAACATGTCAACTTGATAAAAGGCAACTGCAATGACAGCTTTGCGTAGTGATAAAACCAAAGGAGACAGCTTTGCGTAGTGACAAGACCACACGGGGCAGCTTTGCGCAGTGATAAGACCAAAGGAGACTGCTTTGCGGAGTGACAAGACCACACGGGGCAGCTTTGCGCAGTGATAAGACCAAAGGAGACAGCCATACGCAGTGACAAGACCAGACGAGGCAGCTTTGCACAGTGACAAGACCACACGGGCCAGCTTTGCGCAGTGATAAGACCACACGGGCCAGCTTTGCGCAGTGATAAGACCAAAGGAGTTAGCTTTGCGCAGCTTAGGGTTTAGATTTAGGGTTAGACTTTTCAGACCAATAAGATAGTACTCTGCAAAGCAAGACAGGACTCTGCATGAAATTAACCACACCATGCCAACCATGGGGCTTATAAAAGGGGATTGAACCAAACCCAACACTACACAATAGATACCCAGCTATGGACTCTTCGGCAAACTTCTACGTGAGGATGTTGCAGAAATGCAAGTGGCTTGCGCAGAAGAGGAAACATCTACAATACCTAGATTTTTCAATGAAAGATGCTCTACTACCACCACGTTTTCTGATCCCGCAGTGTGTGTGTGGCGAACCAGCAGAGATCATTCAGTCCACACACCCAGACACCGCCGCCTGGGCGTACTACACGTGCGGGCACCACCTCATAAGCGTTTCTTTCGCGCGCATCGATTTTCCCCTCCCAACGTTGAATTCCTCAAATTTTTAACTTCATCCCTACGTAATGGCAGCTCGAGATGCGCTGCCACTTCTTCCAGTGGATCAACGGCCCGGAGATGTACGACAGGGCATTCATTCAACAGAAGTACATGTTGAACTACTCGGTGCGGGCTGAGAACTTCGTGCGGTGGAAACCTTACATACCGGACCCTGTTGAGGAGGCACCGAAGGAGCCCAAGATCTCGCTCAACATGGACAACTTCGACATACCAAATTAACGTGGGCACGGTCCGCGACAAGGGCAAGGAAAGGCTCATCTTGGCCGAGCCCACCGCCACAACAGATCGACGCTTCGGCGTAATCCATATCGACGACGTGAGTTATGAAGAATTTACATCCTTCTAACAATTTACACTATACGGTGCACTTACATCATGGAATCGCAGTACATGGATGACTTCGACATACCAGCCCGACGTGGACAGTCCCACAATAAGGGCAAGGGAAAGGCCCATGCGGCTGAGCCCGGCCGCCACAGCGTATCTGGTCGTCCGGGCGTAATCCGTATCGACGATGTGAGTTGTGAAGATTTTACATCCTTCTATCGATTTTCACTAAACAGTGCACTTACATCATGGAATCGCAGGACATGGACGACTTCGACATACCAACCCGACGTGGACAGTCCCGCGAAAAGGGCAAGGGAAAGGTTTATGTGGCTGAGCCCGGCCGCCACAACGTATCTGTTCGCCTGGGTGTAATCCGTATCGACGACGTGAGTTATGAAGAATTTACATCCTTCTTACGATTTTCACTATACGGTGCACTTACATCATGGAATCGCAGGACATGGATGACTTCGACACACCAGCCCGACGTGGAGAGTATGGCAACAAGGGAAAGGGGAAGGCTCCTTCGACCGAGACCGGCAGACGTTGTTAAATAGGACACTCTTTGTCAAATTATCAGTTTGTCGTGCATGATCTGTATTGTATGACAGGTCATTCCGTAGTAGTCCCCCGTCCTACCCGCCATATTTTTTACTATCCCCTAAAGGCATTTATACTTACATGGTCCGGATGCTTTTGTCACAGTGTACCGTAGTAGTAGCGAGGATGACTAAAGCAATTAGCCAAACCATCATGCCATGTGACTACGTGTAACGTGCTTCTGTCCGTGGACTCTAATGTAGTTATGGTTCCATGTCTCCGCTAAGCCATCAAAACAAGCCTATATTGTAAGTATGCCTCTTCTAGTGGAATCCTAGAAAGAACCATTCGCACCGACATCGATCGAATGCTCCATGTTTTAGGGCATCTTCATAATCACAACGAGCATTCTCAGCCCCTTCAATCATATTCTGTATAAGCTTCATAAAGCACTTCATTGATTGCCTTGCTGTGTACGTGTATATGTTCAGACGACTTCATCGAGGAGAGACTCCATGTTTTGGGGCATCTTCATCATCACAACGAGCGTTCTCAGCCCCTTCAATCATATTCTGATAAGCTTCAAAAAGTACTTCATCGATCGCTATTATATACGCCAGATATCGCTCAGACGACTTCATCGAGGAGAGACTCCAATAGTACGGATGCCTTTTTATCCCACTTCTAAAACACAACAAGTGTTTCAGCAGACAAAGTTTGCTTGGACGACATCCTCAAGGTTATACCTCGTCTGATATGCTTATCAATCATCTTTTCTCTGAACGAATAAAATTATACAAAAATTATAGAAGCAACAACACTATGACGGGATACTTATTAATCATCCTTTCTCTGAACGAATATCACTTACCTTTCTACTTACAACTCATTACAGATCGACTGGACAACCCTGACCCTCGCTAGGTTTTCAGATCGACGTGATAACACTCTACGTCTTTCTTTGCAGAGTCATGTCTTTTCATTCTGAAAAGTTGGCGAGACGGTCAGGGTTGTCACTGCGCAAAGCTGCCCCATCTTGTCTTGTCACTGCGTAGGGCTGTCTCCTTTGGCCTTATCACTGCGCAAAGCTGCACAAAAGTTGCCATGTCCAGTCTTATCACTGCGCAAGGCTGTCTCTTTTGGTGTTGTCACTGCGCAAAGCTGCCCCGTTTGGTCCTATCTCTGCGCAAAGTAGACAGCCCCGTCAAGTCTTGTCGTCTACAACCTAACACATTACCCCGTCATGTCTTCGCCTCCCCCCGCGGGCTATAAAATATGCGCCCCACGCTCTGGAAGGACCACTCGATCCTTCAAACCGTAGGAAGAAGAACCTTCTCCGTCATACACTAACATACCATAGCAGACGCCCAGGGACCAATCCAACCGGGGTCGCCGAAGCAAGACCTTCACCTGGAAAGGAGGGATGACTTCGGCCCTAACTACCAGTTGATGCCGAACAAGCGTGCTCAACCTAAGTGGCCAAAATGCGGACACGGGGAGGACGCTATCGTGCAGGTCATAGACGGCCCTTTCGATGGCGGACGACGTTTCTTCCGATGCCCATACTCTGGGGTAAATAGTTTTGTTCATGTTATTGCTAATACATCCTCCATACTAACCGTCCCTTATAGCAGATGGCGAAATCCAACTTTACCCGCTGGATCGATCCTCCCCATGAACGACATGTTGCGATACATGTGGATATATTGTAGAACCGAATCTTTGATTTGGAGGCGCAAATTGACGATCTCAAGGAGTAAAATGATGACCTCCGCCAACAGGTCTTGCATGAGAGGGCAACGAGGAGGTTGTGAACATAGGAAGTTCCTATGATCCCACATGCTGTTGCGCCAACCCTAGCTGCATATGTGCATGCCACTACAACGACGGCCAACCACATCCGAGGCGCCCAACTAGAGAACACTCTATGTGAGTAGTGCGAGGCACCTTTCCGTACTAGTTCCCAGAAGGTCTAATTTATTTTCATTCAAAAAAGGCGCATATGTATCTTACGAGAACTTCGGTTTATTGCATCGTGCATGATGTTGTTCCTTATGCATGTAATCAAACCCTGTGCGCCATGTTATTCCAAGCTTTGTTATGAAGTCTATTTTAATTCGCAACTTTAAATCTCGTCGTCTTTTCGCATTCAATTCTTCGCGTAGTAAGGCATCCAACAACATGACAAAAACGAGTTTCGGAAGTTTACGGTTTGGTCTACGACCACAAACCTATGATTCCAGTAGGATGTCTACGCACCACCTATCATTCCACTAGGATGTCTACGCATATTTCATTAGCGGTACTGTCTAGCATATGTGCATAATTGTGCCTCATGTTGTACCACACAATCCATATATTACTCTTTTTATCTAGGATGCATTATGTATCAGTTCTGGGACACGCCCTGAAAATATTGTAAAGTGTCAATGGTTTTCAAAGCATAAAAAGATTACATGTCCATATATCTATTTACTCTCAGTTAAAAAGGATGGTGTTATATTTGGTTACGTAGAGAGGTCTCTATTTTCAAGTTGTGAATTGTTAAATGTTACATGTACATGGCGTTATGTATCACCGTATCTTTAATTGTTTTTTATCTTTCAAAACGAAGTCCTTTGTTGGCTCCAAATCTATAAATCCAAATGGAATACAAACAAACTGGAATTAGCCCTGTCACGCCGCCATAAATGACGTGACAATCGTGCTCACACGCCAAACAAAAAGCGTGACAAGTGCCATATAAACCCTCCATATTTGCGCAAGGCTGGTCGAGGGCTTGCGTGGCACCTTTGGCCACGCCGCCACTGGTGGCGTGATAGTTTTATTTGGTCATGCCACAGGAGGTGGTGTGACCAAAAGGGTCAGATTTGGAAATAAATTTGGCGAGGGGTTAACTTTAAAATATAATTAAAAAAAGGATTAAATACAAAAAATTCTCAAACAGAAGTACCTCCTCAAATGCCTTGAGAGCAGACTTCAGGTCCTTCTTCTGCTCATATGCGTCACCTAGGTTGTTCCAAGCTGTCACATAGCCTGGTTGAAGCTCCACAGCCTTCTCAAATTGCTGGATTGCCTGTCAAGTTTGTTATCTTGCTTGTAGGCTGTAGCTGACTCCGAGGGCATTGTACACCTGATCAACACAGCAAAACGATTTGAGAAAAAAACATGAATTGGGGTTTCTACTTTCCAGAACATATTATATTGGTCTGAGTTCATAAGCACAGTAAGAGCATATATAAGATCAGTTGCAGATATTTTGCAGTTTGAACACGAGAATCTCGACTCTGGTAACAATATCAGTATAAAAACACACAAAACAATGTAATTTTAACGGAAGTGTTAATTCACGTCTTGAAGGGAAAACTGCACCTTTAGTCAAAAAGGAAAAAACTTTCTACATGACTATGATACCAACACCATCGTTTTCGAAAACAGCGAGCATGTGCTTTGGTAACAGTATCAATGTGTAGATAGGTAACACTCTAACAGTATAAGACTAAGTTAGGGAACTCTTTTGTATTTTCTTATCTGCTTTTTGTATTGCTTTATTTGTATATGTCATACACCCCTTGTACACCATATATATATTGTTTATTGGGTCTCTGAATACACACAATATCCATAACATGGTATCAGAGCAAAGGTTAGGGTTATGGTTTACTGTAGCCGCCGCCACCTTCTTCTAGCCTCTGCTCATTCGGCTGCGCGCTACCCCTGGGAAGAGCAATCTCCGCTCTCGGGGGCAACCTTCTCCTACGGCGTGGTCTCTAGCTTTGGGGGTGTTGTGCCTCCACCGACTCCCATGTCCCCGTGCCGGATACAGCTCCTACCCGCGACATACCGATCTAGCCAGGGGTGAGGGCGCTAGCAGGGGGATAACTTGCTCGTTGCCATGAGACCTCGTTGTCGTTTACACGCAATGAGCTCTATTAGGACTTGTTTAGATACATTGTGATCCGACTTAATCCCTTTAGTTTAACTCGGAATTTGAACTAAAATCCCTTCTAATCTAAAGGGTTTAGTTCTAATCACTCCCTATCCAAACAAATCCTTTATGGCTTGCTTGTCTTTTTTTTCTCCTCCATTGTTATATGGGCCTTCAATGATAGGCTATGAAGAGCAGCTCGTAGGCCTCGCAGTTTGAGAAACTTTCTCCTATACAAATTGAAGTTGCAGCCAGTAAAAATCAACTTTCAACTTAGTTTGGCGTTTTCAGCTCATAGTTTAAACTTTCAATTGGACTTTTGAACTTTGAACTATAAAATTCAACTTTCAACCGGATGATTTGGGGCTTTCAACTCGAGGTTTGAACTTTGAAAGACAGAATTTGAAATATTCAACTAAAAAATGTCAAACTTTTTGCGCATCGGGTTTGTGGAAATGGGAAACGGAAGTAAGGGCGGTGCTAGAAAATGGGCTATGACCAGGCTAGGCTGACTCATCATGGGCTAGTCCCTCTGTACCTTTGATTTATTTATTTTTACTAATTTCTCAAGGGCACTCCCATGAGGCTTTTGGGCCTGGGCCCCGAGCCGAAGCCCTGTCTCCGCACCTGAAGGGAAGTGTGAGGACGCATCGGATTGGGTTGGTTGCAAGCTTATCAATTCCATTCCGGTATAACATGCCATACATGTATCCAAAACGATACACAACAGACTTAATCTCATACTAGCCTCAATACTGGCCAATACTGATCATTCCGGTCTATTCCTGTCATTCCGACAATTTCGGTACTGGACATAATTGAAGTGACCCCCCCTTTGATTCAGGCCCAATGGCCTGGCTCAATACTACTTTTTGGGTAAGTGAAATTATGCTATACTGGATGCTAGACTATGGTAAAATGTATGAAATTGTGATATCGTGATGTATTATTTAACTATGTACGATCTTTATGTATATGAATTCATTGAACTATGTGTCATTTCCATTCTATGGTTATGTATTTGAAGTGAGAATTCAAGTGAAATTATGTGTGTGTGTGTGTGTGTGTGTGTGTGTGTGTGTATTTTAGATAATGGAAGAGCAAAAGACCCTCCCGGCCTCTGCATTCAGAATGCACACAGCCTTATTTATTGAAAAATTAAAGTGCTAGAGTTACCAAAGATAGTTAACAGTGGCCTGAGGCCTTACATCAAAAGAACGACTGAAAAATTAAACTAAATCATCACTAATACTGTGGCTAAACCGCCACCCATGTAAGTTTAAAATTTGCTTCGCCACAAACTCCAACTTAGCGCTCCCAGCCAGCAGAACCTCCTTCTGGGTTGAGTTCTGTAAATTTGCCCAGATATCCAGCCAGTGTCCACCTGAGAAGAGAACCTACAAGGGATTAGTGATGATCTTTTTGTCAAAAACAACTCCATTCCGACATAGCCAAATAGACCAGCAGCATAGGGCACTAGCTCCCACTAGGAGTTGTGACTTTAAAATTTATGGAATACCGACTAGCCAATTCCCAAATATGTTTGTTATACTCATAGGAGGAGTTAAATTAAAAGCACATTGAACAGCCCACCACGCAAGCCGTGCAAAGGGGCAATCAATAAATAAATACTGAATTGTTTCATTTTTAATACAAAAGCAACACTTTTTACTTCCCCTCCAATTTCTTTTGAACAAGTTATCTTTAGTTAATAAAACATCTCTTTTGAGATACCAAAGAAAAATTTTCACTTTTAATGGGATCTTAATGCCCCAAAAGAAATCCCTAATGGTAACTCGAGTATTCCCAATTAGTACCATATAGAAAGACTGTACTGAAAAAAGTCCAGACCGGATGAACCTTCGGAAGAGAATTGACAACTATGGTCGGTGGAGAACCACTCACGGCGACGTCATCGCCTGGGGGGCACACAGAGGCGCATGGTGGCGCCGCATATTGTAATGAGAAAAAAAAAACCCTCATAAAAACCTAGCTATATCATGAATAGTTGGTGTGAATTGAACTCCGGCCATCGTCAGGAATTCCAGTTGAAAGAAGAAATTCCGGTTACCGGACAACTGTTGGCAGCCAGCTCTGGTGGGTTCAAACGCTCCCGCATTCTGTAGACCCACCATCTCTAGACCCTGTCGTGGACATAGGGTCCCCACGCTGGCTGATCCACCCTATATACGTGAACCGCGCCTAAGGATCACAAACAGTTGATTCTCGAACACGTCGGTGCGCTCTCTTCAACCCTCGTAGAACCCCAGCACCTCGCCATAACAAAATCGTTTCGCTTTCGGTGCAGCAATTGGCAGCGCTAGTGCTGGTGCTGGTACGTCTCTGCTTCGCCTGGGATTTCTCTCCCTTCTCTCTCACGTGCGTGAGCTTCTAATGTTCTTTTTTTTTTGTGCGAATTGGTTGTAACTCCGGACTTCTTTGAGGCGGAGGCGGAGGCGAAGGCGAAGTGGAGGCGGAAGCCGGGTTTAGTCTTCGAGAAGGACGAGAGCTTTGAAGATTGGTACTACAACACAGTACAAATATATGAGAAATTTGGTTATATGTCATCGAATAAATCTCATTTCACCATATGTCATTGAATGACTCCTTCGCAATGTCACCTTACCGTCCATTGACCTTGTCATTTTTTTTTCAAAATGTCGAAAACGTCCCTGACTTACTCTCTTTATTTCTCTCTTCCCTGGCCAGAGAATCCCCACGCCTCATCTGTTCCCTCATCGCCCAGGGTCGCACTTGTCAAGATGGCAGAAGACAGTAATAGAGCAAAATAAATGTGTCTTGTCCGAATGCGTGGAGATTTAAGGAAAAGAAACATCAAAGTTCAACTAGCCACAAAGTAATAGATAATACATGGGCACAATTAGCGTTCGGACATTTCTATCGTACGCTCCGACGCAACATCCAGACACAACATTTGCAACAAAAATAATCTATGTGTGCAACAAAATGCACAAATGATAAATACAATGCCAAGAAAAAAAATTAGGAAAAATATCAAATTCTCACCAGAAATGCATGAAACCATCATTACAGAACATGGTTGTGCATTTAAAAACTAGTTCAAATATCCCAAAACAAACAAATTTTTGATGTTACAACATTGCAACATTTGAAAATAATAGTGGAAACATCCGAAAATAATTGTCGCAACATCAAGAAATTTGCAACATTTAAAACTTGCTTATGAAACATTTTGATTTTATGTGTGCAACAATCGGCGACAATAGTTGCAACAAAATCATTTTCCTACAAAATTTCAGGAAGATGTAATGCAACAAACCAAATCACTTCCTGCACAACAATGGAGAAAAGCTGTTGCAACAATGTGAGAGAATGCGTATAACAATTAAATGGTGAAGGGCCTGCAACAAAATAAAACACCCAATGAAACAAATTATAAAGTCGCTGCAACATATTGAGCAAATGCACGCAACAAACCAAATTTGATATCCTCCCCTACCAGATCTGGCGCAATCTAGCAGCGACGACCGATTTTGTGCCTCGTCGTCAGTAGGCACAAATGGTCGACGACCCCCTTCCCTACCATATCCAGCAACACGGCCTCCTTCCATACGAGATCCGGCATCATGGGGCATCGTGGGAGAGGGAGAAGCAAGGAGTGGGAGTGCACTACCAGAAACAGGATATTTCCCGAGTGCCAAAAACACTCGGGAAATGGGGCCAAACACTCGGGAAATATGTTTCCCGAGTGTCACACTCGGGAAAAAGCACTCGGGATAGATTAGTCGGGATAAAAACGATTTCCCGAGTGTTACACTCGGGAAATATACATTTACCGAGTGTATCCGTAGACACTCGGGACACGTCGACACTCGGGGAAAAACCGCGCTGAACGGCTTCTCCACCCGTAACGGGAACTATTACCGAGTGTCAACACTCGGGAATACGCTCAAACGACACTCGGGAATGTTCCCACCGCTTGGCCGAGCGAACCAGGAAAATTGACATGTGGCAATTTTCCCGAGTGCATGGCGGAAAAACACTCGGAAATCTTCCGACGGATCCGCAGAAATTGCCACGGGTCAAGTTGTCCGAGTGTGTACACACTCGAAACTTTTTGTCGTTTTCGAGTTTGAATTTCCGAGTGTCGACACACTGAAAGGTTTAGTGTCTTTCGAGTGTTGGCACTCGAAACTTTTAGTCTATTTCGAGTGCCAAACACTCGGGAAAGCGATGTGGCACTTTCGAAATCGACAAACTCGCTTTTGAATTTTCACAAATTCATTTAAAATCCATTCCACAGCAATCAAATAATCAATCCATCCATTCCACAACAGTCAAATAATCAATCCATCCATTCCACAACAGTCAAATAATCAATCCATCCATTCCACAGCAGTCAAATAATCAATCAATCCATCCATCCATTCCACAGCAATCAAATAATCCATCCATCCATCCATTCCACAATATATGTATATATAAATGTATAGATCGAACAAAAGACATCATAACAGGTTCGAGCTCACAACATTCAAGATCAAGTTCAAAATGTAAGCATAAGGCATTATTATACATATGACAGTTCCAAATAACAAGTATCACTACAACCATTTGCATGCATGCAATTTCGCTTCAATCTTCCGTGCATAATAGCATCATTTTCAAAGTTCTGCAGATAGAGCAAAACTTAATATTAGTGCCATGTTACAACAAAAGTTAGGAATTGATACATGAAAAGATAATTAACCAAACTATTGACAAAGCAAAAAATTCCTTTAAATCATGATGAGCAACCTAATAACATGGCAAATCGTTAAGGGCATGCTCGGGTGTGGGCCGGCTAGCTTGTGGCCTAATTGATCATTTATCGCAACTCTCAAAATTTTGTCATTGTGAACTCTTGATCAACATTTATGTCTCAAGCACTTATCATCAAATTCATACAAAGGAGTGTACATACAAATTATTATATGTTGACACATTTCAAAAGAATTTATGATATAGATATAGAGAATTAGTTATATATGAAGCCATTTTTATCCATTTTTTAGCAATCACCGATTGTGAATGTTTTCTAATATTGGTATCCTTTTAGTAGATCATGAAAATAGCAAGCACTGGTGGTGACCTCTCGGCGATGGATGCATTCAAATGATCTTCAACATGTGCACCAAAGATCTTGAGATTAGCGATCGAAGCAACTGATCCCGCCGTTCCCTGCATTTTCATAAGAAATCGCATTATAAGAAATTTGCAGTAGCGACCAATAATTACATTGCATGTCATTTCAATGTATTCTGAATCAAGCACTCATAAGAGACTAATAATATAATAATCAAGATGCGATTAACCGAGCAGATAAGTGAGGCGATGGTTCCCCGACGGAGAGGCATTAAGTCGAGTCCGGTCCAGTACTGCATATTTGTTTGCACATTGCCATACATTAGCCAAGTATGAATATATATATATATATATATATATATATATATATATATATATATATATTGCATATTACTTTGTTATTGTACTACCACGCCCAACTTACTCGCATGAGCATTTGCTCTAACATTTATCTAGCCTCAATTTCCTCTTGCGACCTCGTCTCAAGCCGAGAAAACCGAGATCGGGAAACATGTGATGGTGGTTCTTTGCCGACTTTGAAGGTGTACTTCATCGATTGATGCAAGATACTCGATCCGACCTCGGAGAGGGTGGTCGGTGTGCTAATGTAGCGGCACCCATAAAGAAACGACCATGTTTCTTCCCTTGCCGACCTTGTACACAAGACTTTTCGCGTCTAGTGGCGAATTCATGACGTCGTACTCCGGGCCATGAATCTCCTTAGCGACATCGATATATGCAACCTGTTGGACAAAATCATCGAGGGAGCGAAAATCATCAGGGACAAAATGATCAGAAATCGTACCAAGTGCTCTGTCGCTATTTGCCGCACAAGGTGCCCTCCTGATCACCCCTCTTAGCTTCTACATATGCCTCCATATCGGAGACAGGCCTCTGCTTTTCTTTTTCTCGCACCCAAAAAACCACGGCGGTCAATAAATATGTATCTGCAACATACAATCAATATGAACATGTTGACCTACCAGGTTCTTCTTGTAACGAGCCATGGAGGAGCTGCCTTGACGATGTGCTGTCCCGTCCATCAACAATCGCCGCTCCCTAGCAGCATGAGAGGCCTGCAACCATCGTTCATTGCACCACTTGTCTCAGAGAATCTGCTGCCATGCATCTTCACACTTCAGGGCCCACCAAGGTATTGCCTAAATTAACCAAGTGTTAAATATGAATAAACTAGAATTGATTGTAATCAAGGACATCGTTTGTTCAGTTGGTTACCTGCATGTACTCGTCGAAAGTGATATGCGTTTGGCAGGCGTCGACCCTATGAATCTCATTGTCAAGCACTTGTGTGTGGTAACAGATCACCGCTTGGATGCGTAGCCGTAGAACATCGTGGGATGAGCTTCTTAACACAATTACGAAGCACTACTTTGGAATCGACTTCTGTCCGTCGACCCATCGAAACCACCACTACAATCAAAGAATAAAGAATTGATAAAGAATAAGATGATTAAGTTAGTTGATGAAAGCGAAAAGGAATTGATAAAGAATAAGATGATTAAGTTAGTTGACATTTATTACTTGGCTACTAAACATCCAAAAGAGGTAAATTAAACATGTCAGACTACTTGAAGTTTTAGTACCAAACAAGTGAGATTAGCTAGGTTAGGTTTGCATAAAAACACAAAATATACGACTTTGTCCTCAAATGGTTTACAGGTTCTTCAAAAGCAGATTTGAATATTTAGTCACTTACCCAAAAAGGAGTGCTTGCGACCATGCTTTAGCCAACAGCCACGCAACGTCTCCCTACAGATTGGGCATGGCATCTTCCCATGTACAGACCACCCACAAAATATCCCGTCTGACGGAAGTCATGCATGGATGTGTGGTACGCGACCCGCATAGTGAAGTTCTGTTTCAATGCCCGATCATATGTCACTATGCCTTGTTCCCAAGCATGTAACAATTCATCCACCACCGGCTCCATGAATACACTCATATTCTTTCCTGGGTATTCAGGACCAGGGATTATCAACGAAAGGAATATGTATACGCATGCATGCGGCGGGTGGAAGGTTAAGGGAATGACAAACACGAATAACAATTTGTATGGCGCAGCCCCATACCAAATGGGTTAAACCCATCGATTGCAATTGCAATTGAGCGCCCGAGGCTCGCGACAAACTCTACATAGTCTCGATCAAATTGCTTCCATGCTTCACCATCGATGGGTGGACCATCTTGTCATTATGGTACCGACGACCATACTTGTGCCATACCATTTGTTTGGCGAAACCTCGAACATGTATAACCGTTGGATTCGTGGCACAAATGGTATATAGCGAAGTATTTTTCTGCCAATAGGAAGTCTGCCTCTTGACCATCACCGGAGTCAACCTCAACAAACCTAGACCCACCACACTTATCACAATGATCTTTGTCCACATTCTCATTCCTAAATAGCATGCAATGATTTGGACAAACATCTATCTTCTCATATGGCATATTTAGTGCGCTTATCAATTTCTTGGCCTCATACAAGTTAGCGGGCGTTTCGACCATCCGGGAGAAGAGTGCTAAACACGCTTAAGAATGCATCAAAGCAAGCAATGCTTGTCGAATCGAGACTTGACAAAGAAGTAGTCATGTGATGGCATCTAATTGGGACACTGTGTGTGCCCATGAAGTGGTTGACTTCGCTGCGGACAACATATCAAAGAAAGCCCTTGTTGCGAGCTCCGGTTCTTCCTCGGCCAGTGGCCCATATGCATGGCGACATCATCTAGCATGTCTTCTATCCTACTCTCATTGTGGCCGCCATCATCCGTTTCTTCCTTAGCACATCGATCCGCTATGTTGTGACTCGCCGTGATACACCCACACGGTATAGCCCGCCCTAAATCCATACTTGCACAGTGTGCGATCATTGTAGCCCTCATTTGTGGTCGTGTGTTGAACAACGAGAACAAGGGCACAACACACCCCATCCATTACTCCTAGCAAATGCTCGATCCACAAAATCATCGACTTTTCCATCCATTCTTGGGCACGATTACCCATCGCTCTCGCCCGGTGTACATCCAACTCACGATCCTCGGCCATCCTAGTGGAGCCGAGGGAGTCGAGGAGTCATGGTGGGGAAGATGGCTGCACTGTGTGTTCGGTGGAAGCGCGGCGGGGAGGGAGGCGACCTTGATCAGAGGCAAGTAGCATGAGCTATATTAGGACAGAATCGGCACTTAAGCATCGAAATTTAGACAAAACAAAAATTTTTATTGAAGTGAAGTGTAGATGTAAGTACTGTTGGACATACTTAATCTTATGGACCTTATACAGTACATATAATACATAAAAACCCTAGAGCTCATGGGCCTTATACACATGGGCCATATACACATATACATAACAAATAGAGTCGAGTTTGAAGGTTCTCCCTCCGTGGTCCGAAGGACAAGACATCATTCTTCTCTGTATGCATCCAGAGTACTGCAACCCTACTTGCAGGTCTGTATGCCTTGTTTGTCTATCAGTTGTTCTTCTCTGTGTGCAGATGCATCATGATTAATTGATCGGTTTCTTGTTCATTTTTCAAGCACCAAGAAATTAAGTTTCTTCTTCAGTTCTTTCTACCTTGTTTTAGGTTTTGCAGAGACAATTAATTACTACCCCGTAGTTCCCCCTTGCTTTCTTTGCTCAAGTTTATGTTCATTTGATCTATGCATATAATGTATTTTTTCAGTTTCACTTATAGTTCATCTCATGCATGATATTAAGCATATAATTTTTATTTTTGTCTTCATTCTCTCCTACCTTCTTCATTTTAACTTTTGTAATGTATATACATGTAGTTTCCCTTGATTACTTTGCTAAAGAGTAAAGAATTTATTGTCAAATTAAATCGACATCAAAGTCATATCTTGTAGCATGATCTGTATTCGCTCTTTAATTTATTGTAACCTTGTACCGGAGTTTTTATGTCGAATTGGGGAGCTATTGAGATTGGTGTTACTCTTGAAGCATAGCAAGATCCGCATGATCCTAAGTTTCCAAATATCTAGCTAGCAGGTCCCTCTTTATTTCCTTGGCTCTCATGAATTTGCTAGGTAAATTTCACCATCAAAAATATTTGATAGGTCATTTAACTTTCAGATATATGTGCGTTTAATATGTCGGAAGAATGCGCAAGACCGATTTTTTTTATTTCATATGGCACCTCAAATTTGTAATCAGTTTGTTGAAGAGATATATACTCTTTTAACATGTGTCATTAAGCCTTTGAGGGATTTCTTGGTCTGTGGATCAAGTTATGTATGAATCGCCACTAAATCATTCAAACTCATTATTCGGATTGATGTTGATAAATACATGCATATGCATGGTAGTCGCTTCTAATCGTTGAACAACCCAAAAATCAAAAGGAAATTTGGACTCGTATACCATGCTCCTAAAATTTTGTAGTAACTGAAAGCAGATTTTGTAGAATTATCCCAAAGATCTTTCTCGCAAATTGTTATGTAAATTGGTGTAGCTCCAACAGATCAAGCCTTGAACTAAATTGTTACATGCACATAATATAGCATCAAGAAAATGCTCACAACAAATTAATCTATCGAGATTCGTCAACAATTAGGTCCCTTTAATTTTGCATGAATTAGTAGCGAGCATTACTCATAATTAAGCATATGTAGCAATCGCAAGCCATCTAATTAACTAAAATAACTAATGAACATATTTGTTAAACTATTGATGATGTAGCTTGAGGGACCTCATTGAGCGAGCACTGCATCACACACACAATACTTCGAGGAGTTAAACCACGATCGTAAGCACATACACGCAAAAAATTATTTGTTAATATTGTTAACTAATGAAATCCTATGTTAGTATTTAGTAGCTACTAATCGAATGAATTGGATTTTTGCATGGGCACAAAGAAATATTTGTGGAGATGACACGGATGAGGAACGAGATGGACAAGGCGATAGATTTTAATTGTGCTATCTATCATCCTTTAGAGTAATAATATGAATGACTACATCATCTAACCCATCCAACAAATTTCAATGGATTTGCTAAATAGCACGTTCGATTTTTAACTTACCTATACAAACCCATGGAGGAGGGAGCCGGGGAGGCGACAATGGGTCGGCGCCGTGAGGAGGGAGCCCGGAGGCGGAGTCTGGGCGGCGCCAAGTGAGGAGGGAGGCGGAGCTGAGGGAGCCGGGAGGCGGAGAGTCGGGGTGGCGCCCAGAAGAGGGAGCCCGGAGGCGGACTTCGGGCGGCCGTGAGGAGGGAGCGAGGAGCGGGCGAGGAGGCGGCGGTGTGGCGAAAAGGGCGCCGGGCGGAGGAGGGAGCGAGAGAGCGGGCGAGGAGGCATGAAAGGGCGCCGGCGGAGGAGGGAGCGAGGAGCCAAGGAGGAGGCGGCGGGTGCGGGCGCCGGGCGGAGGGAGGCGGAGGACGGGAGGAGCTAGCGCTTGGGGATTAGGGTGAGCTGCAACGCTGGGGGTGGGGGTATGGGGGAACGGAGGAACGGAGGAACGGGCGCGGGGAGGAAATGGCGCGAACCGTGATTTTTAGCTCGAGTGTCGACCCTCGGGAGATAATTTTTCCCCGTTGCTCCGTCGAGTTTCCTCGAGTGTCGTCGGACACTCGAGAAAGTTTTATTTCCAGTGTTTTTCGACTTTCCCGAGTGTTTAATCGCAAGACTCGGGAAGTTCGAGTTTTCCCGAGTGTATTATTCAAAACACTCGGGAAACTTAATAGCACTCGGGAACTTCGACGATTCTGGTAGTGGTGGTGGAGATGGTTGTGGCTTGGTGTTGGGAGAATAGTGAGGAGAGAGTAGTATGGTGCAAACGTGCTTGGATGGCCAATCACCGGTGCTCGTTGGAGAAGTGGACAGACAGAGTGTCTCTAAATGCAAGCATGTGATGGAGGAGAGAGAGAGAAAAAGAGTGGTGTTGCTTGCATTACAGCGGAGGTTTGTTTCTCGGAGGGGCAGCCCGGCCCTGATCATTGTCTCATTAACAAGAGGTCCGACTTGTTTGTTTCGCCCTATAGTACTAACAAGCCATTACCCACAAGGAAGCTAGGAAGCTATATGCTACGTAGGAGATGTAGAGGCACATGATGTAGTAAGGATACAAGGAATCTTCTTTGCCCACTCAAATGATGTTGATAGCTAAACACATTGGTGTGTGCATGTGCTTTCAAGAACCTGATTGCCTCCTCTTGCCTAGGGCAGGTAGCCCAAACAACATCCCTACATACCCAACAAACAACATTTCAGAACAAAAGGAGCTCATTTGTTTTGAATTGAGCCACGCAATGAGACATCGATCAAATCAGACACCTGGGGATCAAGCCGGTTTGCTTCTTGAAATCAATGCGCACTCACGCAGCAGCCTCAAGATGCTCAACGTCTTTCTCACTGGAACACCTTATGGAGAGCCATAGAACACAGTGTTGAAAATTGGCCCATACGAGTGAGGCCCATTTTCTATAATTCCAAAGCATGTATGGTTTAGTACCATATTGCTAAGGCAGGGTGAAGATAACCAATATATAAGGTGGAGTCATTGCCACTCTTTGAAACATATGACACATGGATGAGGGTGGCATGAGAAGGGCTTTGGCTAAACACACACACGTGCGCATGCACACGCCCGCATATTCGCGTATTGTCGCATGAAAAATCGTGTGACTTGTGACTTGGTGCCATGACGTGGCGCGCCACTTGGCAGGCCAAGTCCACCTTATTTTTGCTGAACCATTCATATCTCTCTCTCTCTCTCTCTCTCTCTCTCTCTCTGTTTGAATGAGATTCAAATATTTGAATTTGAGGCTTTATTGGGTGTTGATTACACGCAGTTACAAGTGGGTAAATGACTAGTTAAATGTGTTAGTTACCAATGAGTAAATGACTGTTTTAATTAGATCAGTTCACAGTCTACATCTCTATATCTATGCCTAGAGACGTTCAGAGCATAGCGTGTAGAACAACTGCCTCTATTTCTTCTTTTCTTCCTTCTGCAAACCTATGTTGTTGTATTGCGCCGTCTGAACCTCATCGACTCTTCTTCTCGGCATGCACCATGAAGAAGGGGAGCGGTATCTCCGAGCCGTTGCTGCCGTGAAGACCTGCACAGGGGGGGCGGCAATAAGGTTTCTAGGTAGCGCACATCTGCGCGACTGCTCGCTTCGCTGGTTCAACTACGTTTCTACACTACATCGAGTCTGTGTCTGTGCTACTTCCTGTTCTTCATCGGACCCATCAGTAAGTCTTTTGTGTGACTGATTGACTTATTTACATTCTATTTCTGCATATATTGTGAAGTACAATGAGTTGCCTGCTGTTAGTACTAATTTATGCATCATTAGTCATTTGCGATATTTGCCTTCTATTAAAATCTGGAATTAAAATATTGCCCACATTTTCAACATTCCAGAAACCTTATTGTAAACTTTGTTGCAATACAGCAATGGCTGGTGCTTTTGATGCTATGAAACCTGAGAGGTTTTCTGGTCAGAATTTTCATATATGGCAGACTAGAGCCAAGTTCAGGCTCATGTCTTTGGGGTTGTGGTGGGTAATCCACCCGTAGTATCCATTTACGATTGACCAGTATATGCAGTTCGATAATGCGAACAACACTGCTCTTGGCTGCATTCTAACCATTCTGGCAGATCAGCTCTACGATGTGTATATGGACTATAAGTCCATCACAGAGTTGCGGGATGCACTAGAGCACAAATATGCAGAGGCAGATGTAGGTCGCTGGCTCTACATGTGTGAGCAATTCTTCGACTTTAGCATGGATGAGGCTAAGTCCATAGTTGGACAAGCTCATGATCTCCAGGTATTGGTTGGTGAGATTGCGCCCCTGGGCTATGTGTTGCCTCCGAAGTTTGTGGCTGCGTGCATTGTTGTCAAACTTTCTGTTTCTTTGCGGGAATTTGCCACTGGCTTGAAACACAAGAGAGAAGAGATTTTCGTTGAAGATCTCATTGTTGCCCCCTCTATGTGGGTTGATATTGTCATTTCTGCAAGAGTAAGGATGCTGAATAGTTAAAGAAAAAGGATGTCAACATGATCATAGGCGAGGCCTCAACAGGAGGGTATGGTAATTCACCTGTTGTTTTTCTAGTATGTCAATCCACTGATTGGTGGGTTGATATTAGAGCTAATGTTCATGCATGTTCTAATATTTTCTTGTTTTCTTCTTACTAGGCAGCAGGGGCTTCCTCCGTTCTAATGGGAAACAGGTGGCATGCTTCTGTTCTTGGTGTTAGCACGGTGGATCTGAAGCTTACTTCAGGGAAGATTGTCCACTTCAAAAACGTACAGTATGCTCCTACAATAAACAAGAACCTTATTAGTGGTTCTATCCTATGTAGGGACGGTTAAAAGCTAGTCTTTGGGTCAAATAGAATTGTAATGTCTAAGTTCGGGAATTTTGTTGGTAAAGGCTATGAGAGCAGATGCTTGTTCCGCCTAAGTACTTTAGAATGTTGCAACTGGTTTAAATAAATGTGAGGCGAATATTTGGCATTCTCATTTCTGTCATATTGGTTTTGATAGTATTGCTAGAATGTCCATACTAGATTTAATTCCAAAATGTGAAATTTGTCAAAGGATCAAAGTGCCAGTCTTGTGTGCAAGCAAAGCAATCTCGCAAACTCTTTAAGGGATTAGAGGACGAAAAGAACTTGGCACCATTAGATCTTGTTCATTCAAATTTGTGTGAAATGAATGAATTGTTGACAAAAAGAGGCAAAAGATATTTTCTAACTTTTATTGATGATGCAACACGCTACTGCTATGTGTATTTGCTAAAAACTAAGGATGAAACTTTAAACTACTTTAAGACTTAAACTATCTGATGTTGAGTATTGGAAAGAAATAGTCTGTAGCAAGATGGGCTCTATCATGGCTAACGGGACTTGGGAGATGTCGAACCCGGAAGCGAAGGATCCCGAATTCTCTGTATTCATACACTAGTCCAGGATTTCTAGTGTACACAGTCAAACAAAAGTGATAATTAAAACATATCACGCACTTTATTAATAATTATTCAGAGTTTATTACAAAGGAGGCTTACAAGCCAACAATAAATAACACAGCGGAAGACGAAGAAGTAGTGGAGTCCAGCTGATCTGCCATAGGCAATCGACTGGGGTAGCGGCCTAGTCATCAAGATCCACACCGATGGTGAAGTCCTTCTCCTCTGAAATTTGTTTGCATAAAGCAAGTATGAGCACAACTACCGTGCTCGCAAGTTACACCCGTCAAGTAACAGATTGAATGCATGCATAAAGTAAACACGGGGTATTGGCACGGTTTATTTGCATAAAGCAGCATTTTCAAGTTTAAATAATCATAATAATTTCCAATGCTATTTTTATTCTATATCTAAAATCAGATTTTAAATGACAATTTTATAGTGTGGATAACCTCCATATTTGAATGGTGAAGGATACCCTCCTATCACAATGGCTAACCACCCAATTTTCCCACAGGACTAACCATCCTGAAAACATCTGTTGAAATCACTTTTAAAATCCAAAAACAAGTCTAACTCAGAGTGGCTTTGCTAGCATGTCCATGACCGCGGACGCGGCTATTCGAATAGTTTCTACTCTGCAGAGTTTGTACAACTTTACCCACAAGACACGAATTCTCTAGTTTGTCCGCCATATATCTATGCCACCGCTCACTACCTTAGGTACGCGGTCTAGAGTACGTAATGAGGCTTTTACAATGCTCTACCCTAAAGTATTCGTGCCCGCTAAGGTTTCACTTCCATTGGACTATCCATCCTCCAGAAGCCCCCTCTTGCGCTAGGTGGGAAAACTGTCTAACCAACACCCACACATACAACATAGCACAAATACTAAGAGGTATTACAAATTATTAAGCCAGGTCCTGCCCATACAGGACATGTGGTGGTACGGTAAGGCATAGCAAGATGCGGCTCGAAGACCGGTCCTTACTTGACTTGGGCGTCTTTCAAAATCAAACCACAGGCTTTAATCCTAACCAGATTAAACCGTGCATAAACTCGCACCCACCATTCATCCGTTTCGTCCAAGTCCAAACCATTTTGATTTTATTTAAGTAAAACCACCTTTATAAATTCTCTATGGTAAAACAATACCATAGATTTAATTTTAAACAATTTTGTAATGGTTTGGCTAAATCCTCCCAAAATCAAAATCATGGTCTAAGCATTTGCTAAGCATTTCCAAACAATTTATCTATGGTGACAAAGGGATGACATTTCAATATTCAAATTGGCCATACAATAACAATTGAATAACTAAGCATTTAATCGAGGCATTAAAATAATTGACTAAAAATATGCATGCAATAATAATTTTAAAACTGAATTAAATAACTTTAAAATCTTCGGGGCAATATGGTCAAGGGTATAACTTGCCTTCGTTGAAGTCTTGACTCTCTAAATCCTCCAAGGATCTAACTCTCCTAATCGTCAAGTCTATACGCGAAAGTACGACAAATTCAAATAAAATTTGAATAAATTCAAAAGACAATTTAAACTAACTCCAAATGAAATAATTTTATTTTATTTATCTAGATAATAGTTTTATAAGATTTTATCAATTTAAATAACTCAATTTGGAATTAGGGTTCAAGATATGAATTTTACAAATTTAAAACCAAAATTTGTAGTTTAAATCATTTCAAATTCAAACAGACAGTTTAAACTTACTCAAATCAAATATTTATATTTTATTTAGCTAGATATTAATTTTATAAGATTTCAGAATTTGGAATCACTCAATTTGGAGTTGAGATGAAAAAGATATGAATTTTACAAGTTTTAAACTAAATCTGTCAATTAAAAGGATTTACCGAATTGTTTTTCTAAAGGAAAATCTAATTATGGCGCAATGCTGACATCAGCCCTGAGGTTATTCGGAAATTAAATTAAATCTAACTGGTGGGCCCCACTTGCAAGTGGCTCGGTTCTCATGGACCAAGTCCACCCGGGGTTTTTCTTTGGGCTAGACGCTGATGTGGCACAACGTGCCGCGTGGGCATGACACGCGGGCTATTTTGCCGATGTGGCGCCTACGTGGAGGTGAGGTGGCACTGCCACGTCGGCAAGGGGTGGTGGTGGCGCTCGGCGTCGAGCTCGCCGGCGCTATGCACCGCGGCGAGCTCCGCCGAGGGGCTCAAGGCGACGAGGGGGAGATGGGGAACATGTTGCTCACCACGGCGGCGGTTGGACGCGAGGCGATGGCCGACGGCGAGGTGAGAGGCGGTGGTGACGATCGGGTTCGCGGCGGCAGCGGGCTCCGGTGGTCCCTGAGCGAAGGCGAGGTGCGCACGGGATGGCCCTGAGGACGGCGATGCCGATGATGAGGTCGGAGTGGCCGGGGAGAGCTTGACGGCGCCGGAGACAAAGAAAAACCAAGCTTCAATGGCGCGGTGAAGAACTCAAATCACCGGCGATTGAGAGAGAGGTAGGGTGGAGCACTTGGGGGGCCTTGATGTGGGTGAGAAGGGGCTCACCATGCTCCCTTTTATAGGCCATGGAGAGGCCGGGGCATGGAGATCGTGGGCGCGGACGATCGTGGCGGCCATGGCGGTTTCTCGGCGAAACCCACGCGAGGAGAGGGTGGTGAAAGGAGGAGTGGGGGTGGTAAAACGTGGGGGAGCGAGTGCGCACGCGGGCGCAGGAAGACGCGGAGGAAATGGCCGCGTTGACGAAGCTCCTTGGTGCGGCCATGGCGGTTTGGTTCGGTTGTGTCCGCGTGAAGGAGATCGTGGGGAGGGAGAAGGGTGCGGGGTCCGCGCGGCAGTGAGGGGTGAGGGAGTGACCGGTGGGGCCGAGGAGGTGAGAGAGGAAGGGGGAAGGCCGGGTGGGCCGCTCAGGTGGAGGTGGGTCACAGCCATGGGTCTTGTGTGAAATAGAGCTCTGGCCGAAGGTTATGACCCAAAATGAGTTAGGAGATTTAAATGATTTTTCTTTTTAAATACTCCTATTAAATAAAAAGGGCTTAGAAAATAGCAAATAAAATCCAAAAATTCTAGAGAAATTCACAGAAATTCCTAGAGTTGTTTTGGACTTAAATAAAATAATTCCAACTTAAAATTGGTAATATATTTTGCAATTAAATTTGTTTAGCTTTAAAATAATTTTAGAAAAACTTTTAAAATTCCAGTAAAATTCTATAAATTAATTAAATTTTATTTTCCAACTTTAACTCAAATAAAACCTCAAAATCTTTTAATAAATATTATTTTTAACTTTTAAAACTTCGAAATTAAATGAAGCAATAAAACTCTTTCAAATTTCAGAAAAACCAATAATATCTTTAATTAATTTTAAATTGGTAATGTAACTTTGGGTCATTACAGAGATCATCGATTGTCCTATCGTGCAAACTCAGAGGATGTAAGTGGGTCTTTAAAAAGAAAGCCAGACTAACCACCATCAGAGTGCTCCTTGCGTTAGCATCTTCCTATGGTCTACATGTCCATCAAATAGACGTAAAGACAGCTTTTCTTAATGGAGAGTTGGAGGAAGAAATCTATATGTATCAACCGGATGGTTTTGTGATTTGTGGACATGAAAATAAGGTATGTAGATTATTGAAATACTTATATAGTCTAAAGCAAGCACCTAAACAATGGCACGAGAAGTTTGATAAAACTTTGACATCTGCTGGCTTTGTTGTGAATGAAGCTGATAAACGTGTATATTATCATTATGGTGGGGGGTTAAGGAGTGATCTTGTGCCTGTATGTCGATGATATACTTATATTTAGAACAAACACTACCGTAATTGATGAGGTCAAATCTTTCTTGTCTTGATGCTTTGATATGAAAGACTTAGAAGATGAAGATGTCATTCTTAATATTAAATTGATCAAGAACGAGGATGGGATCACTTTAAACCAATCCCATTATGCTGAGAAAATATTAAGCCGTTTTTGCTATGAGAATTGTAAAATTTCTCCAACGCCCTATGATGCGAGCATTAAGCTTCGAAAGAACCAAAGGCTAGGAAAAGATCAATTAAGATATTCGCAAATTATTGGGTCTCTTATGTATTTATCTGGTGCCACAAGACCTGACATATCATTTGCTATTATCAAATTAAGTCGGTTTACTGCTAACTCAGGAGATGTTCACTGGAAGGCACTTGAGAGAGTGTTGCGCTACTTGAGAGGCACAACCTCATATGGAATTTGCTATAGTGGGTATCCTTCTGTATTAGAAGGATATAGTGATTCAAATTGGATCTCTAATGCAGATGAGATCAAAGTTACAAGTGGTTATATCTTTACCCTAGCAGGTGCTGCAGTTTCATGGAGGTCGTGTAAACAGACCATATTGATGAGGTCAACTATGGAAGCAGAACTTAGAGCACTAGACACAACTACTGTTGAGGCTGAATGGCTTAGAGAGCTTCTGTTGGACTTGCCACTAGTTGAGAAACGAATACTGGCAATCCTAATGTATTGTGATAACCAAACAGTGTTGATTAAGGTTACAAGTACTAAGGATAACACGAAGTCCTCCAAACACGTGAAGCATAGGCTTAAATCTGTCAGAAAACTGAGGAACTCCAGAATGATTACTGTGAATTATATACGCACTGAGTAAAATTTGGCAGACTCTTTCACAAAGGGGCTAGCACGGAAGGCAATTTCCGTTGTGTCTTTGGACATGGAAATGAGACCCATTGGAGTTACAACTCAACATTAACCCATACCTTTTTTATCGGAGATCCCGTGACTTAGGTAATAGGAAAAACAACTTGAAGTTTCAACAAGAGAGTACATTTTAATAATATATGTACCCGTGTCCTAATAGACAAATTACTCTCAACTGTGTGGAAGGATGGCTTAAAGCCTTAATGTATTCTAGTGTCCAATGAGGAAAAAATGTATTAGCCTACAAGATACCTAAAATGAATACATCTACTTGAGCTTAACTGTGATGTTGCAATTCACGAGAATAGGGCATTCTCTAGAAAGCTCATGAGCAGATAAGGGAGCATAACCAAATAATGCTCCGTTTAGGTGTGGTTCTTTGACAGCCTAGTATCAGTTGAGATTTCAAGTAAAATCTAATCACGAAAAGCTGTGAATTCAAGGCATAGTCCATTCATCAGCTGTGGGAAGATGAATCTTGTCATTCTAGGTGCAAGTTCAACCCGTACGGGACTTACAGTAAAAGACTGGTATATTAACAGTACTTTAGCACAATATCTTTGACATCTTTTTGCTTATTGCTTTGGAATTGGTGGGAGATTGTTGAAAATTGGCCCATATGAGTGAGACCCATTTTCTATAATTCCAAAGTATGTATTGTTTAGTACCATATTGCTAAGGCATGGTGGAGGTAACCAATATATAAGGTAGAGTCTTTGCCACTCTTTGAAACATGTGACACATGGATGAGGGTGGCATGACAAGGGCTTTGGCTAAACACACACACGTGCACGCATATTCACGTATTTTTGCGTGAAAAATCGTGTGACTTGTGACTTGGTGCCGTGATGTGGCGCGCCACTTGGCAAACCAAGTACACCTTATTTTTACTGAACCATTCATCTCCCTCTCTGTGTGTGTTTGAATGAGATTCAAATGTTTGAATTTGAGACTTTATTCGATATTGATGACCGCAGTTACCAGTGGATAAATGGCTGGCTAAATGTGTCAGTTACTAGTGAGTAAATGACTATTTTAATCAGATCAGTTCAAAGTCTGTATCTCTATATCTATGTCCGGAGACGTCCAGAGCATAGCACGTAGAACAATTGCCTCCATTTCTTCTTTTGTTCCCTCTGCAAAACCTGTGTTATTGTATTGCACCGTCTGAATTTCGTCGACTCTTCTTCTCGACATGCACCGTAAAGAATGAAAGTGGTATCTCTGAGCCGTTGTTGCCATAACTATCTACATAGAGAACGGTAATAAGGTTTCTAGGCAACGCACGTCTACGAGACACACATCGGAGACATCTATTTGCGGCCGGTAAATTTGATCACTGCCGACGAAGGCGCACTATGCTCGAAAGGGCGAAGAATCGCAGAAAATCACTTCCTTTTTCATACATTGTAGTTAAAACCTAACAAAATGGTCGTTTGCTTACCATCTCCGCGGCGGCCTCTCCCTGGACGCCGACTCTCAAGCCATCGAATCGGATCGAATCAACTTAGAAAATCGAAAAACATCGGGAAAAATTGCCATTTTTGCAGACCAGGAGCTTACGGGGAGGGGAGACGCCGCATTTGAAGCAGGCGAAGAGGCGGTCGACGTCGTCCTTCGGGTCGTACGCCTCCATTGGATTCGATTCGATTCGGACTTCGCTTTTTTTTCTTGTGTGTGATCTCCAGGGTTTTGGTTTTTGGGGGACTACTTAAGAGATGTTCATGAGCAGAAAATTGGTTTGGGAGGTGGTGGCGGCGCGTGAAGGGAGGAGTAGTGAGGCAACGGTCGGCGGGAGCCTAGCGTGAAGGTAGTGGCGGCAGCGGCAATGTGAGCTGCCGAGGGCGGAGGCGGCAGGAGCACTGCGGTGGAACGGAAAATATTTAATCCCGTACCGCTTCACCGAGCGCGATTTTTTTTGGCTGAAATAGCATGTTTGCGGTGCAAATTTACAGAAGTAGCATGCGTGCGACGAAAAAGCATAAATGGAGCCTCATCCGGTCGGTGACTAGCCAGACGTCCTCTCCATCCGACACACCACCCTCGTCCGGCCGATGACAGGACAGATGCTGCACATCACCCTCGCCCAGCCGGTCACAGGCCGAACGTCCTCCACGTCACCCTTGTTCGACTGGTCACAGGCCAAAGTGTAGTTAGCAAAATTAATTACCAACCGTACTGTGACATGAAAATTTGGAACTTAAACATTTGCAACTTGCTAATTAATTTGCAACATGAAATTTAGCCGCGCAACATAAAATTAATTAGTAACCGTCGCTGGAAGGTATGCAAATAGACGTGAAAACATAATGCGACAAAAATTAATCTGGATTAGAAACGTGAGATGTGGTACAATACAGTGTTAAAGAATATCATTCACATTAAACTGATAAATTAACAAAGATTCTCTGATTTGATTGGGGTACATGGGATACAATATGACTCACTTGTTTGAGCCACTGCTCTCTGTTGGCTGCGTCCACGTCCTTGTTTTGCGTCGCACATGTCCCGTGGGATATGTCAGCCGGCTTTTGTCGAATTGAAGGGGGTACGGAGACCGTTGTATTTGTTGAGTGGGCGGAGGTGGACTAGTAAGGTGACTCAGCTGAGTTTGGTAAGCGTCGATGTCATCCTGCTGAAACATACCGAACTGGGGGTCACCTGCAATGAAGTCAAAAACTATGGACGGTATAAATCCAGTCCCGGATTGTCCGCCCGCAAGGTACGATGTCTGCAACTCCGTTCGTGCGGAGGAGCTCTGGCCTTCAACGGCGTACCCGGAGGATCTCTTCCCTGCGTACGGTCCAAACCCTGCGAACAGTCCAAACACCGCGTACGCTCCAAACCCCGGGCACTGCTGCCTAGTACGAGCTAGGAGTCTCGTATCCTTGTAGCTGGAAGGACGGTCTTCACCCCCATAGTCAACCGAAGGCTGCAGGACGGAACAATGTTAGCCAAAATAAATAGCATGGACATGAACTAAGAATCTCGTACCTCCTAGATGTGCAATGCGGATGACCAATGGGAGCGCTAGTCTGTGTACGGGGTGCGGACGGCAGAAGTGTTGCATCCGACAGATCACGATCCGCCCACTTAATGATCGACGTGGAGCGCTGGTCGTGATGACTGGCAGTGAGCAGGTCTCACTTGTCGCGGTGTGCAGGAATTATTTAGTTACTGATATAAGTAATTAGAGGTAAGTTGAAATTAATCACTAAGTTATTATCATTTATAGTTCAAGGGCAATCTTAAGAAGGAAGGACTTTTGGTAAATAAAATAGGATAGATGATTAATTAAGTATGAGTTGAATGTGCCTTGGGTACGTGATCATAAGAGCAAACTCATTAGAAGTCAAGTTTTCGAATATAGTTGACTAAATAACAATAGGCCCTAGTGGAATCAAAAGTAGCACTAGGACATTGAGATAGATAATACAAATTGGTAAAGCAATTAAAAATTAAAAATCATTAGTATGTACTTAGAATAAGTCATAAGATCATGCTCCCAGTTGAAAATTCAAAAACAAATTGTTTACAACATGAAATTGGTTAAACTTCAAAATTTCATAACTAATGCAAATCAACTCCAAATCGAGTGAAACCAATTTTGTTGGTTTCCAATTTTATTGTATTTTGACTTAGAATAGGTTTTAAACTTGTTACTGCCACAAAAAATTTCGAAATTGGAATTAAATTCGGTAAAGAATTATTTTTACACTAGAAATTGAATTAACTTCAAATATTCATAGAAAATTCATTGGAACTCTAAATGGGGTGTTTCAATTTTTATTATCTTTCATACCACGTAATTCTTACCTCCACCACTGTTCTGCAAAATTTTGCGAAATAGCTAAATTCGAGCGAACAGTGACAGAACCTGATTTTTCGTGATTTTTCTGCCATTTGATTTTCTAAAGGCTATAACTTTCACATATAAACTCCAAATGAATTAATTATTTCACCTAAATTCATATAAAATCATAATCTCACTAATGTATAAATTTCATGCATTTTTTAGCAATTTGAATTTTTTAGCTTTTCTCGGTGTTTATTCGATATCGTTTTTCTATAGATTCCGAAGTGCTAGAAGTGAACGATTGACGAGGATTATTGACTAGTCAATTATCTGGGTATATCTTTATTTGCTTATTAATAGATAAGCTAGATTTTTACTAGGTCTGAGTTAATCTTCTGGGCCCAAGATCAATCAAGCAGTAGGAAGGTGGGCATGTAAAGTATTTCATTTGACCGTTCCCGGAGGCCCGATTGGACCTCCTCTATGGGTTCCTCCAGGACCTCTCCAAGACCACTCTAGGAGCACTACCCCGTGGAGGAGGCCCTAGAAAGCGGTTACCCACGTGTGGTTAATAATAGCTACATGTGGCGATAACAGTAATAACGTTCATCACGAAGGGACACGACTATTAGCGTGAAGAGACGCAACCATTGGCATGAAGAGGCACCACTGCTACCTACTGCCGATGCTTGTAATACTATAAATAGTCTGGCCTATGTGCCTTTGTAACATAGATTCACATCCAAGCCCTAATCCACGTGTATTTATAACCACTTTCCCTGTAATCAGAGCATACTATTTGCAATACACATTCACTATTGTGAGTCTTTTGGTGAACAGATAGTAATCTCTATTTTTCCTTTTATATTCTTGTTTGTCCGCTCTGTGACGAGAGTCCTAGACGTCAATAGTTGGCGCTGTCCATGGCGCTATCATCATCTTCGCCTACTCAATTCTGGTAATGTGTCCCACGCTTTGCTGATGAATCACAATTTGCCTGCTTGGAGAGAAGAAAGCATCCTTGACAATTCCGACTATGAGGACGACATGGAGGAAAAAACTTCGTCCTCGTATCCGGCCACACCCATGGTTCCTCTGGGGTCATTGCTAAGGTACCATCGCCCACCAAGTCCGCATCCACTGGCTCCACGTCGGCCGTGCCTTTGTCCACATGTACCATTGTGGACGAGTACTATCCCGAGCCTGTCTCCCTTAGAGGAGGAGATTCGGAAGGTCCCTAGAGCCCAGCAAACTGTGATGATCTCGCTGGTGGCCTCCATACTGATACTGAAGGCCTGGAGAGAACATCTGGGGAGAATCTTCTATTCACCCTACAATACAACTCGTCATGTTCCTCTGAGAACGAGAGCATGTTCACCCCCTTCTGCTTGTTCCGGCAATCGTCAGGTCGCCGCCATCGGTGACAATCAACCCAATCCCGACGATAATCCCGAAGCATCAGGGCAACGCTAGGAGCGGGAAGAACTGGAACGCCTCCAACGAGAGGAAGAGACCCGACAAGCCGAGATACGTGCCGCCACACAAGTGCACATCTCGCAGGTTCGTGAACACTACTATCGTGAGCCCCTAGCTCCTCAGCGAGGGTGCCACCACCGTGGGCAACGATGGTAAGAGAACCAAATACCTTACCAACCCCCTTGCAGGAGGATTCCCCTGCGGAACACGTTCAGTACTTAGCAAGTGCTATCGCACGCCCTCCGGAAGGATTAACTCCGGAGCAAGGAGTGCAAGTAATGCGTGCTATTACACAAGAGCTACAGGATGCAACGGAGAACATTTCTACCCGGTCGCCTACTGTGATTTCCCAAATGGACTCACACCTAGAAGGGTCCTCGATTGGACGACGAAGGCAAGACCGAAATTATGGTGCTCCTGGCCGTCACGTTCAAGGCCGAGGGTGCAAAGCTTTTTCTCCCGGACTGAGAAATGTTACCTGGCCGGAGAAGTTCAAGCCTGGGAGTATGGAGACTTTTGATGGAACGCAAAATCCATCAGAATTTCTCCAAGTCTACACTACCGCTATTCAGGCTGCTGGAGGCGATGATAAGGTAATGGCTAATTATATGCCCACAGTTTTAAAGGGTTCAGCCAGGACCTGGTTATTCAACCAGCCTAAGGGATCTATATATAACTGGGAGATGCTTTGTAACGCATTACAAAATAATTTCAAAAGTTGTTATGCAAAGCTGGGGAAGGAGGATGATTTGTATCGACTCCACCAAACCCCCGAAGAAAATTTACGACAACTTGTAAAATATTTCATAGACGTCCTTAATACTATTCCAAATGTTTCTAATGACTCTGTGATTCGAGCTTTTAAATAGGCGGTGAGATATTGAAGGTTCACAGAAGACCTCAACATCAATCCGCCCAGGTCCGTGTAAAAGCTCTTCGACATGGCCAATCGGTACTCTGATGCCCATGAGGCAGCAGAGTGAAACCGAATGGTGGATAAGGGAACCACCCCTCCTCAGCCAGGCCTCGAGGATGTCAAAGAAAAGAAATCCAAGAGGTCTGAAGGCTCCACGAGCAGCAGAGGAAAACATAAAAAGAAGGAGAAGGGGAGGTCCAAGCAGTCCACTAGGGAGGTCGCAGTAGTTGACCAGCGACCACCCTACGACAAAAAAAAAGGTCCTTGGAACAAAGGGAGGCAACGAGGTCGTTCAAATGACCAAACTGCCCCACGATCTGCGAGTACGTCTAGGAGCAATGTGCACTGGTGCCCATTGCATAATGTCCTTGGTCATGACCTCCACAACTGTCGTACTTGGCAGAAGCAGATGGAGGACTACTACGATGGGAAAGGTCCAATGCCTATCCCACCAGAAGATTGCGGGCCACCAGAGGTCCAAGGTAATGACAAGGACTCGGAAATGCCGTTTCAAAGGACGGATCACCATGTCAATGTCACTTACGGGGGTTCGGCCGCCTACACCTCCAAGCAGCAGTACAAGGCGGCATGGAGAGACATCAACAACGTTGACGTCCCACCTGGTCGTCTGGAATACCCCAAGTGGTCAGAGACCTCCCTGACCTTCACTAAGGAGGACGTCCTTAAAGGTATGTATACTTCTCTTAAATTACCACTAGTGGTTTTCCCTACCATAAGTAATTGCAGAGTAGAAAGAGTATTAGTAGATAGCGGTAGTTCTTTAGACCTATTATTTATTAACACCTTAGATGAGATGCAAATTTCTTGTTCTAAAATTAAACCAATGACAAGTCCCTTCTATGGGATAGTGTTGGGTATGTCAGTTACACCAATAGGGCAAGTAGTTTTACCAGTAACCTTCGGTACGGCTACTAATTTTTGAACTGAGTTAATTACTTTCGAAGTGGTTGATTTTGAGTCTGCCTATAATGCTATTTTAGGAAGACCGTCTCTAATAAAGTTCATGGCGGCTAAACACCACGCCTACCAGAAGGTTAAGATCCCTGGGCCAAAGGGCGTGATTGTGGTGCAAGGTGACCAGGTCGTCACACTTTCATGTGATCTTAAGTCATTAGAACCTGTTGATCAGTTGCCTCTAAAAGATCTTACTTTGGAGGATAAAACAAGGAAGTCCGCGAAGATCAAGGCCACTCCTCAGCCCAATGCGGAGGTAAAAGTCGTACCACTTAGCCCTGATGACCAATCCAAGATAGTCCGGATTGGTGCGAGACTAAGTGAGAAATAGGAAGACGAGCTCATCACCTTCCTCCGAGCCAACTCGGATGTCTTTGTGTGGAAGCCATCTGATATGCCCGGACTCCCAAGGGAGGTGATTGAGCATAGGCTAGCCATTCAGCCTGAGAAAAAACCAGTCAAGCAAAGACTAAGATGTTTCACCCTGGATCGTCAAGAAGCTATCAGAGCAAAGATCGATAAGCTCCTTGAAGCTGGCTTCATTCGGGAGGTTGATCATCCCGAGTGGCTTGCAAATCCGGTCTTGGTCAAGAAATCTAACGGTAAGTGGCGCATGTGCGTAGATTTTGCTACTTTAAATATTGCTTGCCCAAAGGATGACTTCGCTTTACCTCTCATCGATCAATTAGTTGATTCCACTCCGGGTTGCGAACTGATGAGTTTTCTTGACACTTATTCCAGATACCATCAGATCAGCATGGCAAAAGAAGATGAAGAAAATACTGCCTTCATCACTCCCTTCAGCGTCTACTGCTATGTCAAGATGTCGTCTGGGTTAAAAAAACGCTAGCGCCACATACCAGCGTTTGATGCAGAAAACCTTCAGCAGTCAGCTGGGGCGTAATTTAGAGGCCTACGTAGATGACCTCGTTGTAAAAAGTACTACTAAGAATGACCATTTGAAGGATCTCACAAAGACCTTCGAAAATGTAAATAAACATGGAATAAAGGTTAATCCTAAAAAAAGTGTTCTTTTGGGGTTAGTTATGGCAAATTGCTTGGTTTCCTTGTTTGTTCTCATAGGATTTAAGTTAATCCCAAGAAAATTCGAGCCATCGAATAGTTACGACCACCTTCCACAGTGAAGGAGGTCCAAACCTTAACTGGTCGAATAGCGGCTATTAGTCGTTTCATTGAGGTGATCCGCAAGAGTAATAAGAGGTTTCAATGGTCCGAAGGCTTAAAAGCTCATCTCTCAAATCCTCTAGTATAGGTTTCGCCTTTAGAAGGTGAACCTTTATTAGTTTACTTGGCAGCAACGCCAAATATGGTCAGCGCAGTGCTTATTGCAGAAAGAGGAGGGTCCCAACGACCCATCTACTATGTAAGTGAGGTCTTACACGGACCGAAGGAGAGATACCCTGAGGTCCAAAAACTAATTTATGCTCTTCTAATGACTTCCAGAAAACTGAGACATTATTTTCAATCTTATCAAATTATAGTGCCTTTGTCTTTCCCTCTTGGAAATATACTTCATAATCAAGAAGTAACAGTTGCATAGCCAAATAGGCAGTAGAACTTGGGGAGTTTATCTTCATTTTACTGCCCGAACAGCCATAAAAAGCCAAGTCCTAGCTGACTTTGTGGCTGAATGGACGAATACTGAGGATCAACCTCAGGAAAGTCCAGGGCTAGATGATCATTGGACATTGTATTTTGATGACTCTCATGAGCTTAAAGGCTCAGGGGCTAGGATTTTGTTGACAACACCAGAGGGTGATCAACTCCAGTATGTCATACAGTTTTTGTTCCCTGCTACTAACAACGTGGCAGAGTATGAACGACTTCTAGCCAGGCTTCGAGCAGGCAAATCCTGCGGAGTCCGTCGGCTTTTAGCGAAGGGAGTGTAACAGCCCAAAGTTCTGTTACCAAATTAAAAATAAATAAAGTTATTATTTTATTGGATTTTCTGGCTATCAAAGTTCTTTTCTCGAATTTTCTAGAATTTTTAAAAGCTTTTTCCTAAATATTTTAAAGCTAAAATAATTTATTTGCAAAACCAAAAGCCAACTTTAAGTTGAAAATAATTTTATTAAGTCCAAAATAATTCTAGGAATTTTTGAGAATTTTTCTAGAATTTTTGGACTCTATTTGCTATGTTCTAAAAATATTTGATTTAATGCTTAATCCTTATTTCGGAAATAAAAATAAATAAATAAATAAAATTATGTTTGGACTGGTCCGAGTATGCACCCTGAATTGTTCGGACTATCTACAGTAACCTTTGGATAGTAACTGATGAACAGTAATTCGAATTAAAAAAATATTTTTTTTTCCAAGCGTGCCCGCGCGGTCACTCATCCAGGAATTTCTCCACAGGCAGCACGCTTAACTCCACAGGCAGCACGCTTAACGTGCAAAGTTTCCAAGGATGCACTACCAACCATTCTTTTGTTTTCCTAGCACATATAACCTACATTAGTTCCTTTTCTTTCTTTCTTTGTCTCCCATCTTCTCCAAACCATTTTTTTCCCGTGGCTGTCCAGAACGGCGCCGACGCCATTGTTGCCCAACTAAAGCTTCAAAAACCCGGGATTTCCTCCCCATTTCTCCACGAGAATTTTGGCATTCAAACCGCCACTCCCCACCTCTCCCATTCCCGCCCGTTGCCCCCTCAATCACGCGCACGTTCGCCGGATTATCGCCATAACCGCCGTGATGGCCGCACGACCCGATCTCCTCGCCCAGTGCCCCTCCACCCCTATAAATGGGAGCATAGGGTGCCTCTCATCTCCCTCATCCTTCCCCTGAACTTTCATGCCCTCTCCTCTCCTCTCCACCCCGCAGTAGCCATTTTTCTACCGCCGGCCGATCGTCGTTTCGCCGCCTCTAGCGTCGCCGGCAGTGAGTCTCCGCCACCCTCGTCTCCACCACCGGCATCGCGACGTCGTGATCTACATCGTGCTCCCTCCCTCCTCGCCGGAGCATCGCCGGAGTACCACCTCCCTCCATGGCCGCATGCACTGTGACGCCGCCGCCACCACCGACCGCCCCTCGCCGCACCACCACCTCCTACGGCCTTGTCTCGGGGTAAGCGATCCATCTATCCTGTTCCCGGCCGCCGCCATCCCTTCCTCTGGCCGGTGCCGCCATTTCTTTTCTTTCTCCATGCGTGCTGTTGCCTTCAGCCAAACAAGAAGATGATGAACAGTAAATGAATTATCTAGTCTACTTGATACTTTGTACATACACTTTTATTCCTTCCAAAATTTCATTCTCCCACATACAAGCTCCAAATCCATCGATTCCTTCACCTAAATTCATCTACTATTTTTAGTATTTATTTCATAATTTTTAGATTTTATTTAATTTCTGTTAATTATTCGGTCCATTTTGCGTGTCGCCGCCGCCGACGGCCGACCATGCGCATTCCACTCCAACCAAGGTGAACGTTGCGTTCCCCACGGTTCCCTCTTCATTTCGCCGCAACCCTCACCCGCTAAATCCTCTCCGTTTGCCCGGAACGCCGATGTTCGCCCGCCGAAGGTCTTCTCCGTCGAACTACGTCACCATCGAAGGTCATCTCGTCGAGCCAACTATGTCGCCACGTGCCCCTCGGCTTTCTCTTCATATCCCTAGAATTCGGCCCTCAATCTTGCCACAAACAAAAAATTTCCGCAAGCGGTCCAACTACCTTCTATCGCTATTTTTAGTGCCGTTTTTGATTCCCGACAACATCGTCCACGCCATTGGCTTCGCCTCACAATGTTCTACGCAGTGCTCCCTCCTTTTCCCTGAAACACTCCCGTCTCATCGGTGCTACTATTCATCCGACACTATTTTGCGCGCCGCCACAGCACCGAAACTTTGCCAGTGACGCGACCACCACCATTGGGTCCGTCTAGTTCCCGGGATTCCATTTTTGTGCTTCGCCGGTCGCCACTCCTTTCCTCTCGCCCGGCGTCGCCATTTCTCCATGCACTGTGTGAGCTTGGTTACTATTCACGTTGCATGGCAAGCTACAGTGCCATGCAAGCTAATCCATCATGCATACACATGCATCTCATTTTTGAGATTTTAAACTTTTACAATTCCGTTCGTTGTCATACGAACTCCAAATCCGTTGATTCTTTCTCATAAATTCATCTAAAGTCATCTAATATTTTTAGTATTTATTTAATAATTTTTTTTAGATTTTATTTGGATTTTATTTGAATTCGGATCGTTTACGCGTATAGATTTCGACGACTTCGGACAACCGGATTTCGACGCCGTATAAGAACAATGATTAATCAAGCAAGGCAAGTTACACTTTGACCATGTTGCACTTACTATTTTAAAGCTATTTAATTCAGTTTTTAAAATTATTATTGCATGCATATTTTTAGTCAATTATTTTAATACCCTGTTTAAATGCTTAGTTATTCCAATTGTTATTGTATGGCCAATTTTGAATATTGAAATGTCATCCCTTGTCACCATAGATAAATTGTTTGGAAATGCTTAGCAAATGCTTAGACCATGATTTTGATTTTGGGAGGATTTAGCCAAACCATTACAAATTGTTTGAAATTAAATCTATGGTATTGTTTTACCATAGAGAGTTTGTAAAGATGGTTTTCACTCAAATAAAATTAAAATGGTTTGGACTTGGGCGAAACAGATGAATGGTGGGTGCAGGTTTATGCACGGGTTTAATCTGGTTAGGATTAAAGCCCAGGGTTTGTTTTCAAAGACGCCCAAGTCAATTAAGGACCGGCCTTTGAGCGTTCCTTTGCTATGCCTTACCGTACCACCACACGTCCTGTATGGGCAGGACCTGGCTTATTAATTTGGGATACCTCGTAGATATTCGTGCCATTTGTATGAGTGGGTGTCGGTTAGACTATAGTCCCACCTAGCGCAAGAGGGGGCCCTGAACCTGCGGATGGTTTGTCCAAAGGGGGCGAAACCTTAGCGGGCATGAGTACTTTGAGGTAGATCATTGTAACGGTCTTGTGATAATTGCTTTGTCACACGCCTTAGGAAGCGTGGATTGGCCGACTCAAAGAGCAAATTATCTCGTGTGGGTAAAGTGCATAAACTCGCAGAGTAGAAAACTATTCAAATAGCGCGTCATGATCATGGACATGCTAGCAAAGCCACTTTGAGTTAGACTTGTTTTTGGTTTTAAAATGATTTCAACAGGTGTTTTCAGGATGGTTAGTCCTGTGGGAAAATTGGGCGGTTAGCCATTGTGATTGGAGGTTATCCATTACCTTTCTTGGAGGTTATCCACATTTTACATTTGTCATTTAAATTATGATTTTAAATACTGTATGAAAATGGCCTTGCAATCTAATATGATTATTTAAACAAAAGCTGCCGCTTACATTTAAAATAACCCTGCCAATATCCTTTGTTTACCTTATGCATGCATTACAATTCCATATTGGGTGTAACTTGCGAGCACGGTAGTTGTGCTCATACTTGCTTTATGCAAACAAATTTCAAAGGAGAAGGACTTCACCATCGGTGTGGATCTCGACGACTAGGCCGCTACCCCAGTCGATTGCCTGTGGCAGATCAGTTGGACGCCACTACCTCTTCGTCTTCCGTTGTGTTATTTACTGTTGGCTTGTAAGCCTCTTTTGTAAAAAAAAAAAACTTTGAATAATTATTAATAAAGTGCGTGATATGTTTTGATTATCACTTTTGTTTGAATGTGTACACTAGAAATCCTGGACTAGTGTATGAACACAGAGGGTTCGGGATCTTTCGTTCCCGGGTCCGACAGGGAGATTCACAATTAGTCGTAAACCTGGTATCAAAGGAATACAGCTGTTCCGATGAGATAATGGCTCAGTACCTGGGTGAAGTGAGAAAGTTGAAAAAACACTTCAAGGACTTTGAAGTACAACATATACTGCGCAAGAAAAACTCCTTAGCAGACCAGTTATCGAAATTGGGTTCCTCACGAACGCTTGTTCCAACAGGTGTTTTTCTCTAATACCTTACAAAACCTTCAATAGAAATGGGTTCGACCACCTCAGAGGTCGGAGTCATCGAGCAAGATGCGGAGTAGATAAAACCATTGACCACTTATCTTGCATCAGAGACATTGCCCGATGATCCACAATACAAGGATAGGTTGATTCGAAGAGCACGCATATACAAGCTGGTCGAGGGATCATTATATAGGAACGGAGCACATGGTGTTCTTTTGCGTTGCATATCCCAAGACTCCGGGATAAAATTGCTAAAAGAAATCCATGGGGGCTTATGTGGTACACATGTATCCCATAGAATATTAGTTGGTAAATGGTTTCGACAAGGCTATTACTGGCCCACCGCTCTACAAGATGCCATGCACCTTGTTAAGATCTGTGAGCAGTGTCAGTTCCATACCAAGCAAGTACACCAACCATCTTACCAATTACAAACCATTCCCTTGTCATGGCCTTTTTCAACTTGGAGCATTGATATAGTTGAACAACTACCACAAGCACGCAATGGGTATAAATTCTTGTTTGTGGCCATCGATACATTCACTAAGTGGATAGAAGCTGAGCCAGTCGTTCGTATAACGGCTACAGCAGCAAAGAAATTCCTTGTGCAAAACATTGTTATGAGATTTGGAGTACCCAGTCGTCTTATCATAGACAATGGCAGCCAATTTATTAGTGATGTGTTTAAGGATTATTGCGATGAAATTGGCACTAAAATCTATTTTGCTTCGTAGCACATCCATAGAGCAATGGAGCAGTAGAAAGGGCTAATGGTCAGATTATGCAAGGTATTAAAAAGAGAGTTTTTAATTGCCTTAAGGCATGCTCAAAAAGTTGGATGGAATAAAAATTTTATGTCTTATGGGCATTGCGTACCACGACCAGTAGAGCAACTGGTGAAACACCATTCGCACTAGTCTACGGTGCAGAAGCAGTGCTACCTAGCGAGATTAAACTAGGTTCTACACGTATAGACCTCCTAGATCAAATAAATCAGGGAGATTTACGTGAAGATGACGTCAATATGCTAGAAGAAAGACGTGATCACTCACTATTGAAATCAGCTACCTATCTACAAGGGCTGGGACGCTACTTTAATAGAAGGGTTCGTCCCAGAACACTTTATTTGGGAGACTTGGTCCTGAGATGCATTCAGAACTAAGCCAACTTGAACAAGTTGTCCTCCAGATGGGAGGGTCCATATACTGTAGTTTCTGTCGCTAGGCCAGGCTCAGTTAGATTAGCTATGGAGGATGGTCGTGTTTTATCTAACACATGGAACATTGAACATCTTCAAAAATTCTATGTATCTTTTTTCTATATTATATAAGTCCAGTTGTTATTTTATTATCATTATTATATTGACTTTTTTAGTATAATTTTTTCATGTCATTTTGCTAAATGATCACCATCCTTTGTAAGTGCCTACGGTTGATCAATTTCTCTCATGGATCATAGTGTCTTTACTTATCAAATGTCCATCGGTATACATTTTGGAAATGACAATTGTCTGGGACCTCTTCTATAAGCCAATTCTCATTGCATAAGAGCCCAACAGTCTGACTTCATCTTCCTGAATACACACTGGTTTGGATCATTGGTTTTGTAATAGATATACTGATCCTAGCACAATTGTTCGCCCAAAACACTTCTCCCATTGCAAGACAAGGTGTTCCAAGCGGGGGGGCTGCACATAGTAAAATATACGACTTTCAGTTTGCAAAAAAATAATTTGCGAGACAAAGTCAGTCAACTTTCGATAAATAATCATAATTACCATACACAAAATCTTTTCATTATCTCATATAATTTAAAACAAAACATCTATATCATTACAATGTCATTTTTGAATACTCAAGCCAGGAGCACTTAAGGGAAGGGCAAGAGCACTAGCTTCAATATTCCTGATGATCTCTGCCACCACTAGTGTGATCTTGGCTTGAGCCACAGTACCTGCTTCTTTTGTCTTGAACTTGGGCGCAGGGACAAGCTTCTAAAGATCGACAAAATCACCATAAAGGAGGTCTATCTTCAACAAGACTCGGTTTAAAGCTTGACCCATTGCTCTCGTCAAAGATTGATATATGGTAGTCTTCATAGTAGGTATGTGTTTTTGAATATATGTAATTTGAGTATAAATGTCATTCCTAAGGTTGTCCAAGGTCATCTTGGTTGCGAGAGGAGTTACCGGAGCCTTCAGTTGCTCTGCGATTTCTCGTAGAGAAGCCGAGATCCGAGAAAAGCTATTTCCTGTAACCGTAGTAATTTCCTTGCCCACCTTCATCAAGGTTTCTACCTTCTTTTCAAGTTCTTGTACGGCAGTACGACTTCATTTCTCCACTTCCTTCAAGTCTTGAATATGAAGATCATTGTTAGAAGAGGTCTTCTGAAGATCCTCTTTTACCTTTTCTAGTTCTAAGAAGGAACGAAAAAAGAGAATAAAATTTTCATATTGCAAATAATATGTCAAATGCTCTGTCACAAATAAAAGAGAGGCTATTTACCTTCTTTCTCCTTAAAGAGTGTCTTGTTCTGTTCAAAGAGATCATGAATTTCTTTAGATTGTCTACTCAAGATCTCTTGTAACTTTTCATTTTTCTGAGTCAAGAGGCGGATCTCTTCGGTCTTCTCTACTATGATCACCGCACCCGTCTCAGATCTTTTCTCCGCTTCCAATAATTTCAATCTAAGAGCATGAAGTACAGATTCAGCACTTTCTTGTCCGGCTTTCACCAGTAAGCATTCCCTTTGAAGTAAATAGAGGCATAAGTTAATTGTTTGGATAGAATCTTACGATCAAATAATAACTTTCTGTACTTACTTCTCTTTCTCCTCTGCAAAAGTTTTTATCTCCTCTACCATGTCAATGTTGACTCTCCAGCACCTTTTGACAGATGTCATGAGGTCTTAGAAGTCCTTCTTTTCGGTTCTGGAAGGAGAACTTCCCAGAGGAATTTCATCTTCAGGTTGATCCAATTGAACCAGACAAAAAAACTCCTCTGGTTTGATCAATACTGGTATTTTGCGGCTCCTAAGACATTCTATGAGTCAGATTTATACTAATAAATTCAAAGAAAAATTATTAAGATAAAAATCTTACCAAGGTATGACCATCTTCATCTTGAGTTTCGATGGTCTCATAGACCACCTCCTCTGAACGGGTAGTCTCATGGACCACCTCTTCCATCTGATCCTCTAGAGAGGACCTCTCTGTTTGGACCTCCATGTCCAGCGGTGTACCTTGGGACGTCCCAGCAGTCATCGCCAGGGCATCTTAGACCACTTCCTCAGTGGTCCTGGAGGTCCTTCCATTGGCAGAATTTCTTCTGCCGGGGATTCTTCTGTTGGCAATATAATTGGTGGCGAAAATTGTTCTTGAGAAATTAGTTGTCCCCTTTTCGGGCCTGACGGCAAAGAAAGGCTAGAGAGAAAAGAGAGGACTAGTCATTTTAAGCTAAAATTATAAAATTATAATCGAAGAACTTACTCGATCTCGAAGCTACTTTCGCTAAAAAGTGACATAAAGTCTTCATTCATAGGGAAAGTAGGATCTCTCCTTTGCTCTGACGAAGAGGGAACCAAGGCCAAGAAGGTCCTTGTCCTTGGAGCCCTCTGAAGAGGGTCTCCTCTTTAGACTCTTCTAACGATCCTTCCCGCTGGACCACCCCAGCCAAGAAAGTTGATATAAAAGACATTGGCTGGGGGGTTAGAGACATATCAGGAAATGGAAGCCTTAACTGTTGTTTTCAATACCTCTCGGGTAGAAGATCTTTGAGGAGTTGGAACTGAAGCAAGAGGTCTTGGAGAAGCTAACGTTGAAGCAGGTGTGGGTTTTATCTTCTTTGGTGCAATAGGAGGTCTGGAAGTAATCCTTGCACTCTTTGTCAAAGAAAGAGAAGAGCTCACACCGACATCTGAGATGGGACGTTTCTTTGATGTCGTTTGTCCAGAAACATATAAATTAGGCATGAGCAGATTCATTTCTTATGTCTAGTTAATTTCTATGAATACTTACCACTGTGCGATCTTTCATAAGTGATAAAGTCGCCCCAATCAAGCTTGGGAGCTGCTCCTCTATATTGATCGGTTCCTTTTCTAGAACTCGATCCTTTAACAAGACTGAGGTCCTAGCTATGACCTCATCGTTTGAAAGAGCTGCAGTGTAATGAAAAATTACTTTACTTTAACTATGTAAGTTTAGTTTGAGTAAAAAGATGAATAACATGTTACCATTTTCAGGGACATCACAATTGCAAGATAGTGTTTCTTTCTTCTGATGGGGGGAGATCTTGTTCTTGAGGAAGTCATGGACGATCTTTCGTCTAGTTAGACCTCCCTCTACCAGGTTGCTGATCACCAGGACCACTCTCTTTCCATCATCTAAGAGCTTAATTTCCTTGTCAGCAGCTCGGCTTTTGGTGGACCACTCAGGTGGTGCATTGCGATTGTAAGTGATTCTACTTTCTTTCGGAACTTTGGAATAAAACCATTCCTTGCTCCATGTCTGGCTGGCATCTTTGGTAGCCAAGAAGGGGAATATCCTCTTGCTGACATCTTGAAATTTAAAATAAAAAGATCCCAAAGCACCAGCACCTTTCTTGTTGCGAATGATTTGGTAATAAAACCTAAACAGACGCAGACTAGGGGCTATTCCTAAAAACGCCTCAAACATGTGGGCAAAAACACTAAGTACCAAAACTAAATTCGATACAAGGTGAACCAATTCAATTCCGTAATGTTTAAGAACTTCGATCAGAAAATCACTCTCGGGCAAGCGGAGGCCTGCCCGGAGGTAGGGCACGAAAATTACCATGAAACCAGCTGAAGGATTTGGTTCAATCTCCCTTCCCGGTGCACGCAACTCGATAAGAGCCTTCTCCGGTAGATGCCTGTCTTTCTCTAGTCCTTCAAGCTCCTCCGCTGTCGGCATTGACGATTTCCATCCCGCCATTGCTTTGGTTCAATGGCAGATTGGGAGATCCTTCTTTTCGAAGGTTCGTGGAGGACGAAAAGTACTCGGTGAAAAGGAAAAGTGAAAAGCAACTAGGGTAAAAACATGCCTAAGGAGATGTAAAAGATCCGTATATATACCCTTGGTGCATTTAAAATCCACTACCTCAAGGATGTACCAATTGTGCCTCGATTGGCGGTGACACGACAAGTCACGTTTGGTCAAGGAGGTTGTTTCGCACGTCAGAGATGTGTAAGAAAAAGTAATGGCAAAGTTTTTTATTTTTCTTTTTCTTAAAGTTATCTTCATCCCATATCCATCGTGGGTGGAAAGATACAAAACTACTTAAACATAGAAGTTACCTTGATATACGTCCCAAGAGAAGATCACCTGATCATTAGAATTTTCCTTTCACCAATTTCTTGAAGATTTCACAGAATGAACTGACTTCTTGAACACCTTGGAAGTATAAAATCCAGAGATTATAATATCAAGGTGTTCAAAAAGTCAAATTTATTCTATAAAATCTGTCTTTTTCATGATCTCTACTATCATGATACATCATCTACTCAAACTAAGGGAGTTTGAGGATAAGTTTTCTATGATAAAGTGGTGACAGGAAAGATAAAGAGTCTCTAAAGGAATGTTTCTTCTTCTTGCCCTTTTGGAGGTTATTTATAGACTAGTATCTTATAGTGGAATTAAATAAACCAGACGGAAGTCTAACAGATAAGATTTTATTAGAGTTTGTTCCTAATAAATTGATGAAGAATAAAGCATAATCGTCCTTTCGGGAATTGCTTTCATAAATATATACGACTAATACTCCTGCTTCTTAAAGGAAATAGTTATTTACAACTCAAGTAAAACTATCTTCTTGACTAAGTCCAGTTCTGGTCAAAAACCTCTTCAAGTAAGTTATTTTCACTTGAAGTTGAGGGGCTAGCAGACGAGGATTGTTGACTAGTCAATTATCCGGGTATATCTTTATTTGCTTATTAATAGATAAGCTAGATTTTTACTAGCCCTGAGTTAATCTTCTTGGCCCAAGATCAATCAAGCAGTAGGAAGATGGGTCTATAAAGTCTTTCCTTTGACCGTTCCCGGAGGTCTAGTTGGACCTCCTCTATGGGTTCCTCCAGGACCACTCTAGGACCACTCCCTCGTGGATGAGGTCCTAGAAAGCGGTTATCCACGTGTGGTTAATAATAGCTACATGTGGAGATATCGGCAATAACGGTCATCACGAAGGGACGCGACTATTGGCTTGAAGAGACGCAACCATTGGCGTGAAGAGGCACTGCTACTACTAACTGCCGACACTTATAATACTATAAATAGTTCAGCCTACGTGCCTTTGTAACATAGATTCACATCCAAGCCCTAATTTGCGTGTATTCATAGCCACTTTCCCTGTAATCAGAGCATACTCTTTGCAATACACATTCACTATTTTGAGTCCTTTGGCGAACAGATAGTAATCTCCATTTTTCCTTTTATATTCTTATTTGTTTGTTCTGTGACGAGAGTCCCACACGTCGAAAACGATTACACAACCAAGAGTGAGCAATTGGAATTCCAGTAAGGCAAGCATCATTTGAACTTTGTTTTTGCATCATATTGATCCCAGATTTTGTTAAGTTAGTATTTTGAATTGCAATGACACTTCCTTCCATGCTATTTTGGTATATCAATATCTTTGTGAGTAGTTAGCTATGTCTACCTTACCCATCTCAAACTCATGCTTAAGCAAAAAGGTCTTAAGTTTATCATACCAGGCTCTAGGGGCTTGCTTAAGACCATACAAGGCTTTGGATAGCTTGAAAATATGATGTGAATGCTTGGGATTCTCAAAGCCTAGAGGTTGCCTAACATACACTTCCTTCTCTATGTAACCATTCAGAAAAGCACTCTTAACATCCATCTGATGCAACCTAAAGCCCTTAGATGCAGCAAATACAAGTAAAATGCGAATGGCTTCTAATCTAGCAACAGGAGCAAAGGTCTCATCAAAGTCTAACCCCTCAACTTGGCTAAAACCATGAGCTACCAACCTAGCCTTGTTTCTAACTACAGAACCATCCACATTTTGCTTGTTTTTGAACACCCAACGGGTTCCTATCACATTATGACTACTAGGAGGCTCTACTAGGTTCCAGACCTTGTTTCTCTCAAAATTCTCTAACTCCTCATGCATGGCATTAACCTAGCTAGAATCAGATAAAGCATGTGATATATCGCGGGGTTCGAAAGATGCAACAAATGCAGAATGAGAAGAGACTCGGATCATGATACCTGGAGCGAGTAACTCGCTCATGAAGCTGACCAATAATCTGATCCGGAGGGTGATGCCTCTGAATGTGAAGTGGAGCGCCCAGGGGAGATAGCATCTTCTCGACCTCCGCAGGTATTGCTGATGATGAAGATGCAGCAGGAGCCTCAACTGGAGGTGAAGTAGTCGAAGCAGGTTCTAGAGCTGCGATAGGAGCATCAGCAACAGGTGGAAGAGCAGTATCGACTTCATCATCATCTTCCTCTACAAAAATGCTCTCTGTCGCCTGTGTATCACCTGAAATGTCTGATCTAGCTCCAGGGCTAGTCTCATCAAAAGTGACATTACATGTCTCCTGCACAATGTTAGTCTCAACATTAAAAACCCGAAAACCCCTCGAATGAGCAGGATAACCCAGAAATAAACCATCAGAAGTTCTTGACTCAAATTTAACTAGGTTTTCTATCTTGAGAATGAAACACTTGGATCCAAAGACTCAAAAATAAGAGACAGAGGGTTTTCTACCAAAGCGAAGCTCATAAGATGTCTTGCCCAAAGAATGTCTCAAGAAGACACGATTAGCAATATGGCAAGCTGTAGCAATAGCTTCGGCCCAAAACCTCCTTGGAGTGTTATACTCATCTAGCATCGCCCTAGCCATCTCGACTAAGGTTCTGTACTTCCTTTCCACAATGCCATTTTGTTGAGGGACATGTGGAGAAGAGAACTAATGCTCAATACCACGCTCAGCACAAAAAGAGGTAAATGAGGCATTCTTGAACTCCATGCCATTGTCACTGCGAATCGCTCTCAGGGCATCGAGGAGTTCAGAAGCAAAGCGAAGAACAAGATTATGAAAATGATCAAAAGCTTCATCCTTCGAAGCAAGAAAGAACACCCAAGAGTATCTCGAAAATCATCGACTATGACAAGAATATACCATGCCACCGACTGACCGAACCCTAGCAGGACCAATAGTATCCATATGAAGCAACTGTCCTGGTCCTTCAGTCATAACCATAGTCAATGAAGGGTGTGAGGCGGCAACTTATTTGCCATACCTACAAGGCGCACATACAGTATCCTTGACGGCTTTGAGTTTGGGCAAACCTCTCATGAGATCAAGGCTGCTAACTCGCGTCAGATGGTCAAAACCAATGTGCCCCAAATGACGGTGCCAAAGCCAGAACTCAGAAGAAGATGCAATCAAACATTTGAGAGATCCAGCAAGAGATTCAGAAAAGTCAGCTCCAAAGATCCTACCAACTCTAGAAATCCCAAAAATAAGCTCACCAGCTAAATCAATCACACGACAAGCATTTTCCTTAAATCTAGTCTCATAGTCATCATCAAGAAGCTGTGAGACAAAAAGAAAATTGTACCTTAGCTTGTCCACAAGAGCAACGTCCTTCAGGATGACTTTGTCGTTCACCCTGATTGAACCTGTTCCTTCAATCCACCCTTGTGTATCATCTCCAAAGGTGATGAAGTCATCACCCATCGACCGCGTGAAGGAGGTGAACCATCTTGAATCTCCGGTCATGTGGCGTGAACAGCCGGAGTCGACGAACCACGTGTTCTTCCCCCTTCTGCGGCGATCCTGAAAATCAAGGCACAAAAGATCGATGTGTCTCAATACTGGGGTTAGTTAAACATGACTTAGGAACCCGGTACTGAGACACACGTCTGTGAGTAGTATACAAAGCAGAATTGCTATCCTTGATCCTACTTGAGGTTCTATCATGAGCAATGGTTACACGAACATGAGAACCATCCTGTCTAGGAACATGATGATGATGAGCATGTGAAACAAATCCTAGTCCAGGTTTCTTATTTTCTAAATGACCATGTCTCATGAAATCTCTAGGTTGATAAGATGAAATTCTAGTAAGATTTCTCCTAGTATTTTTCAACCTATGCCAACAGAACTCAAGTAAATGCCCGCCCTTCTTGCAATAGGTGCAATGATACTTGATACCACTGGGAGAAGCACCTTTTGGCTCAAAAGATGGTTGGGCAAAACCTACAGATTTGAAAATAGTTTTTGCAGGTTGGGTTTTGAACTCAACTAACCCATTTTTCAATACTTGAATGACATTTGGCTTGGATTTGTCTTGGGCAAAGTTGTATCCTAACCCTTGCTTCTTATAAGGAGTTTTAGACTTGTCAAGAATCATGTTTAACTGTTTCAATTGGACCGAAAAGGCGACTAGAGAGAGGTGAATAGGAGCACGCTCACCTTTTCACTTTGAACGGATTCAACAAGAATCTCACTCCAGTAGCTATGGAGGCTATGAAGATCAATCAACAAGTACAGCAGAAGACTTGCATTGAATCCAATCCAAAACCCCAAAGCAAAAGACCAGCACAAAGCTCAAACCCTAAAGGGGTGGTCTGATTGGCGTTGATTGCGCGGTCAGACCGACGGGCGGTCTGACCGGCGGTCTGAGAGCGGTCTGACCGCGCCTGACACCATTGACCTCACCCGGCATCCCCGATCGTTCTGGACCTCAGCTCTCCAAGGTTAGTCCCGATCATCCTCGCCATTGACCGTCGTTAGCCTCCAAGCAACCTGCACAACAATAGACAAAGAAATCGATTCCGGAAACAAGTTCTTCACAACTTGACCCACGTTAGTCAAAACATGCATCATGCAACACATATGCACTGAAACCCATGAACTTGACCTAACCCAACACTCATTGTCACTTTTGGCCGATGAACAGTAGCAAAATCGGTCAGACCGCCATTCAATGGCCGGTCTAACTGGCACGCGACCGACCGCTATTTACAATTTGGTCTCGATCACATACCAACGCGTCGGTCGACCAAGACTCGACCGACAAGATTCCAAACTCGATGAAAATGCATGTTTCGACAAACCGTTAACGACATTGCCAATTGTAACATCATCCTAAGATCGTGCACAGATCCCCATGATATCCCCAATCTCCCCCTTGATGAACACATTGGTAATTTCCCACAAATGCAAATTTTGAGGTTTGAAAAGTAAAAACTCGATGTTTTCGCACAAAGGCACAACTTGGTCCAAATGAAAGAGAAAGCAAAGAAAATGACCAAGTTGGCTTCAGAATAGCATAGACAAGTGAGATAAGGCAAAACAAAGCGAGAAAGCTTCATTTTCCATAAAAGAGTCAAAATCTCACTTAAGGTCCACATGAAAGAACAATTGTTCAAATTGACCTTTAATCATTGTGAGGTTTCAAGAATTGCAAATCAAATTCAGAAAAGGCAATAAGACCATAAGAATGCAAATAAGAAACTCCCTCACTATGATCCTCAAATTTCAGAAAAATTCAAATTCTCCAATTTTCTCCAAAAGGCTCCCCCTTTCAAACATTTTTGTTACTTCTTCTCCCCCTTTGATAATGGAGTCATCAAGGAATCACGCCTTCCTCTCGTCCAGAGATACCAAATGCAGAATTGAGGAAAAAGCATAAGAAGGAGCATGCATGAAATGCAATAAAGTGGCTTCATTTTTTGTATTTTTCAATTTTTGATTACAAGAAGCTTTAGAGATTATCCAAAAGAACAAGCTAGCATTTCTAATATTGCACAAACAACATATCAAGCCTAATAGCGCTAGCAAGATCATGATAATACATATATATCAAAGCTAAGCTCAAAGGCTCAATATAAAGCAATGAATTTGATCAATTTACGCAAAGCTTCAAATTTAGCAAGTTCATCAACAGGGATCCTAAAATGATACTAGCCATGTCAAAATATCAATGTGAGATCAAAAAGCTAACAATGACCACATTAAGAGACAAACAGGTCCTGAATTGAATCATTTTACTCAATTTTCTCAAACGCCCATTTTTTAACAGTTTTTCATTTGCAATAAATATTGAAGTTGACTAATGGTCTAACTTAGTGAAGAAGATCCTGGACTAGGAGCCATCCACGAACTCTTCCTAAGCTTCGACTAGAAGTTGATTAAAGGTATATCTTAGTGAAGAAGATCCTGGACTAGGAGCCATCCACAAACTCTTCCTAAGCTTCTACTAGGGTGACAAATCTTGAGGTTCATGTCAGTTTTGACAAGAAATCCCCATGAGATCGTCTAGATCATCAAACTATCTCCAAGTTCATGTCTATGACATGCAGTCTCGTAAGAGTAGTTTGGCACATTTTAACCACATGACAATCTTTAAATTTGATTTTTCAATTTGCATAAGAGCAGTTTTAGATTCTTAAAAGAACAAGAAGCTCAAGTAATGATCAATACTAGATTCAAGAGCTAACAAAGCAATTTTGACAGGGCCAATGTCACAAAAGGAGCACTAATTGTGCAACTGGCTAAACAATCCACAAATTGCTAATTTCTTTTAGTTTAAGTTGTTTTAAAGTTCTAGCTCATTTAGCAAAGACTTAGCTACACATGTGAAAGCATCATAAACCTAGCAAGTCAAAGAACTAGACATGGCATTGAGCAAGAATTGAAATACTAAAGCTCAAAAGGATAATAAGCAAAGCTTCATCAATTTTAAAAGATAAGCAGAAAAGCTTATATTACAATGCATCTTTTTGTGTTTTTCATATGAATGCAATATGATACAATGAGATGCAAGAAAAGCCTAAAAAGATAAAAAAATACCAACAAGTTCAAAAGAAGATCAAGAAAAGATCAGATGAACAATGAAAGATCAGAAAAGATCCAACTCCCCCTTAAACCAACCCATAAGGATAAATTACCCCTAACTCACTCCTCAAGGTGGCAAACCTTGTTGGGTCTAAAGACTTGGTGATGATATCAGCTAACCGAGCCTCGACTCCACAAAATGTAGCACAATATCACCCTTCTCAATATGATCTCTAAGGAAGTGATAGCGAATGTCTATGTGCTTGGTCCTAGAATGTTGCACTGGGTTTTTAGCAATGTTGATGACAGAAGTGTTATCACAGAAAAGAGGAACACTAGCAAAATTTAACCCAAAGTCCTTAGAGTGGACACCATCCACAAAATCGACCACAAAGAATTAGCATGACTACATATTCAGCTTCAAAGAAGGATTGTGCAATGAAGACCGCTTCCTAGGCGACCAAGAGACAAGAGAAGTGCCTAAGAAATAACAAGTGCAGAGGTACTCTTCCTATCTAATGACGACCCATAAAATCAAAATCAGAAAACCCCCGAATGGACAGCGAAGAAGAGCAGGAAAACCAAATGCCATACTGGAGAGTAGAGTGTAAATACCTGAAGATACACTTAACGGCTTGGCGATGTGAAGTCCTCGGAGACGCTTGAAACCTCGCACAGAGACAGACCGCGAAGTGGATGTCCGGTCTTGAGGCCGTCAGGTACAGAAGGGAGCCAATCATGCTGCGGTACTCGTGTTGATCCACGGCTTCTCCTTCCTCATCTGGATCTAAAACAGTCGAAGTCACCATGGGAGTGGCGATCGGCTTGCAATCACCCATCTCGAAGCGCTTGAGCAGATCCTTGGTGTACTTCGTTTGATGGATGAAGATCCCTTCCTTGCATTGCTTGATTTGAAGCCCCAAAAAGTAGTTGAGCTCTCCCATCATACTCATCTTGAATTCCCTGTACATGGTCTCAGAAAAACTGTAATAAGAGCATGAGAAGAACCACCAAAGATAATATCATCAACGTAAATATGAACAAGTAGGAAGTCATTGCCATGCCTAAGAATGAAAAGAGTCTTATCTATCTTTCCTATTTCAAAATCATTCTTAAGCAAGAAGGTCTTAAGTCTATCATACCAGGTTCTAGGTGCTTGCTTAAGACCATACAAGGCTTTGGATAGCTTGTAAACACGATCTGGGTGCTTGGGATTCTCAAAACCAGGGGGTTGCCTAATATACAATTCCTCCTCTATAAAACCATTCAAAAACACACTCTTAACATCCATTTGATGCAACCTAAAACCTTTAGACACAACAAATACAAGCAGAATGAGAATGGCTTCTAGTCTAGCAACAGGAGCGAAGGTCTCATCAAAATCTAACACCTCAACCTGGCTAAAACCCTAAGCTACCAACCTAGCCTTGTTTCTAACCACAGAACCATCCTCATTTTATTTATTTTTGAACACCCAACGGGTTCCTATAACATTATGACCACTAAGAGGTTCTACAAGGTTCCAGACTTTATTTCTTTCAAAATTCTCTAACTCCTCATGCATGGCATTGACCCAGCTAGAATCAGATAAAGCATGTGATACCTCGAGTGAGTGACTCGCTCATGAAGATTACCAATCATCTTATCTAGAGGATGTTGCTTCTGAATGTGCAGTGGAGCGCCTGGGGAGATAGCATCTCTTCAACCTCCGCAGGTACTGCTGATGAAGAAAATGCAGCAGGAGCCTCAATTGGAGGTGAAGCAGTCATCACAAGTTCTAGAGCTTGGACAGAAACATCAGCAGCAGGTGAAGGAGCAATATCGAAATCATCCTCATCTTCTACAACAAAAATGCTCTCTGTCACCTGAAATATCGGATCTAGCTCTAGGGCTAGTCTCATCAAAAGTAACATTGCATGTCTCCTGGACAATGTTAGTTTCAACATTAAAGACCCGAAAACCCCTCGAATGAGCAGGATAACCCAGAAATAAACCATCATAAGTCCTTGATTCAAATTTATCTAGGTTTCCTGTCTTGGGAATAAAACACTTTGATCCAAAGACTCGAAAGTGAGAGACAGAGTGTTTTCTACCAAATCGAAGCTCATAAGAGGTCTTGCCCAAAGACGGTCTTAAGAAAACACGGTTTGAAATATGGCAAGCTGTAGCAATAGCTTCGGCCCAAAACCTCTTCGGTATGCTATACTCATCTAGCATCGTCCTAGCCATCTCGACTAAGGTTCTGTTCTTCCTTTCCACAACGCCATTTTGTTGAGGGACGTGTGGAGAAGAGAACTGATGCTCCATGCCACGCTCAGCACAAAAAAAATGGCAAAAGAAGCATTCTTGAACTCTGTGCCATTGTCACTGCGGATCACTCTCAAGGCACCAGGAAGTTCAGAAGCCAAACGAAGAACAAAATCATGATAATGATCAAAAGCCTCATCCTTCGAAGCAAGAAAGAACACCCAAGAGTATCTCGAAAAATCATCAACTATGGCAAGGATATACCAGTTGCCACCGACTGACCGAACCCTAGAAGGACCAACAGTATCCATGTGAAGCAACTATCCTGGTCCATCAGTCATGACCATAGTCAATGAAGGGTGTGAGGCGGCAACTTGCTTGCCATGCTCAGAGGGCACACATCTGACATCCTTGGATCGCTTTGAGTTTAGGCAAACCTCTCATGAGATCAAGGCCGCTAACTCGCGTCAGATGATCAAAACTAATGTGCCCTAAACGTCGGTGCCAAAGCTAGATATCAGAAGAAGATGCAATTAAATATTTGAGAGATCCAGCAAGAGATTAAGAAAAATCAGCTCCACAGATTTTACCAACTCTAGAAATCCCAAAAACAAGCTCACCGGCAGAATCAAGTAAACGACAGGCATTTTTCTTAAAACGAGTTTCGTAGCCATCATCAAAAAGCTGCGAAACAGAAAGCAAGTTGTACCTTAGCTTGTCCATAAGGGCGACGTCCTTCAAGATGAATATGTTACCTTGATTGATCCCGTTCCTTCAATTCGCCCTTGTGTATCATCTCCAAAGATGATGAAGTCATCACCCGTCGACCGCGTGAATGAAGTGAACCATCTTGAGTCTCCGGTCATGTGGCGTGAACAAATGAGTCGGCGAGCCACGTGTTCTTCCTCTTTCATGGCGATCCACGAAAATCAAGGCACAAAAGATCGATGTGTCTCAATACTGGGGTTAGTTAAACATGACTTGGGAACCCAGTTCTAAGACACATGTCTGCGAGTAGTATGCAAAGCAGAAGTGATATCCTTGATTTTATTTGAAGTTCTGTTATGAGCAATGGTTACACAAACATGAGAAGCATCCTGTCTAGGAACCTTATGATGATGAGCATACGAAACAAATCCTAGTCCAGGTTTCTTCCTTTCTAAATGACTATATCTCATAAAAGCTCTAGGTTGATTAGATGAAATTCTAGCAATATTTTTCTTAGCGCTCTTCAACCTACGCCAACAGAACTCAACCAAATGTCCACTCTTCTTGCAATAGGTGCAATGGTATTTGGTACCACTGGGAGAAGCACCTTTTGACTCAAAAGAAGGTTGGACAAAACCTGCAGATTTGAAATTTGTTTTTGCAGGTTGGGTTGTGAATTCAACTAAGCCATTTTCCAAGACCTGAATGACATTAGGCTTAGATTTGTCCTAGGTAGAGTTGTATCCTAACTCTTGCTTCTTATAAGGAGTTTTAGACGTGTCCAGAATCATGTTTAACTGTTTTTTACCTTTAGAGAATTTTTCTAATGTGTCCTTAAGGTAAGCATTTTCTTTTCCAAAGTTAACACATGAATCACAAGTCTTGGCCTTAATGGCTCTAGCATGTTTCTCCTTAAGATGAACAACTTCAAGCTTATAGGCTGCACATAAGGCACAAGGTGTAGACTCAATTATGTCCTTAAGCTTGGCATATTTAGCTCTAACTGCTTCTAGAATGTCTTTAACTTCATGTTCACGTTCTAAGCAGAAAGAGCAAAAGCTAGATTTAACATTACCAGAGGCATCCAACTTACTAGACTCTAAGCATTTTTCACAGGGAGCAGATTTATCATCAATTAGCTCTGTCCTAGCATTTTCAAGTTGGTGCAAAGTAATATCATGAGCAGATTGCAATTTAGCAAATTCAGAGTGTAGAGCATAGTAAGATGAACATTCATCAGATTCAAGAGTCTTAGCATTTACAAGTTCTAAAGTCAAATTATCTACTTGTGACTCTAAGTCCTTGTTCCTAGCCATGGTAAACTCTAAGACCTTATTCTGACTCATGAGTTGCTCAAACATGGTGTCGCATCTAGCAGAAAGAACATCATAGGAAGGAGGTACCTCATCATTGTCATCGGTGTCGACGGAGTCGGCCATGAAGCACATGCCAGTGAAGTCCTTGGCCTTCCCTTTTCTTGTCTTGAGGGTGTTGGAAATATGCCCTAGAGGCAATCATAGAGATGATTATATTTCATTATGTTCATAATATTGCATAATATGATATCTTGTTCCTAGAATAATATTGTTAATATTTATTATCAAGTATGTGACTTGATTGTGAAACTCTATATTTCTGTGATAATTATTCTTATACAATCCCTGGTCAGAAACATATGAGGACACATATGAATAGACTAGCATATGTATTGGTTGATGACTATGTTTCATGGGTCATGGATATGGAGATATCAAACCAATAATATGGACACATGTTAGAGAACATGATGTTGGATTAGACCCACCTTGAGACACTATTGAGATTGTTATGATTCTATGTGCCGTTAGTTGGTCTCAAGCAATGATGATGTATAATCCTTAGACCTGAGATCAGCATGGTTTCCTACATGTGTAATAGCACTCTTAGTTGCCAAACGCTACACCGTGAATCGGGTAGTTATAAAGGCTGACTTTCGGGTATGCTATGAAACATGCAGAGGAATGTGATTTGATGGGATATGGATTTGCCCTCCTAACATAACAAGAGAGATGTCTCGGCCCCTTGTTGTGGTCGGATAAAGAAAGTGCATGGCCATGCCACTAGTGGTCGAAGTGTTAGACCACGTAAAGTTATCGACACTCGATCGAGAAAGTATTGAGCAGTCCATGGATGACACAACATCTCACAGAGTTCAACCGGACATCGTGAGGCAAAGAGAGTATAAACAGTAGAATGCTTAGTTCGAGCGATTCTGATTGGTCGATGGAGATCTGAGCTAGTCGTAGACTGGTCGAACGAAATCACAGAGTGGTTGTAACTTGGTCGTAAGGAGTTATGAACTGGTCGTGACCAAATACGAACTAGTCGTATAGAGATAAGACCTAGTCGTAAGTGATAAGGACCTGGTCGTAGACTGGTCGAACGTAATCACAGAGTGGTCGTAACCTGGTCGTAAGGAGTTACGAACTGGTCGTAACCAAATACGAACTGGTCGTATAGAGATAAGATCTGGTCGTAAGTGATGAGGACCTGGTCGTAGATCATATTGCATCAAGGTTCGTCCGATTAATTTATGTGTATTCGGGAATCGCTATGTTCTGCTAGGAACCGCTACGACTCGTGGTCGGAAAGTGTTTCCGAGTCACAACCGACACGCATGAACCTGTGGTCACACACTTAACGGGTTGGAACAAACCAAGACGGATCTGATTCGTCAAATGTGTTCGGATAGGATCCGTCACGAGCACTATATAAGGAGATGCATGAGGCTGTTGGGCGTGACAAGTTTTTTACACCACCGAAACCCTAGCCGCCATCTTCCTGAGAGCTCTGCCATGCGACTTGGTGCTAGTACACCGACGTATGGTTGTTCCTTCCCTGGACGTGTGGATGCCGTAGAGGCGCTACTACGATTGTTACGCTTGAGGACGATCCGCGATCTTCAGAAGGAACTACAGACGTTGCTGGAGGAGACGATCGACTCGCGAGGACGCTGGACGATCGACTACGACCACTACATCGACGCGCTCTATGTTGGACCAGGCTGCTCCAACCTTTCTTCCGCTGCTCTGCGCGTCTGGTGGTAACGATCTGTGGTCATCTACTTGCTTGGCTTCCTGGTTTGCGTGGTAGAAATTTTTGATTTGTAGCTATCGTAGCCTACCTGTGGCCCAACAGAGGGAGCTCCTCCTCCTTGTCCTCCTCACTCCCAGAGTCCACATCGCTCATGGATTGCTCTCCAAAAGCAGCAAGGACCTGGTGAGCAGCCTTCATGAGCTTGGCAGCATCATACTTGGGCTTGCTCCCCTAAGGATTCTTCCAGGCAGTCTTCTCATCCTTGTGATTGCCCTTACCTTTCAGCTTAGGGCAGTTTGCCCGGATATGATATAGCTCTCCACACTCATAGCATGTCACAGGGCCACCTCTCTTCTTGTTTCTAACATTGTTATATGCATGTGTGACTTTCTTGGCTAAAAGAGCTAAATCAGCCTCAGGAAGACTCTCAAACTCTTCTCCTTGAATTGTAGATATACACACAAGAGAAAATCCAGAAGACTCAGAAGAACCATCAGAAATTCTTTTCAAAGGATCAGCTACCAAAGCCATGTTATCCTTCTTAGGAAGACTGTCTCTCTTGATCTCATGAGTCTTGAGCATGCTATAAAGCAGCTCCAAAGTGAGACTAGAGAGATCGACGTTCTCCTCAATGGCAGTAGCCTTCATCTCCCACTCCTTGGTGACTTGGTGTTGATTGCAGCCAAGAGGTGGGTGGCATTCTCATATTAAGAGTACTCAATGTCAACAGCTCTCATCTAATTGATCACCTTGTTAAAGCGAGTAAAAATATCATCAATGCTCTCACCAGGACGCATCTCGAATTTGTTATACTCTCACTTGTAGACCGTCTGGCACACTTGCTTGATCTGAGACGATCCCTCATGGTAAGTTTCGAGGGTGCGCCAAATCTCATGTGCGGTCTCAAGGTTGCAAATCCTATCGTACTCCTGTCTACCAAGCCTAGCATATAGGAGATTCTTAGCCTTATGGTTGTTTGCCAAGAGGGCTGCTGAAGCCGGCGAAGCAACCTCAGGCAAAATGAGCGGAGTTCGAACAACCTCCCATATAGCTTGTCCTTCACTCTGAAGGAAGACTCGCATACGATTCTTCCAATAGGCATAGTCGAGCCCATCGAAGATATGCAGCTTGGTCGAGTACTTATCCATCGCCAAGTTCAGTGCCCGGTTAAGATCAAGATTGAACTAACCGGACTCTGATACCACTTCTTGGACCGAAAAGGCGACTAGAGGGGGTGAATAGGAGCACACTCACCTTTTCACTTTGAACGGATTCAACAAGAATCTCACTCCAATAGCTATGGAGGCTACAAAGATCAATCAACAAGTACAGTGGAAGACTTGTGTTGAATCCAATCCAAAACCCCAAAGCAAAAGACCAGCACGCAGCTCAAACCCTAAAGGCGGTCGGCCGGCCGATTATATTGTCGAGACCGATGGGTGGTCCGACCGATGGTAAAAGAAGTCGACGAGGTCCGGGTCGGCCGTGATCACCGCCGCGCTGACCTGTAACGATGAAGAACAGCTCGTGTTCAAAACACAAATCAATTTAACTTTTGATTCACACGGCCAAACTCCACGAAACTTGAACCACACCTTCTAAAAGATATTAGGAACCTATTCCAATCAAGGATCGCAGAGATCCATGCCAAAGTTCCTATCTTTTTCAGTTTGAACGAAGTGTGCTCCAAAACCGAGCCAAATACGAAATATGATCTAAAGACTTGCTCGTGAGTGATTGATGATCAAGATAATCCTAGATGGATCCCACATGTCACAGCAAGTTAGATCACGGCAAGAAACCAAGCAAAAACTCGCGGATCAAAGAAAGACTCAAAATCACCAAATAGAGAGAAGTAAAGCAAAGAGACACATCTTTAAGAAACTTTCCTTGGATTGATTTGGTATGGTATTAGTTTACAGCCACTCCATCAATGGAGAACAAAGACTCAATACATGAGTACGAAATCAAATCCAACTCTCTAGAACCCTAACCTCCAACTATCTTCTCCCTAAGCACAAAAGCAAAACTAGGGTTTTCAATAATGAAAGGGTTGAAGGGGGTGCAGCCACCTCCCTCCTCTATTTATAGTGGAGGCTTAGGCCTTCTAGAAGATTGAACCCTAATGGGCTCCTGTTAAGGCCCACACACAAACGGGTCACACACGCATGTATTTTAAAGCGTCGTCTTCATCTCCTCTTGACCTAATCCGCTTCTCCTTGCGACATCTTGCGCCGCGGGTTGGCAAAAGGTCACCAAGGCGGTATTTGGTAAAATTACCAAAATACCCCTTCTCGATCTTTTTGCAAAGATCGAGTCCCATCTTCGTGAAGCACCTCCCATGCTTCGCCACGTGTAGGTTGATCCAGTGGCTCTCTTCATGTCGGCAAGTCTCTCCCATCCGGCTCCCACCGAAACCACCATGGCACTTGCATTGACCCCCGCGCCGCTTCATCCAACCCGTCGCACCGAACTGCCCATTCGGTCACCATTGTCCCTCTTGCGCCATGCTTGACTCCATTGACCTCACCCGGAATCCCCGATCGTTCTGGACCTCAGCTCTCCAAGCTTAGTCCCGATCATCATTGCTGTTGACCGTCGTTAACCTCCAAGCAACCTGCACAACAATAGACAAATAAATCGATTCCGGGAACAAGTTCTTCACAACTTGACCCACGTTAGTCAAAACATGCATCATGCAACACATATGCACTGAAACCCATGAACTTGACCTAACCCAACACTCATCGCTACTTTTGGCCGATGAACAGTAGCAAAATCGGTCAAACCGCCATTCAATGGCCGGTCTAACTACCGCCATCGACAACCATTTACAAGCCGGTCGACCGATCACGACCGATCGACACGCTACCAACGCCATCGACCAAGACTCGACTGACAAACATTCCAAACTTGACGAAAACGCGTGTTTCGACAAACCGTTAACGACATTGCCAATTGTAACATCATCTTAAGATCGTGCACATATCTCCATGATATCCACAGTTTCTCACCTTTAGAGAATTTTTCTAATGTATCCTTAAGATAAGCATTCTCTTTTCCAAGATTAACATATAATTCACAAGTTTTGGCCTTAATGACTCTAGCATGTTTCTCCTTAAGAAAAGGAACTTCAAGCTTAAAGGCTTCACATGAAGCACAAGGAGCATAATCAATTTTGTCCTTAAGCTTGGCAAACTTAGCTCTAATTGCTTCTATTATGTCTTTTACTTCATGTTCACATTCTAAGCAGAAAGAGAAAAAGCTAGAGTCAGCCTTATCAGAAACAACCAACTTGCTAGATTCTAAGCATTTTTCACAAGGAGCAGATTTAACTTCAATTAACTCAGTCCTAACATTTTCTAGTTGGTGCAAGACAACATTATGAGCAGTTTGCAGTTTAGCAAGTTTAGAGTGTAAAGCATAGCAAGATGAACATTCATCAGCATCAAGACTCTTAGCATTCACAATTTCTAATGTCAGATTATCAACTTGTGACTCTAAGTCCTTATTTCTAGCCATGGTGAACTCTAAAGCCTTATCGTAGCTAAGCAGTTGCTCAAAGATGGTATCTCATCTAGCAGAGAGAACATCATAGGATGGAGGTACCTCATCGTTGTCATCGGCGTTGACGGAGTCGGCCATGAAGCACATGCCGGTGAAGTTCTTTGCCTTCCCTTTCTTCTTGTCTTGAAGGAGCTCCTCCTCCTTGTCCTCCTCGCTCCCGATGTCCACATCGCTCATAGATTGTTCTCCAAAAGCGGCAAGAACCCGGTGAGCGGCCTTCATGAGCTTGGCAGTATCATACTTGGGCTTGTTCCCTTGAGGCTTCCTCTAGGCAGCCTTCTCATCCTTGTGGTTGACCTTCCCTTTCAGCTTGGGGCAGTTCGTCCGGATATGGTAGAGCTCTCCACACTAATAGTATGTCACATGGCCGCCTCTCTTCTTGTTTCTCACATTGTTATAGGCCCATGTGAATTTTTTGGCTAAAAGAGCTAAATCAGCCTTAGGAATACTCTCAAGTTCCTCTTCATGGATTGCAGATAAACAAGCAAGTGAAAATCCAGAAGAACCATCAGAAGTTCTTTTAAGAGGATCAGCCACCAAAGCCATGTTCTCCTTCTTAGGAAGACTACCTCTCTTGATCTCATGAGTCTTGAGCTTGCTATAGAGCAGCTCCAAAGAGAGATTAGAGATATCGACGTTCTCTTCAATGGTAGTAGCCTTCATCTCCCACTCCTTGGTGTTGATTGCAGCCAAGATGTGGGTGGCATTCTCAGACAGAGAATACTCGATGTCTACTGCTCTCATCTGATTAATCACCTTGTTAAAGCGAGTAAATACGTCATCGATGCTCTCACTAGGACGTATCTCGAACTTGTTATACTCTCGCTTGAAGACCGTCTGACGTATTTGCTTGATTTGGGACGATCCCTCATGGTAGGTTTCGAGGGTGTGCCAAATCTTATGCGCAGTCTCAAGATTGCAAATCCTGTCATACTCCTGTCTATCAAGCCCGGCATATAGGAGGTTCTTTACCTTGTAGTTGTTTGCCAAGAGGGCTGCTGAAGCCAGCGTAGCAACCTTAGGCAAAACGAGCGAGGCTCGAACAACCTCCCATATAGCTGGTCCTTCGCTTTAAAGGAAGACACGCATACGATTCTTCCAATAGGCATAGTCGAGCCCATTGAAGATATGCAGCTTGGTGGAGTACTTCTCCATCACCAAGTTCAGTGACCGGTTAAAAGCAAGATTGAACTAACCGGGCTCTGATACCACTTGTTGGACCAAAAAGGCGACTAGAGGGGGGTGAATAGGAGCACGATCACTTTTTCACCTTGATCAGATTTAGTACTAATTTCACTCCAATAGCTATGAAAGTTATGAAGATCAATATACAAGCATAGTGGAAGACTTGTATTGAACCCAAACAAAACCCCGAAGCAAATAGACCTAAATTACCAAAGATTCAGAGTTGGGCGGTCTGACCTCTCACCAGGGGCGGTCTGACCGGTCACCATGGGTGGTCTGATGGCTAGATATATGACGGTCTGTCTTCCAGGTCAATGAACTGTAAAATCAGCCTTAACTCAAAATCATAAAAAGTTCTAACTTTTGATTCGTGACTCCAAACCTTACAAAACTTTAGACATATCTTATCTAGGATGTCAAGAACCTATTCCAATCAAGGATCGTGCAGATCCATGCCAAAGTTCCGACCTTTTTCCGTTTGAGAGAAGGTTGCTCGAAAACCGAGTCAAAACCAAAAGATGATCTAGAAACTTGCTCATGGGTGATTGATGATCAAGATGATCCTAGATGTATTCCCACATGTCACAGCAAGCTAAATCTAGGCCAGAAACCAACGGAAAACTCGCGGATCAAAGAAAGCCCCAAAATCACAAAATAGAGAGCAAGAACACAAAGAGACTCATCTTTTGAAACCTTGCTTAGATTGATTTGAGATTGATATTGGTTTACAGCCACTCCATCCAGGAGGACAAAGACTCAACACATGAACATACAATCAATCCAACTCTCTAGAACCCTAACCTCTGCACTCTCTTTTCCCTAAGCACAACTTAGGGTTTCACAAATGAAAGGGTTAAGGGGGTGCTGGCCAGCACCCTCCCCTATTTATAGGGAAGGCTAGTTTCTAGAAGGAAAACCCTAATGGGCACCCGTTAAGCCCACACACAAACGGGTTTCACTTACGCACGTATTTTAAAACGTCGTCTTCATCTCCCCTTGACCTAAACCACTTCTCTTTGCACCGTCTTGCGCCGCGGGTTAGCAAAAGGTCACCAAGGCGGTATTTAGGTGAAGTTACCAAAATACCCCTTCTCGATCCTTTTCCAAAGACCGAGTCCAATCTTCATGAAGCAATCTCATGCTTCGCCACGTGTAGATTGATCAACGACTCTCTTCATGTCGGCAAGTCTCTCCCATCTGGCTCTCACCGAAACCACCATGGCACTTGCACCGACCCTCGCGCCGCTTGATCCAACCCGTCGTACCGAACTGCCCGTTCGGCCATCCTTGTCCATTTTACGCCATGATTGAATCCATTGACCTCACCCGGCATCCTCGGTCGTTCTGGACCTCAGCTCTCCAAGCCTAGTCTCGGTTATCCTCGCCGTTGACCATCGTTGTCCTCCAAGCAACCTGCACAACAATAGACTAAGAAATCATTTCCGGAAACAAGTTCTTCGCAACTTGACCTACGTTAGTCAAAATATGCATCATGCAACACATATGCACTGAAACCCATGAACTTGACCTAACCACAAAACCAATTCAACAAGTCGGAACCGACATTCAAGTCAGAACCGGTCAGACCGCCACCATGGCCGGTCTGACCGCCCCCTGGCCGGTCTGACCACCAGCTGTTGGCCGGTCTAACCGTCCAGCTGGGACTTAGCCAAAATTCCTCCTTGGAAATCCGAAACCTATTGGAATTTTCAAACAAATAGAACTTTTGACTCAAAGCTCCAAAAATTATGAGACCAAGTGTAGGAGAATCCTCTCTCTTGTCTACACCCTCTATTTTTGGCCCAGCTCCAAACTCAAAAATCTATTATGGCCGGTCTGACCACCACCTAATGGCTGGTCTGACCGCCAGCCACTTTGCCTGAGCCTGACTTGAGGCCTAGCCGGTCTGACCGCCAATGGTGGCCGGTCTAACCGCCACACATTGGCCGGTCTGACCGCCTAAGACCTGACAGCATTTTGAACTTCGCTGAAAATGCGTGTTTCGATAAACCTTCAACGCTATTGCCAATTGTATCATCATCCTAAGATCGTGAGCATATCCCTATGATATCCACAGTTTTGTTTACCAAATGGCAATTTTTAAACTAGTATATGTAGGATAAAAATTGGTGTGTTTTCTGCAAAACTAAGCCACTACTGCCGCTCTTTTGAATAGCCTCTAGCATGTATAATTTTTATTTTGCGTAAGACTTGCGAGTACATTTTGTACTTAACCTGGATGTCTGCTTGTTCAGGTGAGGATGACTATACGCTCGATCAATTCATTAGCGCTGATGTCGATGACGCTAACGAATAGTTGTTGTTTCTAACTCTCAGTCGGTTGCCTTGGGTTTGAGGCACACCTTGCTGGACCTTTTGGTTTATTTAATTTATTTTCGCTACTCCTTTATGTTAAACTTTGAATTTGGCCGGTCGGCCGCTTCTGTAATAGTTGTAGACTTAAGTACTATGTTGTATGTCAATTGATATATCAATGTATGACTATGATTGAAGTTGATGAGGATATGTGCGTGTTGGTCGCTGATCTTGGAAGCCAACACGGGATACATATTCGTTGTTTTGAAATTCTCTTTAATTCCTTTAAGTGTGCATTCGGCTATTGGAGAACCGGTCACCATGTAGCACTCGCAGGGGAGCGGTATGCATGGTCACCGTGGCTCTAGCGCAGCCGGGTCCTCTCATTGGAATAGAGTTAAATTGGATTCCAATCCTCTGAGGCCCAGAGTTATTTTCATAAGACCGGAAAGGTCTCGATCATACAAAAATAATCCCAAGGTCCTCACAGGCATCGTGGAGGCATTCGTCCCGTCACTGGCCAAATGAGGGCGACGTGTCGGGTGGAGAGGGTGTCCGGCCCAGGGATTGAAAACCCGGCCGGTAACCGGTTCCCGGTGGGGTGGCGGGATCCAAAATCTCGGCCGATATTTCTGGGTTTTGCAAATTCAAATTTTGATTTTTGAATTTTAGATGGTTTTTAATCAAATTTGAGTGAATTTCATCCTAAAAAAACCGAGAAATCCGGTAACCAGCTGGTAACCGGCCGGTTACTGTTCCCGGTGGCTGGCCAGGATCCATCCCGATTCCAGTTTTCCAAACCTTGGTCTGGCCCATCACCGGCCGGACGAGGCTCCATTTCTGCAATCTGCATAAAGGCTCCAAATCATCTTTTCTATTGTGTTAGTTATTGGCTAGATGAGAGGGTTCAGGCACGGGCATTAATGTCTTTTTGCGTTGCTATAACGGCAAAAACCGACGTATATTATTAAAATAATCAAAATGAGGTATTTAATTAAATATCAAACTAAGCAAGAGGTAAAAAAAACAATTATATCGGGAACGAGAGTATAATCTTAAAACGCATCTAAACGAGAGGTAAATAATCAATTCCCCCTTAAAATTGTAGAGGACTCAACAAATTTTTAAAAAGCGCGTACGCCAAATGGAAAAGGAAATACAAAAAAAACCGTATGTCAAAAACAAAGATAAGAGAGAAAAAAATAAAGAAAAGCCGCCGGGAGGAAGCTTGTAAGCACAGATAGACCTGCAGGATAGAAGAAAAGAAAGGAAAGAACCCTGTGATGCAGTACCAAGTTTTTTTTAATGGTGGATATTATTTTTATCTTCACACATTTAGATTTAAAAAAACAGCATATTGATTTTATCTTCACACGTTTTTTTCCATTTGAAAGTATGTCGTGTAAAAATATAGTTCTACTTTATGTTTATGTAATGTATAAATTTTTCCCAAAAATCAGATACATTAAGCAAAATTGTATAACAATATTTTCCTTTGAAAGAAAATTCATTCTACACATTACAAGGTACTTGTTTTCTCCTTCAAATATTAGGTACATTTTGCTTGTCCAAATTGGATAAAGACATGTGCAACTTTAACCTAATACCCCACCCCTTACTTGAAGCGATGCAGGCATGCAACCACCTCTCACTCGCGATCATCCTCCTGGAGTCCCCTTCTTTAACCCTATGCTATGCTGGTTGCACATCCAAAACAAGGCCAAGAAAAGAAAAATCAAGGAACAAGCCCGCAAAACACCAATCATAAACAATAACAACGGTCAACTGAAAGGATTACAATAAGCTCGTAAGAATCTTGAAGGAAAAAAATTATGAGTAAGATAGTTTAGATCAACTAAAGGATTAACGGGATTTTCTATACCATTCTTTGATCCATACAGCTAGTATACAAAAAGAATTGGCATTGTAATTCACAACCATATTTTGTACAGAAATCAGACATTTTAGTCTACAAGTGAAATGGCCCTATGGCATAATTAGAATACACTACTGGTAAATCAGATGCAATTAGACCACTGCATTGGAACGAGTAGGGAATTCAAGGCCACGAAGTGCAGGAATGTTGTGCAGATCGTCGGTAGAGTACAAGGGAAGAAACCAGAGCAACTTTTTGGTGCCGAAAACCTGCAGTAAACAATATTACAGATGGGAGGGGTGAAATAAAGGAGACCAGACACATGAAAATGATGTAAAGAAAACCTGCTCCAAGTTTTTTCTCCATCCTAGATCATATTTCCATGATACTGATTTCCTTCGCTCATGGACCTGGAATAAGTTCGATCCAACACAATCGTATCATTTGGGCATGCCAAGAAGCAAACATGTTATTACTCAACTTGGATCTAGCCCCGAAACTGATGAGCTGAAGAGCAGGAAAGGGAATCAAGCCAAAATCTAGATTGCTCTTGTACTACTGTACTGGTGAATTTAATTGAATAACAACTCAAGGTCATGAAAAAAAAAGGCAACTGGGTATATATTTAAACAAGCTCAACATAGAAGGGGACCTTCTGTGGAAAACGTTGTATAGCTAATTTAAGATCAACAAAGAAGGAAAATAAATTGATTAATGAATTATTTACAGTCGTTGAAACTTGGAACTTCCCCAAGTAACATGAAGTACACAACTACATATTAAATCTATACATCTACTTAAAAAGTAGTCTGGACTTTCTTTAACCTAGTAATCTCGATGATTTTTAACCTAAATCACCTTACAACAAAGTATCCAACTGAAAAGATCATGCCTTTCAGAAATTAAAAACAACCGCAAAGATTGGTCGAAGATCTATCCTTTAAGTTTTGCATATTCCCAGCAATGGCGAATTTGTTCAGATCTTTCAAGAAATAAAAATGAAGCAATGGGTTCTTGGACCGTCGTCACCCAACACTACAGCATTGCTTAACACCTTGATGCACAACAGGAACTTGGCTAGCATGGCCTCCTCAACCCTTCATTTCACAACCAGGGAGGCCCATGCAATTACGGCTTTGCAATTCGAGAATTACATGCATATACTATTTTGTACCTAAGAGAATGGTACTCTCTTAATATCTTGTACCATGGAGTACTAAAAGTCCTAACTGATCTGCTCCCTTGGATCAAAATGATTGGGCGGTCAGGAAACATTTATATGTGCTATAAATATTCTATTCATTAGTATTGCATTCTGAATCTGGTAGTACATGATAGCCACATTCAGTTAAGTTGCTTGATTAACTGGTAATCTGGGATAAACGACAACATGAAGTTTAAATGTTTAATCAATGCGTTTCTTTAATTTACCAATTGTACCAAACATTAAGACAAGAAGAATAGTTTATAGCATTACCTCGATAGAAGTCGTATTACTTGTAACAAGAGAAGTGTGCATGCCGATGAAACAGAGGAGGCTCAGCACAAATGCCAAATTAAGAACTGCAATAAAGGCCTACTGTAAGTAACTTGCACAACTATAAGATAAGTTTGATGCTTCCAAGGAAAAAGCATACCAAAAGCAAGAAATAGAATAGCAATATCGCCAGGTGAGCTGGAACGCCTACTTTCATCTTGAAAGAACTCGATAAAGTTTGGAAGTAGTACCAAAGTATCCAGCACTGTCTCAAAGAAAGTATACACCTATATGACCAAGAAAATGCACTTAAACAGAAATAAATAGCAAGAATTAAGGAAGCTAAATAGCCAAATGGAGAACACCATTTTGGATACATAATAAGTAAACAGAAAACAAAATCATCAGTGCCCTATTTATTGTACGTCTATGCTCTTGTGACTTGTGAGGGTTATTTTGTTTATAGATTATAAATTATCTAGTAGCAAAAGCCAGAGCTCGCACACCAGCAAGCATACATTGGAGGGATCGTCAAGGCCTCTACATCCTTGACCACCACTTCAATTGCTCCTATCACCTCTACGCCTACCTCCACCGCCACTGCTGCCACCACCTCTGGAGATTTTGCGCTGTGGCATCATCGTCTAGGTCACTTGTATGGGTCTCGCCTTTCTTTATTAGTTCGTCAAGGTGTTCTTAGACGTGTTACTATTGACACGGCTATATTTTGTCAAGGTTGTAAGCTGGGCAAGCAACTACAACTTCCTTATCATTCTAGTGAGTCATTGTCTTCTCGTCCCTTTGACTTAATTCATTCAAATGTATGAGGACCTGCGCCTATTATATCTAAAGGCGCATAAATTTTATGTGATCTTTATTGATGATTATTCTCGTTTTACATGAATTTTCCCTAAGTCTAATCGTGGTCAGTTTCTTGCGAACTATCGTAGCTTTGCAACGATGGTTTGTATTCAGTTTGATTCGTCCATCCGTAATTTTCGCTGTGATTCTGCTGGCAAGTACTGTTCTGACGCTTTTAGACAGTTTCTTTCTGAGCAGAGCACTCTTTACCAGTCTTCTTGTCCTGGTGCCCATACTCATAATGGGGTTGCTGAGCGCAAACATGTCATGTGGGGCATCAAGTATCAGCGGCGAAGAAGAAAATGAAGGACTCTGCTCAGGAGACATCCGGTCAGATTGCTTCGGCAGTTTTATTAGCTTTGTCGGATTAGGAATAGTTTGCATTGCAGTTTCCTTTCCAGTTCTTAGTTATTTCGGAATATTGTCTTAGTTTGTGATTCGTATTCGAGTTGTATTCCTAGTTCGGTTTGTTAGGTCTTCTCTCTACTTAAAGGAGTGATGCTGCTTTGATTTGATTAAGAAAAATCGGAAAAGTCCCAACTCTATTTCTCTGCTTCGTTTCTACTTCGACATTACTCTGCTTCGTTTTGCTTCGACGCTCCTCTATCAGACGTCGAGTCTGCCTCGGCCATGCGACTACGTCATCACGGCATCTCAGTCACGCCACCGAGGACTTGGACGTCGTCCAAGCGTCTCTCATGGTTACAACCTGCAAACAAAAGCTTCGTCATCTAACCAAATCCCTGACAACTTGGTATCAGTGACTGCTACGCCATCCATCGTCATGTCAGAAGGCGACAATATCGACGCGATAAGCAAGAAACTGGACGTTCTTTTTCAGTAGATGGAGGCTGACTGTCAGAAACTTCACGACAAAATCGACACCCTGTCCAGTACAATTCACGACATTGATCTCCAAAAACAAGCTCATCATGTAGCGATTAACCGGTTGGAACACGGGCGCATCAACTTGCCCAGCGATGCCGACCAGGACACCCTCACCGACGGCCGGCTCCGCGCAACAGATGGCATCCTGCCACATCCCCACCAACTTTCGCATGTCTCACCGGCAGCTTCAGTGCTAGACTTGCGCCACGCCGATAGGGATGCTCCCATAGCCCCCCGTTCGCAGGCCGACGGCCATCATGTCGGGCGTGGCAGTGTGCCATGGTTCTACAAACTAAACTTCCCGTTGTTCGACGGTCAGGAGGACCCATTACCTTGGCTCAATCGATGCGACCGGTTCTTCTAGGGTTAGCACACGATGGAGGATAAGGTTTGGTTGGCCATGTTTCACATGACAGGTTCGGCACAGCTATGGTATCATCGCTTGGAGCGTGACACAGGAACCCCGTCTTCACACTGTTTTGTCGAGTTCGTTAATACTCGCTTCAGACTACCATTACGTTCCAATTCCTTGGGTGAACTCATTGCTCTTCGCAAGCAGGGCACTGTCCGTGACTTCAACAAATTCTTGGCTCTTTTGTGCCCGCACCGACCCCCTGATAGAACACCAACAAGTTCAGTTGTTCACTGCCAGTCTCGGTCAGCCACTGCAAACGGATGTCGAATTGCAAGCTCCACAATCCTTGGGAATGGCCATGAGTCTAGCTCGCGCATATGAACGTCGCTCGCAGCTAGCCATACCGGCGACCCCTCCACCCCGGCGGCCCTGGCGTTCAGGCAGTGCACCTTCTCCAGGTCCTGGTTCGAGCACGGCAACCAACTCAGGCAGTAACAGTTCTCTCCAGCAAGCATTCCTCGTCGCACTCTGTCCCCAGCAGAGCTCGACCGGCGCTGTGCCAGGGGCTGTGTTTTCAATGTGAAGAGAAGTTCGTTCCAGGTCACCGCTGTAAGCACCTTTTCGTCATTGAAATTCAGTCGGACGTGGACAGTGACGACGAAGAACCGCCGATGGGCAACGAGCCAGAGATTTCCTTGGTGGCACTAACGGGCATTCAGCCACGCTCGGGACAAACTATGCGGCTTCTTGTCGAAATCGACCGCAGCACGTTGGTTGCCCTCCTTGACTCAGGGTCTACTCATAACTTCATTGCCAACGATGTGGTGGCAGCTACCGGCGTCCGTATGTGGCCGCACTCAGGCTTGAGCGTCACAGTGGCGAACGGGGACCATGTTACCAGTTCTCTCTCGTGTTCTTTCTCATGTTCTTTCGACCGCGTCGAGCAGTCGAATCCTTCTTTTGACCGCGTCGAGCAGTCGAGTCCTTTCGACCGCGTCGAGCAGTCGAACCCCCCTCCGACCAGGTAGTCAAACCTCCTTCCAACCACCTGTAGTCGAACCTCCTTCAACCAGGTAGTCGAAGTCTTCCGACCAGTTGAACCTCCTTCCGAGGGCTCATTCTCCTTCGTTTGAGCACCGATTCGAGTGATTCAACTTTCCAATTCATCTAACTCAGTACCTTTCTTTTGATTCTAATTGATAATTTCTAGATTTTATTTGGAGTTGTTTTATTTATTTGGCACTTTTCGCACGTATAGATTCCGGCGTTTCCGATGAGTTCTTGGACCCAACGACCACGACCGAAGCATCTCAACTCTTCAACGAAGGCAAGTCATAGATCTTTGATCATGTCGTACCCAGTTTATAAAATTATATTGTTTGATATAAACATGCATGGCTAGTTGTATAAAAATGGTTTCGGGAATAGTTAAATACCTACTCGACAGTATGACTCATTGAATAATTGTGATCGACATGTTGACATGTATCCTTGGACACCATAGGTTGGGTCATCTTAGTTGAGCATTATTGTAATACAACTTGGGTGCGTATTATCCTTAGTCATACTTTAGTTATGCGATGGTCTCACGATCACATGATTCAATGATGGTAAATTTGACTTAATGATATATGGAATTGTGGCGCAGCCACTATTGGTAAAATTTGTTGTGCCATGGTAAGGATTGCTATTTGGTCGGGTTGAACCAAAAATGATTTCATACTCAGACGAATGATCGTGCAGTGAAGGGGGTGCGGGAAGCATATTGGGATGAGGATGTTTCGCCTGAGTAGTCTCTAAGGACTTAACTTTGTGCGCCATTGATCTAGGCCATACCGTGCAACCACAAGTCCATTTATGGAGTGGACCTGGCCAACTAATTAGCAATGTTTTGAGTCAGTTCTGTTTGAGTTGTCAAGCAGCGCAAGAGGGGGCTAGGAAGGCGAATCCTTAGCGAGCAGAACCAAGTCAAAACGGAGCTTTGTAAAGGCCTTATGATAATCTCTTAGTCGCACACCTCGGAAGTGTATGAGCGGACAGCATAAGATGATTATCTCTTGTGGGTCAAGCTGTACAACCTCTGCGGAGTGAAACTATTCGAATAGCCATGTCCCCAGTTATGGACAATGTCTGATGATTTCACACGAGGGGCAGATTTTCTCAAAAATGTTGTCTTGGATGGTTACGAGTGGTTGGAATAGATGTTGGTTGGGAAGTGGGCAGGGTGTTCACAAGTTGTTTCAAAGAAATTTGATTACTTATGTATTAATCTTTCAAATTGTGCTTTACAATCTACTTACTATATTTACTGTCAATATTGATTTCTGCAAAATAGCCATAAAGCTATCCTTATCAAGCCTTGCATGAATACTACTTGCATACATTTCTCTACGACTTGCTGAGTACTCTAAGTACTCACGGCCTTGCGCCATTTGTTGATCAGCCGCCGAAGAAGACCTGAGGAGCACCGAGTTCTACAAGGAAGATTACTTCGAAGACCATGCGAGCTAGGCCGCGTCCTCCACTCGATTGCCTGTGGGCATGTCGTATGGCTTCCACGAATTGTTTCTTTCCGCTGCAAGTGTACTCTTTTGTCTTTAGCCCTGCGCGGCAAACTCTATAAGACTTGACCATAATGTCCTTTTGCTGCTAAGTAATATTAATTTGCCTTCTCTTAGCTATCTTGTTGTATATATATGATGTCATCATTGTTGCAACTGTGTGGACTAGCTACTGATCATGGGACTAGTTCAAAATACACAAAGGGTCCCATAGTTACATATCCGGGGTCCCAACACGTTCTCTTTCTGTTTACTGTGTTTTTTGGTTCCTCTCTGATTGCCTAGAAGACAAGGAAGCAAACTGTAGTTTCCCGTTCGAGTGCAGAGGCTGAGTTGAGAGCTATGACAGCAGTGACAGCAGAGGTTACTTAGTTGAGGTGGCTACTTGTAGATTTTGGAGTGCCTATGTTGAGACCTATGACTATTTTATCTGACAGTACAAGTGCTATCAGTATTGTCTGTGACCTAGTGAAGCATGAGCTCACTAAGTACATTGGTGTGGATACTTCATACACTCGCTCACAGGTGCAGGAGGGAGTACTTGCTTTACAGTTTGTGCCCTCAGAGTTACAGACTGCTGACTTCTTAATAAAGCCACAGACTAGGGTACAATATGTGTATGATCCACCATGAGTTTGAAGGGGTGTTAGAATAGGAATTCTTTTGTATTTTCTTATATGCCTTTTGTATTTCCTTATATGTGTATGGTATATTCCTCTTTGTAGTCCTTATATATATTGTCCATTGGGTCTCATGAATACATACACAATATTCATAACAGGTTGTTAGTTGCTAGTAAGTAAACATGCCAACTAGGAAACAAAATTATTGTCAAGTAATATTTACTAGCGACGCGAGGGGCTGAAATAGATACGGAGATTGGGAGGGGAAGAAACGACGATAGTGGCGGAGCTAGAGGATGAGATTAGGAGGGGCAACCAGAGATTGGGAGGGGAATCCAGCGGTGCGAGCGGTGGAGCTAGAGACGGCGACTGGAAGGGGGAAGAAACGACGCGGGCGAGGGACGGAGATAGAGATGGAGACCGGCAATAAATAGTCTGGGCGATTAATGCCTGAAGACCGGCGAGGCGCAAAAGAAAGCGACCGGCACCAAGCGTCGCGATGATCGCCACATCGTAATCGACGGAGACCGGCTAAGGCGTGGGTGCTGCGTTCCGTCGCTTCGTCGAACAAGCGAATCGAGGCAGCGTTGCGCTGGGATACGAGGACTAAAGGTACGGCTTTAACGAGAGAGCTCCGATTTGTTCCGGCATAACACTAGGGAAGATTAAATATTTGCAAGAATCACCACAACAGTACAAAGGTAACCTTGGAGGGCAATGTTAAAGGCTTTGGTTAGACTTTACAGGTTCCATAATCACAGGAAACTTAAATAATTTTCAGCATGCAAGAGATGATGAGATACATTTCTACGACTATTTCTGCAAGAAATTCGCGTTCCATGTCATAACTCAGAACTAAGAAAGTTACCTACAAATTAAAAAAAGAAACATTCCAGAAATTAGCACGCCTAATTTTCTTGAACATGTACGACTATGGTGATAGTGTGTGCATGAACATATCTAATAATAGCACTACGACAATGGGAGTCTATGTGGCCACAGAGGCATGTATTTGTGACATACATGTGCAAAATAAGATGAAAAGGTAAACTGAATAAAGCGTTTCAGTTGTACCAGGAAAAGGAGAAAATAAGGTAAACTGAATAAAGCATTTCAGTTGTACCAGGAATAGGAGAAAATACTTGTAGTTCCTTGCCCCGACACAACTTACTACCCAAACACAATGATGGTCCATTTTAAGCACACATCTGTCACCTGCATAGTCAAAGACAGTCGAAACAAGAATGGAGAAGGAACAGATGACTTAAACTTATTCCTAGTAAATGCTAAGGACAAAATAGAAACAAATCAATAAAGGCACACAAGATGACAGATCAACAGTCGAGCTGTTCATACCAAATGAAAAATGCAAATAACTTCTTGACAGTGCATGTTGGTCTGGAAGATTTTCTATGCTACAATAGCCCGTGCTCTTTGCAACTGTAACTTTTGGGATTTTAGAAGCAACTTGACAGACTTTCCTTTCTTAAATAATTGCAAGGAACAGCAACAAGAGAAAACAAGATCCAGCTCAGGGGTCACTAATCAGTGCAGGGCCACAACAATCAGTAAATGTAGACAATTTACATCACAACCAACAAATCAATATGTGACTTCGGAGAGAAAAGGAGGTCCCTTAATATACAAGGCGAAATTGGCTACAAGGCACTGAACTTTTATGTCCTTAGCTAACAGACATCGAAAAATTGTGTCTTGGCCAAAAGACACTCAATTTTGTGGATACTGGATGTAGGACACTGAGGCGAGTATTATATTATTATCCGTTGTTTCGAAGAGAGTAACACTACAAAATAACCTTTATACCCTTACCTCTATGATGAGTGGGGCCCGCAGTCAGTGAAATAGAGAAGGCAAGAAGAACAAAGAGAGAAAACAGAGGATTCCCAGGGAGGCGATGGGAGGCAGCGCCGGCGGCGAGCGGCGGCACGGGAGTCGTTGGCGATGGCCAAAATGGGTTGGAGGGGTCCCGAGGAGGCGATAGGAGGCGGCGGCGCAGCGAGGCCGCACAGCGGCGGCACTAGCAACTAGCTAGACGGCGGCCGTGGCACGGGCGACGACAGCGGCGGTGCTCCGACGACGGCCTTTGGAAGGTGGTGAGCGCACAGGCACAGCGACGACGAGGGGAAGCCACCGGGTCTAATGAAACGGCCGGAGGTGGTCCGAGGCGGTAGGGCGACAGCGGCCGACACCGGAGAAGACGGGGCGGCAGCAGTCCACGGTGATGCATCGATCGAGGCGAGGTGGGTAATAGATAGAGGAGATTGTGGAACACATAGTGACGCGAGCAACATGGCAAGGGACTCACCAGAGAGGGAGATCGAAGAGGTGAGGTGGCGACCGGACTTGGAGAAGACGACATGTTCCGATGGCTTCGCTGCACGATTAGATGTGGGAGTTGAGGGGAAACACTCATGGGATGCTGGAACATGAGATGACACGAGTGGTTTTGCAACAATCTCACCAGAGGCGGAGATCGGGTGGCGGAGTAGCGGACAGCTTCGAAGAAGATGACCGTGGCACAGTCGTGTACCGACGAGAAGAGAAGGAGATGGGTGCTGGCGGTGGGTGCTGGCGTGACCGAAGGCAGGAGGTCGCGGTTAGGCCGTGCAGGGGCGGGCGGCCCAAGGAGGCAAGAGGTGGTGTCGGCGGGAGGGGAATAAGGGAAGAGAAGAAAAAATAGGAAAGGAGACCAAAAGGGCAAAATCGACATTCCGCATGATCTCTCTCTCTTCTCACAATAGATAATAATATAATACTCGCCTCAGTGTCCTATAGCTAATATCCACAAAATTTGAGTGTCTTTTGGCCAAGACGCGATTTTTGGATGCCCGCTAACCAAGGACACAAAAGTTCAGTGCATTGTAACCAATTTCACCAATATACAAAGGTTGGACTGAAACTTCCAAAACAGTGAGCAAAAGTTTAGAGATTAGATATCATCATCAGGAAAGCTGACTTACAGACAGAACAATGATGACAACGTGGAGGTTTGCCATTTTGACAGCGAGAGCAATATCTAGGAGCACTTCCTTGCTCCTCTAAAGTGGATAATGCAGGATCCCCACTATCTGTAGAAATATTGTCTGATATGGTGCTAGAGTTGTTCACACCCATACCATCCTCTTCAGCAGCATATCTCCAGTTTTGAGGTACAGCACCAGGATCAGTGAAAACAACCTTCATGTAGCACCATAGGATCATTGCAAGCTGCAGAAGAAACAAGAGCCCTGAAGAAGTTTAAACAAAACAGAATAAAACAAAATCATGATCCGTTTTTCTCCTTTTTTAAAAAAAAGGGAAAGTCCATGATAGCAACTATAAGTAATTTAAAGCTGCCAGGCACAAAAATGTTCTGAGTCTAGTTGGAACAAACCAACATATTCTTTCCCATCTTCAATATCTAGGAATTGAAACTCGATATTTATGCTAGCAAGTAGCAACACTAAAAACAAAAAGGTGGTGAGAAAGACATAAGATCTCAAAAACATTAATTGAAATATCAGTCAGCCATATCATCATATACGGTTTATCTCTCCGGTACCGACTTGTTTGATGAGAACATCTTGTTAGAATAGGACTCTATTTGTATTTCCTTATCTGTATATAGCAACCCCCTTTATACTCTCTATATATATTGCCCATTGGGTCCTCTTGAATATACACACAATATTCATAATATGGTATTAGAGCTCTAACCTAGCTCTCCTTCCGCTGCCATCCCGCCACCCGACGTAGTCGACCGCCAGGTCACCGTTCGGCTCGAGCGCCGCCACTTGTTGGCCGCCGCCGCCTAAATCGCAGCCGCCGCCATCACTTAGCCGCCCGCCACAAATCCTTGACCGCTGCCGCCGTCGCTTGTCCGTCGCCGCCACCGCCGCCGCTAGGAGCTCGGCGCAGCCGACGACCGGGACCACCGCCCATTCTTGCCGCGTCGACCAGATCCCGAAGCGCGCCGCCGCCAGGACCGCCACCGCCATCGCCGACTTCGACGCGCCGACCGAGACCATCGTTTGCTTGCCGCCGCCGCCATCGCTATTGCCGCCGCCACCGCCGCGCAGGAGCCCGACGTGCCGACGATCGACCACCGCCAAGATCGCTTCGACGCGCCGCCGGCGGGACCATCGTTGCCATCCCTGCCGCCATTGCCGCTGGTTGCTATCGCGCCGCCACATAAACAGGGAACCTAGTTCGGTTCCCCTGTGACTTCGTTTCTATTGGGCCATAGGCAGTTCTTTTAGCCTAGCCCGGGTAAAAAAATAAAAAAAAACAGTACGTTGATCTAACCGCCGCACCGTCCAGCGCCGCCTATTAGACCTCGTTGCGTTGGTCGCCGCGCCGTCCAGCGCTGCTTACCAATAGCTTCTGTTCCATCCGCTGCGATCCCATTCTCGGGAACAAAGCTTCATGGGACGAACTACAAGTTGTAGTCTTCACTCATGGAGATCACGCTCGATGGTCTTCGCCTCTGGAGACATATCACTGGTGCTCGACCTTGTCCGCCGTCGCCAGTTCAGCCTCCTCCCAGATAGCCTACTTCTGCACCTCCTGCAGAAGATGAGGTCACCAAGACGGAGGCAAAGGCCGCTGTTGCTGCTGCTAACGCAGGCCTTTCAGTACGCCATAGATGCTTTTGAGCGCTAGTGTGCTGATGTGGCCCGTGTTCGAGCTATCCTGGTGGTCAGCTTCGATAACTCCATCCAGCCAGACATTGTTGGTCTGCGTTCTACTCGCCAAGTCTGGGAGTATTTATGCGAGCGATACCAGCAGAGCAGCGATGCTCAATTCTTTTCGCTTCAGCATGAGTTGGAGACACTTCGCCAGGAGGACTCTTACGATGGCGACTTCTTCCCGAACCTGGCGGTCTTTGGCGCCCGGTGACGAGCTAGCTTCTGCGGTGCGCTAAGAGTGCCATAAAGTGCAGGAAGCGGATCGTGATCGCCTTCGCCTTTATGACTTCATCTACCATCTTCGCCCAGAGTTTGAGCCTCGCCGGGGCTCAACCTCTCGGCCGCCACCACGACCAAGCGATCACCGAGGCTCTTCGACGCCGTCGGCCGAGGATCTTCGCCGCGGGTTAGCAGCATAGTTTGTTTCAACTGTGCTTGCTACTCCTCCTTCTTCGACTATATTGACGGTTTCTGCTCCGACTACAAGACCTTCTCGGTATGTCTCTTTACGCTCTGTTTTGCACCAAGCGGGGTTGATGCAATTATTGCAAGAACTTCGCACGACTACCCGGCGTTGTGCGGTAAAAGCGAGAATAAGACGCGTGGAGTTGGACGATCCAGCAAGCGCAGGAGGCCCTTCCTCCACGGAGGACAGACCAACACCGGTGTTAAGCGGTACATAAGCGCATGCATAGGCGCATGGGCCATTGGCCCATTATGGCTATTTATAGATTGATTGATGTTATATTAGGCAAGGAGATCCCACGGTGGTCATGATTCTATAAACCAGCCCAAGGTCCTCCTTGCCTATATATGTACCGCCTATTGGCCTCAATCAAGCAATTCGAAGACCATCGATTGCTTTCATGGTATCGACGCCTAGGTTTTCTCCTTCACGCTGCCCTAGCCCGCGCCTCTCATTGCAGACTTGCAGCGCCTCTCACAAGACACCTTCCCGCCCCCATGCCCGGCTCCGCTCCACCCGCCTCCTCTGCCGCCCCGAGGCCGCCGAGGTCGAACGCGACCAGCGCCACCGTGGCCGGCGTGCCCGTCTTCTGCCGAGGCCGAGCGCCAGGCTGGCCGAGAGCGCCACGCCAAAGAAGCGGCTACCCGCCGCCGCTCAAAGACGCCAGCCGCTGGCGAGAGGCCGCGGCGCGGCCAGAGCGCGATGCCGCCGCCGGCCGCGCTTCGCGGCGCCCTGCGCAGCCGCCAGGCGGAAGCGGCGAGGCCGCCATCCCACCGTAAGACAACGCCGCCTCCTCTACCGGCGCCGGTGGCGCGGTGGTTCTCACCGCCCGGGGCGCTCTCGACGACGAGGCCGCCGCCATCATCAACCTCCACGCCCGAGCCGTCGGCGTCCGTAACATCCGCTCTCGCCCCCGCCGTCCTCGACATGGAGACCAACAACTACACCCGCTGGCGCCACCAGATATGCCGGTTCTTGGGAAATTCTCCCTCCGGCGCCATGTTCTCGCTGACGCCGCCGACCACACCTACCCCGACTGGGAGCGCATGGACTGCGTCATGACGTGGCTCCTCGGCACAGTCTCTCCCGATCTCAAGGAGATTGTTCGGGACGACCATGCCCATCGCCATGCCGCTCCGCTCCGCTCGCTCGCTTCGAGCACCGGTTCCTCGGCACCGCGGCGGCGGCGCTAGGCTACCTCGACGCCGCCTTCCGCCACGCCGTCGAGGCGATCTCTCCATCACCGACCTCTGCCGCAAGTTCAAGTCCATGGCCGATGCCCTAAGCGACTTAGGCGAGTAAATCCTCGATCGACGCTTCGTCCTCAACATCATCCGCGGCCTCAGCGAGCGCCGCCTCCATCGGCATGCACCTTGGCGTGGGCGCCGTTCCCCACCTTCCCGAAGCTTGGGACCGTCTGCCGCTTGAAGAACTCAACATGGCTCATCGCTCGGCGCCTTCCCGACCGCCCTCATTACCTACGGCATGGTGGCACTGGCTGTCGACAACCCAAGCAAGCCCATCTGCACTGCCGCGGCAGACCCCAGCGCCTCTCACGAAGCGGCGGCAACTCCGGGAACTCCGGCAAGAGGCGACAAAGCGGCAAGCAGCGCGGCGATGGCAAGGCAAGGCGGCGATGCAGCACGCCCACTTTGGTCCGGCTCCTCTGCGCGAACCAAAAGACATCTGCGCGAGCTCCTCCAGCGATCCATGGCCCGGCTTCTACAAGCCACGTCGGCTCCATCGGCATGTGGCACGAATCGTCCCTCCAGCTCGGCTGCCGGTGCTCGTCCTCCTCGGCCGCGAGCCTTCGCTGCGGCGCCCAAGGGCGTGGGCTGCCCCGGCTACTACTACCCCGGCGGCATGCCATCCTCGACGCAGCAGTGCAGCTTCCTCCTTCAACACCGTGTCGCTGACTCCGCCTCAGCAACACGACTGGATCTTCGACACCGGCGCCACCTCACATATGACCTCCGACACCGGTACTCTTTCCCACACCTCTTCCCAGCGGTATCCTATTCCATCTTCCATTGTTGTCGATGCGGATTGCTTTACTTCCCGTCACCTCCACTGGCACAGCTCATCTTCCCGGTTCATTATGTCTTAATAATGTCCTTGTTTCTCCGGGTCTTATTAAGAACCTAATTTCCGTACGTCAGTTCACTTCCGACAACAATTGTTCTGTTGAATTTGACCCTGCTGGTTGTTACAGAAGGATCGCATTCGGAGAATGATCACCTGTGCAATAGCTCAGGTCGTTGTACCCTCTTAGATCCCTCTGTGGCGTCATCACTTCTGCTTTGACACCTCGCCACCACCGCTGTGTCCACTCTGGCATCGTCGTCTCGGTCATCCTGGATTTGAGACTCTGTCCAAACTTATGGCTTGTAATAAAGACATTAGAAATTCTATATGTCATGCTTGTCAGCTCGGGCGTCATGTTCGTCTTCCTTTTCCTGTGTCAGCATCACGTGCTTCACATAGTTTTGAACTCATACACTGTGATTTATGGACCTCGCCAGTCCCTAGTGTCTCGAGATTCAAATATTATTTGGTCATCCTCGATGATTGCTCACACAATATGTGGACATTCCCTTTACGCCTCAAGTCTGACACCTTTTCGACTCTATCTAATTTCTTTGCTCTTGTTTCCACACAGTTTGGCCGCACCATCAAGTCTGTCCAATGCGACAATGGGTGCGAATTTGACAACTCCAGCGCCCGCACCTTCTTCCTAACCCACGTCACTCACCTCCGAATGTCGTGCCCTTACACCTCTGCTCAGAATGGGAAGGCTGAACGCGCCATCCGCTCTCTCAACAATGTGGTTCGGTCCCTCCTCTTCCAAGCCTGTCTTCCACCTCGGTATTGGGTCGAGGCACTGAACACCGCCACCATTCTACTCAACATCTTACCAACCAAAACGCTGCGCTCCCGTACGCCTCATGAAGCCTTGCTAGGCTCTCGCTTGCACATATGACCATCTCTTGGCGTCTTCGGTTGTCGTTGTTATCCCAACTTGTCCGCCATCCGCTGCCCACAAACTTGCTCGCGCTCCACTTTGTGTGTCTTCTTTGGCTACTCGCTCATCATAAAGGCTACACTTGTCTGACACCAACTCCAACAAGATCATCATATCTCGCCATGTGATCTTTGGCGAGTCCTCCTTTCCTTTTGCCGAGCGGCGGACACCCCATCCACCGCGGACTTGAGTTTTGGACACCTTTACTAATCCGTTCCGGTGCCTATAGGCCCGACACGGTCTCTTTACTGCAGGATCACCATCACCGACTTCTCTACCGCTTTGCTCGGATTCTCCGCCTGCGACCGCCATGTGCGGTGGGTCTCCAGCGAAGCGCCTCACCAGACCGCCACATGCGGCGGTGTCACCGTCGCGCCCTTGCTCGCTCTGCCTCGGCGTCGCCCGGCAGACTCGACTACGCCCGCCTGACCGCGTGCGTTGCCGGCGTCCTCCGACAACCACCGTCGCGGTGCCCGGCGCCCCTCGCACCTCCGCGCGGCTACCCGATTTCGCCGCGGCTTCGCGTCAACACTCAGGTGTACAGCCGGCGCCCTCGCCCCGTACTCCCGGTGCCTCCACCTGCGTCTCCGGCGCCTCCAGCCGTCCCTGCGTCCCTTCCAAAGGGCGCAGTTGCCATTCCCCCCGTGGTCAATACACACTCCATGACCACCAGGGCGAAACATGGCTTCCGGCAACCTGCTGCGTACAACACCGCGCTGCTGTCTCCTGTTCCGAGGACATACCGGGCTGCTCTTGCCGACCCGAACTGGCGCGCTGCCATGCTAGATGAGCATGCTGCCCTTCTCCAGAACAACACTTGGGATCTTGTTCCGCGCCCCCCTGGCGCGAATGTGGTGACTGGCAAGTGGATCTTCAAGCACAAGTTTGGTGATGGTTCTTCGGGCGCTACATAAAGCTCATTTGGGTCCTCGCGCTTCACACAGCGCCAGAGTTGATTTTCAGAAACCTTGACCCGTCGTCAAACCGGCTATCGGCGAATCGTGCTCTCGTGGCCCTCTCCATAATCGCCTATTCGACAGCTTGATGTAAAGAATGCCTTCCTCCATGGCAACATTGATGAGGCAGGTTCTTTGCGTGCAGACCCTCCGGGTTCGAGGATTCCTCTCATCGATTCGCTACCGCCGTCTGAACCGTTCCCTCTACGGCCTCAAGCAGGCGCCTCGAGCATGGTACAGCCGTTTTGCAGCTTACTTGGTGTCTCTCGGGTTCGTGGAAACCAAGTCTGACACCTCGCTCTTCGTGTTCCGCCGTGGTCTTTGAGCTCATCTACCGCCGCCCTATGTGGATGACATCGTCCTCACGGCATAAATCGACCACACTCCTCCATCGCACCATCACTGCTTTGCAGTAGGAGTTTTCGATGAAGGACTTGGGCGATCTCCATCACTTCCTCGGGATGCAGGTTCAGCGATGGTCTGATGGCCTTTTTCTCTCGCAGCGCCAGTATATGCAAGAGATTCTAGACCGCGCGGGCATGGCTGAGTGTAAGCCCTGCTCCACCCCGGTGGATACCTGTTCCAAGGTTTTGTGAGATGGCACCCGTCGCTGGCGCCACAGATTTCCGGAGTTTGGCTGGTGCTCTTCAGTATCTCACCTTCACACGTCCGGACATCTCCTACGCCGTCCAGCAGGTCTGCCTTCACATGCACGATCCTCGGGAGCCTCACCTTGCCGCTTTGAAGCGTATCCTGCGGTATATTCGTGGCACTCTACACCTTGGGCTGCTTCTTCGACCTTCAGCACAGTTCGATCTGGTTGTCTACTCCGACGCTGACTGGGCCGGCTGTCCCGATACCCGCAAGTCCACCTCGGGCTATGCCGTGTTCCTCGGGGATAGCCTCGTCTCCTGGTCCTCCAAGCGCCAGAACACTGTCTCTAGGTCCACCACCGAAGCCGAAATGCCGTGGTGTGGCTAATGCCGTGGCTGAGGCATCCTGGCTGCGCCAACTCTTATGTGAGCTCCACTCCCCACCCAGCAAGGCTACCTTGGTGTATTGCGACAACTGTCGGCCGCGTCTACATGTCATCAACCCGGTTCAACACCAACGCGCAAACATATTGAGATTGATCTTCACTTTGTTGGGGCGTGTCGCCATTGTCTTTGTCAGACGCGTTCTTCACGTCCCGACATCATCCCAAATATGCGACATCTTCACCAAGGGTCTACCTTGACGGTTTTTCAGAATTCGGTCCAATCGAGCGTCGTGGCGGCGCTCCGATCGCCGGGGTGTTAGACATTTTGCATAAGCGCATGCATAGGCGCATGGGCCATTGGCCCATTATGGCTATTTATAGATTGATTGATGTTATATTAGGCAAGGAGATCCCACGGTGGTCATGATTCTATAAACCGGCCGTGGTCCTCCTTGCCTATATATGTACTGCCTATTGGCCTCAATCAAGCAATTCGATACCATCGATTGCTTTCATTGAGGATCTTCTCAAAGAAGGTGACTCTATTCAGCGATTACATCGGGCTTTACTTGACAACTCTCTCACAGCTCAAGAGTTACGCCGGTCTAGCTCAGACATCTCCTCCGTGTACTTCTTGGGTTACGGATTCGGTGCCTCTTTCCACATGACACCAAACTCCACATCTCTCATTTCAGTAGGACCTCCTGTTTTTCCTATCTTAGTTCAGACAGCCGACGGTACTCCTCTGTTTGTCGTGATCGGGGCACTCTTTTGTCCATGACTTTTACATTCCAAATTGTTTCTCATGTTCCTCAACTTACCATGCGACTTCTCTCGGGTCCGCTCCTTTGGTCTCTACCAGTAGGGTTGGTTTTGACTCACACCTTTTTTGTCCAAGACCCATGCATGAGGGGCGGTACTTAGGGACTGGCCGGCGCCGTAGGGTTCGTCAGGGTCTCTACATTCTTGACCGCCTCCACCTTCCGTCCACTTCAATTGCTCATATCACCTCGACATCCACTATCACTGCTACCACCACCTCTGGAGTTTTTGCGCAGTGTCATCGTCTAGGTCACTTGTGTGGGTCTCGTCTTTCTTTATTAGTTCGTCAAGGTGTTCTTGGATGTGTTCCTGTTGACACGTCCATGTTTTGTCAGGGTTATAAGTTGGGCAAGCAGCTTCAACTTCCTTATCATTCTAGTAAGTCCTTGTCTTCTCGTCCTTTTGATTTAGTTCATTCAGATGTATGGGGACCTGCGCCTATTATCTCGAAAGGCGAGCATAAATCTTATGTGCTCTTCATTGATGATTATTCCCGTTTTACATGGATTTTCCCTATATCTAATCGTGGTCAGTTTCTTGCGATCTATCGTAGCTTTGCAACGACGGTTCGTACTCAGTTTGATTCTCCCATCCGTACTTTTCGCTGTGATTCTGCTGGCGAGTATTGTTCTGGCGCTTTTAGACAGTTTCTTTCTGAGCAGGGTACTCTTTACCAGTCTTCTTGTTCTGGTGCCCATGCTCAGAATGGGGTTGCTAAGCGCAAACATCGTCATCTGATTGAGACTGCCCGCACTCTTCTCTTTGCCTCTCACGTTCCACCAGTTACGGCCGAGGTCGCTTTCTCTAACAGCATATCTCATCAATATGCAGTCTTCCACTGCTCTTAAGGGTGTCAGTCCTATAGAGCATCTTTACTCTCGAGCCCCCCAGGACACTCACCTTCGTGTTTTTAGCTATACTTGTTTTGTTCTACTGCAGCCTCGTGAACGCACTAAACTATCGGCCCAGTCAGTTGAGTGCGTGTTTCTTGGTTACAGTTCTGAGCATAAGGGTTATCGCTACTGGGATCCTTCTGCTCGACGGATCAAGATTTCACGAGACGTTGTCTTTGATGAATCTCGACCTTTCTTCTATTGAGATTTGGCCCCTCCTGTTTCCACCGTTGAGTCGATTTCATGGTTGCCTCTTTCTGACTCTTCACCAATTTCTCCACTATCACAGTCTTCCCCTAGTCTGTCTCCAGTGGTTCCTTCTATACCTCCACCCCGATCTTTGCCTCCTGCGCGCAGACCAATCTCGTTCTCTGGTATTCACTTCTCCGGTGTCCTTATCCTTCACCAGTCTCCTCTCCTGGTATCTTGCCGACACCCACATCTGATCCTTCTGATGATGCTCCTCGTTCGCCCTTCGTGGGACATCCTTCAACCTCCCCGATCGTATTGGATTTGCTCCGTAGCTCATGCTCTCTCTACATCTTGAACCTAGTTCTTATCGTGAGGTCGCTCCTCATTCCGGTGATGACTCACTATGGCGAAGGAGCTTGATGCTCTTCAACGCATTGGAGACTTGGGATATTGTACCGACACTGTGTATGCTCGTCCGATCATGTGCAAGTGAGTGTACAAGATTAAGACCAGTCGATGGTACTATCGAGCGCCATAAGGCTCGTCTTGTGGCTCGTGGCTTTCAGCAGGAGTACGGTCGTGACTATGATGAGACTTTTTGTCCCCGCCGCCCATATGACCACTGCTCGCACTCTTGTTGCGGTTGCTTCGTCAGCGGTGGTCTATCTATCGCTTGGATGTTAAGAATGCCTTTCTTAATGGTGTTTTTACATGAGGAGGTCTACATGCGTACCACCACCGGGTATTACTTCTTGATGGACACGCCTGTCGTCTTCGTCGTGCTCTTTATGGCCTCAAACAGGCTCCTCATGCCCGGTTTATGCGTTTACCTCAGTGATTACTGTTGTCGGTTTCACTGTCAGTTCCCATGATCCTGCTATTTTTGTCCATATCTCATCTCGGAGTAGGACACTGCTTCTTCTGTATGTTGATGATATGCTCATCACTGGTGATGATTCCTCATTCATCACGTATGTGAAGAAGCATCTCAGTGAACAGTTTTTAATGACTAATCTTGGTTCTCTCACATACTTCCTTGGGATTGAGGTCTCTTCCATGCCTGAGGGCTACTACCTCTCCCTGCAGAAGTATGTCCAGGATCTTCTTGATCGGTCTGGTCCGACTGACACTTGCACCGCTGAGACTCCCATCGAGTTATCCCTACAGTTCCGTGCCACTGATGGTGATCTTCTTGAGGATCCTACTCGATATCGCCGTCCTGTTGGGAGTTTGGTGTACCTTGTGAGCACTCGTCCTGATATTGCTTATGTTGTTCATATCTTGAGTCAGTTCATGGCTCGTCCTACCCATCTTCACTACAGTAACCTTCTTCGTATTCTTCGCTACTTGCGTGAGACTATCTCTTGTCGTTTGCTTTTCCCTAGCTCTACCTCACTACAGCTTCAGGCGTACTCCGATGCGACCTGGGCTAGTGATCCTTCTAATCGTCATTCTCTTTCTGCTTACTGTGTTTTTCCTAGCTCCTCCCTCGATTGCGGAAGACTAAGCGCGATCGCGATTCGCTCGGCCGCAGAGGCTAAGTTGAGAGCTATGGCAGCAGTGACTGCAGAGGTTACTTGGTTGAGGTGGTTACTTGCAGATTTTGGAGTGCCTGTGATGGGACCTACGACTCTTTTGTCCGACAAAGACAGTGCTATCAAGATTGTTTCGGGACCCAGTGAAGCATGAGCTCACCAAGCACATTGGTGTGGATACTTCATACACTCGCTCAAACAGTGCAGGAGGGAGTACTTGCTTTACAGTTTGTGCCATCAGAGTTACAGGTTGCTGGCTTCTTCACGAAGCCACAGACTAGGGCACAACATTTGTATTGTCTCTCTAAACTCATTGTGTGATCCACTATGAGTTTGAGGGGAGATGTTAGAATAGGACTCTATTTGTATTTCCTTATCTGTATACGGCAACCCCCTTTGTACTCCCTATATATATTACCCATTGGGCCCTCCTGAATATACACACAATATTCATAACACATCTAACAAAAGCTAGCTTGGAGGGGAAAATCATTAACAAGTTCAATATAAGAACATTTCAAAATGATTATATTCAGATATACTCATTATTTCAATGCACAAACTAAACAGTATAAAAGGGCCCTCAATAATAATGGTTTTTTGAGAGCATCATGGCCATTCTTGAGAATTGAGATATACTGGATTCAAATACAGCATATGAAACTAGGATTTAACTTTCCCCAAATGTGTCAGTTGTAATTACAGAAATGTGTCTTCACCTAAATTAAGACCCAATGGCAAACTTTGTCCTACCTTGTTTCACAATTTTCACTTCTTTGGTTACCTGAATCCCTAACCGGAAACCTCTTCTTTTCAGCATATCAGATGAGACGACCTTTCTTTTAATGTAACCTAAAGTTGACACCAATTAGTGAACCCCATCCATCTCAAAAAACTGTCACTTATTTAGTTAATAGTTATATAGTCCAACTCCAACCTCCAACAACAGATACCACCTCCAACATATACAGTGCTATATAGCACCTCGATCGAAGCAACCTTTTTCATTCCATGGGTCAACCGCGTATAATTGTCATTCAGATTCAGTTACACAACACTACAGGTTTGAGAAGTGAATAACACCTGCAATGTGTGCATGCATCATAATTCTAATATACAATGACATGACATAGATGCGCATTTGACAGGCATAGCTTGACTAACCCTAGAACCCCCAAAATTGTAAGCAGAAAGCAGTTACGACGCAGGAATGCCCGATCCGATCTCTGAGGACGCAGAGATAAGAATCTCGAGGGGAATCGAATCCCTCTGATTCTAGAGACTTGTACTTAGCACCAGATTGCAGATTTCTCACAGCAAACTAAAAATAGATACTAAGAGAGGTAGGGAGAAGGAGGGCGGGTGGCGGCGCTTACGAGTAGGTGGAAGGCGGCGAGTACTGGCAATGGCATGGCCGCATGACGCGACGCGCCCGAGGAGAAGAGGGCCCAGGCGTGACGATTTACGGGCGTAGTAGGAGGACGGCGACGATCGCGACCACGAAGCGCCACCATCAGTACCCGAGCACCCGCAGCCGCCTGACGCGGAGCACGGGTTCTACGCTACGCAAGCGATCCATCCGGCGCCCGCCTCCTCCGGCAAGGAGGGGACTAGGTGGGGAGGAGGAGGTGTCGGTGGCGGCGTGCGTGCGAGGTGGGGTTCGGTCTGTGGTGTGTCTCTGCTCACCGGGGCCCAGTGGGGAAAGTCAGTTTGTTGCGGCAGAGGTTGGTGGGCCCCACGTTAAGCGAATCGGCCTCGGTGTGGCCGTGTGAGTGAAGCAAGACTCGTGACGGGCTATCGGTGGGCCCACGGATATTGGTCACACTCACACCGGATACTCGGATAGGGAGGCTTTCACTAAAATGACAAAAAATTTAAACGATATAGCAAAATTAGCCTACTCGCAAGTGAAATGGTAAAAATAGTATTTTTATCGTACGATTTTGTCGCAAAAAAGATATGTATCGCAATCTCGGATTATGACAAGTCGCATGCCTTGCTCGCAGATCATGACGATCGGCGGTCGCACTCGGATCATGGCGGTGAATTGTCGCGCACCCGATCAACGACATGAACATACACAGGCCACCTTCCTGTCGTTGACCAGGTGCGTGGCAGGTCGCCTGACACGAATTGGGAGTGCGACACGTTGCCTACCGTGGTTTGGGATAGCGACACATCGCTTTCCACGACAAAATCGTGCGGTATAGATGTCATTTTTGTCACTTGTTGCGCAAGGTGACTAGTTTTGTTATTTTCGATAGGTTCGTGAGGCTAAACGTGTGGGAATAGGATCACAGGACAGGAGGTGTCTTCTTCTGTCTAACAGCATGTTTGGTAGGACTCCGCTCCTTAATTTTTAGCTCATAACTCCTGACTCTCAAAGGAACCACTCCTCTGATAATCTAAAGCTGGCTGACGAAAGTTTTTGGTAGGAGGTTAGCTTCTAAAACTCTGAAAGTGAGGATTTGAGGCAAAAATATTATGATACCCATATTTTTAACACTTAGTCTATTTGTATCGCACTCCTTTCTATTTGTACACAAATTTAAGAAATTTCTTTACATTTTTTTGGGACAGATCGACACTAGTACTACTAGTACTCACATATAACAGGACTAAAAAAAGTACTAGTATTCATCCTAAAATGACCAGGTGCTTCATAACACACTACAAGGTGCTTGATATCACACTACAAGGTGCTTGATTATTACCGAGTTGGCTCATTCATCCATTAATTACAAGAACAAAGCTACGAGTTCATCTCACAATTGATACAAAATTTTATCTCACAAATTGATACAGAAGCACATGCGGGATTACAGAGAAAGACAAAAAACAAAACAAAATTACATCTTTGAACTTTTGTTTCATCTACAATTAAAAAGAAAACATGAGTATCAATTACTGTATATTACGTTAATATTACTACCATATAAATTTTACTGCAATTGTTGAATGTGTTTACTATATGGTGCTAGTAACTTTACTATTACCCATTTAGTTTCTTAATTGGTGTAAGTCTTACTTGGTTTACCATCTTGTGAGTGTGTTTTTATTATCAATAGGCGTGCGATCGACGGTTCTATTAATCGTCACCCAAACGATCTCTTAAGCGCATCAACGCCGCTTCGGCTCCCGATGCGTCTCTTCGTCTCACGCGCGGACGTTACTCCTTGTTTTGCAAAAAAAAAAAAAAATCATCCGTCACCAAAGATGAATCCCCACATCACCATACTATCTTCACCCCCAACACATACGAATATAAAATTGAAAAAATGGCTCCCCACTCTTCTTCCCTGTCACCGGCATTAATGGCCTACCTAACCATTTTGTACGAGCACCTCTCTGGCCATACGCTGGCGAATGCTGCGGAAGGACACTGTGCTAACAGTGTCCTCCATCCTCTGCCAGTGGTTATGCTGGGGCACGTGACGGCGACATTCCGACGTCTGGACGTCCTCCTCCACCACGTCTTCCGGGTGATCTCCAGCTTCTAACGAGCTAACCTCGCCATTCACGTAGTCCTCCAGAACGATGTTGCACGTCTTCAAGAGGATTACCATTGCTTCAACTGCTACATCGAGGCGACAGGCGGCCGAGTCTACCAAGTCAAGACCCCTCAAGCAAGAGAAGAGAGCATGTGGACGCAATTCGACTTGATTCTTCAACCAGGGCATCTTTTGGCGACTCTCAAATGAGCGCATCAATGGGTGAACGTGTTTCGGGTTGTCTACGCTGATCCTGAACCCTCCGATGCCGACAATGTCGCCTACGAATTTTTGAAGATGCAGATAACAAACTTGATTACTTAGGTTTCTACTTTTTTTAATCTTTGTAGGAAGCGACTGGCCACACTGTTTGGCCATATATAAATACAAAATGAAATATTCGATTTGAACTTGTATTTATTGTCTATGTTGAACATGTTTACTAAATGACGTGTTTTATATTACTGCCGTCACGATATACAGTCTCGGTGTAACGTTACGACGACATCAACTACCGATGGAAAAAAATCATACATATTACTTGTGAATACGTTCACTTTTACTATTCTATGAACGGCCATTTACTTCATTGGAACTACTGAGTAAAAAAACTAACACAATTACCTTACATATAGCTAAGGTTTACTATCCCAACACAAACTGTTTACTCTAAAAAATGAGATAGCAAACAACGGTGGTAAAAATGGGAAGCCGATTACTGTGTACGCCATTATGTTTTACTAACGGACGTACGAGCTCGGTGGTAAAACACGCGCGCGTTGAGATTAGCGGTAAAAGTCTCGGTATTGCCTAATCTGACAGTAAAAACTAATATCAAAGTGATTAGCAGTGAAATTGACAGTAAAATAAAAAGATCGTGCGCACCTAAATCGGCAGGAAAAAAACTGTTACTCCCGCAATTGACGGTAAAACCAAAATCATTGGTACGCCGCGGATCGAATAGTAATTGATAGTAAAGTTACTCCGGGGGGCCATTGGAATGGTGATGACAAAACTACCAGTAGGCACATGTGTACCCGACCTATTTTAACTGCCAACTCACCTAGTGTTTACTGTTCTCTTGCCCGTTTACTGTGTGCAACGCGGTTTACTGTTTTTTCTGAGTTGTATTACTGTAAGCGACATGAATTGTTACTTCCATAGTTATCAATCTAATTACTGATCCTATTGACGCATTTTACTTGACACCAAAATGAGTTTTACTATACGACAAACTTGTCGATATGACCACTCGATCACCATTCGTTCGGACAAAAAAACTCTCCCGCATGTCCTTGCGTGGCGCCAACAATAAAAAAGCACGGGTGATCCCATACATCCCACTAAACGCGCTCCTCACGTGACTGATCGTAAAATCTGCCCCACCTCCCCTCCCCACGTTCGCCCGATCATTATCGCTCCCCCCTCGGCCACCCCAACGATCTCATGCAGGTCTGGCCCGATGGGACAACTGAGATGTACCGACACCCCACCTTACTGATAGAGGCTATGGGTGTAGTGAGATCAGGGTACAGATCGAGTCTTGCGTGCGATAGAGCCATGGAGGTCCTAACGGCGCTTAGGATGCAGCTTGATATCGTACCCAACAACATTGGTCTAGTGGTTAACGAGACCGCTGAGCCTGATGAAGCTAACAACGATACGATAAATCCATCAGTGTCTCCTCTGTCACAAACCAAAGGTCTCAAGCAAGCCAATGACGAACTAGAGCAACGTTCTGCACCGGTGGGGAAGAAGATGATAAGGCGCAAAGATATCTTGGCCCGAAAGACGGTCTATGAGATTAATCGCCAACGCTACCCCAAAACTCCTCATCCAGAGGGCGAGGGGCAGCGGTGGTGTGGGCGGCGGCAAGGAGGGGAAGTAGAGGGCAAGGGAGAGGAAGGTCCGGTACACGCCGCCGGCTAATTCATGACTACAAATAAGAAGAGGACGATGTTGAAGACAGTCTCAACGCAGGGTCGGATGGCAGCGATACGTGCTGAATAGCCATATTTTTTACTTTCATATAGTAACACATTTACTGCCTTATCTTATGTGTGATATTGTGTTACATCTGCCAACTGGAAACAGAGCGTGCTATTCGGCTCACGTTGCACGTTTTTTTTCCTATTCTATACAAAGTCTATTAGTATAATATCATGTGGTATTATTGCTTGTTTTTACTGTGTTCATATTAGTCTATTACTGTCTTTCGCGTAGCGGTTACTTTTGTTTATTTGCTCGGAGAAAGAACGCAATAATCAGTGGCGTCGTCTTTGTGTACTGATATGTTGTAGATGTTTTACTGTATACTGGCAATAACATTACTAACATTTGTTCTTGTTTAGAATTACTATGTGTGTGAAAAGAATTTACTTTTAAAATGTAACAATGTCGCTTCGTCTCCCAATGCGTCTCTTCATCTCCCCCAAACGACTTATAAATATGTACATCAACTTGTGAAGGTTGAATTTCACACAAACCTGAGCCTCCCCCACTAAAAAAACTCCAAAACACACACTCAAACTCAAAAACACAAACACAAAACGGAGAAAATTGACTTCAAACTCTTCTTCCACTCCCTTGCAAACGATGGTTCTATCCTATTTATCACTCATATACGAGCAGCTATCTGGGCGAAGCCTGATCAAGGCTGGGGACCATGATTATGTTCGCGACCTCCTCTGTGACCCGTCCCCGTGTCTATCGAAGAGGGTAGCTGCCATCATTCACATGTTGCATCTCCTGCTTAGTCAGACCAATATCCTTGTGTTCGACGTCTGGCGAACCAACCTCATCTTGGAGATCGTGCTCTCGAGCTACGTGGATCGTGTCAAAGTGTCGATCCAGAGGCTCGATGACTACATCGACAGGCAAAACGCAAAAAATGACCTCGCCGAGACCGTGAAAGAAAAGAGCCACCTTATTTGGACTATCGTCCACACGCTTCCTTCGTGTGATCAGCGCGAAGCTCGACTCATCGCCGTGAAGGAGTAGGTGGAGACGTTTCTCCACATATTCCCTGATCTAGCCCACGCCAAAGTCCACGAACGGGCTTACGAACACCCAGGGGCTGCGATATAGTCCTGCCTTGGCCACTAGGGCCCTTTTCTATTTCCCTTTTCCCCCCCTTCTTTTCTTATTATCGTGCAATGTAAAAAAATGCGACTGACCACACTATTTGGCCGAACCCCTGAAAATATATTTCAGAAGTTTCATTTTCACTTGTTGCTGTTATGTATAATTACAATTACTGTAATGTTTGCTTCGTTTTACTATCTAAAATATAAATGGATAAAGAAGAAAAAAAACATTTACTGTTTTGTACTCTCTATTTTGTCGTTTCATGTATGCACTTTTACTGTCAAACTAACTTCGATGTACTACCCATTGAACATTACTCTAAGATGGTATGAGAGAGCTCTTTTACTACAAGATGCACATGAAAATATTGACCTCCGTTTTTTTGGAATTATTGTATCTGTAACATAAATTTATGGTAGCGCGCTTTTAGTTTACTACGTACGAAAAAACTCGCTAAGCATTAATTTTATTAATCGTATGTGGTGACCCGATAAAAAATGTATGTGATTCGGGAGTAAAACACATTATAACTTTACTGACATATCTGTTATGTTTTACTATTCAAACATAAGATCTTGAAAAAATCGCATGCCACAAAATAGGCAGTAAAAATGATTCACGAATTACTGTCACGTCTCATATTAATAACCGAAGCAACGAGTCGAGTCGGACATTTATAGAAAGACGTTTATATATATATATATATATATATATATATATATATATATATATATATATATATATATATATATATATATATATATATATATATATATATATATATAAAGAGAGAGAGAGAGAGAGAGCATGCACACTATTCTATAGCCGAGCGTAGAATAGTTATTTTATGCCTAGCCACTGTGCGATGCTGACCTAGGCTAGGTGTGACAATGCGCGCGAGCAAATAATATGAGACGTGAAATAATATGAGACGCGGCACTCGATTTTGACGGTAAATAATATGAGACGTGGACGTGACAGTAATTCGTGGATCATTTTACTGACTTCTTTTTTCGGCACGCTACTTTTTTCGAGCTTGTATGTTTGACAAAAAAACATAACAGTAAGACATTAAAGTTGTTATGTGTTTTACTGCCTTTATTGTGTCATGTGACTTTTCGTGCTCGTACGTTTTAATAGTAAAACACGATGGGTAAGATAGTAAAGTTGTTATGTGTTTACTGTCGAATCACGGTGAGGATTTTGTTTTTTACACTCAAACAGTAAATTTAAGCAACACAATGCAACAAAATTATACGTACAAAGCAGTAACAAATAAAGATGAGATCTTTTTTTACATATATTATGGGTGATTCGGTCAAATACTGTGGTCGATTGCTTTTGTTTTTATGTACATTGCATTATCTAATACGAAAAGAAGGAAGGCCCTAATGGCTAATGTAGGACCTTAACACAATCCTCAAGCGTCCATACGCTTGCTTGTGGGCTTCGACGGGAATGGGATCTGGGTATATGTGGAGGAACGACTCCACCAGATCCTTTGCGGCAGTGAGTCGAGCTTGGAGCTATTGGTATTCAGGGTACTTGTCGGCCATGTGCCAGAGGATATCTTCAGCCTCTTCCACGCTATCGGTATCGTTGACCCTCGCGCTCAGCTCGTCGATGTATCCATCTGTAACACCCCAAAAGTTCCCAAACGCAAAAATATGGGATTTTTAAAAACTTTTTTGCATGCTATTCGTTATTACCTTGAATGCATATTTTTGGGGAATTATTTAAACTGCATTTTCCTTTTTGCCGACACAAGTGATGAAAAACATAAACCCTAAATGCAAAAACCCCAGAAACATAAATTGTAAAAAAAAGCAAAAGAATCAGATACAAATAAATTGTCACAACAAAGCTAAATTTAAACTTCCAAAATGAGAGGACACCCTAAAGAAATCTAGCCATGGAGTTATTGTTTCTCCCTTTCTCTATTTTCTTTTGTTCATTTCTTTCCCTATCTTATTGTTCCTTTGGCCAAGCCAGTCTGAACCACACTTGTTGCAGCCGAACCGCTTCGGTCAACCATCGTAGCACAGCCATCTTTCTTCTCTGCCGATTGCATTGCTGCTTCTCTCCCCTGGCGTCAACCGTTCTGGAACTTTGCTCCATGTAGCAGCCATGCAGCCGAAGTTCTGTCACTCGTCGTCGCTCAGCCATCGCTCAACAAGCACTGTGCTGCCCAACCCTATCATGTTCACTGCCGAACTCAGTCACACTCTCAGTCAAGTCCACTACTAAGTTTCCTCCGAGTGCGTTGCCGACCTCATTGCAATCTTCGCCACATTGCTTATAAAGAGTTTGCCAGGAGCTCTCTATCTCCTCTTCTCGCCACCCCAGCCACCTTCTCTTCTTTCCACCTCCACTGAGCCCAAGAAGCCAATCGCGTAGAGCTCCAGTGTCGGCCACCGAGCCACCAAAGCCGCCAATGTCTCCTCGCTGCTCCGGTGAACTCCGTCGCCGGCCGACTGCATCACAACATGTTCTAGGCTCCAAGGAAGTCTAGCCCTCAACCAATTTCAGCTTTTGTTCACCAGAGAGCCACACGACGCCTTCTTCTCCGATTCCGGCCGAAAATGCCACCGCGACTGCTATCCCTTCTCAATTCTCAAGTGATCCATTCTTTGATTCCTCACTACTAAAGCATCCCCTCACTCCTCTCATCCTCCCCAAATCCCTAATTGAAGCTCCCCCTCAGCAGGTTGCCGCCTCCACGACACCTCCGTCGCGCCGCCTAGGTTCACCGCCGCCAGCCCAACTCAACCGCCCTCGGCTCCCTCTGATCGTACCGGTGAATTTCCCGTAGCCCCCTGAAGCTCGTGCGCACACGCCCTTTCCCTTTCTCTCCCTCCGGTGCCGTCGCCCTGTTTCCTCCCCTCTCGCGTCACATGGCATCTCGCTTGACCCAAGACTGATCCACCTCTGTCAGATCACCACCACCCATGAGCTTGTCTTGCCATGGGCGTTCCATTTTTCCCCTTAGTGACCACCGCCGCCATCTCCATCACCGGCATCGAGTGCCGCTCTTGCCGCCTCCCCTGGTCCTCTGTTCTACTGCCCTACCTTCCTTGTCTCTGTGTCAGTGACAGGTGGGTCCCCTTTGTAAGATCTCTGCATGTTGCTCTTTGGAGATGAATGAATGACATATGGCCCCACCTAGTTAAATGACTAATCTAGATTAGTTAGTAGGATGATTAGTTGAGGGTGTTTACTTAACAATTTACAATATCAATTGTGTTAATCGGTGGTCAAATAGGGTAATTAGGGGTTCAACACAAGTGCTCAATGAGCATTGCCATTTAAGTGTGCAAGGCCAACTTAGTTAAGGATAATCAGCATGCTATTTTAGTAAAGTAAAAACAGTGTCAAATGATCTATGGACCATACCAAGCAAGGTCTAGTTAAATATACTCAATGACAGCAGGCCCTAGTCCACTATAAGCAGTAATAATGGAATGATCAAATGATTGATTTAGGACTTTGAGGGTTAACAAGAAATGATCAAGTAAATTGTTATCGTATAACTTGCAAAGTCAAATCGATAATCATTATCTGAAAATGTTAGTGAATGAGACACAATGTAGAATGACCAGTAGACCTACTGAGTTAGGTTAGTAGTGAGTTAGCGAGTTGTCTGTTAGCTAAACAGTGATTAGTTACAAGGACTAAACTTAAGTGGATAATAGAATGATTAGTGTTAAGCAAGGGTTATGGTGGATTGTCGATGTAGGTTACAATTGTCGTGCACTTTCTTTAACTAAACCAAATAGTGAATCAGTCAGATGGATGCTTCGAGTATGTACCTACCATTAGCAAGTAAAACACAATATCAGGCAACCAGTGATCAACACCAGTTAGTGTTTAGTCAGAATAACACAGTTAGTCGAACCCAACAAATGATAGGTCAAACCCTAAGCGAGAGATCGCGTAGTAAAGTAAACTAAAGGATAAAACTAAAGTAATCAACATGGATAGGTAGAACCGAAGCTGATATAGTCGTTTTTAGGCGTACACATGCACACGTGATTTAGTGACCATTAGGCCTTAGGCCATTGTCATACAATGATAAATGATAGTAATCAAGCCAATAGGGTAATCACTGAACAAGGAATAGGTAGATGGAAACGCATAGGCCTTACCTAGGGAGTGAATGGCTATTTGCTTAACTAGAAGTAGTCATCAGCAGATGTCATGACTAAGAATCAACCTAGTATAATAAGTTTACTTTAGTCTATGCTAGGCCACACAAGTAACAAAGCTAGCTAAAGATCATCACAACGATGAATCCAACCCACAGACGCAACTAAAGACATAAGGCTGAGGTCCAGCCAATGCTTGGAAGCTTCGGCTAAAGCTCATAGGACTTTCTTGATAAATATAAAATAATAAAAGGAATCATTAAGTGAACCATATCCCATGTGTCAGTGAGACTCATGTCTACTCAGAGCGAACCCCGCACTTATGCATAGGTCTCATCTGACTATCATGGAACTTCCTCAGTAAATAGGAAGTAATGACTAAAATAATCATTAGAGCGGCTAAGCCGCGTGAGCAGCGGTGGTATGTTCTCGGGTGGATGATAGTAGTTCCACCATCAATCAACATCGTGTAAACCCTAGCTATCATACACTGCTATTCGTTCCAGTAGTCGGACGATTCATGATCCGGAGGTGGATTAGAGAGTTCAACCTAACTAGGTAATATCTCTCATCTAGGTAACCAATGAGGAATATTCATATGAATATTATCTCCATCCCATTGGAGTCCTAACTCCTTTGAACCAGCGGAATTCTCAAGAGCTCAATCCCTCTCGCCCTCACTCCAGATCAAATGATTACCTAACCCTAAGTCTGACTATCAACCCAAAACCCTAACACTAGACCAAACTAATATAGTTTGGATCTATCTACTTTGCTCTGAAGTATTTCCTTCATTCCAAACCTCCCGGAATGCACTTCATTCCATCTGAAGTATTTCCTTCATCAACTTCCTTAGATATACTTCATCTGCAGTATTTCCTTCATCAACTCCAGATGAGTATGTTTTGATCTTATCCAAAGTACCCCCTTCTTTTAAGATGCCAATGAGTATGTTTAGTTTTGTTTGAAGTGTTTTCCTTCTTCAAACACACCTAGGCTTGTTTACTTTTATCTGAAGTGTTTCATTTGGTTTGAATATGTTTTTATTGGATCTCATTTGGTTACTTTCATATGCTCTTTGGTTCAATCGTATTATGCGTAATTAGACTCTGAAGCCATGAAGGAACAACAGTCCCAACAAGAACGAGGTCATGATAAAGATTAATAGAACAGGAACGAGACCAAGGTTATCAGAATATTGAGCATTATTAGAATATTGAGCAAGGCAATTATCAGAATATTGAGCAAGGTGATTATTAGAATATTGAGCCTTATCAGAACATTGAGCAAGACGAGTCAACACTTTGAACATGTTACACCTACTTTTAAAATGTGATTATATTTCTTGAAATTATGAAATTGCATTGCTATGATTTATACAACTATGTTGGTCTAGCGCATAGTTAATACCTTAATGATATTTGAATATAACTTTCCCATCCTTGAATTTGGACACTATCCCTTTGCCACCCCAGAACTAATGGTATACATACTAGTTGATAAGTCTGTATCTAAGTGTCATGCTTAGCCTTACTCAGATACAATGACATGTGGGCAATGATTTGCCCCGACATCATTTAAAACTTGGAATTGGATTTGGGCAGTCGAGGCTGGAGCCTGGCTGGTATTTTGAAAAGGAAAAGGGATTTCAAATGGGAAAACCCGGAAACTGTTTTAAACTTGGGCGTGTGAAAAGAGTGGTGAATGCGTATGGGAGTACGCCAAGATGGGATAAAAAGTCGGGTTGGAACCCGAGGATTTGAGTTGTCCTGGTTGGAGTCAGTGGAAAGTATTGGGTGCATACAGTCGTGGGATTTGCAAGGTGGATGCGGCTCGGGATTAGCGGACGGGTACAACCTAGGAATTGGCGGGGGAATGCGCCCTGGGGCTCAAGGGTGGTTCAATCTCAGGATTCGAGGGTTGGCAACCTTGGATTCGAGGGTGGTCCTGGCTGCGAGGCAGGGGGATTGTGACCTAAGTTTCATGAGGGGTGCAGCCTAAGTTTTGCCAGGTGGTGCAGCCAGATAGTCGCCAAAGGCATTCAGCCCGGAATTTCAGGTGTAGGCCGGCCAGAATTGTTAGGTGGTTGCAACCTTGGGATCGCTGGATGGATGTAGCCCTGGAAATTGATATAGATGGGATTGGAGCCCAATGATTGGAAATATGAGATTGGGGCTGAGTGATTGAAAATATTGGGTTGGAACACAGAGGTTTGAGATGGCCTGGTCGAGGACCAGTGAGAAGTACGGGATGTGACCTGAGAAAATAATATGAGCATTAGGTGGATGGAGCCACTCAATGATATAGAAGGTTGGAACCTCCACTAGTACTTTACAACAAAACTCATTTTTATCAAAAACTTGTGTTAGTTAAAATGCTAAGTTTCAGTAATTTGCTACTACATAAACTAATTCAAACTTAGCTTTGTGAAAATAAAAGAACCATGAACCTCCCTTGATCAGCCTTGCATATTATATAACTGCATTCTGTGTGTTGGCTCGCGAGTACGGTTGTATACTCATGCTCGCTTTATATATTATTTTAGTCAGTAAGCATAAAAGAAGAAGGTTATGTGGGCACTTATGAGCATTCGTCAAGACCGAAGAACAAGAAGGCCAAGAACTAGGTCACGGGCCCCCAATAGATTAGCGGTGGGTATATCGTGAGGGTTCCACATGTTATATCTCAATTCCACTTCCGTTGTTGATTCTTTAAAGGTATTTGGCCTGATCGGCCATTATGCAACGCCTTAAGGTATATTTACGCTTTGTTTATTATTATGCAATAGCTTTACCTTTTCATGATATGTGTTGATATCCAATAATGTAACTGTGAGCACTAGCTACTGATCCATGGACTAGTGCTGTGAACACAGAGGATTCCAAGTTAAAAATTTGGGGTTCGACACCATCATACATTCGGATCAACTCTTCGACGTGATCCACGTAGTTGGTGAGCATGACCTCGAGCACGAGGTTTGCCCACCGAACGTCGGAGACCAAACCATTGGTTTGGCTGAGGAGGAGGTGCAGTCTGCGGATGATCGGAGACACAATATCCGGGAGATAGAGGGTGGAGATTGGAGGAGGTCCCAGACTACATAATGGTTAGTAGCATCGCTAAGGGTCCGACCAGACAGGTGATTGCATACAAGGGTGAGGTAGGCCAGAACTACCGTGGGCAGTTGAGATGAACAAGACCGTGAAGACATTTTTGTTTACTTGTTTGTGTGGAAAATAATATGGGGCCTTTGTGTGTTTCTTGGTTAGCGGATGTCCATCCTTATAAGTCGTAATGGGGGGAGACGAAGAGACGCATCGGGCAGTCCGAGTGGCACCGCACATTTTTGTTTTGGAGACGAAAAGATGCATTGTTCCTCATGTAGTACAGTAAAATATAGGCCCCAATGTAGTACAACATGCTACGCATGCAGTAATTCCAAACAAAGTAGAAGTTCAGTAATTGCTTGCGCATTTTACAGTAAAAGAGCTATCACATATCATTCCTGTAGTAAATGTCGAGCGGGCACTACAACGCAAATTAGTGTGACAGTAAAAGCGTATACAGGAAGAGGTAAAATGATCATTTATAAAGTAGTAATTCTGTATTTTTTATCATGTTTTCAATGTTATCGTACCCCCTTTGTTTTTAGCCAGTAAAATAAAGGAATTATGGTAGCAATGTTATATGTACATAACAGTAAACAACAGGAGATAAAAATTCTTAAATATACTTCGGCCAAATAGCGTGGTCGGTCACATCTTCTTCTCTCTTTTTTACATTGCCTGATAATAACAAAAGAAGGGAAAAAGGGAAAAAGAAACGAGGCCCTAGTGGCCAAGACATGACCCTATCGCAGCCCTCAGTCGTTCGTAAGCCCGCTCGTGGAGTTCGCCGGGGCTGGATCTGCGAATACGTGGAGGTACGCCTTCACCTACTCCTTCACGGTGACAAGCTGAGCTTAGCATTGAGCGAGCGAAGGAAGTCTGTCGATGATAGTTCAGATGAGGACGTTCGTCTCTTCCACGGTCTTGGTGTCGTCAATTCTTTCGTTTTGCGTGTCGATGTAATCCTCGAGCCTCTGGATGGATGCCTTAACATGATCCACATAGCTTGTGAGCACGATCTCCAGGATGAGGTTGGTTCGTCGGACGTCGGACACAAGGACATTGGTCCGATTGAGCAGGATACGTAGTTGCGGATGATTGCAGCCTCCCTCTCCGGTAGACACGGGGGCAGAGCATGGAGCAGGTCGCAGACATAATCATGGTCTGCAGCCTCGATCAGCCCCCACCCCAGATAGCCGATCGTATACGAGCAATAGGTAGGTTAGAAATATCGTTTACAAGGGAGCAGATGATGTGTTTGGAGTTATTTTTGTTGCTTTTTGTGTGTGTTCAACATTTTTTTGGAGTTTTACTGTGGGTGAGGATTTGGGAGCATCGTGCGTACTCAACGCTACTCAAGTTGATGATACATTATATTTATAAGCCGTCTGGGGTGGAGACGAAGAGACGCATGGGGGAGACGAAACGACAATGTGTACGGTTTAAAAGGAAAACCTTTTTTTATGAATGCAGTAATTTAATATAAAAAATCTACGTCGGTAACGTTATTGGCATCATACAGTAAAATAGCTACCATCTATCAGTAGAACGAAGATGACCCATTGATCGTTGCATTCTTTTATCCGCAAAATAAAAAAACAGCAGTAACCGATTTTTTCAGAATATAATAATAGACTACCATCAACACAATAAAACAAAGCAGTAATACCACGTTATATTACAGTAAGAGAGTTCGAATATGAAGTAAAACATGGACAGTGAGCCGCAAAGACACAGTAAGCAACACCCTCATTATCTAACTTCATGCATACCTAGGGCACCATATGGTCGGGGACGTCCTCGTCACGTCCTTGTCCTAACATCAGTAAAACACAGTTAACACAGTAATATATACAACAAAAAACAAGTAAATAACTCTATATATAACAATAAAAATATTTGAAGAGTGCAAAACACAGTAAATGGACGACATACTGGTAGTAAAAGACGCACGCAAAGACCAGTAAAAATGCACGCAAAACACACATACATGGGTGTACGCCCAATTGGCGTCGGGTGTCCTCATCTTGCTCGGTGAAATAGAGGGGGGTGGCGTGAGGACCGATGCGTGGAGGAGAGGATCCCGATTGATGGGGGTTTCTGACCAGGGTACAACGTTTACGATGGCGAGCCATCTGCGTGAGAGAAACTGGGTTGTCCATTGTTACCGGGCATGGCGATAAATGTCCGGGGTGCAGATGCGCTAGAGGAAGATCCGACAGACACTGGCGACGGAGAACGAGCATCGTCGAGCTAGGTTCCTCTGAGCCTGCGGGGTGGACGTCCAGTAGTCATTATCGTCGGAAGGGATAGCTGGGGGTGGCGACGGGGGGTTTGACAGGCAATAATGACCGGGCGAACATGGGGAGGGGGAGGTAGGGGTTGATCTTATGATGCGCGTTTAGTGGGATGCATGGGATCGCCCGCCTTTTTTTCTATTGTTTGGCACCGCGGGAGGACATGCGGGAGCATTTTTTTTGGCCGAACGGGGTCGAGTGGTCATATCGATAAGGTTGTCTTATAGTAAAACTCACTTTTATGTGAAGTAAAACTAAGTCAATAGGTTCAACAATTAGATACATATCCACACCAGTAAAAATTCACGCACTTACAATAATTCAGCCGGGAAAAAAATAAATATAGTTGCACACAGTAAATGGGCGAGAGGATAGTAACAATAAGTGAGTCGGTAGTAAAAATAGGCTGGGTACACGTGAGTCTACCGATAGTTTCTAGTTACCACCGCACCGGTGATTCTTTGGTTTTACTGTCGATTCCCGAAGTATCAGTTTTTTTACTGCCGATTTAGGTGACGTGCGATCTTCTTTTTACTGTCAATTTCACCGTCAATCGTTTTGATATCTTGTTTTACTGCCAGATTGGGCGATACCGAGACTTTTACCGCTGATCTTAACGCACGCGCGTGTTTTACCGCCGATCACATGCGGGAGCGCGCGAGTGTGTGTGTGTCACACACACACATATATACATACATACATACATACATACATACATACATACATACATACATACATACATACATACATACATACATACATACATACATACATACATACATACATATATATATATATGTATGTGTGTGTGTGTATATATATTGTATGTATGTATGCTATGCATGTGTGTGTATTATGTATATGTACGTATACACACACATGAATAGCGCTTCATGTATTTGAATAACTATTATGTCTTTTGCTTGTCGCATTACGATTACCCGCGCTAGCACCCGCGCCTCTCTCGTGGGATCGATAGTAAAACACATGTGCGTGCGTTGCAATCGGCGTTAAAAGTCTCGGTATCGTCCAATCTGACAGTAAATCCCACGCGTATCCTTGTTTTGTACATGAATATTTCTTTTCTTATTTTAGCAATAACTTTTGATTGGAAGCTCCAATTCACGAACGGTTTACACCGGTAGCTTGGTGACGACGAGGGTAACATAATGATATAAGTCTCGTAAATAAAACCATCTTTATGCATTTACTAAAAAAGATTTACTGCATCGCTAAAAGAGATTTACTACCACCTTCACATGACTTTACTGTTATCTTCGCTAACTAGTACAAACAAGTAGACAACCAACTAGGATATAATTGGTTCCTTGTTTTGTACGTGAATGTGTCTTTATCTTGTTTTAACAATAACTTTTGATTGAAAGCTCCGATTCACGAACAGTTTTCACTTGTAGCTTGGTAACGACGAGGGTAACAGAATGATATAAGTATTGCAAATAAAAGCCACTCTGTGCATTTACTAAAGAAGATTTGCTGCATCGCTAAAAGAGATTTACTACAGCCTCCACATGACTTTACTGCTCTGTTATAAAAAGATTTATTGCAATCTCCACATGACTTTACTACTCTGTTACAAAAAAGATTTACTAAAACATCCATGTGACTTTACTGCTCTGTTACAAAAAGATTTACTGCAACCTCCACATGACCTCATTGCCAAATTAGCCAACTAGTATAAATAAGTAGACAACCAACTAGCAAACAATTGGTTACTTATTTTGTACACGAATGTTTCTTTTCTTGTTTTCATAATAATTTTTGATTGGAAGCTCTGACTCACGAATGATTTTTACCTGTAGCTTGGTGACGACAAAGGGTAACAGAATGATATAAGTCTTGCAAATAAAAACATCTCTGTGCGTTTAGGCAAAAAGATTTATTGCATCGCTAAAAGAGATTTGCTACAGCCTCCACATGACTTTACTGTCATCTTAGCCAACTATTACAGACAAGTAGACAACTAACTAGCAAACAACCAGTTCCTTGTTTTGTACATGAATGATTCTTTTCTTGTTTTCGCAAATAACTTTTGATTGGAAGCTCCGATTCACGAACGGTTTTTACCGGTACCTTGGTGACAACGAAGGTAACAGCATGATATAAGTCTCAGAAATAAAAATCTCTCTGTGCGTTTACTAAAGAAGATTTACTGCATCACTAAAAGATATTTACTACAGCCTTCGCATGACTTTACTGCTCTGTTACAAAAATATTTACTGCAACCTCCACATGACTTTACTGCTCTGTTACAAAAAGATTTACTGCAACCTTCACATAACTTTATTGCCATATTAGCCACTAGTACAGACAAGTAGACAACCAACTAGCAAATAATCAGTTACTTGTTTTGTACATGAATGTTTCTTTTCTTGTTTTCGTAATAACTTTTGATTGAAAGCTCTGACTCACGAACAGTTTTCACCGGTAACTTAATGACAACGAGGGCAACATAATGATATAAGTCTCGCAAATAAAAACCTCTCTGTGCGTTTATTAAAAAAGATTTATTGAATCACTAAAAGAGATTTACTACAACCTCCAAATGACTTTACTATCATCTGAGCCAACTAGTACAGACAAGTAGACAACTAACTAGCAAATAACCAGTTTATTGTTTTGTACATAAATGTTTCTTTTCTTATTTTCGCAAATAAATTTTGATTGGAAGCTCCGATTGACGAACAGTTTTCATCGGTAGCTTGGTGACGACGAGGGTAACAAAATGATATAAGTCTCGGAAATAAAAAACCTCTCTATCCGTTTAGTAAAGAAGATTTGTTGCATCGCTAAAAGAGATTTACTACAGCCTTCATATGAGTTTACTGCTCTGTTACAAAAAGATTTACTGCAATCTCCACATGACTTTAATACTCTGTTACAAAAAAGATTTATTAAAATCTCCATGTGACTTTACCGCTCTGTTACAAAAAGATTTACTACAATCTTCACATAACTTTATTGCCATATTAGCCAACTAGTACAGACAAGTAGACAACTAACTAGAAAAAAATTGGTTTCTTGTTTTGTACATGAATGTTTTTTTTTCATGTTTTCATAAATAACTTTTGATTGGAAGCTCTGATTCACTAACAGTTTTCACTCATAGCTTAGTGACGACGATGGTAACAGAATGGTATAAGTCTCAGAAATAAAAAACCACTCTGTGCATTTACTAAAGAAGATTTGTTGCATTGCTAAAAGATATTTACTACGGCCTACACATGACTTTACTGCTCTGTTACAAAAAGATTTACTACAAGCTCCACATGACTTTACTGCTCTGTTACTAAAAAGATTTACTAAAACCTCTATGTGACTTTACTGCTCTGTTACAAAAAGATTTACTAAAACCTCGACATGACTTTATTACCATCTTAACTAACTAGTACAAACAAATAGACAACCAGCTAGCAAACAATCGGTTACTTGTTTTGTATATGAATGTTTTTTCTCTTATTTTCGCAATAACTTTTGATTGGAAGCTCTGATTTACGAACGGTTTTCACTGATAACTTGGTGACGACGAGGGTAACAGAATGATGTAAATCTTGCAAATAAAAAGCTCTTTATGCGTTTACTTTTTTTTTGCTGCACCGCTAAAAGAGAATTACCGTAACCTCCACATAACTTTACTTCTCTGTTACAAAAAAAAAATAATGGACACTAATTGTAGTTTACTAGCACATCCAGCTATGCACGTATGAAACAATCGTAAAAAAATATAAATGTGATAATACGTGCTGCAGTAAAATTGCTATCACAATTACTTTCAACATCATCATAGTGTGTACTGAACACGTGACGTCATGCGTGAGGGATCATCATGCGTGAGGGATCGTGGGTTAGTCGGCCAAAATGACCTGTTCGGCGCTCCATACGGGCGTCGAGGTCGGCGTGCGGTGGGCTTGCCTGACTGTAATTCTGGCACGGAAAAAACTCCATAATTTCAAACAATGCCATCTCTGGTTTATACCCACAATTTGGTTCCAACTTCCCATTCCAAAACCAACACCAACATGGAGTTAGATAGATTTCAAACAAGAACCCTACCAGAATAAATGCTCCCTTGGTGGAGTTTGACATCAGATTCGAGCTAAGCTAAAAACGACGAAACGAGGCGAAATTGAGCAAACGCTCGCAAACTCCACGAAGGGAAAGTCAATCTTGGGAATCAAACGGACTCCCAAGATAGTTGTAGCTAATGGTGATCTGCAACTACAGCTGCTGCACTTCACACGTGCAATGATCGCATCAATATGGGCTCTGACAGTGCTGCTCTCGAGATAGGAAAAATGATTAGCAGCTGCCATGTTTTCTTTCCCTGGCAAAGTTAGCAGCAGATCTCACTCTCACTCTCTCACCACTAGGAGTGCAAATGGAGTGGATACGATCGGATATCGCTTATCTCGTATTTTTTTTCATATTTTTTCTCGGATTTATAATCGGACACGGACAGTGCCGGATACGAATACGAATGTGGATAGTCTCGGTCACGAATACAGAGCGAATACATGCCGAACCGAATATAGATTTTCTCGGTCACGAATACTTATCCGGATATTGTGCGAAAACATAAACCATATATATCACACAAATAAATATCAATCAACCATACTACATGTCCAAAATGCAACTAGATTAGTAGTTTAACAAACAAAATTAAATATATCACACGATAACATAGGCTATTTAAGCAAGTATGTGAAGACCGTACTACCTCCCCCGTCTGTGACCCCGCGTTATGGGAACTACAGTTGAGGACAGAGGAACTAAAACGACATAGTATAGACTTAATTAGAATCTATCTTCTCATCTTTCAGCGAAGAGCATACAGGATAGAAAGAGGCCAATTGATCAATGAAACATAAGCTAAGCTACAAGAGTATACCTTGACAATGTCATCAGTTGGGTGGGTCTCTGCTACATCACACAACTTCCCAACAATACAAGAAGACAAATATTTCCCATCTGCTGTTCCATACTCTCCCAATACCCAACATATTATCTTAAAGTAAAACGAAACAATATAATTTAACCCAAAAAACTTGCTATGGGATAGGAATGAAAGAGAAAATATGTAACTACCTGCAAAAACAAAGAAGGAAGCTTTAGCTCCCCCACAATCCGAAGATAGGAATCTACCTATTTAAAAAAAACAAAAATGAGTTATGCTAATAGATCAAATAATGAAAAAGTTAAAAATAAAAAATCAAGCACCCGATCTAAGGACAGGGGCACGGACTGAGGCGCGCACCAACAAAGGTGATTTTCCTAGGGAGGGCCATCCTGGGGGAGTATTGGGTAGGTCGGGGGGTATAGACTTCAATGACTAAGATTGCCTCCTTGATCAACAGTTTATACTTTATACCTCATACGGATCAGTAATGGCACAGTTATCAGTTATTCACAACGACATCACCTAAAGACGGCAATTTCCCCCCAACAAAATGGGAACAAATATCTATGAAAAAAGCAACGAGCATGCACAAATAAGAAAGTACATACCAGCTAGTTGATTGCTTTGGTATCTTCTCCTAATGATAGACGATAAGCAGCAACATCACTGTACTCTGAACATTAAAGTCCAAATCTTATATGACAATAAACAACTCTAGAAAAAACTCGATATTAATTAAGACAATGAGGGTTTTTTCCTGTATGGTATAGTATTTTTCTAAGAGCGGAGAAACAAGGAAAATATATGTTGTCGGTGCCATCAGCCCATCAGCAGCACCAAAATTAGGCAGAATAATGTACTACAAAGCATCAACAACATGAAAGACATTATCATGCTGCATACCGATAGGAATGTTAGTTGCATATCTTTCACTTGACAGGAGCAGAGCTAATCCCTGCACATCCGGTTGCTCATCCTGGAGTATAAAATATAACTAATCAATGTGAAAGCTAAGGATCAAGCAGAACAGAAAAATACAACTACACAAGTCACAAGAGATCAGAATTATGCAAGGGCCTGAAATCTGCACCCCTCCATAACACATTCCAACCTATAGGAAGAGAATAGCCACGTATAGCAGGCTACCTAAGTCCGTTTCTATGTAAGGTCAAAATGTGGTGACCAAACTAGAACTGGAAATGAGCATGGTTATACCTAGTCCACATCAGTTCCGATGAACCACCAAACTAACGTTCCCCATAACACAATTCAAGCCACTAAAATCCTGAGGCTCCACGTTTTTCCTACAGTCTAAATCAACAAAAACAACCAAACAGACAGTAAAGTTCATATAGGGGCTCGAAATTAAACAGATCTGGCAAAATTCAGAGCAACAGACCGCCAGTCAACACCTACACAACATGATCAGAGTTACGAAAGTGTGAAATGCACAACTCCAGACTCCTATATAACAATTGATTCTATCGCAAATAAGCTATCCATAGAACAATTCTATAATAGCAGAAACATATCAAGCATCAAATTTACAAAGCTTGGCATGCAACCAAGATTACGACAGGAAGAAGGGGAGACGTTGGGATGGTGTTTCATTACAGAGCAATAGGGGGGAGGGACTAGAGAGAGGGATTGAGGGGAGTAGTTTTACCTCAGTTCAGCGAAGAAAACCGACTGCAGCAGTCCACCCCAATCCCATTCCACATGCATGAGCACAAGGCAAAACCCACATCAGTGAGTGACTCAAGAACAAACCCTAAAATCCGCAAGTAAACCACCAACATCAAACATCAGTGGTTAAATCGAAGCACACATTTACACATTGAAAGTATCAGAGAACAAATCGTAAAGGGGGAAAGGGAAGCCATTAGCCTGTTGTGTAGAACAAGAGGAGCAAGGGCCGGTGGCCGTAGGCCGGGCCGGTCGAGCCACCGGCGCACCAAGGGAAGGGGGCACGACGGGCCGGGAGCACGAGGGCGAGCCCGAGTTGGAGCCGACCAGGGCGAACCGGGCGGCGCGGGCCGAGCCCTGGAGGACTGGGCGGGCCAAGCAGAGGGGCGAGCCGGGCAGGGGACTGGAGGTGGCGGCGCGGCCAATCGGGCGCTTGAGCGAGGAGAGGAGCGAGGGCGCGGCACAACCGTGGTGGCGGCGCCACGAGCGCAGAAGTAGCACGTAGGAAGGCCGAACGGCGAGGCCAAGCTGAGGGGGAGCACAGGTGCACTAGAGGCCGGAGGCGACGTCGGGTCGGAGGGGAGCCATAGGAGCGGTGCTAAGACCCGAGAACCACCATGAGCAATCAAGAAGAAATGGAGTAGGAGAAGGAGCACCAGGAGTTGAAGTCAAGAGATGAGGATTGTAGGTTATTAATCTAAGGCTAAACATGATCTAATGACATTAATCCTAGCTCGGTGATGAACACGTAGCATAATCCTTAGAGCGGAAGCGATAATTAACATACCTGTAACGTCCTGTTTTTCCTAAGAGTTCTTGCCGTTTTCAAAGCTAAAAGGAACCATTCGGTTTATTCGCCTGCTCAAGCTTAACTTGGGATTTTGGAAATTTGAGAGTTTAATCTGACCTAACCAAACCTCAACTAAGTCTTTTGGTTCATGTTCCTGGTCCTTTTGAGGTTCTTCGGTGCTCTCTGGTTTTAGCTCTCTCTTTTTTTGCGTGCTCTGAGTGTCTTTTGTTTTAGCCCTCTCTCTGGACCTCCTCTGAGTTTGGATTTTTCCATCTCTTTTAATCTAGATTCCCTTTGTTGGTTTGAATCTCTTTAAGGTTTAGACCTCCCTCCCTGTTTGAATTTATCTTTGGTTCTGACCTCTTTTCGTTTGGGTCACAACCACCCCGTGGTTCTCTGCCCGGGTTTGTGTTTCAAACCCTTTTGTTTTCCGTAGAGTCAAGCTAGGCTTAGTTTTCCCTGCACTGGATCTCCTTCTGCCCAGACCTCCTTTGTGGGTCTAGGACCTCCCCTTTGTTTGTTTGGACCTCCTCGTGTCCTTCAGGACCTCCCTGTGTCCTCTAGGACCCCCCTTGTTTGTTTGGACCTCCTCGTGTCCTTTAGGACCTCCCTGTGTCCTCTAGGACCTCCCCCTTGTTTGTTTGGACCTCCCTCGCGTCCGATCGAGTCTTCTATTTGATCTAGACCTCTATCGCTTATATATCGTTCGATTTGCGTTGGACGGTTTGATCTTGGTGAGATGTTCGGATGGTCCGAACGCCCCACTCCTCTAGAGCCATCCGATCCTTATTGGATGGTCCCGATCTGTCGGAGCGTTCGCTCGGTCCGAACGGCCCAATTGCCTTGCCCCGCCTGATTGAAATCTAACGGTCCTGCTCCATTGCGCTTTATCTCACGGTCGTGCAGGACCTCCCATTTGTTAGATCTGACCGTTAGGACCTCTCCTTTGGAGATCTTAACCGTTCAGACCTCTCCTTTGTTAGATCTTACCGTTAGGGCCTCCCCTCTGGAGATCTTAACTATTCAGACCTCCCCTTTGTTAGATCTGACCATTAGGACCTCCCCTTTGGAGATCTTAACCGTTCAGACGTCCCTTTGTTAGATCTGACCGTTAGGACCTCCCCTCTGGAGATCTTAACTGTTCAGACCTCTCCTTTGTTGGATCTGACCGTTAGGACCTCCCCTTTGGAGATCTTAACCGTTAGGACCTCCCCTTTGGAGATCTTAACCTTTCAGACCTCCCCTTTGTTAAATCTAATCGTTAGGACCTCCCCTCTAGAGATCTTAACCGTTCAGACCTCCCCTTTGTTGGATCTGACCGTTAGGACCTCCCCTTTGGAGATCTTAACTGTTCAGACCTCCCCTTTGTTAGATTTGACCGTCAGGACCTCTCCTTTGGAGATCTTAACCGTTCAGATCTCCCCTTTGTTAGAACTAACCATTAGGACCTCCCCTTTGGAGATCTTAACCGTTTAGACGGATCTGACCGTTAGGACCTCTCCTTTGAAGATCTTAACCGTTCAGACCTCCCCTTTGTTAGATCTGACCCTTAGGACCTCCCTTGAGAGATCTTGGCCCTCGGACCTCCTGTGAACTGTGGGCAGGTCTTTTGGACCTTCTGTCCTTATGACCTCCTCGTGTCTTTTGGACCTCCTGTCCTTAGGATCTCCTCGTGTCTTTTGGACCTCCCGTTCTCAGGACCTCCTCGTGTTTTTTGGACCTCCTATCCTCAGGACCTCCTCGTGTCTTTTGGACCTCCTATCCCCAGGACCTCCTTGTGTCTTTTGGACCTTCTGCCCTCAGGACCTCCTTGTGGTTAGGACCTCCATTAGAGGTCAGGACCCCTGGTCTTTTGCAAAGACCTCCCTTACAGCTGAGACCAACCCTTTGACTGGTTTGTTTTCTTGAGTTTGACTGGCCCCACTTGTCAGCCTTGCTCTGTGCGCATTTAATGGTCGTTGTATCACATTAAATGCAGTCACATCTGGGGTACTTCTTTTTATTCTTTTGGTGACCTTCCCCGTCCTAACCTTGTCCTAGCTACCACCGATCATTGACACGTTTTACTCTAACCATTGCTGTTTCTCCAGCAGCTCCGGCTATAAATAGCCTGGGCATGCCTCCCTTTGTCACCTTTTTGCTCATTCCCAATCTCCTTGCACTTGCCTGGTTCTCTCCACGTTTAGGACCTCCCCAAGGAGCTCCCGAGGCTGTGCTGAGCCTTTGCTTTCTGGTTTTAGCTGAGTTGATTTGAGCTTTCTTTTTAAGTCTTCTTTTAAGGTCCTTGCTTGGAGTTGGCTTGCTTATTTGGTTCTTTGGCGAACGTGTAGATCCCACGTTTGAGGAGGAGTTCTTGGACCCAGCGGTGTCTACTGAAGGTTCACCACTGCTCAACGAAGGCAAGTTGCAGACCTTTAACCATATTGAGCCTAGCTTCTCAAATGTACTTTGTTTTACTTAATCATACATGGCTATTTTTTATAAGAAAAGGTTTGGGCAGTAGTTATTCTCCTACTTGACAATATGCCTCCTTGGACAATTGTATTCGACATGTTGACATGATCCTCTTGGACGCCTTAAGTTGGGTATTTTAGTTGGCATTGTTTGGTATTGCCAACATGGGACCGTATGTACATGCTTAGTCTCGCTTGTAGAATCGGGGGTATTGGGAATCACGTTCCTTCTCTAATAACTTGACTAATGGAACTATGGAATCTGTGGTTGGTGCCACTATTGAGCAACTATGGTGGGACGCCATAGCTGTGTTGATTGTGGTGCGAGACCACATTGTTAAAATCTTGCGTGCCAAGACCAGGGAGGTCTTTGGCTAGGTGAACCCCAAATGCTTTCTTGCTCGGGCAAGTGATCGTGCGAAGAAGGGGTGCTCTTCGCACCTTTGGGATGTGGAAGCCTTGCGAGCAAACAATTAAGGACTTAACTTTGTGTTCTGTTGATCTGGGCCTCTGAGTGCAACCACAAGATCATTTCATGGGGATGGTCTGGGCCAAATAGTTAGTGATGTCTTGACCTGGTTCTAATGTGGTGGTGCGTGCTGATTTGCATGGCACAAGAGGGGGCCAGGTTCCTTTTACAGGACAGCGAAACCTTAGTGGGCAGGTTAGGTCAGGACAAAGCTTTGTAAAGACCTTGTCGCGTTGTCGCGCTCTCTAGACTGCTCACCTTCGGAAGTGAGTAAGGGTTTCGATGGGAACCCGCCCTGCTAGAGAGGTCGTGAATTGTGGGTAAAGTTGTACACCTCTGCAGAGTATCAATCTATTCAAATAGCCAAGTCCTTGGTCATGGACATTCCCGGTGAAAATGGTGCAAGGGGTAGACTTCTCAACATTGGTGTTCCATGGCTAGCTTGGGATGTCTGCAGGTACTCTGGGTGGCTCCGAGTGCTTGTGAAGTCCTCGGTTGGTCGTGGAGGTCTTGTGAACCCTAGGGTGGTCCAATGAGCTCCTGAGTGGGTACTTAGAGGAGATCTTGGAGTCCTAGGGAGGTCTTTGGGGACTCTGGAGCTGGTGCTCTAAAGAGGTCTTGGGAGAGGTCCTGGTCGTTGGTGCGACCAGACCTCCCCCAAGTGGTCTTTGGGAACTTTGGAGCGGGTGCTCCAGAGAGGTCTTGGGAGAGGTCTTGGTTGTAGGTGCGATCAGACCTCCCCCAAGTGGCTTGGGGAGTGAGTTGGTGCTCACTTCCCCTCTTTTCAAACAAAGGTACTTAAGTATTATTGTTTCAAAAATTGAGCTTTTCAACCTATACCTGCTATTTACTGTCAGACTTAGCTTTGCACAACTAACCCTACAGCTCTCATTGTTAAGCCAATGCATCAATATTATTTGCATATCTGTTCTCTACAATTTGCTGAGTACATTCAAAGTACTCATGGCTGTAAGCCCTGTGTTAGCAAAGGGTCGAAGATGATCGATGAGGATGCTCAGACCTCTTCGAGGAGGAGTTCTTTGACGACCTGGCTGCCTAGGTCGTCCTCCACTCGACAGTATGTGGGCTTGCCGGATGGCTTCCAGTGCTTTTGTGTTTTTGGTTTTTGAGGTCCTTCCGTTGTCGATTTTGTAAGCCCAAGTTGGCAGACCTCTGTAAGCAAGCTTGGACCATAAGGTCTTTGTTTAATGCAAGGTTTAATTTGTCCGCTTCATCTTTTGTTTGACCATGTGGTTGTGATCACACCTATGTCGTTTTGTGCGAGCTAGCTTGGACTCCTAGGACTAGCTCAGTGCACTCAATCAAGACCTCCAGGAGGTCTTTGAAGATCTCCTAGGAGGTCTGGACAGACCTCCCCTCTCGGAACCTGCGACTGGTACTACCGCTCCTTGGTGCGGTAGTACCGGGGCGCGCACACTCATACAAAAAAAAATTCCGGTACTTTGCCCTGTCTAGTGCATTTCCGAGAGGAGGTCCTCACAATACCCAAACCTGAAGACGCCATAAGAGTTGTAGATCGGTCGATGTAGAGGTGGTCGGCGGGTGTAGATGGTGTAGGCGAGGCCGGCGGTGATAGCGGCTTGAGGGTGACGACGTCGGCCTTCGGCTTCTGGTCTTCGCCCACCTGAGCGCTCGAGATAGATCGGATTGTACGGGATTTTGGTAGCTTAGAACAACTTGCGTAACCCAAGGCCTGTCGAGTCCCCTGTTGTATATAGCGCTGGTGGACGGGACCGAAACCACTTAGAGTTGGTTGCGCCCCCAATCAGGGTGCGTAGTGGGGCGTGCCCCCTTGAATCTCGGGGTTGGTTGTTAGCCGAGATCATCCCAACATTCTCTCCTTTGATCGTAAGGCTAACATCATAAGCCCATTCTCAATAAAATAGCATACCAAGGTAATGCGTCGCATGACCAATGAAGTGTCATACAACCACAGTACCTATAGTGTACTACCCCATCTTGAAATGGATATTCATTATACTTGATGGGAGTTGGTTTGCTTTAAGGTCCTTTTATCCAGAATCAGAGGCTTTCCAATAAACCCATGCCGGCAACATGATCACGAAAGATATTGGGTGGTAAGCCTTTAGTAAGCGGATCCGCAAGCATTGACTTAGTACTTATATGCTTGATACTAATGGTTTGATCCTGGATTCTATCTTTTACAACATGATACTTAATGTCAATGTGTTTGGCAGCACCACTTGACTTGTTGTTACTCGCATAAAAGATTGCGGTGTTCGTTATCGCAAAGATAAGGTGAGTGGTTTAGAGATGTCTACCACTCTAAGTCTCGGATAAAGTTCTTAAGCCATACAGCCTACCAGGTAGCCTCATAACATACCACAAACTCAGCTTGCATCGTTGAAGATGACGTAAGGGTTTGTTTTGAGCTTTTCCACGAGATAGCTCCCTTAGCAAGTGTGAAGATATAACCTGACGTGGATTTCTTAGTATCAACACATCCCACAAAATCTGAATCTGAATAACCAACAACTTCAAGGTTGTCAGAATTCTTATATGTGAGCATGAAACGTTTAGTAGCTCGCATATAGCGCAAGACTTTCTTAACGGCCTTCCAGTGGTCCGGTCCTGGATTTAACTGATATCTGCCAAGCATCCCGGTTACAAAAGCTAAATCAGGGCGCGTGCATACTTGAGCTTACATAATGCTTTCGACAGCTGAAGCATAAGGAACCGACTTTATTTGATCAGTTTCATATTGGTTTCTTGGACATTGAAATGTCCCAAACTTATTGCCTTTAACAATAGGAGTAGGCGAGCCAGAGCACGTATGCATATTATATCTCTTCAATAATCTATCAATGTATGCCTTCTGAGATAAACCTAGTATTCCTTTGGACCTATCTCGATGAATCTCAATGCCAAGAACGTAAGAGGCATCACCAAGATCCTTCATATCAAAATTAGATAAAAGAAATCTCTTGGTCTCAAACAACATATTTTTATCACTGCTAGCCAATAAGATGTCATCCACATAAAGAACTAAGATGGTGAATTTACTCCCCTTGAACTTAACATATATGCATTTATCAACTTTATTTTCCTTAAATCCAAAATTCCTTATGACCTTATCGAATTTGAGGTACCATTGCCTTGACGCTTGCTTTAAGCCATAAATTGATTTCTTAAGTCGACATCCCATATACTCCTTGCCTTCCATGACAAAACCTTCCGGTTGAGCCATGAAAACGTTTTCTTGCAAGTCGCCATTTAGAAATGTCGTCTTAACATCCATCTGATGTAGCTCTAAATCATAATGAGCTACAAGCATCATAACTATTCTGAATGAATCTTTAGTTGAGACAGGAGAAAAGTGTCATTATAGTCAATCCCCTCTCTTTGTGAGAAGCCTTTTGCTACAAGCCTTGCTTTGAACCTTTTGACATTTCCCTTAGAGTCATGCTTGGTTTTGTAGACCCATTTACAGCCTACTGTTTTGACTCCGTCAGAAATTTCTACTAAGTCCCATATATCATTAGTGCTCATAGACTTTAGTTCATCCTTCATGGCATCAAGCCATTTAGGAGAATGTTCACTCATCATGGCCTCCTTATAAGAGGTTGGATCTTCTACCTTCCCTATATCATTAATATCCTCATTCATATAAACTACATAATTATTTGGGATGGCAGATCTTCTCTCCCGCTGTGATCTTCTAATAGGTTCAACAGCTATTGCAGGGGACTGCTGAAGCTCATCATTAGGTCCGACATTAGGGATTTCAGAGACCTCAACAGTGGGTGTAACAACAGTATTCTGTACTGGAGGTGCAACCACCCGAGGCACAGGAATAAAGGTCTCTGGGATAAGCGGTGAAGGAACATAAACCCGCTTCTCTTCAAGATCTATTTTCCTGGGCTCCAGGTCCTCGTCATTCTCTAAGAACATAGCGTGTCTTGTTTCTACAAACTTAGTTTTCCTATCAGGACAGTAAAATCGATACCCTTTGGATCTTTCAGGGTACCTAATAAAATGGCAACTTACTGTCTTAGGATCTAATTTCCTAATATGTAGATTAAATATATTAGCTTCAGCATGACAACCCCACACTCGTAAATATTTCAAACTTGGTTTCCTCCCAGTCCATAATTCATAAGGTGTCTTAGGCATTGATTTACCGGGAACCCGATTAAGAATATGTGCAGTTGTCTTTAGTGCTTCCATCCACAAACCAGTTTGCAAAGTGGAATAACTAAGCATGCTCCATACCATATCCATAAGTGTGCCCATAAGGGGCATGTCTCCCATAATATTCTTCCGCACGATCCGATCTTACCACCTTAATTCTTAGGTTGTACTGATTTTCAACTTCAGCCTTAAATATCTTGAATTTGTCAAGTGACTCAGATCGGTCTTTAATGGGAAAGATATAACCATAACGGGAGAAATCATCAGTGAATGTGATGAAGAAATCAAAACCATCCACTGATGTCACAGGAAAAGGGCCACAAATATCAGTATGAATTAATTCTACGAGTCCTGTGCCGCGAGTGGCTCCCTTCTTTATTTGCTTTACATATTTTCCTTTAATGCAATCAATGCAATGGTCTGAATTAGAGAAATCTAATGGGTGAAGAATTTCTCCTTAATGAGACACTCCATTCTCCCCCTCGAAATGTGACATAAACGACAGTGCCACAGTTTCGAAGAAGTCTCATCATTCTTTTTACGCTTAGCATCACATATATTCAAGGATACATGAGATTCATTAAGGGAAAGCATATAGAGCTTGTCTTGTCTAAAAGCAAGACCAACATTATTTGAATTAAATGTAATAATGCATTTATTGTTACCAAAACTATATTTAAAACCATCATCGTCCAATAAAGAAATTGAAATCAAATTCCTCCTTATGGAAGGAACATAGACTACATTATTAAGATGAAGTATGAAGCCGCTATCTAAAATTAATGAAACAGATCCAACTGATTCAACTTCAGCTTCTTTTCCATCCGCGATTCTAAGACTTCGCTCCCCCTTTCTTAGTGTTCTCACGGTATGGGATCCATGTAAAGAGTTGGTAACGTGCACAGTTGCACCTGAGTCAATCCACCAAGACTTAAGGGAGAAATCAACATAAAAAGTTTCATCAATGAACGTTATTATATTATTACCATTTTTTGCGAACCACTTCAGAAAACCAACACAATCTTTCTGAAAATGCCCCGACTGCTTGCAGAAGTGACATTCATCCCATTTGAGTGCTCCAGCTGGAGCAACACGGGGCTTAGGTGTGTTGTACACCTTAGGCCCTGACTTATCTGAATAGGGGAGTAATGCAGCTTTTTCTTGGATTTGAAGTCCCCTGAGAACTTCCTTTTGCTAGGACCGCCAACTTGATTCACAAAATCTTTCTTTTCGGTCCTTATTCTTTCTTCCTCCTGGACACACATGGTGATTAAATCGCTCATGCTCCATTTATCTTTCTGAGTATTATAAATTATCTTAAATGCAGTATACTCAGAAGGAAGAGAAGTCATAATAAAATGGACTAGGAAACCATCGGATATTTCTATGTCCATGCCCTTGAGCTTTCCAGCCATATCAGTCATCATCATGATATGATCTCTTATGCTGTTGGACCCGTCATACTTAGTGAATAAGAGCCTCTGAATTAAAGTACTGGCATAAACTTTAGTGGAGCCTTTGAATTTCTCCTCAATTGAAGCCAAGTACTCCTTAGCATTTTCGGGATCAGGGATTGCTCCCCTGATCCCAACTGAGATAGAGGTCTTCATGATCATTAGTGACAGGCGGTTAGACCGCTCCCATTTTTCAGCATTAGCATCGTAAGTTTTATTTTTCTCATCATAATTATCCTCACCGTTGGTGGGGGGAATGGGAGAAGTCACCCTTAACGCATAGTCAAGGTCTAAAACTCCAAGGACAACTGAAATTCTTTCTTTCCAAGCAGGAAAGTTGCTTCCCGTAAGCTGTTCAATGTTTGTCAATTGTGGCGGCAACATTTGAAGCGTTTATTGCTGCAAAATTAAAATAACATAAAGATGTATTGCATGTAAATAACCCTACGTTGGTCTGATTACCAACATGCAAAACTACAGTTCTAATCCATATCACCGTTGGGCAGAAAATGGAAAAAGAATTTAACAATTTAATGTGGCGACACATGATTATAAACAACGTTGGTCATAATGTAATCATGTGCATACATAATGCAAAAATAAAACATAAAAATCTCTAATCAAAATATCTCGTTGGTTCAATTTTAATTAGAGACAAAACATTATGCATAATACATTGTTATTGGAAAATTAGTCATTAATTATAACAGTGCACATAATAAACACAAAACTTAACTAAACAGTGCACCACAAAACAGCTGGCCCAAAACATTTCCATGCACAGCCGGCCCAATTCAATTGCAGCCGTTAGATCTGACGGACGGCCACAGATGGCTCCCAAGAGCATAAAACATCCAAAAACCGAAACCCTAGCTTCATTCTCCCCCTTCCTCTCCCGAAAAAATCGGGCGCTTGAGCGGTGCGCTTGCGGGGATGCAACGTCGGCGGCGTCTGCAAGGGGAGCAAGAGATGCTTGCCGCCAGGCGGGAGCGCGGAGAGCGACGGCTGAGGTGCACGCATGGGAGCAAGTCGCAGAGGCAAGACAAGATGAGGCGCTGCGCATGACGGCGTTGTTGACCTGACCAAGGCCACCGTCGAATGAAGCTACGGTGGCGCCCAAACCAGAAGAGGCTCTGGTGAACATCAAAACATAAGTCTCCGCCGCACCTTAGAGTTTTTAGGGTTCCAATTCGGTTTCGATTTGGGGTTTTGATTTTGGGGAAAATGCTTCGGGAGGTTCCGATTTGGGGACTTCGTTAGGGATTTCATTAGGATCTTACAAAAACAGTTGATTCCCCTCCTTGTAAATTCTAAATCCGAAAGCTTAATCATGAACAAGTTCGGTTTGGGACTAATAGGGTTCAAACCGAGACTAGGATGGCTCTGATACCAAATGTAGGTTATTAATCTAAGGCTAAACATGATCTAATGACATTAATCCTAGCTCAGTGATGAACACGTAGCATAATCCTTAGAGCGGAAGCGATAATTAACATACCCGAACTTGAAGACGCCATAAGAGTTGTAGATCGGTCGATGTAGAGGTGGTCGGCGGGCGTAGATGGTGTAGGCGAGGCTGGCGGTGATAGCGGCTTGAGGGTGACGACGTTGGCCTTCGGCTTCTGGTCTTCGCCCACCTGAGCGCTCGAGATAGATTGGATTGTACGGGATTTTGGTAGCCTAGAACAACTTGCGTAACCCAAGGCCTACCGAGTCCCTTGTTGTATATAGCGCTGGTGGACGGGACCAAAACCACTTAGAGTTGGTTGCGCCCCCGATCAGGGCGCGTAGTGGGGCGTGCCCCCTTGAATCTCGGGGTTGGTTGTTAGCCGAGATCATCCCAACAGGAATATGTTATTTGCAGATAAAGGGCGTGAGCACGGGGTAGGGTGGTTAGAGAGAAGGAAGAGGAGACACGCCGAGCCGGGCGAAGCTCCTCGGACGGACATCTCCCTCGCCCGCATGGCTATCCTTATGGCGTCTTGGCGAGACTTATCGATGCCTTGGCCATGGTTTTCGTCTTCATCATCGGTGGCGAAGCGGCGTGAGCGATTCGCTTTTAGATTCAAGGCATTGCAGTGTCGAAGGAGGAGTGGGCTGTGGAGAACGCGGGTGGGGTGGCGAGATGATGAGGATGGGAGGAGTGAGGAGGCGGTGGCGGTGAGGAAGGAGGGAGACGAAGAGGGAGGGGATGGATTTGGGATTTGGGATTTGGGTGACGCGGGCGGGAGAGCGTGGAACTGATGCCCGACTGGCGACTAGCTCGGTAGTGTAGGCTTGTAGTTCCATTCGGATAGTTATCCGGATAATACCAATTTATTTTTCGGATAGCTCCTTCCCGAATCCAAATCCGACAAAAAAAAATCTGGATATCCAAAAATACACTCCAAATACTATCAGAATTTATTCGGTCAATCCGTCGATCAAAAACTACCTGCTCCGTTTACATCCGATTACCGCCTTCCTCTTCTACTTCTGCTTCATCTTTTTTACCTTTTTCTGCGTGCACGGGTGAAACGAATCTACTTCTCGACTCTACCTTGTCTCTTTCCGTGGCAGGTCGCTGACAGAGAGGCATCCGCTGCGTGTACCCGATGAGCACAACCCGCCAGCCATTGGCGAAACGGGGACCACATTTATTGGGCCCGCATGTCATCCACCTATAACTACACTCCAGGAACAACCGCCATCATTTAATGGCTGATAGACACTCCTTTGTTACATGCAAATTACGTAAAAACCCCTTGTTTCTGCTTTTGCTTTGCTTTGCTCTGTTCTCTCATTTGTCCGAGTTCACCCACCGTCGTCGGCCGCGGAGCTTCAGGGAAATTACAGAGAGGATCACTCTTAAGATAATCGTAAAGAAATAGATAATGTCATTCTAATTTCTTTAGGTTTAGTCAAAGTGTTGGAGGGGCCATCGGTGCCCTCATGCCACTGCTTCTGTTCATAAAGATTAAAGGCTATTAGATTCAAATGAGGGGAGAAAAGACATTCAATCGATTATTTGGAAGGGTCAATTCTAATAAAAAAATGTATGGAATCGGACTCTGCTTAGGAATCGATTCAAAGCATTAAACAACTCATATGAGCATTAAACAACTATATAGGAGAGAGTGCGGTTGAGATATGATATTATTATTTTGTGGTTTTTTAATGTAACGTGGGTCCTAGTTATTAGTAGGAATCGGTTCAATACATTAGAGAAAAACAATCTCAATTCTTAGAATACTTACGTGACATGATTTTAAATCGACATCGGTTCAATACACTAAATATGCTCTTAGCAATAAGACGCAATTGTGCTTTACCATAGAAGATAGAAGCCATGATCTCATCGAAAAAGCTACAATAACGCCGTACTAGAACGTTGTTGGGAAAAAGCCCCTTATTTTGGCTCTGTTAGTTTACTCTCTCTGGTTTGCCTAGATTCACTCACTATCATGGGCACTTGTCGACTAAAATCATAGTGCGAGTTGTGTTCGCCGCTTCCGCTCATCGGTAGATGCCACGAAATGCAATGCAATGATGCAAAATAATACTTTTAAGGTCTTACATATCTACTTCTATTAAAACCCGTAGATTTCCCGGCTTCTCCGCGTTTCACGGGAATTTCTTCCACTGCCGCTTCGACGCGTGCCTTCCCGATCGCCTGATCGCCTCACGTGCGTCTCCGCCTCGCGCGGATCGTGCCACGTAGCCCCATCTGCTCAGCTTCGGGGGTTCACGAGAAGCTTCGCGTCCGTAGCCGCACCCACATCCTCGTGTCCTCCACTCCGCTGCCTTCGCCGCCATCCCCTACCTCATCCCCGTCCTCGCGCTCGCTGCCTCCCCTGCTGTAGCTGTTGCAACGTCGCCCTCCTCCTACCCTTCGCCCGTGACACCCCCTCCTCCCCGCCGCCCACGTCGCTCCCTCCTCCCCACCGCCCACACCGCCTCCTCCCCCACCGCTATGACGCCCCGCTCCCCTTGGCCCACGCCGCTCCTTCCTCCCCCGCGCCCCCTCTTCCACTCCCCTTGGCCCGCGCCGCCCCTCCTCTCCCGCACCCTCCTCCCTTTGGCTCACCGCACGCTGTCGCCGCTCCCTCCTCCCCACCGCTATGGCGCCCCTACTCCCTTGGCCCGCACCGCCTCCTCCTCCGCCGCCTCTTCCCTTCGCTCCCAAGACGATCGCCGCTCCTCCTCCTCCGCCACCGCCTTCGTCGATTGGGACCGCTTCGCTTCCTTCCCTCTCCACCTCCCCTTTACCTGCTCCTCTTCACCCGTGTTAGCCACGCCGCCCTCTCCTCCCCTTCCACCCTTCGCCACCCCCGGCGCCCATGTTGGAGTCAAACCCGCCGCTGCCCTTCGTCAGATCGGGACCGCAGCTCACTTCCTTCCCTCTCCTCGTCCCGTTTCTTTCCTCTCCCTTCTCCGTCGCCTCTCTCCACTGCTCCCTCCCTCTTCCTCCTCCATTGCTCCTCAACCTCCCTCCCCAGTCGCCGCTAGCGCCTCCCCTCCCAGCCCTCCCTTCGAGCTGTTCGGCCCGATCGGTACCCCCACGTCGTCCTCACCTCCCCAACGTTGTTCGCACGAGCAAGCCTGACGAGGCACCAGCTCTTCGTCTAAGAGCTTATTTGTTAGCTTTTTTCGCTGCTTAGTCTTGGTTTCATTTTTGTTTTTTCCCCTTCTTGGATTTTTTTGTTGTTGATCTTTCTCGGTTCCTTCTTGTGTAGAGAGAACCAGTTGAAGGAGATGCCGTCGAGACAGTCCATGAGGATCAACACCAAGGCTAACGAGCGCGACCATTCCATCTTCAGACTCATTTAGTTGATTTATTTACCCTGCCTAATATCTCATGCTTCCCAAGAGCGAGTATAGGCGGCCATGCTAGCGAGGTTTGCACAGTCGTGTTCTCAAGACACCTCTAATTATCGCTACACGACCGATTGAGCGGGGCTAAGGTTCGATTCATCCATAATTCGTCTGAATTGATACATTAGGAAATTGATTTTCTTAGTTGGATTGCATGTCATAGCTGTTCTGGAAAGAAGGTGTTCGGTTTCTTACTTCCATTGTTGGGTTTTGTTTGGTTGCTTGTTTAATGGTGTGTGTAACGCATGGGTATAGGATCAGTACAATAAATATGGATTGGCTATCAGTAGAACGTTTAGTGCTATTTGTATGTTTTTTTAGTTAGGAGTTCCCTGACATCTATAGAAATCTAATATGGGAGAGGTTGAATGTTTGTTTTTTAGTACATGGCAGGTTAATTGTGGAAATTTAAATTTGGGAGCTAATGGGAAGTCCTATATTGCAAATCATTGTACCAAGCAGCATTCTACAAGAAGGCGCTTCTTGAGTCCGTTTTTATTATACAACAAGCTAATTGTTGAATGAACATTAATTCTTGAAGTTAATCTTGAAGTCAGTGAGTGGTCTTGCACTACAAATCATTGTCTCGTGAGCATCTTAAAAGTGCACTACAATCATGTAATGTAGGAACCATTATTTTTGTGTTTGGGAAACTGTTACTTCCTCTTTTTGTTTTGATACGTTTATTCCTATTTATTGGAAGTGCAAATGTTTTAGTTTTGTTATAAAAAGGAAATAAAAGGTTTACATAGCATCGCAGATTATAGTGTGATCTCATAATCCACAACTTCCATTTTTCATGCTAAAAAAGATCCTATGGAGTTCGATTCTCTGACTTAATTCTTTTCTGATTTTCGGGTCAGTTATAGTCATATATTACATGCTCCTGGACCTGATGAACCACATGTTGCAGGTTCAACATGGCCTGAAACCACTCTAGATAAACCTTATCTTGATCCCACTATTGGAAATGAGGCACTTGAAGGTTTACTTAACACTACACTTCCTTCCCATCCAAACCTAATCCAGGGCCAATTGAAGAATGGCCTCCGATATCTTATTTTACCAAACAAAGTACCAGCAAACAGCTAAGGAAAGGAACGTTTGATGTGTTGTGATTGCATAGCGCTTTTCTTTTACAATTTGTATACATCGCCAAATGTCTATCTACATAGCCCATCCGTTACTACGTAGCAGCAAAACATATGAATTCCTATGTTTTTTGCTAATCTAAAGTCGTGAGGTTGTAGAGGTATGTCCAGACTTTTTTTTGGCTAATCTGAAGTCATGAGCTCTGCCTTTGTGATAGCTTGCTTGAATTAGTTCACCTATTTTCAAAATGCAGGTGATAAGAACTTGCTCTTTATCTTATCAACAGAAAGATGAAGAATTATTTACATAACAGAACTTGGACACACTAAAAATTGTAGAGGTATGTTCATACAATTTTTAGCATTTGTTGTACTGTTATCTTCATATATATCTGTGTTTCATAGTATAATAGCTCCCAAAAATGCTTGCTTATCTACCCTCTCTGGTTGTTTTGTCCCCCCCCCTAATTTTTTTTGCCTTACAGCAATCAGCAAAGGGAGTAGTTGAAGGCACTTTGGTTTTAGATGATCAATGACTCCTCTACGAGGATCATCCAGAGTAGTTAGCCCATTGTTTTTCCCTCTTTGGTTACTGCAAGTTCAAAAAGGCTACCTTACATTAATGGATCAGGCAAATTTCATGACGCTATGAGTATAGTAGTTTACTGCTGATCCCCTAGATAGAAACCTAAAATTGCTGCTCGATCATACTATTGGTGTGATTGCTTTTGCAGTATTTAGATGTTCATAATGCCTCTCTGTTTGGTATGGTTGACCATTCTAAAAGGTCTCGAAAAATCTTAATCTTCGTGTAGCATATTGAATCATTGAGTTGTTCTTGTATGTTCTTGCTCAACATGGAACTAGCAATGGTCCTTTGAGGTGATTCATCTTACTTTGGATATATGACTTTATCACAATATAGTACGTATTTCATGTTTTGATGGATTTATTGTACTCGTTTTTACTATGGTTCTTTCTACAGGTTCATATGTTTATGACCACTCTTACAAGAAATGCGACTCTACCTACGTTACTTTACTTGCTGCTACGCCCTTTTGCTGTCTATAACCGTGCATGTCTTACTCTACTGAAAGATAATGTTTATCTCCACATCTTAAGCCTTTGCTTCATGGACCAAGTACATTTCAATGCTAAAATAGGTACTGATTCAGGATATATAGATCCATTATATAGCTTAGACAGGCAAAAAAAATACATTTGTGTGGTGACCCGGCCAGGGGCCTCACCTGAGAGGTCCTCCATGACTTCCCTAGGAGTCCACTAGGACCTCCCAGGAGGTCCTAAGGACCTCTCGGGCAGTCCTCCCAGGCCTCCCAGGAGGTCCAGCCGGACCTCTTGGAGGTCCAGGGAACTGACCCGAGGAGGTCTTGAGGCTTAGGACCTCCCCAAGAGTCACGACCAAACCTGGGGGAGGTCCAGAGACCAACCCGAGGAGGTCATGGGACTTGGAGAAGTCCTAACCCTCCTGTGATCCGAACCAGTCCCAAGGATCAATGGCTAGTTCTCACAGCAATTACAAGTGATAACGTACATCCACATGAGACTTTATTAACAGCAAAAGAGTTGATTACAAAGTTTGCTTACAGACCGACAATAGCAAAATACGCAGCGGAACAATCCATCCAATACACCACAGGTAATTGGCTGGAGGGCGCGGCCTAATTGATCTGGTCCTCCTCATCATCAAAGAAGTCTTCTCCTGCTCAATTCATCAATCAAGCAAGAATGAGCACAACCACCGTGCTCGCAAGTTACACCCGTCAAATAATAGAATGACATGCATAATGGATATCAAAGGGAAGGCATAATAGGGTTGATTTGCGTAAAACCAAGTTTCTTTCAAATACATATACTAAGTTCCAAGGCAGTTTTACAATAACTAAAATTCATTTACCAAATTCCATTTTTCAGTTGGATAACATTTATCATCAAATGGTGAAGGATACCCTCCTGTCACAAGGCTCCCCCGCCCAACCATGGGATAGACATCCCAAAATCAGTTTATCCAAAACCTTTTGCAAACAAAACCAATATCTAACTTTGAGTGGCTTTTGCTAGCATGTCCATGACCGTGGACACAGCTATTCGAATAGTTTTCACTCTGCAGAGGTTGTACACTTTACCCACATGACATGATTCCTCTAGTTTGTTTGGCATTCATCAATGCCACCCCTCACTACCAAAGGTAAGAGGTCTAGAGTTCATGACAAGGCCTTTACAATGCATCATCCACCGCAGCCCCTCCTCACTAAGGATTCGCTTCCTTTGGATGGAAACCCGCCAGAAAAGCCCCCTCTTGCGCCAGTGGGAAAACATAGGCTATAAAAGACCATAGACCATGAAAGACCTCCCACACATCAAAGTGGAACAACCGCGATGGAACTTTGCAAATTAATTGGCCAAGTCCCACGCCCCATTATGGAGACATGTGGTTGTACGGTGAGGCAAAACGCATTATAGGCATAGCAAGTTGCGGCTCAAAGACCGGTCCTCAACTGACTTGAGCGACCACCACAACCCCTGGACCTCAACCTTACCCAGGATTGAGTCCGTGCATAAACATTGCACCAGCCAAGCAAACCACTTCGCCCAAGTCCAAATCCATTTTCCTTTCATTTGCTTTTCAAAAACATTTAGAAGCTTCCATGACAACCCAGTGCCATGGCCTAAAACCTTTAAACAGCAGTTGGTCATGTTGGTAAGATTCCCCAAATTAAATACTTTTGGTTTAAGCGAGACTAAGCATGCGTGTTTCAATTGATCCCGGTTCATACTAATGTACCAACCAGTTTTTCCTATGGTGACAAGATGTTCGGTTCAAGGTCAACAGTGGCCATACAAAAGATTTAGGCATAGCTATGGATTTAAAGACAGGTTTTGAAATAACTTAGTAAAGTATGCATGCATAAACCTTTAAGACAGAACATAGTAATTTGAAATAATGGGTGCAACATGATCAAGAGTGTAACTTGCCTTGCTCAAAGGCCTGGATGTCTTCTTCTTCAGAGAGCTCTTGCTCCTTAGTGTCTTCACAATCTACATGAGGAAACCCAAAGCAACTCAACACAAAGCTCAAATAAGATCCAAGGAAACTTTAATGAAACTCCAAAATAAAACCAACAGAGAGGCTAGGTCAGTTTGGAGGAGATCCAAGGAGCTGGCTAGAGGAGGTCCCAAGCTTCAGGAGGAGGTCTAGAGAACTTTAGAGGAGGTCCAGAGAGTGGAAATGAGCCAAAGGGGTAAAGGGGAAGGGCTTCCCAAGCTTATATAGCCAGAGCCGCCCAGCCACCCACGGTTACACATGTTCATGAGTTGGTGAAAAGGACAATGGGAGCAGACAAAGATGGGACAAAAGAATAGCACGGGTGCTGCAAAAGGTAGAAGCATTTAATGCGACACAACATACATTAAATGTGGGGAGACTCCTAGGTGCAAAGGATATGGTCAAAGGATAAAGAAATAGGAGTGTGACTACCAAATGGAGCCAGTCAAAGCTCGAGGGGAGGTCCTGCGGAGACCCAATGGGACTCGCGCAGAGGTAAGGGGAGGTCCTGACGGTCCGATCCTCAAAGGGGAGGTCTGGACAGTTAAGATCTCCAAAGGGGAGGTCTTAACGGCCAGATCTACAAGGGGGAGGTCTGGATGGTTAAGATCTCCAAAGGGGAGGTCTTAACGGTTAAGATCTCCAAAGGGGAGGTCTTAACGGTCAGATCTAACAAGGGAGAGGTCTGGACGGTTAAGATCTCCAAAGGGGAGGTCTTAACGGCCAGATCTAACAAGGGGGAGGTCTGGAGGGTTAAGATCTCCAAAGGGGAGGTCTTAACGGCCAGATCTACAAGGGAGAGGTCTGGACGGTTAAGATCTCCAAATGGGAGGTCTTAACGGCCAGATCTAACAAGGGAAAGGTCTGGACGGTTAAGATCTCCAAAGGGGAGGTCTTAACGGCCAGATCTAACAAGGAGGAGGTCTAGACGGTTAAGATCTCCAAAGGGGAGGTCTTAACGGCCAGATCTACAAGGGGGAGGTCTAGATCAAGCGGAAGGCTCGAACGGGTACGAGGGAGGTCCAAATAAACACAGAGGAGGTCCCAGAGGACACAGGGAGGTCTTGAAGGACACGGGGAGGTCCAAATAGACAAGGAGGAGGTCCTAGAGGACATAGGGAGATCCTGAAGGACACAGGGAGGTCTAATTAGACAAGGAGGAGGTCCTAAAGGACACAGGGAAGTGAGTTCAAATGAACATGAGTGAGGTTTAGACCTAGGAAGGGAGGTCTGGGCTGGAGAGAATCCAACCCCTTGGGAGGTCTAGACCTAAGGGGGCCTGGACCCGAGAAGGGTAAAACCAGCACAGAAGGGAAGGGATCACCAAAGCTCCAACAAACCCACAACCAAAAGAGAGTCTTTAGTTGAGGTTTGGTTTAGTCAATTGAAGTCTATTATGAAATTTTCAAGTTAAACTTTGAATTCTCATCAAAACAAAATGGTTCTTTTTATTTTAAAAATTCAAAAAGGCTCCAAAAATCAAGGTGTTACAATTTGCACTTCCCGGTTTACACGCTCAAGCAAAAAAAAGGTGAAACGTAAGCTTCCCAAAAAAACGTGCATTCACATCATAGAATAACTATAGACTACACACAACATAGACTAGCAAATTCTTTCACTGTGACTTAAGTTTTTTTCCCCAATAGCACTATTTAAAACACATGTCCAGATGCCTCTTTTGCTCAGATTAGTCTCAATTCTTTTCAGCCTGTATGCTTTTTCAAATTCAAGCAAACCAAAACACAAAATATATTTAGACAGATATAGAACTAATGTACATGGTCAGTTCCATGTTATATTTCCTTTTTCAGACTCAAACAATCCAACCTTTATCAACATGTCTTTGTTTAGATAATCATTATTTTCCTTTTAGAAAAAGGGTAAATGCAATTTGTTGTCAATCAACATTAAACACATCTCTGCTGACCAATACTAATTAACAATACATTTATAGCAACGACTTCATGTCACAGGTAGATTCAAATACTGGAAGATGTACCAATATATGCTAGAATCATTGCATAGCTCAGAAATTCTCAAGAAAAACAGTTTGGATTCACAATTCCGTGATTGGTCACTGAAAACCCAAAAGAAAGCCTTTCAAAAAAAAATCTTTTGCTTTCTTCTTTGTACAAATGAGACGTGATTGCTTCATTGTTGTCTTCGACCAAAAAAAGATATGCATGCGCGTGTTCTTCCCTTTACAGTCTGTTTGTGCTACCTACATTTCCTTTCTATGTATAAGAAATGTTTGTTTGCACAAAATTATATAAACCTGAAAAATATGTTTTTTCCATATATGTTTTTAAATGATATCTGCATTCTGCCGACTTAACCTGCAACTTCCTTTTGGATGATTGGTCGCGATTGTGCCAGTGGCAATGCCGTTTTCATAAAAAGAAACCTACCTGCAGGTTTTACTAGACACCACCATATAAACATGCATTTCCAAGATGCTATGACTATTTGGCGTGTGCATGGTCCACCTGATTTGATCGTGAACTTCGTGTGCCATAATAAAGGTCCCGAGGTCGTTGATGCACTAAGCCCAGGACTTGGCCAACACCCGCATGATAACTCTTACATGGAATATAGTGCGTTTAGGATGAAACTACAAGATTTATTTGTCGCTATCAAAGAATGAATTGCTTTTGTCCCTATTCAACCTGGTACGTGTATGCCTTTTGGTCTTTCATTCATTGTTTTTCCCCTAGGTTTCTATTACCTTATCTTGTCCTTTATTTTCCCTTTTACCTAGCTGTATACACAATTGAGTTGCTGAAGAGGTTTCTCGCATGTGCATATTCTGATTTGGCTTTCTTTACCACAACAAGCAGAAAGAGTCATCTAGAGGATACCAACAACCGAAACATTCAGCGGTACATAACATGCTTGATAAAACTCTAGGACCTAATCATCTACTAATGCCATACATTTCCTTTTATAATGTTGTAGTCAACTCCTTGAAAGAACCGAAAAAAGCTATCAATTGACGAAAGCACTCCTCAAGAAATGGATGATGTCCCTCTGCAGCTGCGCTTTAAAAGGTACAGCTTTGAATTACGCTTTTCGTGCTTAACAAAACCAATATAAAAGAACGCTCTTCTATACAACATAGCAACCCATGCATACCATCAAATAAATGCGTCTTGACAACTTTTTAATATTGACAGGCCCAACACATCTGCAGGTGACTCAAAAGCAACCAGCGACCTATTCAAGGATGGCCACACAAGCCCGTTAGCAAGCCTTAGGTCAGTTCTATTCGTCTAATATGCTGTTCATCAGTGATAATGTTTAGCTCGGCATTTTTGTCCTTCGCTTCATATAACAGGTACATTCCAATGCTAAAATATGTACTGATACATGATAAATCCATTATATAGCTCAAAAAAACAAAGAAAAAAACTTTCTGCATTTGCAGTTCCCTGATTAAACACTAAGAAAACAGAAAAACATAAACTTCCAAAAAAGGGGAAAAAAAGGGAAAAACACATACTAACCGTATTGTATTAGACATGCACCCTTACTAACTTTCTATCTTATTCCTTAGCTTACAACGTTTGTACAGATATTAATTTGATCTACATCGGCATTTTCATATCATCAATACTTACTCAGATTTAGACCATTCCTTCTTTAACATGGTGTCTTCATTCAAACAACAATTCTTGTGCTAATAACCTTTGCAAAACACACTTGGTTTTACATCAGCATTTTTTGTATCTCTACAGAAAGATAATGTTTATCTCCACATCTTAAGCCTTTGCTTCATGGACCTGGTACATTTCAATGCTAAAATAGGTACTGATTCAGAATATATAGATCCATTATACAGCTCAGACAGGCAAAAAAAAAATACATTTGCACCTCCCTGTTTACACGTGCAACCAAAAAAAAAAGGTGAAACCTAAGCTTCCAAAAAAAAGGCGCATTCACATCATAGAATAACTACAGACTACACACAACATAGACTAGCCAATTCTTTCACTGCGACTTAAGTTTTTTTTTTCCCTAAAAGCACTGTTTAAAACACATGTCCACATGCTTCTTTTGCTCAGATTAGCCTCAGTTCTTTTCAGCCTGTATGCTTTTTCAAATTCAAGTGAAACAAAACACAAAATGTATTTAGACAGATATAGAACTAATGTACATGGTCAGTTCCATGTTATATTTCCTTTTTCAGACTCAAACAATCCAACCTTTATCAACATGTCTTTGTTCAGATAATCATTATTTTCCTTTAAGAAAAAGGGTAAATGCAATTTGTTGTCAATCAACATTAAACACATCTCTGTAGAGCAATACTAATTAACAATACATTTATAGCAACGACTTCATGTCACAGGTAGATTCAAATACTAGAAGATGTACCAATATATGCTAGAATCATTGTATAGCTCATAAATTCTCAAGAAAAACAGTTTGGGTTCACAATTCCCTGATTGGTCACTGAAATCCCAAAAGAAAAGAGTTTTAACCATATGCTACACAACCAAAAAAAAAACTCACCTTACTATACTAACCGCTAATCCTTACTAACTTTCTGTCTTTTCCCTTTCTTTGCAGATCCGAACTACTTTGTCCTAAGCCACTGTCATAACGGTGTAATGTATGGCTTTTGACCACACAATCTAAGCCTACACTCTACCTCAGATTTGCAATATATTTTCTGCTACTGGTAGCTTTGGTTAGCTATACACTCTTACTCAGAATAACTTGCAGTGTTCGGATAGCACGCATCGCACTGTTTCTCTTAGTATCGCCCAGTTCAATGATGGAAATGATACCACTGTAATACATATATATGTTTTTCCCTTTATGAAACCTACATATGTATAACACCATCGCTGTCTATCTTGCCACGCCTGTTCTCCTACATGCGCACATTTTAAAAGAGGCTCATGTTATTTTTCACTACAAGATATAACATCACACCTACTACTGACCATATAACCTGTTTGAACCCAACATTTGTTTGAACCCAACATATGCGCTACCTATTCACGGTTATACAAAAAAAACTTGCATTCCACTATGTTTTGACAAAACAAGAAAGTTTCCGTAGTAATCGAAAATCAGCGGCGCAGCAACGCGCGCGATGTCTTCCTAGTATATCTTATACATAAAGAGATTGCTTTACTAGGGAAGATAGAAACATACAAACATGAGAACTGAGCGTAGGTCAGTTGGCAAGGAAGAGCGTTGGACCCTCGCTCGCTCGCGTTTGAGCGCAGCTCGACGCGCGTGCTCACTGGAGGCCTGACCAAAGCTTAGGGGCACGGAGACCGTCGGGCCCTTGCCCATCCGTGTTCAACACTGTTCGACGTGTGCGTGCCTCACATTCTCCTTTAATGCAGCCAGAAAATAGCCACTAAAAAAGAAACATACAAACATCATGCTAAAAAGCTATTGCTACGAACAAATTATTGTGATGGGTGGGTTAATCTTTTTGGAAATTGGCCCCATATGAGTGATGCCCATTTTCTATAATTAAAAAGCATGTATGGTTTAGTACTATATTGCTAAGGCAAGGTGGAGTCCTTGCCACTCTTTGATACATGTGACACATGAATGCGGGTGGCATGAGGAGGGTTTTGGTTAAACACATACATGTGCGCACACGCGCGCATATTCGCGTATTTTCACGTGGAAAATCGTGTGACTTGTGACTTGGTGCCGTGACGTGGCACGCCACTTGGTAGACCAAGTCCACCTTATTTTTGTTGAACCATGCATCTCTCTCTCTCTGTTTGAATGATATTCAAATGTTTGAATTTGAGGCTTTATTGGGTGATGATGACAGACAGTTACCAGTGGGTAAATGACTGGTTAAATGTGTTAGTTATCAGTGAGTAAACGACTGTTTAATCAAAGCGATTCACGATATATATATATATATATATATATATATATATATATATATATATATATATATATATATATATATATATATATATATATATATATATATATATATATATATATATGTGCTCGAGACGCCCGAGCATAGCGTGTAGAACTACTGCCTCCATTCCTTCTTTTCTTCCTTCTGCAACCTGTGCTGTTGTATTGCGCCTCTAAACCTTGTCAACTTTTTTTCTCGGTGTGCACCGTGAAGAAGGGGAGCGGTATCTCCGAGCCGTTGTTGCCGTGAAGACCTGCCTAGGGGGCGACAATAAGGTTTCTGAGCAGCGCATATCTGCGCGACCGCTCGTTTCGCTGATACATCTACGTTTCTGCACTACATCGAGTACACATCTGCGCTGCTTTCTGTTCCTCATTGAACTCATCAGTAAGTCTTTTGTGTGACTGATTGACTTGTTTATATTCTGTTTTTGCATATATTACGAAGTACAATGAGTTGTCTGCTATTAGTACTGATTTATGCATTATTAGTCTTTTTACGGTATTTATCTTCTATTAAAATCTGGAATTAAAGTATTGCCCTCGTTCTCAACAAATCCATCACCACAAACTACAAAAACCAGTGTGATTTCCATTTTGCACGTGGTGATTTTTTTTTAAAAAAAACCCATATACCGATATACGAGTACAAATACAACAGCACAGGGCAAATACGTCAATCCACAACTCTCCTCCTTTCCTTTCGAACTTTTTTTTTATTAATTAACTTTTTTTGATTTTTTTTTAAAAGCTAACCTCCGGCGCATTTTATTTCTAATTCTGATATCTTTGGTCACGCCATGGGTGGTGGTGTGACAAAACAACACTGTCACGCGCCAAGATAAATCTCCAAAATAGCACTTTTTGTCACGCGACTGGTTGTGACGTGACCAAATAATATCGTGACAAGAGTTTGACCAGAAATAGGCTAGTGTGACAGTGTTGTTTTGTCACGCCACGGATGGTGACGTGACCAAAAGGATCAGAATTGGAAATAAAGTACGTCGAAAGTTAACTTTAAAATAAAATTTAAAAAAAGTTAATTAATAAAAAAATTCTTTCCTTTCCCAATTTTCCCACCGAAACCTCCATTAAAATATCAACACAAAAAGTATTCCTCTTTCTCCGACTCTGTCTCCGTGTCCGCTCCAATGGCGTTGCCCCTCTCCGTTTCCTCTTCCTCTTAAATTTCTCAGGACTCCCCGAAACCAAACCTAGCGCTCCCCAATCGCACCGAGCACCCCGGAATCCGCCCAGCTCGAGCCGGATTCGCCCGGGTGCGGACCAATTCGGCGGCTTATTGGGCCAATAAATCACCCGGGGGGGGGGGGTGTGTTCTTGGGGCATGGTCGCCTGATCGCGTCCGGCCGATGGGGATGACGGGGGCCGCCAATGGCGGCGCCGGGGGCGGGCGCGACGAGTATATGAGGATCCCGGAGGAGGTTGAGGTGGTCAAGGAGGCGGTGAAGGCGGAGTGCCCGAAGGTGCTGCGGTGCCGCGCGATCCGGTGGTGGGCGAAGGTCGCCGTGCTCGGGATCTTCCTCGCCGGCGCCGCCGCGGCCGCCGTCGTGTTCTTGGGGCCCCTCGTCATTAAAAAGGTGCGCCCTCTTCGTGCTCCTCGCCGTCTGAGGGGTTTCTTGCGACGCGGATTGCGTGGAAATTCGTCACGGATGCTAGATCTTTCGTTCTTTCTTGTATCTTGCACATGCTGTTGCTGTAGAATCGTTGCCTGCGACGCGATTGGCGTTAGAAATTTTGCATATTTCCTATATCATGTGTTTCCTATTGGTATTCTCTCATATTTGTTGATATTTTTGGTTTGTGCTGTTCAATCCTTTGAATTGTATAATTTGATACAAATATTTTCCGTGGTTTATTGTCATGTCCCCCTTTCGTGGCTAGTTGAAAAGGAATAAGTTAGATGCTTAATTTTTTTTCCCATTATATAGACTTGAGGGAGATGTTACTGTGGTTGGTGTTTTGGATTGACCCGTTAGTTCTATATATTATTGTGTGCTCCAGGATCCGAATTAATAGCAGAATATGGAATGTTGATAGATTTTCTAAAAAATTATGGAGTTGGCTGGATGAAATGGTGATGTCGCTGTTCAATGAGCGGATTAAGTATTGCGCCCTTGTGCAATATTGGGAAAAAAAATGCTTTGCCAATGAACGAAGGTTTCCAGCTAATACCAGCCAATGCTTGTTGTTGATATGCAGGCCCCGTGTAGTGACCCAATATGTGGGGTCTGCACGCTTGGTGCTTTGGTGGTGTAGGTGCTTTCACCAAAGGTTGGACGGGTAGGAATAGTCTCGCAAGGCAATTTGTTCCTGATATTTTGGTCATCGAGATGCTTAACTGTTAATCTCAAGAGCGCGGAAAAACATGTTTACAATTTTCTTCGTAACCTTGGATTAAATCAATCCACCTCTTCCAAAAGCATACCAACAACAGCACATGGAATCATGGTTATTAAAGCGATAAGGCGAGGCGACTCACTGCCTTCTTACCGCCAAAGCGCTTAAGCCGTGCAGCGAGGCAACGCCATACACACATTCTAACCTAGTATGATAACAAAATAAATAAGCAATTAGTAGCACATGCATACCTTAATGTTGCTGGTTCTTGAGCCCATGTAGCATCCATCCCCCCTTGCAAGTTCCAACATGTAGCTTGTTACAATACATTACAATAATTCAAATTCCACTTAATTGAGTAAATATGAATTGAGTAACATACCTTGTTGATAATATCTCCTCTCTTATCTTCTCCCAAGTAACAAGCTACATGAACATGGGACAATAATGAAGTGAAAAAAATGAGAATCAAATATACGATTACATGAATAACGAGCAACGTAACAAGCACGACATAACCAACATAAGTCCACAACAATAAAATAAGTCCACGAGCTTAGAGTCTAATGGCATAACATAAGTCCACAACAATAACATAAGTCCAACCCTCTCATCTCTCAAAAGTCACCCATCTCGAACTCATCTAAATTGGTAGTAGCATCCATGTTCTCTCCATCGCCATCTTCGATTCTTGTCACTCACATGTCAACTGTCCTAGAAGTTGGTTGCACAACAGAGGCTTGGGACTCCTTGTCGGTTGCTATCACACTCACATCTTCATCTTCTCCTCCATCATCATCATCATCATCATCTAGGAAGAGTGGTCTACCACTCTTATACTTCCACAAAGCTTCTCGCATCTCTTTCATGATTGTTGTTGTAGTTCTGTCACATTTTTTAATATCTCCAAACCCACTTGCAAAATGCTCCTTGAATCTTTTGATTCCTCCATATATCTTCCTGCAACAAAGCAAACATTGCACCAAATCTCGATTGCTAATAATTGGCAAAAAGCCATACTTTCATCTCGGATCATTAGACTTTGCTTTTCGTTTTGGATCAGTGTTTGGATCATACACGGCCTCAGAGGATGCAATACTTGCAGTTGCCATTTTGGTTGTGCTTCTGCATTAAAGAGAGCATAAATATCAGGATTCAACAGTAGCATGTAGCATCATTTAACAGTGGCAAGCATCAAGAGCAGAGGCTCACGCAGGGCAAACTCATCCTCCTCTCCCTCCCAGCCTCCCCCTCTCTCCTTCTCCCCTCCATCCTCTGCTCTGTATGAGAGAGCAGAGCAAAGGATGGTGAGGGGAGGAGAGTGGGGGAGCCCGAGAGGGAGAAGAGGGAGAGGATAGGAGGGAGTAGAGCAGAGGATGGCGGGGAGAAGGAGAGACAGGGAGGCTGGGTGCCTGGGAGGGAGAAGAGAGAGCATACTTGGATCTGGAGGGGGCGAGGTCGCCGCCGCCGCTGCCGTGCGCAGTAGAGGGCGAGGGTGACGCCATGCGTACAGCAGAGCAAAGGAAGCGGTCAGGCGGGTCACGAGGGCGATGTCGCCGCACTCCGGAGAAGATGGGGACAGTGGCGGGCCTGGCGACGCTAGGGTTCGTGTGACCCCGTTCTCCTTATCTTCAATTTTTTGCCTGCTGGCCCCGCTCTCTAATTCTACCCAGCTTTTGGATCTCCTGCTCAAGCCCTGCGTATGGCGTTCGCCTCAGCCGTCCCTGATGCCAAACTCCGCCTAAGCGATGCCATGGTGACGCCTTGGCCGTAAGGCGGCTGCCATAGGTAGGCTAGGCAAGGCGAGGTCGTGGCGTGAACCACCCCCCCCCTCCCCTAACCGCTTAAGCAACGCTTTAATAACCATGCATAGAATAGACACCCATAAGAAGTACAGCTGTGCTGGCGTTTGGGCCCTGGACCTGCTTATTGTTGTTACTTGAAAGCAAACACTGTTGGCAAATCTGTTCCTACAAGTAGTTGAATTGAAAATATTTTTTCTGGTTTGTTTCCATGGCCCTGTTCTGGGCTAGTTCATGAGGAATAAATTAGACGTTCAATTTAATTTTGTCATTATACGTGGGCTGGATGACAAGGTTGTTGCCGTTGGTGATTTAGAAGGATCTCAACTCATAGCAGAATGGAATATTAGGATATCCCTTCATGAATTCAGTTTTAGAGATGGTTGGATTGAATGGGGATGCCTGTTGAATAAGCGAATTTGCTAAGTTTTTCACTTAATGCCAGCCATGGCTGTGGCTGTGACATAGGCATGGGCCAATAAGTGGGGTCTCATGCCTGGTGATCTTTTGGTGTAGGTGCATTCGCTGAAAGCTGAGTTGATAGGAATAATCTGACAGTGCTATTGGTTCTTGATATTTTTGTTATCAAGAAGTTTGAGTTGTTCTAAACAGCATGGAGAAAATATGTTTACAACTCTATCCATAACCTCTAATTAAATTAATAAACCCCTTCCAAAAGTTTACAACATGAGGTCAGGTCAGACAAACAGCATATGCACAGCAGCACATGGAACGATCACATATAAGTACAGCTTGTGCCGGCATTTGGACCCTTGTTGGTGTTACTTGAAAGCTTACTATGTTGGCAGCATTTTCCCCAGAAGTTGCTGATCATAAGCACAATGCTAAACTGCCTGTTCAACTTTAACATCTCTTGCTGAATCAACCTGAAAAGTACCAATTTTCACATAGTTGCATAGACTGATTGGCTCCTAGCTGCATCATGATCTCCTTCTTCATAAGATCAAGAAAGTACGAGCAGGCCTACTCGCCACAAGACATTCTCACCTTTCAGCATATTGAGAGCCCATGCTTGCTCAGTTCCAGGATCAGGCTCCTCAAAAACAATTTTGCAGCCCTCTTGAATGGACTTGTTACTTATATTTCTATTGCTTTTGATGCGGAGATATCCTGAAAGTCTGCTATTGGTTTCTTGCTGACCTTGTTTTCATGTTGCTGTCATTGACAGGTGGTTGTGCCAATCATTTACTGGGAGTCAACAACTTTTAGCAGACCAGTTATTGCTCTAATATGTTTCAGCGCAATCGCTTTTTTCCCAAGTGTATTGCTGCCTTCTTCTCCCTTAATGTGGATTGCGGGGATGACCTTTGGATATTTCTATGGCTTTTTGATAATTACAGCAGCGATGAGTATAGGCATGTCATTGCCATTTTTTATAGGGTCTGTGTTTCATTGTAGAATACACGTGAGTCTCTTTTACTGCCATCTCTTCCTGCTCATGTTTCTTCCAAATAGTAAATAAAACCAGTTAGTGAGTTTCTTGTTTTCTAAGCTTGTGATTGATGGTTGTCCTGCAGAGATGGTTGGAAAAGTGGCCGAAGAAAGCAGCTTTTGTCAGACTGGCTGGTGAAGGAGATTGGTTCCATCAATTTAGGGCAGTTGCTTTACTAAGGATTTCTCCATTCCCATACATAGTTTTTAACTATGCTTCTGTGGCTACAATTGTCAAATATGGTCCATATATAGCTGGTTCAATGGCTGGAACCTTACATGAAACCTTCCTTGCTATATACAGGTTTTGTATCTCTTGCATGACTCATTTTTTCCTCTCTCTTTTGATGCTGTGAATCATCAATAATTTTCATACTTACTCAGTTATTCCTGCTTTTGCATCAAGCATGCCTGGTAGCCACTCAGGTGTACTGGTGTGGTTAGAGCATACAACTTGAATATATTTCAAACAATTTACAGCATGCAAATTAAAATATTGACAATATTGCTTTTTTTTATTACATAATAGCATTTTTTTCATGCAGTCATTTATTTTATTTTTATGCCATTGTCAGTAATTGTTCAGTGAGATGGGATATCTTTGGTTTGACAATTTGCTGCATGTTCTATCACTGGAATGCCCTTGTTTAGGACATGTTTTTGAACATTAAGAATATTTTATTTGAAGCTTAGATGCAGCGGCATGCATGAAACTGGAATCATGATACATGTGTTATTCCTTTCTGTTTCAAATCTATGTATAAACTCACTTGTTTAGACATCATGTATGAGCTTCCGTTAAGACAAAATCTGCTTTGGGAGTTTTGCTCACCATTGTTAAGAGCATAGACACTCGGCCTGCACCCAGCAGCAGTACGGCAAACCATCTTTCATATAGTTCTAATCTTTCAGGCAAGCCATCTATTTCTAGTCTTTAAGGCAGAACAATCCATAGTTTGAGCCTACAGAGCCTGATTTTCCACCTGGATTCTGGGTTTTCTGGTCTTGATGGGGAAATTAGATTTGTATTTGAAGCAAAGTAACGCTAATGATTTTTAGCAGCTCCAGAATCTATACATCATGTTCTGTACATTTAGGAATTTTTATTATTAGTTAACCCTTTTTTTAATTTATTTTTATTGTTAATCTCTCGCAAACTTTATTTCTAATTCTGACCTTTTTGGTTATGCTGCTACCCGTGGCGTGACAAAACAACATTGTCACGCCACAGGATAAGTCCAGCTAAATAACACTTTTTGTCACGCCACTGGTGGTGGTGTGATCAAACAATACTGTCACGCTACTGGTGGTGCCGTGACCAAAAGGGTTAGAATTAGAAATAAAGTTTGCGATGAGGTAACAATAAAAATAAATTAAAAAATGGGTTAATTAATAAAAAAAATTCTACATTTAGACATGCCCTCTACTCATTATCTAGTGTCATAGGGAGGAATTAACTTTATCAATTTTGTGCACAGTGGGAAACTTCTTCAAAGTTTGGCTGTAGCAACTAGCCAAGGGTCTTTCTTGTCAGTGGAGCAGATAATCTACAATGGAATTGGTTTTTCAGTGGCTGCAGCTTCTACTGCTGCAATAACTATTTACGCAAAGAAAGCGCTTCAAAAACTCCAAGCAGAGGATGATCCGTGTTGAGCACAGATGATCCGTGCTCCGGATCAACTCTTGATGCTAGTTTCCCTTCAGGTGTACTATATACAGTAGCTACTAATCTGGTTTCTAGCGTACACTACCTGACTACATTCATCTGAGAGAGGGTGCTGCACCGACTGTAAAGAAAATAGAGAACAAGAAACACCTCCCTTTTTTTTCTCCTTTTTACCCCTTTTGTTTTATGTGGAGAGAACTGCCAACTACTACTTCATCCATGTATTGAACCAAGGTCCGTGCAATGTAAATTCGTAAGCTGCTACTTTCTCAAGTGCAAACATTCTGTCTGTTTTGATTCATGAAGGTGTTTCAAAGTAGAACAAATGTGCATTGTTGGATGACGGTAGAATCAATATTCATGGCATCTCCTGGTCTACTCTACGATTTGGGGTGTTATACTCAACGATGTATGGACACGGATATGTCGACACGATACTGACACGGGAATTCGTCATTTTTCCAAAAATACCGATACGGCGATACGACTATATATATTTAAATAATAAAAATAAATTACATATATGTATCATTTTTTATGTTTCTTTATGCTTGTCGAACTGAAATTTTGTAAAGTGTAAAATAAACTCGGAATATGTACCTCTTAAAGATGACCCTTGCCTCTTCATTCTTCTTGCAGTCAATTCATAAATTATGATATGTTCAATTGTTCATATGAATACCATTTTCAGAAATCATAATTCCATAAACCTAGGAAAAGAAGTAATAACATGATCAGCAAGAGTTGCAAGACTATAAAGATAACATATATACACTTGATTTTTGAACGATCAAAGGCTCAAAGCAATAGAGCAACTACAATTGGTAATTGATAAGTTTATAAAAATTAACAAGCAACCAAGTTCAAACATAGATGCATCAATTCATCAATGCATTATTTATGTATCACAAGCATAGTATCACTACATACTAAGTCTTAGTGTATCACAATTCACAAGCAAAGCAGCAGTACACATGCAGCCTCCAATCCTCCATTCTGGACTAACAATCTAACATACATACTAATTACTAAGTCTCAAGAGCATCGTGAGTTCAAGACACAACTTCACTTGGAGCGCATGAGGAAAATCTGAGCCGGCGGCGCGAGGAGGACTGAGCTAGTGGCGCGACCGCGTGAGGAGGACCGAGCCGGGGGCGGAGAGGCCGACGAGGCGAACTGCTGGGCCAGCGCAAGGGAGGAGGCGGCTTTGCAGGAGGTGCGGGAGCAGGCGGCTTTGGGAGGTGAGGGAGAGAACTGAAGAAAACATAGCTAGTTGGGCTGTCCGCCGTGTCATCAACAGTGTCGAACACGCGGCCACGACGTGTCCGACACGTATCGGGAATTTTAAAGATTAAAATTTATTATAAAAGTCACCGATACTCCGTCGACACGTGTCCAAGCTGTGTCCGATACGGCGTTTGACACGGACAGTTTTCCGAAGTGTCCGTGCTTCAGAGGTTATACTGTTACGTCAACTAGGCATCGATAGTATACAGTTGAGTTTATATCTTTGTTTTTTTACGAAAATGAGGAGCCAATATTATTGCAATAGTAGCTTGTCTCGTTGCAATGTGGGCCTAGGTCTAGCCTACAGTGTTCCTACACAAAACCTGACATAGATAATCGTCAACAACTTTGCAAACTGAAATTACGAACACTAAAACCTGACATAGATATTCGTTATAAACTTTGCAAACTGTAATTTACGAACAAAGAGAATAATGTTACCAACAAAAACTAGCGAATACAAATGTGACATCTAGAACATAAAACTTCACATGAAACAGTTAAAATCCAACGTTCTAAATGGGGAGCCTAAAACCATTGTCATGTTCCAAACGGGGCCAAAGTCTCCACTAGTTGCATTCATCGAGGTAGTGTGGGTCGTGTGCAGGCCTCATAGGAGCGAGCAGGGGTGAAAACGGATCGGATAGTTTTCGATCGATTCGGACGAAAACAGATTCGAATTATCTCGGATCGGATTTTTCTCGGATAATTTTCGGATCGGAAACGAATTCGGATTTTTTTTTTATCGGAAACGGAAACGAATACGGTAGCATGCTATCCGGCGGATACAGATACAGATACAAATACGGATTATCCGGTTAAGACGAAGTTCAGATATCCAGATTTCGGCCCAAAAGCGAAAAGGAGATTTTAATTGATTTTCCAATTTCAGAAAATGCAACAAATCAAATAGCCTTTTAGAAAATAGCAAATATAGTTAAAAATTCTAGAAAAAATCACAGAAATTTCTTGAATTATTTTGAACTTAATAGAATTAATTTCAACTTAAATTTGGTTTTTATTTTTGCACATAAATTATTTTTAATTTCTAAAAATAGGAAAAACCTTTTAAAATCCGAAAATTCAAGAAATTAATTAAAATATCCTTTTCACTTTAAATCCAATAAAATCCCAGAAAACTCAATAAATTTTATTTTTCACATTAAAACTAGGAAATTAAATAATTGACTTTATTTTATTTTTTCTTTTTAACCAAGAAAACTCTTTTAAATCTTAGAAAATCCAATAAAAATAATAACTTTATTAATTTTATTTTTGGTAACATACTTTGGGATGTTACAGTCATTTACGTATAGATTAACCATCCAGCGTGATCAATGTTAGTGTGAACTAAGTTTTATGTATGTGACGAACGAAGTGTGAATGCGTGATGACTTGTAACTTTGTGAGTTATGACTTATGAGCTAAATATAGTAAACTAAGTGTTATGTTTGTGATGAACTAGTTAATGCAGCTTACCAGTGCTAATATTATGTGTGGTTACTGAAAATATGAATAATTCATGAATGTTTGCATCAAATAAACTAGTTAAATGTTTTCGTTATTTTTTGGCATACAATATAAGGGGTTTTCATTCACCGAAAAATATCCGCGACCGTATTCGTTTCGATTTGTATTCGCTCTGTATTCGATATTATTCGTATCCGCATTCGTATCCAGAGTATTCGTATTCGTATCCGGATCCGGAAAAAAAAAGTAAAAACAAATATGGCAGAGCCATTATCCGTCTGTATCCAATCCGGTTTTACCCCTAGGAGCGAGGGGAGCCATAATAAGGACCGAACTAGCAGAAGAGAAACCAAAACAGGCAATTAGAGTAGGCTTTCAAACTTAGGATGCGTACAAGGGGACAAATATATCAAGTGGCACAAAATTTCTTAAATGATCTGACATTTGAAAAACATTAGAAATGCCATTTCATATTTTTTTTTTACTATTTGAAGCGGTATTTTGTGAAGCATTGCTTCCTTTTCATTTTGGCATATCTCTATGTATAGTCAAGAAGTTAATAGCTTATACTACACATTAGGCTAAAAAACCCACTAGCTTTGCCCTCAATCCATAGCTTTGTAAGTTTTGAGGTTAATGTTCCAATTTTATTGTTCCATCTCTATTGAATTGAAGCCTCCTCCTGATTTTTGGCCAAGCTCCGCCACCAGTGTATCCTCAAACGCCTATCTTTGGAGGCAAATAACTAAGTCACTTAAATATGTACTAAAAGGTCTCCCAAATATAGTTGTATTTTAAAGCAGAGTCATGTTGCCCTGAAATATCATGGGGTTAACCTATATGATACGCTCAGACGTATGCATTGTAACCATACTAGCGGACAACTGCGGTAACACATGTAAAAAAGATCGAATCAAGTACCAAACAAACATTTGTATAGAAATACCAAACAAACATACCAACAAAACAACAGGAACCACCTCTTTGTCTGCTAGTGGAGTTATGGGTGTACGACTCCACCTACCAGGGTACAAATACTGGTGTCCTTTACGCACAAGCGAATGCGCTTCAGTGTGAATTCTGTGATGTACTGATTATCCTCGGCCTCTGTCTGTCCAGACCTGTGCTAAGGAGACGCACTCGCGCGTGTGTGTGTAAATGTCTTCTTGTAATCGTAAAAAATATCAGTAGAGAAAAATAGCTTACATTTACAGAAAATGTTTTTGAAAAATTGGAGTGTCCTTCATAACTCCGAAGCATGAACCGAGAATGAGAATACAAAGCCCATTACATTTTTGGAACATCAGTTCAATAGCATCGCTTTCGTTCGTATTTAAGGAAATGACATCGATTTGGCGGCACACTGCAAAATGACACCACCGACAATCGGAAATCTTGAAAATAACACTATCGTTAGTCTCATAGCAGTTAGGAGACGTTAGAGACGTAAAAAAACATGTATGCCCTCTCGAAAATGGTGTTGGTGGTGGATCCATTTCACTGTTGCTTTGGGCCAAGCCATGTACTTTATTTCCGTGGCCCACCAGCCCATCTTCTTTCTTTCTTCTTCCTCTGCCTCTGCCGAACGCCAGCACCACATCGCCCGTTCGTCTACGCCCTACCATTTCCCCACCGCCCACGTCGTGTTGCCACCTTTACTGTGCGCTGCCAACACCCCACCACTCCCCCTCCAACTCTCACCGCCTTGGGAGCTGCACCGCTACCGCATGAGCCTTCTTCCCTGCCGTTGGCCGCCACCCCGCCCTACCCCGATCTCCCTCTCCGGTGAGGCCCTTGCCAATTCTTGCATGTCACCATGCATTCCCGAGTTTCCTCCACAGTTTCCTCATCTCCATTCGGCCAACCTGCCGCCGTGGAACACCCTCGTCGCCGCCCATTCTCCCCCTTCGCCAGCCGCCGTCTCCTCGCCACCTCGAACCACCGCCGGCCTCCCAAAGTCTCCTTGTGTGACCCCTTCATCGACACCATGCCTATGTTTGCACCACCTCCCGAAGGAAGCCGTCCGAGCGCCGCCGTCGTCGTCCGCCCATGCGCCCGAGCCACCGCCGTGCCGCTCTGCCTGTGGCGCCACCTCCCATCGCCTTCTCGGGACGCCAACGTTCCATTTTTCCCATCACCCTGCCTCCCTGCGCCGCCGCCGAACCGAGCCACCGCCCCTGGTGCTCTGTTTCTCCTCTGTTCTTCCTCAATTTCTCTCTCTCTCTCTCAATGACAAGTGGTCCCCATGTGTCATACGCCAGCGGTTGAGGAGGGGAGCGGCACCGGTGTTGGAAGAGGGGGTACCAGTGTCGGGACCCAAATGTGCAAATCAGGACTCTCTATGTATACTGCACTAGTCCAGGATCACGCTAGTGCACACAATGGCAACATCGATGAAACATCATTCCATAAGCAAAGATAACTAAGAAATAATCAATTAACAATAATTATCAGAGTAACGACTTTAAGGCCAAAGCTTACAATTAATGCTTCAGAAGGTGGACAACTCAAATAAGCTACAGCGGAAGGAAACAAAATAACTTCGATGAAGCCCATCCATATGTCCACATGCAATCGACTGGGGTAGCGCGACCTAATTCTTCACAATTCATGAAGTAGACCTCGTTCAACTGAACAACATTGTTTATAGTGTTGGAGATATGCCCTAAAGGCAATCATGGAGATGATGATATCACGTCTATGTTTATGTGTTATTGAATAAGTGTTATTCAGTTCCTTGAATGAATCATCAGTTCTGAAGATTAACGAGTATGTGACTTGTTTGTGAAATTCTATATTTATGCAATGATTATTCTTAAACGTTCCCTGGTCGGAAACATATGAGGACACATATGAATAGACTAGCATATGTATTGGTTGATGACTATGTTTCACGAGTTATAGATATAGAGATATCAAACCAATAATATGGACATATGTTAGAGAACATGGTATTGGATAAGACCCACCTTGAGACACTGTTGAGATTGTTATGATTTCGTGTGTCATCAGTTGGTCTCAAGCAATGATGATGTATAATCCTTAGACCTGAGATCAGCATGGTTTTCTACATGTGTAATAGCACTTTTTGGGGTTGCCAAACGCTACACAGTAATTGGGTAGTTATAAAGGTAGTTTTTGGGTATGCTATGAAATATGGGGAGGAATGTGACTGGTCAGATATTGGATTTGCCCCTCCTAACATAACAGGAGAGATGTCTCTGGGCCCCTCGTTGTGGTTGAATAAAGAAAGTGCATGGCCATGCCACTAGTGGTCGAAGTGTCGACCATATGAAGTTATTCGACACTTGATCGAGAAAGTATTGAATAGTTGTCGGGACCCAAAATATGCAATTCGGACCCTCGTGTATAATGCACTAGTCCAGATCACGCTTAGTGCACACAAAGGTCAACACAGGTGAATATCGATCCACACAAGCGATTAATAACATAAACAAGTAATTTGATAACAAATAGTTGTTTTGACCTTATGGTTGAGTTTACAATTATTAAGCCACGCAGGGCTAACAAAGAAAATAAAATAGCAGTGGAACAAAGAAACTTCAGTGGAATCCCATCAATTTACCACAAGCAACTGATTGGAATCAAGACCCTACGATCAAGCACCTTCGATGAACTCCTCCTTGAAAGCAGGCGATGACTCCTCTTCTGTTGCATGTTTTACAACAAGCATGAGTACACACCGTACTCGTAAGTCATACCACAGAATGCAATTTATAGATGCAGGCTTATTCCAAAGCAATGGCTTCTGTGGTTCTTTTTGCAGAAATGCAACATTTGCAGTTTAAATACAAGTAATAGATTGAAAGCATAATTCAAAACAAATAGACAATAATAATTTGACAGTTTTATTTCACAAAGACACATAGCCTAAACAAGTTATTCACATAGCCATATGACTCAAGTCACACAGCTCCCTTCTCAAGGTTTTCATGAAAATCTACCCCTCGTGTGAAATCCCCGAGCATGTCCATGACCGCGGACGCGGCTATTCGAATAGATTGATTAACACTCTGTAGAGGTTGTACACTTTACCCACAAGATACAACTAGTGTAGCTAGCACTAGCCGTAACAAAACAGTTCAAAAACTTCATCTCGACATTAACACTCCTGGTATGCTTAGCCGCCACAGACGCACACCGTTGGACAGGGACACGACGAACCGCCTTGTGATGCGACTACTTGGTAGTACACACCTCCACCCAATCCGACACAGCTAACCTACAACCTGAGTAATCAATGTCAAGACTCAATAACTTACTAAGTTAGACCCGTCCCATACTAGGCATGTGGTTGTACGAAAGTCTCAGTTCAATGGCGCACAAAGTTAAGTCCTTAATTGACCAGGGCAAGACTTCCAAATTCTAACCTATCATTCCCGCCAACATAGATCCACCATAAAAGTATACCAGACCACTTGCCCCCGTCCAAAACCTTTTCCCACCCTGTTGGTTAAGTGCAACATATGCCATCAACGAGTAATAGCACATAGTACACATAGTTTTTATCACATAGTTCCATAGTCACTTAGTCAAGTTTATATTTGCAACTTACATGAGATGATGACTCGTAGCATGGCTAAGAAATCTAATTGCATCTAACCATCCCACGTTGGTAATACAATAGCACCAACTAAATAAACCAAACTAGGGTGACAAAAGATTATGGCATACAATTAGACAAGGAGGTCATAACAAATTGGATATTAACTACTCCCTAAAACATTGAAATAAATAATTAAAGTAAATGCAATAATTTAAGTCAATATAACTTTTGAAAACTGGGTTCAATATGATCAAAGGTATAACTTGCCTTGGAATAGGTTTAAGTACTGGTCTTTCTCTTGAGGTGCTCCTTCTCCTTCAAATCTTCCCGAAGTATCGACGTCTACTCGCAAACGAAACAAACAAACCAAACAAATAAAAACAGAGGCAAAACAACTCTAAAAATTAAATAAAAATCTCAGATAAATAGATCTCGAATTTAGATGAATTTAGAAATTTGAATGGGCTCAAACGGAGTTCGGATGCAAAAGATATGAGCTTGGGAAGATTGAATTAGAAGAAAAACCCTAAAATAGGATTTTTCAGAATTAACCCTAATTATTTCTCTGAAGAAAAATCGGATTTTTGCGCAACGATGACGTCAGCAATAGAATTTCTGGAATAAGAAAATAAAAAGAAAATACTGACATGTGGGATCCACATGTCAGCCTCACGGTCCACGGTAGACCAAGTCCATCGAACCGGCGCACAGGTTAGATCTGGACCACCACGCGTACGCACACGTGGACGCTGACGCGGCTCCACGCGGCTGCCACGCAAGCACAGAGGATGAGGTGGTGCTGACGCAGACGGCGGCGGCGGCGGCGCACGGGAACCAACGGCAACGGCGAACGGTGGCTCTACTCCGGCGATGAGTGGCACCCACGTGTAGCTCTCGCTATTGCGAACCTGTTGAGGTAGCCCCGGGTGGTTGAGGACGTCGGTGGTGGCCGGCGACGAGGTTGAAGCGGCGGTGAGTTACGGTTGTTGTCGGATGGAAGCTCCAGTGAGGTTTTGGCGGTGCGGATGGTCGTTGGAGGTAGCCCGTGCGACGGCGGACCCGATGGCGTGCTCCAAGATGACGCGACGGCGAAGACAGCGACGCAATTCGATGACGAAGAAGCTCGGCCAAAAACCCTAGATGAGGGATTACGGCAGCACTGGGGCTCTAGAGGGGCGATTACTTGAGGGATTATGGTGCGGGCGACAAGGCGATCCCGGGGGTCCTATTTATAGGGTCCGGGGAGGCACGAGGAGGCGAGTTGGTGGCGGAGTCCCAAAAGAGTCCGAAACCAACACGAGGAATTCTCCGAGTTTGAAGGAGATTCAGGATTTGATTCTACCAAATTCGGGTGCAGGAGAGATTAGAGATAAGTTTTGTTACGGTTTCTAGAAGAGCTTCAGTTGGAAAGATTGCGTCGTCGTACCGAGCTCAAGCTCAAGCCATGGCGGACGGACGCGCAACTCACGCAGAGAAGATGACCAAGACGGAGACGACGAAGGCGCGGAGAAACAAAGGAAGCGGACGCGTTCGGACCAAAAGATCCGACCGCTTAGATTTGATCGAACGGCTCAGAACAGCGGTGACGTTCGGACCGGGCGAAACCAAAGTCCATCGGACCGTCCATGCGTGATCGAACGGCTAAGAAGGAATCTGAGCGCATGCAGAGGGAAGAAAGAGGTCGACACGCGGGCCCGCATGTCGATGGAGGTCGAGGCCAAGGAGATTTAAGTCGCATGAGTGGGCCGAATTTGGAACAGGAATGGGTTTCGGCCCAAAGAGGAAACTGAGATTTTAAATAGTTTTTCTTTTTAGAAAAAAACCAGAAATCCAAATAAGCGATAGAAAATAGCAAATGAACTTGGAAAAATTCTAGAAAAATCTAGAAAATATATCCAAGCACAAAGAACCCAAATAAAATAGTTTTGACCCTTGTTGATGTTGACTTTAATCATATTAAATTATTTTGATGTACAAAGTCCATATTAAGCTTTTGAATTAAATTCAAATAAAATCCAAATGGTGAATTTTCTCCTACTAACTATTCAAAGGATTTTTAAAGCTCAGAAAATTGGGATGTTACAATAGTCCATGGATGACATAATCTCACCTGGAGTTTAACCAGATGTCGTGAGGCAAAGGGGTAATACACAAAACAGGTCGTACGGCTGATATCTGTTCTCTACATGTGGAAGAACTCCGGGTGGTCTTGGAAGACCTTCAGGTGGTCCTGGAAGACCTCCTGAGTGGTCGTGGAGAGAATATAATCACCAACTGGTCGTAAGGAGTTACAAGCTGTTCGTAAGTGATAAAGACCTGGTCATAGATCATATTGCATTAAGGTTCGTCCGATATATTCTATGTGTGTTCGAGAATCGTTATGTGCTGCTAGGTACTGCTAATGATTCGTGGTCGGAAAGGGTTTTCGAATCACACATGAACCTATAGGGTCACACACTTAATGAGTTGGAACAAACCAGTACATATACGATTCATCAAACGTGTTCGGGTAGGATCCGTCACAAGCACTATATAAGGAGATGCTTGAGGCCAAGGGAAGAAAGGGCGAGAAAATCAGACAAGACACACGAGAGAGCCTTCTGTGCGACTTGGTGCTAGCACAACGGTGTACGACGTTCCTGCCCTAGATGTGTGGATACCATAGAGGCGCAGCCTTACTGCGGTAGCTGTTGCGCTTAAGGTTGATCTGTGACATTGGCGAGAAAGTAGATTGGTTTCTGGAGGAGACGATCGGCTAGGTGGAAGATCATCTACGACCACTTCTCCGACGTGTTTTTTGTTGGACCAGGCTGCTCCAACTCTTCTTCTGTTGCACTACGCGTCTGGTGGTAACGATCTGTGATCATTTACTTGCTTGGCATCCTAGTTTACGTGGTAGAATTTTTGAATTGTTGCTAGCGTAGTCTACTCGTATCCCAACAGTGGTATCAGAGCTCATCCTGCATCATTTTTGATCTAGATTGGTCGCATATACTAGATATGTGGCAGTAGTAGATTGGATCTATTACTGGTTTGGTCTGATAACCTAGATCGGTTCATATGGATGGAACGATCTAGGCACTAGTCAATAAGATCAATCGGGTTTCGACGGTAATAGATGGGTTTTGCGAAGAGGTATAAGTTAAGAGCACTAGATGATTTACTCGACTTGTTTTTGACTGCCTTGCATGATACTCCTACTGGTCGGAATTCCGTCATCGGAGTGTGCCGCAGTGCATGGTCATATCAAGGCAGTGATCAGATTGGTTAAGAATAGGGTTAATATGATTGATCCGATGATTTCCAAGGCTCAGTTACGTGAATAAGATTCATGTCTCGGGAAAATTTTCCAAGAGCACTGCCCTCGACCAGCGAGGGGCACTGCCCCTTCGATCCTCGCCTGCTATTCGGCTAGTAGGACCGCCGTGGTCGTAGCCGCGTTGTATAATAGTATGTGTTCATGTCGCTCGATAGAAATGGATTCTATGCATAACTCATTTTTCAGGGATTGATGTGAATAGTATGGCCCATTGTGTATGTGATGCATGAATGGATTTCACATGGCATGCGTGTCATGCTGTGTGATAGCCATTGAGCTACATATTATTGTATAACGGTCTGCGTACCGATATATGATGCTTGATATTATCGTCTGTAATTTATTACTAGCCTTTAGGAGTAATTACTTAGTAGATGAATGCGGACGGAGATTTCAAGCATGATGGTCGAAGGACAGGAAGCATGGTGGTGGAGATCGTCATGATTAGGGCCATACTATTTCACATTTTAATTTGATTATCGATGAATGTTTATTCCTGTCATGCTTTTTGATCATGTTTTGTCATTATATGCTTATAGCATGGTAGAATTAAAAATCCCTCACATAATATTAAGTTAAATTGATACCCTCCCAAATTTGCTGCACCATCCAAAGTCATGTATTTTTAATAGTGGGTCTTGCCAAAGCAGAGTGCCATTAATTCTCCTTGACTAGATGGGTTTGTGTCAGACACTTACACGCTGAGCATTGGTTTAACTTGACAAGGTCATCATAACGGTTATGGACCTTGGGGCATATGGTTGGGCACCGGAGTATAGAGATGCCACTCAACAACAAGAGTCATATAGAGATATGATTAGCAAAGGGTTGCTTACCAATTTCACTAATCTTCTAGCAGTGATGCCAAAGCTCACTAGTAGATTAACTGATTGAGGGTCTTGAATCACTAAATATCATAAGAGGGATATGAACTTTAGTGGGAGTATCTTTTATTGATTGTTGATGATTAAGTTAGACTAGGAAAACACTAGTCGTATAAACATACGAGCTGGTCGTAGATTGGTCGAACGTAACCACCAACATGAATGTCTAATAGAAGATCTTACATAAACATAGTGCTCAATCTTTGCATATATTTTTGTTGTAGATCTTAGCACCTACTTCTTCTGCACCTACCTTTAATTTGCGATCTGTTCTTGAGAAAGAAAACTTTATTGACTGGTTTCGTATTTTGAGAATTATTCTCAAACAAGAAAAGAAGATGTTCTAGAGGGTCCCTATCTCAAGGAATCGAATGCCGATGCTACTCAGATTGAAAAGAATGTTTATGAGAAGCATTGCAATGACGCAATGATATGCACCGCCTAATGCTTGCACCATGAGCTCGAGCTTCGTATAATAGGAGACCACTGACGCTACAATATGATTGTAGGTCCGAAAGGTATGATTTAGGGTCGTGCAAGGGCAGAGAGGTTTAATACCTCTAAGGCATTGTTTTTTTTGTGGGCATTGGAAGAGAAACTGCAAGAAGTAATTAGCAGAGATGAATAAGAACAAGGGAAGTAGAACTTCCAGTTCAGGTATAAATATTATACAAAATTAATCTCACCATTTCTCCGATCAGTTCTTGGGTATTTGATACTGGGTCGGTTTCTCATACTTGCAATTCGATGCAAGAACTGATAAGGAGTAGAAGTTTGGCAAGAGGAGATGTTGATCTCCGTGTGGGCAATGGAGCAAGAGTTGTTGCATTAACTATTGGCACTTTGCCATTAGCTCTACCATCAGGATTAGTTATGGAACTAAATAATTGTTATTATGTTCTAGCCTTGAGCAAAAACATTATTTCTGCTTCCTGTTTAGAGTAGAAGATTATGAGTTTAGAATAAAGAACAATTGTTGTTCAATCTATTTTGAAGATATGCTTTATGGCCATGCTTCATTGGTGAATGGATTGTATGTTTTCAATCTTGAGGATGAGCCCATCTGTAACATAAATGCTAAGAGACTTTGACCTAATGATATGAATCCCACTTTAATTTGGCATTATCGTCTAGGTCAAATAAATGAGAAGCACATGATGAAGCTCCATAAAGATGATCTTCTAAACTCATTTGATTTTGAATAATTTGAAACATGTGAATCTTATTTACTTGGCAAGATGACAAAAGTTCCCTTCACAACCAGAGGTGAGAGGGCGAGTGATCTACTGGTCATTATACATTTGGATGTATGTGGACCAATTGGCACTTCGACTAAAGGTGTTTTCAATACTTCATAACTTTTACTGATGATTTCAGTAGATATGGCTATGTCTATTTGATGAGGCATAAGTCGGAATCCTTTGAAAAGTTCAAAGAATTTCAGAATGAAGTACAGAATTAACTTGGCAAGACAATCAAATGTCTACGATTTGATCGTGGAGGTGAATATGTGAGCCATGAGTTTGGTGATCATCTAAAGAAGTGTGGAATTGTTCCACAGCTTACTCCGCCGGGGACGCCTCAATGGAATGGGGTGTCTGAATAGCGGAATCGAACACTGTTAGACATGGTTTGATCAATGATGAGCCAATCTGATCTTCCATTGCAATTCCGGGGATACATTCTAGAAACAACTACTTTCACTTTAAATAGGGTTCCATCAAAAACTATAGAGAAGACACCATATGAGAAATGGACCGGGAAGAGTTCTGGATTGTCTTTTCTCAGAGTACGGGAATGTGAGGTTTATATCAAACGTTTGACATCTGATAAACTCACACCCAAGTCGGATAAGTGTTTCTTTGTGGGGTATCCTAAGGAAACTAAATGATATTATTTTTATAATCGGGTTGATAACAAAGTGTTTGTAACCTGAGATGGTGTCTTTTTGGAGAAAGAGTTTCTTTCCAAAGGAGTTAGTGGGAGCAAAGTGCAATTCGAAGAAATTCGGGAATCATCTGAAAATGTTTAAACTCCTACTGAACCTCTACAGGATGAACAAAATATTGATGAACCTGTAGATAAGGCATCAGCCCCACGTAGGTCAAAAGGCCACATCAATTGCCTATAAGGTATGGGCATGACGTTTTATTTTTGAATAATGATGAGCCTAAAACTTATGCGGAAGCGATGGTGGACCCAGACTCTGAGTCATGGCTTGAAGCCATGGGATCCGAGATAAAATCCATGTGTTCATGTCATACGACTAGATCTAGACTAGTTGTATGGTGATATGACCAGGTCCAGACGTCGTGTGGAGATACGAGCTGGTCGTAGACTAGTTGACAATCAAGTTTGGAACTTGGTTGATGCACTTGATGGTGATACGACCATTAAGTGCAAATGGATTTTTAAGAAAAAGATAGATATAGATGGAAATGTTCACATTCATAAGGTACGACTGGTCGCAAAGGGTTTCAAACAAATTCAAGGTGTTGATTTTGATAAAACCTTCTCACCTGTCGTGTTGCTTAAGTCTATCCGGATCATTCTAGCTATTGCTGCATATTTTGATTATGAGATATGACAGATGGATGTCAAAATGACTTTCCTAAATGGAAACCTAAGTAAGGATGTGTACATGACACAGCCTGAGGATTTTGTTGATCCAAAGGAAGCTAGAAAGGTATGCAAGCTTAGGAAATCCATCTGTGGATTGAAGCAAGCATCTCGGAGTTAGAACATTCGTTTTGATAAAGTGGTCAAAGGGTTTAACTTTATCAAATACGAAGAAGAACCTTGTGTCTACAAGAAGGTTAGTGGGAGCAAGCTTGTGTTTTTGATATTGTATATGGATGACATACTACTGGTCGGAAATGATATTCCTATGCTTGAATCTGTTAAAACTTCATTAAGAAATAGTTTCTCAATGAAAGATTTAGGAGATGCAGCATATATTCTTGATATAAGGATCTATAGAGATAGATCTAAAAGGCTAATTGGATTATGACAGGATATGTACATAGTCATATAGCGATATGATCAGGTCTAGACTAGTCGTATAGCTATACGACCAGATCCAGACTGGTGCCCATGGCTCGTATAGTGATACAACCAAGTTTCGACTGGTCGTATGGAGATACGAGCTTGTCGAAGACTGGTGCTCGTGGCACATGGCATTAATCTTAGCAAGAATCAGTGTCTTTCGACCACTGATGAGTGAGACAAAATGAGTAGAATTTCATATGCTTCGGCTATTGGATCTATCATGTATGCCATGCTATATACACGACCAGATATGTCGTATGCTCTAAGTGTTACAAGCAGATATCAGTCGGATCCAGGTGAAGGTCACTGGATAGCAGTAAAAAATATCCTTAAGTACTTGATAAGGACTAAGCATTGGCGGAGGGAGAGTAGATGCATGGGGGTACAGTCGTACCCCCAAAATGTTTACACAAAAATCTGGTATATACCCCCTTAATACATAAAGTATACACTACACATAATAACAACATACTCCTCAACTCCTGTTAGCCCATTTAGCATTAGGCCCAACAGAATCTGAGAATCAAGCCGAAGTCAACTAGCCAAGGAGGTGTCAGGCCTAAGTGTCATCTGCCCATCTAGGCACTCTGGCAGCAGCACAGGGGTGCAGCGCCGCAACCGGTAGCTCATCGGCGCATCACGGCGCTCTAGTGCCGCTTCTGGCTTTTGCGCCGACGATCTCGGCCTCAACGCGCCGGTGGCTGGTCGCGCCCCTTGATTCTCGACCCCGAGGACCGCCCGCCCGCTCCCCTCCTTGGCTCCTTCAAGGTCTAGTGTTGGCTTGATCTCCCCTGTAGTGATTTTTTATTGCAATATTTCTTTCATAGCATTAAGGAAAGCCGTATCAAGTTGTAATTTTCTAAAATATTTTGTGATGTTGGTTATAGTGCAATCATATAATTTGACACATTTGAACTTATGTACTATATCATTTGAACTTGTGTTGGAACAGATATGTCTTAAGTTCGCACCCCCATCGTCAAAATCCTGGCTCTGCCACTGGGACTAAGGTTGCATTCCTTATTTATGGTGGTGAGGAAGAGCTGGTCGTAAATAGTTACACTGATGCAAGCTTCCAAATTGACAAGGATGATTTCAGATCGCAATCAGGGTTTGTGTTTTTTTTTTGAATGAAAGGAGTAGGTATGGACTGGTCACATAATGATACAACCAAATCCAGACTGGTCGTATAATGATACGGCTAGAAAGGTTGGAAGAATTCTAGATATGCAAAGTGCACATGGATTTAAGTTTGACCAGGTATGGACTGGTCGTAATGTGATACGGCCGGATCCAGACTAGTCGTATGGTGATACGACTGCTTCCAGACTAGTCGTATGGAGATACGAGCTGGTCATAGACTGGTCGAACATGATTTTTCTGATCCGTTGACAAAGCCTCTCCCGCAACCTAAGAATGAGGTGCACACAAGAGCTATGGGTATTCGATACCTATTTGATTGACTCTAGTGCAAGTGAGAGATTGTTAGAGATATGCCCTAGAGGCAATCATGGAGATGATGATATCACGTCTATATTTATGTGTTATTGAATAAGTGTTATTCTGTTCCTTGAATGAATCATCAGTTATGAAGATTAACGAGTATGTGACTTGTTTGTGAAACTCTATATTTATGCGATGATTATTCTTAAACGTTGTGGTTGAATAAAGAAAGTGCATGGCCATGCCACTAGTGGTCGAAGTGTCGACCACATGAAGTTATTCGACACTTGATCGAGAAAGTATTGAATAGTCCATGGATAACATAATCTCACCTGGAGTTCAACCAGATGTCGTGAGGCAAAGGGGTAATACACAAAACAGTTCATACGGCTGATATCTGTTCTCCACATGTGGAGACCTTCGGGTGGTTCTGGAAGACCTCTTGGGTGGTCGTGGAGAGAACATAATCACCAACTGGTTGTAAGGAGTTACAAGTTGTTCGTAAGTGATAAAGACCTGGTCATAGATCATATTGCATTAAGATTCGTCCGATATATTCTATGTGTGTTCGGGAATCGTTATGTGCTGCTAGGTACCGCTAATGATTCATGGTCGGAAATGGTTTTCGAATCACAACTGATCACACATGAACCTATAGGATCACACACTTAACGGGTTGGAACAAACCAATACAGATACGATTCGTCAAACGTGTTCAGTTAGGATCTGTCACAAGCACTATATAAGGAGATGCTTGAGGCCAAGGGAAGAAAGGGCGAGAAAAACAGACAAGACACACGAAAGTTGTGAGTCGAGTTGTTCCTCTAAAACCCTAGCCACCATCTTCTTGAGAGAGTCTTCTGTGCGACTTGGTGCTAGCACACCGGTGTACGGTGTTCCTGCCCTAGACGTGTGGATACCATAAAGGCGCAGCCTTACTGTGGTAGCTGTTGCGCTTAAGGATGATCCGCGACATTGGCGAGAAAGTAGATTGGTTTCTGGAGGAGACGATCGGCTACGGTGGAAGATCGTCTACGACCACTTCTCCGACGCGTTTTTGCTGGACCAGCCGCTCCAACTCTTTCTTTCGCCAAGATCAAGGCTCGTGGTAACGACCGTGATCATTTACTTACTTGGCTTTACATGGTAGAATTTTTGAATTATTGCTAGCGTAGCCTACTCGTATCCCAACATATAGCAAGGTGAGTACATAGAGTACTCAACAAGTTGCACCACAGAGTGCAATTATAGATGATGACTTATTCCAAAGGATATGTCATCTATGGTTCTCTTGCATAAAAGCAACGGTTGCAGTTGAATATGAATAATAGATTGAAAGAGAAATTCTAAAAAAATAAAAATAATAATTAACAAGTATGTTCACAAAGCTCAGCAAGCCTAATAAATTTCTTTCACACAACCATATGATTTAAACCACGTAGATGTCACTCCCAATAGTTTTATGAAAAATCGACCCCTCGTGTGAAATCCCTGAGTATGTCCATGACCGCAGACGCGGATATTCAAATAGATTGATTAACACTCTGCAGAGGTTCTACACTTTACCAACAAGATGCAATCAACTTGATCGAAGATGATCACAACAAAACATTTCCAAAACTTCATCTCGACAATGACTCTCCCGATGTGCATATATACTGCCGACCCCAACATCACTCATTGGTCCGATGCACACCGTTGGACTTGAAAACGACAAATCGCTCATAAATGTGACCCTATAGAGTAGTCCACACCTCCACCCGTCACCGAGCGCCTAACCTACTACCTGATTAATCAATGTCAATATTTCGTAACTTACTAAGTTAGGTCTATCCCATAGCAGGCATGTGGTCGTACAGTTATGGCTCAGTTCAATGACGCACAAATTAAGTCCTTAATTGACCAAGACGAGACTGCCAATTTCTAACCAAGTCACCAAAATTCATATTTTCCAATCACAAGTCCACCATATCACAATTCTTTCCACTCGTCTCAGTCTAAATATTTTCCCCACATTGTTGATTAAGGGCATCACATGCCATCAACGGGTGACAACATACATCACATAGTCTTTTCACAACATGTTCCATAATCATTAGTCAAGTATGATATTAATATTTTAAAATAATACCAATGACCCATTGCAAGGCTAGGCACACTAATCATGTCTAACCAACTCACGTTGGTGCTATGATAATACCAACTAGTAATTAACCAAGCTAGGGTGACAATTGATCAGGGTAATACAATTATTAAGGTGGGCATAATCAAATAGGTTGCATACTAACCCCAAAGTATTTAAGAATTAATAATTGAAATAACGTGCAAAACTTTGAATAAGAGTAATTTTGAAAAATAAGGTTCAACATGATCAAAGGTACAATTTGCCTTACTATAACATTGTTTCTGTTCTTTTATCTTCGATCTGCTACTTGCTTTACCTTTAGCTCCTTTGGACGATTCCGGAACGTCAATGTCTAACGAGAGACAAAACGCAAAAACAAACAAATTTCAAAAATATAAATCAAATTAACTCCAAATTAAAATTGAATGGTACTAAAAGGCAGGGATTGATTTTAGATGAATTTAAAAACTTGAATGGGTTCAATCGGAGTTCGTATGAGGGAGAACGAGCTCCCAGAAGTTTGATCAGGAAGGAAAATGCTGAAAAAGAAAAGGGAGAGAGAAAATGAGAGACTGATAGGTGGGGCTGAGGGAATATTCACGAGAATTTTATTTTTGGAAATTCAGAAAATAGGTCGAGTGTATGACATGTGAGATCGGGGGGATTTATGGATTTTCAAGAATTAAAAGAATTCCTGAAAAAGGATAAAGAGAATGGCAGGTGGGGGCCACTAGTCTATGGACCAGGTCCACGTAATAAGGTCAATGGATCATGGCGAACCGGGTTCATGGAATAGTGTATAACAAGGTGGGTCCAAGCGTCGGTGACTAGGTCTATTGTGGAACAAGTCCACATAGTTATGGGTTAAGGTTTGGTACGGGTGTGCCACACAGGTGTACATGTGTCACGCCATGTGTGCCCGGTTGCTAAGGTGGCGCGGACGTGGCGGTGAGGTGGCACTGGTGGCATTGTGGCGACGGGCTCACAAATTGCTTGAGCTAGCGCCACGCAAGACAGTGGAAGGGCAAAATGGGGAGAGGAGATCGAGGCGAAGATGATGACGCAGGTGCGACGAGCAAGAAAGCGACGGCGTGGGCTTGGCTCTGTCAGCGCTCCGGGGAAAAGGACACGCGCATAGGGTAGAACACGGCACCAGGATGGAGAGGATGGAGGCGGAGGATCACCGGAGTGACGGGGAATGAGCGGTGAAGGACGATGGCCAGAGAAGAAAGAGAAGGAAGGGATCTTCGCTCTCGGTGAACGAATCTCGACACCAAAAGGGGAAAATGATAGATCAGGGGATGGGACACATGGTGACATGGAAGGAATCGGGAGGAACTCACCGGAGTAATGAGAAACGCGACGGGAGATTTTTGGGGTGGCGGGCATGGTCAGAGGTGGAGAAGAAAGGAGTGGCGTTGACGATAGGAGGTGCGGGAGCTCCGGTGGATGGGCTCAATCGGCAGAGACCGAGGTGATCGTGGTGACACGGGTGGGATGTCCTGAGGAGTTTTGTCGGTGGAGAACGGGCATGTCAACACCGGTGGGTGGTTTGGGGAAGATGCCCAGGGCAACGACGCTAGGAGGCTTCTCGGGAGGGGGCGGTTAGGGCATGGAGGCGAAGCAATGAGGCGAAGGGAGAACGCACGGGGCGGCTGCTATTTATGACCTTGGAAGGCGTGTGTGGCACGAACGTCAGAACGGTGGCGCGGTAAATCCTGGGTGCGCACAATTGCAGCGGAGTCCAAGCGGAGGTGGCTAGCAAGTGGGCCTGATGACGAAGCGGTTGGCAGGTGGTGGAACGGGTTGGGCAGGGGTGGAACTGGGGAAGAAGGCGGCCCAAGAGAGAGAAAATAGAGATGGACCGAATGGATTCGGCCTACGAAGGAAAAAGAAAAAAGAAATTGATTTAGGAATTTAGAAAATGTTGAAAATTCAAAAGGGGCAAAATAAATAGCAGACAAACTCCGAAAAATCCAAGAAAATTCCTTGGAACACAAGGAACCCAACTAACACTGTTTTGGATTTAATTTACATTCACATTAAACAAATTAAATAGTTTTAATTTCGAAAATTCCCATTTAAGCTTTATTAATTGAAGTAAAATTGGTGAAATTTTTCAAGGAACCTAATCTATACAAAAGATTTTTAAAAACTCAAATTTTGAGATGTTACAATATGGGTGCGTTGGGGAGGAGGCTGTCGACAGTGGAGGAGGGGAGCGGCATCAACACTATCGAGAGAGAGAGAGAGAGAGAGAGAGAGAAAAGGGATGATGAGAGAAGATGGGGAAAATAAACATTAAAATTGTATTCTCTCACATCATACGTACTTGCTGTTAAAGATGGATGAAAAATGTGACGGCGGGGTTATTTTTAAGATTTCTGGTTATTTGTGGTGTTATTTTACAGTGTGTCGCCAAAGCGATATCATTTATCAAAATACGAACAAAAGTGATGCTACTGAATAAATTTTCCCCTACATTTTTTTGTTCTAAGACATATTTGCCGAGCTCTACCCAACCTGCATCTTGGCCAAACTGGATTAATGCTCTTCAAAACATGCCAAGTTGAAAAAAGCCACTCGAAAGTAAAAAAGCAGACTGTGGCTGCAGTGACGATGTGCCAGCAGCTAGCCACGCCGCGTGCCACACCTCACCGCCGCAAGCAAACCACCTTCACTAACCTCCTCTTCTTGCGCCGTTTGTGTGACGAGTATTGCCTCGTCTCTGTCACCACGCTGGTCGCCCTCGTCTCCACAACTATGTCGATGTTAGATACGCATACAAATAAATATCCACGAGCGTACGGGTCAGTTGTAGCTTTTTCACCTGGAGTATTCCAAGATTATCGTATCGACAGAGAACAGACTAACCTCGCCTTAGGTTCACAACAAATTATCGTCCAACTACCCAAGGCTAATGCATCTGAGGAATAAACATGGTCCAACTTCTGAGGAATAAACATGATCCAACTTCTAAACAAGATAACTAGCCAAGAACAGTTAGCCAAGTAAAACGCAGGTAAAAGATCTAAGGAGTAAAGAGTACTCAAGTTCCTGGATAGCTGTATGATAAGCATCAATGAAAGCAAGTTTTAATCCAACTAGGCTGTCAGGCACGCTACACCACGTTCAGCCGTGGAACATAAGATCTTTGGCTGCGGCTCGTAGGGTGTTTAATATAGCACAATGTAATTCCATATGAGTGTATGAAACATGAGGAGTAGGACTAACATAATCTTGTTGTTCGTATTAGATGTATTAGAAATCACTCTATTTTGAATGATATAAAGTCGATAAAGGTAAACTGGTATATAAGTGTGATAGCTGTGGTTGTCACTTAAATGCTCTATGGATTATTCGGTAATAAATGATGATATAAGTAAGTAAGTGGGTCGGCTAATCATAGGTGTTGTTATAATGTGACCAAACATATCAAACGTATCATGTGGTGGCATCCTGTATGTGGCTTGAGTATGATTAAACTAAAATATTAATAAGATAATATGTAGTACACGTCATAGAACATATATAGACATTGACATATGTTTTAAGTTAATATACGATTTCCCAGACCATGAACCTGAAGCACCTAGAGCAGAGTAGGGTCGCAAAGCCCCAGACACCGATACTTAGAGCTGAGACTTGGGCCGAGTTTTTCTGGGCTGGCCGAAAGCTCGGTCAAGACGCAAGACGATCTAAAGCAAGACGACACAAAGACGCTGCTCGACCGGTCGGCACAAGACGAACGCCGGACCGAAGCTGGCTCGAGAACGCATTTCGTTGGCAAAGACAAAGACGGCCATTTGGACCATACTTGGACCGGCACGGCACGAAAAAAGCCTAATCCTCTAATTCCTCCCCCGGCCTGGCCCAATCCTATCCCTCCTCGGCTTGATAGCCTGTCCCAATCCCGTTCTTCCCTCTACAGCCTGTCCCAACCCTAACTCCTATCCCGGCTAATCCATATCCCCAATCCCACACACCGCCTCCAGCCCTCCACCTCGCCTCCCTCCCAAGCACCGCTTTCCTCCCTCCCTCCCGCCTCTCCTCCCCACGCCGCCTTCCTCTCTCTCTGGCTCTCCTCCAACCGAGAGAAATGAAGATGACGTTGCCGCCGCCATCGCCGCCTCCGCTGTCTATAGTTATTTTGGGCTAGACTTGGGCTGACACGACCCGATCTTGGCACGACGGGTTTTGGATCGTGCCTGGTCCTGGCCAGAGACGAGGTATGTTAGTACGGCACGGCGCGGCGAGATAACCGGGCCAAACCGGCATAGCACGACGCAGCCCAAAACACGATGGACCCAGACCGAGCCGACACGGCCCAATGCCCACCTCTACCGATGCTCCTCTCGCAGGAGCAGAGCAGCAGGAACTTGTCCAACCGATCTGCAAATAAAGAACCCCAAAGGAAGTGAGGAAACTAAGAATGAATGGATGAACAACACGACGAACAAGACTACACAACTAAATCCAGCAAGAGGGACCAACAAACATCGACACAACTGGACCAGAGGTAGTAACAGGCAACAAAAATGTGAGGAAAAATGTGAGGACCAAAGAGGAATGCAGAAGCATTAGGTGAGACGAAAAGGAAAAAGAGGCGGCGACACGAACGGGTAAGTAGAGGTGAGGACCAAAGAGGAATGAAGAACCATTTGGCGAGACAAACGGGGAAAAGAGGCGGCGGCGTAGAAAAGAAGGTTGCGGCGTAGTTGGACGAATCGGGCGGTGGCGGCGTAGAAAGGAAGGGAAGTGACGCGCTCGAGGGAGACGAACGGGAAAAAGAGGCGGCGAGACGGACGGACAAGAAGAGGCGAGGACAAACCGGGTGACCGCGGCGTAGGAATTGAAGCGACACATTCGAGGGAATACATGTACAGCCTATAAACAACCATAGGACACAGCCCATGGACTGCCAACTACCTAGTAGGAACAACGAACGGCCGGACCATACGTCGGCATCCCACTGTACAATGGAAGGGAAAGGCAGCTTAGCGCAAGCGGAGCAGAAGCGCGGAGCCAGCCACAACGACTACCAAACGGGACAATTGGCGACAGGCGATTCGAGGACTTTAGGTACGGAAGCGTCCTGAGGCCACCGTTCCTAGCTGGTTTAGATCAGAGAGAGATGCTAAGAACTGAAAGAATACTAATAACGCGGTGTGTATTATTTAATCAGCATGTGTCAATTGGTGACCGGAGATTTCAGGACTTTTGGTACGGAAACGCCCTGAGGCCACCATTCCTAGTTGGTTTAGATCAGGAAGAGATGCTAAGACCTGAAAGATTACTAATAACGCGATGTGTATTATTTAATCAGCATGTGTCAATTGGCGACCGGAGATTCGAGGACTTTAGGTACGGAAATGCCCTGAGGCCAACATTTCTAGCTGGTTTAGATCAGGAAGAGATGCTAAGACTTGAAACAATACTAATAACATGGTGTGTCTTATTTAATCAGCATGTAGGTACGGAAACGCCCTGAGGCCTCCATTCCTAGCTGGTTTAGATCAGGAAGAGATGCTAAGACCTGAAAGAATACTAATAACACGGTGTGTCTTATTTAATCGTGTATGTTTAGGGGAAAGCACATACCCGTGTTTCATGATGCTCCGAAGCCTCCACAAATTTCGTAGCGTGTTTAGTGGATGCATGTATTTGTGTATGCGGGCGGGGGGGGGGGGGGGTATGCATATGACGTGTGTTGTCCTTGTACTTTAAAAGACTGTCGCCCGTGACCACTGCATGGCATGCCGGTACTTTGGGGTGTCAATGGATTGAATCGAACCGAATAGTCCGAATACGGATGATGGATAATCAAGATCTCATTGACACTCTTTGAGTCTCAACATATCGAATACGAATCGTTAGTCCAGATAAGGATGTCGGATAATCTGGATCCGATTGACACCCCTACCAGTACTAAAGATATATGTACAAGTCATGGATTGCAACATTAAAACCGGTGATGGTTGTACCTCGAGGAAGGCTGAAGCCCAAACTTACATGTTTCAGACATTACTTGTGTCAGTGTTGGAAGCTTGGGTGACAACCACTCGGCGGCCGAGTTTCTAACATTGCAATCTACAAGGCATACACCTCTATGGGAGTCTTTGGCTAAAATGACGTTGTTTCGTGACGAAATAGCAAAAATAGCCCTCTCTGTGAATGAATTGGTAAAAATAGCATCCATATCGCTCTCAAAAGACACGATAGAGGCTCTACCACGTCCCAGATGCGCAGTAGACCACGTGGCAAGCTCTCATCGGCAGCAGGTGGTGTGGGCAGGCGACCTGCCGCTCTATAGGGGCGCGACAGGCCCCTGCCGTTGTGTTTTCGCACGGTAGGGATGTCATTTTTGCCATTTCGTATTTTAGAAGACTATTTTTGCTATTTTAGTTCGAAAACATGCTAAATGAGACAAAAACTCACCTCTATGGCACACTGCGAATGGTGCCCTCATTTGGGTCTTGAAAAGAGGGATGTGGAAACCCGAGGGATATCCAATATGAGAATATTATCACGGGGAATGTTAAAATTTTCATCATTATTGATCAGAATTGTTGCACTATGGCTGATCCCTTGAAGCAAGAAGCGTTCGGCCGTAGAAGGGAGCAATGTGCGATTCAAACCGTATATGTATATATGCATGAGGCCACCCCCTGCGGTTTAATTTGAATCCCCAAGCTCAACGTTAGAAGGTGTAATTCACCCAATGTAAGGGTCAATTAATTTCGTAATCATGCATTATTACCTGAAGAAAACAAGTTCCAGGTACAGAAATAAATCTCCATCGCTTCCGCTTCCATTAATTCTATATCACCTCCAAAACAAAGCAGATTTAGAGGTTTCACTTTCGCAATCAGAGAGGTCCAAAGGATGCTACCACTGATGTACTGACATGTCAGCACACAATGTACTCAATCGATACAGTACATTAAACACTGCAAACTGAAATCCAAAGGATTTGCTACCTTGTTTGGTTTGGTATCCAGACTGTGTTCCAGTGTTGGATGTTTTACATACTACTGAAGCATGCACATTAAACACTGGAAGTACCCAATCCAACCGGAAATCTCTAATAGAAATACACAATCAGACAGTGTAATCAGTGCACACCATCAAACCTCAGAAGCATTCAATCTCTTTCACATTACAACCCAGATTGTTATGTGTTACTATAACCAAGAACATAATGTGTTTCAGACATTCAGGTAGGTAATCGAATCTCCATAGTGGATAAAATTATGGATCTTCCATTTGTTATGCAACAGACAAATCACACAATTGTGCAGGCCATAAAAGGTACACATCAAATAGCTTAGTATCTAGTCTCGCAGATTCTTCCATCGGCTTCTCGAGTCACAATGCGATATTGTCAGTCAGGGAGGATTTATCCAATCATGCTGCATCGCCGGAAGGCCGAAGGCACGGCAAAGCTAAATCAAACTATACACCTAAACTGAAAATTTCAGTGACAGCTAATCGAGAGTTTTTGTGGCTTCTTTCCACAGAGATTTTTCTTGCTTAATGAGGTTGCTAGACCAGACTACAGTCTTTCGAGGATTACAATAAGAAGCAAATTCTAATTTCCAGCACAGTTATGCTCTTTTTGCAGCCCCTAAATGCTGCATCAATCATGTAGACTCCACAGCAGCTGGTGCTGCCACTGCAAGCTTCTTGCTACTTGAGCTCTTGTCATCAGTCTTCTTGCCACCTTCGGTGGCCTTGCCAGACGCAGATTTTGACCCTGATGCAGAATCAGGCTCATCATCCTCAACAACAAGCTGTACAGGACGCTTGCGACCGCGGTGCATATGGCGTTCACAGTATTTCTCATTTGGGATAGCATTTCTCCAGCACCGCCACTTTTTGCCATCTGTTCGTCGGCACCGCCCTGGTTCCGGTTCTGGGTTCTTACCGAAGTCCAAGCAGAGTGTTGCCAATCCCATCACTGCTCAGTCCAGCATTACAAACAAGTTAGAATGCCTGAAATAACTCAAAACAATACACATGGAAGAATTTCCAACTTTTATGCATTTAACATGATGTTGCAGAAGTTTGGTGCAATGAGGTTTTTTCATCATCCCTTAATATTACTAGATGCATCAAATAGCATTTTGTAGGAAATTCTGCTTTGCTATAAAACTATGACATAAGATAACATTAAGGACTTAATTGTGCTGCCCTACATAATGCAAACAACTAGCATGAAATATATATTTTGAAATGTTTGGCGAAATCTACAAAAAGATGCAACAGATTTTCACATGAGCAACATACAGATGATGGCACAGGTTAGAAGGGCATACAAGTAGGGTACTTCTGGGCTCCCTCAGAGGATGCACCGGTAACACTCTTCCAGATGGGGAAGACAAGATGCGTAGGCACAGGAACACGGGCAGCCATATACTGGTAGACCCGAGACTGCTGCTCTAGCTCCTGCAGCTGCATCGCAGTGAAGGCTGCCCCTGCATCAGCAGGGACTGATGCCACAAGCGCTTTCATTTCTTCCTGAAGTGCTGCTGTTGCAGCAGCTGCCAACCAAACAGATACAAACTTTTCAATGGCGCTCAGCTAAGAACTATGTTCATGGAAATAAATATAAGCCCTGAAATTCATAGATGCACACATGAGTACATAGGTCTAAGTCTACTGAACAGCAAGCACAGCTTGACCATGTAAATACTGACAAAACGAAAGACAGCAAAGCAACAATGCACCCCAAATCTCATGTTTATTGCATTGTCAGTAAGTATTAAGGAAACTAGCATAACAACAAAGGGGAAAGGGGAAAATAAAAAGGAAGAAACCCCTACGGTACTTTCAGGATTACGAGTCAAACAGACCTAGTAAGGGGTTAAGAACAAAACAAACAAAACACTGGCTTGAACCTTTGAATGCCTGTAAGAAAATAAACAGATTTGCACAGGAGTCTTCTCAATCTTCGTGCCTTGACAGCCTTCTTAGCAACAGAACAAAACTATTCATACAACCAGAAATTTTAAAAAAAAGACGTGCCTAAAATCCCCTTATAACTAGCAAGAAGAAAAAGCTCTTAAATATTTAGCAAACTAATCACACACATAGTGTGGAGAAGCTGAACAAATAATTTCCGTCTTGAAGAACGAAACAAAGCATTTGCACAATTAATTGGTAAGTACAAGTTAGCAACAACCGAAACCTGCTATTCTGTTTGTCCTGCAACTATCCCTAGGCAAAGACGTTATAGAACTACTACAATATTCATGCATCTCACAGCTGAACACTACCAACAATAACAGAATAGAAACCTTTCTTGCATGATTACCCATGGACAGAATACACCTAAGTTCTTGCATGCGACCAAGAATCTGAAAGAGAAGGAAGTACCTTCCTCTGGATCCTCGACCAGGACCAGATCTTTACAGGTGTTCTCTTCCTTCCCCGCGTCAACGTCCTTCCCCTCTCGATCTGCCTTCTCCCCATCCTCCTCCTCCGGCTCTTGGCCGGCTTCTTGCCCTCCGGCCTCCTGCATCGCTTCCTCCGCCGCCTCCAGGGGGTTCTCGCCGCCGCCGCCGCCGCTCGATGGGTTCGTATCCTTCTTGGCCTCCCCCTCCGCCGCCATGCCTGGGAAAGGGCGGCGCAAGAAAAGGTATCTTTGGGATTGGATCGGAGGGGAAGGGAAAGGCCGGCGATACGGAGCTCTCGCTTTGACGGGGGTGGGGAAGGAAGGAGGAGAGGGGCGTGCAGTTTGGGAAAAAGATGGGGGGAGTGGTGTTATCAGGTGTGGGTGTTGGGAGAGCTCAAATTGTTATGTGCACCCTTGGGTATAAGTATTGGCCTTACGAATGGGTGAGTTTTTTTGTTGTTCTCATATGTCATTATTGAGGACGGTAATAGCAATTTTGGCTCTCTCTTCCGCTATTAATGCCAAAAATAGTATCATCCACCATACCCTATAGGGGCGAACTTCCCACCGTGAACCACGTGTGAAATTCGGGCCCCAAGGGCATGGATCGCATCGCTGTCACCTCTTCAGAGCCTGACGGAGGGCAATACTGCGTTCAGAGACCAGAGAGAGGCCATGCCATGGATTAGTGGCATGACAAATGAAAAAAATGCATTAAAAATTGTTTTTTACACTATTTAAAGCTTTAAAAAAATTCCGTTGTTTTTTTTTCTTTTTTACCTCGCACTCGCAGCTCAAATGTATTATCACATGTACCAGAAAAAATTCACAAAATTTTTTGCATTAAAATCATGGGTGTATTTCATGACGGTACTACCGCCTGCCGCCGTGGTTGGTGATAGTGTATCATTGCTGCCGCCGTCGGCCGGTGACAATGTACTATCGCCGTGGCATCGATCGATGGCGGCGGGCAGTAGTACACTGTCACTAGCCGTTGCACCATGATTTCATGTGAAAAAAATTGTGGATTTTTTCTGGTACATGTGATAATACATTTGAAGCTACTCGTGCGAGGTAAAAAAAATCAAAGGAAAACATATTTTTAAAATGCGTTAAATAGTGTAAAAAAGAATTTTCAATGCATTTTTTTTGCCTTTGCTGTGCCACCAATCCACGACATGGCCTCCTCCTTGCTTTTAGGGCACGACATTGCCCTTTGTCGTGCCTTGGGGGGCCGGACACGACCTGATCCGTGCTCTAGGGGTTCGGATTTCATATGTGACGTGTGGTGGGGAGTCTGGCCCCTGGAGCATAGTGGAGGATGCTATTTTTGGCATTGATTACTATTAGCGCCGTCAATAGTGCCATATGAGCCAAAAACTCAGGAATGGGTAGGCTTTGGAAGAAACAAAGTTTCTACTTTTGGAGGTAGTAAGAGAATATGTGTAGGCTGAGATTTTTATTACCATAGCAATCTTGCATTAGGCAGTGTAAAAAATTATGAGATTGAAAGGGTCTTGTTTCCTCTTAGATATGCAAATGCTTCCTTATACGAATAGAAGTGCTTACAGTAGGTATAGATATAGTGAGACAAATTTACCAAAACAGTCTAAAAAGTTGTAACGGAAACAGCTAAAATCTTTGACGTGAAGGTTTAATTTTTTTTTTAAAAAAAGTTGTATAAAGTTTCAAGATCTATTTCAATTTAAAAGTTATTTTTTGGAGACGTTTCAGAATATTTTTTATTCTGGTAAGATTATGTTGTGGAATTGTGCATGGTTTCTTACTAGCAACTTAAAAGTTTTTACTATTTCTTGAAACTAATATATATATTGTTTAGTCATATTTGGTTTTTGTTATTGTATGTTTATTAAATTCCATACTCGTAGGTGCTATAGTATTTCAATTAAACTATAATAAGACCATTCTAAAATAAGTTACTTAGAAGTTAGAATATCCTAGACATAAAATTACAGATAGTATGCAAATAATATATTCGATACTTTCTAGAGCAGGAGATTTTTCGTCCGGGCTTTCCATGTCCAGACAATTTCTACGTGTCATAGCCCCTGAAATCGATATAATATAGAACCTAGAGGTGAACCTATATAGAAGAATCTTCTTTTTTTTGTTTTTGTTTAGTGAAACAAATTTTGCCATGGAATCAACCTCTATGATAAAAACTTACCTCCATACATATTTGTATAACAATAACACTAAGGGTCTGTTTGGCACGGCTGTAACTTTTTTGAAAAGCGGTTTCGGCTCTGCCTCTGTGGCTAAACTACAATAAGTGGTTTGGTGTTTGGTTGCATGGCTTTTAGGTAGGCTAACTACAACTTCCGAGATGTGAAATGTCCGAAATGCCCCTGAGGATAGTAACAACTTGTTTGATGCTATTTAACGCAATTAACAATATTTAACGAGAACTAACGACAATTAACGACGTTAAACGCAATTGACGACAAGAAATGCAATTGACTTCAACTACCGCAATTGACGACGATTAACACAATTGACTGCAATAAATGATGACTACCTCAATTAATCGCATGTAACAATGATTAACGACAACATACCCCAATTAACGCAATATACCATCATAAACGACAATCAACACAATTAACATAATTAAAGATAATTATTACACAAATAATTATTATAAACAAGTATGACAATAAATAATTATTAAAAACAAGTATGACAATAACTAATTATTAAAAACAATTATTACAATATGTAATTATTAAAAAAATTATTACAATAAATAATTAATAAAATAAACTATTATTACAAAACAATATATTTACAATAGAAAAAGAGGTCATGACGGCTAGGGTTTGTTTGTCCTTGCCACGGCAGAGAGGGTTCAAGAATGGGTTGAGGCCGAGCGGGCAATGTGGTCGTCGAGGAGCCAACTGAGGAGAGGAGCCGGAGGCGAGCAGAGGCGCTTAGATTCAAATTTGGCTATGGCCAAGGAGGAGGAGGAGGAGGCAACACGCGTGTGGGTGCAGATCTGGCCCGGTAGGAGGAGGAGAGCGGCGTGGGTGGAGAAGGGAGGAGGGCGCAGATCATGCGTGGGAAGGAGGGGACGGCAAAAGCGGCACTCAAGAGGAGGGAAGGAGGCGGGCGGCTGGATTTGGGGGCTTTTATTCAGTGGCAAATGATAGGTAACTTACCCCCAACTTCGGGGTAAATGCGAAATAGAGGCTGTGGGAAGCGACAGGTAATTTACCCCCAACTCCGCACGTTGTAATGCGAAGTGGCTGCGAAAAGCTAGGTGTTTAAAACGGTTTCAAGCTTTTTCAAATGAAAAGCCGAAATCGAAGCCGTTCCAAACAAACAAACCCTAACAATGCTAGGCCCCTTGGCAAGGATTAAAGCAATGTTGTGCCACATGTAGCCCCATGCAGACGCGCTTGAGCATGGGCGACACGTGTAGCATGCAATTTACGTCGTTATCTGGAGACTAATCGCTAACTGATTTTGTTGCTTTTTTTTTAAGAATGCTTTGGGCCAGTTGTCCGATGGTTTGGACGGTGCACCACTGTTTTTTTTTTTCTCACGTTTCGTGAGGAAATGTCATTGATGAAATTAGACGGAATTGCCCACTTAACTGGTATTTGTAGGTGGCCGAACCATCCATTGTTTGGGTAGCATTGGAACAATATCCGTATTACACGTCATCATGGGAAACACGTGGCACCTGCAATGATGTCATAATCTGGAGACTAATGACTAACTATGTTTAGGTAGTGTTACAACAATATCCATCGTTTAATTATCATATAAACTTTTTGTCTACATGCCTTTTCTATGCCAGTTAGTGCTGCCTTTTTATATATATATATATATATATATATATATGTGTGTGTGTGTGTGTATGTATGTATGTATGTATGTATGTATGTATGTATGTATGTATAACTTCAAACAAAACATATATAAATACCACTGACTAAACTAGAGGGGATCAAAACTTCTCACAGGTACATTCACATATAAAATACCATTGTTCGAGAAAAATACCATTGTTCGAGTTAAGGGTGTCTTAGACCATCTTTAATGCGTTGTTTTAGCCAGTTCAAAAAGGAGAGAGAAGATACTGAATCAATTCAATACATTGGATGAGTCGATTTCAACAAAAAAAAAATCCTAGAACCAGACTCTACATAGGAGTCGATTCAAAGCATTAATGAGCCTAGTTATGAAAGATAGAGAGGGAGAGAGTGCGGTTAAGAGATGATATTATTTTTTTGGTTTTTTAATGTAACGTGGGTCTCAGTTATTAGTAGGAATTGGATTAATACATTAGAGAAAAACAAGCTCAGTTCCTTGAATGCTTACGTGACATCTCTTTGAATCGACGTCGGTTCAATACACTAAAGATACTCTTAGTACCTTTAGGGCAGTGGTTTTAGGTTTAGATGAAAGGAATTTTAAATTCTCCCTCTTTGGCAAGCCATCTTTAAATTTATGTTTACAAAACTTTTTGTTGGGCATATTTCGTTGGAACTCAAAACTTTCATAAGAACTCCACTTTTAAGTACATATATCAATTATTATTTATCGACTGAATGTACTAGGGTTATACATGGATCGTGATCAAAAAGTCAGCAAAGTGGTGGTCTTATTTCATAGTCAGACTGACCTCTCTTTTCCCTCTTACTAGGCGTGACCGTAGTCAAATATGTTAAGAGCATGGGTCTGTGTAATTTTGGCCTCACATGTCAGCCTTAGCAACATTATTCATGGCCAGCCCCGAATCCGATAAAGAGAACGAGAGAAAAACACAGGTGGCCACCTACACTGAACTGTGATTTCTAAATTCCCTTTTTTTAGACAATTGTTTGTAAATTCTAAGCTCCCTAAATTAGGTTGTGCATTACCATTGACCTCTACTTCAAAATAGATGTTGTTTTAGAATGTTTGTAGTCAAATCTTTCAATTTCTCCTCGTAAAATGAACTTGTCTAATGTACGTATAACAGACACCGTCTCGAAGTCTAGAATGGCATCTATCTTAAGACAAATGGTAGAAACGTTACAATATTCTATGCTGATTTAGTATACTGAACAAATTTTAATATTGTTTATTACACAAATAATGTTGCCATTATTTTTCAACTCATATGCAAAAAGGGTAAAAAAGTGAAGGGATACGGGTAGACTACACTACCTGGCAATTCAAAATTCTACCACGTAAACCAAGAAACCATGCAAGTAGAAGATTACAAATCGTTACCATCAGACGCGCAGTGCAACGGAAGAAGAGTTGGAGCAGTCTGATCCAACGAAGAGCGCGTCGATGTAATGGTCGTAGTCGATCGTCCAGTGTCCTCACGAGTTGATCGTCTCCTCCAACAACCACCGCAGTTCCTTGTGAAGATCGTGAACCGTCTTCAAACGCAACAGCAACCACAATAACGTCTCTACGTTATCCACACGTCCAGGGAAGGAACACCGTACGTCGGTGTGCTAGCACCAACTCGCACAGTATGGCTCTCTTGAAAAGATGGCGACTAAGGTTTCGGTGGAGCAACTCACGTTTATCGCATGTCTTTTCCATAGCCTCAAGCATCTCCTTATATAGTGCCCATGACGGATCCTATCCGAACACGTTTGTTCCAACCCGTTAAGTGTATGTCCTTGTAGGTTCATGTGAAATAGGTTGTGACTCGGAAACTCCTTTCCGATCACGAGTCGTTAGCGGCTCCTAGTAGGACATAACGATTCTCGAATACACACGAATTATATTGAACGAATCTTAGTGCAATATGATCTATGACCAGGTCGTAGGCTGGTCGAACATGATGTGAAGGCCTCTCTTAGTATGCACTAGGAAACGCCTCACAGGACCTCTTAGGGAGGTCCAATAGGACCACCCGGAGGTTCTGGGAGGTCCTCCAAGTATACACTGAGGGGAGGTTCGCCAGGACCTCCCAGGAGATCTTCGAAGACCTCCTGGAGGTCTGGACCGTGTGCACTGAGCTAGTCCCAGGATTCCAAGCTAGCTCGCATAAACAACATAGGTGTAATCACAACCACATGGCCAAACAACAGATGAAGCAGAACAATTAACATATATAGAACAAAGACCTTATGGTCAAGGTTGCTTACAGAGGTTTGCCAACTTGGGCTTACAAAAACTGACACAAAAGAATTTTACAGAGGAACACCAAAGAACGCACAAAGCCACCCTGCAAGCCCACAGGCTGTCGAGTGGAGGACGTCCTAGACAACCGGGTCGTCAAAGAACTCCTCCTCGAAGAGGTCTGAGCATCCTTGCACTTGTTCATCTTCGACCACTGCTTTAACATAGGGCTTAAAGCCATGAGTACTTTGAATGTACTCAGCAAATCGCAGGGAACAATTATGCAAATAATATTCATGCATTGGCTTAACAATGAGAGCTGTAGGGTTAGTTGCAAAAAGTAAAATTTGATAGTAAATAACATGTATAGATTGCAAGGCTCAAGTTGAAACAATAATACATAAATACATTTGTTTGAAAAGAAGGGGAGTGAGCACCAACTCACTTCCAAAGCCACTTGGGGAGGTCCGCCGCACTCTACACCACTCAGACCTCTCCTAAGACCACTGAGCACCAACTCCAGAGCTCCCAAGGCCACTTGGGGGAGGTCCGGTCGCACCCACAACCAGGACCTCTATCAAGACCTCTCTGGAGCACCAACTCCAGAGTTCCCAAGGACCTCCCTAGAGCTCCAAGATCTCCTCTAAGCACCCACTCAGGAGCTCCTTGGATCACCCTAGGGTTCACAAGACCTCCACGACTAACCGAGGACATCACAAGCACCTGAGCCACCTGCATTACTTGCACTTCCCAAGCCACCATGGAACACAAATTTTGAGAAGTCTACCCTTGCACCATTTTCACTAGGCATGTCCATGACCAAGGACTTGGCTATTCAATAGATTGATACTCTACAAAGGTGTACAACTTTACCCACAATTCACGACCTTCTAGCAGTATGGTTCCTGTTGAACCCTTGCTCACTTCGAAGGTGAGCGCCTAGAGAGCGACAAGGCCTTTACAAAGCTTTGATCTGCTCTGAGTCGCCCGCTAAGGTTTCACTTCCAGTTGGGCTGCAACCCCCACCGGATTCGTGCCCCCTCTTGCGCCAGCGAATTAGTACACTCCACCACAACAGAACCGAGCCATCTCAATGCTAATTATTTGGCCTAGACCACCCCCATAAAGTGATCTTGTGGTTGCACTCAAAGGCCCAGATCAACAGAACACAAAGTTAAGTCCTTAATTGCTGCTCAGGCAAGGCTTCCACATCCCAGTGTGTGAAGAGCACCCCTTTTACTGCACGATCACTTGCCCGAGCAAGAAAACCTTTTGGGTTCACCTGGCCAAAGACCTCCTTGGTCTTGGCACATAAGATTTTAACAAAGTGGCCTCGTACCACAAACAACACAATTGTGGCATCCCACCACAGTTGCTCATTAGTGGCACCAACCACAGGTTCCATAGTTCCATTAGTCAAGTTATTAGAGAAGAAACATGAGTCCCAAGACCCTCGGTTCTAAAAGCAAGACTAAGCATAAACATACAGTCCCATGTTGGCAATACCAAACAATACCAACTAAAATATCCCTTCTAAGGCGTCCAAGAGGATCATGTCAACATGTCAAATACAATTATCCAAGGAGGCATATTGTCAAGTAGGAAATTATCTACTGCCCAAAATATTTCTTATAAAAATAGCTATGCATGATTAAGTAAAGCAAAATACATTTGACAAGCTAGGCTCAATATGATCAAAAGTCTGCGACTTGCCTTCGTTGAGCAGTGGTGAGCCTTCAGTAGAAACTGCTAGGTCCAAGTACTCCTCAAACGCGGGATCTACACGTTCGCCAAAGAACCAAATAAACAAACCAGCTCCAAGAAAAGAACTTAAAAGAAGACTAAAAAGAGCTTAAACAAACTCAGCCAAAACCAGAAAACAAGATGCACAACACAGCCTCGGAGAGCTCCTTGGGGAGGTCTAGAGCACGGAGAACACTAGACGAGAGCAAGGAAGTTAGAAATGAGCAAAAAGGTGACAAAGGGAGGCATGCCTAGGCTATTTATAGCCAGAGCTGGGGGGGGGACAATGAGGGGCTTGAGCAAACGTGTCAAAGATCGGCGGTAGACAAGACAAGGTTAGGACAGTGTATGCCATTAAAAGAATAAAACAAAGTACCTCAGATGTGACTACATTTAATGTGATACAACAGTCATTAAATAAGCACAAAGTTTTGAGGCGGAAGAATTGGGAAAAGTGAGCAAGGCTGACAAGTGGGGCCAGTCAAACTCAAGATAACAGATCAGTCAAAGGGTTGGTCTCAGCCGCAAGGGAGGTCTTTGCAAAAGACCAGGGGTCGTGACCTCAAAGGGTGGTCCTGACCACAAGGAGGTCCAAAAGACACAACAACAGGGAGATCCTGAGGACAGGAGGTCCAAAAGACACAACAACGGGGAGGTCCTGAGGACAGGAGGTCCAAAAGACACAACAACGGGGAGGTCCTGAGGACAGGAGGTCCAAAGACACAACAACGGGGAGGTCTTGAGGACAGGAGGTCCAAAAGACCTGCTCACAGTTCACAAGAGGTCCGAGGGTCAAGATCTTTCGAGGGAGGTCCTAACGGTCAAGATCTACAAGGGGAGGTCCTAACGGTTAGATCCACAAAGGGGAGGTCCTGATGGTCAGATCAAATCAAAGGAGAGGTCCTGATGGTCAGATCTCTCAAGGAAAGGTCTTGACGGTTGGATCAAATCAAGGGGAGGCCCTGACGGTCGAATCAAATCAAGGGGAGGCCCTGACGGTCGGATCAAATCAAGGGGAGGTATGAACGGTTAAGATCTCCAAAGGGGAGGTCCTAACGGTCAGATCTAACAAAGGGGAGGTCTGAACGGTTAAGATCTCCAAAGGGGGGTCCTAACGGTCAGATCTAACAAAGGGGAGGTCTGAATGGTTTAGATCTCCAAAGGGGAGGTCCTAATGGTCAGATCTAACAAAGGGGAGGTCTGAACGGTTAAGATCTCCAAAGGGGGAGGGTCCTAACGGTCAGATCAAACAAAAGGGTGGTCTGAATGGTTAAGATCTCCAAAGGGGAGGTCCTAACGGTCAGATCTAACAAAGGGGAGGTCTGAACAGTTAAGATATCCAAAGGGGAGGTCCTAACGGTCAGATCTAACAAAGGGGAGGTCTGAACGGTTAAGATCTCCAAAGGGGAGGTCCTAAAGGACAGGGGAATCACCCGAATTTGAATTTCAAGATTCAAGGACATTTAAAACACAAACCCGAGCTGGTCTAAGACCCAAGAGAGGAGGTCCTAGACCCACAAGGGTGGTATGGGCAAGAGGAGGACCAGCACAAGGGAGGTTCTTGGAAAGGGGAGGTCCAAGGGAAGACACCAGGGGTGATCCAAAGAGAACGAGGAGGTCCAGAGAAGGACGAACTAAACCAAAGGGCACACAAGGCGAACACAGAAAAGAGAACTAAATCCAGAGAGCACTAGAGAACCCCAAAAGGACAAAGAACACAAACCAAAAGGACTTAATTGAGGTTTGGTTAGTTCAAGTTAAACTCCCAAATTCCAAAATTCCAAGTTAAGCTTGAGCAACTTAGCAAACCAAATGGTTCCTTTTTAGTTTTGAAATCTAGCAAGAAACTTTAGGACAAACGGGACGTTACACATGATCACTAACGACTAGCTCATATCTATATACGACCAACCCATATTTGGTATCGACCAGTTCGTAACTCCTTAAGACCAGGTTTCGACCACTTAGCAATCATGTTCGACCAGCCTCCGACTAGCTCGTATCTCCATATGACTAGTCCGTATCTGATCGAATTGAAAGACCTGCTCATGTATTCTCCCTTTACCTCACGATATCTAGTTGAACTCCAAGTGAGATTTATGTCACCATGGACTGTTCAATACTTTCTTGATCAAGTGTCAGATAACTTCACGTGGTCGAATACTTTGACCACTAGTGGCATGGCCATGCACTTTCTTTATCCGACCACATTGAGGAGCCTAGAGATATCTCTCCTATTATGTTAGGAGGGGCAAATCCCATATCCAACCAGTCACATTCTTCCGCATGTTTCATAGCATACCCGAAAACTACCTTTATAACTACCCAGTTACGTAGTAGCGTTTGGCAACCCCTAAGTGCACTATTACACATGTAGGAAACCATGTTGATCTCAGATCTAAGGATTATACATCACCATTGCTCGAGACCAACTGACAACACATAAAATCATAACAATCTCAACAGTGTCTAAAGGTGGGTCAATCTAACCCCCACATTCTCTAACATGTGTTCACATTATTGATTCGATATCCCTATATCCATGACTGGTGAAACATGGTCATCAATCAATACATGTGCTGGTCGATAAGTCACTAGTATTCCGACCAGTGACATCCGATCAGGGATACTTTTAGAATGACATCATATAAGTTAAAACAGCTTCACCAACAAGTCACATACTTGTTAATCTTTATAACTAATGATTTATTCAAGGAACAGAATAATATTTATTCAATAACTCATAAACATAGACGTGATACAATCATCTCTATGATTGTCTCTAGGGCATATCACCAACAAAAAAGCATGGACAGAGTGGCACATATAGTACAATTATAGAATAATTCAAAACACATGAACGGTTGAAAAGATAAATTTCAATGGGAGAATTCAAAATGCTAGCACAAACATATGTAAGTTTGAAAAATATCATCTAATGTGTCAATGACATGTGTCCTTATCCTTCACATGTCATCCTCCCACTGAACGAGATTTCCCATTTTATACCTATTTGTGGTAGTACCAAGCTAATTTTTCCCATGGAAAATAACATGAGGTACGAGCTCATGGTGAATCCTCCAAAAAGTGAATTGAGAGTTCACTACTACAAAAAGGCTAATACTCAACGCCTCATCATAGACGGTTAACCAAAACCGTTTGTATTACATGCAATCATAGATGGTTTTGGTTTAGAGACCGTTTGTGTTACTGGCTGCATTAAAAACCATCTGTGAAGAGGTAACACTACCACAGAAATGGTCTTCACAGACGGTTCAAAAACGTCATCATAGACGGTTTCGTGAGCCGTCTGAGTTTATGGGTCAGTAATGACATAAGGTCATCACAGACGGTTTTCAAACTGTCTATGATGTATACGATCACAGACGATTTGTAGATAAAGCCGTCTGTGATAGCTGACTATCACAAATGGTTTGCGGATGAAACCGCTCTGTGAGAGCTGATGTATCACAGACGGTTTGTGGATGAAACTGTTTGTGATAGCTTATGTATCACGTATTTATTTGTGGATGAAACCGTCTCGTGATAGTATTCTCTATAAAGTCACCAAGTAGTGGCCGCTTGTGCCTTTAAAAAACTTATATATATATATATATATATATATATATATATATATATATATATATATATATATATTATATCCCTAGCCACGTCCACGCCATGTTCTGAACAGGGCGTGGATGCGCAGGTACTCCGATCGGGAAGTGGCTTCGTGTATCAACAACCAACCATTTCTTGATGTCAAGTCCCATTACCTATGGCGTGGACGTGCAGGTACTCCGATTGGGAAGTGGCTTCGTGTATCAGCAACCAACCATTCCTTGATGTCAAGTCCAATTACCTATCGACGACATCCAGGTAATTGGATGTCCACGCCGCCTCCCGACGCCCATGCTTCTTGAACTTGCAGGCTCGATGAGGTTGCCCGTGGCTACTATCTCATCCTCCTCATGACCCCGAAAGTGGTGGGGATTACTTAACAATATGTGTGTGTGTGTGTATATATATATATATACATATGTGTGTGTGTATATACACACACACACATATGTGTATACATACATACATAGATACATACATACATATACACATATACATATACATATACATATACATATACATATACATATACATATACATATATATATATATATGTGTGTGTATATATGTATATATATATACACACACACACACATACAGAGATCAGGAATAGAATGGTATGACGTATGTGGGACGCAAGGGAGGAGAACTTGACCAGCATGAACACGGTTATACAGACAAAGGTGAAATGAATGGCGAGAGACAGGTGAGAGGTGTTGTAGTAGTTTTTGACTCATTTGGTCATGTTTTGGAATAGAATACACACCAATTAATAAATAATTTGTATGTTAATTGCAGCTTTACAAATTAGCCTAACCTTTACAAATCTAAAAAGTTAATTGCAGTCAAGCCCCATCCAAACCACATCCCATGTAAGCCAACCAAGCACAAAGAACCGGCATCAATAACCCTCAGTATCCATCAGAGAGCATTAACCAAACCCACTATTTTGTCCTATTCATTTTTGTCAATCTGAACCCACAACATGAACTAAGCAAGATGCACAAAATGCACATACACCAATAGCCATCAGTTTACATCACAGAGCAAGAGGACTATTAATATGAACTAATTATCAATTCAATTTCAGCATAAGACTATTAACATCATTGAGCAGTTCAACTGCAAGATAGCAAGACCAAAGGTGTCCAAACCCACCACACCAGTAGTAGCCCTCAGCATCCATCGCAGAGCACTAGTCATTTTCATTACAGAGCAGGGGTAGAGACAGAGAGGGAGTAAGGGAGGGTGATACCTTAGTACAACGCAACCACAGCAGTGACCCCACCACCAGGACAACCCTCATCCATCTCCTTCACCTAGCATAAATCACACAAACATCAGGACACAACTTAAGATTCAAGCATAAAAATCAAACTCAATATTTAAAAGAAATTAAGCTAACAGAGAGGAGAATAGAGGGAGGATGGGGAAAGCAAAGCCCGGGGGGCCAGGGCTCGAGCGCAAAAGGTCGAGAAGGCGCGGGCCGCGCTGGAGAACCAAGCTAGGCACATGGGTAGGTAGTAGGTGTAGGTGGCGGCCCATGCGACACACGGCGCCAAGCCCAATGGCTTGGGTGGTCAAGATCACCGTAGTTAGGGCACAAGATCGACATCGCAAGAAGACACTCCTATCATACGAAAGTGTCTTGTGCAAAGGCAAGGTGGTGTCACAACCGCATAACGGGAAGAAGGGCGGCGCTTACGAGGGGTCAGCATGGCGCCGAGGTCGGGGCACTTAAAGGGAGGGGAACTAACGAGAGTAAGGGCGCTGTGGAGTGACGAAGTTAGGGCGGCGCAAACCCTAGCGGCTCCTACTAATAAATAGATATCACAGACGGTTCTATTATGGAACCGTCAGTGATAGTTATCACAGACGGTTCCATAATAGAACCATCTGTGATATGTCCCATATCACAGACGGTTGTCCCATATCACGGACGGTTCTATAATAGAACCGTCTGTGATATGATTGTTCTCAAGTTCTATGTTTTGAGCATATTATCATGTATACATGCATTAATTACATGACATGAAGAAATTACATGTTTATATGTCAATTTTGTCATTTAAATATCACGACAATTTGCTTTAACTATGATACATATCACGATTGATATAATTAATTAATTTGTTCCACTAAACCGTCTATGATATATATATATATAGTTCAACATATAATATAGTAACTTTACCTCCAAACTATTTTTTTTCATTTTTTCATTTTCATTTTGCCAAACATCGTGGCCAGTCGCTTCTTACAAAGATTTAAAAAATGTAGAAACCTAAATAAGCAAAGTTTTTCTAGTAACGGAGGTAGGCTGCTATCTTTGTCTTCAAAACTTCGTAGACGGCGGTGTCAGCATCGGACGGTTCTCGATCATCGAACGGCTCAAATACGCCGACGCTGACACGCTGCTCGAAAGTGTCTCAAGACCCTGATTGTTGAATCAAGAAGAACCGAGCCTATAGGCTCTCTTCCTTGCTTGAGGGTCTTGGCATAGTCAACTCTGGCCGTCCGCCGCCGATTAAGGGCCCAAGTGACGGCAAGCCCCTAGAGATGTGCAACGCCGCAGGAGGATGACGCCGATGACGCAAAGAACTCGCCAAAAGTGGGAGATCACGGGAAGACGCGGAGGAGGATGTCAAGACAATGGAAGGTGGTCGCCACTGCCCGCAAATCTCTAACAGAGGAGTGAAGACACTATTGAAATTACAGTGTTTTTCCGCAGCATCTGCCAACATACAGCTAGAGAGACGCTTGTACAGTATGGCCAGGTAGGCAATCAATGTCAGCGACAAGGAAACAGGCCGAGAGGGAGCCATATTTCTGCTTTAGAAGTATAGAGTTATATGTGGAGATGATCCTCTTCGATGGCGGATGATCCTTTTTATAAAACAATGAATAAATTCAGCGCGTAAGATGAAGAGACACATCAGAGAGCCGAAGCGGTATTGATACAGCGAAGAGACGCATCGGCGACGACGACGACGAAGAAACTCACCGAGTGATGAAGAAATGCACTAAGCTGAAGCGATATCATCACAGACGGTTATAATTAAAAATTGTCTGTGAAGTACAATTATCACTGACGGTTTATGTTCAGAACTATCTGTGAAGTATCATAGACGGTTTTTAATATAAACCGCCTGTGATATTACCTCTTCATAGATGGTTTTTAGCACAGGTAGTAACATAGACGGTTATCAATATGAACCATCTGTGATTGCATGTAATACAGATGGTTTTGGTCAACTGTTTGTGATGAGGCGTCCAATATTATCGTTTTTGTAGTAGTGTAATATCACAGACGGTTCATGTTGAAGACCGTTTGTGAAGTATCATGGATGGTTATGAACAAGAACTGTTTGTGATACTACTAAATTCACAAATGGTTATTTATTGGAACCGTCTGTAATTAGAAACAACTGATTAGCCGATTCCGACCACTCCTGATCGGGCCGGATTGGTCTTTTAAAGTGGTCGAATTGAAGCTGATTTCCCCAACAGAGGAAAGCAGAAGATATGTAATCCGGTAGGCACCTTGTTCCATATCACGTGTAACTTCACTGTCTTGACGTGTAACTTCCGATCAATAGAAGAATGCAGAAGTACTTCACGTGATCGATCGATCGAAAGTTACACATCATAGAGAGGCAAGTGCTCACCTGATCGTAGGGATATGATCTTTAACCAATTTCTTGAAGACTTCAAATCCATAGACCAAATTAAATTTCCGACCACTTAAATTGAAGTAGTCATCCATGGATTTTGTTCTTTCCATGCACGGTGGTCGAAAAGTCAATTTGTTCCGTGAATTTTATCTTACTAGAAGGGTATGGAGATGGGAACTTTAAGAAGAAATTGAAGTAAGAAAAGATGGGAAGTTTGTGAGTGATTTTTTCTTAGTTTTGCCCTTCTGATGGTTATTTATAGGCTTAACAACTTGTGGCAAGATTAAATTAACGAATAAAGACGGAAGTTCGACGGATAGGATTTATTAGAATCTGCTCCTAATAAATCGTTGGTAACCAAAGCATCACCGTTTTTTCGGGAATTGTTTTTCATAAATACGGTTGACTCTCCTTTTCTTATGTTTACAACTGAAGCTGGAGGGTTCATCATAGACGTCATAGACAATTTTTAAATATAATCATCTGTGATAATTCAATCTTTCGGTTCCCGCGCGACGCGTCTCTTCGTCACGCACACTGACGTTACGATGCGTCTCTTCGACATTTTATAAGAATGATAATCGCGTGCCATGGTGAGCTCACATGGTATTAAATACGTACACCATGGTGAGCATGCGGAGCATGACGGCGAGGACCAAGGCAAGGAGGTCGACGATCATCGTCGCTTTTCCTCACGATGTCGTTGTCCATATCGTCGGCCTCATGGCCACGAGCTCTCCTCAGCTCATGGCTAACCTTTGCAGCCTACGAGCCATGTACGTATTTTGTTCTTTTGTTTTTGGTAGGTCTGAAAGGAGTCAGTATTCTGTTATGTTTTTGTTCAGAGTCAGTTTTTGAAGATGACTGTAGCGTATCATATCCTTGTTGTCGAAAAGCTTCAGGTGTTCATTTCGGTTTCAGGTTCCGATAGAGAACCTGATTGTAATTCCTCTGAAAATCTATAAAAAAAGAGAAAAACCAAAAAGTTGTATCAGTTGATACGGTGTAAAATAATCTTGTGTTGATTTCATTTGGAGTAGTATTAAGATTATGTCGTGTTGAATTTTAGTTGCAAGGAAGTGGTAGAACAACGAGCGCTACCTCTCTGTCGTCAACCACCTGGCCGACGTCAACAACCCGGAGGCCTGCTTCATCGTCGGCCTCGCGCTTGTCTTCGTGCCCTAAGACATGTAGCGTGCCCTTGGGTTCCTTGAACAGGTGGCCGTTGCCGGCCACATGGCCGCAACCTACGTGCTCGACCTCCTCCTTTACACGGCCGACGAGACCGCTACATTGGAAAACACTACATCAGCCAGGTCGAGGGCGAGCCGGCCGGTGGCGGGTGCGAGATGACCAAGAGGACCAACTGGGAGTGCAGGTGGTGCCAGAGGCTCGCTGCGGGCATGGTCCAAGAGGCGGCGTGAAAGAAGATGGGCGGGCCGCTGGGAATGGTTGGTTGCTGATACATGATGCCACTTCCCAGTCGAAGTACCCGTGTGTTCACGCCATTTTCTAAACATAGCGACGTCCAATCACCTATCGACGACATCCAGGTAATTGGATGTCCACGCGCTCTCCTGACATCCATGCTTCTTGAACTTGCAGGCTCGATGAAGTTGCCCGTGGTTGCTGTCTCATCCTCCTTATGCTGCGTGGACGACCCCCGAAAGTGGTTGAAAGACTACGAATAATATATATATATATATATATATATATATATATATATATATATATATATATATATATATGTGTGTAAGCGTGCGGCCAGGCACGCATATGTGTGTGTGTGTGTGTGAAGCCGGTTTTAAAGGCACAAGCAGCCACTGCTTGGAGACTTTATAGAGAAGAGTCATCGCAAACGGTTTTATCTATAAACCGTCTGTGATACATCAGCTATCACAGATGGTTTCATCTACAAACCGTCTGTGATGACCTTATGTTATTATTGACCCATAAACTTAGAAGACTCACGAAACCGTCTATGATGACGTTTTTGAACCGTCTGTGAAGACCTTTTCTGTAGTAGTGGTTGCTATACGATCTTTATGCCACCATTCCTACAACTAAAACACTACTATATATATATATATATATATATATATATATATATATATATATATATATATATATATATATATATATATATATATATATATATATATATATATATATACCTTTTACTCCAATGTAGTTACTTCCACTCTCGATATACCACCTAAAAGAACTCGACATATACCTTTATCACTTTGGGTATACTCATATACTAATTATAAGATACTCCTATGTGAACCACATGAAAAATTTGCAAGAGAATCCATAGTTTTTAGCATATTTTGTAAATACCTTCATATTCGCACATAAAAAAGAGTATGCCTAAAAATTGTACATACCACCCACGAAAGGTGTAAATACCACCTAGGTGGTCTTATATACTCAGATACTACACATACATACTCTCTATTCGCAAGATACTCCTTACGCTAGAGATACTTTAATAGGTATATATGTATATGTGTGTGTGTGTGTGTGTGTGTATATATATATATATATATATATATATATATATATATATATATATATATATAGGGACGATCTTGTCTTAATAGATGCTTGAGTCTTAAGGCTTAACGCCAACTGGGAGCGTTAGATCTGGATTTAACAGCCAAGATTTGGATGTTAATCCCACCTCCAATCCATTTATGCATTTTTCACTAAACACCCTGCCCCTTCATAATCGCTCGGCGACCACCTGTATGCCCCGCAGGTTCGAGTCCACCACCATGCACGCCGGCGCCTCCTCCTCTTGCTGCTCCTCGGCGAGAACCTCACGGAGGCTGTCCTAGAACAGCGCCTGCAGGCGCTCGTTGATGCGCAGCAGGGCCCCGGTGAAGTCGGCGTCGCTGCCGGTGGGAAGGAGGTCGCCGGCCGGCACGCCGGCGCCGACGGGTACGAAGCAGTAGCCCGCGGGGTGGCGGGCCGGGTTGGGCGCGTTGAAGGCAGCGTGGAATACGGTGACATCGAAGCCCCGGGAGTGTAAAACGTCGGCGAGCTGCAGCATCGGGTTGAGGTGGCCCTAGAAAGGCAGCGGGAACATCAGCACGCGGCGGCCGAGGCGGCGCTGCGACCCGCCAGAGCTCGCCGGAGTCCCTTCCGCCGTGGCCATCGCTGAATTTTGCTGCTTAATGGTGGCTCGATCGATGAAGAGAGAACGACAGATTAGATAGATAAAATGGTGGGAAAGGGGAAGAAGGAAATGGGGAATAGAAAGGAGATGAGGGAATCCGGGGGGTTTAGTGAAAAATGCTTAAGTGGATTGGAGGTGAGGAGATAAAATAATTAAAGTGGATAAATATAGGTAGCCATTCTCACATAAGCCAAATCTACTCAGGACAACTCAAGCTCAGTCAAATTAAAGCTCAATATATCCCCAGCTTGAGCAAATCATCGGGGCCAACCAAGCCCAACCCGAACCTAACTAGGGCTCGACTTAGTCCAAGCCTGGCCAGGCCCAATCCATCCCATGGATAATACAGCCACCGACCACAGCGTGATCAAACTATGCTATCACATCACTGACCTCTTTGGACGCGTCCGTTTTTGGGCTAAATCCTGTCACGCCAAGAGGAGTGACGTGACAATACTCATTTACCACGCTGAAGTCTGTGACATGACAACGTGTTTTTACCACGCCACGCATTGTGGCGTGACCAAAAAGGTCATAATTGGAAATAAAGTTAAGAAGATGCTATCTTTAAAATAATTTTTAAAAATAGATTAAATAATGAAAAAGTTCTATATTGGGAGACTTCAATTTCTCTTCTGTGATTAGAGCAGTCCGATTTCAGTCCAACGGTTCCCATCCACTCGTGCTACACTAATTTTTGTGCCAATATTTCTCACAGTTTTTACGGATGATTTGTCATCAGAAAAACTGCAACACCTACGTCCGCACGAAGGAAATACTCGCTGAATTCCTGTGTTATTATACTCATGCATGCTGTGTGGGGCCTACTTGTCAATACCATTTCGGAGGCATGAAGGTTTGTCTCTTGGAATGGTATATTCTGGTAGCGATTCATACCGATGTCTTTGCTCCTGCACTTTAATATAATAATATATATTTATAAGTATATATATGTTTAAGTGTATGTACACTAAATTTCACTTGTAATGTTACTCTAAATACATAGTAGTAGAATTAAATATAACATATACTTCAATGAGTTCCATGGACGATATTTTTAATTTCACCGGTATGATTGACATTGTCCCAAAGTATCAAATCCAGTATCAGATTGATCGGTATTAAGGCTTAGAGGAAACGCAGATCTACTCTATACCATTTTAGATGACAGAATGGTACATACCGACCATACCGGCTGGTATCAAAACGATATTGATAAATTTGGTGTGGGGTCCAAACCAGGGCTCACCTTTTCTTTTTGGGAAACAGTACCGCTCGGTCTTCCGGAGCGAGATATTGCCTGGACACGTAGCTTCTATTCACTTCACTTATGTTTATGCTGACCACTCGTTTCTTATCTGCTGAAACTCTCTCCCGTTCGCTTCTCCACACTACTTTCCTCTCCCGTCCCCTTCTCCCTACTACACGAGCAGACTCCTTCTTACCGAAGCCTCCTCCAGCCATGGTGCCGCCACCTCCTCTAGTCAGCTGGTCCGACGATCCCGAGCCTCATCGCCCGCCGCCTTGGTTCCCATGTTGCGCCGACGTCAGCCTCTACGACCTCTCTCGGCCCCATGGTGGTGTTCCTCTTGGCCTCTGGCCCACCACCAACACTCGTCGCCACTGGCGCCCACTCGTCAGGCCGCCTATGCGGCGCCTCTCACACATCATCTGCACGCCGCCTGCTGGCTCGCCTGCGTGCCACCTGTCGCTTTGCCTTTTGTGGCAGGTCTGGCGCTTCGCGTGTGCCTTCCACTCCTCCCTACCCCCTACTCGTCTCCTTTGGTGGCTCTGCGATTCTACTCATGGCCGTCAGATGCTTGCGCCCATTTACGCCGCTAGGGCTGCGCCTCCACCCCACGCCTCGCCAGAGCTCGCCTCCAAATTGCATGCATACCTCAGATTGTTGCGACACCGATGGAAAAAATGTTGTACACGAGGGCAAAATTTGTTGCATACGACGGAAAAAAATGTTACGTACAAAATTCTGAGATGTTGCATTTTTTATAGGTTTGGCGTCTCCAAATGTGTTTGTGTGCATGATTTTCTGATAATAGTTGTGTTGTTTTGATTCTGAGAATATTTTGTTTGCTTGATTACGAGATTTTGAGGTAAATTGCATATGAGTGTTTGATATGTTGCATCAAGAGGAAGAAAATATTGCACATGACTTTTCTTTGTATTACATTTCTTTGTGTTACATTGGACGATGAAAAGACTTCTACTACACGTCTAAGCCATAGTAGCACCCTTTCTTTTTCCTTCCTAGACTATAGCAGAAGGCTGGGGCATTTTGGGGATGGGAAATGCGAGCATGCTTTACCTACCGTGGGGACGGACGAGATGCCGGGTCCCCCATGGCTGTGAGCGGGACAGGCTATCTCACTGCTAAACGCACCCACGAGTCAGTCAGGCCAGTGGGCCATCGTCGTCTCTCGTTATTCGTTTCACGCTTTCTTTCCTGCACGGTCCGGTCCCCACGCCGCAGGGAAGATAGAGAGTGGTTGGGCTGCGCGGACGTCCGTGCCTTTGGACATGGCAGCGGCAGGTGGAGCCCGCAGAGCTTTAATGGGAGCCGCGGGTGACGCCCGGCTACGTGACGTGACGGCTGTGACCCCGTATCAACACTCAACAGTCGAGCCTTCTCCAAGCTGTGACCGGAGAAAAATTCTGTGAGGCAGGGCCTCACCGTGAGGCTCTGTCCATCTACTGTCCACTCTTCCTCTCTCCCTTTGATCCAAGGGTCCGGAGGGGGTGCCTCACGGGGGGCGTGCCCCAGAGAAATATTTGCCGCTGTGACCGGTTGGGCCCCGACGTTTTATGGTCTAGCCCGCGCTATTGGCGTGAAGTAATCCGTTGACAAATGTCATCATCGAGGAAGAACATCTTGTTGAGTTTGGAAAAGAGATGGTTAAATAAATGAGAATAATCAGGCAAAGAATTGTAAATATAACAACACGGTACATCTTTTTTTATTTTATTTAGATAACATTGTCAGAGTCTTTTTATAGGCTATGTATGGCCTAATTTGAAGGTTAAAACAGTGTTCATGCTACTTATTGATCTAATAGAATTGTGAAAAAAAAAGATAATGCCATCTTAACGAAGGGCGAAAAAATATCAAATATGACAGGGTGGCACATTTTAGCATCAAGTAGGATTGCATAAACAACATGTGGCAATTATCGAGAAGAGAATATAAATGCCTTATTTTAGTCTATATTTTAGTCTCATATACAAATAGAATCAAACATGCATCTTGACAGTTAGATGGTTGGTGGGGATATATATATATCCTGGCAGTTTTTAGCATCCATCACTTGAGATAGATCGATGGACCATATCTTCAGTTGTTCAGTAGCAGTAAAGGTCACTGAGCAGCCTTGCATGCTTTAGCCCATTATAATGCTATTTTTGTAACCCCTTGGTGACAAAGAAAGGTTAAACCTGATTAGAAGACTATTTAATTCAAATTAACTATATAACCTAATTGTTACACTAAAGCATATTACACACATTTGAGTTGACTTGAGTATGGACAATGTTTCATTTGATGATAGATTTTTCCTACCATATTCGTTTGTCTTGTGCAAGAATGATTTCAGTGCAACATTGTGAGCTCAATTAATCAGCAGGTGCGGTGTCTCCAAGGCAGCCATCTACATAACCTAATACTATTAAATGCAAATATGTTGAAGCATGACCTTAATATTGTCATGACCAGGGAACTCAGTTGCCACATCAATATTGAAATGCTAACACCGAAAAAAACCATCAAAACTCTCTGAAATAACACTACATAAAGTACATGCACCTGTAAATAAAGGGAGCATGTTCCATTAAACCATAAATTTGAGCTATTCTATAGTAACAAACAAAAAGCCAAAATTGAGAATGTTTATAATGAAAAGGCACTTCAGCCAAATATGTAGTGTTACTATTGAATAAATTTGAGCTATTCTATAGTAACAGACAGAAAGGCATCTATACTAATGAGGTGAGGTAAGGTTCAAAGATCCTTGGTTGACAACAGATAATTAAAAATAGAGTTTTTTTTAGATGTAGTGCTATGTTGGAGCAGAACATGAATATGACATTTCCCTATGGGAAAGTTGAGCTTCTCTTCGGTGTATCATATATAAACTTGATGTCTATTGTTCAAACTCGACATCAATATAAACAGGACATGGAAACACAAACTATTGTTCAAAATGCTATACATAATTTCAGTAAATCAATCAATACTGTAAGATAATGAAGACAACTTGGGAAAGCAACGTATGAGATGTTAACTAAACTAACCTTAGCATGTATCAGTGGGCTATAATCCTGAGGAGCATCTTTGAACTTCACCTCAGCAACATATTTACCATAATGAATTCTTCTTGAGAGAGGCTAAAAGAAAAGGATCAACATATTTCGCTGGTATACAGTGATTTCACATCAATTATTTAGCAGTTAGTAATTAAAAGGGCACATCTAGAAGTAGCAATTAGATGTAACATAAGTAAAAGAAATGATAACATACAACATATACCTGCAGACATGCAAAATCTAATGCAACTATGTCCGCATAGGTACCATCATCACCATTCGTAGTGAATAGTGGGAGCAATTTGTTGAAATACATCTTCATATTGCATCATTCACACTGACCGATAAAGCAAAAGAGTGTAAAACCTCTGAATAAAGCAATACAAATTCAGAATGTTAGCAATCATTAGTCATCAATTCTTGATATTGTAATATTAAAGGCCAGTATGCAAATTTTGATAACCTTTGGTAGGAAAGAGATGTGGCGAAAGATCTTGAGGGAAAAATGTGCAGTGAAAAACCCTAACATATCTAAAAAGACAAAACCAATTCTGCAATAACGAAAACAGATCGTCCACAACGGTAACATACATCTTAGAATGGAAGGAGAAGAAGGATTAGAGATACTCACATCGAGCTCTTCTAGGAGAACGATGAGTACATAGGAGTACTCCATCTAGTAATATCTCTCAATAAAGCAATTTAATCATTGAAAGTATGACTGCAATTGCGTGACCGACGCGTAATTTAGTGTGTGCAATAATCTAAAGGAAATATAGCGTGTGTACATAGCTACGTTATCTCTAGCCTCAGATTTAACAATGTGATATCCGATCAGCCCATGTACGTGTTGTTTATCACAACTTAGGCATTGAATTGAAACCTAACAGGCACGCAGACCTATACCATAGAATAAGAATAAACAAACCATGTCATAATTTAAGAAGACAATCAACCTTGAATTTAACTGTTGTACATTTCAAGAGAAGGATGCGACCAATCAACTTAGCACTTTTTCATTTGATATGATGTGCGCTAACCATAATGTACTTATAAACAAAGACAATCAACCGGACAGTAAATAGGCTATATAATGCAAGTTAACAACAAAAACAGAAAAATAAACAGCTCAATTGCATATTAAGAATTATACATTAGGTATGGTGAACATAACAAAATATCAGAATGAACATGAGAGAAAACAAAATTTGAGAGCACATGCTTACATTTTGGACAATTTTCTTTGCAGATAGAGTCCCATATCCTTCTAGCTGAATCACCGATATATCCAGTGTAATGTTCAGGATCTAGTTGAAGATTCACATAAGTCATCTCAGCTGAAATGGGGATAAAAGTTTGATAATCAACACGGATGATAATAAAGAAGAAACAAAGGGAGCATAATATACTAAAACGAAGCAAAACAATGTATCATTATCTGTCTTATCATCATTTGTCCATGGATTATCAGTTTCGACCCATACTTTGAAAACCTTGGTGTTAAGGGTTCTATCAATAGTAGGCTCTGGTTTTCCTTCTTGATAGATCATATTATCCCGAAAAAGACCACTGTAAGGCTTCTTGAATGGCCCAGGACAGCACCAGAGGGAGGCGGCGCCATGGGGAAGTGCGGCCGAAGCAAGATTCAGGAGGGATAAAAACAAAGGAAAGAGAAATGGGGAGAGAAGAAATGAAGTGAGGAAGAAGCAAGAAATAATGAGAGGCGGGGATGAGAGAGGAGGGATGGCGTCAGAGGAAGGGACGACGCTGGAGGGAGGGGAAGAGGCGAGCGGCAGGAGGCGCCTTTGAGAAGAGCAGCGGCGTGTGACGGAGTGAGAGAGGAGCCGGGAGGAGAGGGGGAGGGGGGGAGACCGAGCGAGCAGCGGTAGTTGGCGAGGGAAACCCAGCGGGCGGTGGGAGTGGAAGAGGGAGGGGCTAGGAGGCGGAGGGGAATGATGCGAGGCACGGCGGTCGGAGCGGGCGGCGCGAGAAAAAGAGGGAGGCACCGGGAGGGGAAAGGAGCGAGGAGAGGAGCGCAATGGAGGGAGGCCTAGGGGGTGACGGGGGAGGAAGGGGAAGAATACCTGGCAATCTACTGGGCCGGCGTAAAAGCCGAACGCCACCGCTCCGATCCTGGCTCATCCACTGCGCTCTCTGTGCCCCCACCACCTCCGGCTGAGGCCCGTTAGCGAAGCGAGGAGGATGGAGAATGATGCAGTGGGGGAGGGGGAGATAGGGGCGGCGGGGGAGAGGGATGGAGGCGGAGAAGGGAGAGGGAGGGGAACGGGAGTCAGAGAGGAAGAGGGCCGCGGGGCAGCGCAGGAGGGAGAAGGAGAGGACCGAAGGCGGAAGGGAAGCAGTGAGGGGAGGAGATGTGGTGCGTGACACAGCAAGATAAGCAGGGAGGAGAGAGACCAGTAGGATAAGGGTTTGGTTTTTTGGGGTGACATGGACGTGTGAGCGCTGCGCATTCCCACCGCATGCACTGAGTGGGATCGGACGACCCGGAATTGAGATCGGTGCGATCCGACGGTCACCGAAATCCTGTCGACGTAGAGGGCCTGGGTGAGCTCCAATCCTAGCATCCTTTAATGTTTGTAATACAATATAGGTGGTGTTTAAAGGGCTGAAATGTGACATCTCAAATTTGGCTCCAATTTAGAACTACATGAATTTTTTATGAGTTTTAAAAACTTTTGTTGCATATTCAAAAAAATTCTAAAAAACATTTGCCTTCTAATTAGAAATTTAGAACAATTTCATTACCTCAATTTTTGGTTTTGCAAAAAATCTAACACTCAATTGTGTGCAAACCAAAAATATTCAAAACCTTGTATTGCAAAACCATTTCAAAGTTTGAATTCAAATTCAAATTAGATTTTGAAATACAAATAAAATTCACAAATTCCTTTTCTCCCCTCTCCTTCAGCTTGGGCCAAAACCCAGCTGAGTCGGCCTAGCTAACGCCTTTCTTTCTTTCTTTCTTCCTCTCGCTGCTTCATTGGTCTCATGAGTGAGCGACTGAGCCCAACAAGTGGCAGTTGACCCACAACTATCTTCCCTCTCTCACTCTTGTTGACGAACGGGCCCTGGCCTCACCTGTCAGCACGGAGGAGAAGCATTGTGCTTCTTCTGCATGCTCTCTCTCTCTCTCTCATTCGATCTCTCTCCCTTGCTCTCTCTCTCTCGCTATCTCTCCATGTGACCAAGCCAACCGAGCGCAGGAGCGACACTCAAGTGCCTGTAGATGTCACCCTCAAGCCTTGTGCCACCATGAGGTAGTCACGTTCGCGTGCCATGCTGCCCGTCTCCACCCCGTTCTCCTCCACTCCCCTCTATTTAAGCCCCAATGGAGCAAGTCAAAATCCTAACCAGCTCCTCCTCTGCTTTTCCCCCAACTTTTCCCTCCTCTTCGCCCCGAATGGAGAAGGATTTAGCTGCGCCGATCATCTTTTTCAACTCCGGCTGCTGGTCTTGCCCATTGATACCGACCATTGGGGTGATCCTCCGCCTCCGTTGTATTGCGCATTGTGGTCATCTCGATCTCTTCTTCCTTATGGTCACTTTCCTCTACTCGTTTGCACATACAGGGAGGACGAAACACTGCCACCGTTTGTAGAGCTAGCTAGAGCGCGGCCACACCGTTGCCCCCTCCCTGTTTCGCCCTTCCCGATGAGCTTCGACCTCGAAGCATTTGTCTCTCGTGTTCACTTCGAGCTCCTCTCCCTAATGCTCGTCTTGATATTGGGTGCTCGATCTTCTCGATGTAAGATTGAAGATAACTCGAGTAGCTTAAAGAATTGCATGAAGCCAACACGCTGCTAATGCAACAACCTTAGACACATCAATTTGGCCAACCACACGCTTGATGATCATCCACTTGACCATGCAAAAGTGGACGCAATCTCCTACAATCCTCAAGGAACGACAAGAACAATGGTGCTGAGAAATTCGCACAATCCTAGGGGAAGCTGGCGGCTGGTCCAAACCCTAGGATATCAAATTAGCAATCTCTATTTTCTTCAATATTTGTGGTTTAAGGAAAACACTAGGGTGCAACACAAAGATATAGGGGTGCACCTTTCCTTGTTTTGACCGAAAAGCAAGGCCCAAAACTGATTGGTTAGATGGCCGAATACAACTCCTAGACGCATTAAACCCTAACTCTATTGGTTCAAACTCAAATCATAAAGATACATGTCGACCAGATTGGATTCGGTCAGCCCAAAGGCACGCAGGCCCACGCGGAGTCCTCCTCAAAATCCATGTGCAATTCAGAATTTAGGTGGGCTTGAATTTGGGCACAACTTGGATAAACTAAATTACAATTTGAATTGAAGCCCAATTCAGTTTTTAACTTCACATCAAATTCAGAATCAATGTTGGGCTGAATTCGAAGAGTGCTTGTCCTTAAATTTGGATTTGATGCCACCTTGATTTCAGACAAGCCAATTAGACCCCAATTCGGATTTCCCTCTTCCTTTCTTCTTTCTGCCAAAACTGATGTGGACTCATCTCCTTGGGCCGCATGCACTCGCACACTTGGCCCCTCCATGCACTCCTCCTTCTCCCTCTCAGCTTGCACCTCCTTCCCCCCCTCTCGGCTTGCACTTGCTTTGCTTCCCTCTTTGTCCCTCTCGGCATCCCAAGCTTCTTGTTTATCAAACCTGAGTACACATAAAGTATTGCATGAGGTAGTAGCCAAACTTATGTAAATAAAAATTAAACTCATTAAGGAGTAGATCCACCTGTTTGTTAATTAGCTTAGTAGCCCTAGCACGAGTAATAGAACCAATTGGTGCATTCTTGCTGGTATGAGTAGGAGTAGTAGTAATTGGTGCATTTCGTTGGGACCTGAATTAACATATCCGAAACCATCTGTTTATTCTAAACTAGTCCTATGATGAGTAGCTAGCTCACACAGTGAAATATCGATGAAATACCACCTATTCAATGAATTAACTAAAAAGGTAGCAAAATAGCAATAAATAATAATAACTGGACCTTATAGTCAACATTTACTTAACTTGCCACGCAGGTCTTAAGAAACAAATGAAATTCTTGCAGTGGAAAAGAAACTTGTAGTGGCTATTCAATATGCCCACAAGCAATCGAGTGGGGAGCACATCCTAATTCGCAAAGTCTTCAAAGAACTCCTCTTTGTAGAACTCTTTAGTAGCTTGACCTTCTTCAACTGAGTAGCAAAGTTTAAAGCCATGAGTATATAAAGTACTCAGCAAGTCGTATATGTAATTAATATTCATGCAAGGCTTGATCAAAGGAATAGCCATACGGTTCTTTTGCAGAAAGCAAGTATTGACAATATAGAATAAGTAGATTATAAAGCATAATTGAAAAGATAATAAATAAATAGAGTAAACAATTACTTTAAAACAACCAGTAAACCTCCCGTTCACTTCCCAACCAAACAATCCAGTGAATATCCCATCCACCAAGTGAACATCACATTCACCAAGTGAATATCCCATTTACCTACCAACCATTTTTGTAAAAACTCTACACCTCGTGTGAAATCCCCAAACATTGTCCATAATTAGGGACACAGCTGTTTAAATAGTTTTAACTCTATAGAGGTTGTACAACTTTACCCACAAGAGATAAATTAACTTATAATGTCTGTTCACACACTTCCATATGTGCGCGACTATGTGATTATCATAAGGCCTTTAGAAAGCTCCTTCTCAATCTAGTTCTACCCGCTAAAGTTTCAATACTGAATATCATCGCGACCAGACATGGGGCCCCCTCTTGCGCCTTTGTGAATATCCATCCCGGAACTCACACCACACAAAACAGAACTAGAGTTGAGATATTACTAATTAATTAGCCAAGTCCATCCTATACTGGCCATGTGGTTGTACAATATGGCCAAATGCAATGTCACACAAGATTAAGTCCTTAACCAATACCCAGGCAATACTACCTCATCCCAATGTGCAAACAACACCCTCTTTATGCACAATCACTCGCCCGAGCGAAAACCATTTTATTTAAACCAACCAATGACAATCCCTACCATGCACACAATTTTATAACAACGACATCACAACACAACTTGTACAATAGTAGCATCACACCATAGTTGCACAACAGTGACATCTCACCAGAATTCCATATATCATTAAGTTAAATTAACATTATTGATCATGTGACATGAGCCCATCATATAACTAAGCATAACTAAACATCTCTATGATAACCCATGTTGGTGATACAAATATGTCCAACTAGTAATGACCATCCTATGGTGACAAAGGTTTCATGGTGTTGAAAGTAATCAAGGTAGCATAATGACAAATATGTGATTAACTACTCCCAAAACAGTTGATATAAAAGTAGCATGAAATTTGATATAAAACAATATACTTTTGAAAACATAAGTTCAATATGATAAAATTATTATGACTTGCATTGGCGTTGCTCAGTTACCACACTTTGGTCTTCAATCCTTGCTTCGGTTCTTGCTCCTTGAAAAAGGTCATCTAAATGAGAAAGAGGCACAAACAAAACACAAATAATCCAAAATAAATTCAAATAAAATCTAAAAACAACAAAAATAACTCTAGAATAAAGATATCAATTTTAGATGAATTTAGAAACTTGAACAGGATAAATCAGAGTTTGGACGAAGAATAACAGGCTTTTGGAAAATTGCTGAAAATTGAGAGGGACAAGAATATTCCAGAGAATATTCCTTCGAATTAAACTAAAGAAAACACCTAGAGGTTGACAAGTGGGTCCTACAGAATTTTGAATTTTGAATAAAAGAAAATCCGAAAAAGCTTAAGAGGCTGACAAGTGGGCAATACTTTATAAACGAAGTCTACGGAAGAAGGGTTCATGGCGCACGGTGCACCGAGTTCACGGAACAAAGTCTGATAGGTGGGGTCCATGTGTGGGTGACACGGTCCACAGTGGACTACGTCCACAGGGCTAAGGCTCGGCCTGGCTTGGGTTGTGCCACATAGTGTTGACTGGGACGGACATGCAGGCGCGAGGCTGACATGGCATTGAAGTGGCATGCCAAGACAATGACACCTAAACGACAGCGGCGACACTCTGGGACCGAAGGTCACTGGCGACGACAAGGCGCAGCGTAGTTAATGGAAGTACAGGTTCGCGAGAGGGGGATGCGGCGGCGAGGCTCGATGAGTGTAACATCCCAATTTTCAATTTTCAAAACCTTTTTGATTAGTTTAGCCCGCTAAAAAATTTCACCAAATTTTATTGAATTAAATAAAGCTTAAATAGGATTTTTTAAAGTCAAAACAATTTAATGTGATTAATAGGAACATCAATTAATTCCAAAATTATTTTATTTGAGTTCTTTGTGCTTGGAAGTATTTTTTAGATTTTTCTAGAATTTTTTCGAGTTCATTTGCTATTTTAAAATTGCGATTTTGATTTTCTTTATTTTCTAAAATAGAAAACTAATAAAAATTCAAGAAATTCTAAATCGGCTGGATCCCTTTTCCCTAACCCATTTCTTCACTTTTGGCCCATTTTCACCTGTCGCCCACCTTCTCTTTCCCTGCGCCCGCCCCCTAGGTCCCACCCGTCAATAGCACATGTGGCGTGTGCGTTTCAAACTCACCTTTTCCTTTGTCACTGACATGTGGGCCTACCTCACATACTGTTCATGGTCTCCATCTTGTGAGTGAGCTGGACTCCCCCACCGTGTCGCTCTCGGACACTCCCGCCGCCTTGTTGCTCTAGGCTATTTAAACCCTCGATGTCCGTGTCAATTTCTTCGCCTCAATCCCAGCCGTCGATTTGCACAAGCTCTGAGCCCTAGATCACCGCCGTCACGCCAAATTTGAAGATCTAACCCTAGTGTCTCCATCATCATATTTCTTCGATTCCGCTGCTGCCGGTGAGCTCCTGTCATCATTGTCTACACCACTAGCACCGCCACGGTGTGTTCTACCCAGTGCGTGCATCCACTTCGCTAGAGAAGCCCCATAGTGCCATCGAACTTTCAAGCCTGCACTACTGGCTTGCCTCGTTTTTTGCCGTCGCATTCCAGTCATTGCCGGTGACCATTGGTCCTCGTGAGCATCGCTCGAACCTCAGGAACCCAGTGCGTTTGTCCAAGGCCTCACCGAAGCACTTCACCGAAGTCTAGCCATCAACCCTTGCCATCGCCGTCGCCCTCGCCACCGTTGAGCCTCTTGCTGGTCCTTACCGTGGCATCGGAGCCATTAGATGGGTTCACTACAGCTCAAGCATGCCGATGGTGCCTTTCTTTCGCTGCCGGTCGCCGCCTTTCGTCGTCGCCGTCGTCGAGCCATATCCGTTGTTGATCTTTGTCAACATGGTTGCTTGCATGTCTGCCACACCACCACCACCTGGTGCCACGTCAGCCTCGCTTCACGTCGTTGACATGTCAGTGCCTCTGTCTTACGTGTCCGCCACATGTCACCACCTTAGCGACACATGTGCACCACGTGTGCACACCGCCGCCACCTCAGCCACCCCTGCAACCAAATCCTAACCCTAACCCTAAATGAACCTAGTCTATCGTGGACCAAGCCACTAACATGTGGACCCCACATGTCAGAGCCCTAGCCAATAGACCCGTCGATCGAATCCATGGACCCGGCCTATAGACCGTGGGTCCTACTTGTTAGCCTCTCTGTCCTATTTTCAGGATTTTCCTTTAATTCCGAAATTCCTTGCTGATGCAATAATTAGGATTTCCTTAAGAAATAAAATTCCAAAAACCAAAAATAGTGTTTTCTCTCTCTTTCTTAGATTGAAATCTTTCGAGAGCCCATTCTTCCTCATATGAACTCTGATTGAGCCCATTCAACTCTCTAAATTCATCTAAATTGAAGCTCTACCTTCTTGTGATTTGTATTTATTTTTTTGGAGTTTATTTTTTGCTCTGTTTTATATTTATTTGTGTTTTTTCTTTCGTTTGCGAGTAGACGTTGATACTTCGGGAGCTTTCGAGGAAGGAGGAGTTGATCAAGCTCAAGACTAGTACTAAGACTTGTTTCAAGGAAAATTGTACCTTTGACCATGTTGAACTCAGTTTTTCAAAATTACGTTGGTTCAAACTATTGCATGTTATTTCAATTATTTAATTCTTTAAATTCTTTGGGATTAGTTATGCACGTACTTGATTATATCCACCTTGCTCATAGCACCAACATGGGTTGGTTAGATACGATTAGTATACTTAGTTATGCGATGGGTCATTGATATCATTTTGAATTGCAAATCTAAACTTGACTAAGTGTATATGGAATACTTTGTGGAAAGTTGTGTGTAGTATGTTGTCAATCGTTGATGGCATGTGTTGCACTTAATCAACATGGTTGGAAAGGATTTAGACTGAGGCAGGTGGATGGAATTGTGATATGGTGGAGCTATGTGTGTTTGGGAAAAATATGAATATTGGTAACTTGGAGTAGTTTCGTAGTCTTGCCTTGGTCAATTAAGGACTTAACTTTGTGTACCATTGAACTGAGCCATAATTGTACGACTATATGCCTGGTATGGGACATGCCTAACTTAGTAAGCTACAGAGTCTCGGTGTTAACCACTCAGGTAGTAGGTTAAGCTCTGTGCTAGGGTGGAGGTGTGATTCTTTTTGAGTGGTTGAGTCATATTTATGAGCGGTTTGCCATCTCCAGGTCGAACAGTGTGTGGGGATTGGTGTCGGCAGTATGGACAATGAGAGGGTCAATTGTTGAGATGAAGTTTTAGAAAGGTTTTGTAATGATTGGTGCTAGCTACACTGGTTATATCGTACGGGAAAAGTGTACAATCTCTGTAGAGTGTTAATCAATCTATTCAAATAGCCACGTTTGCGGTCATGGACATGCTGGGGATTTCACACCAGGGGTAGATTTTCATAAAATAATTGGGAGGGACAACTATGTGAATTAACTCATATGGCTATGTGAAACAAATGGATTAGGCTATGTGATATTTGTGAAGTACTTGTTAATTTATTATTTATTTTGAACCACACTTTCAATCTATTATTTGTATTCAAATGCAAGTGTTGCTTTTGCCAGATAAGCCTAGAAGCTATTTCCTTTCAAATAAGCCATAATCTACAATTGCATTATGTGGTACAACTTGTTGACTACTCGCAGCACTCATTCTTGATGCAAACATCATCCAGCTAACGTGGAGGGGTCTTTGACTGCTTTTGAGGAGGAGTTTCACGAGGAGGATGATCGCTAGGTCTTGACCCCTGTCGGTTACTATGGCAAGTCGATGTGTTTCCACTGGAGTTGCTTCCATTCTGCTCCTGTTTCTTCACTTAGTGCTCAACCTTGCATGTCTTAATAAGTGTAAACTCAACCATAAGGTCAGAACCGTTATTTAATAATCAAATTAGCCACTTATTCGCATATTTGCCTTGTGTGGAATGATATTCATCTATGTTGACACTGTAACATCCCCAAGTTAATTAATGATAATTAGTATGCATCTTATCAACATGCATGACTTTTTGGGAACATTTGCAACATTTATTGCACTTGGAAAATCTCAAAACAAGTTTAAACCGACAACTTAAATCTAAACTCCAAAAGAAATCAAGAACCAAAACTTATGATTATCTTCTGGAAACAATTTATTAAAATACTATAATAATTATCATTAATTAATATAATTTTTCCAAAATTTTTGGAACTTAAATTGACCCAAAGAAAATTCAAACTCAAATCAATAACCTATTCCAAGTTTGGATTTAAACTAAGCAAATAAATATTGAACAGTAATGTTTAGTAATTTGTATGAACACTAGGATGTCCTAGGAACACCTCTGAATTATTTCAGAATTTTAGGAATTTTATTTCTATTTTTAAAGCCTCGATCAAATCTGTTGAACTTTGGTCAAACTGATTTCAAAACTCAGGCTGGCATTGTTCAACCGACCCGGACCCAACTTGAATCAATCCAACCGAGTCAACTAGCAGTACCGACCTGGTCCCACGCAATCCTGGCCGTCCATTTCGTATCGTGCGGCCCTAATGCCCTAGAGCTGATCGGACCGACCCGGACTCGAGCGCCACTTGGTTTGATTGGACCATCTCGCCCGAGCCACACCCTTGTGCCACTGACCGCCCGGGCCCACGTGGTCAGATGCTTCTTCTACCTCGGGCAGGCGCGGCACAGGAACCAGGCGCCACGCGCTCGAGAGCCTCTGCCCCGCTCCGTCTTCGCCGTCACCCATCGCCTGTGTTAGCCTATCCCAGGGCAAGACTGCTTCACGCTGCTTCTTCCTCCATCCTCAGTCCCGCTCAAAACCCCCTCGGCACTCTCCCATTCCTCCATTCCTCCTCTCGGTGGCCGAGGAGGAAGATGATCCTTCTTGTATCTTCCGCGGGTAAGCTAGAAGCTTTTGTGTCCCTCGTCCTCCCCTTTTGCATGCCGTTTCCATTTTGGTTAATGCCAACTCCTCCATTGCTTTGTAGTTCCCAAACCTCAACTGTGCTCTCGGCAGACTCAGAGCACGCCCCGAAGGCCATCTTCGTGCCACTCCTAGCTCCGGTGAGTTTGACCTTCGATGTTGCATGTCACATTGTGCCATAGGACATAATCAAGATTTCCCCTCAACCTATTTGTCGGATTATTCTTAGGAGCTCGAGAATTTGGACCTTGCCCTTTTTGTCGGTGGAAGACTCTATTCACGGTCGTTTGTCGAAACCGGTAAGCCATTATCTAATTACTTGAGATGACACCATCTTGGTGGCATTTCTTACCTATCCCAACCAGCCTTTGACCTTCTTTTTGTTCAGGGTGTTTTCCCCACGTTGAGCTCTTCATCGCCGGCGCCATTAACGATGACAAGGAGCCTCTAGTGCTCCTCCGCCCCAACTTCACCTCTGTGAGCTTCACGAGGGTCCTAGGAGGCTAGATCTGGCATCGTTGTTCCCCGGGGAGGCCTCTACGTCGAGCGTTCTTCGCTCCCGTGCACTCCTCCTCCGCTCAACGCCACCGCCAGCGCGCCACCATGCCCCTCCACCGGCAAAAATGCCACTGGAAGGTAGCCCTTGACCTTGCCTTTCCATTTTACATTCAGATTTGCACCTCCGGCCTCCCTCGCTCTTTGGCGAGCACGACAAGGTCATGGTGTTGCCCTCCTCTGCGTTGTCGGGATTTCCGACAGTAACCGAAATTTTAATTAACTAAATCTCATTTAAGTTAGCGCTAATCATTTCTTAGGCCATTAAATGGTTGTCTTAAAATGCATTTGTGTCTTTTACACGTGGGCCTGTTTGAATAGGAAACAGGAGATTTTGAACTCGGTTTAAGCTAAGTGTATGACATGTGGGCCTGGTCCCCTTTAACTGCAGTGTGCACATAGACCGTGAACTGGGTTCACTAGACCGAGTCAATGACTTGGGGGTCCCACCTGTCGGTTTAACCGGAAATGAAATGGAAAATGAAAAATAGTACTATGCACTGGCCCCACCTGTAAGTGACCATGGCTAGATTCCTCTCGGTACAAAAAGTACCAAATGCTTATAGAAATTCCGAAATGATTAATTTATGCACTGAAAAATTGAATAACTTCAAAATGCATAACTAATTCATTTTAGCTCCAAAAACAGTGAAACCAATTTTGTTATTTTTAATTTTACATGAACTATATATGAAAATAGGTTTCAACCTTGTCACTATCTCAGAAAATATAGTTATTGGAGATTGATCCAAAACCTATTTATTTTATACACTAGAAAATGCCTTTAACTTTAAAAATTAATAACTATTTCATCTTAACTCCAAAATGGATGAAACCAGTTTTGATAATTTTAATTTAAAGTAAAATTTATTTTAAAATAGGGTTCAAACATGTCTCTATAGTAGAGAATATAGTTTTGTAAAATGATCCATAACTCTATTATTTTTACAATAGAAAAAGGTCGATAACTTTAAAAATGTATAATTAATTCATAAAAACTCCAAATGAGATAAACTCAGTTATTTTGATCTTATAGTTTTATCCTATATTTATCTATGTAATCATTGTATCCATCACTACTCTACAAATTTGAGACAAATAATTAAATTAGCATGAACAGTGACCGATTAGAATTTTCTGGATTTTTCAGAAAATCTGATCTTCAAACCTCCATAACTTTCACATGCTAAATCCAAATGGAATGAATCTTTCACCTAAATTCATATAAAATCATGTTATACTCACTGTATAATTTTCATGCATTTTTGAGCATTTTGAATTTTTGGCTTATTTGGTGTTAATTTCAGTATCGTTCTTTCGATAGATTTTCTCAACGATATAAACGTATTTATGAGTGCAACCTGAGATTGAACAAGTGGTACAGCAAAGGTGCGAGCACCCTCCTCTTGATCATATTGCTCCTACTGATTTTAAAATGTTTTGTATGTGTTTTCATCTCTTAATTGCATGCTATTTTGGAAAAGTATGTTCATGGGTAGAAGTAGTTAATTCCCTACTTGCTGCATTAGCCCTCCTTTGAATGTTGATTACCCTTTTACCTTGAATAATTAAGGATATATGTTATATGGGATTGTTTGCTAATTTGTAGAACGATGCTTAGCCATGCTGGTAGTTGTAGCCGAAAGCGGTTGATGGAGCTAGTCCATCGGACGATGGATTGAATCGAATCTTGATGAAATTTGAGGATTATATGAATTCGAGGAAAATGTCCAGATCTTCGTATCTGATTATTATGAACTTGTTGATGGGTTGTTATTGTGTGTTGGACTTGGACGGGTGATAGGGTGATGAAGGGGTGGTCCCGGATTCGTGTAGCCCCGTCTGGGTATTTGAGGACCGGTCTGTGGTGTGATGAACCAAGTCTTACGTATAACCACACGCCGGGATAATGGCGAAAGCTTGGCTTAATAATTTGTTGTGTGTTAGCTATCAAAACACAATCAGATTGGCAATTGTTATTGTTATTGTTTAATTGTTCTTTTGTCAATCTGGTGGGGGCATGTATGTTGTTCTCTTACGTGCTCTTAAGGGTCTCTTGTTTGTTAGGGACTTACTTACACAACGGAGTTCCCCTGTGGTTCAGGCGACCGTTTAGTCTAGCCATGGGATTGTTCCTCGGGTGGTTTGATAGTTAGGACATGATATTATAACGGCCTCGTTATGATATCTCAGTCACACTCCTACGGAAGAGTGCATGGTGATAGTACGAGGTATTCATATTGTGTGGGTAAAGCTGTACACCTCTGCAGAGTTAACTAAATCTATTCGAATAGTTGTGTCCCCGGTTATGGACATCACTTGTGGGAAAGCATGCACAGTTAGCTTATCGGAAATTAAGTTTGGGTTATGGTTGGAAATGTTATGTCATTATGTTAGTTTGTTCAGATCTGAAATGATATCTTGAACGCGAAGTTCGCGTGTTATTTTTGTCATGGAATGATTTGTCACGAATGGTATGTTCATGTGTTGATTATATTTGGAGATTATACTGTTGTTGATCATTACTTACTGTTATACAATGTTTTCTAAATGTTTTAAAAATGGCAATTTGAATCTATATTGTTTATCTAATTGCAAAACTTGCTTTATGCTAAAAATTGACTAGTGTAGTAGCCTTCCTTTGATACTTACTTGCATCCTTATTATTTTTTTTTGAAAAGTCTCACGAGTACAACTTTGTACTTAAAAATTGTCCATTTGTTCAAGTGAGAAGTCATTCAAATTGGGTAAAGTACTTCAGACGCTTCAACTTTAACCCCAGTTGGTTGCTTGTGGGATTGTGCGCATGCCAACTCGGTTATTCCCTTTTTATTTTAAGTTTGTCTTCTGCTGCGATTTATCATTTGATAATTACTTTTGGCCGATTGGCCCTCTTATGCAAATTTGTATATTATGTTTCTTTTCAATGATGTTGTATTTACATTTACTTTATTCTTGTTTATTGTGTATGGATGTGAATACAATGTTGTGTTTGGATATGTGCATGTTAGTCACTGATCCTTGGGAGCTAACATGAGACACCTATCCCGCACTCTAATCGTTTTGCTTCATGTTAAGTATTGTGCTCTTTCAGCGTAATTACTTAGCTTGAAACAGATCTGATCTCGGGGTCCCCACAGACACTATGTGCACTAGCGTGACACTGTACTAGTGCATTATACACAGAGGGTCCATATTTGCATATTTGGGTCCCAACAACTGGACTTGCCGGCGGCGAAGAAGGCGGCGGCGGCCATGACGGCTTCTACGACAGCCGGGCACTAGAGAGCTCCTCTAGCGAAGAGGAAGGGAGCACGAGCTAGAACACGAGAAGGCAAAGCTAGGGAGGTGGATGGTGGCGCTCGGAACTCACCGATGACAGGGCAATCGGCAGTTGAACGGCGGCAGTAGAGGAATAGGAAATACTCAAGATCTTGGCGATGACAGCTCTTCGTTTCAATTGACTCCCCCCGAAGCTTGGCAACGTCAAGGTGCTCCATTTGACACAATTAGACCCGATGGAAAAGCTTTGTAACGATGGTCCGGCAAGCTTGCCCTTCGTCTCCAACGGCGGTGTTGGTGGAACTTGAGGAGGGCGCTGCCTAGGGCTTTTCGAGTGTAGCGTGACACGGGATGCGGAGGCAGGGGTCGAGTGGCTTTTAAAGGCGATGAAGGCAGTGCATGAGGTGGAGTACAGAACATATACGACGACGGCGCTGTGCGGAAGTGAGAAATAGAGACGAAGACGGGAACGATGGCTTCAGTGGTTGACAAGGTGTCCAGTCATGGCAACGACAGAGAGAGAGGCGAGGCGGGTGAGTGGGCCGAAAGGTAAACACAAGTTTACGGGAAGAAAAAAGGAGAAATGGGCCAAAGGAAAAATTAATGGGCCGAGAGGAAAAAGAATTGGACCAAGAGAATTTCAGGAAAAGAGACGATTTTCGAAAAGAGATTAAATAAAGCTGAGCTGAAAGAAATAGCAAATAAACTCTAAAAATTCCAGAAAATACTCTAGAACTCTAGGAGCTCAAATAAAATAGTATTGAATTTAATTTAAGTTTAAATTATTCATATTAAATAGTTTTAATTTTTCAAAATTCAACTTAAGCTTTAACTTAAACAAGAAAATTCAAATGGTTATTTTTGTTTTTAAAGGCTCGAAAAGAATTTAGATTTTGGGATGTTACAAATCTACCCCCCCCCCTAAAAAGATTCTTGTCTCCGAGGTTTGGGATGACTAAAGAATAGGTTCAAAACTCGAAGTTTGCTCATTCCTCCAAGTGGCTTTCTTTTCTGAGCGGAACAACGCTTGTAGCGAACGCTAGGCTGACTAGAGACTTACCTAGAACGATGTTCTGAACTGATTGAGCTTCTTTTGTAGTGACATGATTTAGTTGTCCTCTTGCTAAAGGCGGTGAAGTCCTAGTAGCTTGACTTGGAGTCTGAGGCATTCGTCGTCCTGCTCTTGATGTAGAAGTCCTAGGTGGTGTAGCTTCAAAAATGAAAGGAATTGGCATCGGGGCTTGCTTTTGTGGACAACTACTGGCATAATGATCTGTCTCGTGGCACCTAAAACAAACAACTCCTGAGGTTGGATTGATGGTCCTCTAAGGTTGATGAGTGTTGTTGTTATTGATGATGTAGGATCCTGAGGTTACTGGGTGAGATGCTGGTGTAGGGGTTCTGAACGCGGCAGGAGAGTTATTTAAACAAACATGCTATTGTACGTTGGTTCTGGCTCTTCGCGGATGATTTTGATGAGCTCTATGTTGTATCATCTTCCTTCTGTGAGATTCTTCTAATTCATGATGAGAAACTTCTATGAGTACGACCTTATCAACGATATGGTGAAAATCCACATAATCGTTACGTGCAACTTGCACCTTTAGACTGGGATGAAGTCTACGGTTGAATCGCTTTTGTCGTGAATTGTCTGTGGCAACATCCTTTGGAGCATAACAATAAAGTTGAGTGAACTTATTGAGATATTTACCCAATGACACGCTTCGTTGCTATAAATCACAAAATCCATTCTTCTTCATTTCACTATATCATCTGGAACATGTGCTTGGCGAAAAGCTGTTGAAAACTCTCCCAAGTAATAGCTTGCGAATTCTCATGGGCGGCACTACAATTCTCCCAGCATTATGCGGCTGTACCTTCCAATTGATGTGAGGCATAAAGAACTTTCTCACGATCATTGCAATGAGCAATGATGAGTTTTTTCTCAACAGATCGAAGCTAATATTTTGCTTCCAAGGGTTCTAAAGAATGAGAAAACGTAGGTGGAGGGTTCTCATGTACTCTGATAACTTAGAATGTTGATGAACTGGTGTTGGTACAACGACTGCTAAATTATTCTAATTCAATAAATTGACTAAGGCAGCGACGGTCTGATTATGTTGAGTCGTCATGTTGTTCAGGTTATGTATCATTGCATTCTTAAGTTGAGTCTGAGCTACTAAAAATTGTCCCATATTTGGATCTATGGCTCTAGGTACTGGTAACTGTCCACTGGAATTGACATTGGCATCAGCATTCTCTAGCTGAGTACGACTAGCTAAGTTGCGAGTGTCAACCATCTGCGATGATTCTCGACATGTTTAATAGACAAGAGGGAAAAAACATGATAGGTAAGAGGGAAAAATCACAATTGATGAGAGAGAACAAAGATAAAAGGCAAAGAACTAATTAGGGAAAGTAGGTTATACCCAAAGACAAAGGACAAAAGGAGGCATATCTGAAATGCTATGAAAGAACAAGACAAATAAACTCTCCAAATTAGTGTCTTAGCGTGGTTGCAGCATAATGCTTAATAGCAAAACTGCAACCCCTACTTACACACAACCAAATAAAACCTAAGGCAACAAGGATCTAACAATTCTACTAAAGCTCTAATCTGACGTACCCACTCTAGACTTGACAAGAAAGACTGTAACATCCCGATTTTCTGAGCTTTAAAAATCTTTTAAATAGTTAGTAGGAGAAAATTCACCATTTGGATTTTATCTGAATTTAAATCCAAAGCTTAACATGGACTTTGTACATCAAAATAATTTAACATGATTAAAGTCAACATGAACAATAGTCAAAACTATTTTATCTGGGTTCCTTGGGCTTGGACATATTTTCTAGATTTTTCTGGAATTTTTTCAAGGCCATTTGCTATTTTATTTTGCTTATTTGAATTTCTTCTATTTTATAAAATAAAAAAACTAAACTAAATCTCAGATTTCCCCTGGGGCCGAATCGTCCCGCCCGATCCACTTTTTCCAAGATATGCGGCCACTCGGCTCGGCCACCGAGCCTTGATCAAGACGCCGCCTCATTTCAAGGCCTCACAAGACATCCTTCCCTATCTTGTCGCGTGGGCCGCCTCCCTTCGTCTCACTTCCTGTGGCCCCGCCTCCAAGTCGTCGTCTCCGACGCGGTCACCTTCTCCGCAAAGGCCACGACCCCGTCCGCCATTGGAAACTCCTCGAAGCTCGTCCGACAACAGAACTTTTCATCTAATCCGCCCGGTTTTGTTATCAGAACTTATCTCTACCTTTCCCCGCATCCAAATCCAGCCAAATCATACCTTTAATCAGTTGCTATCTCCGAGAATCCCGGTTTCCCCTCTCGTGTTCTTCACGGTTTCGTTTTGGGCGTTTCCTAATCCGGCGGGTCTGACCCCATAAAAGGGCCCCTAGGGTTCGCCTTGCCTCCTCATCCCAAACCCCACCCCTTCCTCTCTCGAAGCTCGTTCCGCCGCAATTTGGAGTTTTGGTTTTGTGAGCCGCAGCCCAAATCTCCAAAATCCGCCGCCACCGTTGGTGCTCCGCCTCCGTGCGCTGCGCCACCAGCTTCCCCGTCGCAGGGTCGACCTCGTGCACCGCTCCTCACCGTGAGAGTGCCACCGGAGTCTAGTTCCGACAAGAGCCGTATCTGCTCTGCCGCTTCGTCGACGCTTCCGGCCGCCACAGTCGTCCTCTCGAGCTAATTCCGGTACCCACGCATGCGCAATAGCTTCCTCTGTGCAATGCGCGTGTCCGCTGCCGTTGAATCGCCGCCGTGTGCCGTTGTCGTCGGAAGCCAGGAGGCGTCACCGGCGATGTGGCGTCACCAGTGACGTGGCGCCCATGTGTGGAGCCGTGTCAGCAGCCAAGTCAGCGTCTGCGCTGAGGTGTCGTCCACGTGTCCCGCCAAGTCAGCGTGCACATGTGCGGTAAACCAAAGTCTAGATCCAAGCCTCCGTAGACTTAGTCCACCGTGAGCCCTTACACTGACAGTGGGTCCCACCTGTCAGGTGGTTTTCTTTTTATTTCTTTCCGGTGGGAAAAGTCTTCGCCGACGTCAGCCATGCGTCATAAAACCCGGAATTTTCAATTGGAAAATAACTCGGGAAATTCCAATAAACCAGTTTTAGGGTTTTTCTTCTATTTCAATCTTCCAAAGCCCATATCTTTTGCATACGAACTCCGATTGAGCCCATTCAAATTTCTAAATTCATCTAAATTAAAGATCTACCTATCTGAGATTTTTATTTAACTTTTGGAGTTTGTTTTGCCACTGTTCTTATTTATTTTGTTTTGCTTGTTTGTTTCGTTTGCGAGTAGACGTCAATACTTCGGGAGGTTTTGAAGAGCAAGGAGCATCTCAAGACTAAGATCAATACCAAGACCTTTTCCAAGGCAAGTTATACCTTTGATCATTTTGAACCCAGTTTTCAAAAGTTATATTGATTTAAATTATTGCATTTACTTTAATTATTTAATTCAATGCTTTTGGGATTAGTTAATATCCAATTTGTTATGACCTCCTTGTCTAATTGTATGCCATAATATTTTGTCACCCTAGTTTGGTTTATTTAGTTGGTGCTATGGTATTTACCAACGTGGGTTGGTTAGATGCGATTAGTTTGCTTAGCCATGCTACGAGTCACCATCTCATGTAGTTGCAAATATAAACTTGACTAAGTGATTATGGAACTATGTGATAGAAACTGTGTACGCTATGTGCTATTACTCGTTGATGGCATACGTTGCACTTAACCAATAGGGTGGGAAAGGATTTAGACGGAGGCAAGTGGACTGCGTGATATTTTGGTGGAGCTATGTGCGTGGGCTTAATAGCCTGTGTGCATAGGGATTTGTAGTTTAATTGGAAGTCTTGCCTTGGTCAATTAAGGACTTAACTTTGTGCGCCATTGAACTGAGCCTCTCGTACAACCACATGCCTGGTATGGGATGGGCCTAACTTAGTAGGTTATTGAGTCTTGACATTGATTACTCAGGTAGTAGGTTAGGCTGTGTGCATGGGTGGAGGTGTGCTACCAAGTAGTCACATCACGGGGCGGTTCGTTGTGTCCCTGTCCAACGGTGTGTGCCGGACTGACTTCCTGTGTGGGGTTGTCTGGCGGTTTGTAAGCACACTGGGAGTATCAATGCTTGAGATGAAGTTTTCGAAAGGTTTTGTTGTGATCAGCTCTGATCCAGTTGATTGCATCTTGTGGGTAAAGTGTACAAACTCTGCAGAGTGTTAAATTAATCTATTCGAATAGCCGCGTCCGCGGTCATGGACATGCTCGGGGTAAGAATAGAATAGAACGGGATGAGAAAAGAACACTATTGAAGCCAATTGGTGGATTTAATTTAGAAAATAAGTTTTGAAATTTTTGACTAAGACAGCCATGCGAACAAAGGTTGCGTTTTACAATCGATATGACTCTGATACCATCTCTGTGGGGACTCAGATTAATACATCCAAAACCCTTTGTATATTTTGAACAAGTCTCATGATCAGTAGTTTGCTCACACAGTGAAACATAAATGAAATACCACCCATTCAACGAATTAACTAAAAAGGTAGCAACATAATAATAAATAATAATAACTAGACCTTCTGGTCAACGTTTACTTAACTTGCCACGCAGGGCTTAAGAAACAAATGAAACTCTTGCAACGAAAAGAAACTTGTGGTGGCCATTCGACATGCCCACATGCAATCGAGTGGGATCACTTCCTAGTTCGCAAAGTCTTCAAATAATTCCTTGTAAAACTCTTGAGTAGCTTGACATTCTTCAACTGAGCAGAAAAGTTTAAAGTCGTGAGTACATAAAGTACTCAACAAGTTGTATAGAACATTATGCAATTAATATTCATGTAAGGCTTGATCTAGGAAATAGCCATATGGTTCTTTCGCAGAAAGCAAGTATTGACAATAAATATAGTAAGTAGATTGTAAAGTATAATTTAAAAGACAATAAATAAATAGAGTAAACAATTGCTTTGAAACAACTAGTGAATCTCCCATTCACTTCCCAACCAAACCATCCAGTGAATATCATATCCACCAAGTGAACATCACATTCACCAAGTGAACATCACATGCACCTACCAACCATTTTTTTGTAAAAACTTTACACCTCGTGTGAATCCCTAGACATTGTCCATAACAGGGGACATGGCTATTTAAACAGTTTTAACTCTATAGAGGTTGTATAGCTTTACCCAGAAGAGATAAATCTACTTATAATGTCCGTTCATACACTTCCATAGGTGCGTGACTAAGTGATTATCACAAGACCTTTACAAAGCTCATTCTCAACTCAGTTCTGCCCGCTAAGGTTTCAACACTGAATGTCATCGCGACCAGATAGGGCCCTCCTCTTGCACCTTTGTGAATATTAATCCCGGAACTCACACCACCAAAAACAGAACTAGAGTTGAGACATTATTAATTAATTAGTCAGGTCCATTCCATACTAGACAATGGGTTGTAAGATGTGGCCCAGTTCAATGGCATACAAGATTAAGTACTTAACTAATACTCAGGCGAGACTACCTCATCCCAATGTGCAAACAACACCCTCTTTACTGCACGATCACTCGCCTGAGCGAAAACCATTTTCTTTAACCAAACCAATGACAATCCCTGCCGTGGCACACAATTTTATAACAGCGATATCACACCACAACTTGTACAATAGTAGCATCACACCATAGTTGCATATATCATTAAGTCAAATTATTATTATTGATCATGTGACATGAGCCCATCGTATAACTAAGCATGACTAAGCATCTCTACGATAACCCATGTTGGTGATACAAATATGTCCAACTAGTAATGACCATCCTATGGTGGCAAAGGTTTCATGGTATTCAAAGTAATCAAGGTGGCATAATGAAAATAGGTGATTAACTACTCCCAACACAATTGATATGAAAGTATCATGCAATTTGGTATAAAACAATATACATTTGAAAACATAGGTTCAATATGATCAAATAATTATGTTCAATATGATCAAATAATTATGACTTACCTTCGCTTTGCTCAGTTACCAAACTTTGGTCTTCAGACCTTGCTCCTGCTCCTTAAAAAAGGTCGTCTAAATGAGAAATAGTCCACAAAAGAAGGGTTCATGGCGCAAGAAGCACTGGGTTCACAGAACAGAGTCTAGTAGGTGGGGTCCACATGTTGGTGACATGGTCCACGGTGAATTACATCCACGGGGCTAGGGCTCGGGCTGGCTCGGGTTGTGCCACACGTGCTGCCACACGACGCTGACCGGGACGGACACGCGGGCGCGAGGCCGACATGGTGCTGAAGTGGCATGCCATGATGACGACACCTCAGCGATGGTGGTGGCACTCTAGGATCGAAGGTCATCGGTGATAGTGAGGCGCGGCGGAGTTGATGGAGGTGCGAGATCATGAGAGGAGAGATGATGATGCGGATGCGGCATTGAGGTTCGACAGGACTTGCCACTGGTGAAGAAGAAGGTGGTGGCCACATAAGCTTCTATTACGGCTACCGGGCACAGGAGAGCTCCTTCGGCAAAAAGGAAGGGAGCACAGGCTAGAACACGAGAAGGCGAAGCTAGGGAAGTGGATGGTGGCGCTCGGAACTCACCAACGGCTGGGCAATCTGCAGTTGAACGATGACGGTAGTGGAAGAGGAAAAACTCGAGATCTCGGTGACGGTAGCTCCTCGCTCCGATTGACTCCTCCTGAAGCTTGGCAACGTCAAGGCACTCCGTCTGACTCGATCAGACCCAACGTAAAAGCTTCATAATGACGACGCAGTGAGCTTTCCTTTCGTCTCCAATGGTGGTGTCGACGATGAAGGGATACGGATAGGCTACGCTAGCTGGTAATTAAAAAATTCTACCGTGTAGACCAGGATGCCATGCAAGAAAGAGATCATAGATTGTTACCACTAGACGCGCAGTGCAGTGAAAGAAGAGTTGGAGGATCCTGATCCAATGAAGAGCGCGTCGATGAAGTGGTCGTAGTCAATTGTCCAGCATCCTCGGCACCGATCGTCTCCTCCATCAACCTATTGCGTTCCTTGCGAAGTTGTGGATCGTCCTTGAGTGCAACAGGAACCGCAACAGCGCCTCTACAATATCCACATGTCCAGGGATGGAACACCGTACACCGGTGTGCTAGCACCAACTCGCACGGTAGGGCTCTCGAGAAGATTATGGGTAGGGTTTCGGTGGAGCAACTCACATTTTATTCTTTTTTTCAATAGCCTCATGCATCCCCTTATAAAGAGCCCATGATGAATCCTATCCGAACATGTTTGTTCCACCCCGTTAAGTATGTGATCTTGTAGGTTCATGCGTAATCGGTTGTGACTCAAAATTTTTCGACCATGAGTCGTTAGCGGTCCCTAAGTGTATTATTGCACATGTAGTAAACCATGCTGATCTCAAGTCTAAAGATTATACATCATCATTGTTTGAGACCAACTGATGACATATAAAATCATAATAATCTCAATAGTGTCTCAAGATGGGTCAATCCAACACCATGTTCTCTAACATGTGTTCACATTATTGATTCGATATCCCTATATCCATGACCGGTGAAACATGGTCATCAATCAATACATATGCTGGTCTATAAAGTCACTAGTGTTCCTACCAGCAATACATTTAGAATGACATCATATAAGTTAAAGAACTTCACCAATAAGTCACATACTTGTTAATCTTTATAACAGATGAATCATTCAAGGAACATAATAACATTTATTCTATAACTCATAAGCATAGATGTGATATAATCATCTCTAAGATTGCCTCTAGGGCATATCACCAACAGTCTCCCACTTGCAATAGAGTCAATCATACAAGTATCTAATACCCATGGCTCTTACGTTCACCTCATGCTTAGGTTGTGGGAGAGGCTTTCTCAACAGATCTGCAATGTTTAAATCCGTGTGCACTTTGCATATCTTCACATCCCCTCTTTCAATGATCTCATGAACATTGTGATATCGTCGAAGTATGTGTTCAGACTTTTGATGTGATCTAGGCTCCTTAGCTTGTGCATTGGCTTCACTATTATCACAATAGGGACCCATTGGACTGGAAGCACTAGAAACCACACCCAGTTCATAAATAAACTTCCTAATCCATACAACTTCTTTTCAGCTTCGGAAGCCACAATGTATTCAGCCTATGTTGTAGAATCAGCAAATGTTCCTTGCTTGAAACATTTTCAGCTCACTACTGCTCCATTAAGACAAAACAAAAACCCAGACTATGATCTGAAATCATGCTTGTCGGTTTGGAAGCTAGCATCGGTGTAACCATTTACGACTAGCTCTTCCTCACCACTATAAACAAGGAAATCATCATTAGTCCTTCTCAAGTACTTAAGGATATTCTTGACTGCAATCCAGTGACTTTCACCTAGATCTAACTGATATCTGCTCGTAACACTTAGAGCATACGACACATCTGGTCGTGTACAAAGCATGGCATACATGATAGATCTATTAGCCAAAGCATATGAAATTCTGCTCATTTTATCTCACTCATTAGGTGTCAAGGATACTGACTCTTGCTAAGATTAATTTCATGTGACATGGGCAAGAAACCTTTCTTGGAATCTTGCATGTTGAACTGCTTCAATACCGTGTCAATGTACATATCTTGGCTTAATCCAATTAGCCTTTTAGATCTATCCCTATAGATCCTTATGCCTAAAATATATGATGCATCTCCTAAATCTTTCATTGAGAAACTATTTCTTAATGAATTTTAATAGATTCAAGCATTAGAATATCATTTCCGACCAGTAGTATGCCATTTACATATAATATCAGAAACACAATCTTGCTTCGACTAACCTTCTTATAAACACAAGGTTCTTATTCATTCTTGCTGAAGTCAAACCCTATGATGTAACAGCCCAAATTTCTTTTTCCTGTTGAAAATAAAATATAATTATTTTCCTGGAATTTTTTGAAATTTTAAAAAGCTTTTTCCTTTTTTATTTCAAAGCAAAAATATATTATCTACAAAATTAAATACCAAATATAAGTTGGAAATATTTTATTTAGTCTAAAATGTCTCAAGGAATTTATGTGAATTTTCTCATAATTTTTGGACTTTATTTGTTATTTTATAAAGTCTTAATGATTTATCCGTGTTATTTAAATCTCTAAGCCTTTTAAAAATCCAAGAATAATACTTGGGCCGAATCTCCTCGGCCTGTCACTGTTTTTCCCCATAGCCGTGCCGTCGACCAGCTCTCTCTCTCTCTCTCTCTCTTCCGCCCCAACCCCACTTGTAATCGTTGACCACACCTTCGTCTTCCCTTCGCCGAGATAAAGCGGTGCCTGTTCCAGTCGATTAAACCTGTGGATATCATGGGGATATGGTCACGATCTTAGGATGATGATACAATTGGCAATGGCGTTGAAGGTTTATCGAATCACGCGTTTTCAGCGAAGTTCAATTTGTTGTCAGGCAAGTAGCGGTCTAACCGGCCAAGGTAGCGGACTGACTGGCCATTGAGTGGCGGTCAGACCGGCCTTTGGAAATCGGTTAGACCGGCCATAAAATGATTTTGAGTTTTGAAGCTGGGCCAAAAATAGATGGTGTAGGCAAGAGAGGAGATTCTACTACACTTGGTCTCATATTTTTTGAAGCTTCGAGTCAAAAGTTCTATTGGTTTGAAAATTCCAGTAGGTTTTAGATTTTCAGGGAGGAAATTTGGCTAAGTCCCACTGGCGATCGACCGCCAATGTGTCAGTCAAATCAAAGAATAGGCGGTCAGATCGACCATGGGTGGCGGTCAGACCGATTTTGGCTTGTTCATCGGCCAAGTTGGTGGCGATGGTTGTACGCTAGGTCAAGTTCATGGGTTTCAGTGCATATGTGTTGCATGATGCATGTTTTGACTAACGTGGGTCAAGTTGCGAAGAACTTATTTCTGGAATCGATTTCTTGATCTATTGTTGTGCAGGTTGCTTGGAGGTCAATGACGGTCAACGGCGAGGATGATCGGGATTACACTTGGAGAGCTGAGGTCCAGAACAATCGAGGATGCCAGGTGAGGTCAATGGATTTCAACATGGCGCAAATTGGAAAAGGATGACCGAATGAGCAGTTCGGTGCGACGGGTTGGATCAAGCAGCGCGGGGGTCGGTGCAAGTGCCATGGTGGTTTCGGTGAGAGCCGAATGGGAGAGACTTGCCGACATGAAGAGAGCCAATGATCAACCTACACATGGCAAAACATGGAAGTGCTTAATGAAGATTGGACTCGGTCTGTGTGTAACCAACCATTTTGATCACATGTGGGCTCACTAGACTTCCCTCAGCTAGCTTACTCCCAAACAATTTCTTTGAGATCTCATATCTCTCAGTTCTTGCTTGAGTCTCAAACATGCCTTTAAGCGCCACGATCATATCGTAGGCCTCAATGTTCTTAAATTACTTCTGAAGGTCTGAGTTCATCGCAGCAAGCATAAGACAGCTAACATCAAGGGACTCATCACATGCCCTTTTATAGGCAGTTTTAAGAGCAACAGCAGCATTTTCAGCAGGCATATCTGGAATTGGTTCCTCTAGAACATGTTCCTTTTTATCTTGCCTAAGAACAATTCTCAGGTTGCGGGACCAATTTGCAAAGTTTGTTCCATTCAGTTTTTCCTTATCAAGTATTGAACGTAATGCAAAACTGGATGTAGGTACAGCAGTTGGTGCCATGATCTTCAAAATGAAATATGCAAAGCTAAGAGATATGTTCAAGTAACTTCTATTAAACAATTTAATAAAGACACTCCCACTAAATACCATATCCCTCTTCTGACATTTTAGTGATTCAAGATCCATAATCATTTAATCTACTAGTGAGCTTTGGCATCACTGCTAGAAGACTAGTGAAAAGGGTAAGCAACCCTTTGCTAATCATATCTCTATATGACTCTTGTTGTTGGGCAAGATTCTATGCTCCCAAGACTCTAACCCTATGGCCCAAGGTCCATAACCGCTATGATGACCTTGTCAAGTTAAACCAATGGCACTCTGCGTGTAAGTGTCCGACACAAATCCATCTAGTCAAGTAATATTAATGGCACTCTGCTTTAGTAAGACCTACCATTAAAATACATAACTTTGGATGGTGTAGCCAATTGGGAGGGCATCAATTTAACTTAATATTACGTGAGGGAATTTTACTTCTACCATGTTAAAAGTATTTAAATAACATGCATAGAAATAAATGAACAGGAATATAAGGGCATTCACAGACAATCAAATTGCATTGTGACATAGTATGACCCTTCCACATGATGATCTCCATCGCCATGCATCCTGTTCGCCATGTCTCCAAGTGATCGACTCCTCCAAGCACTCCCACTAAGCTATTACTCCTAATAGCACTAGTAATGAACTACAAGGAGTAAAGAAGCATCACAAGTCGACACGCAGGCCGTTATACAAATATAGATAGCCTTGGGCTGCAATAAGCAAGACACGCAGGTCATGAATATTACACACATACATGCATCTCATACATTATGGGTCATACTATTCACATCAATTCCTGCAAAAAAAGTTATGCATAGAATCCAATTCTATCGGATGACATGGGCACACACTACCTATAGCGTGCAGTATGAATACCCAGCACGGCGGTCTCGAGACATGAATTTTATTCACGTTACCGAGCCTTGGAAATCATTGAATTAATCATATTAACCCTATTCCGAACCAATCCGATCAATTCCTTGATACGACCACATACTGCGGCACACTCCGATGGCGGAATTCCGACCGGTAGGAGTGATATGCTGTATGGTCGTGAACAAGCGTAATAAACCATCTGATCCTTATAAGCTCATACTTCCTCGTAAACCCATCTACTACCACCGAAAAACCAATCGATCTTATCGACCAGAGCCTAGACCGTTTCATCTCTATGAAACGATCTAGGTTATCAGACCCGACCAGTAATAGATCCAATCTAGTACTACCACATATCAACGATATGCAACTGATCTAGATCAAAAACCTTGTAGGATGGCTCTGATACCACTGTTGGGTCATGGGTAGGCTACGATAGCAAGAAATCAAAAATTTCTACCATGTAAACCAGGAAGCCAAGCAAGTAGATGATCATAGATCGTTACCACCAGACGCGTAGAGCAGCGGAAGAAGGGTTGGAGCAGCCTAGTCCAACGAAGAGCGCGTCGATGTAGTGGTCGTAGTCGATCATCTAGCGTCGAGCACGTCGGTGCGGTGGTCGTGGTCGATCGTCTCCTCTAGCAACCTCTGCAGTTCCTTGTGAAGATCACGGATCGTCCTCAAGCGCAACAGCAACCGTAGTAGCGCCTCTACGGTATTCACATGTCCAGAGAAGGAACAACCATGCGCCAGTGTGCTAGCACCAAGTCACACGGCAGAGCTATCTGGAAGATGGCGGCTAGGGTTTCGGTGGAACAACTCAACTCATAACTTTCGTGTGTCTCATCTGTTACGTTCACCCCCTTTTTCCAACAGCCTCATGCAACTCCTTATATAGTGCTCGTGACGGATCCTATTCGAACACGTTTGATGAATCGTATTCATACTGGTTTGTTCCAACCCGTTAAGTATGTGACCCTGTAGGTTCGTGCGTAATCGGTTGTGATTCGAAAACCCTTTCCGATCACGAGTCGTTAGCGGTTCCTAGCATGACATAACGATTCCCGAATACACACAAATAACATCGGATGAACCTTAGTGCAACATGATCTACGACTAGGTCCCCATCACTTACGACTAGGTCCTATCTCTATACGACCAGTTCGTATTTGGTCACGACCAGTTCGTAACTCCTTACGACCAAGTTTCGATCACTCTGTGGTTTCATTCGATCAGTCTACGACCAGCTCAGATTCCATATGACCATTCAGAATCGATCGAACTAAGCGACCTACTCATGTATTATCCCTTTGCCTCACGATGTCGGTTAAACTCTGTGAGATTTTATGTCATCCATGAACTGCTCAATACTTTTCGATCGAGTGTTTGATAATCTCACGTGGTCGAACACTTGACCACTAGTGGCATGGCCATGCACTTTCTTTATCCGACCACAACGAGGGGCCTAGAGACATCTCTCCTGTTATGTTAGGAGGGGCAAATCCCATATCCGACCAGTCACATTCCTCCGCATATTTCATAGCATACCCGAAAGTTACCTTTATAACTACCCATTTAGTAGCGATTGGCAACCCCTAAGAGTGCTATTACACATGTAGGAATCCATGCCGATCTCGTGTCTAAGGATTATACATCATCATTGCTTGAGACCAACTAACTACACATAGAATCATAACAATCTCAATAGTGTCTCAAGGTGGGTCAATCCAACCCCATGTTCTCTAACATGTGTTCACATTATTAATTCGATATCCCTATATCCATGACCGGTGAAATATGGTCATCAATCAATACAATGTGCTGGTCGATAGAGTCAATAGTGTTCCGACCATTGACATCCGACTAGGGATACATTTAGAACGACATCATATAAGTTAAGAGTTTCACCAACAAGTCACATACTTGTTAATCTTCATAACCAATGATTCATTCAAGGAACAGGATAACACATTATCCAATATTATGAACATAATGAAATACAATCATCTTTATAATTGCCTCTAGGACATATTTCCAACAGTCTCCCACTTGCACTAGAGTCAATCATTATGGTATCTAATACCGATAGCTCTTGTGTGCGCCTCATACTTGGGCTGTGTGAGAGGCTTTGTCAACGGATCAACAACATTTAAATCCGTATGAACTTTGCATATCTTAACATCTCCTCTATTCACTAACTCACGAATAAGATGAAAACGCCTGAGTATATGTTTGGACTTCTGATGGGATCTAGGATTCTTAGCCTGAGCAATGGCTCCATTGTTGTCGCAATAGAGATCTATTAGGCTCGAGGCACTCGGAACCACACCCAACTCAGCAAGGAACTTCCTTACCCAAATACCTTCTTTCGTAGCTTCAGAAGCCGCAATGTACTCGGCCTCCGTCGTACAATCAGCAATCGTCTCTTGCATGGAACTTTTCCAGCTCACTGCTCCTCCATTCAAAATGAATACAAAACCAGATTGTAATGATAATCATCTTTGTCGGTTTGAAAGCTTGCATTAGTGTAACCATTTACAACGAGCTCTTCATCACCGCCATAAACTAGGAACGCATCCTTAGTCTTTCTCAAGTACTTAAGGATGTTTTTCACAGTTGTCCAGTAACCTTCACCGGGATCAGCTTGGTATATGCTCGTAACACTTAGAGCATATGATACATCTAGTCGTGTACATAGCATGGCATACATAATAGATCCAACAGCCGAAGCTTATGGAATTCTACTCATTTTGTCTCACTCATCAGTGGTCGTAGGACACTGACTCTTGCTAAGATTAATGCCATATGCCATGGGCAAGAATCCTCTCTTGGAATCTTGCATGTTGAACCGTTTCAACACTTTGTCTATGTACATATCCTGGCTTAATATAATTAGCCTATTAGATCTATCTCTATAGATCCTCATACCAAGAATATATGATGCATCTCCTAAATCTTTCATTGAGAAACTATTTCTTAATGAAGTTTTAACATATTCAAGCATTGGAATGTCATTTCCGACCAGTAGTATGTCATCTACATACAAGATGAGAAACACAAGCTTGCTCCCACCAACCCTTTTGTAAACAAAAGGTTCTTCTTCGTTCTTGATTGTGAGAACCCGCGGAATTAACCTAAACTAATTAGCAGTAATTAAAATTCTCTAAAATCCGGAACAAAGTGTAATTTTAGAGTTGGTATTAAGCGTATAATTATTACAACCTTGCAAGCTTGACATCAATCCAATCGCAAAATAGAAGTAATAAATTACAAACCCGCTGTTCGCTTCAAAATTAATTTTACAACCAATGCGCAGATTCATAACAACAAATTAATTAATTCATAATCCGCTTGCATTCGTAGCAAAGACCATCCTTGCCACCTTGTCCCTTGAGCGCCAAATCCATAGAACCATCTCGCAATCCATTCCCATCGATCGTTAGAAAAATCAAAAATCGGTTAGCAAGTCGAGTTGAAAGTAGTATTTGTGAGCAAGAGAACTTAGGAAGTGGCCGTCAGATTTCCCAAAGTGCAGTAGGATACCCGGATCAACATGAGCAATCGGTCCCTTGACCATCAAGATACCTAGACCAACCGTATGAGTCGGATTTGATCATCAAGATGTCCGCACCACCCGAGGTCATCCAGACTGTCACTCCGTGAGGTTTCCTAATCCCGCTTAGTTTAATCCGACACCCACGATACTTAATTACTCACCACGTAAAATCACCCGCATAGTGATTTCCTAACCACGCACTCAAAAAGCCCCTAGCTAAAATCTTGCCATAAGGATAAGAGCAAGGGCATAGTGGACAACCAGCCGCATGCATCTCCCATAAGAATGCATCACCCCTTGATAAGCCATTCTCCCCCCACAAAGCAACGCATCCAGCCACTTTTCTCAGCTAAAGTGAGGAGAAGCCAGGAGCATTCCCTCTCCCACACTCCTACCTCAAGGCCAAGAGCAGGCCAAGTAGCCAGGAGCAAGAACCACTAACGGCAAGCTCATATTTCATCCCATCACAGCCCAAGCAATTCCCCATTCTCAGTTCACAGCTGCAAGGGAGAGAGGGGAAGCAAGCCCAGGAGCTCCACCATCCCAGCCAGAGCCGCAAGGAGGAAGAAGGGGAGCATCAGAGCAAGGGAGGAAGTCAGGAGTAGAGAGGGAAAGGGGGTGATACCTCAGTGCAACCGGCCGAACCACCACCATCACCAAGCATGTGCATCAACCATGCATCTAAAGCAAAGCAAGTAAAAATGAATCAATCAAAACATGTAAATCTGGGTTAATCAGAAGTAGGGTTTAGAGAGGTAAGGAACCGGGCCGGCCTAGAGCAAGCCGCAGGGTACCAGTGAGGTGAGGCTGCCGCAGAACAACTGAGGCGGTGCTGGCCCCAGGCCGCGCCAAGGAGACCAGGTAGGCGACGCTAGAGCCGAGTGGTGGCCATGGGCCGGGCTGGGCCGACCCATCGGCATAGTGGGAGCGATTAAGGGGAGGAGCTGGAGGTGGCAGAGGGCGAGCGACGGCGCTGGCCTTCGGCCGCGCCAGGAGGCAGGGGGCAACCAGAGTTGGGGAGGCCGGCGACGACAATGAGGCGGCTGCCCAGTGAGCCGAGAGAGGGTGGCTCTAGGCGCCAAGACGCTTGGCGACGCTGGGCACCAAGCCACCGGAGGAGAGCTGACCGGCCAATCGCGCTTGAGTCAAGTGAGCTGCAAGGGCAGCACGGGAAGGCGCGCCGTGGCGGCGCCGAGGAGAGACTGCTTGGCAGGGCCACGGCCGCAGCCGAGGTCCAAAGTGAGGCGACGGGCTCGACAAAGCCAGCCAGGCTTGAGGGACAGGAAAGACCACGATGGCGGCAGAGGGGACCGGCAAAGCCGGTGGCACCAGCAGCGCCATGAGCTGAGCCAAAGCCGAGGCGTGGGACCCCCCCATGCGGTGGTGGCTTGTGAAGAGGGAGAGGAAGGGTGGAGAGAAGGGGAGAGATTTGGGGAAGAAGGTGTTGTGTATGCTGTGTTGTGTGGGTGGGGCGCAAGGCAGGTGAGTTTTGGGGCGAGAGAGAGAGAGAGAGAGAGAGAGAGAGAGAGAGAGAGAGAGAGAGAGGTGAGGTTAGAGTGGGATTAGAAATAAGATTAGAGATAGATGTAGGACTTTAGGTTTAGGGATAGTATTAGGAACGGGTAGATTTTATTAATTGATGCGATTAATGTCTTCGCCAGTAGCTTTTGTTAATTAATTAATTGTTAGCTGTTTAATTCCTGCAAGTAAATAATTTGACTTGGGTCTTGCCAAATTAAGCAACCTAAAATCAATTTGTAGATTAAGTTGCTAAATAATTGGGTAGCCATTATTTCTGTGATTAATAGACTAGTTAGCTTGTGTAGCAATCTTGCGTGTCGTTGGTTTTTAGTTGGGTAGTTTGAGTGGTTTAACCTTGTTAATTTATTTAGTTTAGCGGGAACCTCGGATTTCGACCTTAGTGCGCTTAAACAGTAGGACAATTATTTTAGGGAGTGCTAACTTAGTGTTAGATCTCGAAAAGCTTTATTTAAATTAAATTGTACTAACAAATAGAAGTCACTAACTTAGGTATCTATTATTATCACTCAAACTTCAACTACGTATTTACTTATATTACTACTGTATATCAGATTGCGCCAGAGGATCTAACCAAAGACCGACGGAGCAGGTTGAACAGAGTGTCATCAATGCCAATCTTTCCTACAACTCCAAAGGCAAGCGATTCTCTTGAACATAAACATAGTTATCTTAAATGTAAACCGTATTTTGCTGTATTATATGTTTATTGCATCAAAATTGTTTTCTCAAAACTTAAATAAATGATTGAGATGAAAGTGGTTAAGATGAATATGAAAGAAATGAGAATGAGGAAGAAGAAAAGAAATGAGAATTAATAGGTGGGTAAAAGGGGGCCCTGGCAGGGGAACGCGACGACGATGAGGTAAGAGGTGGGCCCCCTTTTACATATGGTTATAATATAAGGACCAACAAAACTCTTACTCGCCTCGAGGTCAGAATTCAACCGACCATTTTCCGCTTTCAAGTGAGCGTAAAATGCTAACTTGTTACTTAAATTAAGTTCTCCACAACGGGTCACGTTGGAGTATCGAGCAGAAGGAGCCACCCCAAGGTGGAGTGTTGAGCGCTGGGGCAGAGAGCCGCCTCAACCAACATTACTGGAACTCGGTGTATGACGAGGTCAGCAGCGTGATTAAATCAGCACTGACGGAAAGTAATGGGTGGAGACTTAATCGCAGAACTCGAAACGCTCAGATTCTCAACTCGAACCCGCATCAAAGGAAATGCAGGGATCCCGCCATTTAGAGCTCGAATAACTATGGGTAAAGTGGTACAAGCCTCAAGAAGGCTATACAAAATCATGAATTCATGCCGCCTCTGGATTGGGGTCTACAGAACAATGAGGTCTATCTTCTCTCCGAGTAATCAAGTAGTCTTTTCAGAATTAAAATTGCAACCTAAGTTTTGAAAACTATTTTCAGAATAAGAGAAGAGGTAGGAATTTGAATAAGGACTTGAGGTAGAGTCAATCAAGTGCATTCTTTGCTATTAATGCTTGCTAAGTACATTCGTGTACTCAACCTTGTTAGTATTCCTTTTTTTTTTGTAGATCCTAGCCCGACCGGGAACTATCCCGAGTGGGATGAAGGACATGCAGGTACCGAAGCAACCACAGGAGGAGAAGGCGCCGACTACGAGGACCAGGGCGAGTTGGACGCCATATTTGACACGTGGGACGAATAGACGGCTGAGACTTCAAGGCTGACGAGAGAAGCGGAAAATTTCCTTTTGTAGTGGTGTAATACTTGTATTAAGAACCATAGCCTTGCGTGGCTATTACTGGAATAAAAAGGTACCGTTTCTATCTTATTGTTCTATTGCGTAACCCTGGTAAAGGCTTACTATTCGTTGGATTAGTGTTCTACTGAGCAAACAAATAGTAATCCGTATGTCTGAGTGTGATTACCCTTGGGGTAATGCGACGGGGCGTCACAGATGGTATCAGAGCAATAAGATCGGGCCACACTAATAAAATGGAAACTGTAGCAAGAACTTAAGTTTGCCTTTCTCGCTTGCTATATTACACTAATTACTTTATTAACTCTCATCTCAATATCAATTTCTATTCCCATCCCATTTCAAAAGTATTATGTTAAAAGTCTCATCTTCCTTAGAGTGTCAGCCTACTAACGTAAAACCATCCCTTCGTAGGAGGTTTAGGTCTAGTCTTCCGTCTAAGAGAGTACGGGGGAAACGCGTGCTTCGTTATAGGACTCGTGTTGTTAATTCCTGTTAATTAACCTGTCAGGCTAGCAATTCGATCTAGGATAGAATGCTTGAGACTATAGGTGTTGGGGGTATCAATATAAGGTCATAAATTGCATGCTGAGGCTAGAGGCATGTAGTAGAACTCTGGCGTGGACCATGCTTCTCCAATTTCGGGATAAGTATGGACCATACCCGTTAGCCCCTTACCTTTTCATCTATATCACCAAAAAATGACCTGTCAGCAACCAAAGTCACCTGTAACTACTTAAAGAAAGCAAACAAAATGGCTGACGGTGTAAAAGATGTCTTATCCCAGTTCTGCACTTCAGTTTTCCCGGACGAGTGGTCCGTGGCACTCCGAGCATGTAGCTCTGGCGTACCCAGGAGCGAAGTCCTGGGCGTACTCAGGAATGAGCCCTGAGCGTTTCCCAACACGTAGTTGGGCGATCTCGAGAATAGGATCTCGAGCGTACCTGGGCGCGTGGATCCGTGGTAGTGGTTCGCACTCGTGAGGCAAGCTCGAGCGGTCCCAAACACGTGGTTTGGGCGATCTTGAGAACGGATTCAAGCGTGACTGAGCACGAGAGACTCAGTTAGAATAGGATTTGGCTCTTTTTGCATCTCTATGTTTCTTGGTGTTATTTGATTATCTGTGTATGGCTTAACTCAACAAACCGCAGGGTAACTCTGTCAAACAAATACGATAACTTCTTCCCTACCACAAGCTACTGCTGAATCGTGAAGAACTAATACCGCAAGCGTAACAACTAATGCACCCTTCTCTTATCATCTTTTCCCCCACGTGATGGAAGTCAAGGATGCGAAGATCAAGGGTTGGGACCAAGGTTGGGCTTACCACCGCAGGGCACACCGGCGAAAAATCCACCAGCAGACCTTAACACGACAGCGTCTGGCCAATCCAGAACAACCATAATACCAGCAGCCAGCCATCTCTGTCCACCACTTACCCATGGACTCCATCCAAGCATACCCTAACAACCACCACCCCGATATGGACCACTCGGGCCAAGAATTTTCTACCCATTCTTCCAAAGATCCATAGCCCAGCCGCAGCCTGTTGCTATAGTTCGTAGTTGTGCAAAGTGGAGAGGTCACCACCCGAAGAAGGATAGCATCATTACTGAATATCAGATTAAAGGATTACACGATTATAAATATTGGATTATTAGAAACACATTGTTGGGGGATATTAGATTATAGGAATAAATTATTATTAGATACTGGAGTAATGAATTATTGGATATGGGATCGTAGAAATAGATAATTGCTGGATACTGGATGTTGGATCATAATCATACATTATTATTGGATTATTGGATGTTAAGTTAAATGAATGTTGAATTATAAAAAAATGGATTGTTGTGGATATTGGATCGAGGGACATTGGATTAGTAGAAGTACATGATTACTGAGTAATTGGATTATTATTGGATATAGAAATAAATGTTGGCTAATGGATTATAGGAAGGCATTTGTTGGATTATTGGAGTTAGGGATATTAGGTTTTGGGAAAGATTGTTGTTGAAGATTGGATTGTGGGATTACATAATTGTTAGAGTTGGATTATTGGATTTCATCTTTATTGGATCATAGGATTATATCATGATTGGATTATTATGATTATATTATGATTGGATTATAGAAATACCCCTGTTGGATACTAGAATATGTTAATATTGGATTATAGAAGTATATCTTTGTTGGAGTACATAAATAAATCTTGGTTAGGTTATATAAACGCACATTGGCAGATTTAAATGGATTTTGGTAATTATTGGAATGTTAGTATTGAGAAATTGATCCAGTAAGGGCAGTGATTGAAATGCGAAACGGTTGGATTTTCATAGCAATATCTGATGTTAAATTTTGGTGAATTAGTTGAATCATGATATATGAGTAAAGTTTGTGGAATTAATTGCATAATTTGGTTATATTGGATTTATTGGATATAATTAGATAATGAAATGGGATTCAGATGTATGGTTAGTGACAGTGGGAATCTAGTATGGATAATCTGATCGGATTTAGATAATGAATAAAGAATGAGGTTGGATTAGTATAGTAAGTTATGATTGGAATTCAGGTGCATTAGTTAAACTATAAAGAATTGATGAAATTAGTGAAGTTAATGTAATAATAGTACTTGGTTGATTTATTGTTGTTGGTGGACTAAAGTAAAGCAATGATATGGTAGATCAATGAGCATAATAGATTGATTTGGAAAGTATGATTCTAATACAGATGCTTTGACTAAATTGATCCTAGAAATGATAGCAGGATTGAAAATTGGAAAGCTTAACCAAAGATTTATGGTTTAAAATGAGGCTGAGATATTATTTTGACCAAAGAAATTTTTGCAAATGATTTAACTCAGAAGGCGAGTAAAAGTTGGTTTAGACTTGGGCTAAGTGAATATGTGAGTGGTGCAAGTTGATGCACACGATCAATTCGTTGCTATGACTAAGATCGGATTTTATTGGAGGCAGCCCAAGTCAATTAGGAATCGGGTTTCAAGCTGCATCCTGCTTTTAGCAACTGCAAACCACCCAAGGTGGCACGGGCCATGCCATCGCTTGCCACTAAGCAACACTCCCAGTTTGCAGATGACCTCCTAAAAAGTTCGTAACTTACCTTCAAGTCACCCTTATACCATTGCACATCAATTCGCCGCTATACTAGCAGTAACACAATACATGTTGGAAAGCCCGACAGGACACAACTGCAACACCTCGGATTCATATTCGACAAGAAGACCGGAAGAAAAGGAGCAGGACTACACATTCGGGCAGAGCACAAGGGAAAAGTCACTCCGTCAGTGAAGCCACGTCGAAGAACAAAGAAGAGCTGCACGAAGTCTGCCCCATCAAACCCCCTTAGGAGAGATTTCAATTTCGGGGACGAAATTTTTCCCAGGGGGGTAGGATGTGAGAACCCGCAGAATTAACCTAAACTAATTAGCAGTAATCAGTAATTAGCGGTAATGAAAATTCTCTAAAATCCGGAACAAAGTGTAATTTCAGAGTTGGTATTAAGCGTATAATTATTACAACCTTGCAAGCTTTACATCAATCCAATCGCAAAACAGAAGTAATATATTACAAACCCGTTGCCTGTTTCAAAATTAATTTTACAACCAACTGCAGTATTCATAACAACAAATTAATTAATTCATAATCTGTTTCTTGCATTCGTGTAGCAGCAGCCATCCTTGCCACCTTGTCCCTTGAGCGCCAGTCCATAGAACCATCTCGCAATCCATTCCCATCGATCGTTAGAAAAATCAGAAAATCGGTTAGCAAGCTGAGTTGAAAGTAGTATTTGTGAGTAGTAGAACTTAGGGACTGGCCGTCAGATTTCCCAAAGTGCATTAGGATACTCGGATCAACATGAGCAGTCGGTCCCTTGACCATCAAGATACCTAGACCAACCGGAAGGAGTCGGTACTTGATCATCAAGATGTCCAGACCACCCGAGGTCATCCGGTACCTGTCACTTCCGTAGGTTTCCTCATCCGGCATTTAGTTTAATCCAACACCCACATATACTTAATTACTTAGCCATAGAAAATCACCCGCATAGTGATTTCCTAACGACAGACCAAAAAGCCCCTAGCGAAAATCTTGCCATAAAGATAAGAGCAAGGGCATAGTGGACAACCAGCCGCATGCATCTCCCATAAGAATGCATCACCCCTTTGATAAGCCATTCTCCCCCCACAAAGCAATGCATCCAGCCACTTTTCTCAGCCAAGGGGAGGAGAAGCCAGGAGCATTCCCTCTCCCACACTCCTACCTCAAGGCCAAGAGCAAGTCAAGAAGCCAGGAGCAAGAACCACTGACGGCAAGCTCATATTTCATCCCATCACAGCCCAAGCAATTCCCCATTCTCGCCCACACCAAGAAGGCGAGAGGGAAGCAAGCCCAAGAGCTCCACCATCCCAACCACTGCCGCAAGGAGTAAGAAGGGGAGCATCAGAGCAAGGGAGGAAGTCAGGAGTAGAGAGGGAAGGGGGGTGATACCTTAGTGCAACCGGCCGAACCACCACCATCACCAAGCATGTGCATCAACCATGCATCTAAAGCAAAGCAAGTAAAAATGAATCAATCAAAACATGTAAATCTGGGTTAATCAAAAGTGGGGTTTAGAGAGGTAAGGAACCGGGTCGGGCTAGAGCAAGCCGCAGGGTAGCAGCGGCAGCCATAGGCCAAGTCGCAAGAAGAGCCGAGGCGGCGCTGGCCCCAGGCCGCGCCGAGGAGACCAGGTAGGTGACGCTAGAGCCGAGTGGCGGCCATGGGCCGGGCCGGGCCGGGCCGAGCCATCAGCACAGTGGGAGCGAGTGAGCGGAGGAGCTAGAGGTGGCAAAGGGCGAGCGACGGCGCTAGCCTTCGGCCGCGCCGGGAGGCAGGGGGCAACCGGTTGGGGAGGCGGCGACGGCAATGAGGCGGTCGGCCGGTGGAGCCGAGAGGGGTGGCTCGGCACGCACGGCGGCGGCGTTAGCGCTGCCACCGGAGGGAGCTGGACCGCCAATGGCGCTTGAGCCGCAGTGGAGCAATGGCAAGCGAGGAAGGTGCGGGTCAGAGCGACGGCCGCAGCAGAGACTGCCGATGGTCTGCGCTGGCCGCAGTGAGGGCTAAGCCGAGGCGACGGGGTCGACAAAGCCGGTCGGGCTTGAGGGTGAGGAGAGACCGAGTGGCGGCAGATGGGACCGGCTGAGCCGGTGGCGCCCAGCCAAGGCAGGCCGAAGCAAAGCCAAAGCCGAGCCGTGGGACTTCATGCGGCTGGCGGCCAGAAGAGGGAGAGGAAGGGTGGAGAGAAGGGGAGAGATTTGGGGAAGAAGGTGTTGTGTGTGCTGTGTTGTGTGGGTTGTGTGCGTGCGTGTGTGAGTTTTGGGGCTGGCCGAGAGAGAGAGAGAGGGTGAGGTTAGAGTGGGATTAGAAATAAGATTAGAGATAGATGTAGGACTTTAGGTTTAGGGATAGTATTAGGAACGGGTAGATTTTATTAATTGGTGTGATTAATGTCTTCGCCAGTAGCTTTTGTTAATTAATTAATTGTTAGCTGTTTAATTCCTATAAGTAAGTAATTTGACTTGGTTCTTGCCGAATTAAGCAACCTAAAATCAATCTATAGATTAAGTTGCAAAATAATTGGTAGCCATTATTTCTGTGATTAATAGACTAGTAAGCTTGTGTAGCAATCTTGCACGTCGCTGGTTTTTAGTTGGGTAGTTTGAGTGGTTTAACCTTATTAATTTATTTAGTTTAGCGGAAACCTCGGGTTTCGACCTTAGTGCGCTTAAACAGTAAGATGATTATTTTTGGGAGTGTTAACTTAGTGTTAGATCTCGAAAAGCTTTATTTAAATTAAATTGTACTAACAAATAGAAGTCATTAACTTAGGTATCTATTATTATCACTCAAAATTCAACTACGATTTACTTATATTACTACTCGTATACAGATTGCTTCAGAGGACTAACCAAAGACCGATTTTGAACAGCTTGAACAGAGTTTCATCAACGCCAATCTTTCCTACAACTCCAAAGGCAAGCGATTCTCTTGATCACAAACATAGTTATCTTAAATGTAAACCGTATTTTGCTGTATTATATGTTTATTGCATCAAAATTGTTTTCTCAAAACTTAAATAAATGATTGAGATGAAAGTGGTTAAGATGAATATGAAAGAAATGAGAATGAGGAAGAAGAAAAGAAATGAGAATTAATAGGTGGGTAAAAGGGGGCCCTGGCAGGGGAACGCTACGACGACGACGATGATGAGGTAAGAGGTGGGCCCCCTTTTACATATGATTATAATATAAGGACCAACAAAACTCTTACTCGGTCTGAGGCCGTAAATTCAGTACCAACCATTTTCCCGTTTCGACAGGCAGAAAATGCTACCTTCTTACGAAATTAAGTTCTCCACAACAGGTCACGTTGGAGTACTAGGAGCAGGGAGGGAGCCTCCCCAAGGTGGAGTGTTGAGCGCTGGGGCAGAGAGCTGCATCAACCAACATTACTAGAACTCAGTGTATGACGAGGTCAGCAGCGTGATTAAATCAAGACCGATTTAAAAGTAATGGGTGGAGACTTAATCATGTAACTCGAAACGCTCAGATTACGAACTCGAACCCGCTTCAAAGAAAATGCAGGGGATCCGGCTCATTTAGAGCTCAGAATAACTATGGGTAAAGTGGTACAAGTCTGCGCAGTGCTATACAAAATCATGAATTCATGCCAGTCTTCTGGATTGGGGTCTACAGGAACCGCCGGAGGTCTATCTTCTCTCTGAGTAATCAAGTAGTGTTTTAAGAATTAAAATTGCAACCTAAGTTTTGAAAACTATTTTCAGAATAAGAGAAGGGGTAGGAATTTGAATAAGGACTTGAGGTAGAGTCAATCAAGTGCATTCTTTACTATTAATGCTTGCTGAGTACATTCGTGTACTCAACCTTGTTAGTATTCTTTTTTTTGTAGATCCTAGCCCGACCGGGAACTATCCCGAGTGGGACGAAGGACATGCAGGTACCATAGACGGCCGAGACTTCAAGGCTGGCGACAGAAGCGGAGAATTTCCTTTTGTAGCGGTGTAATACTTGTATTAAGAACCATAGCCTTGCGTGGCTATTACTGGAATAAAAAATTATAGTTTCTATCTTATTGTTCTGCTGCATAACCCTAATAAAGGCTTACTATTCGTTGGAGCAGTGTTCTACTGAGCAAACGAATAGTAATCCATATGCCTAAGTGTGATTACCGTTGGGGTAATGACATGGGGCGTCACATTGATGAAGTCAAACCCTTTGACCACTTCATCAAAACAAATGTTCCAACTCGAGTTGCTTGCTTCAGTTCATAGATGGATTTCTTAAGCTTGCATACCTTTCTAGCTTCCTTTGGATCGACAAAACCCTCAAGCTGTGTCTTGTACACATCCTCACTTAGGTTTCCATTAAGGAAAGCCGTTTTGACATCCATCTGCCATATCACATAGTCGAAATATGCAGCAATAGCTAAAATGATCCGAATAGACTTAAGCATCATGACAGGAGAGAAGGTTTCATCATAATCAACACCTTGAATTTGTCTGAAACCCTTCGCAGCCAGTCGTGCTTTATGAATGTGAACATTTTCATCCATATCTATCTTTTTCTTAAAGATCCACTTGCACTCAATGGTCTTAATACCATCAGGTGCATCAACCAAGTTCCAAACTTGATTATCATGCATGGACTTTATTTCGGATCTCATGGCCTCATGCCATGACTCAGACCGATTTCTAGTCAAAGGTCAGACCGCCAACTAGCAATAGGTTAGACCGCCCTACTAATTTGGATTTTAGTTTTTCTGTTTTTGGTCTATTTGCTTCGGGGTTTTGATTGGATTTAGTACAAGTCTTCCACTGTGCTTGTATATTGATCTTCATAGCTTTCATAGCTATTGGAGTCAATTTAGTATTGATTTCAATCAAGGTGAAAAAGAGATCATGCTCCTATTCACCCCCCTCTAGTCACCTTTTCGGTCCAACAAAACTACACTAATGCGTCCATTCCTACTCAAGATCATGCACATTTATTGCCACTCACTGCCGCATTCAATCGGCCGTTTCTTCATCATTTACTCACTTTGCTCATCGTTGCCGCGTCGGCCGAAAATGCTCGCGCACATTCTTGACGTTGCGATTACGCTCTTACCCTATAAAAGGGGGCATAGCCTTCACACTTCTCCCCTCATCTCATTCCCTGCAACCTGAACCCCTCTACTCATCTCTAGCCACTAGAATCGAAGCCTGAAGCTCCTCCGTCGCCAACCCTAGCACCGCCGAATTCGCCGCCAACGTTGACGCTCTGTCACCATCTTCTTCACCAACGAATTCTTCGTCCCATGTTCTATCTAATGTGCGCGCCATCTTCGCTGAAGAACCCCTGGAACACCATCGCCACCGAAACTCATAGCCCGCCATCGCAAAACCTCTCGCCGCCGGTCACTCCGTGGTGCTCCGCCGCCGCAAGGTATCGCAATAGGTTCAGTGTCATTTCCCCTTCTTTTTGTGCACCTTCGCGTAGCTGGCTGTGGCGCGTAGTGCCAGTGACCGTAGAGACCCGTGCCCCTCCTGTAATAAAAATTGTGGTCGTAGTCCTTTCGACCAGGTGGTCGTAGCTCTTTCGACTAGGTGGTCGTAGCTCTTTCGACCGGGCAGTCGTCCCTTTCGACCATGTGGTCGTAGCCCTTTCGACCAGGTAGTCGTCACTTTCTACTAGGTGGTCGTAGTTCTTTTGACTAGGTAGTCATAGCTCTATTGACCAGGTAGTCGTAATTCCTTCCGACCACGTGAAGTCGAGCAGTGAACAGTACTCAGAATTCTATCTTTTCTTGTAACATCAAAACTTCCGGATGTTCGTTCTTCCTCTCACGAACTCCAAATTCGTTGATTCTTGATCCTAAATCCATATAAATTCATTATCTACCTTCCAATATTTATTTTGTAATTTTTGGATTTTATTTGAATTTCTATTATTTATTTGTCTCGTTTTGCGCGTATAGAATCCGTCATTTCCGAAACCTTCCAGGAGCATTCTATCGAAGCATCTGCAAATTTCGATGAAGGCAAGTCATAGACCTTTGATCATTTTGTACCCAGTTTATAAAATTATATTATTTTATATTAACATGCATTGCTAATTTTATATCAATTGATCTCGGGAATAGTTAAATACCTATTTGACAATATGCCTCCTTCCATAATTGTGAATTACATGCTCACATGTACCCTTCGACACCATAGCCTGGTTTAATTTTAGTTGGTCATATTTTATTACCAACATTGGATACGTAGTTGTGCTTAGTCATGCTTTAGTTGTACGATGGGTTTCTTAACCATGTTAATCATAAAATTTTGACTTAATGATATATGGAATTGTGGCGCGACCACTATTATTAAATTTTGTTGTGCCAGGGCAAGGGTTGCCAATTGGTTGGGTTTTGAACCAAAAATGAGTTCATACTTAGGTGATTGATCGCGTAGTAAAGTGGATGATTTGGAATGTGGTTGACTCGCTTGAGTAGTCACTAAGGACTTAACTTTGTGCACCATTGATCTGGGCCATACTATAGAACCACATGTCCAGGATATGGTGGACCTGGCTGAATAATTAGCAATATTTTGATTTGGTTCTATTTGGGTTGATAAGCAGCGCAAGAGGGAGCCCAGAATGGCGAATCCTTAGCGAGCAGAACCGGGTAAAAATAGAGCTTTGTAAAAGCCTTGTGATAATCACTTAGTCGCACGCCTTCGGAAGCATGTCATGTCTGATATTATAAGATGATTATCTCTTGTGGGTAAAGCCGCACAACCTTTGCAGAGAGTGTTAAAACTTTTCAATAGCCGTGTCCCTGCTATGGACAAGATGCTCGTGATTTCACATGAGGGGTAGAGTAGTTTTTTTTATAAAAATGTTTGGATGGTGGTATGGTTGGGAAGTGAACAGGTAGTTCACTAGTTATTTCAAAGTACTTATTTACTTATGTATGTAATCTTTTAAATTGTGCTTTTCAATCTATCTACTGTATTTACAGTGAATACTGCTTTCTACAAAATAGCCATAAAACTACTCTTATTCAAGCCTTGCATAAATACTATTTGCATACATTTTCCTACGACTTGCTGAGTACTTTATGTACTCACGCCTATACGCCATTTGTTGATCAGTCATCGAGGAAGACCTAGGGAGCTATGAGTTCTACATGGAGAAATACTTCGAAGACTATATGAACTAGAGTGCGTTCTCCACTCGATTGCCTGTGGGCATGTCGAATGGCTACCACTAGAGTTTCTTCTGCTGTAAGTTTATTATTCTGTCGTTAAGCCCTGCGTGGCAATATTTGTAAAACCTTGACCATAAGGTCTGTTATTACTTTTTAATAATATTTGGCTTATTCTTAGCTATTTTGTTGTATGGATATGATTTCATCAATATTGACACTGTGTGAATTAGCTATTGATCTTGGGACAAGTTCATAATACACAGAGGGTCCGAATTTGTAGATTCGGGTCCCGTCATTTGACCACTTCATCAAAACGAATGTTCCAACTCCGAGATGCTTGCTTTAATCCATATATGGATTTCTGAAGCTTGCATACCTTTCTAGCTATCCAAACAAAACTCTTAGGTTGTGTCATGTACACATCCTTACTTAGGTTTTTATTTAGGAAAGCCGTTTTGACATCCATTTGCCATATCTCATAATCGAAATATACAGCAATAGCTAGAATGATCCGGATAAACTTAAGCTTAGTGACATGTGAGAATGTTTCATCATAATCAACACCCTGAATTTATTTGAAACCCTTCGCTACCAGTCGTGCTGTATGAATGTGAACATTTCCATCCATATCTATCTTTTTCTTAAAAATCCATTTGCACTCAATGGTTTTAACACCATCAGGTGCATCAACCAAGTTCCAAACTTGATTGTCATACATGGATTTTCATCTCAGATGTCATGGCTTCAAGCCATGACTCAGAGTCTGGGTCCACCATTGCGTCCTCATAAGTTTTAGACTCATCATTATTCAATAATAAAACGTCGTGTCCATACCTTATAGGCAATTGACGTAGCCTTTTACATCTACATGGGGCTGATGCCTCATCTACAGGTTGTACAACATTTAGTTCATCCTATAGAGGTTCAGTGGGAGTTGAAATATTTTTAGATATTTCCCGAATTTCTTTCAGTTGCACCTTGCTCCCACTGACTCTTTTGGAAAGAAATTCTTTCTCCAAGAAGACACAATTTCAGACAACAAACACTTTGTCATCATCCCGCTTATAAAATTAATATCCTTTACCCCACAAAGAAGCACCTATCTAACTTGGGTGTGAGTTTACTAGACATCAAACATTTTACATACGCCTCACAACTCCAAATCCTGAGAAAAGACAATCCAAGACACTTCTCGGTCCATATCTTATATGGTGTCGTTTTACTATTTTTGATGGAACCCTATTTGTTGGACCGAAAAGACGACTAGAGGGGGGGGGGGGGAGAGGTGAATAGGAGCATGATCTCTTTTTCTCCTTGATCGGATTCAACATGATTTTTACTCCAATAGCTATGAAAGCTATGAAGATCAATATACAAGCATAGCGGAAGACTTGTATTGAATCCAATCAAAACTCCGAAGCAAATAGACCTAATTCACCAAAAACTCAGAGTTGGGCGGTCAGACCTCTCACCAGGGGCGGTCTGACCTCTCACCATGGGCGGTCTGAACGCTAGGTACATGACGGTCTGACCTCTAGGCCAATGAACAGTAGAATCAGCCCGAACTCAAAATCACAAATTGGTCTAACTTTTGATCCACAACTCCAAACCTCATGAAACTTGAAGCATAGCTTTTTTAGGATGTTAGGAACCTATTCCAATCAACGATCATGAAGATCATGGCTAAAGTTCTGACCTTTATCCGTTTTAGTGAAGGTTGCTTCTAAACTGAGCAAAATACGAAAACGATGATTGAGAGGATTTTGTGGGAGGAATCAATCCAAGATGCCTAAGGATGGTCTTCCATACATCCTAGCACCCTCAATCACAGAAAGAATCAAACCAAAAGCCCTCAAGAGTAAAACTCCTAAAATCACCTTTTCTTTCACCAAAACCAGGGCAAAATCAAACTTAGATCCAAAAGCTTGCTCGTGGGTGGATGATGATCAAGATAACCTTAAATCATAGCCCACACATCCCAGCAAGCAAGATCACAGCAAGATCCCAAATAAAAACCTAAGAAGCACTAAAAATCCCAAAGACATCAAAGAGAGAGCAAGAATAAGATAGATCTCAACTTGGGGCAAATCTTGCATGGATTGATTAGATAGATTGTATGTTTACAACCACTCCACCATGGAGGACAAAAGCTCAACACTTGAGCACTCAATCAATCCATTTATCATGAACCCTAGCCTCTCCACTTTCCTCTCCTAGCCCTAAATCCCAAATTAGGGTTTCTAGAATCAAAAGGGTTGAGGGTTACAACCAGCACCCTCCTCATTTATAGTGGAGGCTAGCATTAGAAAGACATCCCAAACAGGCACCCGTTAAACCCACACACAAACGGGTTTCACTCACGCACGCTTCTCAAAGCATCGTCTTCATCTTCACTTGTCCTAGATCGCCTCTCCTTGCACCATCTTGCGCCGCGGTTTCTCCAAGGCCAAGAAGGTGGTTTCGCATAGCACCACTTACCACTTTTCCGGTATAGGGCAATTTTCCAAAATGCCCCTCTACCGACCTTTGGCGATTCCTTCGCCTCGAAGCATCTCCCATGCTTCGTTATCATCCGTGTGGCCCCAATGACTTCCCGCCAAGCCTCTCATGCGTCTGGATCCCATCGAACCGTCCTCGCTTGCAACTAGGACCAAGTCATTTGGCGACTATATGTCTCACCATAATCGCACTCGCTTCCTTGACTGCTCAGACCTCGGCCCACCCTAAGCCTAGTCCAGACCTCAACTCCTCCCCGAGTCTAGTCCTACCAACCTTGCCACGCTTCTTCATGTTCATCACCAGTAGCTTCCGCCCGGTTCCTTGTCTTCTCGGCTTGTAAGCACTCCGCTAGCCTCGCCATCTTCCAAAGACCACTCGATCGTTTCCGACCTCTGTTCTCCTAACCTAGTCCCGATCACTACTACAGAACCGACATCACAGATGGTTCGAATCGTTATCACGCACGGCTTCCGAACCGTCTATGTTTGTTGGTGCGTGATAACAGATATTATCACAGACGGTACAAAACCGCTCGTGATACTAAATATCACAGACGGTTTTATTAAAAACCATCGTGAAGTCAAGTATCACGACGGTTTCAATCGAAAACCGCTCGTGATCTCGAGAATATCACGATTTGCGTTTCTAAGAAAAACCGCTCGTGATAGGAGAATATCACGCAGCGGTTCTAAATAAAGAGAATATCACGCACGGTTCTAAATAAAACCGCTCAGGATTTGTGAATATCACGCACGGCTTTTGTGTAGAACCGCTCGTGATATTCTCCTATCACGAGCGGTTTTAAATAAACCGCTCAGGATATTTGCCTTCACGCACGGTTTTAACAAAAACCGCTCGTGATAGCTCATACCCCGCCCACAATTTGTTGTTTTCGCTAGCCTCAGAATTGCTAGCCATGCTCTCTGAAAACAAGCATTCACGTAAATGATTCAAGCATTCACAAAAATAGATTCAAGCAAACCATGACAACTCAAAGTGATCATTACTCAAAATAAATTACAAAAGATCGATTTGTTCAAGTATTGTCGCTATAGTTACAACTAGATTACAATTGTTTGCGCTGAGAGGTTTTAGTGGGTGATGCTCGGGTTGGCGACGGAGTGAAACTCTCCGTTGTCGTTAATGATTTCGAGTTGATAAAGGCGAGAGCTTCCTCGAATGTCCTTGATCTCTTCCGCAACGAGTCCATCACATTGTAAATTCAAGGCCTGTTGCTAGCAAGAGTAAAGTGGTAAGATATATATATATATATATATATATATTTAAATTTATAATTAGGAAATAATTATTTCGAGATTGACAAACCTCGTGATCCTTCTTCCTAGTCAGTAAGGATTAGGTGCATATGATAGCGCATATAGATTGCACATAACTCATCATCTTTTTGTCAAGCGGCACCGCAAAAATAGAATTACATATATAGGTATAGTCGGTTCGAGACGTTATTATGAAGTATGATATAGGATTATTGTGTTGTAGCGCCAGATCGAAAATCCATCCGTGTGTGTTAGTTAGGCGCTTTTCCATCAGATATTCCTTTGTTGGCAACATAATTGATGAACGACCTACATGATTCAAAAAGTTATCCTCGCCATTTCAAACTAATGAAGACTACAATAGAGTTATGTAAGGAGGAAATGAGCATACCTCTCGAGTATTCCTCTTAGAGTGTCAAGTCATGCTTGTTGCGGTTTAGGGAATCAAGGTATATCACATGGTTCCTCTTGGGTATAATAACTAAAAGGATCCAATGGTACCTACTCATGTATGTCGCTATAGTCATTAAACCTAAGTTCGTGGTCACAGATAAAGTACAAATGAAATTTGTATAGCAAGTAGTGACACTTACCCCCGGTTGTAGGGCACCACTATGTACTTCATGTTCCTCTCAGAGAAGCAATGACCTCGTTATGTATTTCTATCGAAGGACTAGTCTTCTTGGATGGTTTGCAACGATACCACGTGTGGGTCGAGGAAACCCACCGGTTCTTTCCATTCCTGACATTTTGCAACATGTATCTATACATAAGCAATGAGTTGTGATATTTATCGGTATTAGATGAATGTAGAACTTGATTGTACGCACTTACGTTGTCCAACATCGAGAAGCGAGACGCCGAGGCCAACGAGGTTGAATAGTTCAAATAAATCATTGAAGCCCACGACGAAGTACCTCGTCCCCGATGAAGAAATGCTTGTCCTCAGATTCGACGGTGATTCCAAAGATCGCACCCTTCTTTTGGGTCTTGTCCAAGTACCGTGCATGCAAAGCCCGACAAGCATATCCGGCGGCATTAATATCGCTACGAGCACAACGGTTTTCCGATGATGTATTTCCCGGTATCGCGGACTTCCCGTATCGCGGACTTCCGGACTTCTCGGACTTCCGGACTTGGGAGGCGCTTAACGTCGTTGATTTTGATTTGGCCTTAGCGATTGGCGGCGTTTTTTGTGAGACGACTCAGAACCGACACGTCGGCACGCTTTTGCTGTTCCTTCGGCGTCTTCTCCACGGGAATCGAAGAGGTGGCCTTTTGAGGCGAAACATGAGGTGGAGTCATCGAGGGTCCCGTTGGAGAGGAATGGTCGTGTCCAGATCGTGGCACTGCTGGGTCCAGGGCGATGTTCTTCTTGGGCCACTGGATAAAAGAGAGGACGACATCCCCTAGTGTTGTGATCTCTTCGTTCGGGCAAATGTCCAGCAGGATGGCTCGGAAATTGACATGTACCATATCCACTGACCTTGGCGTAACTGCACCGGTGGGCACCGCGGTCAGACCGCCCTTCCTCGTATGGATACACCATCCCGCAAGCAGACCTCAATACAAAGGACCCATCCATCCTCACTTGGAGCTTACAGTATGTCGGATCCTACAAAACGACACGCAATTAGCTAAGGCGCCGTTAGGGTCTATCTTTGGTGCATTCCATAGATGTACGCTACCTTGATGTCGCTCTATCGGTAATCGGACGTCGTCATGTTCACAATTATGCGCGACGCGACGCCACTCCGACGCCGAGGAGGACCTGTCTCCCAAATTAGCGGGCGGCTTGCATCACCGCTCATGAGTATATCCATTTGACTCGCAATGCCGCCATCTCTACTTAAAATTGGTTAGTAATCATCTATACCAACCGGTTGTCGTGTTCGCCTTGGATCTCTTCCTAGTCCTATACGCAAGAGTCGTCCGCTAATCCATGACTCCAAGGTACGTTAACCCCAAGGCCTCGCGTGCGACCCGGTGCTCCTTGTTTCCCAAGGTCGAGATAGTATATCCTTCTCCTCGCTCGCATGGAAGGAGCCTTGGGAAGCTTGGGCGCCAAGTCACGCCGCAAGAGGTCATCACGCTATTATAGGCACTATGAAGTTATGGACTTATTAACAACTTAGTAGTTCGATATATTTACCACACGCTGGGACACTTCACGGTCTGCGGGTTTGTGAAGGAGATGCCGCCAAGACGAGACTTGTGCCCTCGCTTAACCGGCTTAGGGAACGCGGTCTGCGTGACATCAGAAACGGGTTCTCCTTCTTCGCCGCCCATTCTCAGATTTACCGCTGCATCACGGTGCCGAAGTCTGGCTGGGTGAGTGTTTCGATGTCCGAGAGCTTTGTGCGCCGCGACTTTGCTCCTTAAATTCGGTCGACGCTTATAGCCACAAAGGTGTCCCATGCTTCCGCGCCAAGAATCTATATCGCGCTGGTGGGGCCTCGACCCGTGTTCACGCATTTCGTGACAAGAATGCTCTTGAAGGTCCTCCACGATTTACCCATCGTGAGCATCGCCGTCCGTCGACGCGTGCCACATGTGCTTCGAATAGTGAACTTCTCCGAAAGTTACATCCACACGCGCTTTCGCTTTTTTCGTCAGTCCATCCACCTTGGTGTGGTGATGAGGACCCGCTCCTTCCAAGTATCCCGCAGATGGTCCGAATCTCGCCACGATCTCTTGGGACTCAGAGGGACCCCAAAGTCACCGACCGTGATGACCACCGCCCGTAGGCATTTTCGATTGTCCTCTACCATCTCGCCTCCGTGTCATTATCGCCGACGGTGATGGCGGCCTCGTCGGCGCCTCTTCCATCTCTGGGTCGGTGTTGGCGGCCTCGTCGGTGCCTCTTCCATCTCAAGGGGCGTCGGTGGCCGCGGCGAAGACGGTGCCTCTGCCATCTCGCTTACTTGCTCTCGTGAAGAAGTACAAAGGTTGACTATAGAGATCAAGATGGCAAATGAAAAGTTGATCGAGCTCATATCGACTACTAACATTCCAGCATAAATATGAAACAATTAATCTTAGGAAGAAGTACAGAGGTTGACTATAGAGATCAAGATGGCAAATGAAAAGTTGAATGAGCTCATACAGACTACTAACATTCCTAACACTCCTTAATCCACGAGCTTCTATTCTAACACTCCTAACACTCCTTAATCCACCAGCTTCTCTTGTGATCTTTGTATAGATAGAAACTAGTGATACAAATCTTTTGCCCAAGCCTATCTTTGCTCGAAGTTTACTTATCGAGGCCGACACACCGGAGTACCATCCGCTTCATGCCGTGGAGGATTGGCATGAAGTAGGTACACTCAAGTGTGTCAGATCGACGAAGAAAATGCTAAGCAAAGGTTTAATGCTTCATGTACGTAAGACTAGCCTTTAATGAAGACATAGAACTAGAATCAAGTAAAATGATCGATTTAAGGAAATGCTAAGCAAAGGTTTAATCCCAACATAGAAACAAAATAGAATCAAGTAAAACTTTCTTTTTGGATTGTTGTAAAAATGCGCTTTTAGAAAAATTTCAGAATTAATCCCAACAAAATTAATTAGCATTAAAGCATAATTCCTAAAGAATTTAACACTCCTTAATCCACCAGCTTTCTAAGGAAATGCGAAGGAGTCACATACGGTTCTTAATAAGAACCGCCTCGATTAAACTCTCACCAATAAAAGGTCTAGAGATTAACAAAGGTATGCACACTATTCCAACATATTGATTGATGATATTATGTGCTCTCGAAGGAGAGTAGCTAAAGAACAAGTCTTTGCCATCTCAATCCTCGTTGTCTATACTCTTCATGAAATGAATATGATAATATAAATTCAAACTATGAGCTCTAAACAATACTTTGCTTAACTATCAAATGATCTCAACTGCATAATCTAAAATAGATTAAACTTCCAACAAACAGAGGTTGACTACAGAGATCAAGATGGCAAATGAAAAGTTGAATGAGCTCATACAGACTACTAGAAGAATCACAAACTAGTCAATACAACTGATCAATTTGCAATAGAACTATGAGCTCAACCGAAAGTAACCAATTAACAAAGACAACATATTGACAAGAGTAAGTAATACAATAGAGCTCAAGTCTGAACTAACTATCACATTCAATCTCAAGATAAGATGAGTTCATCACAGAGCATGTCAACAAAGCCCATCGATCAATTTGCAATATCTTCAAGATTAGACAGAGAAATCGTAACTAATACAGATCAAGGTATCAACTAGCATCAAATATATATATATATATATATATATATATATATATATATATATATATATCAACCGAATCGCCACAGAGGAGCAATACTCACAGAGAGGATGCCGCACAAGAACTCACGGTGCATGCATACACTATTCCAACATATTAATTGATGATATTATGTGCTCTCGTATGAGAGTAGCTAAAGAACAAGTATTTGTCATCTCAATCCTATTGTCTATACTCTTCATTAAATGAATATGATAATATAAATTCAAACTATGAGCTCTAAACAATACTTTGCTTAATCACAAATGATCTCAACTGTTAACTAAAACAGATTAAACTTCCATCAAACAGAGGTTGACTACAGAGATCAAGATGGCAAATGAAAAGTTGAATGAGCTCATACATACTACTAGAAGAATCACAAACTAGTCAATACAACCGATCAATTTGCAATAGAACTATGAGCTCAACCGAAAGTAACCAATTAACAAGACAACATATTGACAAGAGTAAGTAATACAATAGAGCTCAAGTATGAACTAACTATCAAATTCAATCTCAAGATAAGACAGTAGTTCATCACAGAGCATGTCAACAAAGCCCATCGATCAATTTGCAACTAGCATCGCATATATATATATATATATATATATATATATATATATATATATATATATATATATATATATATATATATAGATATATATATGCAAAGATCAACCGAATCGCCACAGAGGAGCAATACTACATAGAGGATGCCGCACAAGAACTCACGGTGCAAGGAGGAGGCCAGGCAGGGAGGAGGCCGATGCGGGAGGAGGGAGCTGGGGAGGAGGTCGACACGGGAGGAGGACGGCATGGGAGAAGGCGGTCTGCAGAGGGAGAAGGTCTGCAGAGGGAGGAGGCCGACACGGGAGGAGGACGGCGGCCGAGGTCGGAGGCGCCAATGCCTGGGCGGCAGACCGAGGTCGGCGGCGGCGACGTCGGGCTTACTGACTGGGAGGTGAACGGGCGCCGAGGTCGGGGCGGCACCAAGGTCAAGGCGCCGAGGTCGGGGCGCCGAGGTCGGGCGGCGGCGCAGAGGTCGAGGGCACCAATGTCGGGCGGCGGCGCAGAGGTCGGGGCACCAATGTCGGGCGGCGGCGCCGAGGTCGTAGTCGGCGTGAAGGCGAGCCCTAAACCCTAGAGGAGGCGAACGAGCGGCGAGAGCGTAAGGGCGCGGAGAGGAAGTGAGAAGTGAGAGGAAAACCCTAGCATTTCCGCCTTTATAAAGTATATCACGACGGTTCCATAATAGAACCTTCAGGATATGAATATCATAGACGGTTCTATTATGGAACCGTCGTCGATGATATCACTGCACGGTTCTCATTACGAACCGCTCGTGATATATTACCACGCACGGTTGTATAATAAAACCGCTCGTGATAGCCCAAAACCCGAGGCCAATTTATGATATCATGACAAAACATATCTTGAACACCGTGAGACATAAATATCCCGAGAAAACATATATAGTGAACTCACGAGACAAGTATGATGACAATTATGACAAGTCCATATGAATTCTAACCCGTGACAAGTATGATGACAAGTTTATAACACATTTGACTTCAAAATTTCATATCTAATTCAACTCAACTCCAAATCAAGTGAAACCAATTTTGATACTCCACATTACAATGTACGCCCACACATTGACATTAATATCAAATATGACAAGTCCATAACAAGTTCATAACACATTTGACTTCAAAATTTCATATCTAATTCAACTCAACTCAAATCAAGTATGATGACAATTTTGATACTCCACATTACAATGTATGTCCACATTGACATCAATATCAAATATGACAAGTCCATAACACATCAACACATGACAATTTCACGCTGACATCAAAATATATGAGAGATTACAAGTCCATAACACATGATGTTATGGAATAAATTAATTACATTGGAGTAAATTTTAATTAAGATATAGGCCTTCATGATGATCGACGCAAGATATAGCTAGCTTCCTCACCGGGTTCTTCCTCGAGCCTAATGCCGCTTTCGAAAGGAGGCAACTCGTCAAATTGATTGTATTCTTCCTCGCCCACTACATTCTCAACTCCGACAATCCTCCTTTTTCCATGAAGAACTACGTGGCGCTTCTTATTTGCCGGTCGGTTACATAGAAGACTTGAACAACTTGGTTAGCCAAGACGAATGGTTCATCTTTATATCCGACACGCTCGAGGTCCACGGTAGTGACACCGCATTTGTCGACCTTCACTGTGGGAGATGGACCCAACGGCACCAAATAGGGGATCTTGAAAAGCACGAGTCGAGCTCCCATATCTCGCCTATTTGCCCATAGTAGGAGCTCCTCATCCCATCGGCATGAATGCATCTATGCGACACCGCTGTTCGACTATGCTCTTCCTATCCCTGTAGCCAGATAAAATGTGTACCCATTGATGTCGATCCTTGCCATGTGACAATTGTAAATTGTGGCCCTTGTGCCAACCATAGCAACAGATCATCACTTGATGACCTCCCTGATTCGCACCTTTAACCATTCGCTGAACCGATGGTTGTGTCTCTCGTGATCCAAACCTCCCACCGTTTGGATTCTCATGGCGCACCATGTCTTTGTGCTCGCCGATATACGGGACACTTGGGTCATGTGTTGCAAGACCATGAAATGGGCTTGAGCGTATGTATCCAGATCGGGGACACTTGGGTCCCGATACCATCCAGTCTCCCCTCATGGCGAGATAGAGGCACACCTATCGGTTCCACGAGCCATGTAGTCGACGCAGAACTCAATGACCTCTTCGGTTGCATAACCTTCGATGATGTCGCCTCCACGAGATCGATTCCGACGAGGACTTGAGAATTCCCATGTACCTCTCGAACGGGTACATATGACGAAGAACACAGGTCGCATATCTTTATCTCTCTCACAAGATGAACAATGAGATGGACCATGATATCGAAAAATGACGGAGGGAAATACATCTCAAGATGACATAGAGTGGTCACCACCTCGGCTGCAGAGCATCTAGTCCTTGGGGATCAATGATCTTCGAGCAATTGAGTTGAAAAATAACCTGACCTCAAGATTGCCACTCTGACCTTGTTCGCAAGATACTTCTAATTGCAACAGAAGCATTTGTGTTATCAAGACATGACAATCATGAGACTTCATACCAATTAATTTCAAATCTTGCATAGAAACAAGGTTCTTAATGTTAGCGGAGTAACCAGATGGGACTTTCACTCCATGTAAGCTCCGCACGTTCATTTCTCTCGGCCTTGGATAGAGTGTAGCAAGTCGGGGAAGGTACGTTAAATCTCCAGATCGGTCTCTACCGGTGCTAACTCATCCTTATGTTCATATCAACCAAGTCACGCCATGCTAACACCATCCTTTGTTTTGCCACTAATGTTCAAAGAAGAGACCAATCAAGCTATCACATACATTCTTCTCTCACGCATGACGTCGATGCAAGGGCTAACTTCTAAGTGCTCCCAATAAGGCAAGTCCCAAAAATTGACCGCTTCTTCCAGATGTTCTTCTCACGGGTTCTTAATTTACGCCCTTCCCAAGCACAACATCGATATCCTTAACCATATCATAGACCTCTTTCCTCTAAAAGCCCTTGAGCTGAATCGTTCTCCTTATTTCCGTTAATTGTTTTTTTCATCTTGCGGTATGGGTGACTCATGGGAAGGAACCTACGGTGACGATATACACGCTTTTTGCGAGTTGTTGACCATACACTCTCAGAGCATCTAAGCAAGTCTTGCGATGTGCTTTAGCTCCTTTTGTATCGGGCTCCGATAGGTTACGAAGGGCGGAAAATCATTGATGATGCGTAACAACATGGCGCGTAAAGTGAAGTTCTCTCGCTTGTACGCATCCCATACCTGCACTCTTCGCTCCCAAAGTGTCACAAGATCTTCCAAAGAATGGTGCTAGGTACACATCAATATCATTCCTGTGTTGCTTTGGCCCTTGGATAAGTAGTGACATCAAAATGTACTTCCGCTTCATACACGTACCAAGGAGGATGGTTGTACATACATAGATTCACGGGCCAGTGCTATGTCACGCTCATGTTACCGAAAGGATTCATTCCATCGTACTCAACCCTAACCTTATGTTCCTCGGTTCAAGACCGAACTCTTGAAGCTCCGATCGAAGTTTCTCCTTTGGGCGTAATCGGCAGGTGTCTTAGCTTTCCATCTCTCTTACGCTCCTCGAAAGTGCCAACGCAGCAATCTTGCGCCCTTATGCTCGCAAATAAACGCTTCAAACGTGGGATCACAGTGCAGATACCACAACATCTTAGCAGGAGGTCCTTGCTTCACCTTAGCAAGATTCTCGACGCTTGTATCGGATGCTTTGCACACGGACATACATGCATGTCTGCATACTCTTTACTGAGAGGATACAATCATTCTGGACATGCATGTATTCTTTCTACTTCCATTCCCAATGGACAAATAACCTTCTTTGCTTGATAGGTGGTCTTTGGGCAACACATTTCTCTCCGGAAGGATGTCCGCTAGAGACCTAACAACGCCGTGAAACTCTTATCGGACCAACCATTGCTTGCCTTCAATTTCAGCAGTTCAAGCATGGTTGACAACCTTGTATATTCCGCTTGCAACCAGGGAACAAAGGTCTCACCGAGTCCTCCCTTAAGCCCTCGAATTTACAAAACTCTCTCATCAGTAGTTCTCTTCAGATCACGAAAGCATCCGATCCAGATTGTCATCGTGTGACATATCCTCATCAAAAGCAAGAGTCCACATCCAAAGATATTGTTGACTTCCTCGGCGATGCCGTCATTACTAACTTCATGTGTAATAATCGCTCTTCACCGTGGATCGTCCAACATGTATACCCTTTTGTGAAACCCTTCAATCAAGTGCGCTTCTATTTGCGCCGCGTTGTTAAACATCTTCAAATTACCGCAATCAATGCATGGACAGTACATAAAATTTATCTCCTTCTTCAACATATCCTGCTTAGCGGCTCTTCTAAAAGCAACCACGCCATTAATGTACTCTTGACTCACACGGTTCACACTGCACATCCGCCGATCCATCTACACTACGCATGTAACAAATTAGTGTCAAAATTGATTAGCGATTAATTTATAGCAAACATAAAGGGTTATAGATCGTTACCCTCGGAGCTCACGAAGAAAATACGATTCCTCTCCTTTCCTTCTCCTCTCTAAGGTGGCGAATGGGGAGGAGGCGGCGGTGTTGGAGGCGCTAGGGCAAGGGTCCAACCTTCTCCTCTCTAAGTGGCGAACGGATAATTATTGATTATCTCGCATGATTGTTGATTAGATACGAGACAAAAGACAAGAGAAAGATCCTAATAACTAGCAAGTTGGTCCGCGATTCTTGTGTATCCGCTTTTCATATAATTGAAACAATAAACCACCGTGATGACGTTTCTTCATGGATATAAATGGAGGAAATATAAAATAGATCATTGCACATGTGACTTATCTTGGTGTGTCATAAATTCTTCTTTTTAATCTGTTCTAGAAAACTACTCATGAAATTAGTTCGATTAAGACTTTAACTTCTTTGCACGCATTTACTGCTTTTGTCTCATCGCTGCACAAAGGAATTACACCAGATTAATTAAATGCTACATGTTTTGCTTTTCATTTTCTAGAATTAGGGTCCATCAAATTGAGAGCTAGATGTACGACGCTTTTGCCTTTTCCCATCAAGTAGTATTAATTGAAACCTAAACCCTATGCTTCCGATTAAGGAATACAACAAAGAAAACAAAACATTAGGGTCTATGTACGAGTAGCAAAATCAGGGAAATTCACTAATCAATACAAAGGGAAAAAGGATAATCAGATACTTCATCTATTTAATTAGGGAGGAGCCGCAGTTGGAGGAGCTAGGGAGGAAGTGGCCTAGCACTGGGAGGAGAAGCTAGCTAGCAGATCTAAGTGGAGCCCAAAGAAGCAGGGGGCGGTTGATTATTATCCAAAACAAGGCAGAGAGGGAGTGGCAGAGGCACAGGCACGGCAATGCGGTAGTGGACATGTGGCGAAGACGCAGAGGGATGTGTCGCGCTCAATTTATACGCGATGGGCATATCACGACGGTTCTTAATAAAACTGTCAGGATAGTCATCTATCACAGACGGTTTGTGAATAGAACTGTCATGAATTATCACTGACAGTTCTATTCACAAACCGCCTGTGATAATCTCAATCACGCACGGTCCTTATTTAGAACCGTCTGTGATATTACATAGACAGTTATTAAATAGAACCGTCTATGATTGGCGGGATTATCACAGACGGTTTATGAATAGAACCGTCTGTGATAATTCACAGACGGTTCTATTCACAAACCGCTCAGGATAGATGACTATCACTGACGGTTCTAAAAAATACCGTCTCGTGATAGGCTTCCGCGCCACCCGCAGTCGGCAATGCCCAACACGCATAGCCCAAAGGAACCGCTCGTGATGGGGCGTCTACTATAGCCTGTTTTGTAGTAGTGGATCTAGTCCGCCTCACCATGACCTAGCTCCGGTATCCTACAACCATCACAAACAAGCAAACCTTTACGTAGCACCGCACGATACGCACAATCATCAATTCACATAATTGATGAGGCACGAGCACATACCTTCACAAAGGCCTTTGCTCAAACTTCGCCTTGTATGGTTCTAGTCCATCTTGCGCCTTGCTTCAGTCCAACCATCTCACTTGACATCCACAACCATTCTGGACCTTGATTCTCCTAACTAAGTCCCGGCCCTCCTCGTCATTGACCATGGTTGACTCCAAGCCACCTGCACAACAATAGACCAAGCAACTATTTCCGGGCACAAGTTCTTCACAACTTGACCAATGTTAGTCAAAACATACATCATCCAACATCTTTGCAGTGAAACTCATGAATATGACCTAACCCTCAAAGTTCACCGCCTTCCCGTCGCGTGAACACTGCCTGACCGGTCAGACCGCTAGCTAGTCGGTCTGACCACCAGCAAATGGCCGGTTAGACCGCTCCAACACTTAGCTAAATTTCCAGCCGCGGAAAACCGAACCTTCTCTGGAATTTTCAAACGTATAGAACTTTTGACTCAAAGCTCCAAAAAATATGAGACCAAGTGTAGAAGAATCCACTCTCTTGCCTACACCCTCTATTTTTGGCTTGGCTCCAAACTCGAAAATCCTTTATGGCCGGTCAGACCGCCAGCCTCTTGGCCAAAGCCAGGGCCGGTCTGACCGCCAGATGTGGCTGGTCAGACCGCCACACAAGCCGGTCTGACCACCGCCTCTTGGCCGGTCTGACCGCCTATAGCCTCACAGCAGCAGGATTTTACCGAAAATGAGGGTTTCTCCAAACACCTCGACGCTATTGCCAATTGTTCAACACACTGAGATTAGGATCATATCCACATGATCTCCACAATCTCCCCCTTGATGAACACATTGGCAATCTTCTCAAAAATGCAAATTGGAGGTTTGAAAATGAAAATACTCTCATTTTCGCGCAAAGGCACATCTTGGTCCACAGGCTAGAAAAAGCTATAAAAATGACCAAGATGGCTTGAGAAATGCAGAAGCACAATAGATAAGACAATGTAGATCATAAAAGCTTGAAATCCAGAGAGAACACAAAAATTCATTCAAGGTCCATATGAAAGAAAAAGTGTTCATTTTGACCTTTGATCATTGTGAGGTTTCAAGTTATGCAATTCAAACCAAGAATTGAACATTAAGATCACAAGAATGCATATGAGATGCTCTCCCTCACTCAAATCATCCAAAATTTTGAATTATCCATGTTCTCCCATTTTTCACCCCTTTGACAATAACTCCTCCTTTTATCATTTTTGTCATTTCTTCTCCATCTTTGACAATGGAATCATCAAGGAAATACGTCTTCCTCTCATCCAAAGATAATATGTCAAGATGCATGGAAGAAACATAAGAAGGAGCATGCATGAAATGCATTGGAGTGACTTTATTTTTTTCTAATTTTCAATTTTTAGTACAAGAAGCTTTGGAGATTACCCAAAAGAACAAGCTAGCATTTGTACTATTACTCAATACATATCAAGCCTGAAAGCGCTAGCAAGATCATGTTAAGACATATATATCAAAGCTAAGCTAGAAGGCTCAAGATAAAGCGATAAATTTTTAACAATTTAAGCAAGGCTTCAAATTTAGCAAGTTCATTAACAGGGATCCTAAAGTGATAATGGCCATGTCATAATATCAATGTGAGATCAAGAAGCTAACAACGACCATTCTACAGACAAAAAGTCCTAAATTGAATCATTTTGCTCAAAGAACCTAAATCACCCTTTTTTTACAATAGTTTTTCATTTGCAATGAATATTGAAGTTGATTAAAGGTCTATCTTAGTGAAGAAGATCCTGGACTAGGAGCTATCCACAAACTCTCCCTAAGACTCAACCAGGGCTACAAATCTTGAGGTTCATGTCAATTTTGACAAGCAGTCCCCATGAGATCGTCTGGCTCATGAAACTATCTCCAAGTTTATGTCTTTGACATGCAGTCTCGTGAAAGTAGTTTGGTACAATTTAACCACATAAGAATCTTGAAATTTGATTTTTCATTTTGCACAAGAGCAGTTATTGATTCACAAAGGAATAAGAAGCTCAAGAAATGTTCAATCCTAGATTCAAGAGCTAACAAAGCAATTTCGACAGGGCCAGTGTCACAAAAGGATCACTAATTGTGCAACTAGCTAAGAGATCCACAAATTGAAATGTTTAGTTCAAGTTGCCTTAAGGTTCTAGCTTATTTAGCAAATACTTAGCTACACATGTGAAGGCATAATAATTCTAGCAAGTCAAAGAACTAGACATGACATTGAGCAAGAATTGAAATACTAAAACTCAAGAGAGTAATAAGCAAAGCTTCATCAATTTAAAAGATAAGAAATAAAGCTTATATTACAATGCATCTTTTTGTGATTTTAATATGAATGCAATATGATACAATGAGATGCAAGAAAAGCTCAAAAAGCCTAAAAAGATCAGCAAGTTCATAAAAAGATCAAGAAAAGATCAGATGAACAAGAAAAGCTCAGAAGAGAACCAACCCCCCCTCAAACCAACCCATAGGGATAAATTATCCCTAACCCACTCCTCAAGATGGTAAATCTAGTTGGTTCTAAAGGCTTGGTAAGGAAATCTGCCAATTGTGCCTTGGACTCCACAAACTATAGCACAGAGACTTCCTACTCCACATGATCTCTAGGGAAAAAGACTCGACTAGCTAGGGAGCGAAACACCAACACTAAAAAGCTTACAGGCTGCTCAAAACCTGCTAAGGACTAGTGTCTGGGAGATAAGCTCGACCTAGGCTGTGAGAAGAGTGCATCCTAGTAAACCATGTGATAAGAAAGGTGTCTAGAAGGGACACGTGTTAGAACAGAACCTTGTATCTACCCTGCACTCAACAAGCCCAACCCCTGACAAGAACCAGATGCTATGCAAAGTAGAATAGGGGTACCATACACAAGTGTAAGGTATAGAGGCTTGAACCTGAGTCGCACTGCTTGGTAGTGAAATGTAGTCGAATGAGTAGAAGCTGGACCATACTGTGTCTCCAAGAAGTGATAGCCAGTATTGAATGCGCATACGAAGAAGTAGAACCAATAGCTGGAGTCATGAGCCACATGTTCTCCTTCTCAACTGAAAAGACTACACCGAAGAGACAAAAGAAGTCTATACCTTGATACCGAGTTAGTGAGACATTATCTAGGGAAACAGTACCGAGACACACTACTAGCAAGAATAGCAGTAGATGATCCAAAGCTCATAACAGCATATAATCAACAATTCAGGGCATGAGCATGAAGATAGACATATCAATCGCAACACATGCTATCCAAGATACGATAAAGATCAAAATATCTTTAATCCATAATAAGGCATAGGAGTAAGCAAGTGCATAGCATATCACACAACATACAACCAGTCAAGGGTAAAGCATGCTAGTGAAGCTATGACAAAACTCATGTATACACGATTAATAATAAGTCACAATACCGTGTAAGCATAAAACATGTTATAGAACAAAACATGGATAATGTATGCTAACATGGATATCAAGTAAGCATGTGGATGCATAAAGGAAAAATCAACAAGAGCAAGATAATAAAAGTACCAAACAGCACAAGCTCTTGATGACAAAACCAAGCTCATACAACCATGGAAATAATGAACAACAATCTAATACATGGATACATAAGCAAGATACTAGCAAAGGCATGATGAAAGATATCATAAGAGTAACACATGCCGATATGATACAAGTGAGCACAAAAACAAGCACAACATGCCAAGAATGAATAATCATGAAGGTAAAGGCATGAAGGTGTAAGATAGCTCACAAAATAGGGAACTTATTATTATTATTATTATTTAACCTTTTTTTAAATTTTATTTTAAAGTTAACCCCCGGCGCACTTTATTTCCAATTCTGACCCCTTTGGTCACGCCACCACCCGTGGCGTGACAAAACAACACTGTCACGCCAGCCTATTTCTGGTCAAACTCTTGTCATGTCACCGAAGTGGCGTGATAAGAAGATTGGTCACGCCACAACCAAGTGGCGTGACAAAAGTGCTATTTTGGGGACTTATCCTAGTGCGTGATAAGGTGTTGTTTTGTCACGCCACCACCCGTGGCGTGTCCAAAGGGGTCAAAATTGGAAATAAAGTGCACCGGGGGTTAACTTTAAAATAAAATTCAAAAAAAGGTTAATTAATAAAAAAAGTTCCAAAATAGGTGCAGACGCCAATCATGAAAACACATGCCTCTTGGAGGCCATCAAATGGAATGGAGAACCATCTAGTGTTCCGATCACATGATGAGGTAGAAATCCGAACCCTTCAAGTCCATAATCTCCATCCGCTGCAGGTACCTACACATGAGAAAAGCAAGATGTCCAAGTCTTGGATCCTGATGGGTTAGAGAGCAAATACTTGGGAACCCAAACCTTGGACACACGTCCACTAGAAGCAATTGAACCATTATGTGAGTTAGCATGATGCAAATGATGGTTCATGCAAAAAGATCCAACACCATCCTTGGAGACACGCCTCGAGTGGACAACTCGATGAGGAAAACGAGGTCCATTTCTAGAAAAGCAGCGATGGCCTTGCTTGAAAGCACCATAATGAGAACCAACAAAAATACCAAAGGAACTCACACATCCTCACCGTGGATATGTACTTTGATGAATAAAACGAGGTCCACCTCTTGGGAAACGACGGAAATCCTGCCTCAGGGCAACTCGTGGACCAAAACCAAAACCATGGAAACCGAGTCCACGATGCTGTCCAACACCACTAGAAAATGTGTTAAAGAAGCCATCAATAGAGCGAGTCATCGTGCTAGGCTCTTTAGTGTGCAAGTCATGAGAAAGACTATGCCCACTAGGAGACTTAGAGGCATGAGCTTGACGCATGTGTTTTGCACGACGAAAACAAAACTCCACAAGATGCCCATCCTTCTCACAAAATGAGCAATGGTATAAAGGTCTACATGGAGACACGGTCTGAGAAGACGAAGCACCATTGTCGCTCAAAGAAGAAGTACTTTGGGGTAAGCTGGAAGAACCAACATTATAACTCGCTCTCATGTCGGTACTAGGCTCACACATGCCATGAGATGAGAAATATGTGTCCCTAAAAGCTCAACGACACATTCGACGCCGGTGTTTGACACGGCAGAAGCAAAACTCAATAATGTGTCCATCTTTCTTACAAAAGGTGCAATGATACTTCTCTTTTGAAGATGTAGTGCCATTTGAGGAAGAAACACCCTTGTCTTTAGAAATCCCTTGGACAACACAAGAAGAGTCACAAAGAGTCGCACTTGCCAAGGAAGAGCTGCTCAAAGCAATGGCACAAATGCCAACATCAAATGATTCATGTTTAGCACGAGAAGACTCCAACTCCGAATGCAAAGAAGCAAGAGAAATCTTAAAAATATCAATCTTTGAGTGGAGGCAAATACAAGAGTCACATGACTTGGCGCTCATATCATTGCGCAATTTTAAGGCAATGCAAGATGTGAAAGAAATTAATGATTGTTGGACCGAAAAGGCGAATAGAGGGGGGGTGAATAGGAGCATGCTCACTTTTTCACTTTGATCGGATTCAACATAAATTTCACTCCAGTAGCTATGGAAGCTATGGAGATCAATATACCAGTATAGCGGAAGACTAGTATTGAATCCAATCCAAAATCCCCAAAGTAAAAGACCAAAACAAAAAGCAAACCCTAGATGCAGTCAGACCGACATGTAATGGGCGGTCTGACCAAGATGCTTGATCGACCGACTGACCAAAGGGTAGTCTGTGGCCTCCCGGTCGACCAATGTTCAAAGGCGGTTTGACCGCTGACCTGATACGTAATGTGAAGAACGACTGAGTTCAAAACACAAATCGATCTAACTTTTGATTCACACGGTCAAACTTGTCACATCCTCAACTTAATAAAGAGAATTATTATGCATCTCATGAGCATGCATCATTGTTTTCAAACTTTTGCATAATTTATTGCACTAGGAAAATCTTAAACAAGTGTAAAACCTACACCTTGTAATTCAACTCCAAAAGAAAACAGGAACAAAACCTTATGAACATCTTCAGGAAATAATTTATTCAAATATTATAAGTAATTATAAGGGATTAATATAATTTTACCAAATTTTTGGGACTGGTTTAAACCTTGAGAAAATTCAAACAACATTTAATGACATACACTAAGTTTGAATTTATTATATACACATTATATCTTGAACAGTAGTGTTCAATAATTTTTATGGGTACTAGACCTACCCAGGAACCCCTGTGATTTATTTCACAATTTTAGGAAATTTATTTCTAATTTTAACCCCTTGGTCAAAGTGGGAGAAGCAATTTAAATCCTAGTCAAACTGGTCTAGTACTGTTCCTCTGGTCGAACCCAAACCCCGACCCGAGCCACTCGGCTCAGTCCAACCGCCTAGATGCACCATCACATGCAGGCATCAGATCTGAATTCAGCGGCCCAGATCTCACCACTGTTTCGGCCGGTTTGAAACCTTCATCCACTCTGAGCCGTCCGATTGAAAATCGACGGCCCAAATCGCATACCCCTTAGGAAAGGACCAAGCGCCCCCTTTCTAATCTTAGCCGTTCATCCAAAATCCGACGGTCCACACTGACCCTCTTACTCAGGCTCTCGCACGCGCGTGTGTGTCGCTGACAAAGCGGGGCCCGCTGGTCAGCTGCTTCGTCAACCTCGCGCAGGGGAGCTTCGCCACACGGCCGGGTTTCTCTGACGTGCCCAGATTGGCTCTTCGATGCCTTCAATCCACCGCCCGCCCCAGCCTATCGCATTGCTCCCTCGCTTGACGCCGCCTCCGCTCCGTCCCTTTCCCGGAGATAACACCCCCTCCGTCTCTCTCATTTCCTCACTTCTCCTCTTTTTGGCTGAGGAGGAGGAAGCTCTCCCGTGCGTATCCCTCGGGTGAGTCTCCTCCGCGTGGTAGCCTTCGACTCCTTGATCAATACCGTTTCCATTTTTGCTTATGCAAACTTCTATGGTTGCTTGTAGCTCCCGGTGCATCTTCGAGCTCTCGGCTCATTCCAGAGCACGCTCCGCCGGACACCTCCGTGGCTTCTCCGTGTCTGGGAGGTATTGTCCTAAACCTAGTGCGTCACTTTGTGCCTTCTTGCTCACTGATCAAAACCCCTCATTTTATTTCGGCAATGCACGACAGGATTAAGGTGAATCGGAGTTTTACCCATTTCGGCCATAGGACCAACCTTTCGTCTCCTACCTTGCCCCGGTAAGGCCTTTGTCGATTGCTTGGTATACTAGCATCCTCTTAAGGTCTTTAACCTTTTCCGACCACTCACTCTTCGTTGTTATGCTCAAGGACTCCTCTCCTCGTTGGAACTCGCCGTGGTTACTTTCTTCTCTGGCGCCGTCGCAGCTTCAGCCTTCCCAGCCTTCCCCGAGCACTTTCCTCCACTTAGGTAACCTCTTAATAGCCCCTAGGACCTTGGCACCCGCTTATTTAGCGCTGCGGAGCTTCTCTGTGCTGTTGTCGTGTTTGCCGTACTTAGTAGCGCCGCTTGCCGCCGGCTAGCCGCCATTCTAGGCCGGCTCAGGTGCCATGAATGCCCTCAACGGGTGCGCAATACTATTGCGCACCTCGACATGGCCTAGGCACGCGCCGCCGTGGCGCACAGCGCCGGCGAGCCGCCAGTGAAACGCGCAGGATCGAAATCCCGTTGTCGTACTCGGGCAGACACTGTAGCTAGGTCGTTAGCAGTTAATGGTGATCATTAGCATTAAGTGCTGTCTTAAAGAAACTAATGAATCACTTACATGCGGGACCCACGCACCGAAAACCAACACGTTAAGTCAAACGCTTGAGCAACTGACGGGTGGGCCCAAGAATTAAACACGTGCTGTACACTTAAGCAGCCTTTTACACTAGAGTCTTTGTAGACCGTTAGATACAAAGCCAACGGTCTAGATCTGTTTGGCCGTTCGGACCATCCGAACGCGCCGCAAATCTGGGCCGTGCGATGTTAAATGAACGGTCGTGATGGGTTGGCCGATCGGACCACCCCATCGAGCCACGGTTGATGACCGTTGGATCTAAATCCAACGGCTCACGGGCCTATCCTGTGTATCCCGCTGGCGAAGCAGGCCCACTGTCAGTGGCAGTGGCTAGCCCACGCTCGGTAAGAAAAGGTTAAATGCTTTATAAAATCCGAAACATATTAATTTGCACACTGAAAAATTTGAATAAACTTATAAAAGGCATAACTAATTCATTTTAACTCCAAAATGAATGAAACCACTTCTGGTAATTTTCATTTTTGATGAACTTTATATTAAAATTGGTTTCAAACATGTCTATGTGGTAGAGGGTATTATTATGGAAAATGACCCATAAACCTATTATTTTTACAATAGAAAAAGGCTGATAACTTTAAAAATGGATAACTAATTCATAAAAATTGCAAATGGGGCAAACTCAACTATTCTGGCCTTGTAATAATATTCCCTATTTATCCATATAATCCTTATACCCTCCACTACTCTACAAATTTTGGCCAAATAATTAAATTGCTCAATGAGAATATGTTGAAATCTGGAATTCAAGCCTTAATAACTTTTGCATACTAAATCCAAATGAAATGATTCTTTCACCTAAATTCATATAAAATCATGATTTATCTACTGTAGAAAAATCATGCATTTTTTAGCACTTTGAATTTTTGAGTATTTCTCGATGTTTATTCGGTATTACACTTATATAGATTTCGAGCCTATCGATATTGACTTATACGCTACTGAGGAAGAGCAACTGAGTTACCAGCAAGGCAAGCATCATTTGAACTTTCTTTTGTATCATATTTGATCCCAGTTTTGTTAAGTTAGTGCAATGATAATTGCTTGCATGCTATTTTTGATAACGTCGCTATTTTTGTGATGTGTAGTTTAGTTATCTCCTAATTCATTGAGGTTATACTTGAATTATTCCAGTACCACATGCTTAAGTTAGAATGGTTGAAATATGTTGTTCGGGTTTGCTTAGCCATGCAAGTCTAGAACCGTTAGTTGATTGTCAGGAATAACCCAGCAATTATGGGATAAACACAACTATCTTCATATGCTTTTGTTTCAGATCTTCGTATATGTTTTATAAGTTAAATTCTGTCATTTTAAATGAGCTGTTGGGTCTGGACAAGTGATGGTTAGTGATGGTGCCTTCGTGCACGAGATTTGGGTAAGTGGTTGCCTTGTCTGGACAATTAAGGACCGAACTTTGGTGTAAGACCCGGGATTAACACTCCCGAATCCTCTGTGCATTTCTGAACTAGTCCCATGATCAGTAGCTAGTTCACACAGTAAACAAATATGGTAACAAAATCATATCACAATTTTATTAATAAATAACAACAGAGTTGATTACAAAGGAGGCTTACATGCCAACAATGAAATAAACACAGCGGAAGCAAAGGAGTAGTAGTAGACCCAACGATTCGCCACAGGCAATCGACTGGGGAAGCGGCCTAGTCATAGAGATCCACACCGGTAGCAAAGTTCTTCTCCTCTGAAATTATTTGCATTAAGCAAGAATGAGCACAACTACGTGTGCTCGCAAGTTACACCCATCAAATAATGTAATGACATGCATATATGGATATCTCAAAGGAAAGCTTAATATGGTTGAATTTGCATAAAGCAAAGATTTTCTTTAAATACTTGTACTAAGTTTCAAAGCAGTTATTACATAACTAAAATTCATTTTCTAAATTAATTTTATAGTCGATAACATTCACACATGAATGGTGAAGGATACCTCCTATCACATGGCTTCCCGCCCAATTCCCATTTGGATAAACCATTTGACAAAGTCTTTTGAAATCAAAATCCAAATCTAACTTTGAGTGGCTTTGCTAGCATGTCCATGATCATGACGCGCTATTCAATAGTTTTACACTGCAGAGTTTGTACGGCTTTACCCACAAGACACGAATTCTCTAGTTTATCCCAAGATATATCTATGCCACCGCCACTACCTAAGGTGAGCAGTCTAGAGCACGTGACAAGGCTTTTACAAAGCTCTACCCAAAAGTATTCGTGCCGCTAAGGTTTCACTTCCATTGACTACCCATCCTCCAGGAAGCCCCTCTTGCGCCAGTGGGAAAAGCATCTAACCAACACCCACACAAACAAATGGCATAAATGACAATGAGGTATCACTGATTATTAAGCCAGGTCCTACTCCCCACACTAAGGACATGTGGTTGCACGGTGAGGCATAGCCCATTATAGGCATAGCAAAGGAACGCTCGAAGGCCGGTCCTTAATTGACTTGGGCGACTTCCAATTTAAACCCTGGGCCTTAATCCTAACCAGATTAAGCCCGTGCATAAACCTGCACCCACCTTTCATCCATTTCACCCAAGTCCAAACCATCACTTTATTTCATTTTTCAAAGTCATTTATAAACTTCCACAACACACCAATGCCATGGATACAATTTAAACAATATTTGATTTTTTTGGCTGAAATTCCCCAAATCAACATTTTTGGGTCTAAGCATGGCTAAGCATAATGTTTCTCAAAAAGTTCTAGTTCATACTATTGCATAAACCAGATTTTCATCTAAGGTAACAAGGGGTGAGGGATTCAATGTCAAGGCATTGTCAGGTACGAGACCGGTAGGTGAACCATCCGTACTGTGTTCATCCAAACTCCAAAGAATTGTAAAATCCCATAATCCAATATTGATTAGTCCGATATCCACCATATCAGTCTATTCCTATGATCTGACCTCCATCGATCCAACATTCAGTAATGCTCTAATTTTATAATCTGATATCTATCAATCCATTAATCCTTAATGAATTATTTCTAATAATTCAACACCCATCAATCCGATGATTATGTAATCCTATAATCCAATTTTTGATAATCCGATATCCAATGATTATCTATTTCTATAATCCATTCTTCGATAATCCATTATCAACAATTATCCACTTCTAAGATCTAATCAAGTTTTATTTTTATAATCCCACCAAGATTTAATCCTATAATCCAACATCCAAGCAAATCAATATTCTACAATGACTACTTCTATAATTCAATCTTAAAAGTCCAATATCAATAATTAACTATCTCTACAATTTAATATCCGCTGCTCACTTATTTCTTCATCCGTTAATAATGTATTCCTATTATTCAATCTCTAACAGTTATTCTACCCTATAATCCAACAATCAACAATTGCATAATTGTATAATCAATATCTAAGCATCATGTATTCATATAATCTAATACCCAATAATCACGTGATTCTATAATTCAATATCCATCCATAATGTATATCTACAATCTCATGTCCATCAATTGTGTAATCCTATACATCCATCTCCAATATTATGATGCCCAAAAATATATTTCTATAATCAAATCTCAACAACAAATCAATTTCTTTAATCTCATATCCCACAATCATGTTATCTTATAATCCAATATTTTCACTTTCTACCTCCAATATATATATCACATTCGAAATGGTTCTCCATATGGTCTATACCGACAATATTTGGCTATACAATGGAATAGGGAATAACTATAAAGCTTAAAACAGGGATTTAAATTACTTGAATATAAATACGCATGCAATAATAATTTAAAACAGAATTTAAATAATTTAAAGTAATGGGTGCAATATGGTCAAGAGTGTAACTTGCCTTTGTTGAAGTCTTGATATACTAATTCCTTAGAATGATCTACCTCTTCGGAGTCGTCGAAGTCTATACGCGAAAATACGACAAATTCAATTGAAATCAAAATAGATTCAAAAAGACAAATAAGAATAACTCCAAAGCAAATTATTATATTTTATTTAGCTAGATCATAATTTTACAAGATTTTAGAAATTTGAATCACTCAATTTGGAGTTGGGATTCAAAAGATATGGATTTTACAAGTTTTAACCTAAATTTGCAAATTCTAAATTCAAACCAAATTCAAATAAGGGTTCAAATGAAATCCAAATTAATTAATTTTGGTTTAGTTAGCTAGATCTTGGATTTATATGAATTTAGGAATTTGAAACACCCAATTTGGAGTTTGGATGCAAAAGTTATGGACTAAAGAAGTTTTCAATCACATGAAATGATGAAATGGAATTTTCAGATTAAATGGAATTATTTTTGTGAAGGAAATCATGAATTATGACGTCAGCGGCCGATTTCAATTCGGGTGCCACGTAGGCGCTGACTGGGCGTCCATGTCAATGCCACGTGCGCAAAGATGATAACGTGGTGCCCATGTGGCGCCGAGGTGGCGCCATCGCCGACGCGAGGCTTCAAGAACGCCCGGTGATTTGCTCGCCATTGCCTCACGCCGGGCAAGCCTCATGACACGCACAATGGAGAGAGGGCGCGATGAGGAGCATAACGCACTACCTTGCGGCATTTACGGAGGATTTACGAGGTGGCCGGCGGCGAGGATTTGGCGGCGGCGAGGTTCGGCTCCGGTGGCGCGGCGGCTCGGGAGGTGATCCAATGAGACTAGCGCGCAGACGGGACGGCGTGGAGGCTGCGGTGCCGATGGTACCGGCGGCGGCGGCTAGGAGGCGACGTTAAGCGGCGCTAGAGCGGCGGCGTCTTCTTCGGTCGGTGAACCGATTTACTTAAATCCCCGGGGGGCGAGAGGGCGGAGTGAGTGAGAGGGAGAGATTGAGATGGAGGAGGCTCTCCCGGTGCTCCCCTTTATAGGGCGAGGGGAGGCCGGGTCGTGGAGATCATGCGCGGGGCAATCGTGGCGGCCGTGGCGGTTGGGTGCGGGGCTAACCGGCGTGGAGAGGGGGAGAAGGTGTGGGAGTGGAGGCGGTTGGGGGCGCTAGGGCGTGTGCACGTCGCGCAGGAGGAGCGGGGCGGTTGGGGCGCCGTTATGGAGCTCCGGTGCGGGCGTCAATGGCGGTTGCGTCGGCTTGGTTGAGTGGGGAAGGAGGTAGGGAGGAAGAAGGTGGCGGGGCTCAAGGCAGATGAGGGGTGAGGAGTGACCGGGGGTGGGAGGAGAGAGGAAGGGAGGAAGGTAAAGTGGGGTCATGGGCTTGGGGTGGAGTGGGTTAATTGGGCGGCATGAAAAAGAAAGGGGGTGGGCCTAGGGAAGGTTTCGGCCCAAGCAGAATTTGGATAATTAATTTGATTTGAGATTTTAATTAATCCGGTTAATTCATTTGGCTTTAGAAAAAATAGCAAAAAGAGTCCAAAAATTCTAGAAAAATTCACAGAAATTCCTAGAGTTATTTTGGACTTAATAAAATTATTTCCAACTTAAGGTTGGCTTTTAATTTTGCAAATAAATTATTTTGGCTTTAAAAATATTTAGGAAAAGCTTTTAAAATTTCGTAAAATTCTCAAAATTAATTTAATTTTTTTAACTCAAATAAAACTTTAAAACTTTAATAAATTTTTTTTTGACTTTTAAATCTTTAGAATTTTAAATAAAGCAAATAAACTCTTTCAAATTTCGTAAAATCCCATAAATTGATAACTTTAATTAATTTAAATTGGTAATGTAACTTTGGTCGTTACATTTGGGTACCTACTGCTCAAGCAAAACTCGTGCTATCACATGCGTGTATGGGCACCGCTTAGTTAAGTAAGGGTTGGTATTGTTGAGTTGATATTTGGTGGTGTGAGGGCGATATGTGTTCCATCGCATATATGTTCCATAAGGGTGCCGATTGCAATTCTTTATTGTGAGGGTGAGCCTCTTTAAGCTTTATTAATTGGGTTGGCATTTTCGCACAACTTATGCGTCTGCTTAGTTGTAGGTGGGTAGCCTACACTTAAATAGGATTGCGTCGCAGATGGGCGAGTCAACTCAATGATATCAACTTGTGAAAAATGCTAAGTCTTGGTTTATCTTAGGCATACCATAGGAAGTATGCTATATTCGGAGGCATCCGGAGGCTTACGGGCTAATCAAGTCATGTGGGTAAAGTAGTACACCCCTGCAAGGTATAAATCTATTCGAATAGCCGTGTCCGCGGTTATGGACGACCACTTGAGTTTGTGGCTGCTTATTATTAGAATTGGAATTAAAATTGTGGTTATAACTTGGTATCGTCATGAATGGGATGTTCATGTTTGTTGTTGTATCAAAGTGGACAGCCACTTTGTCATTTGTATGGTTCATTTGTTATTCAATTTACTACTTATTCACATGCTTTACTTCTACTTCAAATCTGATTTTGAAATGGCACTTGAAAAACTAGTATGTGTAGGTTGTAAATTGTTGCGTCTCTTTTGCAAAACTAAGCCAATATGAGCCATCCTTTGGACAACCTCTAGCATAACTAATTTTTATTTGTGTAAGACTTGCGAGTACCTTTGTACTCAACCCGGTTGCTACAATTTCAGGTGAGGAAGTGTATGAGCCCGTTGAGCTTGTTAGCACCGATTTTGGCGACGCTAATGAGTAATGCTATCATTTAACTCCCAGTCGGTTGCCGATGGGTTATGGGGCATACCATGCTGGATATTTTGGTTTATTGACTTGCTTCCGCTGCTACTTAATACTCTTATTTGAATTTGGCCGGTCGGCCGTTTGTAATAGATGTAAACTTTAACTATTACGTTGTATGTCTTTTGAGCTATCTATGTATGTTGTTGTATGGATGTGATCAACGTTGTATGAGAGTATGAACATATTGGTCGCTGATCTTGGGAGCCAATATGATTGCATACTCGCTGTTCGTGGCTTCCTATTTAACTCACTAAGTGTAGTGCTTGACTTGTTGGAGAACCTACAATCATGTAGTGCTCGCAGGTGAGCAGCGCGCATAATCGTCGGGGCTCTAGCTTGTAGTCAAGCTTTTCACTAAGATTGAGTTAAGTTGGAATCCATTTACTTAAGGCCTTAGAGTTATGTCCTTAAGACCAGGCTTAGTCTCGGTCTTACGGGGATAACCCGGGTCCTCACAAAACTCCACGAAACTTGAACCACACCTTCTCAAATATATTAGGAATCTATTTCAATCAAGGATCGCAGAGATCCATACCAAAGTTCCTATCTTTTTCAGTTTGAACGAAGTGTGCTCCAAAACTGAGTCAAAATCAAAATATGATCTAGAGACTTGCTTGTGGGTGAATGATGATCAAGATGATCCTAGATGGGTTCCCACAAGTTAGATCAAAGCAAGAAACCAAGCAAAAACTCGTTGATCAAAGAGAGACTCAAAATCACCAAACAGAGAGAAGGAAAGCAAAGAGACACATCTTTGAGAAACTTTCCTTGGATTGATTTGATATGGTATTAGTTTACAGCCACTCCATCAATGGAGGACAAAGACTCAATACATGAGCACGAAATCAAATCCAACTCTCTAGAACCCTAACCTCCAACTATCTTCTCCCTAAGCACAAAAGCAAAACTAGGCTTTTCAATAATGAAAGGGTTGAAGAGAGGTGCAGCCACCTCCCTCCTCTATTTATAGTGAAGGCCTAGACCTTCTAGAAGATTGAACCCTAATGGGCCCCCGTTAAGCCCACACACAAACGGGTCACACACGCACGCATTTTAAAGCGCTGTCTTCATCTCCTCTTGACCTAATCCGCTTCACCTTGCGCCATCTTGCGCCGCGGGTTGGCAAAAGGTCACCAAGGCGGTATTTGGTAAAATTACCAAAATACCCCTTCTCGATCTTTTTGCAAAGACCGAGTCCCATCTTCGTGAAACACTTCCATGCTTCGCCACGTGTAGGTTGATCCAACGGCTCTTATCATGTCGGCAAGTCTCTCCCATCCGGCTCCCACCGAAACCACCATGGCACTTGCACCGAACCCCGCGCCGCTTGATCCAACTCGTCGCACCGAACTGCCCGTTCGGTCACCTTTGTCCCTTTTGCGCCATGCTTGACTCCATTGACCTCACCCGGCATCCTCGATCGTTCTGGACCTCAGCTATCCAAGCTTAGTCACAATCATCCTCGCCGTTCACCGTCATTGACTTCAAAGCAACCTGCACAACAATAGACAAAGAAATCGATTCCGGGAACAAGTTCTTCATAACATGACCCACGTTAGTCAAAACATGCATCATGCAACACATATGCCATGAAACCCATGAACTTGACCTAACCCAACACTCATCGCCACTTTAGGCCGATGAACAGCACAAAATCGGTCAGACCGCTATGTAATGGCCGGTCTAACCGCTGGCCGGTCTGACCGCCATTTACAAGCCGCTCGATCACGTCCGTCGACCACGCACCCAACGCCGGCCCGATCAAGACTCAACCTCGACAAAGATTCCAAACTTCGACGAAAACACGTGTTTCGACAAACCGTTAATGACATTGCCAATTGTAACATCATCCTAAGATCATGAGTATATCCCCATGATATCCACAATGATGCTTTCGTATTAAGCATGCAATTCAAAGAATCAATTTTATTTTCTAAACTAGCACAATTCTTACAAGAGACTAAACCATCCTTAAGCAATTTTTCATACTCTAAGCACATACTACAAGGGCTAGCTTCAATTTCAATAATTTCAGCCCTAACATTCTCTAATTGCTCAAGGTGAATGGAATTATTCAATTTTAACTTCTCAAATTCAGCAAGCATGCCTACACAAGAATCACAATCATTTCTAGCCAGAGATCTAAAATTGCCTATTTTCAACTTAGCATTATCAAGCTCATGATGTAAGGCAACACAAGAATCACATGGCATAGAAGCATTTGATTTCAATAATTCATTTTCAGATTTTAGGCATGCAAGAGAATTATTCAAGTTATCCATGTCTACAAGCAAGGAATCAAAAGCATACATAGAGGTTTTCAATTTGGCGAGCTCATGAGACAAATCACCCTTCTCTCTTTCTAGCAATTTCATTTTCTTCCTAAGAACATGCAATTTAAGATCATATGACAACAAGCCATTAATAAGTTTTTCTTTGCTCACCTTGCTTATCTTGAGTAGGGGATCATCCTCGCATGACTCATCATGATCATCCTCAAAAAGCTCTCCATCATGATCATCCTCGATTGCTACTCCACAAATGCCAATGGGCTCCTTCTCCTCGGGCTCCATGGAGAACTCATGTTTGAAACTGGAGCACATATGGGTAAAGTGGCCACGAGCGCAACACATACCACAAATTTGATCTCTAGCAAACCATCTTCGAAAAGATTCATGCCACACATGGTCATCGACCAAAGAGTTATAAGAAGATGAACTAGAAGACTCACAAGACCTTCTACTAGTCGCCATGCTCAAAGATCGGTGAAGATCACAAAAGAGCAAATCTCGCTCTGATACCACTTGTTGGACTGAAAAGGCGACTAGAGGGGGGTGAATAGGAGCACGATCTCTTTTTCTCCTTGATCGAATTCAACACTTTAATAAAAGATACTCCCACTATATGTTCTAAACCAAGTTTCCCTCTAACTTTATATAGTGGGTTCAAGATCTATATATCAATAAGTCCTAGTGAGCTTTGGCATCACTACTAGAAACTTAGTGATTTAGGTAAGCAACTCTTTGCCAATCATATCTCATATGACTCTTATTTGTTGGGTGGCATCTGTATGCCCTGGCTACCAACATTATTCCCCAAGGCCTAAAACTTTTTTGATAGCTTTGTTAAGTTAAACCAATACTATGCATTTGGGTGTCTGACACCCATCCCATTTTATTAAGATAGTTAATGGCACCTTACTTTGGTAGGCCTACCAATTAACGATCAAAATCACGATAGGCTCAGCAATCGGAAAGGCATCAAATTTACTTAATTTTTCGTGAGAGATACTACTCTACCATGTTAAAACATCTAATGATAAAACATGATCAATAGCATAACAGGAACTAAATAAACATTCACAGATAATCATATTAAATTGCGAAATAGTGTGGCCCTTAACATGACAATCTCCATCACCATGCTTCATGTCCACTGAGCCATCATACTTGAAATCACCACATTCATCTACTAAGCAATTACTCCTAAAAGCTAGTAATGAATTACATATGATAATATCAAGCATCACATGTCGGCACACAGATTGTTATACAATAATATGTAGCTTGATGGCTATCACACAACATGACATGCAGGCCATGTAAAATCCACACATGCATCACATAAACAATGGGTCATACTATTCACGTCAATCCCCACAAAAGTTGTTATGCATAGAATCTAATTCTATCAGGTAACATGAACACATAATACTATATAACGCGACAACGTTACCTAGCATGGCGGTCCCGCTAACCGGTTAGCGGGCAAGGTTCGAAGGGGCAGCGCCCCTCGCGAGTCGAGTGCAGTGCCCTTGGAAAAAATTTGGGACATGAATCTTATTCACGTAATCGAGCCTTGGAAATCATTAGATTAATCATATTAACCCTATTCCGAACCAATCTGATCACCGCTTCAATACGACCACGCACTGCGGCATACCTTGATGGTGGAATTCCGACTGGTGGGAGTATCATGCAATGCGATCATAAACAAGTCGAGTAATCTTCTGGTGCTTTCAACTCATACCTCTCGCAAACCCATCTACTATCACTGAAAACCGATTGATCTTATCGATCCGTGTCTAGACTGTTCCATCCATATGAATCAATCTAGGTTACCAGACCCGACTAGTAATAGATCCAATCTACTACCGCCACATATCAAGTATATGCGACCGATCTAGATCAAAAACTACGCAACCTGGCTCTGATACCACTGAAAGGATACGGGTAGGCTACGCTTGCTGGCAATTTAAAAATTCTACCACGTAAACTAGGATGCCATGCAAGTAAGAGATCATAGATCGTTACCATTAGACGTGCAGTGCAGTAGAAGAAGAGTTGGAGCAGCCTGATCCAATGAAGAGCACATCGAAAAAGTGGTCGTAGTCGATCGCCAAGAGTCCTCAAAGCCGATCGTCTCCTCCAGCAACCTATCGCATTCCTTGTGAAGTCGTGGATTGTCCTTGAGCACAACAGCAACCGCAACAGCGACTCTACGGTATCCACACATCCAGGGATGGAACACCGTACGCCAGTGTGTTAGCACCAACTCGCACAGTAGGGCTCTCGAGAAGATGGCGACTAGGGTTTCAGTGGAGCAACTCACGTTCTCTTTTTTTCAATAGCCTCATGCATCCCCTTATAAAGAGTCCATGATGGATCCTATCCAAACACGTTTGTTCCAACCCATTAAGTGTGTGACCCTATAGATTTATGCATAATCATTTGTAACTTGGAAACCCTTTTCTGACCACGAGTCATTAGCGGTTCCTAGCAGGACATAACGATTCCTGAATACGCATAAATTATATCAGACAAACCTTAATGCAATATGATCTACGAGTAGGTACTTATCACTTACGACCAGTTCGTATTTAATCATGACCAGTTCGTAACTCCTTACGACCAGTTCACGACTAGATAGTGATTATGTTCGACTAGTCTATGACCAGCTCGTATCTCCATAAGACCAATCCGTATCAGATCGAGCTGAATGATCTGCTCGCGTATTCTCCCTTTGCCTCATGATATCTAGTTGAATTCTAGGTGAGATGTTTTATCATCCATGGACTGTTCAATACTTTCCCGATCAAGTGATGGATAACTTCATGTGGTCGACTCTTCGACCACTAGTGGCATGGCCATGCACTTTCTTTATCCGACCACATCGAGGGGCCCAGAGATATCTCTCCTGTTATGTTAGGAGGGGCAAATCCCATATCCGGTCAGTCACATCCCTCTGCATGTTTCATAGCATACCCGAAAGCTATCTTTATAACTACCCAGTTACGGAGTAGCGTTTGACAACCCCTAAGTGTACTATTACACATGTAGGAAACCATGCAGATCTCAAGTCTAAGGATTATACATCATCATTGCTTGAGACCAACGATGACATATAAAATCGTAACAATCTCAATAGTGTCTCAAGGTGGGTCAACCCAACACCATGTTCTCTAACATGCGTTCATATTATTGATTCGATATCCCTATATCCATGACCGGTGAAACATGGTCATCAATCAATACATGTGCTGGTCGATAAGTCACTAGTGTTCCGACCAGTGACATCCGACTAGGGATACATTTAGAATGACATCATATAAGTTAAAGAGCTTCACGAACAAGTCACATACTTGTTAATCTTTATAACGGATGAATCATTCAAGGAACATAATAGCATTTATTCTATAACTCATAAATATAGACATGATACAATCATCTCTATGATTGCCTTTAGGGCATATCACCAACAGACAGAACTTGAGGAGGGCGGTGCGACTAGTGCTTTTCGGGTGAGGCGCGATGCAGGATGAGGAGGTAGGGGTCAAGCGGCTTTTAAAGGTGACAAAGGCAGTGCACGAGGCGGAGTCCAAAACAGACACGATCATGGCGCCATGTGGAAGGGAGAAACAGAGACGGAGGTGGGAATGATGGCTTCAGTGGCTGACAAGCGGGTCCCAATGGCAGCGAGAGAGAGACAACGAGGTGGGCAATTTGGGCCAAGTTGAAACATGGGCTGGCGGGGAAAAAAAGGAGAAATGGGCCAAAGGAAAAAAAATAAATGGGCCGAGAGGAAAAAGATTTGGCCCAAGAGAATTTTCGGAAAATAAACGATTTCTGAATTTCCGAAAAAGATGAAATAAAACTGAGCTCAAAGAAATAGCAAATAAACTCCAAAAATTCCAAAAAATACTCTGGAACTCAAGGAACTCAAATAAAAAGGTTTTGAATTTAATTAAAGTTTAAATTATACATATTAAATTATTCTAATTTATGAAAACTCAAATTAAGCTTTAACTTAAACAAGAAAATTCAAATGGTTATTTTTATTTTTAAAGGCTTCAAAAGAACTCAGATTTTTGGATGTTACATATGAGTTGGATTAGTAGTAGTTATAAGGATGTCCTCATCATCGCCCCTCTTGAAAAGGAGTCGTCCTCAACTCTATATGTCCCGGTCCAAAGAATGGTGATAAATCAGCCACATTAAAAGTAGTACTCACCGCGTAGTCATTACCTGAAAGCTCTATCTTGTAAGCATTATCGTTGATCTTGTCAAGAACTTTGAATGAACCATCACCACAAGGCATCAACTTGGACTTATACTTCTCCAGAAAGCACTGTTTGCCTAGATGTAAAAGTAGTAATCAATGCATAATCATCACCCGAAAGCTCTATCTTGTAAGCATTATCATCGATCTTCTCAAGAACTTTGAATGAACCATCACCACGAGGCATCAACTTGGACTTATGCATCTCTAGAAAGAGTACCCAAACTAAGTCACCCGGTTCAAATAACATCTTCCTTCTTTTCTTGTTCGCCTTTGCAACATAGTAGTATCCCTTCTTCTTAATCTCCTCTTTTGTCTTCTCATGGAGTTTCTTCACAAATTCAGCACGCTTTAACGCCTTCATGTTAGCACGTTCTTGGAGAGGTATTGCTAAAAATTCTAGCGGTGTAATTGGTTTAAAGCAATACACCACCTCTAATGAGCACAATTGAGTAGTAGAATGTACCATCCTGTCATAAGCAAACTCCACATACCGTAAACAATCTTCCCACTTTTCAATTCTTCTTGATCATCGTTCGTAGCAACATTGAAAGTGTTCTATTCACCACCTCTGTTTGTCCATCCATTTGTGGGTGACAAGTTGTTGAGAATAACAACTTTGTCCCAAACTTGGCCCATAAAGTCTTGAAAAAGTAACTCATGAACTTGATGTCACGACCTGAAATGATAGTCTTTGGCATCCGATGCAATCTCACAATCTCCCTGAAAAACAATTTACCTACATGCGATGCATCGTCGCTCTTTTGACAAGGAATAAAATGTGTCATCTTAGAAAACCTATCCACAGCTACAAATATTGAATCCCTCCCCCCGCCTAGTCCTAGGCAATCCTAAAACAAAACCGATTATCATGTTCTCTCAAGGTGCATGTAACATCCCAAAATTTTTGAACAATTGAAATGTTTAAAAATGTGGGATTGTAGGACCGGAAAGACGACTAGAGGGGGGGTGAATAGACGCTTTCTCTATTTTTCACCTCGATCAAACTCAACACTACTTTCACTCCAATAGCTATAAAAGCTATGAAGATCTGTATACAAGCACAACGGATGACCTGTGTTGAATCTAATCAATCCCGAAGCACAAGACTAAGAAACATCTCACAACCGCATGCACAAAATTCAAAGCATCCTCTCACGACCAGAAAACAACATAAGGAATCATATAGATGATACTCTGAGAATCACAGGAATTAGACCAGCAAAGCTATCCAATCCTATGCGCAGCACACAGACTTGAGATGGCTTCTCGTCTCACGAGTATGACACAAAACCAGCTGCTGCGGCCTCTGTTCTTATGCTCGGCAACGCATGCACTGCGTGTGCTTCATCAACTCAAAACGAGCAAAACCGACATCAACCACAGAGGACTGCAGCCCAAATAAAATAGTCCAAACTCAAAGCAAGGAATCGATTTTCCACAAACCGATGGGACACGCACGCACAAGAAAACTGCTGCCAATTAAAGCTACAAACAAATCTAAAACAGCACCTCATTTGCAATTAACAGCATGCTCAACCTATCGACCACTTTGGTTGATTTGCCCACACAAACAATCAGCAATCCAGTCGCCATAGGGTCCAGAGTACCAGCAAGCCCAACTTGCAAGCATCAAGATGGCAGCCAGGGCAAACACCAAAACCAACTGATAAACTGCTAGAGCTAATATCAAACCTTCCGTCGCACAGCACTTAAACCAGAACCTTAGTCATGTCATTGAGTAGTCACAGCAATCAAGGATGATGGCCAAGAAAAACAAAACCCAACAACAAACCGCTGGAAACAATATTTCTCTGCCTACACCCAAGACTACAGCCGTTGCCAAGAAACCAATTTTTTTCTTTGTTTTTCGAGCACAGCAAGGCGCCGCCACGGACTCATTTCTCTGCTGGGGACAGGCCGCCGCCCAGGCTTCGTACTTTATAGGAGTTGCAGGCGCTACAAGCTGCCACCATGCTCCTGAATTTGCGAGCGCTACAGGCGCTGCCCCAATCAAGCCACACAGAGACAGCCGAATAAAAAAAACTCAAAACAGAGAATCAAGAGTATACACCATTGTGTGTGTCTGACCATATCCAAGAAGTTTCATGCTCATGACCAACAAAGGGCAGTAAACAAAAGCGATCAACTACATGGTCTTTTTTGGTCTGCACATCATGCTACAAGCTGCCGCACGCACAGGATTATCCACACCAAAACACAAGAACTCGACAGACACAGCAATAAACAAAAGAGGTCACAGGGCAATCGATTCACCAGACACAACAGAAAGGCACAGAGAGACAATAAACTAATCCATACTCAAAGCCAATAGAACCGACACCTCTGATTTTTGTGTCTCCAAACTGGACATGAACAGCCACCGCAAAACTATTTTTCAGCAGGACAAGCCACTGCCAGAGATTCCAGTATTTGCCATCAGGGAACCGGCCGCCGCCACAACTCTGGTTTCTCCGGATGCACAACAGGGCGCCGCCACAGGGCTCTTTTTCTGCCACCCAACCCTAATGTCCCATCCACTCCTTTTATATGACTGCTACCAACCCAGGTTCTAGAAGATTAAACCTAATGGACTCCCTTAAGGCCCAACATTAACAGGACACACACGCACGCATATTAAAGCGCCGTCTTCACTTCTCTTGACCTAATCCACTTCTTGACGCACCGTCTTGCGCCGCGGGTTGGCATTAGGTCACCAAGGCGGTATTTGGTAAAATTACCAAAATACCCCTTCTTGATCTTTTCCGAAGACCGAGTCCAATCCTGTTGAAGCAATCGCCTGCTTCGCCACGTGTAGGTTGATCCAGCAGCTCTCATCGTGTCGGCAAGTCTCTCCCATCCGGTTCCCACCGGACCATCTTGGCACTTGCACCGACCCCCGCACCGCTTGATCAAACCAACCGACCAATCGCCTGTTCGGTCATCCTTGTCCATTTCGCGCCACGCTTGAGTCACTTGACCTCACCCGCATCCATGATCGTTCGACCTCGGCTCTCCAAGCTTAGTCCCGATCCTCCTCGCCGTTGATCGTCGTTGACCTGCAAGCCACCGCAAGAATAGACAAGCAAACACGAATCCAGGAACAAGTTCTTCACAACTTGACCCACGTTAGTGAAAACATGCATCATGCAACACATATGCACTATAGCCTATGAACTCAATCTATTCCAAAGCCAAATTTCTAAAATGGCTGAAGATCAGCCTTTTAACTTTGCTGAAAACGTGTGAAACTTCAAACCAAAAGCAACATTGCTAATTGTTTCATCATCCTAAGATCATGGGCATATCCCTATGATATCCACAATGTCCCCCTTGATGAACACATTAGCAATTTCTCAGAAAATGTAGTTTTGGGGTTTGAAAAGTAAAATACTTGCAGTTTTCGCGCAAAGGCACAACTTGGTCCAAATGTAAGAAAAAGCAATGGAAATGACCAAGCTGGCTCTAGAATAGCATAAGCAAGAGAGATAAGGCAAAAGAAAGCACAAAAGCTTCAATTTCCAAAGAATAGCCAAAAATCTCACTTGGGTCCATATGAAAGAACAATTGTTCTATTTGACCTTTGATCATTGAGAAGAAAAGCTCTAAAACAACATTTTTGACCAATCTTTCTCCCCCTTTGACAATGGATTCATGAAGGTGCATGGAAGAAGATATAGCATGAATGTAATGGAATAGCTGCAATTTTGTATTTTTTTCATTTTTTTTGTTTTGTTTTTAACTTGAGCAAAAGGAGCCATGAAGATTATCCATGAAGACTGTATAAGTATTACACCAAGCCATATTATGTGAAGACACTATGTTCAATCATGGCAAAACATGTACATCAAAGCTAAGGCCAAAATAGCAATAATCTGATATTAAATGAATCAACAGCATGACAAGGTGCTCAAGATCACAGTTTAACTAAAGGTATCCAAAAATGAGTCAGGCCATGTCTATAAGCAAAATGGAGCCAGAAGCTAGAAAATGAGTCAATGTTGAGCATTTGGAGATAAATTATGAATCAATTTGTTCAAGCATTTAGAATTTAGTACTTTGAGCACTTTGCTGAAAATGATTGGTTTTATCTTAGTAAAGCAAGTCCTGGACTAGGAGCCATCCACAACTGCCTCCTAAGCTTCAACCAATTGCCAATTTATTTTCTTAGGACTGTGCTAGATCTCAAGCCTCACTACGACCATCCCAGGCAACAAACGCTTAAGAGAGTGGTCTAGGTCATCCAAAACTCCCTCTGAGTTCATGCCTAGTGCAATGGCAAGCCGTCTCATGAGAAAGAATTGGTGAGATCAGTTTTTTCGCACAGAAAAAGCTCATTTTTCATTTGCTTGACTTAAGAATTATCAAAGCTCAATTTAAAACTCAGAATAAGTTCAAGACTCAATGAAGCCTATATGACATGGCATGAATCATGAAAGGATCACTACAGCAAAACTAGTCACAAGATCCAACAAGTCATGTTTTGATTCAATTTTCTCACAGAAAATAAAGCTAGCATGGCAAAAGCTAAGCTATACAAGAAAAGCCATAAAAGAATTCTAGCAAACTAGCACAAGACATGGCAGGGTATAAAGCATGGATTCAAGTCATACAAGGATAATAATCAAAGCTCCACAAGTTTATATTACAATGCAAATTATTGAATTGTAAAATGCATTATGATACAATGAATGCAAAAAGACTTAAAAGCCTAAAAAGATCAAAAGGATCCAAAGAAAATACCACTTGAAGAAGGTATCAGAAAAGATCCAGAAAAGAACCAACTCCCCCTCAAACCAACCCATAGGGATAAATTATCCCTAACTCGCTTCTCAAGGTGGCAAACCTTGTTGGGTCTAAAAGATTTGAGAGGAGATTTGCCAAAAGTGCCATAGACTCCACAAAAACTAGCGCAAGGACCTCAAATTCCACAAGATCTCTAGAGAAAGCAACTCGTAAAGCTAGGGAGCAACACACCATCACTAAAAAGACCTACAGGCAACTCAAAAACCTGCTAAGAACCAGTGACTGGGAAACAAGCTCGACCTAGGCTGTGAGAAGAGTGCATCCTAGAAAACCAAGGGATAAGAAGAGTGCCTAGAAAATACACGTGCTAGAACAGAGCCTCCTATCTATCCTGAACACAACAAACCCAACACCTGACACAAAACTGATGTTATGCAAGGTAGACTAAGGATATCATACAAAAATGAAAGGTATGGAAGCTCGAACCTAAGTCGCACTGCTTGGCAGTGAGATGTAGTCATGATGGATGAAGATCCATTCCTTAAAGCTCCAGAAGGTAGTTGCGCTCACCCATCATCCTCATCTCAAATTCCTTTATCTCCAAGAAGTGATAGCCATCATTGAATGCACATATGAAGAAGAACCAACAGTTTGAAATCATGAATCACATGTTCTTCTTCTCAACTGAAAAGACTACACCAAAGAGATAGAAAAGTCTATGCCTTGGTACTGGGTTAGTGAGACAATATCTAGAGAAACAGTACCAAGACACATGACTAGCAAGAATAGCAGCAAATGATCCAAAGCTCATGAAAGCATGTAATCAACAATTTAAGACATGAGTATGGAGAAAGACAACTCAATTTCAGTACATGCTATCCAAGATATGACAAAGCTCAACCTATCCTTAGTCCACAAGAAGGCATAGGAGCAAGCAAACACGCACATAGCATAACACACATCATATATTACAGTCAAAGGTAAAACGTGCTAGTGAAAGCTATGGCAAGGCCTATGTATCCACAATACCATGAGAGCAAAAGATATATTAAGGAACAAATCATGGAAATCAAGTAAGCATGTGAATACACAAGGCAAAGATCAACAAGAGCAAAATACAGAATATACAAAACAGCACAAGCTCATGAAGACTAAATCAAGCTTATACATCCATGAAACTAGTGAATAACAATATAATACAAGGATATATAAACAAAATACACGCAAAGGCATGATGAAGAATATCATAAGAGAACACATGCCGATAAGATACAAATGAGCACAATGATAAGCACAACACGCCAGGACTGAATAATCGTGAAGATAAAGGCATGAAGGTGTAAGATATCTCACAGTGCCCTTGGCTGTCATGGTCCTAGTAAAAACATCTCCAAATGTGATCCACTCGTTGTCGGATGCACGAGTGAGAGAGGAGAACCATCTAGAACCTCCAGTCATGAGTCGAGAACACCCAGAGTCAATCAAGCCATATGTCCTCCTTCCTCGCATGACAGACCTACAGGGCATAGCAGAAACATCGTGCCTCGATCAAGTTAGTGATAAGAGATTTTGGAATCAAGATCGAGTCACACGATGCTTGGGCAAAACAGTAGAAGCAGCAGTAAAATGGTTAGGAGCAAAATCATAAGAATGCACACGAGAATCACCTAGATCTCTCCGAATCGACCTACCAAAAGGTCGGTACTCCCCCTGTCTAGATGCTACCCGTGGTCTCTCCTCACGAAATCCTAAACCAAAACGCTGTCTAGAGCCACCAAAAGAGTCAAAGAAGTCCTCTACGAACCTAGGCCTATGTCTAGCAGGAAAAACAGGCTACCTGGCTCTAGAGACTACAGTAGGTGGAGAAACTCCTCTAATGGTTCTCAAGGTACTCATCCTCTCCTTCCTCTCAATCTTGGCTCTACGGAAGCAGAACTCAACAATATGGCCATTCTTTTTGCAGAAGGTGCAATGGTACTTGACCTTTTGAGGGGTCTGACCTGATGAAGTAGAAGCACCTATCTTGCTAGAAGTGGTTTGGGCAAAACCAGCAGATTTGAAGACTATCTTGGATGGCTTAGAGGGTTCTACCTCAAACAGGCCACTCTCAACAGCTCTAACAACCTTAGGTGGATGATTCTTGGAATACTCTAGAGAATTAAATCCTAGGCCACTGTTATTCACACTCACCTTAGATTTGTCTAGAATCATGTTGAGGTTCTTCTTCCTACCAATAAATCTCTAAAGAGTCTCTTTAAGGTAGTCATTTTGTTTGGCTAGTTCATAACAAGAAACACACTTATTTGACATGCTAGCCCTATCAGACTTTTCCTTATAGTGAGCTACCTTGTCTTTCAAAGCCTCACAAGACACACAATAGTTATCTCTAATCCTATCCAACTGCTCTTTGAACTTAACTATAAATGCTTCTTGTATCTTATCTGCATTATGCCCAAGTTCAATACAAAGAGTACAAGAATTAGAATTAACAACTTTCTTGGAAGCAATTATGGACATGGATTGTTCAATTTTAGCCTTTTCTTCTAGTGTCTTGTTTGAAGCATCATTCTCAAGTGTGAGTTTAACACAGTTTTCACATGAAGCAGTTTTAGAGTAAAGAATCATTTCAGACATCTCCTTCATTTTAATCTTATTTTTCTCACAATGAGAGCAGGTGTGACTAGCATCAAATTTCATCAATTCTTTTGTAGCACTATCTAATTTTAGTTCAAGCAAAGCACAATTTGAACAAGGCAAAGGGATAGCATCTACAGTAGTCACATCTAAAGAAATGGCATTCATGTAAGCAGGACTAGACTTGAGGGATTCTAGTTCATCAAGAGCATCTTTCAATTGATTCACAACAGAGGAATGAGCAGATTTCAGATTAGACAGTTCATTCTTTAAGCAGGAGCAAACATCACAAATGTCAACAGGATCAATGGATTTGAGCTTAACAACTTCTAGGTTCAAATTATCAATCATGTTGTCCTGTCTCTTAATCAATTTAGCTTGCTTCTTCGAATTGTGTTCAGCAATGACCAAAGCACGCTTCATATCAGCAAGTGAGGGACATGCCTCATCTGGATCACTGAAAAGGTCGTCGTCGTTGGAGGAGTCGACGTCGTGACTGTCCTTCGCCATAAAGCACATACCGGTGAAGTCCTGGGCCTTCTTCTTTCCATGAGAGTCGTCGTCATCGTCCTCCGTCTCCGAGTCCACATAGCTCATGTCAACACTCTCTAGAGCGGCAAGGACTCGGCTGACGAACTTGCGATAGTTGGTCTTCTTGGGTTTCACATCCCTAGCTTGAGGACGCCTCCGAGTGTCCTTCTCATCCTTGCCCTTCAGCTTGGGGCACTTGGAGCGAATGTGGTTTGGCTCACCACACTCAAAGCAAGTGATAGGGCCACCTCTCCTCCTGTTCCTCACCTTGTTGTAAACTCTCGAGAATTTGGTGGATAGGATGGCTAAATCATCATCAGGTAGCTTCTCTAGCTGCTCATCGCTCAAAGAGTGTAAAGCAGACAAAGAAAAGCCAGATGAGCCAAAATCAAAGGAATCAGACGAGCTACCCTTAGATGGGTCGACCACCAAAGCCATCGACTCTGTCTTGGGGAGACGTGAGATAAAGTCAATCTCATGCGTCTTCAACCTCGAGTAGAGCTTATCCATGGTAAGCTCACTCATGACAGTGTTGTCATTGATTGATGTGATCTTCATCCCCAAGACCTTCACATCAAGAGCACCCAAAAGCTGGCGTGCATTCTCAGACTCAGTGAAAACAAGATCAACAGCGCGAAGATCATGAAGAATCTTAGAGAACCTCCCCCACAGCTCATCTAAAGACTCACCAGGTCTTTGCTCGATCTTTGAGTATTCTTTCTTGAGCTGGTTCTGTCTCACTTCCTTGATCGCAGTCGAACCCTCGTGGTAGTCACAAAGGGTCTTCCAGATCTCGTGAGCAGACCTCAAATGAGCCACGCGCTCAAACTCAGATCGACTAAGACCTTATATCAGAAAGTTCCTAGCCTTGCTATTCACCTCAATATCTGGAGTGATCACATCGTCATTGGCTGGCACGACATATGGATTTTTGACCTTAAGCCAAATAGTGTGCCCTTGAGCCTCGATGTAGGCATGCATGCGTGCCTTCCAGTAAGCAAAATCAACTCCATCGAAAACAGGTGGTTTGGTCGAATACTTGTCAGTCGCCATGGCTCCAAAGACCGGTTAAGATCTATGAGAAGAGCTAACCGGGCTCTGATACCAATTGTAGGATCGGAAAAGCGACTAGAGGGGGGGTGAATAGACGCTTTCTCTATTTTTCACCTCGATCAAACTCAACACTACTTTCACTCCAATAGCTATAAAAGCTATGAAGATCTGTATACATACACAGTGGATGACCTGTGTTGAATCTGATCAATCCCGAAGCACAAGACTAAGAAACATCTCACAACCGCATGCACAAAATTCAAAGCATCCTCTCACGACCAGAAAACAACATAAGGAATCATATAGATGATACTCTGAGAATCACAGGAATTAGACCAGCAAAGCTATCCAATCCTATGCGCAACACACAGACTTGAGATGGCTTCTCATCTCACGAGTATGACACAAAACCAGCTGCTGCGGCCTCTGTTCTTGTGCTCGGCAACGCATGCACTACGTGTGCTTCATCAACTCAAAACGAGCAGAGCCGACATCAACCACAGAGGACTGCAGCCCAAATAAAATAGTCCAAACTCAAAGCAAGGAATCGATTTTCCACAAATCGATGGGACACGCACGCACAAGAAAACTGCTGCCAATTAAAGCTACAAACAAATCTAAAACAACACCTCATTTGCAATTAACAGCATGCTCAACCTATCGACCACTTTGGTTGATTTGCCCACACAAACAATCAGCAATCCAGTCGCCATAGGGTCCAGAGCACCAGCAAGCCCAACTTGCACGCATCAAGATGGCAGCCAGGGCAAACACCAAAACCAACCGACAAACTGCTAGAGCTAATATCAAAACTTCCGTCACACAGCACTTAAACTAGAACCTTAGTCATGTCATTGAGTAGTCACAGCAATCAAGGATGATGGCCAAGAAAAACAAAACCCAACAACAAACCGCTGGAAACAATATTTCTCTGCCTACACCCAAGACTACAGCCGCTGCCAAGAAACCGATTTTTTTCTTTGTTTTTTGAGCACAACAAGGCGCCGCCACGGACTCATTTCTCTGCTGGGGACAGGCCGCCGCCCAGGCTTCGTACTTTACGAGAGTTGCAGGCGCTACAAGCTACCGCCATGCTCCTAAATTTATGAAGCGCCACAGCGCCGCCCAATCAAGCCACACGTAAAGCAAAATTAATAAAATAAAAAACTCAAAACAGAGAATCAACAGTATACACCATTATGTGTGTCTGACCATATCCAAGAAGTTTCATGCTCATGACCAACAAAGAGCAGTAAACAAAAGCGATCAACTACATGGTCTTTTTTGGTCTGCACATCATGCTACAAGCTGCCGCACGCACAGGATTATCCACACCAAAACACAAGAACTCGACAGACACAGCAATAAACAAAAGAGGTCACAGGGCAATCGATTCACCAGACACAACAAAAAGGCACAGAGAGACAATAAACTAATCCATACTCAAAGCCAATAGAACCGACACCTCTGATTTTTGTGTCTCCAAACCGACATGAACGGCCAAGAAAACTATTTTTCAAACAGACAAGCTACGCCAGAGATTCCAGATTTGCCATCGTGGGCGCCGCCGCCACAACTCTGGTTTCTCCGGATGCACAACAGGGTGCCGCCACAGGGCTATTTTTCTGCCACCCAACCCTAATGTCCCATCCACTCCTTTTATATGACTGCTACCAACCCAGGTTCTAGAAGATTAAACCTAATGGGCTCCCTTAAGGTCCAACATTAACAGGACACACACGCACGCATATTAAAGCGTCGTCTTCACTTCTCTTGACCTAATCCACTTCTTGACGCACCGTCTTGCGCCGCGGGTTGGCATTAGGTCACCAAGGCGGTATTTGGTAAAATTACCAAAATACCCCTTCTCGATCTTTTCTGAAGACCGAGTCCAATCCTGTTGAAGCAATCGCCTGCTTTGCCACGTGTAGATTGATCCAGCGGCTCTCATCGTGTCGGCAAGTCTCTCCCATCCGGTTCCCATCGGACCACCTTGGCACTTGCACCGACCCCCGCACCGCTTGATCAAACCAACAGACCGAATCGCCTGCTCGGTCATCCTTGTCCATTCTGCGCCAAACTTGAGTCACTTGACCTCACCTGGCATCCATGATCGTTCTGGATCTCAGCTCTCCAAGCTTAGTCGTGATCCTCCTCGCCGTTGACCGTCGTTGACCTGCATGCCACCTGCACAGCAATAGACAAGCAAACACGAATCCGGGAACAAGTTCTTCACAACTTGACCCACGTTAGTGAAAACATGCATCATGCAACACATATGCACTATAGCCTATGAACTCAATCTATCCCAAAGCCAAATTTCCAAAATGGCTGAAGATCAGCCTTTTAACTTTGCCGAAAACGCGTGAAACTTCAAACCAAAAGCAACATTGCCAATTGTTTCATCATCCTAAGATCATGGGCATATCCCCATGATATCCACAGGGATTTTAAAAACATTTTCTTACGATTCGTCGATGTTCGAATTTTTGAGTTGTTAGTTGAAATCTTAACCCAAAAAACTGAAAATCGAATTCAAACCTGAGTTTAAAAAGAAAAAAAATATTATTTCCCTTTTCTTTCCCTCTTTCCCTTTTTTCCCTCCTGGCCCACTGGCCAGCGTCGCCCTGCCTTCCCCTTTCTTTTCTTCTTCGTTTTCTCTGCCCCGGCCCACACGCTAGTGACTCCCCCCTTCCTTTCTATTCCTCACTCGACAGCACACGCACTAGCGCCATGCCGCAAGTAGCGTTGCCACCACTGGTGCTGCGCCACTGTCGTTGTCCCGTCACCACCACTGGAGCCATGCCGCCCCATCGCCTCGCCACCCAATCGCCCTGTGCGACCATGACCCGACGCCCCTCTCATCATCCACAACATTGCGAAGGGAGACGTCACCCTCGCCACTGCCGCTCACTTGTTCCCGCCTTCGCATCGCTACTGGCGCCACACTTCCGTCACACTTCCGTCACCTCCTGCAACTCTGCAAACCCCTCCTTACTTCCTCTGCTTTCCCTCTCACCCGACGCCCCCTGTAGCCATGTTGCCACCATCCCGCGCCCATGTCTCCTTCGCGCCACTAGAGTCGTGTCACACTGTCTGCACTAGTGCCATGCCGCCCAGCCACCGGCTCCCTCCCTCTCCCACCTATATAAGGATGGCCCTACACTCGCCTCACCCCTCCTGCCACTCTTCTTCCCCGTCCTCTTCTTCACCAAGCGCAGGCACGAAAGAAGCGCAAGCGCCATTTCGGTCGTCGCGCCAACGTCGCGCCACCGCCTCTCCGGTGAGCTCCCCGCCTTGCCACCTGCGTCACCGTGTGTTTTGGAACTCTACGATGTCCCCTCATTTGATTTCCTCATCCATCCACAGGAACATCGTGCGTCGCCTTCTTCACCGATTCTGGCCAAGACCGCCATTTCCACCATCGCTCCTCGCCCTGTGAGCTCCTCTTCGATTGCTTCCACCTCTTGCACCTACTCACCCTCCTAGAACTCCCTCGATGATTAATGTCGTTGCTCATCTTCTAGGTCGCTGTCGCCGCGTGAAGCTCCTTGTGCCGCCTCGTGACCACGTCACCGGCCCTCCTCCGAACACCTCCGTCGACTCCTCCCATTCCAGTAGGTTTCCCATCCCCTGTAGATGCTTGTGCGCGTAAGAGTTGCCTGAGAGCATCACTGGAAGGTAGGAATCATTGTAGCCCCAAAAGCCGTCGCCGTTCAACGTTGTCGTGCCACCGCTATGAGCCACCTTGGCCCTCACCGCCAGCATCATTAGGGTCTCTTGAGACGTGGGGTCCCATTTTGGTCCCCACTGGCCGCCCCCGTAGCTCTGCTCACCGACGGCAAGCATGGCTGAGAGCGCTCTCGAGCATCTTTGTTCCGGTATAGATATGGCAAACACTGTAGCGCTATCGGTTTGAGTGTTAATGGCATCATTAGGACAAGACGGTCATTAGGGCAGGGCTAACTAAGGCTCCATTAGAATGACAGGTGGGCCCCCTATATCTCTTTGTGGCTCTCTCTCTTGTGTATGTATGTGTGTATGACAGTGGGCCCATTGGATTAGGTTAGTAGTGAGTTAATCAATATTGTAAATTAGTATATATATATATATGTTTTAATTAGTGATTAATTTAAGTAATTAGCCTAAGGATATTACAAGTTTAATTAGTTTGTAGACATTCAACTAACAGATTGTGCTTTCGGATAATGACAATAAGTCAAGTAACTAAAAGGATAATTAAGTGGTTGATTAGAATGGGATGGTGTAATCAGATAAGTAAGTGTTCAATCAGCCATTATCTTTCTAATAAAGTTAGTTAAAAACTAATTCAAGAGTTATTCCAAGCAATTAGCCATTAACCGATTATCAATAGAATGTAATCAGAATTTAGTTTAAAGGAAAGGAACCTAAATCAAGGGTGAGGCTAAAACTCTCAGTAATGACTAAGTTCCATTTATTTTGAAATTTGAACAAGGTAAGAGGTTAGTTAAAAATAATTATTACCAGAGCAATACTAGTTACTTCAAGGCATTATCAAAATAATCTTATACTTAAAAAGTGCCTACATGACAGTAGGATGCTAAAACCATTAAGCCATTGTTTTGGATTTTTGGTTGAGACTAACCCAATATAGTGTTACTGACTTATGGTAATATGAATAGGTCATCGTATTACTTAGGTCAAGTAATGTGTAAGTGATGACTATTAGTAATATTAACACTAAGGGGTGATAGCAATAAAGTGTCAGCAACAAGTGTGACCCACAATTAAGGGTAGTCTAGGTTTTGCAATCGTGTCAAAGACACTAAGGACCTAGGCAGTAACTAGTAATCATAATGACATAAGCTCACATATACTTATGACCTAGAATAAGCAAGGGAATAAAAGTACATGTATATGCATATATGTCAATTGACATATGGACCATGCTAGTAGTTGATTAAGCAATTAAGTATGCTCTCGACGTTTAGGGCAAAGTAAAGTGTAGCAGTGATAAAACTTAATGAATGTTAGCGGTACCTGTGACTTAGCTTTATACTAGTAGTAGTAATCAAGGTGATAGAGTTGATCCCTAAACAAGGGTTAGTGGGTAAGAAACAATAGGTCTTGTGGTATAGTTACCTACCTAACGAGAAGGAGTCATTAGCAAGTGTTGTAGCTAAGGATCAACCTAGTATGGTAGGTTTACTTTAGTGTATGCCAAGCCACAGAAATAGTAAGACTAAGTATAGATCACTGCCAAAATGAAACTCAAACCAACCCGTAGACTCCCCTGATCAAGTTATAAGGCTAATGCCTAGCCAATGCTTGGAAGTTCCAGCTAAGGCTTATAGAACTTCCTTAATAAATATGAATAATAAGAAAACAATTAAGTGAACTAGGTCCCATGTGTCAGTGAGACTTATGTCTACCTAGAGCGAATCCTCACACATACACGTAGGTCTCACCTGACTATCATGGAACTTCCTCGGTAAATAGGAAGTAATAACTAAAGGAATCATTAGAGCAACTAGGCACCGTGTATGGATAGTGGTGATATGTCCCTAGGTGGGCGATAGTAGTTCAACCACTAATCAACATCGTCTAAGCTCTAGCCATCACCCTCGCTATCCGTTCCCGATAAAAGGATAGTCCGTCATCCGAAGGTGGATCAAAAGAGTCCTACCTAACAAGGTGATCACTCCCATCTAGGTAACTGGTGAGAAATATTCCTACGAAAATTCCCTCCCTCCCATTGGAATCCTAACTCCTTGGACCAACGGACTTCTCGAGAGCTCAATCCCTCTCGCCCTCACCCTGGATCAAACGGTTACCTAACCTCAAGCCTGACTATCAATCCAAAACCCACCATTGAACAAAATGAATAAATTTTGGGGGTTTATCTACTTTGGTCTAAAGTATTTGCTTCATCCCAAATATTTTTGGATGTACTTCATTCTGTCTGAAGTATTTCCTTCATCAACTTCCTTTGGATATACTTCGTCTAAAGTATTTCCTTCATCAACTTCCTTGGATATACTTCGTCTGAAGTATTTCCTTCATCAACTCCAGATGAGTATGTTTGGTTTCATGTAGAGTACTCTCTTCTCTCAAAACCCCATTAGATATGTTTAGTTTCGTTTAAAGCATATCCTGCTTCAAACACTCTTGCTTTTAATGACTTTCATTTGAAGTGTTTTTGTTTGTTTGAATGTCTTTGGATTTATTGGATTTCATTTGAATGCTTTCAGATATTCTCGAGTTCAATCGTACTTTGCGTAGTTAGACTCTGAAGCCATGACAGGAACAACAGTCCCAACGAGAACGAGGTCGAGATTAAGATTATCAGAACATTGAGCAAGAACATGACCGAGGTTATTAAAACCTTAGGCAAGGTAACTATCAGAATATTGAGCAAAGGCGAGTCAACACTTTTGAAATTCAATTATATTGTTTTAAATTATAAAATTGTATTGCTATGATTTATACAACTATGTTGGTCTAGCTCATAGTTAATACCTTAATGATACTTGAATATAACCTTCCCATCCTTGAAATTGAAAACTATCCTTTGTCACCCTAGAACTAATGGTATACATACTAGTTATTAAGTCTGTATCTAAGTGTCATGCTTAGCCTTGCTTAGATACATTGACATGTGGGCAATGATTTGCCCCAATATTATTCAAAACATGAAAATCGGATTTGGGCAGTTGAGGTTGGAACTTGGCTGGTATGTGGAACTAGAAAAGTATTTTAAAACAAAACAGAAAACCAAAAACTGATTTCGATTTCGATTTGGGCGGCTGGAAAGCATGGCAGATGCTGGTAAGAGCACAATAGAGTGGGTATGGGGAAGTACTGCCAAAGTCAATAAAGGACCAAGTTCTTGTATGGCCTCTCGTGTAAAAACAGTGCAACCACAAGTTTATAATGGGTAAGACCTGACTAACTAATTTGTTCGCCTTATTGCAACCTCGCCATTGATGGGTGTGTAGGTGGATATGGATAGGAGCCACTGGACTACGTGGCGCAAATGGAGACCTCCCGGGGGCACGGCCCAAAGAGGTGATGCCTAGCGGTGTGGGGTTACAATGGGGTGGGATATTGTAAATGCATTGTGCTAATCAATTTAGTCACACACCTATGGAAGTGTGTTAGGGACATTATAAGTTGATTGCCTCTTGTGGGTAAAGTGTGCGAACTCTACAGAGTAAAAAAACTATCTGGATAGCCGTGCCCACGGTCATGGGCAGTGCTGAGAACTTACTTGAATTAGCTTTCATTTTTATAAAACAATTTGTGGGTGGAATAAAAAGATGGGTTGGAACCCATAGATTTGAGATGGCCTCGTTGAGAACCAGTGAGATATACGAGATATGACCCGAGAAAGAATATGAGCATTGGGTGAATGGAGTCACTCAATGGTATAGGAGGTTGGAACTTCCACTAGTACTTTACAACAAAACTCAAATTTTATCAAAACTTCTGTTAGTTAAAATGCTAGGTCTTGGGAATTTCTTATTAACTATTCTAATTCAAACTTAGTTTTATGCAAATAAAAGAACAATGAACCTCCCTTTTATTAGCCTTGCGTATATAATAATTGCATTATGTGTGTTGACTCGCGAGTACGGTTGTGTACTCATATTCGCTCAATCTATTATTATTCAATAAGCATAAAATAAGAAGGCTACATGGACAATTATGTGCATTGGTCAAGACTAGAAACCAAGAAGGCCAAGAACTAGGTCGTAAGCCCCAGTCAATTGCCTATGGGTATATCGTGAGGGTTCCACATGTTGTATTTCAATTCCACTTCCATTGCTGATTCTTTGAAAGGTATTTGGCCTAGTCGGCCATTCTGAAAGACAAACGCCATAAGGTGTATTTATGCTTTGTTTATTATTATGCAATAGCTTTATATTTTCGTGATATGTGTTTGATATCCAATGATGTAACTGTGAGTACTAGCTACTGATCCAAGGACTAATGCTGTGAACACAGAAGGGGTCTGACAGACTTGGTATCAGAGCCATATCGACTGTAGGTCATGACCTTAGTTAGCATGGCCGTTAGTTTCATTAGTGGAAAATTTTCAAGACCTATTTTCGCCTACAAAAGCTTCATGAAAAATATAAGTAATATTGCTCATTCTCATCCCTCCTAAAGATTACACTCTCTTACCTATGCTGCATCTTCTTTTGGTTTTGAAAGGGGATTAGTTTCTTCTTCTCTTACCCAAGCTTCAAAAGTTTAAGTTCAGGAAGTAATGGTTTGTTAGGATAGGATAATCTCATTTTGAGTAACCCTTATGCGCACAATTGTGCATTCTCATGTTTGTTCCTACGAATAGACGATTGTACTGTTGTGAGGTTTCAGTTGGATCTTATGCACTGCCTGTTTGCCCACGGGTGCCGCACTTCGCAGTCACGGGAAAAGCTTGTTTTAAAATTTTGTATAATTGTTTAAGCCTCCCCGGCTTTTCATATGTTAAAATTCTAAGTTTTGAAGGGAAAATGGGCTTAGTGACGTTATCCCTGCAATCTTCTCCCTATCTCATGCTAACCCCTTTCGTTTTTTGCTGAAAACGCCAACATGCGTCAAGACCAACATAACAAGCATTCAAGATCAAGATGAAGCTCCGTCGAAAGTTGCCAACCTTGACCCAAACCATCCAGACAAGACCCGTAAGCATCACCGCACTATAGCAAGATCATTAGGGGTAATGATGAGATTAATTAGCATTTAAGTATGTGGTTAGCAAATAATATAATTACTAGTAATGTTAGTATGAGATGTGGGCCTGAGGTGATTAGAAAATCTAATTAGAGCCAAATTTAAATTACGAGTCTATGACTTGCAGCCACACCCTTTAAATCGCACTATGTAGACCCGTTCATAGATGTGAGACCCCGGGGTATTTAGCTTGTAAGGCTTAGTCTTCCAATTGACCCTAGCATCACAAATAAAATATCCCGTGCCTTGAGAAAATGTGTACCTCCCAAGAGTTCGGTACACACACCCTTTTACAAAATCATGCATCAATTCCATACAAGTACAGAACCAAAGCACGAACTTAACCAAATAAAAGACATACATAATAGAGTTCTTACAAAAGGGGCCGACCGGCCAAATCACAAGCTAAAGAGCTAAATAAACAGTGGAAGCAAAAGCCATAAGATGGCGATAAACAAAAGCCATACGGTTTGCCTTTAAGCCCACAAGGCAACCGATCGGGCCGCCAGCTAGTCGTCAAAGTCGAAGTCCGTCTCACGATAGTCGATCCCTTGGGGATCAACCTCCTCTGCAACAATTAATTAAGCAAAGCAAATGAGTACAAAAATGTACTCATAAGACTTACGTGTAGTGTAACAGCCTATACATAGCTACATGCAAGCTTGAACAAATGGAGAAGGCTCTAGGCTCATTTTCAGCATAAAGCAAGTTTTCATTTGCAATAATGTAATACATTTAAAGCAATTTTTTACAATCTGTTTTTAATGTTCAAATAACAGCGAGTAACAATAGGTAAATGACAACAACCTGGAAGTGACTAACCCAATAGCCACCACAACAATAGCATGAATTACCCATTCATACCACCCACAACAAGTTTTAATTAAAAGGTTATAGTCTAGTTCTTGCACGACCTTACCAAGCATGTCCATAACCTAGGACAAGGCTATTCGAATAGTTTGAACCCTACAGGGGTGTACCAATGTACCCACACGTCAGACCGCCTTTTTGCCACATGATGAAGCACACTACCTTAGATATGCCAGCACGGCTAAGTCCTACAAGACATTTCCAATGGAAAGTGCTAATTAAGAGCCGTACGTATGGGGGTTAACCCTTAGTGAAATATCTACCCGTCTCTCACCAAGGACCCATACGAAGAGTAGGATACACCAGCCCAGCTCAAGCCGTTGCGGATGCTCCCCTCCTATCCCATGTTGCAAATATATATACAACAACCACCACGCGACTCATTAATTAACACCCCCCAAAGTACTTAGTCAAGAGAGGTCCCATATCCCCCTCGTGTGGTTAGCATGCAAATAATTGCTTAGCTTAGTGACACAAGTAACTCGGTCCTTATGGACTTAGGCACCATTCCAATCACACCCAATAGATCACGCCATCATCCATTGTGCCCATGTCAGTAACAATTGTTTTTAGTTTTTGACTTTACAATTTAACAAAGCACAAAGTGCTGGACACAATGGAATAACAATAAGATTTGTGTGATCAAGATCATCGACTAAGTCGATGACCGCCCAATTATACCGGTGGCTAAGCATTTCTAAGCATGACACCGTAAAGACAATAAAAGAGCATACTTCAATCACCGGGCTCTAATTCACCGGTGAGATTAATAACTTATGGTTAGTGGCAGGGGATAACAATTTAAGGGCAACCATGCAATAGTAATAGCGACCTCTAATCGGGAAAATTAACTTTGACACAAAAGCATGCATACATACAATTTGTAAACAAAGTATTAGACTTTAAAAGTAATGCGATTGATATGATCAAACTACTTGCCTTGCTGGAGATGCTCAATATGCTACAGAGGATCACTCTCGTAATCAACAACTCGTCGGCACCTAACGAAAGAACGAAAAAGAACCGATAAGAACGAAGAACACCGAAAAGACTCAAAAACCAACTTCAGCGAAAACCCACAAAATTTTTACAGCAGGTAGAGCATGATTTTTAAGGAATTTAGCAATAAGAACCAATTGATTTTGATACTCAATGCTAAAGTTATGGCCAAAACTATTTCGGTCGGCTGGAAAAATACTGAAAAATTCATCTCGGTTACTGTTCATCTGAAATTAATTCTTTGGCACAATTTTCCAGAGAGGTGTTGCACCTAAATTTTTTATGGTAACCAGAGCACCATATGAGATGAACAACACAATTGGATTCACCTCATTTGTAGCTAGGATGCATTTTCTATGATTTTTCAAAGACATGAAAAAGAGCACAAGTTAAATGCAACCACAAAAATAGTAGCATGCCTAAAACCTATTCTACAGTTAAGCACACTAACAGAGGAAACCAACAAACTTGGTTTCACTCAAAAAGGAGCTACAGAGAAAAACTTATGCAATTTTCAAGTTAAAAGAATTTTTAATGCAACCAATAAAGCTAAACAGGAATTAAAGCTACTAAAACAATTTTCTGGAGCAAAACTAAGCTTACAACTATTTTTAGATTAAAGCTTAGTTAAAACTAGAACTAACAAACTTTGAATCAACCGAAAAGGAGCTAAAACAAATTAGTTAAGCAATTTTGAAGTTTAACACAATTTTTAGTTTGCAAATAAAGCTTACCGGGTTTTTAAACCAACTTACTCAAAGCGGAAAAACATGGACCGTTGAGATTGAATCCAACGGCCCACACGACGGAGCACAGCGAGCGCACGGAGCCCCAACAGAGCCAACCGTTGGATTTAGATCCAACGGTCCACATCGAAGAAAAGTTCGAAAGGTCCGAACGTTCCAACGAACGTGGGCCGTTGATCTAGAGATGGATGGCTCAGATCAAGGTGACGTTCGGACGGTCCAAACGTTCCAACGAATCTGAGCCGCAGATCAAGAAATGGACGGCCAACGCTACGGGGAGGTCCGGGGGTCCGAAGGTCCCGCAGATCTCAACGGTAGATCTTAAAATGGACGGCTAAGGTTCGGTGGTCCGAACGTTCACAGCGATCTAGATCGTTGGATCTAGATCAGACGGTGAAGGTTCAGTGGTCTGAACGTCCCACACGATCTAAGCCGTAGATCAAGAAATGAACGGTTGAGGTTCGGTGGTCTGAACGTTCCAACGAATCTAGGCCGTTGATCTCGAAATCGACGGTCCACGATGAACAAAGTGTTGTGCACGCGCCCGAGAGGGTTTATGATGGGAACGGGGTCCCGATCCTCCGACAGGTTCTGGATATGTTCGATTTAGTGGAGGCGCGACACAAATCGATTCGACTTCCAACAACACGCTCAACCCCGCAATCGCAGCACCCGTCTCCTCTCAGTTATCAACCGCGGCGCAATTTTGCTGACCTCGTAAGAAGGCTAATCTCGCCGCGAATCAAGAACACAAGCAAGAACAAGGAAGAACACAACGGAATTGCAGATGTATTGTTTTAGCACTCGAAAGTTGGGGTCTCACAAACCGATGAACGGCTAAACTGTTTCAAGACAGAATTAATCTAAGCAAAACCCAACCCTAATGGTGGGGTGGTGGCTGGATATAAAGGACCGAGGGCGGCAAAACCCTCGGACGCCGCCTCTAATGGGCTCCAACACGATACAAAGTTTAACGGCCCAAAAGACGGTGGCGCAAAGCACCCTAACAGATTCTGAATGCCCACTTGTTTTAACGATTCCCGTTGAATCAGAAGGAATTTTTGACATGGGACTAGAGCCATTGGAAAGGTCATCTTCTCAGCTTTCCATACATATGTGGAACGTCCAAACGGAGCCCGGATGCGATCTGGGCGTCCGCTTTAGTGCGACTCGGTCTCGACTCCGAATTGATTCGAAGTCGGCTTGAGTTGGGCCTCCAACATGATTCGACCGCCTCGCTGGACTTGTGCACCTCGTAGCCCTTCTCCAAGTACTTCCAGGTCCTCTCCATGGTTCCTAATCATAATTAAATCATTAGGTAGCAATCGATTCTCAAATGAACAAAAAGAAGTACTTAGGAACGAGCTCACCAGAATTCAATTGTCAGCGAGCTCTAGTGATTGGTCCTTGAATGTCAAGTGGAGGATTGTTGTGTGTATCCGAAGAAGTGATGTCCTCATCAGTTTAAGTGGCACTGGGCCCCACTGTCAGTGACACGTGGCCCCACACCTGTGTTTAAAGTGCCCGGGGGTGCTTTAAAACTCGCGGGCCCGCATGTCAGTGACGTGAAGCACGGATTAGGACAGCCATTAAGTGCTAAGAAAATAATTAACAGTGATTAATCATGATTAGCACCCTTAATGACAAGATCTTTGTCTTAATATGACAACGCACAGTGCGTTCCCGTCCGACAAAAATACCGAGGGCCTCCAAGGCTCACCACCGGCGACTCCGGCCACGGCGACGCGAACCAAGGACAGCAACAGGTGTGCAATAGCAATGCGTACCCACTGGTACCACTCACGATGGCGGCGACGGCCCAGAACGGCGGCGAACCGGCGACGAGCGGCGGTGCAAGCATGGCCAAACAACGAAAAGCAAGAGGAGCTCCGCAGCGGTTCAGAGAAGCGGTGCCATAGCATCTAAGGACCACCAAGAGGGTTACCTTAGCACTAGGAGGCACAGAGAAGGTCGGAGCTGCTCCGGCGACGAAGAGACTTGCTGGCGACAAAGAAGATGAAGTCGAGATGGTGGCCTGAGCAAAAGAGAAAGACCGGGTCACTGGCCACTAGCATTTACATTGGCGTTGGCATCCTCTAACTGAGTACGACTCGAAGTATTGCGAGTGTCAACCATCTGCGATGATTCTCCATAGGTTTAATAGGTAAGATAGAAAAGCAATGTAGAAGAGAGGGAATAGCACCAAAGACGAGATAGAACAAGATAGAAACAACCTAATTAGGGGAAACAGATTATACCCAAAAGACAATGAAGACATAGCTGAAACGCTATGAAAGCACAAATAACTCTTCAAATTAAAGCCTTAGTGTGACTGCAACATAATGCTTGACAGCAAAACTGCAGCTCCCACTTACACACAACCCAAATAAAGACCTATTGCAACAACGATCTAACAAACGCTACTAAAACTCTAATAGGACGGCTCCCACTCTGGGCTAGAGAACGAATACTCTTCGACTTCTGGCTCTGAGTCGCTATAGAACACCCACGAGTTGCGAACTGCTAGTGAAGACTCTAGATGAACAGCTGGAACGAAGTAGTGACGAAGATACTCTTGATGATTGCCTGTGGCTCGACGCCTTTCTTCTGGATTGGGTGGAGTCGGTGATGGCAAATGGACTGGTGTGGGGACTGATAATTCTCCCAACTCTTCTTTTGGTGTAGGAACAGCTGGCACTGATGCTACTTGCATCACATACGTCTGAACCAACTTGGACAACTTGATACGGTGCAATCTGCAAATCCTTCGAATAGCTTTGCGGGCAACCTTGACTGCTGACATGTCCGCAAGCTCGTCGTGGCACTTCATGCTGTGGTGACGGCTGTGGCCTCCAATCCTCACGATGAAATACACTCTTGTCTCGAATCCAATCGTGTGCCCCTTCGCTTTCTTTTCCTTGGTGAAGTAAATTGCACTCCTGCTTGTTCCCAAACTCTGCAACAAGCACTAAAGAACTCCAGGCCAATCTCCTCGTTGATCACGATACACTTGCACCATCTAAAGAAATTAACAGGCAAGATAGTCAAATTAGGATTACAAATCAAAGTTCAGACAAGACAAGAGACCAGATTCTAGAACAAGGTGAGAAAGAATGGAGTATGATAAGAATAGCATAGATTGAGATAAGAAAGAATAGAGCAGACGAGAAAAGAACAACCACATAAATCAAGTTAAGTTGATGTAATGTCCCAAAATTTGGCTTTCAAAAAAAAATCTTTTGATTAGTTTAGGTCCCTGGAAAATTTCACCAATTTTATTGAAATTAATAAAGTTTAATTGGGACTTTCATTAATCAAAAACAATTTAATATGATTAATCTCAACATCAACTATTATCAAAACTATTTTATTTGGATTCTTTGCGCTTGGATATATTTTCTAGATTTTTCTATAATTTTTCCGAGTGCAATTGCTATTTTCTATTTGCCTTTTGGATTTTCAGTTATTTTCTAAAAAGGAAAACCTATTTAAATCTCAGTTAATCTTGGTGGGCCGAAACCCACATCCTATCCATTTACTTTGGCCCGCTTTCCTCTTTCTCGGCCCGTTACCATTTCCCTTTTTCCTTTTCGGTGGCCCACTCCCATTTTCGTGTTTTCAAATTTCAACCAAAGAAGAAGCGTCCCTTTCCTTTTTTTTTGCTTTACCGATCAGGCCACCGCCACCGCACAAGAGGGCCAATCTCTCGAGCCGTCCGGCGAATGAGCAGCGGCCGAGCTCCTTCCATCCCGGACTGCCTTGACCACTTAGCAAATCGCCACAACCCTAACGGGCCACGCCTCCTCTACCCGGCCCGTTCGCCCGCGTCGCAGCTGTTGCTGTTGCCGCCACCCTTGGCGTCCGTGGTTGCTCAAGCGCGCCTCGAGGTCAGATAAAGGCGCCGCCCCTCCTGCGTGTCCGTGTCACTTTGTGCCGCCGCCGCCACCCGGTGCACATGCCGCCTCCAGAACCCTAGATCGCCGCCGCCAAGAAGTCGCCTCGTGCCGCCGTCGGGTGCCTTCTTCTCTGAGCTCGGCGCTGCACCTTGCCACCGCCATCCCGTGCCTCTCTGCCTTCGCTAGTGCCGCCCTCGAGATCCTCGCGCCGCCCACATCCAGGATCCATGCCTGCCGTCGCTGATCCACCGCCAGAGCATCGTACCTCTTCGACCCGTGCGCCACCGTCTACGGCTTTGTCTTCCCCGTCGTCGGTGAGCTCCCGTCCTTTTCCTTCTTCATCCTTGAACTCGCTGGTTCCCTTGCACCAACCCGTGCTGGTGTCCTCCGCCGTTCTCGCGCGCTCGCTGAACCGCACTCGTCTCACCCAATCTCGCCGGAGCCACCACGTTTAGCGCCGCCGCTGTTGGTTCCGTGGACGCCCCTGCACCGCCGTCGCCGGAGTTCATCTGGTCGCCGTTCGTCGCTACCGTGGATGAACCGAGGAAGCCATGGCAGCAGCGTGCCCCCTTTGTGTGCCTTCCAAGTGGGCCCAACACCCTCTCTCTCCCTTGTAGGACTCTGTGACGACCGGGCGTCTCAGATCTGGAACAGGACCGTGCCCATGCCCTTTGCACTGCCACCGCCACCGTGGACTCCGTGGATGCCCGCTGCATCGCCGTTCGTCACCGCCGTGGATCACCTGAGAAGCATGGCCGCAGTCCTTTTCCCCTCTTTTCATCTCTATCTTTTGCCTACGCTGATCGGGTCAGCCAACACGACATCCACCTCAGCATGGTCGTGCCACATCGCCTGAGTCACTTGCCACCTTGGCCCCCATATATGCCATGTCACCACCATGTTGTTGTTTCCTCCTACGTGGCAGCCTTGTCGGTGCTATGATAGCACTACCCGCCACATCGGTAGCCTCCCCACCTCGTTGCACCACGTAGCCGCCACCCTGCACGCCACGCAAGCATCGCTGCCACATCACCACCTTGTTCTCCGTGTCAACCACCTAAGCCGCCCACATGGCATCCACATAATCCAAACCCTAAACCACACCGGTGTAGACTCGGTTCACCGTGAACCAAGCCTATGAACCATGGGCCCCGTGTGTCAACGCATTGTTCTTTGAACCCAATCTACCATGAACCTACTCTATGCCTCGTGGACCCCATTCGTCAGCCAGGCATCTCAAACCCTAGATGTAAACCTAAACATGAGCCATACCCGGGTAGACTTGGCTCACTAAGCCGGGTCATTTACTCGTGGTCCCTACCATGTCAGACCCTATTCGGTGAACCCAGTGCACCATGCGCCTTAAACCCTAGACCGTGGACTTGGTCTATGGACCAATGGCCCACTATCTTTCCCTTTACCTTATTTCTAGAATTATAGTAATTCTAGAAATTCAATTATTCAGTGGGTCCCACCCGTCATCCACTGTTCCTTTTTCGGAGATTAATTTAATTTCTGAAATCTAATTGGTCCCATATGTCATTCACTACCTTTGTTCTCTCTAGCTTACCAGTGGACCCCACTTGTAAGTCTCCAACTCTTTTTATCTATTTTAATCCAAAGGAATAATCTCTGAATATTCTTTTCTCTCTCGATTTCATCATTTCATGTGATTCTTCCGAGAGTCATATCTTTTCAATCCGAACTCCGATTGAGCTCATTCGAATTCCTAAATTCATCTGAATTCAATATCTATTTATCTGAGATTATTATTTAATTTTTGGAGTTTGTTTGTTCTCTGTTAGTTATTTATTTGGTTTATTTGCTTGTTTGCGAGTAGACATCGATACTGCGAGAAGTGTTGATCAAGAAGGAGCTGAAGATCAAGGAAGTAGAAGATTAAAGATTAAATAAGATCGTCATTGCTAGCAAGGCAAGTTGTACCTTTGATCATATTGAATCCTAGCTTTCTAAAAATTACTTTGATTCAAATTATTGCATTTACTTTAAGTATTTATTTAAATGCTTTTGGGTTTAGTTAATAATCCAAATTGTTATAACATCCTTGTCTAATTGATATGCCATAATCTTTTGTCACCCTAGCTTAGTTATTTAATAGTTGGTATTATTGTAGCACCAACGTGGGTTGGTTAGATGCGATTAGATTGCTTAGCCATGCCACGAATCATCTTTTCATGTAAAGTTGCAATTATCAACTTGACTAAGTGACTATAGAACTATGTGATAAAACTGTGTGTACTATGTGCTATTATGGCATGTGTTGCACTTAACCAACTGGGTGGGAAAGGATTTCGACTGAGGCAAGTGGTGGAAACTGTGTGACATGGTGGCTATGTGATATGGGAATATGAATCTGTGTGTCAAAATAATCTGTGTGGCTTAGTTAGAAATTGAAAGTCTTGCCTTGGTTAATTAAGGACTGAACTTTGTGCGCCATTGAACTGGACCTCTCGTACAACCACGTGCCTGTTATGGGACGGGCCTAACTTAGTAAGTTACGAAGTCTTGACATTGATTACTCAGGTAGTAGGTTAGGCTCAGTGATGGGTGGAGGTGTGTGCTACCATGTAGTCACATCACGGGACGGTTCGCCGCTTCCCTGTCCAACGGTGTGTGTCGTACCAATCGCTGTGTATAGTTTGGTACGACGGTTCGTAAGCACACTAGGAGTGTCAATGTTGAGATGAAGTTTCTGGAAGGTTTTGTTATAATCAGTGTAGGCCACGCTGGTTATATCTTGTGGGTAAAGTGTACAAACTCTGCAGAATGTAAACAATCTACTCGAATAGCCGCGTCCGCGGTCATGGACAATGCTCGGGGATTTCACATGAGGGGTAGATTTTCATAAACTGTGTGGGAAGGGAGCTGTGTGATCTAAATCATATGGCTATGTGAATAATCTGTTTAGGTTGTGTGTGTCTTTGTGAAATCAAACTGTTAAATTATTATTGTCTATTTGTTTTACTTGCTTTCAATCTATTATTTGTATTCAACTGCAAATGTTGCATTTCTGCAAAATAACCACAGAATGCCATTCCTTTTGAAATAAGCCTACATGTATAATCGCATTACGTGGTATGACTTATAGTACGGTTGTGTACTCATGCTTGCTTTTGACGAATCAAGCGTAATCAAGGAATCGCCATCAATAAGGTCTACTTCAAGGATCATGGAGAACTAGGTCGCAAGACTCAAACCGATTGCTCGTGGGCATATGGATGGGCTTCTCGAGTTATCCTGTTTGCCTGGCCGCAGACTTCTTTGAGCTTTTTGCCTTCCGAGGCATTAATTGTAAGCTTTGACCTTAAGGTCTTTACTCTGATATTTATTGTTATTTGTCTATTTATTAGTTATCTTTGTATATGGAAATGATATTTTACTTATGTTGTCACTGTGTGTACTAGCGTGATCCTGGACTAGTGCAGTATACACAGAGGGTCCAGAATTGTATTTTGGGTCCCGACAGTTGATTTTATTTAGAAAATAAATTTTGAAACTTTTAGCTTAAACGACCATGCTAACTACGGCTGCGTTCTATAGTCGATATGGCTCTGATACCACCTCTGTCGGGGCCCAAAAATACATCTCAGGAACCCTTTGTGTATGCTGAACTAGTCCCAGATCAGTAGCTAGCTCACACAGAAAACAGTGATGAAAAACCATCCATTTATTCGATTTAACTAAAAAGATCTCAGAGTACAAATAATAATAATAACTGCACCTTATGGTCAACGTTTAATTAACTTGCCACACAGGGCTAAAGAAACAAATAAACTCTTGCAGCGGAACAAAACTTCTTCAAAAGGACAATCAACATGCCCACAGGCAATCAAGTGGAGAACGCATCCTAATCCGCAAAACCTTCATAGTCTTCCTTCTGAAAGAACTCTTGGGCAGCTTGATATTCTTCAACGGCTGATCAAACAGAGGGCACAAGCCATGAGTACTTTCGAATGTACTCAACAAGCCGTAGGGAATTGTATGCAAATAGTATTCATGCACGGCTTGACAAAGGTTGGCTGTATGGTCTGTATGGTTCTTTTGCAGAAAGCAACATTTACGATAAATACAATAAGTAGATTGAAATGCGTAGTTGAAAATAATAATAAATAATTAAACAATTTCTTTGAAACGACCAGTGAACTACCCATTCACTTCCCAACCAAACCAATGATAAGTGAATCCCCAATTCACCAATCGACACAAACTATCAAGTGAATGACCTGTTCACCAAACAAACATTATATTCATCAAGTGAACTTCCCATCCACACTCCGACTCATTTTATAAAATACTCTATCTCCCGTGTGAAATCACCGGACATATCCATAACCGAGGACGCGGCTATTCGAATAGATCAAATAACACTCTGCAGAGGTTGTACACTTTACCCACAAGATATAATTAGTGTAGCGATCACCAAGCATAACAAAACCTTTCAGAGGTTTCATCTCAACAATTGACTCTCCCATTGTACCTACAGTCATCCAAAACCTCATCGTGGTTGACGTACAACGTTGGACTTGGAAACGGTGAAAATGCCGCCCATAGATGTGACCTTAGAAAAGAATACACACCTCCACCCAAATACAACCTGAGATGTCAAAAGCCAAAACTCAACAACCTACTAGGTTAGGCCCGTCCCATAAGGCATGTGGTTGTACGAAGGGCCCAGTTCAATGGCGCACAAGATTAAGTCGTTAACAAGCTACTCAGGCGAGAACTACCACAAACCCACAGCGTGTAGAAACACCACCACTATCCACCAACCACTCGCCTGAGTGAAAACCATTTTGTTTAACCAAGATAAATGACACACCCCGTGATGGTACGCAAATTTTAATAACAGTGGCATACCACCACGATTCTATATTTCATTAAGTCAAGATTAATTATTAGGACACATGTGATGATGAACCCAGCGTAACTAAGCATATGTATGATACCCATGTTGATGATACAAATATATCCAACTAAAATTATCCTAGCTATGGTGACAAAGGATTCATGGCAATCAAATAACCAATGGAGACATAATGACAACAGGTAATAACTAATCCCAAAACAATTTATATAAAGATAGCATGAAATTGTATAAAACAATATACTTTTGAAATCTTAGGTTCAATACGATCAAAGGACTACGGTTTGCCTTGGAATAAATCCTGGGATTGGTCTTGATCTTGATATGCTCCTCCTTGCTCAAAGCTTCCCGAAGTATCAACGTCTAATCGCAAACAAGGCAAATAAACCAAATAAATAAATAACAGAGGCAAGAAAAACTCTAAAAATTAAATAAAAATCTCAGATAGATAGATCTTGAATTTAGATGAATTTAGGAATTTGAATGGACTGAAACGGAGTTCGGATGCAAAAGATATGGGCTTTGGAAGATTGAAATCCATGAAATAACCCTAAAAAGGATTTTCTGGAATTTCGGGATTTACTTTTCTACTGGAAAAACAACTTATGACACAAGCATGACGTCACTAGGGTTTTTGGCCGGAGGGAACAGATCTGATAGGTGGGCCCCACTTGGAAGTGAGATGGTGCACCGTGGACCAGGTGCATGGATGGATGGTTCGGATGGGATTGAGTGTGCCATGCCAGATCCGATCTGGACCAACCACCGCATGACACAGAGGCTCGGAGGCTGACTCAGACACAGACATGGACGGCCACGTGGCACGGCATGTCGGCGCTCGACGGTGAGGGTGCGGGTTCCCATGGTCGCCGGTGGTAGCGACCACGTCGGAGCAGATGGTGGTGTGCAACTGGTAGAGGGCGTGACGACGAACTCGCCGGTGTACTCACGGGTGCACGGGGGGCGACAAGGATGGCCGGCGGTGAGGTTAAGGTGGAGCTTGAGCTTCGGGCTTGGCGGCGACGGCACTAGAGGAATTCCCCGGCGAAGGCGACGACGGTTCCGAGATGCGGAAGTCGCAGCGGTCCCGAAGGTGGCGTCCAATAGCGTCGAGGGGCACTGGAGCGGCGGCGAGGCTGACGAGGACCTTCGGCTAGCGCTGAGGATGATGACGAAGGCGACGGTGCTGCGCGAGGGCTTGAGCACGGGCGGCTAGGGCAAAAGACGCGGCGCGTCTTGAGGTGCAAGAAACAGGGATCCCTAGGGCTTTAAATAGCCTCGGGAACGAGGAGTTTGCGAAGGAAACGGCGGCGGCGCGACTGCGAAGAAATCGGAGAAGATGAATTCGTCTCAGAGACGACGCTGACATGGCGAGCGGGACCCACACGACAGGGACAGGGGCTCGGAAGATTTCACGTGCGAAACGGCGTGGCTCGGCTGATGGGTGGGATCGGGGCTCGGGTGTAGAGAGAGAGGAGCGACGCGTGGTAATGCAGCTGGATTTAAATAAAGCGAGGAAAACAAGTCAAGACAGATCGTGCCAGTTTTAATAGGAGTGGGTTTCGGCCCAAGAGAATCTGAGATTTGTTAATAGTTTTTATTTTTAGAAAATAGCAAATGAACTAAGAAAAATTCTAAAAAATATATCCAAGCTCATATAATCCAAATAAAATAATTTTGATAATAGTTGATGTGGACATTATTCACATTAAATTGTTTTTTGAACTCTAAAATTTCCAATTAAGCTTTAACTTTACTAGGAAAATTCAAATGGTTATTTTTCTTTTAAAACTTTGAAACAGACCAAAATTTTGGGATGTTACATGGTTAAAGCAATTCAGATTACAAACTTGATGTTCCTTGGGAATGCAATATTTGCATGCCATTTACAACTATTACTGATCTTGATTGGTTTCTCTGTCACAAGCTATTGGAGATCAGGCACATTTCCACTGTGCGATGGAAGCCATGTGAAGCACAACAAAGCCACGGGTGATAATTGGTAGATTTTGGGAGAGAAAAAAGGAATAGGGGCTGAATTCTTCATCTACTGCAAGAGCCCAAAGAGCAATATATATAGTGTACAAGAAACCCTAAACAATTACATAACTACCCCTAACACTTACATGACTATTACACTTCTACCACACATTACACCACTTCCTTTAACACCACCACTCAAACTCAATGCATATACAATAGCATTGAGTTTGAAGAGGACAACACTAAAATAAAAGATAAATCTGAAGTCTGGGCTTGAAGATGTCGTCGAAGCATGCAACTCTTGAACAAAAATTATCGTTCGACTCTTGATTTGGAGATGTTGAAACCAACAGGAATAGAGAGCTATGTCAAATCAAGCCAATGAAGAGAGAGAGATAGAGATGAAGAAGTGAACCATATCCGCCCACCCAAGAAGTGAGGTGACGGTGTCGAATCTAGCGCTTGATGAAGGCAAAGACGATAGACCAGATCCGCCCACCCAAGATGTGAGGTGACGGTGTCGAATCTGGTACCCAACGAAAACAAGGACAAAGAGACAGTTGATGATGACGACAAAGAGTGCCATTGGTCAAGAGTCGCAATGATACGAAGATGTGTAGCAAGATGGCTACAAAGAGAGGACCAAGAGGGCAAAGTCGCATCAACAACGATGATGCTGGTGACCACACTAGATCCAATGGATGGACTGTGACAACCGAAAAGGAAGAAGCAATTAGATGATCGATAAAGGATATGATGAACTGGCACGACTTTAACGAACTCAAAGAGATCAAAGAGATAGAAAGGACTTGGATGGACTCGATGGAAATAAAAGGAAAATAGACTTAGGATACTAGCAGTAGTAGATATCAGCACGAGGATACAAGCAGCAGATACTAGCAGTAAAAACCACACATGCAGCCCAAATAGCTCAATCAACTCACAGAAGGCCTGGCCAACCCACACACCAACAACAGTAGCTCTGCAATGCAAGAAGGGAGCACATAGGAGTCGAGCCTCGGTCATGGAGGAGGTCATCGCTGGAGTTTTCATTGGTGAAGAGGTCGCCGACATCGGTGAAGAAGGCCACCGCCATCGGTGAAGAAAGCCACAGTGGCGAAGACGAACCCAACGGTGACTACAGACGGATCGAGCTTAGGAGGTTCGTTGTGCTCGATCTTCCTCTGCTCCGCTACTTGCTTGTTGCTCTACTCCCTGCCACCGAGATGAATTGAAGTTGAGATCGAGGAAGATGACGGTTAGCGGTGACAGAGATCGAGCCAACGGTGATGAGGAGCAAAGCTGGCATTGACCATTGAGAGAGTCGCCAGAGATAATGTTGACGGCTGGCGTGAACCTTTTGATAGTTGCACCGGATGCGAGCCGTCGCTTTGGAGGAGACCACCGATCGGCGGCGTGAAGAAGGACTAGCAACAGCAAAGATGAGCTCCAGAAGGAGGTTGGGCTGGAGTCAAGGGTGACGCCTGGCTATGGCACGAGGCAGGGAGGCCCAGCGTGGCATCAAGCCCCGGCGGCGATGGCCCGAGGCAGGAAGACTCAGTGCGGCAGTGGCTTCAACAAGGTAGCGTCGGTGGCGGTGCAGGCGTGGAATCAAGCCCCACCGATGGCGGCCCTCCAAGGCAAAGAAGCCTGGTGGAGGCGCACTCGGGGATGACATGCTCGGAGAAGACGACAAGAAGCCTGGCGACGATGGAGAAGGATGAATCCAATGCTACAATAGAGTAGGGGAAGAAGACGGCTTGATGATGATTGTGGCGAGTCGACGGTGAAGTGAAGGCTCGGATCCGGTAGAGAAGATGGCTCCCAGTGGCGGGACGCCCAGATCCAACACGGATCAAGCTCTAGAACACGAATCGAGGATCGGTGGCGATGAAGACGAGCAGATCCAGCTCAGAGCGAGTCCTACGACGATAGAGAGAGTCAGATCTGATGGGATACAAGGCCGTTGGCGACAATTGCCAAGCTCTGAATCCTGCGAGGAGGATGGTTTATCTACCATGAGCTCCGGATCCCACCGGATTTGGTGCGTGAGGATCGTTGGGCGAGGAGGATGCGCAGAGTTAATCCCGTTGGATCTGGACGAGCGCCCGCAAGGAGGATCGTTTGGCGAGGAGGATACTGCTACTTGACGACTGTAACAGCCCCATTTTTATTAATTAGGATTTAGATACATTTCATAAGCATTTCATTTATTTCTGGAGCATGTGCATAAATTATGCATTTGAAAATTGTAAACCAAATGTAAACCTCTAACTCAAACTAAAGTCACAGCAGAAATTTGAAATAAAAATTCATAAAAATCTCTGGAAAACAATTTATTTAAATACTAGAATAATTACCATCAATAAAAATGAATTTTGTCAAATTTGTGGAATCCAATTTAACCATGAGAAAAATTCAAACTTAATTCATAAACGTCTACTTTAAATGAATTTTAAATAAGTGAATAAATCATGAACAGAATTTTTAGAAAAATATACATAGAACATAAAATCCTCAAAGAATTGCATAAAAATTTACAATATATTAGAAACCTTCTCTGAAATTTTTTATAATTTTTGGAGCCTGATAACTTTATTTAACAATTCACTTATCCATCCGTCATTTGTTTGAAAATCTGGAAATTCCATTCTTTTTCCCTCTCACCGGTCAGTGGGTCCCGTTTGCAGCATTTCTTCTCCACCGCACCATGCCAGTGTTGCTTACCCGGCCTTGCATGTGTGCCATGCCACCCCACTAGCCGTCGCTCAGCATCATCTCTATATTGTCCAATCCATCAATTCGTCGCCAGCTCCTCCCGAGTCCATCGCCAAGCTTTTGCCAAATGCCGTTGGCCGCCTCTTGTGAGCTCTGCCCCTCTCTCCTGGGAGCACAGAGCTGCAGCCCCCTTAACCCCACTGCCATTTCTCCCCTTTCCCCTTTCTCTCCTTTGCCGAAGCCCAGAAGAAAGCACACTGCCGCCCTTTTTCTCCCTCACTGCTTCCTGCGCCTCTACCATCGCTTGGGCCCTCACACAAGGCTTTTGCTGTGGCGCCACCCTCCCGTGCCGTAGCCCCTAACCCCCTCCCCCACTCTCGTCTTCACCAAGAAGAGGCGAGAGCGCGTCTCCTGAGCAGATCCTCCCGGCCTCCGGCCACACCGACGCCCCGCTGGCCCAAATCCGGCCAGAGCATTTCTCCCAAATTCCTTGCATCACGCCACACCTCCCCACCCCGCCGTTCCCCCTCACCCAATTCCGTCAGTGTTCAGAGGAACCCCGGCGCCATCTTCTTCACCGGCTCGCCCGAGACCGCCGCCGCCGCCTCCCCACCGGAGCATCTACGGCTCAATTCTTCGTGGAGGAGCAACCCCTGGCCTCCCCAAGGCTTCCCCACCTCCGGTCCGAGCTCTTCCTCCGAGCATCACCTCCTGGCGCCCTCATCATCGCCCATGGCGACGTCGCCGACTTTCCTCGAACCACCTCCACCTCTACCACCGGCTCGTGAGTTCCTCGTCCTCTGTTGCTCGTGCTCATCCTAACGTCTCTCCTCTTCCACCACAATGCCACGCATCATCATCTCCTCCACGCCCGGCCGCCACATGCCGCCACCAGCGCCCTTCAGTCAGCCGAGTCGAGCGCTGCGACCACCCCAGTGGCCGCCTCGCTCGGTCATCCCATTTTGCCCTTCGCTGGTCGCCATCGCTGTCTCCATCGCGGCAACAAGTGCGCCCGAGCCGCCCCTGAGCCTTCCCTGTTCGGCCCCTTCTCTGCCTCTGTGTTTCCTTTCTTGTTTCCATGATAGGTGAGCCCCCTCACCATTCTCTATAGTACTCATGCTATTTGAGATGTAAAGCGAAATGCTAGCAGATGTATAGAGCCAATACAAGATTAGAATTAGACAATGAAAATCTGATGAAATGATTGAACAAAGAAGGTATTAGATAATTAGTTGTTTTGTTAGTGGGTATAATCTAGTGATTGTCAGTGATCTTCTATTCTCTTGTGAACCTTAGTTTACGTATGTATGAGAGACAAGGGACTAGTGAATACATCACCCACTTGGTGCTAACTAACCTAGTGACTGATGTTTCAAACCACTCAATTGATCTGACAAAAGCTTGCAGTTTGAGTTAGTATGAAGATTAGATGGTAACTTTTTAGTTAAGATTGCTGTCCTATTTTTGATATATGAACAGAGGTAGTGTTGAGATTAGTTCAAATAGTTTAGCTATTTTGAAAGTTAGTTTTGTAGATGGTCAGCTTGCAGCACCTCCTTTTGATAAATAGTTGCATAGAGGAGATGAGTTGATATTTGAGCTTGGTCACTTGTATGTTGTCATTATCCTGCTAAGGCAAATCTGAACTAGAGGCCATCTCTCATAGCTAGCTAGTGGTTCTGTAGTGTCATAGATCAAGGTATTGCATTGTCATATGCATACATAGCACTATGTCTCTTATAGTCAGATGCATATATAGATGATTAGTTAGGTGATTAGTGAAATAGTGTTGTATTTGTCAAGTGCTTTAGTGAATCAAGTCAGTAGAGGAATGGTAGAATTGATTAGTGACATCTCCTTAGTACTGTTAATTGTATGATTATTAAGGAATTCAGAAGTCATTGTTTTTTCTTTGTATGTGAATAATTGTCTTAGTAGTTAGTAAGATAATGAAATAAGCTATTCTTTTGAATACTTGTTAAGATTTTAGAAGACTAATTGAGAGGAGAGCGTGTAAGAGGCTTGATTTTGACTGTATGATCATCGTGGATGTATACATAGAATGCCTAGAGAGAGTGTTTGTGAGTACTAGGTGTCCTGTTAAGGAAAGCAATATCACCTAAACTCTAGGTATAAATCATTGTTATGGTTACACTAGAAATTGATTTAATTTCAACAAGTCCATACGAAATTGAACTCTAATTAAACTAAAATCTATATCTAAATGCATCTAGAATCATAACCTCATTAATATGTAATCGCTATGTATTTTTGAGCATTTTGGATTTCTCGATTTTATCGGTGTTTATTCGCTATCATATTTTCTCTCTAGATTATAAATTGCACGGAGTGAACATTTACGCCCACAAGAGTGAACAAGTGGACTTCTAACAAGGCAAGCATCCTCTTTGCACCATGTTGATCCCAGAATTTTTGAACTGTAGATTTCCAAAATACAGAGATACTGTTGCATGCTAATTTTCTAAAAATTATTTGTGATCTGTCACTAGATAGTTACAACCTAACACTTGAGGCTTACCTTTAACTGATCATACACTCAAACTTAAGGTAGTGCTTCTATACTTAAATACTTGTTTTCGCTATTGCTTAGCCATGTAGTCTGTAGAACGTTAGTATTTGGCAAGCTTACCTTGTCAAACTTGGGAACACTAAATGAACTTCATTTATTTTATTCTTTGTTCATCTATTTAAATCTGAAACGAAATCAATTTTTGTTTGTTTACACCGATTTTAAACGGACAAGTGGATGCTAGTGATGGTGCCTTAGTGCACGAGATTGGGAAATGTGGTTGTCTTGTGCGGATTGATTAAGGGTGAACATTGATCGGGCGATTCAAACCCCTAACGCATTTCCACACGCAAAGGTATGGGCGCTGTTTGGTTAAGTAAAAGGTTAATGCTATTGAGTTGGAAAATAGGAAAGTAAGGACATATGTGTTTGATCTCATATCTCAGATCATATGTTCTTAAGAGGGTGAGGACGTACATACGCTCCATCACATGTACGCATACCTTAAGGGCTCCGATTATAATTAATATGTGCAGCTAGCATGACTCTACTTTCTGTCATTTAATTTTTGTCTATCGAATCGGCATTCCCAAGACAACATGTGGGCCCCGGTTGGCGTGTTCTATTAGTAACTTGGCGAAGTGATCGGTCACACATGGGTATTCTAGCTCAATAGTGTCAACTTGTTGAAAAACACCAAATATTAGTTTACTACCAAAGATACCAAAGGCAAGGTGCTATTATTAGGAGGCTTACAAAGCTAACTAAGTTGTGTGGGTAAAGATGTACACCCCTGCAGGGTTTAAAACTATTCGAATAGTTGTGTCCACGGTTATGGACAATGCTTGAGTTGAATAGATCTTTGTATAGATTTCGAACTACAACTTTGTTATGGGTACTTTCGGCATGAAGGGAAATCATGCATTGTTTTACTGGTGGTAGATAGCCACTTTGATTGTTGTTATTATTTATGATTACATTTTCTTTTACTTACTGTTTTGGTCCAAACCGATTTATAAAATTGCTTTGTCAAAACTTAGTAAGTATAGGACTAAGATGTATCGCTTTGTGCAAAATTGAACCCTTTACAACTTTTCTTTTGTCAACCTTAAGCATGTATGAATTCTAATCCTTTAGGTAGGTTCTATCAAACACTTTCTTTTCATAGTTTGTGTAAGTCTTGCGAGTAACTTCTGTACTCAGGTTTTATAACCTCTTGTTGCAGGTAAGGATGATTATTTATATGAGAATCCCGTTAGCGCCGATCATGGTGACGCTAACGAGTGAAGCTAATTCTAATCTCCACTCAATAGCCTGAGGGTGATGGGGCCATTGGTGGCTTTTGCTATTTATTTCAAGTTTCCGCTGCTAAATTTTTTTTGTGACCATGGGTCACTTGAACTTGTAAAACTTTGTATGAAGTAATGTAAGTATATGCCTTGTATGTCTGATGCAATGTTGTATAAGGATATATGTGCAATGTTCACTGATCCTGGGAACTATTGCAAGACATATATCCGGGAACCTGAATGTTGGATTTGTACCTTGTTAAGAATTATGCTTTTAGTATGATTTCTAATTAGGACCGAATAGTTCCTGATTATAAATTATGCTTTAAGTATGATTCTTAATTCGGTATAAATCTCAACATTTCGGGGTCCTTACAACGGCAAGGCAAAGAAACTACTGCTACTTGACATGGACGAGCTCTCGACACCGGATCCAGAAGAGTAGTACCGAGCTCGGGGACACTTGCTGCTGATTGGAATTGCTGCTACTTGAAGAGATGATTGCTAGCTGCTGGTACTGTTTGACATTAAGAAACTATAAATGCTAAAGATAAAAACGAGATTGAGTGTTGCCCGTGGGAGTAGAGATTACTTCTCCCGGGGGCAGCGTGGGTGGAAGAAGATGAAGGCTAGAGTTTGGATCTAGGCTCTGATACAATGTTAAATTTTGGGAGAGAAGAGAGGAATAGGGGCTGAATTCTTCATCTATTGCAAGAGCCCAAGGGACAATATATATAGTGTACAAGAAACCCTAGACTAGAAACTCTAGACAATTACATAATTATCTTTAACACTTATATGACTATTACACTTTTGTACCACACATTATATTACTACCCTTAACAATAATGTGGGGCCCTTGCTTCTTAAGAAGTAGAATGAGTCTTTTTCATAGCTTTATGTTGAGTCGAACACTATTTGTATGTCGTAATTCATGTAACTTTTTTTTCAAATGTAATAATATTATAATAATACCATGTTATAGCAGCCTTATTGATCCTTAGACCAGAATGAAGCGAGAAATGGTCGTGTTACGATAATCAGTTTCAGATCTCTAGTTATCAAATGGATGTCTGTACTTCTGAGAGAGATTGATATTCATCCTTGAAATCCTTCGGAGGATGCACTAAAAAAACAAACTAGAATTGCTATATATCGTTTGAATGATAATTTTTATGCAAATCATTTGAATTTTTGATCTTGCGATTTGATTGGAGATTTGTGCTCCAGCCAAGGGGGCATCTTCTCCAACGAGCTTGTCATCCTCCTCCACTCTGGTGTTGTCGTCTCCCGACGCCGTCCAGTTAAGATTCAGGGTTCACCGAAACCCCCGAACTTAGAGGTAGGCGGGGGAGAGGGAGGAATGGCAGTGGGTGGCGATGGCGCCACCAGCCGTGGGTCGGAGGAGAGCGGGGGAGGCGCAGGAGATAGGGAAGAAGGACGGAGTGGCGAAGACAGAGGCAACCGACAGCAGGAAAGGAGGATCCGGGTGGCAGAGGCTCGCAGGGAGGAGACAAACCCGAAATCAATTATGCTGAACTTTGTTAGTCATATTAGTAGTCTAGTCGAGAACTCCTAGGAGATGAGACTTATGCTGGACTCTACCAGGTTTTTTTTTAGCAAGTTTTTTTTGTTTTGTTTTGAAAAAGGCTATGCCCAGCTTTTATAGAAAGCCAAATATAAGGATTTATATAGTTAATTTCTGATCTACGCACTGGGGTTACCAGGTTACATCAAAGTACTAACAGAAGGTAACCCTCAAAGAGAAACATCGATCTGGACCAACATGCAAGCTAGCTAATACATCCAAAAAGCTATTATAAGTAACTTCTAAAGAGAACCAACAAATTGAACAACCAAGCAAGCTAGCTATTACATCCAAAAGAGCAATCCACAATAGCCAAATAAACGACTTCGCTAGATAATACTCTAGGTAGCATTTTTCCAGATTGACTTGGGGCCTCCAATGCAATATAGGATCAACCTTCTTGTAAGGCGCAGAAATTTTCCTTCTAGTCTTCCATCTATTAATCATCTTGTCCATTTTCCCCCTATCCTCTTCCTTAATCAAAATTCGTCACTTCTGCAAGCAAGATATAGATTTGAATATAGCTTTAGATGGATGCTTTGGCAAGATCTTCTCAATTGCCATTCGGTTTCTGATTTTCCAGAGAGTCTACGCCACAGCTGCAAAATTAAATAAGCAAACTTAGTAATCGTTAGCACCCCGCATCTAACCAGAAATGACGGAACTCATCTATAGAAACCGGGATCTATAGCAAGTTTATGAATGACACAATAGAGAAGTGACACATCCGTTGCTCGGACGCCAGGCACGGCGAGGGCAATGGCAGGGTGGCGGTGCTCGTAGCCGCACCCAGGCGACGTCGCAGTGTCCGCGTCCGCACCGTCGACGCCGTCCCTCCTCATATTCCTCTGCTCCGGCTACCGTAGGATCCAATTTGCTGTGCTGCCGACCATTCTGTTCCTTGCTGGGCGACTCGCGATTTGGTCCTCCACGTTTTCTGGGAGATTTCCCTGTGGGCTGAAATTTCCTTGGAAAATGGCGCGAATCCCGGCCGGGATTTGGACTACCACAAACGCCCTAATATTTACACTCATAGTTAACCATGCATGATTACAGTAAGAATGTAAAAGAACATAATGGTACAGTATAAAGCGATGTGCGTCCCTACGAACGAAATAAAACTTGGAACGGCACTACGGTCGCGACCGTGAACGTATGGATGTGTCCTGGTGCAATTACACCGTGAACCGAATCTCTCTCTCTGCTAACAGTGTGTTTTTCTCTATCTCTATTTACTGGTTGAATTACACTGGTCTTTCTCTATCTCTATTTACTGGTTGAATTACACTGGTCGAAAGACCAGGCCAGTGAGGTCGGACTGCACTAGTCGGAGCCGTAGACCAGAGTGTAGTAAGGGCTGATAAACACTGCTTAATTATTATTTATTGGTTTTGAATTAGCAGTTACCAATAGTTTAATATGAGCTTAATTAGGTAGTTATTAGAGAGTAATTGTTTCGACCTTAAAAGAATTTGAAGACATCTGGAACTGTTAGACAATTGAGATTTTCTCATATTCCTCTTCTTCCTCTCTGTTCTACTGTGCTAGTGTGCTGTGCTGTTGAATCAAGTCTTCCTTCTCTTCGGCGTGCATAGGGAAGGAGAGTGAGTGGATATCTCCGAATTATTACCGCAGAGAATACATGCACGGGACGGCAATAAGATTTCTGGGTAGCGCATTTGCGTGACCGCTCGCTTCACTGCTTCATCTACATTCTACAATGTATCGAGTTTACGCTGCTTCCTGTTATTGTTAGTTGGTTGTGCGACCAAACTAGTATGTTACAATCCTAATATTGTGTATGTTTAGAAGTACAATGAGTTATCTGCTGTTAGAATTACTTTATACATCTCTAGTTATTTATGATATTTGCCTCATAATAAAATCTGGAATTAAAATATTGCGCATATTTTCAACAGTCCGCACGTACGGTTGCTGATTTGGTTCCGTATATGGTATATCCGGTCACTGCTATGCATAAGCTTGGTCAGTGATGATAAGGAGGAAATGTCGCAATAGTTATTCCTCCAAAAATAGTTATGAAAAACAACATTTTCATAATAACATGTGTGGCCTGAAAATAACATAATTCTACTTTAGCCTGCGGAGTTGTGAACTGTCAACCAATGCATTGCAATTTTTCTTTTTGGAAAAAAAATGTAACATTCCACTACCAGCTAAAGTTTAAGTGCAAGTCGACCACACTTGCATAATAAAAACTGCGAGTGTACTGCATTAATAATAAAATTAGGGTGCATCTATGGATCGCATATACCATTAGTAACCGCAGATCAAACCCGCCTCCTCTCCATCCTCTTCCCCAATGGCTGTCTCCCTTCCTCCCTTTTCACCGCCGCCGCCTCCTCCTCTTCTTCCTCTTTAGCGACGGGCTCCACATGCCTCCACCACCGTCCCGTGTCCTCCTTTGTCTTCACCATCACCCCCGCTTCCTCTTCTTCATCTTCGACGATGGGCTCCACGTGCCTCCACCACCGCCCCGCGTCCTCCTTTGTCTTCACCATCACCCCCGCCTCCTCTTCTTCCTCTTCGGCGACGGGCTCCACACGCCTCCACCACCGCCCCCGTCCTCCTTTGTCTTCACCATCACCCCGCCTCCTCTTCTTCCTCTCCGGCGATGAGCTCCACGCGTCTCACCCACCACCCCCGCCCTCCTCCGATCCCACGGTCGATGGCCCCCTCGCCGCCTCACCCCCACTCCCTCTAAACCCCGCCTGGTGAACCCCTCCTTAACTCCGGTGAGCCCTCGCTAGAGTTCTCGCCGCCGTCCACATAGGTATGTTTGTCTTTTTTTTGTTGTTTGAATTTGACATTTCTTGTCTGAATTTGTGAACTTTCTTAAATCGGAAGGTGTTCAGTACGTAACTATGGAACTCATATAGTTCCACATGCTTTATTCTATCCGTGAGTTACTGAGTTTTCTTTGGTAGCGTGTGATTAACCGTACTCTCGGTGGTTCTAAATTGTTTCCTGATCTTTCCTCGGGTGCGCCTAGCGTTTCCAGTTCGGCAACGACCAGACCCGGACGGTCGGGTCCACAAGGGAGCACAACGCGTCAGTGGTGGGGGCCCTTATGTCAGGACAGTCGCATTCCGGCCCAAGGCCCACAATGTGGCGGGCATCAGTCACCAGTACGCCTCTCGCTCGCTCGCTCCCCCTCTACCTTCCCTCCCCACCTCCCCAAATTCCCACCAAGAAACCCTAAACCCTAGACAATCCGCATCGCTTCTGATCCTCTCGCCACGCATCTCACTCTTGAATTCGGGTAATATTTGTTTGTTTCTGTCCATTGTTCTTCTCTTTTTGTGTTTACTTGTGTGTTGCGGTTCTTGACGAGTTGGGTTGATGTGGGGCTGCAGGGGCGGGCTGGAGCTGCTCCTGGAGAAGTCCACTAAGGTGCACAAGGTGGACGTCCAGCACAAGGACGGCGAAGACAAGGTGCAGTTCGATCGAATGCCTGACTGAAACAACACGGCGACTGCTTTAGCGTGCTTGCCGTTTGGTTATAGGGAGGGGCGGGATGGGAGTTCTTGGATTTTGAGTTGTGTGAATTTTGGTGCCTTTGCAGGTCACGATGAGGGGGCTGCTTTCGTGGGTGAAGTCCAATTTGATCAAGGAGCGGCCGGAGATGTTCGTCAAGGGCGATTCCGTGTATGATTTCCCTTTTTCCCCTTGATTTGTGTAGATAATATGATGTTTCGATTTGTGATGCCGCATAAGGGTGTTACAAGCATTTGGTTGATTTCCTTCGGGCGTTGCCTTGACAATTGTCATTTCGGTGTGGCTGTTAGGTGATTACTAGCGTGATCTCTTTCTTAGGGGAGATGAATAGATGATAGCATCCATTGTTTGGACACAGTGACTTGCATTGCATCTGGTGCTTCTAGTTCATATGAGCTGAACTGTGAATACTTAAGTCATAATTCAGTGGAAGTTTTGATTCTGCAGTGGGTTTACAATTTGATTCAAGGAAGAAACGTCAATCATATTTCTAGAGTCAAAACATTATTTATGTTACGTCAGTAGTTGTTGGTAACTGGACTAATGCCATTGATCAAGTGAATATTCATGAAAAATGAAACCCTTCTCAATGTCGGTTTAGTTATTTTGTACTTGTTGATGCTAACAACAAATTTCTGTACTGGAAGACAGTCTCCGAATAGTGTGGAATACGGATCCTGTATTCTCCTTGTATCACTATCTACACAAGTGGAAAATCAAACGAACGTTATTCCTAACCACTATACAATCATGATGTTTGGACGTAATGGATTTGTTCCTATACTTTGAATTATTCTGATGTATGTTTCATGTGTAATGATTTGTTGATGGATAAGTCTCTTTTGTGTCGGCTTTTGACTAGCATCTTAGCAGCTTTAGACTAGCATCTAGGACAGCATCTTAGACTAGCATCTTAGCAGCTTTTGACTAGCATCTAGGAGCGGCATTGTGTGAGAAATAAACAAAGAAAATTGCCCCATCTCCAAGTGTCATCCTCCCGATGAGAGTAAGGATCTTGCTATCACCAAGTGCAAGAGTCCAGCGACTAACAAGTGGTATCGAGCGGCCTATCCTCGCAACCCCGAGCATCTCTGCTCAATCCCTTCTCCACCTCGCTTCAAATTTCAGCAGTTGCCCCAACCAAGAGAAGCGGCTCTCTCCACGCAGTTAGTTCCTCGGTGGCACGCCATGTCCGCAGACGATCTCGGCCTTCGATGCGCCTCGAAACCATGGCGGAAGAAGCCGAACTCATTGTGGGTAGGAACGCGAGCGAAGCGGCGATAATAAAGCCGCTACTGGCGGCGAAAGGGCGAAAGGCGTCAAAGAATGAGCCGGCAAAGCCAGAGCGTGAGGCGGAAGCAACGGCGGCGGCAGATGCAGAGGTCGAGGTTTCTGGCGGAAGAAGAAGCAGCCCATCTCGCTGATGATAGCGGCCGACGCGACCTTGAGCCATCGGAGAGGGAGGCAACATGAGCGAAGCGGCGAAGGCAATGGGCAAGACGCCCACGAAGCGCGATGGCAGACAGAACGGCGGACGCGGGCGGTGGCGCTCTGGAGGAGATGCACGCAGCGGCGGCAGACGGGTCAACGGCGGCCTTTCACAGCGACGCTCTCTCTCCCGGTTCGGCACCGTGGTCACCACGAGTACCAGTCGTCGTCGAGGACATCGCCCCCGGCGGGTGGCCTACCCTCACCAAGACCAACTACGCCGAGTGGGCTACGGTGATGAGGGTAAAGCTCAGTCGCGGCATATGTGGGATGCGGTCCAGACGGAGACGTCGACTCGACGCATCAGATCGACGGCACTGGATGCTCTCATCGCCGCGCCCCGCCCGAGATGCGCTTCGCTACCAACAAGCGGATCGCCAAAGAGGCTTGGGACGCCATCGCCGCAAAGACGACGCAGCGGCGACCGCGCTCGCAAGTCTACATTGCGAGCACTACGCAAGGAGTGGGAGAATCGGCCTTCAAGCCGGTGAGGACGTTGATGACTTTGCTCTCCGCCTCAACACTCTGTTGCGAAGTTGGTGCGATTGGCGACGACACCTACGGCGAGGAGAGAGTCAGGAGAAGCTCTTCCATTGCGCCCCGAGAAGTACAAGCAGATGGCTCGCTCGACGAAGTCTCGCTGGACCTCTCCACGATGACGATCGAGGCGCGGTCGCCTCAAGGTCGTTGATGCGATGAGCCACAGCGTCTCGGGACCCGTCACCATTGGCGGAAGCTCCTCTCGCTCGGAGCGATGGGGTCTGCGGCCAAGGTGACGAGGAAGAAGGGGAGCCTTCTTCCACGACAGCGATCGCATAGCAGCGTAGCGCGCAAGCAGCGTAAAGACGCCTGTGCAGCGGCGCGAGGACGTCCGAGGGTGATGACCGGAGGCGCTTAGGCGGCGCTGGCGGCAAGCAAAAGCCGACGAGACGACTCTTGCCACAATCGCGCAAGCCCGGTCATTGGGCGTGGATTGTCGATACCACGACGCTGCCAGCCCACGTCGCGCGAAGTGAGGAGGAGGAGCGACCGGCTCTGTTCATTGCTCATCGCGAGCATCGAACTACCTCCGCGCACCGGCGCAGCGGCTCTCCTCCACCTTGACGAGCCAAAAGCACACGCCTCCGGCGGCAGCTTAAACAACGACAAGACCGACGGGTGGTGCCTCGACACCGCGCCACCCACCACATGACCGGCGGCGGAGTTCTTTCTCGAGCTCGACTCAGCGTTCGAGGCACCGTCTGGTTCGGCGACGCCCCGTAAAGTGGAGATCAAGGGCGTCGGCTCTGTCGTCTTCGCCGCTAAGATCGGCGAAAGCACCGGCCGCCACCGGTGTCTACTACATCCCCGTTGAGAACTCCATCATCGCCTTGGGACGGTGGATGAGAACGGATCGCGTGGAGATTGAGCACGGGTGCCGCAGATCTGGGATCATAGTCGCCGGCCTCGTCAAGGTCAACAGAGCAACCGCTTCACGTCCTTCAAGCGCGGTGGCGCAACCTCTTTGTCTTTGCACCGCCGCGACGACGACGTTTGGAGGTGGCACGAGCGCTTTGGGCACCTCAACTTTGAGGCCCCGAGACGGCTCGGAAGAAGGAGATGGTGCGGGGCATGCCGCGACGTCGACCACGTGGAAGCGATTCTGCGACACTGCCCTCACCAAGCTGCGGTGGCTTCCCTCGCCAGCGAGCCAAGTGCCAAGGAGAAGCTGGAGCTCGACACGGTGACCTTTTAGGCCCGTGACACCGGCTACACCGAGGCGGCGCTACTTCCTCCTCGCCGACGAGCGTGTCCCGCTACATGTGGGCATCGCCCTTTCGACGTCAAGGCATCGCGGCGGACGCCATCAAGTGCCTTCAAGCCGCCTGCGGAGGCGAGCGCGCCGCAAGCCGGGTCCTACGCGGACGGACAACGGTGAGTTCACGGCGGCGAAGTTCGCGGCGTACTGCGCCAACGAGGGGATCCATCGTCACTTCTCCGCGCCGTACACCCCGCAGCAGAACGGCGTCGTCGAGCGACGCAACCAGACGGTGGTGGCCACCGCCCGCGCCCTCCTCAAGCAGAGAGGGATGCCGGCATTCTACTGGGGTGAGGCAGTGATGACTGCCGTTCACTTGCTTAACCGCTCCCTCACCAAGGCCCTCGACGGCAAGACGCCATACGAGGCCTGGCACGGGCGCAAGCCCGCGGTGAGCCACCTCCGTGTCTTCTACCGCTCGCCTTCGTCAGGAGCTCAACCACGTCGGCAAGCTCGACGACCGGAGCACGCCAGGAGTCTTCATCGGCTACGCGGAGGGCGCCAAGGCCTACCGCGTCCTCGATCCTACGACACGGCGCGTGCGCATCACGCGTGACGTCGTGTTCGACGAAGGGCGAGGCTGGACGTGGGACAAGATGGTGGATGACGGCTCGACTCCGACGACCAGCGATTTCGTTGTCGACTACGTCCACTTCGAGGAGGCGGGGGGAGCCAACAGCTCGTCTTCACCGAGCTCGCCTACCCCACCACCCCGTTCGCCACCACCTCCGGCGAGTCCTTCACCACCGCCACCACCAGCTCCGGCAAGCCCACAGGCTCCGGCGAGTCCACCGCCAGCACCGACGGCCACGCCTCGTTCTCCCACACCGGCGCCTACTCCTTCAGTTTCAAGGCGGCAGCCACGACAGCGAGCAAAGACACGGTGGAGTTCGCCACTCCATTTGTCTAACGACGAGGATCGTGACGACGCTTACCACGGCGGCGAGCCTCTGCGCTACTGCACCATGGGCGACCTCCTCGGAGGCGGCCGGTCCTCGAATCTGGCGCGGCGCGACCTCGGCAGAGCGCCTCGCCGACAGATTTACGGCGAGCCTCGCTCTTCGCCGAGGCGGAGAGAACGCGGCATGGCGTGCGCGATGTAGGAGGAGATGGACGCCGCCGTCGGCTAAACAAGACGTGGGAGCTAGCCGATCCTCGGTACGGCCACCACGCCATCTCTCAAGTGGGTCTTCAAGCTCAAGAAAACGAGGCCGAGAGGTGATCAAACACAAGGCGCGTCTCGTGGCACGAGGCTTCGCCCAAAGCAGGAGGGAGTTGACTTCGACGATGCCTTCGCGCCTGTTGCACGGATGGAGTCCGTGCGTCTCCTCGCCCTCGCAGCCTCAGAGGGTCATGCGCCCATCACATGGACGTCAAGTCTGCTTTCCTCAACGGCGACTTGAAGGAGGAGGTCTCGTCGCCACCACGGATTCATCATCCCAAGAAAAAAGCAAGGTCCTCCGCTGCGCAAGGCCCTCTACGACTTCTTGGCAGCACCATGAGCTTGAACGCCAAGCCGACTCCACCCTCAAGCAAATGGGATTCAAAGCAGAGGCTCACGAGGCCGCTTGATCTCTGGCGGGGCAAGGGAGGCAATGCCTGGCCGATAGGCGTCACGCCGACGACCTTGTGATCACCGGTACCAAGGAGAAGGAGATCGAGGCGTTCAAGGCGAGATGAAGGCCACCTTCCGGATGAGCGACCTCGGGCCCTCTCTTTCTACCTCGGGATCGAGGTCCACCAGACGACTCGGCAGATCTCTTCGCCAGACCGCCCACGCCAAGCGCATCGTGGAGTGGCGGCCTCACCGATCGCAACCCCAAACCCACACTCCTATGGAGGAGAGGTGAAGCTAAGTCGTGAAATCTGGCGGAGGAGGTGGACGCGACGCAAGATCTGCGGCAAGATTAATGGGCGCCTTTCGCTACCTTGTCCACACGCGACCGGACTTGGCGTTCGCCGTCGGCTACGTCAGCCGGTTCATGCAGCGACCGACGACGGAGCACCAGCAGGCCGTGAAAAGGATCCTCCGCTACGTCGCGGGCACCTCCGACTACGGCTTGCACTACCCAAGGTGCCCGGCGGCAAGACTTATCGGCATACGACAATGACCACGCCGGCGACATCGACACGAGCAAGAGCACCGGCGGATATCAGACTTCCTCGGCAAGTATCCGATCACCGGTAGCGATCGGTCAAGCGGCAGTAGTGGCTTTGTCTAGTCATGAAGCAGTACATTGCAGCCACTACCGCTTCTACTCAGGCTCTGTGGCTGGCACGGCTGCTTGGCGATCTCCTTGGCAGAGACGCAGAGGCAGTGGAGCTCAGGGTGGACAGCAAGTCCGCCTTGGCCTTGGCGAAGAACCCTGTCTTCCATGAGCGCAGCAAGCACATCCGGGTGAGGTATCACTTCATCAGAAGCTGCCTGGATGAAGGGAGCGTCCGGGCCAACTACATCAACACCCAAGACCAGCTCGCCGACCTCCTGACCAAGTCTCTTGGGCGGATCAAGTTCCAGGAGCTTCGCGCCAGGATCGGGATGGCTCAGATTCCTCACAAGGAGACACAAGACTTAGGGGGAGAGTGATGGATAAGTCTCTTTTGTGTCGGCTTTTGACTAGCATCTTAGCAGTTTTTGACTAGCATCTAGGACAGCATCTTAGCAGCTTTTGACTAGCATCTAGGAGCGGCATTGTGTGAGAAATAAACAAAGAAAATTGCCCCATCTCCAAGTGTCATCCTCCCGATGAGAGTAAGGATCTTGCTTTCACCAAGTGCAAGAGTCCAGCGACTAACATTTGTAACTAGTGCTCAATTTTGCGAAGGTTTCGAAGTTAGTAACCGTGGGGATAATTGCACATATTGTTTACCACTTTAGCCCCAATAGAATCATTGCTGTAGGTCTTTATTCTTTACCAGTGTTGGCTTGCCTTCTTCATGAAACAGGGTTGATCACTTGGTATCCACTCTGGAAAGAAGCATCAAACATGCATGGTAAAAAGAGAAGAAAATTCACAATTTCTCGTGTAACATTTGATTCATATTTCAGCATGTTCTGTGGATCAGTAACCTGTTACCTCATATTGCGTTGCGTTCTATGTTTAATTTGTACAAAGGTGATGATTAATATCAAATGAAATTTGTTGTTAGCATAGTGACGACTGTCGTGCACAGCAAAAGCATGGATGAAAATGACATCAGTCTTAAACTCAAAGAGCCCTTCGGCGTAGCTTCTATGAAGGCAGTTAAGTTACAGCCTTAAAACAGGCAAGGTCTCTGAAAATGTCGGTAAAAATTTCAGACTTCGATCGTAGTTAATAGTAGCAATCAGACCTACGACAACTAATACTGTCATAGCTTTTACCAAATTACAATAGTAAACCTTCCAGTTTGTTGATTGTTGTTTCCAATCATTTTTTTTATCATAATCTGATGGATGGAAACAGAGAGCATGCAATTTTTATCAGTTCAAAATTTGCAAGTAATGCGCACAATAGAAGAGAGGTAGTTGAGACTGGCATACGTCTTGAATATGAGTCCCCTAAGCATTGTGTTCAAATTTGTTTAGTAAACTGCACCTACTTGTAACACAACTAATGTAGAAAACAATCATATAGAACACCTCCATCCTAAAAATTTGGCCAAGTTCTCCCCTTGTCGAGAGTTTTCCAACTGTAATGAATTTCCAACGCCAGTCATCTTCCCTGCAAGTTTTTGGTTCATTTAGCACGTGTTCAAAGCGAAATAGCAAAAATAGCCCTCCAAACGCAAAATAGAAAAAATGGCATCCCTACCGACCGAAAACGCCGCGGCAGGGGCCTACCACGCACCCATTGTGCTGTAGGACATGTGGCGACGTCTCATTTGGCAGCAGACGACCTGCCGTATATCTAGATCACTGCAGGTCACTTGCCGCTAACCCAGTGAGCGGCAGGTCACCTGTGCATGTCACCTGCCGCGCTATGGGTTAGAGACAGGTGACATGCTATGATCTGGGTGCGCAGCAGGCTGCCTACCGCGGTTTGAGTGCGTGGTAGGCTGTTTGTTGTGGTTTGGGAGCACGGTGGGTCCATTGCCGTGGTGTTTTCGCGCGGCAGAGGTGCTATTTTTGCCTTTTCGCGTTTGGAGGGGCTCGACAGAGTGTCATTTTTGTCATTTCGTTTTTTGAGGGGCTATTTTTGCTATTTCGATTAAAAACATGTTAACGAGAAAAAAAATCCTTCCCTGGAACAAAAGTCTACCTCTATACGTGATATTGTTTCTGCCCAAAGTTTGTACAAATAAAGTACGGAGCAACTATCCTATCGTGTAAAAGGAGGCACAAAGGGGGTGTCCTTAGGGTGCCACGTCGATAGGAAATTCTGGACCGTTGGATCGGCGTTCGGTCAGGATCGTATGGAGAGCTCCTAATGGAATCTGTCGTCCAATCTCGTCTGGTTCGCTCATGGCCGTCTGATCGGATCTGCTGAGGAACCTTATTGCCATCCTAGTCCTCTCTCCTCGCGCCCCATGCCGTGCTCCCGTTCGCCTCCCACGACGGCTTCCGTCTCCCCGCTCTGCCCTCCTCCGCCTCTCCTCCCCGTCCCTCTCAGATCCCCGCCGCCTTTCTCCACCGGGCGCCACCGCTCCTCCCCACTCCATTGCCGGTCCTTGGCCTCGCAAGATGTTTCTAGCGGCGGTCAAGGCCCCCAAATCCCACCCCCAAGGTGACCCATCGTGCCGTCACACCACCTACTCCGCCTCTTCTCCCTATCCCTCTGCCTCCCCTACCGCCTCTCTCCACTTGCGCCACCGCTCCCTCCCCACCCAACCGTCGGTCATTGGCCCCGCCCTTGGCGCGCTCCAGCGGCGGCCAAGGCCCTCAGATCCCACCCTAGAACGGCCCACTGCGCCGCCACACTGCCGCCTCCTCACGCTATCATCCCCTCACATGCTCCTCCGCTCCTCTACTGTCTTCTCCCATCACTCCTCTCCTACGCCTCTCCCCTAAGATCTGACGGTCCAACCGCAACCGCAACGTGCCGTCATCATCGTCATTGGCAGGTCAAGATGGGGTGGAGAGGGGCACCCTACTACGTGTAGGCGCCACCGCCGGTGGATGTGAACAAGAACATAGAGTGGTTGATGTACCCCGGTGTCTAGACCACATACATCCTGCTCCTCTTTTTCACCAGGCTCCTCGTCCTCTTCGTCTCCGTCTGCTCCCCCGATACCGCCTAGACCGTCGTCAACCTCGCCCACTTCATTGTACGTGCTCGCCTCCTTCGCGTGTTGTTCTATCTGCTTCTCGGTTCAGTTTGTAGGTGGTGTGTCTTCTTTTCTCAAGCTGGCTTGCTTGCAGCATCCGTTGAATCTAACTAAACGCACACAGATTCAGTTGGGTTGGTTCATTCTTGAATTCATTAATTATCTTTCACTTGGAATTGTTAAATGTTGGAACTAAACTGTTGATTTAAATCTTGTTATTTTTTCCTCCAGGATTTGCAGAATTGGAGTAACAATTTAGACACCCAAGTGAAGAAATACATATCTGTGAGTTTCTACGCACTTCACTTGATGCTACATGTTTTTTTTAATTATGAAAACCCCTAGATTCTACATATATTATTATTCTTTCTTGCATTGGCCCAGGATTATTGTATGCACACATGCCTTATCAGAATAATTGTTTTATTTTAATGATTAGACTGACCACTTACTTTTTTCCTATTTGGGTTGGGTTTGGTAAAAGTTTCTATTAATTTTGAATAAAAACCAGAAACTTCATTAGAGATCTGTTAGTACAATAAAGTTATATTCTTCTATTTTCTAGGAGCCCTTCATTTGGTGATAATGAAAGAAATAATACGTACGTCGATCAATTTCCTACCTTGATGATGCCATTTAGTTCTATAATTAGCTGTAAGTACTAAGTACTAAGAACATGTCTATCCGTTCCTTAAAACACAGTCTACCTTGAGCAAAGCCAAATCAATTATAAGCAAGCAGTTGTGCTACAGCGTAGTTCTTGCCATTTGTATACCAGCTTATTTACCATTCTATGTCCTGCAAGAACTCTCCGATATCAAAAGTGCACTCGATAGGGAAATAGAACTGCTGAGATCAGTAGGGATATATTCTTATATTATGCAAAAATTCTCAAATTCTCCAGTTTTTTGTTCTTTTTTTATATTTTTACAAACTATTTCCTCTCCTTTTGCCCGTCTAGGATTTCCAAGAACTGAGAACCACCCTTAAGAAGCAACAGGTAGACGTGTTAATTAGCTCGAACAATTTGAGGGTAGCTACCCTTCTACATTCATTATAGTATTTTTTTAATCTCTGTTGTGAACTTTTTGCGGTCAATTGTATTTTTAAATCCTTTTCTTTCAGCTACAAGATGCTACTGAAAGTAACGGGAGCAATAGAAGTGGAGAGGACAATACAAGTGAGGGTGCATCGGCTAACTTAGGGAACCTGAAAGTAATTGTCTTTCTAGTTGAATTTACCATTGGCAGGCTTATAGTAGAATATAATTTTTTGGATATATAGGTCGTTGCAACTTGCAACCATAGTATAGCCAAGTGACTTGTGTTTGCCGGATACACTTTGATTGAGTCTATCCATGCATTCTATGCATAGCTGAATTTGCAAAGATGTTTGTCGTAGGTTTTACATGCGAAAACATTAGTACTATAGTCAGTCTCCTTGACGTTGAGTTGTTCTATTGGTTTATCTCAAGCATATCCCTTCTCAATATCTGTGAAATACCTTTGCAAAACCCAAAAGAACATTTGTGTAACATCCCAATTTTTCTGAAGCTTTAAAAATCCTTTTTTAGTAGTTAGCCTTTGGAAAATTCACCCAAGAGATTTTATTTGAATTTTAATAAAGCTTAATTTGGACTTTCAGTATCAAACACAATTTAATATGAATAATCCAAACATTAATTAATGTCAAAACTATTTTATTTGGGTTATGTGTGCTTGGAAATATTTTCCAGATTTTTCTGGAATTTTTCCGAATTCATTTGCTATTTGGATTTTCTGGTATTTCTAAAATAGTAAATCTATTATAAATCTAAGAAATTCCAATGGGTTGAATTCCTTTTGACCCAGGCCATTTTCCTCGTTTTCGGCCCAGCCCGCGTGGCCTTTCCTGTTTTCCGCCGCGGCCCGCTTCACTTCGCCATTTCTCTCTCTGTCCGGTGGACCCCACGCGTCAGGTCGTCTCCTTCCTCACCTTCGTCTTCCTCACACAAGCTCCATCCAAAAACGCCATTGTTGGCTTTTCAAAGCTTCGTCCGACAACAGTTCAAACGGCTCGAGAATCGCGCGCTGACACCGACATTTAAATTCTTGATCTCTCTGCAACTGATTTGATCTTGTATCCCCTCCAAATCGCATCTCAATTTCCTTATCCTCTCTCGGTTCCGAATTGAACTCCTATGGCGATACGCCATCTCGACCACGCCCTCACGATACAAAAGGGACCCTCGGGATCGCCTCTTCGCCCTCATCCCGAATCCTCAGCTCTCCTCGCCTCCAAAGCCCTAGCGTCGCTGGAATTTAGGTTTTAGGGTTTTCCCCAAAGCATTTCCCACCGCCAATTGCGTCGCCGTTGTTGGAGCCCCACCGTCGTTGACCACACCATCGGAATAGCCGTCGCGAGCTCTACCTCAGGCACCCCTTCATGTCACCGGAGCATCGCCGACAAACCACCGAACCACTCCGCCGCTTTGACCTTGCCGCCGGCCATCACCGTTGTTCCCGTGCTTCCTTGAGTACATCAAAGAGATCACCATAACGCCCTCTACACGCTAGTACCCTCGCCGTCGGCTAGTTCGCCGCCATTCGCCAGATCCCATTGGAACCCGAGCACCACCACCTCGCCGTCGCCCACGTCACCAGCCACATCAGCCCCCGCGCTTGCATGTCACCTACGTGGCATCCCTGTCAGCACACGCGTGTCAGATCCTGTCGGGACCCTGGATATACGACTCCGAGACCCTCTATGTATTCCGAACTAGTCCCAGATCAGTAGTTAGCTCACACAGTTGCAACATTGATGTAATCATATCCATACAACAAAACAACGGATGAAGCAGACAAATTAATATTACTTAGTAGCAAAAGGACCCTATGGTCAAGGTTTATAGAGTTTGTCACGCAGGACTAAAGACAGCAGAGTAAACTTGCAGTGGAATAAATAACTCGTGATAATCATCCGATATGCCCAAAGGCAATCGAGTGGAGAACACATCATAGTTCGCAAAGTCTTCAAAATATTCCTTCTCGTAGAACTCTGTGTTCCCTAGTTCTTCTGCAGGGACTGTTCAACAAATGGCGTATAGCCGTGAGTACATAAAGTACTCAACAAGTCGTAGGGAAATGTATGCAAATAGTATTCATGCAAGGCTTGACAAAGATAGCTTTATGGCTATTTTGCAGAAAGCAGTATTGACAGTAAATACAGTAATTAGATTGAAAAGCATAATTTAAAAGATTAATACATAAGTAAACAAGTTTTTTTTGAAACAACTAGTGAACACCTCGTTCACTTTCCAACCAACAAGCAGTGAACAACCCGTTCACTTCTCAACCATTCCAACCAAACCATTCCAACATTTTTTATTAAGTATACCCCTCGTGTGAAATCACCAGGCATTGTCCATAATCGGGGACACATCTATTCGAATAGTTTTACACTCTGCAGAGGTTGTACAGCTTGATCCACAAGACACGATTTTTTTAGTTTGTTTGGCATCCGTCAAAACAACTGCTCACTACCTTAGGTAAGCAGTCTAAAGCATGTGACAAGGCCTTTACAAAGTTCTGGTTTGACCCGGTTCTGCTCGCTAAGGATTCGCCTTCCTGGCCCCCTCTTGCGCCACTTATCAACCCAAACAGAACCGACTCAAAGCATTGCTAATTAGTTGGTCAGGTCCACCCCATAAATAGACTTGTGGTTGCACGGTAAGACCCAGATCAATGGCGCACAAAGTTAAGTCCTTAGTGGTTACTCAGGCAAGGCAAACACATCCCATGTGCTTCGCGCACCCAAGTGCTTCCCGCACCCAACAAAGTACTTCCCGCACTACGCTTCGCGCACTCCTTTGCCACCGACCACTCTCCCGAGCGTAAATCATTTTCGTTAAACCCAGCCAAATGGCACAACAAATTTTTAATAACAGCGACATCACACCACAATTGACACAACTGTGACCTCGCACCACAGTTGCACAACAGTGATATCGCACCATTATTCCATATTTCATTAAGTCAAGATTAATCATTCTTTGAATAGGTGATCATGAATCCATCGTATCGCTAAAGCATGGCTAAGCATAAATGATACCCAAGTTGGTAGTACAATAATGTCCAACTAATAATTAACCATCCTATGGTATCCAAGGATTTATGTTATTTAAGGGTACATGTCATTCACAATTCATCAAGGAGGCATAATGACAATTAGGCATTTAACTATTCCCGAAAGCATTTATTCTAAACTTAGCAATGCATGTTGATACTAAACAATATAATTTTATAAAATGGGTTCAAAATGATCAAAGGTCTATGACTTGCCCCCATTGAAGGCTTGAGATGCTTCGGCAGATGGTTCCAGAAATTCTTCGGGAACGTCGGAATCTACACGCGTGAAAAGAGCCAAATAAATACAACAAATCCAAATAAAATCCAAAAAATATGAAATTAGTAGCGATAGGATGAGGCTAAATTTAGAAACGAGAATCGACGAAATCGGATTTCGTATTAAGGAGAACGAATATCCGGAAGTTTACCTTCACATGAAATATAGAAAATCATCCGACATGAATAGTGCAAGCTCGGGCAAAAATGATGGCGCCGGTGAGGGAAAAGGAGGGGCAGTCGACGAACTAGCAAAATAGAATCCCAGGAGTGAGACGGATCCAATGGTGGTGGTCGCGTCGCCGGCGGACGTCTGGTGCGGCGGCGGCGCGCAAAACGGGCGATGGAGCACAAAACGGCGACGAGCTCCGGCGATGCTTTGGCGAAGGCGAGGGAAGCACGAGGTAGAACATCACGAGACGAAGCCAACGGTGGTGATGAAGTCACCGGGGGACCGCCGATGGTGGCGGAATGCGAGGAAGAAAGAGGTTAGGCCTACGACCGAAAAATTTCGATTGCGGAGAAACGAAAGTGAGAGAGAGGGGCGAATTCTGGGGATAGAAAGAGGAAGCCGAGGGGCTCGCCGTGACACAGTCGGTGTAGCAAGGCGATGGCCGGAGAGGGAGAATGGGTTCGGGGGGGGGGGGAGGGGTTGCTCACTATTGGAATAATCTTGACATGTTAGTTTTGTGTACACGTTGGATGCAAGCTGAGAAGCTAGTGAGTAGATGGAATGTATTATTATGTGGTGTAGTGTCGTGTAGTACATCATTTTAGTTGTGTGTAGATCAGTTCCGAATATGTCGTTAATCGTGTAGAATTTTTTTGTGTGCAATAATTGAGTTAATTAGATACTTTTGGATGGAATGTATTGCTATGTGCTATAGTATTGTATAGTACATCATTCTAGTTATGTGTAGACCAGTTCCGGATATGTTGCTAATCGTGCAATTTTTTTGTGTGCAATAATTGAGTCAATTATATACTTTTGGATGGAATGTATTGCTATGTGCTATAGTATTGTATAGTACATCATTCTAGTTATGTGTAGACCAGTTCCGGATATGTTGCTAATCGTGCAATTTTTTTGTGTGCAATAATTGAGTCAATTATATACTTTTGGATGGAATGTATTGCTATGTGCTATAGTATTGTATAGTACATCATTCTAGTTGTGTGTAGACCAGTTCTGGATATGTCGCTAATCGTGCAATATTTTTGTGCAATAATTGAATTAATTAGATATATCGCTTCTTATTGCTTTTTGTGTATATGTTTCGTAGTATTTATAATATAAGCATTGAATTTTCAAGTATGACAGCCCTAGGAGATGTTGCACAATGGCCATACGAGTTACTTGACCCAGCCGTTGACGCTGATCACCGTAGTCGCCTCAGTACCATCCTCCCCTAGTAGGGCGAGGCACCTATTGAGCTAGGCGTGTTGTGGTTGCACACGCCCATGAGGGCATGGAGGGTCAACCCATACTGGGTTCGGAGGTACATGTAGTTGTGATCTTCGTGTACTCAATTTCAGTCCGACATGTGGGGGTGGACTCACGTATATTTCTTTGAAAGCAAAACCAAAATCAACAATATGAAAAACACACCTTGCCCGCCCTTGATTGCGGGCATGGTTATTCGAATAGTTTTACACTCTACAGAGGTTGTACAACTTGACCCACATGAGATAATCGACATAAAATGTCGGCCATGACACACTTCCTTAGGCGTGCACTAAGCGATTATCACAAGACTTTTACAATACATGATCCTTACATCAGCCCGCCTTATGAGTTATACTCTCAAGATATGGAAGTACATTTACCATTATCAAGAGAACTCATGATTGTGGGGGATAACCTGCCCGAACGTGGAGGTTCATTTACCATCGTACGACGCAAGCCCCAACAAACATGGAAGTACATTCACTAGTCTACACAACCCAGGTAACTCTTACCATGTGTAGCCTACGGGCTTAATGCTTGGACTCGGTAAATTAGTTGGCCAGGTCCTTCCCATTCTGGACATGTGGTTGTACGGTAGTGCTTAGTTTCGATAGTCACAAGCGTCGATCCTTAATAGACTTGGGCGAAATTTAACACAACACAAGTTCTCGTTCTCTAGCTACACTCACTTGAACTTACCATCCACCTAAGTCTAAATAGATTTTCACCATTTTATTTTATTTTAAAAACCAACGGCAATACCTATTGACATACATTTCTCAAACCAATTTGCAAAAAGGGTAATAATAATTTCCCACCCAAAGGGATGATCATGACCAATAAAGCATGTCTAAACAATTCTACTGTATTAACCAATCCAACAATATTGTAATCACTATCGTGAATTTTATATACTAGGGCGATAAGGGTTCATGGATATCAACATCAAATGAAGGAATAGTCAATTTTTGGATTAACTAATAACCTAAGATTTAAACTCATCATTTTACGTAAATAGCAATGAATATTAATTTTGAAACTTAAAACATATTTGGAAATCACAGGTACAGAATGATCAAAGGAGACTTGCCTTTGTTAACGGCAGGATTCACTCTTGATTGGTCCAAGTTTGATTCGGCAACGCCGGATTCTATACGCGTGAGATGAGAGAAAATCAAATAAAACACAAAAAATTATAAAATTAGCACTAATAGAGATTAAGAATTTAGATGAATTTAGGAAGAAGAATCGACTGAATCGGAGTTCGTATGAAAGACAACGAACATCTGAAAGTTTGTCGAATTGGAAAATCCTAGAAATTGAGAGGAAGAGGAATATTCCGAGAGTATTCCTTTCGGATTAAATAATAGAAAATCAAAGAGTATGACATGTGGGGTCCACTGTCATTGAGTGAGAGAGAGAGAGAGGGAGAAATGATTAGAATGACATGTGGGGACCGCTTGTTATAGAGAGATGGAGAGAGCAAGAGAAGGAAAACAGAACAGGGGAGGGCGACTCGAGCGCAAGGTGGTGGCGGACAGCGGTGGCCGGCGATGACCAAAATGGGTCGAAGAGACCTAGAGAAGGTGATGGGAGGTGGCGGCGCGGGTAACAACACACGACGGCGGCGGTGGCAGCAAGTAGGGCTGCCCGGGCACACGGTCACATGGCGGCAGTGGCGCTCCGACGACGGTGAAGAAGGGGGAGCGCGCGCACGGGCTTGCCGATAGTGAGGAGAGTGCCCTGGGTCCATCAGGGGAGCTAGAGGGGGACTAAGGCGGCGGAGCAACGATACTAGCGTCAGAGAAGATGACAGCGACGGTTCTCCACGATGGCGTAGCAACCAAAAAAAAGGTGAGGAACATATAGAGGAAGGTTGGGAACACGTGATGACGTGCATAACACCGCTTGGGGCTCACCGGAGAGGGAGATAGGGCGACGAAGGTGGTTCAGCCAGTGGTGGGGAACACGACGAAATTCGGTGGTGAACTGGGATGGAATGCGAAATTGATTGAGCGGAAATACTCGCGAGTCTATGGAACATGACGTGACACGGTTGGAGGTGCAAAGAACTCATAGGAGCAGCGGGAACAACGAGAGGGGGTGCCGGCCGGCGACGGGGAAGAGCCTCGTGCGGTGGCGATGGAGCTCTGAGGATGATGGAACTTGAAGGAGACGTCAAAGGGGTGGAGGAGGTGTTGGTGCTCCATTTTATTGACGAAGCCAAGGACCGAGCGGACGCAGGCACGAGCGGATGTCACGGCGGCAATTTGGTCGGCATTAATGGCGCGACGACGACGAAAACGACAATGCCGTTGATTGTGTGGTGATGGTGGCCTTGAATGTGTGCGGAGATGGTGGGGTGATGACGTACGGACGGGAATTTGCGGGCGCGGCGCAGACGCGTCCGAGGGTACATGGGCGCGGCATGCACGACATAGTGTGGTGCAGCACGACGTGGTTTGGTGCTAGCGCAAGCGAGGCTAGGCGCGCATGGCAAGGCGCGTGCTAGGCACGGTGTGGGCGCGGCCACGGGTAGAGCACTGGCGCTCAGGCGAGCATAGCGAGCAAAAGCAAAGAGGGATGGAGTTGGGCTGGAGAGATGGGCTGAGAAATTTGAGCTGCGACCCGATGAGTTAATGGTCTTGGCCTAGAGAAGAAAAAAAGAAGACGAGCTTCAGCCCAAGAAATTTGGAAAGAAAATTCACGTTCAAATTGAATTTGAATTTAGGTCGAATGAGAGAAATTCAAATCCAAATTTGAATTGAAATTCGGCCAAAATTCGTTTTGAATTTTGGAACAAATGTTTGAATTGAGATTGGAATTTTATTTGATTTAGCAAATAATTAATCGCAAAAACTCAAATAAAATCCAACACTTTGAATTACTTAATTTAAATTAAATTTTTACTAGAGATGCAAAATTTGGGATGTTATAGCGAACTTCCCCCAAGCGGCGTACGATGTCCCGGACATGTGGCACACGGACCTCCTCATGAGGTTCCAGGGAGTGCTACTGCCCGACGCCAGCTACAGGGAGTTCAGTAGTATGCACGGGTCAATGCAGAAGTGGATCTGCCAGTTCTATGTAAGTATTTATAACTCTTGTGTTTTCGCTTCAATTGCTTTGTTCAACTTAGTAATGAGTTTCTGTCTTCTTACAGCTGCAGCGTATGGCATAGGACGCATCCAAGCACATAGTAAGAAGGCACTTCGAGGCCAACCTATTGTGGCTGTTCGGGTGTGTCATGTTCTGCGGGTCCCATGGCGACAACGTCGACAAGCACATGATCCGCTACGCACGGGAGCTGGCGGAGATGGAGGTGGAGGAGATCCAGCCATGTGCCAGGGGCCCAGCGGTGCTGTGCGCGACGTGTCGCGCCCTGTACGACGCGTGCTAGTGGGTCTAGGATAGTTTTGTCTTCTCCGAATGCTCGCTCCTACTTCAGTTGTGGTCCTTCGAGCATTTCTAGATCGAATGACTATAGTTCGACCTCGCAGCCTACATCATCTCCATGTACGCCGCCGATGACGACGTGGATGGCCCGACCATGGGTACAGTGTGGTGTCGTCGACGGGTAAGTTTTTTGAACCTTCAGTATGTTTCGTAATGTGCTTTATTTGCATGTGCTCAGGTTTTGTTGTTCTATTCCACAGGTCACGTTCACATCGATCACTACGCACGTGTCCTATCTGGACTACGTTGCGATGTTCGACCAGTTGACGGATGACCACGTCTGGATACCGTACACTCCCAAGCGGGTGTATACGCGCGCATCCCAAGGCTTGTCGAGCTTGTGCCATCGAGACTCCGGGTATTGGCTCACGTGGCGTCGCTTGGTGCACGACGTCTTCATGGAGTACCACGTACACCGGGTGATGTGCCAGTTCGGACTACGATAGCATGTCCCAGTGCCCTAGAGGGAGCCTTTGCCGCTGAACTTTCATCGATAAGTTAACGTTTAATTTTGTCGTAGCCTTTGCTTTGCGTACTTCCAAATTTATTGTTTTGCCTTCCATAGGTGGACCAGGAAGGGACTATCTGGTCAGACTTCCTAGGCTGAGAAGCTGGTCCCTTGGATTGCATAGTGGCTCCACGCCTCGAAGGACGTAGTCCAGGAGGATGCTCCCTACAACCACCAGACGTACGACAAGTATATCGAGTGGTACTCCACTCGGAGGAGGGTCTGACGTGTCAGGGTCATGAACGACCCACCACGACACAAGGCCGCGACGACCAACACATACCCCACCCAGTCGGACTCCATATTCCATTGCACAATATATATTGAACAGTTCATACTTGTTATTTACTTCTCATGTTTTCGATTTCTAACTTGTTATTTCTGTGTACAGAACGATCTACAATGGGAGGTGCACACATTGGCGAGCTCCGCGAGGAGCCTGTCACTCGGGGAGCGCATCAACATGACGATGCACGACCTCAGACAGCCCATGGACTGTATCATGTAGAAGGCGAGGCGGAGTGATGTGGTGGACCCACCAAAGCGTGGATGGGGGTGAGCCACAGTGCATCACGCCCCACGGCTCCTCACCCAAACGTGCCAGGTAGGTCCTCGTGGCACCGTGCCAAAAGTACCCCAGCATAGTTTGCAGGTACACTTGAAACATTCATGTATGCTTGTTTATTTCGAATTCCACTATTTACTCATGCCAATTTCTTCTGATAGTTCCTCAATTCCACCCGCACTCAGGGCAGGACTACGCAGAGCCGTCCACTGCGATGCAGCGACCATGTATGTCTATCTTGTTTATATGCATAACGTACTATTTTAGCATTTTCATCTTGTTTACTTGCATAATGTACTATTTCAGCATTTCCATCTTTTTTACATGCATAAAGTATTATTCCATTTGTCGTACACCCCTTTAGGACGAGCTAGTGCCGCAAGAGGGAGCACAGACCGGGGACAACGACTTCGACAAGGAGTGGGCACTACGACGAGAGGGCGGTGGGCCTTCGCACGACGAGAGCACTCCCAGTCAGGTCTCCGTTGGGGCTTCTCAGCTGCACAGTGCGCTTGGAGCAAGTGAGACGACGCAACCCCCTCTCGTGACATCTGTGCAGGCTTCTCGCGTCAACAGAGTACCTTGGCCGCTAGAGGCTTTGATGTACTCGCACCAGTGCCCGCAGTCGGCCTAGACGAGGCCAGGTGCCACACGTGGGGTACGCCCCAAGAGGGCCCGCGAGTAGTTGTATCAGCACTATTATGTAAAAAATTATTTTGTGTACGACTTACATTATGCTAGTCTCGTGTTTACGATATTATTTGTTCTTGTTGTGTGTACAAGTAACCATGTGAGAGAGTCAACATCGCGACATCTCACACCACCCTACTTCTAGCATTTTCATATACGAAATGACCACACCCTCGTTCCCAAGTCATTATCTCTCTAAGATTTTGTTCTGTACACTCAAATAAATTGATTCAGCAAAAGGACAATTGCATTAAAAAATAACACTTCAATACTTTTGTTGTTGCATCGTCGAAGGGGTTATTTTTGTTATTGCGCCGACGACATCACATTTCAAATATATTTGGTTAGATCAAAACTCGTAAATTGTTCTCTACTTCATATTTACTTATCTTTTAAAAAATTATCAGTTGTACGGGCACTTAAAAATATTACCAAAATATAAATTTCAATTAATTTCAATTTTGACCTCCCGTCGTCATTTAAATTGGTGATAGGGATCCTGTCACTAATTTAAATGGCAGCGGAACAGTTTTCATGGCAATAGGGCTACTATCGCTATTTCAAATGCCACAGTTGTCCATTTTTGTTAAAAAAAAACAATCAACTATTTATTTGTGTAGTTCTTTATTAAAATAATATTATTTTTTTAAAAAAAATCCTCGAAGGTTCAGGCTCGAGACGATCTGGACAACTTTTGAGGGCATCCACGAGCTGGTCCAGCAATGCTGAACCCAAGAGGTACAGAGCAATGACCCGTACGTTGTGCTCCAATGCAAGCTCAGCAGGTTGGCCAAAACCCTTTCCTCCTGGGGACCAGAGAAGATCAGTGGATTGCGCATTGCGCATTGCATCACCCTCCGTTTGGATCAAGCCCAAGACATCAGGCCGTTAACAGCGTTGAAACGAAATTGCGAGCTCTATTAAAGGGTCGATGCCCTTGCCCTTGCTGCCCTCGAGCGTATTAGGGTGCGGCGTTGCCCCAGAATTCAGTTCTTCCGTGAAAGAGACTCAAAACACCAAAGTATGCTCACATGAAAGTAGACGCAAGCACGAAGAATGTTGGACCGTGTTAGCGGCGAGAGGAGTAAATAGGAGTCCACTAAATAGGAGCCCACTTTTTTTCCTTCCGGAATTCTATTTCCTTTTCACTTCAATAGCTATGTGCAACTATGAAGATCAATGGCTCGCAATCACCACGAAAGTTTTGAGTTGAAACCAAGAAACTCCAACAACATCTCCCCTTAGCTGGTCTGATAGCTAGATACTAGGTGGTCTGACCGCTCGGCCGGTCTGATCGCTCTCTCCGGCAGACAGCAAATTAACACGATTTTGGATTCACAAAGAGGCCTAACTTCTTATCTACATGACCAAATCACTTCAGATTTCACACGACTCAACAAAAAAGGTTAGGAACATATTTCAATCGAAGATCAGGACAATCCTAGCCAAGGTTTCATGAATTTCTTATTTGAGAGAAAGGGGGCTCAAAACCAGACAAAAACCTAGCCTTGATCCAAAGACTTACTCGTGAATGCAAGATGGTCAAGATGACATTAAATCAACTTTCACAAGTCCTAACAAACTAGATCACAACAAAAGACAAGACAAAACCCTAGATCATAAGAACCCAAAATCACAAGAGAGTAAGAACAAGAGACAACTCATCTTTACACGAATTTGATTGGACTGATATTGAGGAATTCAACTTTGCACGAATTTGATTGGACTGATATTAAGGAATTCAGGGTTTAGAGCCACTACATCATGAAGGACAAATGCTCACTCATGAACACCTAATTCCATAATTTTTCTCTCAATACATCTCCCAAACTCTAGCCTCCTCTATTCTCTCAGCTTTTCCAAAATCTCAAATTTGGATTTCTATGCTTAGTTTTTGTGCAAATCCTGCACTATCCCTTATATAGTGCAGGCTAGGACTAGAGAGAAACCTTAACAGACACCCATTAAGCCCACACATAAATGGGTCTCTCACTCACGTACGCTTCCCAAAGCGGTTGATGATCCGACGCGCCCGAATCCATCTTTTCGTTATCTTGTCCTCATGACCTAAACCGCTTCTTCTTTGTGCCATCATACACCGCGGTTTCTCTAAGGTTACCAACTCGGTATTTTAGTGAAGATACCAAAATACTCCTTCTCGATCCTTCCATCCTTACCGAATCCTAGCTTATGAAGCAATCCCAAGCTTCGCCATGCGTAGGTTCATCAATGTTTTTCCTCATGCCGGTAAGTCTCTTCCATCCGCATTCCACCGAACTGTCTCAACACTTGCTCCGGCTCAAGCCACTTGATCCAGCACGTTGCACCAAACTTCATGTTCTTGTCCATCTTGCGCCTTGCTTGAGACTAACCATTTCACCTGACATCCTTAATCGTTCTGGACCTTGATTTCACCAAACCAAGTCCCGATCATCCTCACTGTTGACCGTAGTTGACTCCAAGTGTCTCTGCACAATAATAGACCAAGAAATCGATTTCGAGCACAAGTTCTTCGCAACATGACTCACGTTAGCCAAAATATTTTATCATGCAACACATATGCAACAATTCCATTGCCCTAGGTTAGATCTCAAATTCAGCACACCTCACTATGCACTGAACTGCTATGGCGCAGTCAGATCGCTGCCACAAGGCCACTTTGACCGCGCTCACCGGTAACAGGGGACCGGCCTGACCGCTTTCCAAAATCATAAAATACCCATCTCTAGACTTTTCAGATAATCTCTACCTAGTTTTGTGTCTAGTTTCTATTTTCAATAGCACTTGGTGCAAACATATCATTAAACACTCCCACACAAGTTTTTGATGTCCATTTGCTCAAATATGCACCTCGGTCACCAGGCTGGTCTGGCCGCTCGGGCATGGCCGGTCAGACTGCCCCCTGATGGTCGGTCAGACCGCCTGAAGTCTAATAATAGGCCACTTTTGCAAAACTAAGAGTTCACTCTCTAAACTCTTTGACGACGATGCCAATTGTTCATCACTTAGACCAGGACCAAACCACATGGTCTCTATAAAAATGATGATCGAGTCGCCGTCACAAAGGAGAAAAAAATGAATATGTTGCAGCAATATTTCCAACAAATAATGCGAACACACACGCCAAGGAGCTGTGGGTTGAGCTCGTCGTCTTTACATCTTCTTGACGCTTCGTCGATCAAAGTTTCAGCTGGTTCGTGCTCACCTTCTGGCCTTCTCACTGCACCCGTCTCTGGTGGAGGCACTCGCTTTTGTTCGTTCTAAGAAGACTTGTCTTCGTGGCATGACTCAGCAGCCATCTTCTATCGTCCTGGCTGCCTGTACGCCTGCTGCTCCTACAGCTCCTGTGGTGGTTATCGTTAGCATGGCTCTACTCAGCCAGGAGGTGCCGGTGCTCCTCACCAGGCAGACACCACTCAATAGTTGGTCTTCCTCCCTCAGCGCCTGGTCGTCAATCCTACCGCAGGCTCTTCGGGTGTTGCCGGTCTTGCCACTCAGCCTCCAGCCACTTAGTGTCCAACTTTAGGTATATCATGTCCTTGATCCTAGACTCTAGTGCTTCCTTCCACATAACACCAGATTTCACTCACCTCACTTCTTTGAGTTCTTCTGTTCTACATGTTTTCATTCAGACTGCAGATGGTACCTCTCTTCTTGTTACTAGTCAAGGCACTCTTTCCACTCCTAGTTTTCATGTTCCTGCTATTTCTCGTATTCCTAGGCTTGCTATGTAACTTATGTCTGCTAGTAATATTACCGAGCATGATTGTCATATCATTCTTGATTCTGACTCGTTGGCTCCTGGGTATTCTGTTCCTGACGGTAAGGTTTGTCGTCTCCATCGTTCTCTCTATGGGCTTGAACAAGCCCCTCGTGTTTGGTTTGAGCATTTCATCTATGTTGTCACTGCTGTTGGTTTCTCCGCTCGTGATCACAACCTTGCCCTCTTTGTTCACACTTCCTCTCGTGGTCGGACGCTTCTTCTCTATATGGATGACATGCTCACCATTGGAAATGATTTTCAATATATTGACTTTGTGAAAAAAAAATGTTTCAGTGAGCCGTTCTAGATGTCTGATATGGGTCCTCTTTGCTAATTTATTGGGATTGAGGTAACCTTCATGCCTGACGGCTACTTCCTCTTCCAGCAAAAGTACATCTAGGATCTCATTGATCGTGCTCGTCTCACTGACCAGCACACGGTGGACACTCCTATGGAGCTTCACCTTCAACTTCGGCCTATTCTGATAATGCTTTCCCACTTCCACTGATTTCTTTTGGGAAGGTTCTATAAGGGAAGAAGAATCAGAGCTACCTGGTAACCTTGATTTCTTTCTGAACGTCATTACGAGAGTAACAAAGAAAGAATAACGTAGATAGGAAGGAGCGAGCCCCAAGGATAATGAATTGGTATACCGGGTGCTTACTTGAGCAAGAAGCCAAGTCATCGATAATCAAAGAAAGGTGTGAGTGAACGAGCCCAACTTTCCGATTCAAATATGACTCCTTTCCACTTTCTACAAATAGAGAAATCTCCGCTAGGCTAGCAGTGGGTAACCACGTAGTGCCCCATTCGTTCCATGACATCCAATCAGTTCTCCTCGGATTCCAATCCAATCTCCCAATCAGTGGTAAATAGACGGTGGGATGAGATCTCGAACGTTGTCCCTACCTACTGAGGAATAAAAAGTGTACGTAGAAAAAGAGAGTGTTGGAAATGCAGCGAGGAGAACTTACCTTGTGAGTCACTACTCCGGCACTGGGCAGGAATACTACTAGCGAGGCTTATAGGCGGCTAGTTCTTAAAGAAATCTGTCAGCTATAACCTAGCCTATTGAATCTGGTACGCCCGAAGCACGAAACTTGGTACGCCCGAAGCACGAAACTAGATAGGTAGCCCTACCTACGACTAGAAAAGTCTCGTATTTTTTTCTTCCAGTAAATCCTCAACTCATTCCTTCCATTATTGAATATCATTTGTAGTGTATTTTCCCTCTCAAAAAAGGAAGATCTCTCACTTCACTGAACTTATTAGAAATGCCTAGGACAGAGTTCATTCACTTGCCCAGCAGCCCTACTCCTCATAGTTGATCCGAATTTCTATCCCTGATTGACTCAAATCAGGAAGAGGAAGACTTGATAAAAGATGAAAAGAAAGGATTGATTACCTTTTTCAGTCAAGAAAAGAAAGGAAAGGGCTATTTATGAGTTTATGTAGATGAAGTTTCAGATTCTTGGATGAGTGGAACATCTTTGAGACAAATCATCTCTACCCGGGTACATAGCTTCATCCAACCATGGATCCACGAATTGTTGACTCGCTCTAGAAAAGAGCTTCGTAGTTGGGAGCTCTGAACCGATGATCGATATGGTTTCCTAGGATGAGAACTATGGTTTACTACTTGACAATAAGAAAGTTGTTCTCTCTTTTTTGAACTATTTGAGGTGTTTTACCTAGTCTGAATTTTCCCTTCTTCTATTTGATCAAGATGGATAGCAAAAAAGCATGAATAGGCCTACTGGGATGGAAGGAGAGAAGGACTGAACGAGAAAAGGAAATACCTCTTTGTTTACCTTGGAATGAATTGCTCAACTACTTAGGTAACGAAACGTTCATCTACGATCTTTCTTGCCTGCAAGACTAAGAAGCAAACTGCAGTTTCTCGTTCTAATGTTGAAGCTGAGCTGAGGGCTATGACTTCTGTGACAGCTGAGATCACCTGGTTATGATGCCTCCTTAAGGATTTTAGTGTTTTGGTTCCTGCACGGACTACATTACTATCAGACAGCACTGATGTGATTAACATTGCTCACGATCCGGTGAAGCATGAGCTCACCAAGCACATTAGGGTTGATGTTTCCTACATGTGGTCACAGGTACAACAACAGGTTGTCACTATTCAGTATGTGCCTCCAAAGCTTCTACTAGTTGACTTGTTCACGAAGGCATAGATTAGAGCTCAACGTAGCTTCTATCTCTTCACACTCAGTGTTGTTGATCCACCGTGACTTTGAGAGTAGGTGCTAAAAGTATATGCATATATTTGTATTAGTCCATTCTACAAGGGGTTTTCTGCTATTTGCTCGTGCCTTATACATGACTTATTATAGCCCATTTGCCCCATGGAATTTATCGAGAGTTCATTCCAACAATGTGAAGTTCCATCCATCCATCATTTTGAGTTCACCTTTGTTGCGTGTTTCATAATTCATGTACAGTTTCGTAAATCGGTTACAACCTATATAACCTATGACGATGTAAAATGAGAGAAAGCGAGAGAGTAATACCAAGTCTCGTGTGTAACCAAAATGCTATCAAAGGTCTTACTTGAATGCAAGCCTCTGTGTACCAACAAGCGATGCATAATGGCCTCCCTTGGCAACCAGTTCAGCGTGTGTCCCAAGTTCCGCTATCTTGCCATCTGAACAAACAGCAATTCGATGTGCATTTTGCACGGTGCTTAGCCTGTGGGCGATCACCAGAGTTGTCCTTCCCTTCATCAGGTAATTGAGAGCTTCCTGCACAAACCGTTCACTAGTTGCGTCCAGTGCACTGGTAGCCTGTAAATAGCAGAAGTTTCTTGAATGAATACAAAGCTAATCGTCATCTCATCATCCTGACACAACTAATGGAAAAGAGTGCTAATGTGTAATGTGCAGCCTGACCTATTCAACAACAGTGATTGATAAAGAGGGCCCACCAGTGCATGCTATTAGCATTTTGGGACGTTTAAAAAATTAAGGTTGATCTACACAAAATTTGGCTTTTAAATGTGTATCCACCTATCATGGCTTTAGTATGAACCTATTGCTCACATCCATCCATATAGTACTGTCTAAAGAAGCTGTAAGCCACTCGAGGTTACTTGAATTTGGCCTCAGCCAGAAATTATTTTAAACTTGAAACATGATTCCATGCTACCTTGACCAGCTTCGCTCGAATACATGTGCACAACATGTTTTATGAGTTTCCTAAATCCATACTCCAAATGACCAAACGGTCCAAACCTATAAAAACCAACCGTGTCTCACCCTTCTCAACATACTAACTCACCATTCCCTTTGTTCACACCGGGAACACACGGAAGGACACCCCTTGTCATCCCCAAGTACTGCATCATCACCACCAGATTTTGCCCAGGCACCATGTGGCACATGACAGCGTGTCGTCAAGTGAGCAAGCATTGCGGACTTTCGCTGTTCCCATGTGCCTGGATTTGTCCAGTACCAGGCAAATAGCAGATCTAGGTATTTATCCCAAGGAATCTTCATCCTTTCCTAAATCTCACTCCCAACTATTTGCTTCCAAAATCCTGTGTTGTGATCTTTCTCTGGGAGCATCCTGTGTTATGATCTGATAGGTATAATGGTATATGATTTTATTATTAATACCCACAAGGTGGTCCTTTGCTAATCTCCTCTGGTATGTTTGATGCAATCTATGAGTTATTTTATACAGTTGCAAAGCTCGCCCATGAACTAGCTTGTGTAAAACTCAGTTGACGCTCAATACCAGTTCTTTGGCAGCCGCACCAATGGAGTGACTTCGTTCCACCCAAACAGTGATGGGAGGCACTAATGGCATGGCATACCATGGTTATACTTTAATGACACTATCTCCTTTCCCAACAAAAACTGAGCCGTTTAATGGAAACTGGAAAGCAAAATTAAGTGAAGTGCACCACCACAGCCTTCAGATATGCTATGCAAATTCGCTTCATAGGGCTCACTTTTTCACTTGCAAGAAAAAAGTATGCCCCCGATCTAGATCCAATGTTCGAAAACTACGCAGGATAGAACATGGCAAGTTGAATAGTCACTAGCCAATATTGGCCTCCTTGCCTTGGGAGAAATGTACAAAAACTTCAATTTTTGTAAGAAAGAGATACCTCATCAAGTATTAGAATAGGAGCATTTTTCAGAAGAGCCCGTGCAATTGCAATTCTCTGTAAAGCAACAAAATAAGCGCACAGTAGTTAGAATAATGCAACAATGATGTAATTCCTTTATCAAAGTACATATTTATATAGCAAATTACCTGTCTCTGCCCCCCACTTAGGAGGCTGCCACGTTCGCCAACAAGAGTGTCATAGCCCTAAATTGCAAATAAATGACAAATTTGGATTACTGGCATATCATTGAGGCATCAGGGACTAAAACTAGTGCGAATCAATGATAGGCTAAAATGTACGAGAAAAGTTGTCCAAACCTGTGGAAGAGAGATGATGAATTCATGAGCATTGGCAGCTTTAGCAGCTTTTATTATCTCATCCTTGGAGACAACATCATTTGGGAGACCATAAGCAATGTTTTCTCCAACAGACACCGAGAACAGGACAGGGTCCTGAATTTTCATACAAAAAAACCTTATTAAAATTAACAACTGCAGGACAATACGTTTCGTTGAAATCCAGCAGTTCGAATGCTACTCGACTGGAGAAACTGAAACTTGCATACTACTAAGAACTACTATGTAGATGTAGCAGGATACATGGTATGAAAAGATTGTTGGAAGTGCTCTAAAAAACAATGCTTGGAACTCAGGTTTTGTGCTGCAATGAAGCTGCTGCTTTTCTGATGTTCTTACCCCTTTATTTATAGCTGGTAATTACAACTAGATAATACAGTAGTGGCCTATGTAGTGGCAGTAGTGGCCTACGTAGTGGCCTGGTAAACATAGCCCTAGTGGCTCCTAAAACACAGCCATGATCTATTGCTTGATGCATCCACTGCTAACTTGTCAGGGGACGGGCGGGAGGCGCGGATGAACAGTGCGCGCGATGAACAGTCGCACGATGAACAGTGCTCGCGGAACCGGGTATGGCGCAAGGAGATTGGGTAACTCCCAATCCTTTGCTGATTTTCTATTAACCTCTTATCTCCTATATATAGGAGTACAATCTGATTACAAATAGGACTCTTATCCTTCCTTAACTAGGACTCTTTCCTAAAGGATATCTTTCCTAATTTAAAGGGATACAAACTGACTTGGAAAGTATTATCTTTCCTAATGCAATAATGACTAACTTGGAAGGTATTATCCTTCCTAATGCAAACTTCCCTAATGAGACTTTCCTATAGTAAACTTGCCTAATTGCAACTTCCTAATTTGAGGATTCCTAAACTGCCGCACATGACATCTCTCCCTCCGTTGACAAACAGCTTGTCCTCGAGCTGAAAAGAGGGATAAGACGATCGAAATGCGATAACATCTTCCCATGACGTATCAGCAACGTGAAGTCCTTCCCATTGAACCAGAATTTGCCGCTTATCTCAAGACAAAGTGGCACGACCATCGTGGCGCTGTGGGAATAACTTGGCCATGAAGGAGGGGCGGCAATGGCGGTGGATCTTGAGGAGGGAGGCCGTCATACTTCTTCAAGAGATTCAGGGGAAAAACATCTTGTAAACGTGCCGAGTTGGGCAAGTCCAAGCGGTACGCGACCTCATTAATCATGGAGATGACACGATAGGGCCAAGAGCCGTCCTTCTTCTTGACTAAAAGCATAGGCGCGGGAAAGGCAGAGCTGTTGCGCTGGATAATGCCCTGTGCCAACATGGTAGTGCATTGACACTCCAGCTTGTCCTTTTGCAGTGGGTATGTATAGGGCTGAACCACCACCGCGCTGGTGCCCAACATGAGGTGGATGCGGCGATGGGAGCCCACGTGGGTCGTCGAAGACCGGCGAAAATTCCGCGGAGAGCTCCTCCATAAGCTCTCTGCCGCCGCCGCTGATGAAGGTGCGGCGTTGGTTGGGCAGGCGACATCGAGCCTCGCTGGGCGGTGCCGATGTTGGCAAAGAACTCCCCTGGCCCCCGCCCATGCGGGCGGTTTCTTCATCTTTGTCGCCCTCATCGGGCGGGTGTCCTCCATGCGCGCCAAGAATACTTCTGGCGTGTTTCGGATACTAGCAAAAATTTTTGCCGTATCCTGACTTAATCGGGCGATAAACCGTTGAATTTCGTTACCACCGCTGTTCGACATGGTGGAAGGAGCAACGGTTGGCTCGATACCAAGATGTCGGGGGCAAGGGAGGCGCGGATGAACAGTGCGCGCAATGAACAATCAAGACGATGAACAATCAAGCGATGAACAAAGCTTTCATGAACAGGGTATGGCGCAAGGAGATTGGGTAACTCCCAATCCTTTGCTGATTTTCTATTAACCTCTTATCTCCTATATATAGGAGAACAATCTGATTACAAATAGGACACTTATCCTTCCTTAACTAGGACTCTTTCCTAAAGGATATCTTTCCTAATTTAAAGGGATACAAACTGACTTGGAAAGTATTATCTTTCCTAATGCAATAATGACTAACTTGGAAGGTATTATCCTTCCTAATGCAAACTTCCCTAATGAGACTTTCCTATAGTAAACTTGCCTAATTGCAACTTCCTAATTTGAGGATTCCTAAACTGCCGCACGACATAACTACTTTGACTAAAGCCCTGAAGAATAGCTCCTACAGACTCTTGACCGACTCCAACTGACACTGAACAAACTGCAAAGAAAGATAAGCAAAGATAAACAAGCACACAGGATTGCACTAACAATTCTCCCCCTAATCCTTGTGCGCTGACCCTGATTTGATTAAGACCATTCCAATCCTTGCACAAAGCTCTTGGAACTTGACTCGCCCAAGTGCCTTTGTTAAAATGTCACGGTTGGTCCTTGGTGCCGATGAAATCAACAACGATGCTCCCATCCTCCATGCGATCCTCGATGAAATGGTAACGAAGATCGATGTGCTTATCGATTCGTGGAAGACCGGTTCTTGTTTCAACGCCAAGGCGGACTTGTTGCCCACCTTCACTCGACCACCTCGCTTTTTCTCCCAAGGAGTTCACCGAGTAACCGAGCCAACCAAAGTCCTTACGTCGCGGCAAGAGTGGCGCCTACATACTCGCCTCACAAGATGACAAGTGCCACCACCTCGGCTTGAGAGATTGCAAACTCACCAAGCAAACTACCAAGGAAGAACAAGGTGCCGCCAGGCTTTTCCTTGTGTCGATGTCGCCGCGTGGTCGCTATCGCCAGAACCAATCACCAGGCTCTCCATCCTTCCGCCCGTAGTGTAGTCCATAGTGGATTGTGTCGGCGACGTAGCAGAGGATGCGCTTTACGGCCGCCAAATGCTCCTCCGTTGGCCGCTCCATGAAACGACTCACGAACCCGACGGCAAACGCCAGGCCTGGCCATGTGTGGACGGGATAGCGGAGGCTGCCGACGATACGTCGATACTCCGTGGTGTCCACCTCCATAGTCGTGTTGTCCCGGCTGAGCCTGAGCCTCTCCTCCATCGGGGTGTGGGCTGGATTGCAACTTTCCATGCCGAGCAACTGCAGAATCCGCGTGGCGTAGTGCGCCTGGCCAAGACTGATGCCGCCGTTGTCCTGATGTACTTCAATTCCGAGATAAAATGACAGCAAACCAAGGTCACTCATCTGGAATTTGATCTTCATCTCACCCTTGAACTCCTCCACCGCCTCCATGGATGACCCGGTAATGATTAGATCGTCCACGTAGACCCCGACGAGCAGAGCCGTGCTGCCGCGGACGCGCCGGTAGACAACGTGCTCGTGTTCACTCTACTTGAATCCGAGATCCTTGAGTGTGTGGTCGAAGCCAGATTCCAAGCTCATGGCGCTGGGCGCAGTTATAGAGCGCTTTATGCCATGCAGAACCTTCCCTTCTTCTCCGGCTACGATGAACCCCGGCGGCTGCTTCACATACACCTCCTCCTTCAATTTTCCGTTGAGGAAGGCGGATTTCACATCCATGTGGTGGACGGGCCACCCCTCCTGGGCAACAATGGCGGAAAAGAACCGAATGGACTCCATGCGGCGACGGAGCAAACACTTCGTCGAAGTCGATCTTGACTCTCTTTGGATTTAAACCCTCGCAACAAGCCGCGCCTTGTGTTTGATCACCGCACCGGCCTCATTCTTCTTCAGCTTGAAGACCCATTTGAGGCCAATCGGGCGGTGGCCGTGCGGCAGATTGACGAGCTCCCACGTCTTGTTCCGCTCCACAGCGTCGATCTCCTCACGCACGGCCACGCCGCCACGCTTCATCTCGCTCGCCTCGGCAGAACGAAAGCATGGCTCGCCTGCGACTTGCCAGTGCGATTGGCCCGTCCGGCCCCGCAATGCGAACCCCGGCGGCGTAGCTCCACTCCCGACCAGATTGTCCACGGTGCGGTGCAGACCGCATGTGGTGTGTCGTTGTCTTGGCCGAGTCGAACGGCGTGAGTCGTTCGTTGGCGGTGAGACGATTAAAGATGCGGGGCCAAACGGAGTTGGTGTCGTAGGAGTGCTTGGAGTTGCTGCGGGCGATGCTAGAGCTGGCGGTGAAAAGGTCCGAGCTCCTTGCGCCGTACCGACGTGCTCGTCTCCCATTACTAAATCGGAGTTGCCACCGCGCAACACGGGCGAAGGTGTACTGACAGAAGTCGTTGGCGGGATGCATGTCGTCAGAGTTCTCCGCCGCCCAATTCCACCGCGATCCTCGTCGAACACGACGTCGCTGGCGGCGCGCACGCCGCCGCGTCGGTCGTCCAGAACGGTATGCCTTCATCCCCTCTTCGTAGCCGATGAAGACGACGGGGGTGCTGCGGTCGTCGAGCTTGCGGAGGTGCCCCTGCTCCTTCACGTACGCCAGGCAGCGGAAGGTACGGAGAAACTGGGCCGCCGGCTTGCGTCCGTGCCATGCCTCTTAGGGCGTTTTCCCGACGAGGCTTTTGGTGGGTGATCAATTGAGGAGGAACACCGCCGTAGTCACTGCCTAACCCCAAAATTCGCCGCAAGATGCCCTTTGCTTCAAGACAAGGCCGTGGACACACACGGTTCGGTTCGCCGCCGACCACGCTTCTCGCTGGGCGTGAGGGCGAGAAGTGGCGCTGCACTCCTTGGTCAGCGCAGTAGGCGGCGAACTCCAGAGACGTGAACTCGCCGACGTTGTCCGCGGCGAAGACGCGCGAACCGCCGCCGCTTCGACCTCCGCCGCCGCCGATCCTCTTGATCGCGCGCAGCGCACTCTTGGCCACGAAGCACCACCCACATGTACCGGTGGCATCATCAACCGAAGAAGAAGAAAACGCCGCTACCGGTGTCGCGGCGTAATGGGACCGCAGAGGCCGCCGTGGACGAAGTTCGAGCGCTCTGCGATTTGGCTCGCCGGAACGCCGGCGCCGCAGCTTGGTGACAACGCAGGTGTCACAGAGCTTCTCTACGTGTTCCAGTCGCGGCACCACGCACTACCCATGCCTACCATCTTCTAGCGAGTCGGTTGATGTGCCCGAAGCGATCGTGCCAGCGCCAGGCGTCGTCGTCGTGGCGTGCGGCGAGGCAGATCAGGTGAGCGACCTCGAGACGAAGCACGTAGTGGCGATTGCGGCCGCGATTGACCTTGGCGAGGAGGCGACACTGCCGGTCCCAGATCCGTAGCACGCCGTCCTCAATCAGCACGCGCGATCCGCCCTCGTCGATCTGCCCGATGCTGAGGATGGAGTTCCTCAACTGCGGAATGTAGTAGACGCCGCTGAATGCTTTGTGCTCGCCATTCTTGCCGGCGAAGATTACAGTGCTGCACCCGCGAATGTCGACGAGGGAGCCATCGCCGAACTTGACGGTGCCAACCACCGCGCGGTCGAGCTCGGCGAAGACGTCGCAGCGGCCCGTCATGTGATTTGTGGCTTCGGTGTCGAGGTACCATCCTTCCAGGTGGTCGCCGCCGTCGTTGATGCCGAGAAGTGCCTGCGCCCGTGGCTCGTCGATGTGGAGTGGTGTGAGCTCGGGCGGCGCAGGGATGGCGTTGGCTTGAGCCATAAGGAGTGCAGGTTCTTCATCCGCCTCCTCCGCTCGGGCAAATGGGTCCACTTGGCTAGCGACGATCTACGCCCAATGGTTACGCAGCGGCGCGATAGCTATGCATTTATCGTCGCGTGCGTTCTTCTTTAGCATCGCGCCTCCGCCATCGCTTGTTCATGGCGGCCGCGACCGCCGACGACTCCTGCCGCCACTGCGACCGGACTTGGTGGAGCCCTCGCTCGGCTGGCGGTCTTTCATCCACTCCATCCACTGCTCTTCGGTGAGGTAGAGCTTGCCGGGTTCTCGTGGCTACTCCGGCGGCTCGAGACGGTCTTCCGCACCTTTGACGCCCGGTGATTTCTCCAAATGATTCGGAGATGTCAGGTGGTCTCGACGACAACGCGATCCGCGAGAACTTAGGCGCACAACCCGTAAGAATTTCTCAACTACCTTCGATTCGCCGATTGATTCTCCGATCATGGCGAGGCCGCGACGAGATTGGCGAGGCGCAGCTTGAAGTCGCCGACGCTTTTCCGTCATGAACGAGATGTGCTTGAATTCCTTCCTCACCGACGCGTTTTGCCCTTTCAAGACGCTGTCACTCCTAACGCGCGATGGCTCGGACCGCCCCACGCCTCTGCGCGGTCCGCTTAACGGCGAGGTCGGACATCATCTCGTGGGCGCGGCGTGGAGGATGGCCTCCAAAGGCCATGCGATCTTCCCGAAGTTGGCGGCGCCAGACTCGATCAAGGCCCCAGAGCCCTCGAGCTTGCAAAGATCACCTTCACGAGGAGGCTCCACTCGGCGTAGTTCGTCCGTGTGAGCGTCGGGTACTTTCTGCTGCCGACTTCCTTAACCACTTGCTCGACAACAACCTCGCGTCCACCATGGTCACAGTGTCGCGATCGTCTCGGCGGCGGCGAAGGGGAACGGCGTCGGTTCTATCGACGCGGACTATGGGACTCGCCAGGGTTGGGAGCAGACATTGCCTAGGACCCTCAACAAGAGCTGTGATACCAATTGTTGGAAGTGCTATAAAAAACAATGCTTGGAACTAGGTTTTGTGCTGCAATGAAGCTGCTGCTTTTCTGATGTTCTTACCCCTTTATTTATAGCTGGTAATTACAACTAGATAATGCAGTAGTGGCCTACGTAGTGGCAGTAGTGGCCTACGTAGTGGCCTGGTAAACATGGCCCTAGTGGCTCCTAAAACACAGCCATGATCTATTGCTTGATGCATGCACTGCTAACTACTTTGACTAAAGCCCTGAAGAATAGCTCCTACAGACTTTTGACCGACTCCAACTGACACTGAACAAACTGCAAACAAAGATAAGCAAAGATAAACAAGCACACAGGATTACACTAACAAAGATAGATACTTTGTATTAGTATACCTGATTCACTAGGGATACAACTCGAGACCATTCTCTTTTATCATATACACGAATGTCCTCCCCTGCCACAGTGATGCGACCTTGAGTTGGCTGCACGAAAGAAACAAAACTGAAATGTTGCTACATTTATGAAAAACCATCGTAGTGTTTCTACAATTATATAACAGTACCTCATAGTACCGCGCTAGAAGTTGCACCACTGTGCTTTTCCCAGCACCACTAGGCCCTACAAGTGCTGTGACTTTTCCACACTCAATTGTAAGATCAAGCCCATTTAAGATCTCCACATCAGATCTCAGTGGGTAAGAGAAGTCGACATCTGCCAGAAATACATGAGCATCAGTTGCATGCCAGAGGTCCAAGGATGTTATATATTGGTGTAGTATGGGTTTGTGCTACTAGTAAAATTTTGGGCATTTCAAGAAACACATGAGCAGCAGTAGCATGCCAGCGGTTCAGGAATGTTATGTATTAATGAAGTATGGGTTTTGTGCTGCCAGCAAAATAAATTTTGGACATTTCGGGAAACACACTCAAAAGGAAAATTATTGAACTGCTCATTAAAGTCAAATGTATTAATGAAGTATGGGTTTTGTGCTGCCAGCAAAATAAATTTTGGGCATTTCGGGAAAAACACTCAAAAGGAAAATTATTGAACTGCTCATTAAAGTCAAACACAGGAAATTTCATAGTTCATAACTATGCACTTAATTATTCATGAATATGTCACCTGAAAACATACTCTCTTAAATTTTGTCTTTTACACAAAAAGGTGAAACTTGAGGAAAATATGACGAGCTTATTGTTGGAAGTGCTCTAAGAACAATGCTTGGAACTCAGGTTTTGTGCTGCAATGAAGCTGCGGCTTTTCTGATGTTCTTACCCCTTTATTTATAGCTGGTAATTACAACTAGATAATGCAGTAGTGGCCTACGTAGTGGTAGTAGTGGCCTACGTAGTGGCCTGGTAAACATGGCCCTAGTGGCTCCTAAAACACAGCCATGATCTACTGCTTGACGCATGCACTGCTAACTACTTTGACTAAAGCCCTGAAGAATAGCTCCTACAGACTCTTGACCGACTCCAAACTGATACTGAAACAAACTGCAAGTAAAGATAGACAAGCACACAGGATTACACAAACAGTTCTCCCCCTAATCCTTGTGCGCTGACCCTGATTTAATTAAGACCATTCCAATCCTTGCACAAAGCTCTTGGAACTTGACTCGCCCAAGTGCCTTTGTTAAAATGTCAGCGAGTTGGTCCTTTGTGCCGATGAAATCAGCGCTGATGCTCCCATCCTCCATGCAGTCCCTGATGAAATGGTAACGAAGATCGATGTGCTTACTGCGTTCGTGGAAGACCGGGTTCTGTTTCAACGCCAAGGCGGACTTGTTGTCCACCTTCACTCGGCCACCTCAGTTTTTCTCCCATGGAGTTCACCGAGTAACCGAGCCAACCAAAGTCCTTACGTCGCGGCAGTAGTGGCAGCTACATACTCTGCCTCACAAGATGACAGTGCCACCACCCTTTGCTTGAGAGATTGCCAACTCACCAAGCAGCTACCAAGGAAGAACAGCGTGCCGCTCGTGCTCTTCCTTGTGTCGATGTCGCCGGCGTGGTCACTGTCGCTGTCGCTGTAACCAATCAGCTGTGCCTCTCCATCCTTCCGCCCGTAGTGTAGTCCATAGTGGATTGTGCCGGCGACGTAGCGGAGGATGCGCTTTACGGCCACCAAATGCTCCTCCGTTGGCCGCTCCATGAAACGACTCACGAACCCGACGACAAACGCCAGGTCTGGCCGAGTGTGGACGAGGTAGCGGAGGCTGCCGACGATACGTCGATACTCCGTGGTGTCCACCTCCATAGCCGTGCTGTCCCGGCTGAGCCTGAGCCTCTCCTCCATCGGGGTGTGGGCTGGATTGCAACTTTCCATGCCGACCAACTGCAGAATCCGCGTGGCGTAGTGCGCCTGGCCAAGACTGATGTCGCCGCTGTTCTGCTGTACTTCAATTCCAAGATCGCTCATCTGGAATTTGATCTTCATCTCGCCCTTGAACTCCTCCACCGCCTCCATGGATGACCCGGTAATGATCAGATCGTCCACGTAGACCCCGACGAGCAGAGCCGTGCCGCCGCGGCCGCGCCGGTAGACAGCATGCTCGTGTTCACTCTGCTTGAATCCGAGATCCTTGAGTGTGTGGTCGAGCTTCGCGTTCCAAGCCCGCGGCGCCTGGCGCAGGCCATAGAGCGCTTTGCGCAGCCGCAGGACCTTCCCTTCTTCTCCGGCTACAATGAACCCCGGCGGCTACTTCACGTACACCTCCTCCTTCAATTCTCCGTTGAGGAAAGCGGATTTCACATCCATGTGGTGGATGTGCCAGCCACCCTCCGGGCAAGAATGGCGAGCAAAGAACCGAATGGACTCCATGCGGCGACGGAGCAAACACTTCGCGAAGTCACCGCCGCTTTCTTGGACAAAACCCCTCGCAACAAGCCGCGCCTTGTGTTTGATCACCGCACCGGCCTCGTTCTTCTTCAGCTTGAAGACCCATTTGAGGCCAATCGGGCGGTGGCTGTGCGGCAGATTAACGAGCTCCCACGTCTTGTTCCGCTCCACGGCGTCGATCACATCACGCATGGCCACGCGCCACGCCTCGTCTCGTTCGGCCTCGGCAAACGAGTATGGCTCGCCTGCACTTGCCAGTGCATTCGGCCGGCCCGCTTCGCAATGCGAATCCCCGGCAAGACAGCTCCACTCCCCACCGCATTGTCCACGGTGCGGTACCGCATGTGTGTCGCGTGCATCGTGGTCGAAACCGCGAGTCGTTCGTTGGCGGTGAGACGAATTCCGGCGTAGGCGGGGCCGAAACGAGAGTTGGTGTAGCAGGAGTGCTTGGAGTTGCCGCGCGGCTTTGGCCGGGCGATGAAAGGGTCCGATCTCTTGCGCCGGCCGACAAAGCTCGCTCCGCCATCGGCACTGGAGTTGCCGCCGCCGCAACATGGGCGAAGGTGTACTCGATGGTGAAGTCGTTGGCGGTGCCGTCGTAGTTCTCCGCCGCCCAATTCCAGCCGCGATCCTCGTCGAATACGACGTTGCGGGCGTTGCGCACGCGCCGTGTCGTCGGATCTAGAAAACTGTATGCCTTCATCCCCTCCTCGTAGCCGATGAAGACAAGGGGGGTGCTGCGGTCGTCGAGCTTGCGGAGGTGGCCCTGCTCCTTCACGTACGCCAGGCAACCGAAGGTACGGAGAAAATGGGCCGCCGGCTTGCGCCCGTGCCACGCCTCATAGGGCGTTTTCCCGACAAGTCTTTTGGTGGGGGATCGATTTAGGAGAAACACCGCCGTAGTCACTGCCTCCCCAAAATTCGCCGCAGATGCCCTTTGCTTCAAGAATACAGACGCCATGGACACCACGGCTCGTTCGCCGCCGACCACGCCTGCTCGCTGCGGGCGTAGAGGCGCGAGAAGTGGCGCTGCACTCCTTGGTCAGCGCAGTAGGCGGCGAACTCCAGAGATGTGAACTCGCTGCCGTTGTCCGTGCGGAAAACGTGCAACCGCCGCCCGCTCTGGACCTCCGCCGCCGCCTGGATCTTCTTGATCGCGTCAGGCGCACCACTCTTGGTCATGAGAAGCACCACCCACATGTACCGTGGCATCATCAACCGAACAGAAGAACGCCGCCGCTCGGTGTCGCCGGCAGAATGGGACCGCAGAGGTCGCCGTGGACGAAGTTCGAGCAGCTTGCTGATGATTTGGCTCGCTTTGAACGCCATGCGCGGTGCTTAGTGACAACACAGTGTCGCAGAGTCGCTTACGTGTTCCAGTAGTGGCGACCACGCACGACCCATGCCTACCATCTTCTCCAGTGAGTCCAAGTTGATGTGCCCGAAGCGATCGTGCCGGCGCCAGCGTCGTCGTCGTGGCGTCGGGCGAGGCGACGGCCGAGCGACCTCGAGACGGCACGAGGCGATTGCGGCCGCTACCGACCTTGTCATGGCGGCGGGCGGCCGCCGGTCCCAGATCCGCAAAGACGCCGCCTCAATCAAGACGCGCGATCCGCCTCGCCGACCGCCTGATGCTAAGGATGGAGTTCTCACCGCGAATGTAATAGACGCGCCATGAGTACTTTGTGCTCGCCATTCTGCGGCGAAGATCACGGTGCAAGCGCGCGGATGTCGACGAGGAGTCGCCGCCAATCTTGACGCGCGACCACCACCGCGGCCGAAGTTCGGCGAAGACGTCGCAGCGGCCCGTCATGTGATTCGTGGCGCCGGTGTCGAGGTACCATCCTCCCAAATGGTCGCCACCGTCGTTTATGCCAAGAAATGCCTACGCCCGCGACTCGTCGATGTGAAGTGTCGCAAGCTCGGGCGGCGCAGAGATGGCGTTGGCTTGAGCCATAAGGAGCTCAGGCTCCTCATCCGCCTCCTCTGCCTGGGCCAAATGGGCCCGCTCCTTCTTAGGCTGGCGACATTCCCTAGCCCAATGGCCACGGCGACCGCAATTGCGGCACTTATCGTCGCTCTTGCCGGTTTGCGCCGCCGCCGCTCTTGTTCATGGCCGCGCGGCGCTAATGATTCTCGCCACGCCACACGGACTTGGTGGAGGAGCCATCGCTTGGCTGGCGATCTTTCATCCGCTCCATCCACTGCTCTTCGGTGAGGAGCTTGCCGGATTCTCATGGTGGCTCCGGCGGCTCGAGGCGATCTTCCGCAGCCTTCAGACGCCCGGTGATTTCCTCCAGCGACAGCTCGGAGATGTCGAGCAGGGTCTCGATTGACAACGCGATCTGCGAGAACTTCGGCGGCACAACCCGTAAGAATTTCTCAACTACCTTTGATTCGTCGATTGATTCTCCGAGTGTGGCGAGGCTGGTGACGAGATTGGTGAGGCTGGTAGAAAGTCGCCGACGTTTTCCGTCATGAACGAGATGTGCTCGAATTCCTTCCTTAGCTGCTGCGTCTTGCCCTTCCGCATGCGGTCACTCCCAACGCGCATAGCTCGGACCGCCTCCCACGCCTCCTGCGAAGTCCGCTTGACGGCGAGGCCGGACATCATCTCCGGGGGCACGGTGTGGAGGATGGCCTCCAGCGCCATGCGATCTTCCTGGAAGTTGGCGGCGCCGTACTCGATCGCGTCCCAGAGCCCGCGAGCTTGCAGCATCACCTTCATGAGGAGGCTCCACTCGGCGTAGTTCGTCCATGTGAGCGTCGGGTACTTTCCGCTGCCGACTTCCTTAACCACTCGCTCGACAACAACCTCGCGTCCACCGTGGTCACGATGTCGCGATCGTCTCGGCGGCGGCGAAGGGGAACGGCGTCGGTTCTATCGACGCGGACTGTGGGACTCGCCAGGGTTGGGAGCAGACATTGCCTAGGACCCTCAACAAGTGCTCTGATACCAATTGTTGGAAGTGCTCTAAGAACAATGCTTGGAACTCAGGTTTTGTGCTGCAATGAAGCTGCGGCTTTTCTGATGTTCTTACCCCTTTATTTATAGTGGTAATTACAACTAGATAATGCAAGAGTGGCTCACGAGTGGTAGTAGTGGCCTCACGAGTGGCACGGTAAACATGGCCCTAGTGGCTCCTAAAACACAGCCATGATCATCGCTTGACGATGCATCGCTAACTACTTTGACTAAAGCCACAAGAATAGCTCCTCTGCACTCTTGACCGACTCCAAACTGATACTGAAACAAACTGCAAGTAAAGATAGACAAGCACACAGGATTACACTAACACTTATTACAAAACACAAACTAAGTTGCCAAGGCATTCATACATGAAACTTAATCTTAGAAACAATAAGCTCCACGCTGACACATAATATAGAAAAAAACGAAAATAGCAGATGGTAACATATAATATGTATAGAATATGCATCTGAATAACATGGAGAGAACTTCTGCGTGTAATTGTATTAAATAAATATTAATAGTGACAAACAGACCTTCCAGATGAATGTCACCAGACCAGGCTAGGTTACCACAGCTGTTGCATGATTTCAGTGCTGACATGTAATGTTTGTTAACAGTGCCATTTTCATGCACTCCGCCATTGGAATCTTCAAGTTCTTTGCTGTCAAGTTCTTTGGCTAAACCATATGCAAGTGAGTCATCAATGTCCTTTACTGACAGAATAGAATTTATCCTCTCTATAGAAGCAAATGTTCCACGTAGATCACCAAGGGTATTAACAGCTCCTTGAACCTAAAATGCATGTACAGTCACATAACTAAATATGCAATAAACAACAAATGAAGCTACAAAAAACTTCTCAATAAGCAAGATTTGCTACTTACAGCAAAGGTCAGTGTGAATGTGTAACCAATAAAAGATGCCATAGTTCCAATAGACAATTTTCCCTGAAATAGTGAAGTATCATATTTTTCTGATTCCAACCAGCCAGTCCAAGCGTGATGGTATCAAATGAAACTATAACACAAATGAAGTATTAAAATACCACATTGACAAGTAAAACTGAGTGTTCCATGCATGCAACCCTAGGATAGGCAAAAAAAATATGTTTCTACAAGTAAGACAAATTAAGGATTTTTTATACAGTTTCAATTCCAGAGGTAGAAGAGCTGCCAGAGCACTCAAGAGAATCAATTTTTCATTGATTCTGAAATATTTGGATGATGCAACTGATAGATTGGTGAAATTATGTACACCAATAATGTAATATTGAGAGTAATTCCTACATAACCCAGGCTAAACCTAAAAGGTGGAGGGAATTCGTTTTCATCAATTATAGGGAAAAAAGGAAGCGAAGCTTGTAAGCATTGGTCCCAAAATCTAGCGCTGCAGTATCATTGCCGTCAGTGGTATCAAGAAAGTTATCCGGACTACTAGGAACCCACTCAAACGGTAGCTATTGTTGGAATTGAACCCTTGATATATTCCAATAGGCCAAAGGCCAAAATATACATGTTACGAGTGTAGGTAAATATGCAAAGAACACCCTATACAATAGACATATCTAACACCCTCCTCAAACTCATGGTGGATCAACAACACTGAGTTTGGAGAGGTAGAAGCTGTGCTGAGCTCTAGTCTGTGCCTTGGTGAAAACAATTTGCAAACTGAAGCTCCGAAGACACATACTTAAGAGCAATAACTTAGTCCTACACCTGCGATCTCATGTACGAAGCATCTACTCCAATGTGCTTGGTGAGCTCTTGCTTCACTAGATCTCAAGCAATGCTGATCGCACCGGTACTGTCTGATAAGAGAGGAATCAGTGCAGAAGCTAAAACACCGAAATCCTCAAGTGGCCACCGAAACTAAGTGATCTCAGCTGTCAACACCGCCATAACTCGCAACTCAGTCCCAGCACTCGAACGGGAAACGGTAGTCTGCTTCTTAGTCTTCCAAGCAACCAGATAGAAATCAAGGAAAATACAATAGACAGAAAGAGACCGGAGATCAGAAGGATCGCTAGCCCAGGTCGCATCAGAGTCAGCTTGAGATTGCAGAGAGCTAGAGTGAGAAAAAAATAGGCAACGATTGATGGTCCCGCGAAGATATCGCAGAACACAAAGAAAATGACTATAGTGGAGCTAAGTGGGAGCAAAAACGAACTGACTTAGAATGTAAACTAGGTGAGAAATGTTAGGTCGAATGATTCCAACGTAGACAAGGCTCCCAACAAGATGGCGGTAGCGAGTAAGATCCTCAAGAGGCTCCCCATCAATACGCCGAAGATGAACACTAAGTTCCATAGAAGTGTCCACCATGCGCTGATCAACGAGACAAGCGCGAGCAAGGAGATCCTTAATGTACTTCTTCTGGAAGAGGTAGTAGCCCTCAGGCGTAGAAGTGACCTCAATCTCAAGAAAGTAACGAAGAGGACCCAAATCAGACATCAAAAACTGCTCACAAAGACGCTCCTTCACAAAATCAATTTACTGAGAGTCATCCCCGGTAATAATCATATCATCCACATAGAGGAGCGTCCGACCCCGAGGAGAGGTGTGTACAAAGAGGGTATGGTCGTGATCACTGGCGGAGAAGGCAGCAGTAGTGACAATAGAGTTAAAAACGATCAAACCAAGCACAAAAGGCTTGCTTGAGCCCATAGAGAGAGCGACGAAGGAGACAAACCATACCATCAGGGATAGAATGCCCAAGGGGCGGTTGCATGTATACCTCCTCGCGCAGCTTGCCTTGAGAACATTCTTGACGTCCAGCTGATAAATGGACCACTGTCGAACTGAGGCCACAGCAAGGGGAGTGTGCACAGTGGTCATGTGGGTGACAGGAGCAAATGTCTTATTGTAGTCATGACCATGCTCCTGCTGAAAGCGAAGCGCCACAAAACGAGCCTTGTAGTGCTCAAGAGAGCCATCCGAGCGGGTCTTGATCTTGTACACCCACTTGCAATTGATAGGAGTGACACGCGCAGGTAAGAGCGCAAGATCCCAAGTGCCAATACACTCCAAAACAGCAATCTCCTCAGACATCGCGAGCTGCCACTCAGAGTAAGTAGCAGCCTCACGGTAGGTTGTAGGCTCAGAACAAGCAACGGTTATGAAGCCATAGTAGGAGGCCTGACTGTGCGATGATCACAAAGATCGTATCTGGGAGAGGAAGGTGAAGGACCCAACAAGGACAGAGAAGAAGAGCTGGGAACAGGGCCTAGCAAAGACGGAGGCTGATGTGGCCAAGAGTGCCATTACCACTTTGCCTAGTGCTACACCAATACATTATAAGGTCAAGTGATGTTGTTCGAGTACATGGGGACCAGAAAATCAAGCTAGGTGCAAGACGAGCCAGAAGAAAGAGAGGTCCACAACCACTTTCCCAGGGTCATCAAACACTTCAACAAGGTCTACAACCACTTTCCCAGGGTCCACGACCACTTCAACAAGGTCTACGACCACTTCAGAAAGGTCTACGACCAGATCCACAAGCTCTACGACCACTTCCACAGGGTCCATGACCACTTCAGGAAGGTCTACGACCAGTTTCACGAGCTCTACGACCAATTGGCTCAGATCTACGACCAGTTTCCCGTTCAGATCTACGACCAGTACTCGGTGAAAGGAGTACTCGTCAGAACAAGACTCGTCAGAATGATCCCCACGGAGCACTCGTCGTGAAACAAGACTCGAAGGAACAAGATTTCGGCGGGAGAACACTCGTCAGAAACAAAGACTCGAAGGAACAATACTCGGCGGGAGGAACACTCGTCGTGAATAGTACTCGACGGGAACAGTGTTCGTCGGGAGGAATACTCGGCGAGAACAAAGATTTTCGGCAAGCACAAGACTCGGTGGGAACAAATCCACCTAACAGTGATCGACGGTGAACGACACAGTGATCGATCAGTGATCGACTCGATCTTGACTGACTTTCGACCAAAGTGAGCGCCTACTGACTGTGTCCACGAACGGAGATCCGAACTAAATCAGGAAGAGATTCTTTGGGCCGAGATATTTCGTCTATAGATAAGTTTTGGTATATATCTTTTAGTTAGAGTCGGTTGTATTCTTTCCATAGTTGTATTAAGGAAAGAATATTTGTATGATACGAGAGTTAGAGATAGAATTGGCCTTAGGCCGTGTGTGAGTTGGCCGCACCCGTAAGTGCCAAGATAAGGCCAGGGCATTGCCCATTGTAAGGGAGGAAAATTTTGGAGAAGAAGAAATACAGAAAAGTCAAGACGACTTTGTGGCGCAATATCTTGCGTGTTTGTTGAGATTTTCCATCTAGGGTTTGTTGAGGTCGGAGCAAGGCAAGAACACATCGTTCTTGAGATTGTCCGCCGAATCTACACGATTCAACTCGTCTAATTCGTGATCTTTGCTGCTCACGGTTAGAGAGGCTTCGAGTTCATGCTTCTAATCTTTCTTGCGATTGATTAGTGCATTACTCTCTGGATATCCATCTACGTTGCGACGTGGTCGAAGGAGCTGTTGTTGTCTTCATCACCGCAAGAATCAAGGAGGTGGGGGGGGGTGTGAACCCTAGCCGCAAGAAGGGGGGTCAACTCCGTTGTTGTACCGCGAAAGATTGGGCCATCCTTGCGCATCAACTAGATTACTAGTTGATCCGTATTAGGGGCTCAACTAGAGAAGGAGAAGGCCGAGGACTGAGAGGGTAATGCAAGGGAAAGGGAAGAATCTCAACAAAAGAGCTGGAAGAAACCTCTGAAGGAGAGCTGGGGACAGGACCCAACAAAGACGGAGGCCCAACTGGAGAAGGAGTAGGCCAAGGACGGCGAGAGTAGTGCAGGAGAAACGGGGAATCTCAACAAAAGAGCTGGAAGGAAACTCCGAAGGAGAAGGAACAGAAGAAGATGGAGGCGGAAGCGAAACAGAAGTGGAAAGCTAAGAGTCAGGAAAAGTTAGAAAGGGGATCGACTCAACAAGAGAATCTTAGCTGACAGTAAGGGGGACGAGGGTAGTAAGGTCGGGAGTCATCGAAGGTGGCATCTCGAGAGATCCTCATCCGGCGAGCAACAGGGTCATAGCAGTGAAAACCCTTATGCTCTACACGGTAGCCAAGAAAAACACACTCAACTGACTGAGCAGTCACCTTGGTGCGCTCACGAGGTAGAAGGATAAAGCAAACACAGCCGAAACAACGAAGGTGACTGTACTCTAGAGGCTGGCCGTAGAGACGCTCGACAAAAGTAGAACCCTGAAGAGCAGTGGAAGGCTGCTTGTTGATGAGGAAAGCAGCATGGAGATAGCCTCAGGCCAGAAGTGAGGTGGAATAGAAGAGGCAAACATGAGAGCGCGAGCTGTCTCAAGCAAATGACAAGAGTACTGGGCAAGAGTACCCTGCTCAGTAAGAAAGCGACACAAAGCAGCAGATAGGTATTCACCAACAGAATCAGCACGAAAAATACGAATGGCCGAATCAAACTGAGTACGAACCATGGTGGCAAACATCTGGTAAATAGAGAACCTAACTGTGAGATGACAAGAATAATCATCAATAAAGATCACATAGTATCGATGAACCCTTTCGAAACGACAAGAGTTGGACCCCAAACATCAGAGTGAACAAGATCAAAAGGACAAGTAAAAACAGAATCACTACAGGGATAGGGGAGCTACAGCTAGTTGCCAAACTTGCAAGTTGCAACCCATACAGTGTAAAGAAGTGTCACTAGAAATAGACCCAAGAACAACATGACCTGCTAGTGACGACAGACGCAATCCACAGATATGACCCAAAAAATGGTGCCACTGAGCGAAGGAAGCAGTAGAGGACACACCAAAATAGAGGCAGTGGTAGTGGCTGACTGGCTGATGGAGACAACAGAAGGAATGTGCAGCCAATTGAGCTCCCAAAGACGATGCGAATCACGGCACCGAGGGCTAGTACCAAGCAGAGTCCCCGTGCGGCGGTTCTGGACAAAACAAGAATCAGACTCAAGAACAACACGACAGTCGTGATCAGTGATCTGATCGGCCGACATAAGCTGCATAGTAAGCTTGGGGACATGAGAGACGATAGAAACATGAAAGGAAGAAGTGGAAAGGATGCCTTCGCCTGCAACTGGAAGATAGGTACCATCGGCAGTCTGAGCAGTGGAAGGAAGAGCTGTGGGGACTCACAGAAGTGAGGTGAGTAGAATCTGGTGTCATGTGAAAAGAATCACCACAGTCCAAGATCCACGGAGACAAGATACCGGACTAGGGAGGTGGCGGAGGTGAGGAAGATAGTTGAGAAGGAAGAGCCAGACGAGCAGAGCCCGAGGAGTCTGAGGACGAGCCAACAACGAGGCGCTGGAGCAGAGAGAGGAGCTATTGCGTGGCGTTAGGAGAGATTTTGAGGCAAGAGCTCGGGTTTGGGCGTGACTCCAAGACAGAACAAAAGCGGTGGCGACTGAGCAAAGGGGCGAGCTAGGCAGGTGGCGGCAGAGGTGGCGCGGCGCTGAGCTCGAGGCTTGGCGGCGGACGCCACGAGCTCGAGGCCGTGACAAATGAGCAGGAGAAAGTGAGCCGAGTAGTTGGAGAAGAGGCGGCTAAGGGAGGTGGAGCTCAGAGGGGAGCTCGGGGAGCCATGAGCCGGTGGGAGCTCGGGGAGCAGAGGGGCGAGATCCGAGCATCGGCGGCGTGGATCCGTAGCAAAGGAAGGCGCAAGAAGGTTGCGGAGACACTGGCTGCACGGTCCAGTGGAATTCAGTGTAAGGGTGTCTCGGGGTGAGGACTCTAAGCAGAGGAGGCACGACAACATGGAATCTGGCGGCGACGGCGAGGTTTTGAGGGCGAAGCCTCGGGCGACTGGCGACGCGGCATGCAGGCTCAAGGAGCATAGTAGGATGGGCGGTCATGACGCAGCAAAGCACCGTGAGTAGCCAGCGGAGTCATGACCGAGCGAGTAGAGAGACGGCGTGGCGGCTCGGGGGTGGCGGGATGGGGCGCAGAGCGCAGCAGAGTTTGTCAGCGGGCAGGCCAAAGTGAGTAGAGGATCAAGCATGGATCCGGACAGGGGAGCCACCGAGAGGAAGGCGGCGGCGACGGTGGCTCAAATCCAGGAGGGCGGCAGCGTGGATCCGGGCAGGGGAGTAGGCGGCTGGTCCTTCTTGGTGTGGCAGCATTGTTCTAGGTAGGGGAGCGGGCGGCGAACGAAGGAAGCTGCGACGGCGGCAGCGCGAGGAAGCCCGTGGATCGGAGGAGAGGGGGAAGGCGGTGGCTATGGCCTGAGGGCGGTGGTAGTGGGTGTCTATGGCTAGGGTTGGAGAGAGAGCCATGACTACATATCTAACACATCTAACAGCTGTCTTATGCTTCAGTACTGTAGCTGATCTAGCGTTGTGCATAGAGATAAGTTAGAGACGTCCCAAGATTTGTGGAAGTGGCCAGAAGCAACAAGAAATCTATTCAGAAATCTACACTAGATAGTCAGACATACTCAGGGTTTGACCATAGGCGCATAAGATTGCATCCTCTAAAGCTAAAGAACTGTTGATGGCTTGATGCATCTATTAAGCTTTCCAAGCATGCAACCCCTCTGCCAAAGCTTAGTCCTTCCATGTTACACAAGCAAAAACTACAAGATGCTTCACAGAATGACATGGAACTTATTCTATGACAGAACTAACAACCAACCACACATGGGTGGATCCATGTTGGGCCAGGGGGGTGCACAGGACATCGTGTCCATTTCATTTTTTCCTCAGTCCAGTGACCCTGGAGGCCCTAGCCCAGTGACCCCTGGATGTATTTTGCCGATGCCGACCATCTTTTATCCTCATTTTGGTCCTTTATCCTTCATTCCTTCACTATAATTAGTGGGTCTCTTTATTTTGCTGATTGCTACTTCTTTATCATTGTACATCACCATCTGTCATGTTGAACTGTTGATGCTAAAATTTGCCTACGTTACTATTTAGTACTGTTGGAATGAACCTTGATCTATTCCAATGGACCAAAGGCCAATATAAACATGTTACAAGTGTAGGTAAATATACAAAGAACACCCTATACAAGAGACATCTAACAAGCACAACATTGCTTGATAATTATACATCTGGTTATACCCCCATCGTTTTCGTTCTGGATAGTCCTCCCATGTTAATATGTTATACAAGTAAAAATTAAAGGATACTTCACAGGAAGACATGTTCTTATTCCATGACAGAACTAAACAGCGACCACAGTTGCAGTCTTCAGAAATGGAGATTACATGTAAGAACAATGTAACAAATATCTTATAGTTGCAAATGATTCAGAGGCTTACCGCATTGACCTTGCTTCCACCAAGAATGTAAAGCGCCATTAGGGAAACATAAACCACCCCCCGAGTCAATGACTCATTGGCAGATTTCAGCACTCCTAGTTTTGTGCCACTATCTTGGAAAGCAAGTGCCTATCAGACAAAAAAAAAATTGAATTAACAAGCTAAGAAGTCTGTACTCTTAACGAGAAAATATTTTTGTCAGTAAATCGTACTATTTACTTCCCTCCACTATTCTAAAAACCAGCCACTCAGGCCGTTTTAAGAACCTGCTAAAGTGGTAAGCGGACGCCTCTTTGCTTATTGCTTATAAAGCACTCGGTTAGTCACTCAAAGACAACCGAATAAATGGAAAAAACATTTCTAATATTATTTGGTTCATTTCTTCTCTTCTATTAATCTCTTTAAAAAACACATTGTAAATATTATTTTTTAATAGTTGTGAATATTACCTTGTTTTCTTTTGAAATGCAATGCAATGTGATTAACAAGGTTATCAAGATAATCTTGTTTCTTACAAATACCCAAACCACTTATAGCTGTTAGTGCTAAGAGGTGGGGTGACAGCTTGCTTACCACTTTACCGGTTTTCAAAGCATTGCTTCCAACAATTAGATAAAATGGAAGTTTACAAGTTCGGATCCCATCCTTGAACCGCAGGATAGTTACTTTGCTAAATTTTTTAATAGAGTTTTATGTGCAATTTCAGAATATCCTTCGTTCGTAAACACAAACAGGCAGTATCTACTTTATTACGCACCCCTAATCAGAACCAATAATGGAAAGTCACAATGGTTGCTAAGCATTAGAGAAATGAAAAATGAGAAAGTCGTTATTCTAATGGATGGCCTGAGAAGTGCACACTTGACAAGACTTACCAAACTGTCGAACATAGAAATTTGTCGTTTTTCACCACCGAAAGACCTAACCTGTAAATGTATTTTTGAGTGAAATAAGGATTAACAGGTATCTAGAAGAAGAGAGGAGATTATCTTCATTGACATGAAAGAACAAAAAATATGAAGTTCAAGGAAGGTGTAAATGTGCAACTCTGACAAAAGAATGGTACTCACAGTACGAATGGCTGAAAACGTTTCTGACGCACAGTCTGATATATGTGCTTGGACAATTCCGTACGATTTAAAAGTGGGAACAGATGACCTCTTGAAAAGAGCTGATTAAAAAAAAACTAGCTTGTCAAAGGATAAGTAAATGATTTTTTAAGAGATGCCATGAAAACTGCTAATACCACTTCAGCAAAGCATTTCTTTAGGACACAATATGTTCATTCACCAAAATAGGAAAAAAAATATTTGGAGGGCAGAATTATTCAATAGAACTATAGAAGTGTATAAAATCCTATATAACTAAATTCAGCTTGTTCAAGACTCAAGAAGCAAGATCTTGGTAGTTTCTACAAAAGGGCCGATGATCTATGACAATTGACAAAAATAAAATATCAGCATGACAAGATAATTGTAAATAAATCATCAACAGAAAAAGATGGTTTCTTACTGCAAAATCCTGTATCATCTCATGGCTGTCCAATAAATCAATTTCTTACAGGACCAAATAATTGTACGTAAAATCAGTTGACATTATGGAAAATTCCAACAAAAGCTCCCAAATCAACATAATTTGGGGAACTATGTATACAATGCCTAAACAGAATAGGCATTTGGCTATTTGCGTTAGTTTAACACAGAAGACGGGTGAGATTTTCAGCGTAGGACCCAATGTTCCTCAAGACATCCAATACCTTCTCCAAGAAATCAGAAATCTAATGAGGAGATTAAATTTAAGCTCATTTCAGAGTATCAAAACCAAACTAGAAAGGTATATGATATGAGGGATCAGCTTCCACAATTAGGTCCTGATAAAGCTAAGTAGCTAACTTGCTTCACATTTACCATGAATATCATTTTGTTTTCAAAACATACTGTTAAATTTCAGAATGATGAAAGCCATTCTAGTCATCTGAAAGAAATGTCATATATAGTATGAACAGTAAGCGACATATCTTGTTGGCACAGTCAGCCTTAAGAAAATTACCAACTAGCACGGAGACAGAGACAATTAGGAGCCCTAGAACAGGAGCTAGCTCAGTGGATAATGTGAAAAGTATACAAAGTGTACCAGTGATCTGAAAAATAAAACAGTAAAAAATGCTTAGAAGACCCTCAGACATGAGACAAACTGCAAGTAATTGTAATTACGAAATTTATCAACTATATGGTGTGAATAGAATAACAGGTCAACAATGGTTGGAATGAAGTCAGCATTTTAAGAGAATTACTAATAGCCCTGAGAGATTATGTAATTGTATTGATCAAACTCTAAGCACTTAGCAATATCAAGCTTACATTCTCATAATGTAAAGTTTCTTGCCTCAGAGAATGCCCTTAGCCCACGATCTCTTGATATGTTGTCACTTACAACACTCTTCAAAGAGCCCAAATCAGATGTCAACAAACCAGTTAACTCACCAACCTGCCATCAAATGATAGTAAGATATTTGCCTAAAAATATGAAGCTGACCAATTCTTGCCAATTGATTGAGACGATAACAAGAATACAGCACAATTTTCCTATGTTATCAGGGAAGATACATAGAACTAAGAGTGTATGCTTGACACAAAAGTTAAGTAACACACATTTGAAAATAACATCATGTTCTAGCTTGATGGAGGTGAAATATCTAATTGGCATATACTACCTAGTTTGTCATAACTCAGAAGTCAGTACACATTAGACTTGGCCATATCCATCAACACATCATTTGATTCACATAATTTTCGGACAAATATATTTTCTATGAAAATGTACGCTATATAATTTTATGACAGACCAAGCTAAACCAATGCCATTGTACTAGGACTTGTCAGCACAAAGAAGCAAGATGATTTTATCTCCTTTTTTTTACTATATTCATAAATGCATAATAAATAAACCCTATTCACCATTTTGCTCAGCAATCTTAAATAATCTTGTGCTGTTCTTCAATATTCACACAGACACATCCTAACTTTTATTCCCTTTCTTTCATAATGGAAGAACAGTCGCATATTAAGATTCTATTTGTCACCTGAAATAATAGGAACAAGTGATATTTACCAAATTTCCCATATACAGCATTATTGCTGAACTTGTAATAGTACACAGAATTTGCTTGTGTGAAAAATATAGTTTACTATTGAAGTTTTCTTTCTCTAAGTAATTACAAACTTGGTATGGTAATTGGTAGATCAGTACCTTGTAACGATCGAAAAATACCATCTGCAAAATGCCAAACAAGAAGATCATTTATCACCAGTTTAAATAACGAAGTATGAATAATGAGAACTAATATAAATTTGTTTGGTAAATGCAAAAATGGCTAAGATTATGAGACATTGCCTTCTTATGACAACCTTGTAGGATAAATGTATGCGTTACCAAAAACAAAAGGGGGAAAGAAATTGCCATAGTAAAAGGAGCTTAGTAGGGCCATGCACTAATGGATCACTTCCCAGCATAGTAATTAGTTCTAGTTACCCTTGAAGTTACATAACTATCCAAGGTGTAAATCATTATCACATTACATCAGCACAACCTGTGCTAACTAGGACGCAACATGTATCTAGTCCTTACGATTTCATTGTGTACAATGCCTAAAGCATAGTTGACTCAAAGGAAAGACTTTCAAATAACTTGTTAACACCTGTCAGGTACATATGATTGTTAAGGGTAGAAGGGTAATAGTCATGTAAGTGTTAGGGGTAGTTATAGGATTGTGGTCTAGTACACTATATATTACCCCTTGGGCTCTTGCAATAGAACTAACTATTCAGCCCCTATTCCTCTCTCCTCTCACAAATCTAACAATGATGTACCCCTAGTAGAACCGTACTAAGTGCTGGTGCAACCTAGGAATGGGATGACATGAATCATTTCAATCGTATCAAGACTAATGTCATGTTCAATGGGTATTAAAAGGTTAAAGTAACAATAAAAGGTTAAAGTAACAAATCAGTGTTTGAGAAACAGTTGGAAGAACTGGTGGACAATCTACATATTTGCATATGAACTGAAATCACTAGCCACTTCGCAGTTGTTAAATTTGTCATCATTGAGAGGTGCAACCTAGGAATGGGATGACATGAATCATTTCAATCGTATCAAGACTAATGTCATGTTCAATGGGTATTAAAAGATTAAAGTAACAATAAAAGGTTAAAGTAACAAATCAGTGTTTGAGAAACAGTTGGAAGAACTGGTGGACAATCTACATATTTGCATATGAACTGAAATCACTAGCCACTTCACAGTTGTTAAATTTGTCATCATTGAGACATTAATGGTACAAGGGCAGTCCTCCTATTTATGTACAACTACAAACTAAATCAGCTCTAAGGACATGATAAAAACAGCTGCATAACAAATAGCAAAAATAACTAAAAAGCACTCCCACCGTTCTTATCTAAGTTTGGTAACTAGAAAGCAACAATAGAGCAAATCCGCAGTCTATATTGCCATACATACTATTCCGCGTGCAATAATCGGCACAGCAACTAGAGCATTCTGTCCAGGCAGGCACATACCTTTTGTATCAGAATCCTTCGAAATATCTGGCTCCGCAGCCTCGCCATCACCTTCTCCCAGACCACAGTCATGTTGATCACAAATATGATGGTAAAGATGGGCTCCAGCGTATACAGCACAGCGATTTTGGACAGGAGCCTCCACAGGGTCTCGGACCCCCTTCCTATCAGGGTCTCGAAGAACCTCCCTGCCGCACAAAGCAGCCGCCACATTTCAGAACCAGGCAAGCATGGATCAACGCCGGGGACTAGAAGTCTGAGGCGTACATATGTATACCTGAGAGGAGCGGCATGGAGAGGGTGCAGGTAGTGCACGCGATGAGCGCGGCGATGGAGACCGCAATGCGGGCCTTGTGCCGCGACAGGAGCGACCAGACGCCGGCCCAGGTGACGGGGTCGGAGGAGGAGATCGCGGCGGCGACGTCCGCCGCCGCCGCCGCGTCGTCGAGGGAGGGGGACGGGTGCGCGGCGTCGGGCCCGGACGCCGGCGCGGAGATGTAGGCACGGGGCTGGCGGGCGAGGCGGAGGGCGCGGCGGCGGGATGCCGAGAGGGAGGAGGGGGGGCGGCTAGAGCTAGGACTTGGGATGGAGCAGGAGGGCGTGAGGAGGAGGCGCGTGCTCCAAGTGGAGATCGCCATGGCTTTCCCCTTTTCCTCTTTTCCGGTGGGATTTTGGTCGGGTCGGTGCTGTGTGATGCGGAGATGGGGTGGGAGAAAGGAAAGGAAATGTGAGGAGAGGGCAGCACGGGAGAAGAGAATGGGAGATAACGGTCAGTTCAGCCGCTTGAACCATGACATGACCAGGTTCAGATAACCCGTTTCAAAATTTTAGAGGGCGGTCCGGTAGAGCCGGTTGACCGAAAATCGGAAATATTAGCCAATTTTCGGTGAATTTTGGCTGAAATTTTCAATTAAATTTTGAATTTTAAAAAAAAATCAGCCAAAATCGCTGAAAATCAGTCGAAATTTATTTTTGAAAATAAATTTCGGCAGAAATTTTTTCTGTATTTGATAAAATTCATGCAAAATAAATTTTTCGCAACTGGTTTGAAAATTTGTCGGCCGATAAAAACCCGATGAACCTAATTGTTGCGTCCTTCCTTGGTATTCTGTTGCTTGCCTGTTCAAAATTCTCTGCCAATTTACATTACAAGCAGTTGCTCTGCCAGGGCGACGTGTTTATCGTGTGGCGTCTCTTTTCTTTGACGTTACACGACATGACACATCGACAAGAACTCAGCATATATACGACCTCAGAATGACCACCACCGACGCATTCGCTTTCCTCCTGGCCGCCACAAAGAGATGTCACATGTTGAGAAATAGTTGCTAGCGAGTCTAATCTGATCGATCATTTTGTAGGAGAATCATACAGAATAATGTAAAAATAAATAGTAAATTGAACACAAAGATAATGCAAGAAAAATAGTAGATTGAACACAAAGATAAAGGACTTCTTTTTTCTCTTTATTTCTCTTTTTAAAAGCACGTACAATAATTTGGGGTCCCCTCCTATATATTGTTGACGAGGATTAAAACCTCTATGTATTATTTTAATACGTAGTAAAAGATCATACGTCTTCATGGTCGTAACCCCTAAGGCTAACGACCTCATTGGTCGTAAGGATTCCAGAGGTTACATAATGGGTACCCTGGTCGAACAAGGTCCTGCGCCTAGACTCCAACCAGGTAGCTGCTCGAAAAAGTTATGAACTGGTATCTTTATCGTGTGATGAATAGAACACGTGCTATATATTCCAAACAACACGATGTTATGTAATCCTAAGACACTGACAATAACCACCGTACGGTTGAGTGTCTCACAGACACTTAACCGCAGAGCAGTTGACACATTGTTAACTGACGCTTCGCTCCTACCAATCGCAACGCTTCACCAGGGACGCCTTCTCTAGGAGTAACTGCCACCTCTTCGGGAGTTATTTAATGGTGGAGCGCAGAAGACAAAAGGGCAATAGAGGGCAATCTGAGACAAACAAGACAGGGAGATTAGATTAGAGCAACGCAATCAGCCTCAAATTCGTGCTTTAAGTCTGATTAGTTAGCATAGCATCTTTTCATACTCAGTGTGATCAGGATTAGTTCTTAGAAGGGTCGGGGAGTACCCCCTGTAAATCCAGTTCATATTAATAAAGAGCAGTCCCATTATCTCCCAGGATATATCGCATCATTTTCTTTTTTTATTTCGTAAGATCGGCAACTCGATCATTGACAGCTGGCACCATCCGTGGGGAAGAAGACGCAAAATTTCCTGAAGAAATTCTTCGCTAACAAAATCCTCGCCTATTCCTCATAATCGCTCATGAGGCTATGGCAGGAGTTTGGGACGAGGAGAATTGGTTCGACCTGGCGGACTACTCCAACCTTGATATGGAAGGATGCATCCGTGCCATGCTGGAAAATGGCATGTCATCATCATTCTCCTCCGCCGGCTCGCATATCGTAGACCTTAGCGAAATCGACCGGATGGATGAGAATACACCGCTACGACAAGTGACAGTTTCAGAGGAACAGGCCATTCCGACCAATTCGGAATGCCCAAAGACCTCTTCAAGCCCGGTCCATCCGACCGGCAAAGAAGGTGACGAAAACTCAGCATCGCAACTTGAACATCGATATACTCTCGATGAAATCATGGCTGAAAGGTTCTCACCAATAGCTTCTGGCGATTCCAGGGGCCAGCCGACATCTGGTAACAATGTCGATGAAACTCCCATTAGTCGTGTGCCAAGTGGGAATGATAAGGCTCAACATATGATCGGCTATTCGCCGGATCAGGTTGAGACAACCACAAAAACTTCAGGAGGTGCTCATCTCCAACCACTCTCCGTCGAGGAAACTCCTAGCAAAGACTTTGGAGAGCTCTCCATTAGTTACGATGGAAGATCGTCGGAAGATCACTGCTGGAAACATGAGGCCAATGCGATCGGAGATGCAAATCAAGATGCCGTGCTCAGTGCTGCACAAGCTATCACGCCACCACGTGCTGGTGGAAATGACACGGGCCATCAGGCACCAAATGCCAGAGGTAACAGAGCTGATGGACGTCCATCAGTTAATTCACCTAGTTCTGCCTCACCCGGAATAATGGGTTAGACGGAACCAATCCGAAGGTTGGGGGAAGGTACAGGTCTTCGAACACCTACAACCAGCACAAATCCTCTGAGACCTTCGATAATTGTACAAAACCTACGACAAGTTCAAGATATTTTGAATAATTCTAATCCTGCCCTAGCAGAGACTCCAGGTTTTGTACAGCTTGTAGGCCAAGTATCTGAGATTTTTCAGCAAACCATGCAGCAAATGGAAGCATACCGGGAACAAAGGAATTCAGGGAGTCAAACCATGACTTCATCCCAACGTTCCTCCCTCAGCAGAGGGCAACATGGTCGGATCGGAGAACCATCGATACCAAGGCCTCCTCGACAATTCCGACCTAGGAGCCACGAGGGGAGGAGACTGTTTCAAGTGGCCACTCCATCACCTCTTAGAGAGGAACAATCACTTGGCCCTGATGACCTTCGTCATCAGCTGAACCATGCAGGCGGTCGTAGGCGTTACACTAACGTCCATGACCGGATCGGGACACCGGAGCTCCGGCATTCCAACCAAAGGAACCGGTCTCCAACCGATTACAACCCGGCACCTTTTCAAAGAAGGGGCCATGAATCTATCACAGGTTGTCAAGCCTTCTCTGCGGGGCTCCAAGCTGTACGTTGGCCAAACAGGTTCCGACCGGCTAACATGGACAAGTTCAATGGGACTCAGAACCCATTGGAATTTCTCCAAATATATACCACCGCCATCAGAGCTACTGGTGGTGACAAAAATGTGATGGCAAACTATCTGCCTACAGTACTTGAAGGTTATGCCCGGTCATGGTTATTGAACCTACCGGTCGGATCTATTTACACTTGGGAGCAACTTTGCGACCTCCTCATTGCAAATTTCCAAGGCACGTACGACCGTCCTGTAAAGGAGGATGACCTCCACCGAATCCGGCAAGGAACCAATGAGACTCTCCGTCAATACATCAAAAGGTTCAGCCAGGTTCGTAATTCAATACCAGAGGTTGCAGAATCATCTGTTATTCAAGCTTTCAAAACAGGTTTAAGGAATCGGCGGTTTACGGAGGACATAGCAATGCACCCTCCAAAGACAACTGTCGAACTTTTCGACATGGCCAACAAGTACGCAGCCGCTAGCAAAGCAGTTGAATGGTGCGAGGCCATCGATCAGAATGACAAAATTCCCCAACCTGGCTTGGAGAAATCAGAGAAAAAGAGTAAGAAAGCTCTCAAGAAGAAGAAGAACCACAGGTCCGACGATAAGGAAGTCCTGGTGGTACCTGAGAAATACACTAAGGATAAGAAGTATTATACCGGTCGTAGCAAAGCAAAAGCTCCGACCGAAGGATACACGAAAAATAAGAAGTGGTGTCCGCTTCACCAACAGGCAGGGCATGACTTGCGCACCTATCAAGTCTGGCACAAAAAGGCTGGAAGATTACTATGCAAGTAAAGGTCCACTCCCCTCAATGCAGGAACTCGGAGAAACGAGCTTCAAGAAGGATAAAGATGGCGACGAAGAGATGGAGTACCAGGATCCTCAACATACGGTTAACATGATCTTTGGTGGGTCCTCTTCGTACGAATCAAGAAGTCATCTGAAAGCCATGGAGCAGGAAGTCAACCTTGTCGAGCCTCCGACCATCATCAAGCCATCAAGGTGGTCGGACACTGTAATCTCCTTCATCAAAGAAGACTGCCCCATCCCTTCGACTCGACCAGGTAGGTTCCCAATTGTCGTTGAGCCTACTATTAATAACTGTAGAGTTAATCGAGTCTTAATAGATAGAGGTAGCTCTTTAAATATTCTATTTGCGGGAACTTTAGAGGAAATGCAAGTGCCCAAATCAAAGGTGAAACCAGTAAAATATGCCTTCCATGGCATAGTACCTGGTTCAACCGCAAAACCGATAGGACAAGTTTCCCTACCGGTTACGTTCGGAACACCCGACAACTTCCGAATAGAAAGGGTTCCATTTGATGTAGTAGATTTTGAATCCGCATACAATGGGATCCTTGGTCGTCCGGCTCTAGCAAAAATTTTGACAGCCACGCATTACGGTTATCAAAATTTAAAGATGCTAGGACCAAAGGGAGTCATCACGGTCCGAGGTGATAAAAAAATGGCTTACACATGTGATCGGAAATCCTTAGAGATGGTTGATGAACTTCCGACCAGAGAGGCTAATCCATCTGCCGTGCAGGTCAAGCACTCAAGGCCAAATATGATACCAAAGCCTTTCGACCAGACAAAGGAGGTACCGCTCGACAAGGATGCTTCTCCGAAAAGCGCCAAGTCGCCACATGGGTCAGGAAACACTGACTCGTCTACCCGTAAGATACTGGTCGGGGCAAGACTCGACCCCAAATAGGAAGAGTCGCTCGTCTCCTTTCTCCGAGCAAATCAGGACGTATTCGCCTGGCAGGCATCCGACATGCCTGGAGTCCCCAAGGAGGTGATCGAGCACAGGCTAGCTCTCCAGCCTGATAAAAAACCATTCAAGCAGAAGCTATGTCGTTTTGCACCTAATCGGAAGGAGGCAATCCAGTCGGAGATTGACAAGCTCCTCAAGGCTGGATTTATTTGTGAAGTCAACCACCCTCAATAGCTAGCCAATCCTGTAATAGTTAGAAAAAATAATGGGAAGTGGCGTATGTGTATTGACTTTACAGATCTTAATAAAGCTTGTCCGAAGGATGACTTTCCCCTTCCGCGCATTGATCAACTTGTAGACTCTACCTCTGTGTGTGAGTTACTAAGTTTTTTAGATGCACTAGTCATGTGCCCGTGCGATGCAACGGAAAGTCAATTTTTGTATAGAAACTGTTGTTACAGCTCACTAATCTCCCTATTGTAATTCATAAGTGCGCGTGCCTTGCAACAAAAACTCATATTTTGCACCAATAATTTATAAGCAATGTAACAGCTCTAAAAGTTTAAGTCAAACGTATTTCAAAGTTATCAACAGTTGTAAGAAGAATTCAACAAACAATATGGCGGTGATGTACTTGTTTCTTTGCAAAATGCATCACAACTCTGTGTTGCGCTGTAATGTTACATCATGCAGCTTTGCAAAATGCATCACAACTCAGTGTTGCTCTGTAACGTTACATCGTGTAGTTGAGATTCCTAGCTATACTTAGTTAATGACACTCGAACCCAGTTAGTTACTGAATGGAAATTTGCACATTACTATACATGTTGCCTATTTAAACACAAAATTTGAGAAAAGACACTGCTAACTTTTGAATCAGCGGCTCTCACCATGTCAGATTCTATTCTCCATGATATGTACTAATGAGGCCTAACCAAAATTATACTTTTCCTAGTTATCTGACACATCTACCACCATAAAGTATTAGATGCCCTAGGTATTTCCTCAACATCAACGTAGTCTGTCCAGGATACCAACTCAGATCTGCTCCCTTCTACTTTTGCATCAATTGAACCTTGTGGCCATATAACACGTACTTTGGCTGACAACTTAAGTTCATCTACTATCTTCAGCATAGCACGGGCAAGCTCATAAGACTCTTTCAGTGGTGCGATAAGGAGAACAAACTCAACCATCTTGCGTTAATCATACAGCCCCTCTTGCTCCCAATGTCCACAAGGAAATCAACCATCTCCTGCAAATTCATGATCTATGTTTAACCACAATACCACATGCCTTACATGGAATGGTAAATTGAATTGCTTTAGATCTTACATGGAGAGGGATAGGTTGAGGAAATGGATTATTGGATCCAAGCAAACTCTCATATGGTACAGTCCAACTGCATAAATAAATGGTTTGGATGAGCATGAAGCTTCAGAGTACATCATAATATTATTCATCTTAAAGTTTCATTATATATATGATTTTAGAATGTAACCTAGTATCATTTGAACAAAAATAATAGCATGATAGATACTTTGTTTGTTGTTTGTAAAAGGCTCTAGAATTACACTTCACTCTATAGATAGAAACTATTCTCTTTCTTTATTAAAGAAATAACAAATGGTACTATACAGACAAAAAAATCACACATCAAGGAGAAAATGCAGTAATCATGTGCTTTAGAGCTTCAGACACATGATTGTTACAGGAAGGTATAGATTGATAATGGCAGGGTCCCAGTACAAAAAATGTATAGGATGGGACAGGAAGAAAAGTGATAAACTATTATAATAAAGCACCATTGGAAGAGATAGGAGAAATGGAAACTAATAAGTCAGTACTATTGGAATCACCTTGACCAAATTTAGTAGAACAAAAAGGTGGGAATGAGCATCAACTAATCGAAACAATATGAAATTAAATTTGTCTCTCTAAAGGATACCAACAAACTGTCCTTCAAAGTCCAAAAGAAGTACTGCTTTGAATACATGTCTATTAGAAAAGGTTGTGTAGGTTAATTTTCTAGTTAAATTCTGTAAACCTTTTTTCTGCCCACATATGGATAGGACATCCCATTTTCATACCTTAATATTGGTTCGTGAATCTGCTTCACCTTGGGTCGTTGCCTTCTATTATCAATCCACTCCTGCCTATTCTGTTTCCAAAGAAAAAAGACTGCGATGGCGGTTGATTACAATGCCAACTAATATTCTTCGCAGGCAAAGATGTAATGATTCCTTTAATCCTCTTATCACATGGATAGGCAATCGGACTTCTATTTCCCTGGTTATTCAACACAAAAATCAAAATATAATTAGGCAGTAGTCTACGGCTTGCTCAAATTCTTGCAGTCCAAATCTAGTAGCAAAATATACTGGATGTTGCACGAGATAACAGTATGAAAATTCAGATGGTCCAGTAGATCAAAACAGGTTCTGAAACCTGGCTGCCAATACATTCCTTTGTTAACTTATCTTCTCTTAATCACCACAGGAGTGAAAATTCGCTTTAATGTATTGCTTGGAACATCAATAAATCTATGACAGCATACTTCAACACCCCTTTAGCACACAATTTTCGACATATAAATGTCAGGGACAAATATAGCCTGCTCAGGTGGGCTTCAGCTTAACCATAGTATATAAGCTCAGGTCCAAGGAAATTTCTTATGTATCATAACTGATAGTACATGGGAATGGTGATATTTTCTAATTTATAATGTTAGCATGTACAATGAAGCATATGCATAAACTGCAATCTCCTTACTTGAGCATGGATAACATTATAAATTGCAAGCTGAAATTATCACAGGTCAAGTGAAGTAAACTTACCCTTTAGAGATTCATCAGAATCATAAGGTTATCTTTTGAACTAACATATCGCATCATGATTGCAAAATTTGATCATCAGCAAACATATCTCCCAATAATTTGGACGGGAAAAAATACATTAACATTGAGAATCTTAACCAAAATACAAAATACAAGATCTTGAAGAAACTAATAATGGTATATCAAAAGAAACTATCAACGCTACAAGACAAACAATCCTTAAAGGCAAGCGGTGAATAGGTGTTTGTTGTCAAAAAGCGGTGTTAGGTGTTTGCTCCAATCAATCGAGCGAGAAAAAGGCCAAGGAATGTTCAGAGCCAAGTTACTTCACTTGATAATTTAAACTCGAAAGTATGCAAGCTACAGAGTTGTTTGGTAAAAAATTCTTCTGACACATAGTCAAGCAAGATGAGCTATGCAGATTATTTTTCACTGTAAAGAAAAGCACAACATATACCATATCCACTGAGATTCATACATTTGATTCATACAACATATACCATACTTATGTTTTATGTACAAAAGTTCTTGTTCTCTTAATTTTCACACTTGATACGTTCTACTATGTAGAAATGCATGGAAGTTGTGATCTGTGTACAAAAATTTGATGATGAATATTCCGTTAGAAATGCAATCTGAAGAGTGATTCTTTAAATGAACAACTAACTGAATCTATCTCATTCAACTTATTATCGGCAATCAATCAAGCATCTGGTGTGCGCACAGACCATAAAACTATTACTCCATGAAGACATCCTAGAAGTATATGGGCAAAAAAATGCAATCAATGTTAACCCAGGTATGCATTGTCACAAGCCACATTTTCTAGTTTTAAAGAGAAAGGTAAACTCATGTCGCAATTTGTATACATCAGCTGGCTTATGAAGGTGTAGCAAAGTGAGGATACACTTACCAAGCATCACAGCTGCTAGTTTAAGCTGCTTATCAGGATACTTCGGAAAGAACTTGTATTCTTCAAACAGATTCCAGTCATACAGTTAAAAATTGATTGCCCCCTGGTCATCCATAGCATTCAAGTAAAGCAATTGTCATACACTTGAATTTCAGTCAAGTAAAAAGTGAATGAATAATGTATGTGGGTGTAGCGTGATTATCCATCAACCTAACTGATCTTAGTAAGCAGCTTTAGTTCAAAGTGCATGAAACAGTTCTAGGAAAGATGTTCAAACAACACAAAATTTTAGAAAGGGAAAAACTTCTCACACCTCCAAGATTCTTCTTTGTACAACTCTTCTTAGAATTGACATCATCATCATGTTGGAGCCATTCCCACCATCTCATAATGCGATCCTTTGCATTGCCAAAGTAGTAAGCCACCAGGAGAGAATAAATTACTTGCACATATCTCAGAAGTCGCAAAAACTAAATCATCAACCTTTGGAAGCGGTGGTAGCATGACATCAATTTCATAAATGGCAAAGCAAAACCATCATTATCCTCTCGGGACTAAAGGATATAGACACGATGGACAATCCTATTTGGATGATTCATATTTGAGAGGATCTCTCGACTTCACGCATGTAAAGATACTTAGATCATGCGAAAAAATGGAATCATGATCTAGCCTCTTAGACAACAATTGTTACCATGCATATGAACAATTTTTTGTTAACGAATTCCGTAATACCCAATGACAAGTAAATCTGGGGGCAAATGGGAAATTCAGAGGGGTGTAGTGTGTGTTTACAAAATTCAGGCACAAAATTCTGTTTATACACAAAATCTTGGTGTCATTTGTGCTCTATTCATCACTTACTACAATCAAAACTAACCTACAAGTCATCAAAGCCTCACAAAAAAAGATATACAAAAAGAATAGAGAATACCAGTTAGGCCCTTGGGTGCTTCTTCTCGGACGTTTCTAATCGGACTGCTGTGGTGTAGCAGAAGCCGCGGCCGCAGCCGTAGCCTCAGCCTCAGCCACCACAAAGGCGTAGACACAGCCTCAACGGCCTCTGCAGCAGCCGCCGCCTCCATCTCAGCCACCAGCACCGCCACTTTCGCTTGCCGCGTGCTCCGACGAAGCAGCCTAGCAGACTCGAGCTCAGGATTGACCCTCCGCTTCTTCTCCACCGTCTCCGCCATCACCTCCCTATTCGCTTCATCCCGGCTCCTCTCCGCCGGTGTCACGGGCCCATCGTCGTTCGACAAACCATCTCCCGCAGCGGCCTCCACCACCACCACCACGCCGTTCGCCTGTGGGAACTCCTCATCGCCACGTCACCACTTCTTAGGCCGCATAGGGAGGCCAACAAGGATGGTGGGCATCTCGCCCAGGTCGACCTCCTCCGAGTCGCCGTCCTTGTAGAGCACACGGAAGTACCCCGCCTCGGCGTCGTATGACTCCACGACGCCGTTGTACACCCCGAAGCCTGGGAACGCCTTCTTCACCGCCCTGTCCACCAGCTCCTCCATCCCGCCGCCATGGAGGCTCCGCGAATTCCTAGGGTTTGGGGGTGGAGGGGTCGAAGCTGCGACGGATCGGGGGAATTGGGGGGTTTGGGGTGGGATCGGGCGGGGGCTTTGGGGTTTTTTGGTTTGCGTTCATGGGAGGACGAGAGGAAGGAAGAGGAGGGGAGAGGAGGAGGCGTGGTTCCCCGCGACGACGGCGACGGCGGTGGCGGCGCGAGCGAGGCGACAGTTGGAGGGGATGAGGAGAGCGGAGGTTTGTGCGAGAGGGTGGGGGTGGGCAGAAAACGCAAGGAGAACGTGGGTGCGGTGCGACGCGATCTGCACCCTCCGTAGCTGCCTGATCGGATGGATGACAAATAAGGTGGGAGGACGGACGACGGTAAACTCTAATATTTAAGTAGTAGAGATATTCAGGGTACCACCAGATTAATATGTGTAAAGAAGATAAAGAGAAAACTTCCTTCATCACTCCATATGGCACTTATTGTTATGTTAAGATGCCATTTGGTCTCAAAAATGTTGGTGCAACTTTTCAAAGGTTGATGCAAATAACCTTTAATCCACAGATAGGTCGAAATCTAGAAGCCTACGTTGATGATCTGGTCATAAAGAGCATCAACGTTGGCGATCACATTCCCGACCTACAAGAGACTTTCAATAACTTGAGAAGGCATAACCTCAAGTTAAATCCGAAAAAGTGTGTGTTCGGAGTTTCCGCTGGAAAACCGCTCGGATTCCTAGTTTCGGCTAGATGTATTAAAGCAAATCCAGTAAAAATATCGGCCATCGATCAGATGCGTCCTTCGACCATGAAGAAAGAGGTCCAGAAACTAACCGGCTGTGTGGCAGCGCTAAGTCATTTCATAGCACGGTTAGGTGAAAAAGGACTGCCTTTCTTTACACTTCTCCGGGAACATGGAAGTTTTGAGTGGACTAAAGAGGCAAACAATGCATTTGAAAAGCTTAAAGAGTACCTTATGAGTCCCACGGTTTTAGTCTCTCCGAGATCGGGAGAAACCTTGCTAATTTACGTGGCTGCAACGCTACACACAGTTAGCGGCGTACTGGTGGTAGAACGTGATAATATCCAATGACTAGTTTATTACGTAAGCGAAGTCTTACATGGACCAAAGAAAAGATATCCACAGGTACAAAAGTTGCTCTGTGGTATCCTTATGGCTTCAAGGAAACTAAGGTATTACTTTTAGGCCCATAAAGTGGTCATACTAACAGGGTATCCCCTAGGTCAAGTCCTTGGAAACAGGGAATCATCAGGACGAATAGCAAAATGGGCAGTTGAACTAGGGACGTTCGACATCCATTTTATCTCACGAACAGCAATTAAGTCCCAAGCAATAGCAGAATTCATTGCCGAATGGACAAACCCTGAACCCACCCAAGGGCCCGAGTACAAACACCACGACGAGTGGACAATGTACTTTGACGGTTCCTTGATTCTCAAAGGCTCGGGAGCTGGAGTGGTCTTGATATCCCCTACTGGCGAACACATAAAGTACGCCATCTAGTTGAATTTTCCAGCTACAAACAATGTAGCAGAATATGAAGGTTTACTAGCAGGACTCCGAGCAGCTTGTTCGATCGAGATTCGCAGATTGCTAGTGAAAGGCGATTCTCAACTAGTAGCCAATCAAGTGGGAAAGAGTATCAATGCTCGAGTACCAAGATGTCATCTTATCTGGCGAATCTGAAAACTTCGAAAAGCACTTCTTGGTTTCGGATCAACATATTCCTAGAAAGGAAAACTTTCTGGCAGACCAGTTGGAACGGATGGCCTCCACGAGGTCGACCGTCCCGCTCGGAGTTTTTCTCGAGCAACTCGATTCGCCCTCGGTGGTCAAGCCTTCCGAGAACATACATGATTCCTTACAGGTCGTACAAACCGATCGTGAGAACGTGGATGCTCCACAGGTCGTTGACGGTTGGCGCTGTCGCGATCAAGGTAGAGATTGGATGACATCGATCTACAATTATCTTCAGCATGACATAATTCCAGAAGATGATGTAGAGGCTGATCGTATAGCACGAAAGGCCAAATCATACACTCTGATCGAACGTACCTTGTATAAACGAGGATCTCATGGAGTGTTGATGAGATGCATATCTCAAACGGATGGCATTAAATTGCTAACCGAAATCCATGAAGAAGTCTGTGGAGCACATCATTCATACAGAACACTGGTCGGTAAAGCCTTCAAGCAAGGATACTACTGGCCAACTGCCCTCCATGATGCTAAAGAGCTCATGACGAAGTGCGTACAATGTCAGTTTCATAGCCGACAAGTACATCAGCCGGCACAAGCTTTGCAGACCATTCCTCTTTCTTGGCCTTTTGCAATCTGGGGACTGGACATTCTGGGACCTTTCCCAAGAGCACCCGAGGGCTTCGAATTCCTTTTCGTCATGATTGACACGTTCACAAAATGGATTGAAGCCGAGCCTGTTGTTAAAATAACAACTGAGACCGCCAAGAGGTTTCTCACAAAAAACGTGATCACACGATTTGGTGTACCCAGTCGTATAATCACGGATAACGGTACCCAGTTCTCAAGCAGTCAATTCCAAGAATTCTGCGAAGAACTCGGTATCAAGATACATTTTGCTTTTGTTGCTCATCCGCAGAGCAACAGAGCAGTCGAGCGAGCCAATGGTATCCTGATGCAGGGGATCAAGCGCCGAATATTCGACCAGTTAGTAAAACAGTCAGGAGCTTGGGTTAAAGAACTACCTTCTGTGTTATGGGCCGTTTGAACCACGACCAGTCGTGCGACCGGTGAAACACCATTTTTCTTAGTCTATGGTGCTGAAGGCATGCTTCCTTCAGAACTAAAACTTGGCTCTGCTCGAACTGATTGTTTCAACAAAAACGATCAGAATGAACGACGACTTGATGACATCAATTTCCTTGAAGAACAACGAAACCAAGCCATGGTACGATCAGTAGTTTACCAACAGGCCATGCGACGGTACCATAGTTGTAAGGTGCAACCTCGTAGCCTTGCTATAGGTGATTTGGTTCTCAGAAAAAATTCAGAACCAATCAAATCGCAACAAGCTTTCTCCTAAGTAGGAAGGTCCTTACACTGTGGTCGAAGTCACCCGACCAGGATCTGTACGACTGGCCATGTCTGATGGGCAAATTTTGTCAAATTCTTGGAACATTGATTAATTGCGAAAGTTCTATGTTTAATTCTTTTACATTATTTCAATTCTTTTTCATTTAAATAAAGATTGGTCATTCCCTTTATTTATTTTCGACGAGTGATATGGTTTATATATTTATGCCTATATTCTGGTTACCTACTATTGTTGTTTGCAATGGTCGGAGAAGACAATTTTCTCTCCGATATCATGTATCAGGATCTCTATTACTCTTTTGGCAACGACTTCTGTGTCATACGCTGTATAGGTCCTAGTCGTGATCATTCCGTGAATGATTTTTACGCGTGACCATACGGTTAAACAGAGCATCATTCAAATAACTTCATATAGTGCCTTATACGCTTAAGATAATGAAGACTATATTTCTTCATTTCAAGATTCTGTTCTACTCTTGTTTGGCTACTGGTCGGGACACGGAAAGCTTCCTAGTCAAAATCTCTCCTTTTTCGCATGTGGTCCTGCCCACTAGAAGGAGCTTCCTAGCGACGGTTCTTTTCTTACGATCCTCGCTGCCAATCGGACTTGAGCATGAGCACGTTTTGCGAAATGTTTTTGCATATCTTCTACTCTTAGCAGTTTTTCCGACCAGTTTCGGGTAATATATATAAATACGATCACTTATCGTTTTTTACATACATTCTTGCATTTTCTACTTCTTGTCAACACAACAAATCTTTTTTCCGACCATATACAGTTTTGTTTGGTATTTCGATCATGACAAACAAGATCTATAACTAGTCGAAATCATACAATGGTTCCGACCACAGTGATTTCCTAGTATTGCTATGATCAGTTTTGTTTTATGATCAGTATATGCCTTCAGAACAATGGTTTAGACTTTCATTCTCTTTCTTGGCTAACTGCTTGTTTAGTAAATCTCTTCTACTATAAAGCAGTCGGGGGCTAGGGAGTATACGAGAATTTTAAAAAGTCAACGAGATAAACAAAAGAATTGTTGATGACATCAAGGTAAGTTTTATACATTTCATAATCCATATATTACAAAGTTCTACTCCAGAATGTTTCCAGACTAATCACTGCTTGATGGAGATCCGACTTCCATTTCCTCCACAACCTTGTCTCCAAGCGGCCTGAGTTCTTCCATAAACTTGGTCGCCTCATCAGGCAGGCAGTTGAAGTCTTCTTCAACCACTTGGAGATTAATGGAGGGGTCGGAAGCCTTTAGTTTTGCCAGTGCATAACTAACTCCGTTGGCCACACCTTCTTTTATAGTCTGGGCATAATTATCTCGAGTAGTCTTGAGCAGACCATTGAGATCTTCCAGAAGTTGACCTAAATAGTTCGTTTTCTCTGTTGGATCTCTTAAGGTGGGCAGGCTTAATCCTAATCCCATATCAAAGATCATCTTGTTGAGTGCATAGATCTTTTCATCGAGATTTTGCACGAGAGCTGTCTCCTTCTCCTGCTCAAACTCCAGAGTCTTCTTTGCTCTGTTCAGTGCTTGAGTTTGCTCTACATGAGTAAAACAGGTATTAAGTAAATATGATTAGAGGATATGCTATACTGATCAAGTCTATGACCAGTTACCTTCCATCTTCTTTTCAAAGTTAGAAACAACTTGCTTGTGCTTAGCTATCACAAATGTGATCGCCTGATCTTTAGCTTGGCAATCTTCTTCAAGCTAGGTTATTTTGGCATCTTTTGCCATGACCTCTTCTTTAATTTTCTCCAAATCTATCAAGTAATATAAGGGAGATTACTTGAGAAGCAAAAGTATTGAAGAAGAAATAAAGTTAAAGATAAAGTTCTTACTTTTTAATTCGGAGTGTTTTTGCTCCAAGTTCTTGATTCGCTGGGTCAGTCCTCCGACCACAGCAAAATTCTCGACCATGTGCTGCATAAATAGCATTCTTTTTTAAATTTCTCCGTCAATTTAAGAGAATCTATAAAACTGGTCGTAGATACTTACCTGAATCGCCACGTCATTATATTCGGCGAAAATGGTATCAGGACTTGTAGTGGCTTGATTGTCTGATATCTTTCCCTGAACTTCATCAAGCTCCTTATCCTCGATAAATCAAGGAGAAAACGGGAACTTGTTAGTTTGGGAAGAGTTACCGGCACTGGTCGGAATTGGTGCAGGATCTTTAGGAGCGTCTACCTCCACTGATGGGTTAGAATCACCAATGGATCCTAAGCAGGTTCTGCCGTTGACGAGCGCTCGGGGGATTCCTCGACCACCCTTTCCTCTGGAATTCCTTCCTGAGATGTATTAGGGGTTGGAACATCCTCGGACGCGCGATCTTCAGGAATGATCTGGTCGGAAATGACCGGGACGCTAGAAGATCTGTACAAAGTGAAGAAAGGAAGATCAAAACTACAAATTATCAAAAAAAATATTAAAGGTATGTACTCATATGACTCTTTAGTTTGTACATACTTAGTTGATTTCTTGGTTTCGATCTTAAAACGCGTTGGAGCGAATTCAGTACCACTAGCCTTCCTCTTCTTCTTAACCGATTTCACCGGCTCTGGGCTGGTAGGGTTGGTTAAACCCCTCACATCCTCCGACATGAGGTCGGAAGCGATATTCTCGACCAGCTGATCGAGGATAACGTCCTGAACCATCGGATCGGAGGGCGTGGTCTCATCGACCTCCAGATCAATTGTTTCAGTAACAATTGTTAGGTCTTCAACGACCATTCTGGGGTCTACAACTTCTGCATATCCACTCTGCAAAACTTCATTCTTCTCCACCTAAGTTGAAAAACAAGTTCGGTTAGGTGATGAAAATTTTCTATCTAATGTATGTATATATATCTCCTTTCAAATGCTCTATTACCTCGGGAGAATCATCTTCTTCCAATGCCTCTGGGCAGGAATCGGTCAGAACCACGGTAGGATTATTATCCTCACCGGTCTGTGTGATCCTCAGACCGATCGCCTACAAAATTAGAGCGAGATCAATAAACTGATCGGAGAATACATATATGTAAGATAAAGGACAATTGATTATCTACCTTGAGTCTTGTTAGTCCCTCTTCAACGGAGACTATCGCCAATATGCTGGGAAAGGCAACCTTTTCGCCAGGCTCCCCAGCGCAGATCATTTTGATCCGCTCCCTGATCTCGTCAGAGGAAAGAGCTTCAAAGAAAAGGGAGAAGAGATTTTAAGGTTTTACGATAATCAATTAAATCATACTGGTCGGAGATTCTTCAAAGACTTACCTTCTCGTGAGTCCGAGATTGCTTCATCCCGACTAATGGACCAGATTAGGGATTGGGTTCGGAGTTTCAGAGGACTAATTCGGTGTGTGGTGAAATCTCTCACCACATGCCAAGCAGTCAAGCCCTTGATCCTCAGATCTCGAATGGCCTCTGCGCACCTCCCAACCATCCCCGTCTTCTCCATGGTCCCTTTCCACTTGGGATTCTCGTTCGCCCTAATTCCGGCGAAGTAAAGGCCGTCGTCCTTCGTAACCGCCATGTAAAACCAATTCTTTTTCCATGACGACCACGAAGATTTCGAGTACATCTGGCTGTACTCGTCGGCCTTCCCATCGTGAAGGCGTAACGTGTATTCTCCGGGAGTCTCCGTGGATCTTCCCGACATCACCATTCGATAGAAATACCTAAAGAGTTTCAAATTTGGTCGCACTCCCAGGTACGCCTCGCACAGGTAGGTGAAGATACTGATGTTGGCGATGGAGTTCGGAGCCAAATTCACCAGCTCCACCTTGTAGTATTCAAGAACGTAGAGGAGGAATTTGTGCGCTGGCAGCCTCAGCCCACATTCGATGTAGGCGAGGAAAACAGGGATTTCCCCATCTTCATGGCTCGGAAAATGTTCTCCTACAGCCGATCTCCATTTGATCAGATTCTTATCTGGGAGCATCCCGATCTTCTCCAACGCCTCAAGCTTCTTCTCGCTTAGCTCCGAAGGCATCCACTTTGTGATTTGCTCTAACATGATGAAAATTCCCAAAGGAATGAGTAGTGGTCGGAGGAGGTTTTGTGGTCGGAAGAACAATAAGAGGTATGAAAGATTTCTTGGCAAGGAACTGAAAGGGATCAAAGGAAGATCTGGAAGCGTAAAAGCTCTAAAGCTTAGCAATGGGGATTTTATAGCTCCGGATTTTTAACTGCAAACAGGATTTACCTAAAGTCCGACGGACAGAGAAACTCTTCGATTCCCAAGGCAAGTTCTCAACTTTAAAGTGAACACAGACCACCTCGTTTGTCACAGCATTAAATGAGGGTCTACTCGATACGATTTCATCGGGAGAAAATGTTCACACGACTTGTTCATTTAAAGTTCGGGGGCTGGTTGACGAGGATTAAAACCTCTATGTATTATTTTAATACGTAGTAAAAGACCATACGTCTTCATGGTCGTAATCCATAAGGCTAACGACCTCACTGGCCGTAAGGATTCCAGATGTTACATAATGGGTACCCTAGTCGGACAAGGTCTTGCGTCTAGACTCTGACCAGGTAGCTGCTCGGAAAAACTATGAACTGTCATCTTTACTGTGTGATGAATGGAATACATGCTGTATATTCCAAACCACGCGATGTTATGTAATCCTAAGACACTGAGAATAACCGTACGGTTGAGTGTCTCACAGACACTTAACCGCAGAGCAGTTGACACATTGTTAGCGGCGCCTCGCTCAGACCGATCATAGCGCTTCACGTGGGCGCCTTCTCGGGAGTAACTACCACCTCTTCGAAAGTTATTTAATGGTGGAGTGCAGAAGACAAAAGGGCAATAGAGGGCAATCTGAGACAAGCAAGACAGGGAGATCAGATTAGAGCAACGCAATCAGCCTCAGATTCGTGCTTTAAGTCTGATTAGTTAGCATAGCATCTTTTCATACTCAGTGTGATTAGAATTAGTTCTTAGAAGGGTCGGGAGTACTCCTTGTAAATCCAGTTCATATTAATAAAGAGCAGTCCCATTATCTCCCAGGATATATCGCGTCATTTTCCTCTTTTATTTCGTAAGATCGGCGACTCGATCGTCGACAATTGTCTAGAGGTGGATGAGGAACCCACCATGGGCCAGGCCTGCAAGGCCCATGCATAGGTTTCCTAACACTCCTCCTTGGACACTCATCCGACATGTTCATGTCTCATCAAAACTCCACAAAAACCTATTGGGAAAATTTAGAGAAAGTGTACATGATACACGTTCTGCTGCGTTGCATGAATTGCCTCATTAAAAACCTTAGCCGAGAAACTTCAGGAAAACTCGTCAAAGAAAAAAGAGTACAATCCACCCAATTTCATGTAATCTCCAGGATTTATTCTTTAGGTACTCGATCTTCGTGATCAAGTTTCAATAATGAGTTCGTGAAGACTCTCCCCCTGAATTCTGTACTTCTCTAAGTCTCATCATTCCAATTCCACATATGCATCTTTCAAAGCTAGATGCTGAAAGTGACATAGTGAATAAATCTGTAAGATTTTCATGTGACTTAGTATGCAGTACTTTAATTTTGTCCATCTTTTATAATTCATGAGCATAGAAGAACTTGGGGTTGATATGCTTGTGAGTTGATCTTTCACATAACCCATCTGCACTTGTGCAACACAAGCTGCATTATCTTCATAGATAATAGTGGGGGTTTATGTGGTATTCAATCCACATGACTAGTGGATGTGGTGAATCATCTGCCGAAGCCAAGCACATTCTCGTGAGGTCTCGTGTAGTGCTATGATTTTTGAGTGGCTCGTCGAAGTTGATACAAGACTTTGCTTAGATGATTTCCATAAAATTACAGTTCCACCACATAAGAATACATAGCCTATTTGCAACTTGGCTGTATGCGGGTCTGATAGGTACCGACATCTGCATAGCCAATCATAGTCAGGTCTTGGTTCTTTTTGTAGAACAGGCAAAGGTATTTGCTTTCTTGGAGGTATCAGAAGATGTCCTTTATTCCCTACCAATGCCTCTTGGTAGGTTCTGCACTATACCTTACTAGTATGTTCACAGCAAATACGATGTTCGGTCTAGTACAGTTTGCTAAATACATTAGTGCTCCTATTGCACTTAAGTACGGGAATTTTGGTCCCAGGACTTCCTCCCCCTCTTCTCTAGGTCTGTCGGATCCTTGTCTTGCTGCAAAGATCTCCCGACCATTGGCACTTTCGAAGGGTATGCCTTTTTAAAGCCGAACCTTTCTAACACCATTTGAGTGTAGGTTGACTGATGCACTAATATCCCTTCAGGGACATGCTCAACCTGTAAGCCTAGGCAATATTTGGTTTTACCCAAATCTTTCATTTCGAACTCCGACTCCAGGTAAGAGTTTGCTTTCTTAATATCTTCCAGGGTTCCGATGATATTCAGATCATCTACATATACTGAGATTATACAAAATCCATCCTGGGATCGTCGTATAAATACACAAGGACAATCCTCATTATTCGTGTATCCTTTCTTGTATAGAAAGTCGCTCAAGCGATTATAGTTATACCACATCTTGCCTGATCGCTTAAGTCCGTACAATGATTTTCTGAGTTTCACATTGTACAGATTTATATTTGCTCTGTCTTGGTTCGGGATAGGGATACGTTCAGGTATCTTTATATAAATATCCGAATCCAAATTTCCATAAAGGTATGCAGTTACCACATCCATCAATTTTATTTCTAAATTCAAGTTCACTGCCATTGAGATTAAATATCTAAAAGTAGTTCTGCCTATGACTGGGTAATATGTTTCTTCATAATCAACTCCTGGATGTTGAGTGAAACCTTGTGCAATGAGTCTTGCTTTATATCTTACAACTTCATTATTTTCATTTCTTTTTCGAACAAATACCCACTTATGCCCTACGGGGTGCATATGGGGAGGCGTACAGCTTATAGGCCCAAACACCTCTATTTTATTCAGAGATAATAATTCAGTTGCTATTGCCTTCTTCCAATCTGATCTTTTCTTACATTCAGCGAGCGATGCAGGCTCTGGATCAAGATCGATGATTGTGGCAATTTTCTTTGCAATATAAATGTCGACATTGGCCATTATCCTATTCATATATTCTCATGTGGTCACATAGTTTATAGATATTTCTTCATGGGCGGTTCTTCTAATTCTTCTACTTGCTCACTGCTACTTCCAGTTACGGGGGCAAGTCCCTTTAGTTTTTCATTTCCGATGTGTGCGCACACATCTATGTTGATTTATCCCTCTATGCGGATGTTCAAATCTAGTATGCCTTTTCCTAAAGGTTCCATACTGGTGCTAGATCTCAACTAGCTCCCCTTCTGGTTCTGGGGAACTTCGGTGATCGGCTGCGTCAAGTCTTTCTTATCATTTTTCACCCGGCGTCCCTGGTTACTTGGGATTCGAGGGGACGGAGTTCTCGTCCTTTTTCCGAGGCCTCTGGATGGGATTAGGGATACCTTCAACTTTATTCGGTATTTCAACCCTCCCCGGTGCATTGCGTGCAGGCACATGCGACTTGATCACGCTCTTCAAATCACTAAAGTGGTCAGGCAGTTGATTCGCTAATGATTGCAGATCAATTATCTTCTGGACTTCTCTATTTGCTTCACTAGTGCGCGGGTCATGTGCATAGATTCTCGTGGCTTGCCACGTTATTTCTCGATATTTTTCATCAAGGGGTTGATTTCCTCCTCCTAATGATGGGAAAGTATCCTCATCAAATATACTATCAGTGAATCGGGCAGTATGCAAATCTCCCGTCATAGAGTCTAAATACCTGATTATGGATGATGTATCATAACCAACATATATCCCAGACTTTCAGAGAGGGCCCATTGTAGTACGTTGTGATGGGGGTATGGGTACACAAACTTTGCACCCAAAATTGCGAAGATGAAAAAATTTTGGTGCTGACCCTTGCGCTAGTTGCATAGGTGAATAAATGTTATATGCAGATGTTCTAAAGTTGATGAGAGTTGCTGCGTGCAGCACTGCGTGTCCCCAACATGTAGTTGGTAAATTACAATTCTGCAAAAGCGATCGGACAATCAATTTAATCCTTTTAATTAATGCCTCTGCTTGTCCATTCCGGGTGTGGACATGCGTACGGAATGCTCAACGTTAATTCCCATTGCTATGCAATAATCATCAAATGCCTTCGAAGTAAATTCTCCAGTGTTGTCCATTCTGATGGACTTCACATGATGATCTGGGAAATTATTTTTAAATTTAATTATCTGCGAGATTAGCTTTGCAAAAGTGTGGTTTCTCGTAGACAATAAACATACGTGTGACTATTTCGAGGAAGCATCAATGAGCACCATAAAATATCTAAATGGCCCTAACAAGGGCTGTATAAGACCGCAAATATCTCCCTAGATACAGTCCAGGAATGCAGGGACTTCATCCTTCACTTTTAGAGCAGAATGTCTAGTAATTAATTTTTCGGTGGCACATGCGGGGCACACAAAATCTTTCTGATTCGGGAATTTCTTTACATCGATATTATGTCTCTGTGAATTGTTAATTATATTTCTCATCATCCTAAGACCTCGGTGGCCTAATCTATCATGCGAGAGACAGAAAAGTTCAGAGCTTCTAAATATGGTTTTCAGGACAGTATAGGCTACAGGTGCCTTAATATTAGTATAGTATAGCCCAGTTTCATATGAAGGAAGTCGTTCTAATACCCTTTCTTCACTTTCTTCACGCTTTGTAATGAGCAGGTATTCCTTACCATAGTCTTATTCAGTCTCTACGTGGAAACCGTTAGCGCGAATATCCTTGAAACTTAGGAGAGTTCTAGTCGATTATAGGTACAACAAAGCTTCTTTAATGACCAAAGTTGTGCCAATCGGGAGTATAATTGTGGCCCTTATGAGCCTATTATACAAGTACCGCTGCCCGCAATTGTCGTAAGACTACCATGTGAGGCCAGCAATGGTCGGGTGCGTCCGTGCAGGAGGCACGACCGCTGGTCCGACGAGTCTTGGCGATCTTGGGACAGCGAGGAGCAGCTTATCTCGGCGAGGCGAAGCGACACGGCGGCCGTAAGGGGTGGCGAGTGTAAGCGACCATGCGGCGGTGCGGCTTCAGACGGCCGTGGCGTCTTGAAAGACGGCTTTGGGCTTGCGATGCTCACAGGCGGCGCGGTGGCATGGCCGCATGCACACGGTGTGGGACATGGCCGCGTGCGGGCTGCAACAAGGCATGACTGCATGCGGGCGCCGACGTCGTTTTTTTTTTGTGTTCATGCAATCCACAATCTACAGTGCAGTCGACATCTACTCCTTCATGCAACCTACCGATCAGCTTGGCCGACGACTTCAAGTCGGCTCACGGTAGATTAGAGCGGATTTGTACCGTAGAAAATAATCTAGAAAGCCAAATTTACAGAATTGAAAGCGATCTAGAAATGCGATTCAATCTACAAGTGACGCTTCAACAATTACCTCTTCAATCCGTAGAGTATAGTCGTGCTGATAATGTGTTGAGGAACCGTCACTAGCAAGTCCAGTCCGATCGATGACCCTATAGGAGAATCACATAGAACAAGGCAAGAACAAATTAGGAACCTATTCCAATCAAACATCGCAGAGATCCATGTCAAGGTTCCTGCCTTTTTCAGTTTGAGAGAAGTCTGTTCAAGAACTGTGCCAAATTTGAAAACTGAGATTCATGTGATTTGAGACTTGCTCATGGGTGGATGATCAACAATATGGAATCAGTTGCATACCCACAAGTCACAAACAAGCCAAAGCACAAAGAAGAGCACAAGAGAAAACTCACAGATCAAGAAAGCCCCAAAACAAAGAAATAAACAATAAGAACACAAAGGACAGATCTTGAGCAAACTGGTTGGATTGATTGAGATAGATGGATGATTGTTGGTTACAGCCACTCCAATCTAGGAGGACAAAGCTCACCGCGTGAGCACACGATCAATCCACTCTAGAAACCCTAGCTCTCCCTTTCTCTCCTCAAAAACCCTAAAACACAATAGGGCACACACAAGGGGTTTTGGCTGGCTCTCCCAAGGCTTCAGCAACCCACACAGCAGCCAACACCCCTCTATTTATATGGAGGCTAAGCATCTAGGAAATATTCCATTAGGGCACCCATTAAACCATAACACACAATGGGTTAACACAACGAACGCATCTCAAAGCGCCGTCTTCATCATCTTCGATTGGCCTAAACAGCTTCACCACGCGCCGACTCGCGCCACGGTTTAGCCAAAAGGTCACCAAGGCGGTATTTGGTGAAATTACCAAAATACCCCATCTCGATCCTTCTCTAAGAATCGAGTCCACAGATCGTGAAGCAATCCCATGCTTCGCGCCACATGTAGGTTGATCAACGGCTCCATGTCGTCAAGTCTCTCCCGTCCGGATCCCACCGGCACCACTGAGCACTTGCAACGACTCCTGCGCCGCTTGATCCAATCCGATCGACCGAATCGCCTGCGTTCGGTCATCCATGTCCATCTGCGCCCGCTTGAGTCCTCTCGACCACCCGGCATCTTTGATCGTTTCGGACCTCGGCTCTCCAAGCTTAGTCCCGATCCACCTCGCCGCTGACCGTCATAGACCTGCAAGCCACCTACACAGCAATAGACCAACAAACCATTTTCGGGAACAAGTTCTTCACAACTTGACCCACGTTAGCCAAAACATGCATCATGCAACACATATGCACTGATGAACATGAACTTGACCTAACCCAAAATCAAATCTCCAAGAAATTTGACAATCAGAACAATTCAATCCAAAAGCGGTACTACCGCCACACATTCCCCGGTATTACCGCCATGCAGTCATACCGCTCAAGCAACTGCAGTCGTACCGCAACCTGGAGAAATCCCAAAATATCCAAAACAACTCCTCTGGAAAAACCATACCGCTCACACGCGGTCTTTCTGCCCTGCGGTACTACCGGCAACCAAAGCACGGTACTACCGCTCCAGGAGAAAATCCACACTCCAAAGACACCTTCTCTGGAAAATCGCAACCACTAACTAAAATATGGTGTTACCGCATTGCGGTATTACTGCCACTATCCCTGCGGTACTACCGCTCCACTTAAATGTTCAAAAGCCCTCAAACTAATCTGGGTCGTCCGATTTCGATCGAACGCCACAAGAAAACCAATGTGACCAGGACTCGCGGTAATATCAAGAACTCACAAGCGGTCATACCGCTCACCGTAGTACTGCTTGACTTCAACGCCAGACTACCGATTTTCCTAACACTTGTGAAAACACCGATTTCAACAAACTCTCAAAGCAATTGCCAATTGTCTCATCACCTAAGATCATGAGCATGTCCACATGACATCCACATTGTACTCATGACATCCACAATCTCCCCCTTGATGAACACATTGGCGATTTCCCAAAAATGTAAGTTTGGTGGTTTGAAAATGAAAATACATGATATTTTCGCGCAAAGGCTCAACTTGGCTCAAATGCAAGAGAAAGCCCTGAGAAAGACCAAGTTGGCTTCAAAATAGTTTCAGCAAGTGAGACACGGCAGAAGAAGCAAGAAAAGCTTCAAATTCCAAAGAAGTGACAAAAATCACACTTATGGTCCATATGAAAGAACAATTGTTCTATTTGACCATTGATCATTGTGAGTCTTCAAGAATTGCACTTCAGATTCAACAAAGACACTAAGACCAAAAGAATGCAATATGAATGCTCCCCCTTACTATGATCATCATTTTTCAAGAGAGAATTTTAAATGTTCAATTTCTCCAATTCTCTTCAAAAAGCTCATAACTTCTCCTCCTTACAAAACTTCTCCCCCATAACCAACAAGCTCTTTATTAACATTATATTTTTGCTATATCTTCTCCCCCTTTGACAATGGATTCATCAAGGAGTCAAGCCTTCCTCTCATCCAGAGAAGACAAATGCACAAGAAAGGAAGAAGCAAAAGAAAGAGCATGCATGAAATGCAATGGAGTGGCTTTATTTTTGTTTTGAATTTTCAATTTTTAGGTAAAAGAAGCTTTGGAGATTACTCAATTGAACATGCTAGCATTTTTACCATTACTCAAGATACAATAAGCCTGACAAAGCTAGCAAGATCATGTTAAGACATATATAGCAAAGCTAGGCTAATGAGCTGTAAATACTACAAGTTGTTGGATTAAATTAAGCAATACTTCAAAATTAGCAAGTTCAACAACAGGTATCCTAAAGTGATAATGGCCATGTCAGAATGTCATTGTGAGAACCAGAAGCTAGCAAAGGCCATCTAGGAGACAAAAGTTCTAAATTGAATCATTTTGCTCAAAATACCTCAAAAGCCCAATTTTCAACTGTTTTTCATTTGCAATGAATATTCAAGTTGATTAAAGGTCTATCTTAGTAAAGAAGGTCCTGGACTAGGAGCCATCCACAACCTCTTCCTAAGTTTCAACCAATTTTGACAAATTATTTTCTTAGCCATGTGCTAGATCTCAAGTCTTGCCGCGACCATCCCAAGCAACAAAAGCTTAAAAGAGTAGTCTAGGTCATCCAAAACTCCCCCTGAGTTCATGCCTAGTACAATGGCAAGCCTTCTCATGAGAAAGAATTGGTGAGATCAGTTTTTTCGCACAAAAGAGATCATTTTTCATTTTGCACAAGGGCTGTTTTAGATTCTTTAATGAACTGAAAGCTCAAAGATGTTCAATTCTAGATTCCAGAGCAAACAAAACAATTTTGACAGGGCCAATGTCACAAAAGGATCACTAATTGTGCAACTAACTAAAAGATCCACAAATTACAATTTTCAGTTCAAGTTGTATTAAAGTTCTAGCTCAATTAGCAAAGACATTGCTGCACATGTGAAAGCATGATAATTCTAGCAAGTCAAAGAACTAGACACGCTCTTGAACAAGAATTGAAATACTAAAACTCAAGAGGGTAATAAGCAAAGCTTCATCAATTTAAAAGATGAGCAGTAAAGCTTACATTACAATGCAACTTTTTGGATTTTTCATATGTATGCAATATGATACAATGAGATGCACAAAAGACTTAAAAGCCTAAAAAGATCAAAAGGATCCGAAAAAGATACCACTTGAAGAAGGTATCAGAAAAAATCCACAAAAGCTCAAATGAACAAGGAAAGTTCAGATGAACAAGGAAAGTTTAGAAAAGAACTAACTCCCCCTCAAACCAACCCATAGGGATAAATTATCCCTAACTCGCTTCTCAAGGTGGCAAACCTTGATGGGTCTAAAAGGTTTGATGAGGAGACCTGCCAAAAGTGCCTTGAACACTACAAACTAGCGCAAAGGCTTCCTACTCCACAAGATCTCTAGGGAAAACAACTCGAAAAGCTAGGGAGCGAAACACCAACACTAAAAAGCTTACAGGCAGCTCAAAACCTGCTAAGACAAGTGATTGGGAGACAAGCTCGACCTAGGCTGTAAGAAGAGTGCATCCTAAAAATCATGGAATAAGAAGAGTGCTTAGAACGGACACGCGCTAGAATAGAGCCTCCTATCTACCCTAACCTCAACAAGCCCAAATGCTATGCAAGGTAGACTAGGGATACCATACACAAAAGTAAGGTATAGAAGCTTGAACCTGAGTCACACTGCTTGGCAGTGAGATGTAGTCATGATGAATGAAGATCCATTCCTTGAAGCTCCATAAAGTAGTTGTGCTCACCCATCATCCTCATCTCAAATTCCATCGTCTCCAAAAAGTGATAGTCATCATTGAAGGCACCAATAAAGAAGAACCAACAGCTTGAGGTGATAACACTTGTTGGACCTCATGTTCTTCTTCTCAGCTGAAAGACTACACCAAAGAGACAGAAAAAGTCTATGCCTTGGTACTGGGTTAGTGAAACATTATCTAAGGAAGACAGTACCAAGACACATGACTAGCAAGGATAGCAGTAAATGATCCAAAGCTCATAAAAGCATATAATCAACAACTAAGAGCATGAGCATGAAGATAAACAAACAATTACAACACATGCTATCCAAGATATGGCAAAGCTCAAAATGTCCTTAATTCACAATAAGGCATAGGAGCAAGCAAACAAGCACATAGCATATCACACATCATATATACAGTCAAAGGTAAAGCAAGCTTGTGAAAGCTATGGCAAGACTCATGCATCCACAATTAACAATAAAGCACAATAACCAGTAAGCATAAAGCATATTATAGAACAAGTCATGGATAAAGAATGCTAACATGGATATCAAGTGAACATGTGGATACATACAGCAAAAATCAACACGGGCAAGATAAATCATGTACAAATAGCACAGGCTCATGAAGACAAGATCAAGCTTATATACCCATAGAAATAATGAACAACAGTCTAATACATGGATACATAAGTAAGAATCAACATGAGCAAGATAATAAGGGTACAAGACAGCACAAGCTCATGATGACAAAACCAAACTCATACACCCATGGAAATAAAAAACAACAATATGATACATGGATATACAAGCAAGGTAAAAGCATGATGAAAGATATCACAAGAGTAACACATGCCAATAAGGTACAAGTGAGCACAAAGCAAGCACAACATGCCAAGTATGAGTAATCAGGAAGGTAAATGCATGAAGGTATAAGATAGCTCACCAAACATGTGAAAGCACCAATCATGAAAGCACATGCCTCTTGGAGGCCATCGTTGAGGTGGAGAACCATCAAGTGTCCTGATCATGTGATGAAGCAAAAGATCAGAATCTTTAAGTCCATGTTCTCCAACCCACGTTCTTGGTACCTACACATGAGAAAGGCAAGGTGTCCAATTCTTGGATCCCGAAGGGTTAGAGAGCAAATACTTGGAAACCGTAATCTTGGACACACCACCACCAGAGGCAGTCGAACCATTATGTGAGTTAGCATGACGCAAATGATGGTCCATGCAAGAAGATCCAACATCAACCTTGAAGGCACGCCGCGAGTGGACAACTCGATGAGGAAAACGAGGTCCATCTCTAAGAAAGCGGCAATGGCCTTGCTTGAAAGCACCAAGATGAGAACCAACAGAAGCATCAAAAGAACTCACACAACCTCACCGTGGGTGTGTACCTCGATGAACAAAACGAGGTCCACCTCTTGGAAAACGGCGAAAATCCTGCCTCAAGGCAGCTCGTGGGACAAAATCAAAATCACGCAAACCATGTCCACGGTGCTGTCCGACACCACTAGAAAAGGTGTCAAAGAAGCCATCAATAAATCGAGTCTTCGCGCTAGGCTCTTTAGTGTGCATGTCATGAGAGAGACTATGCCCACTAGGAGACTTAGAAGCACGAGCTCGACGTAAATGTTTTGCACGCCGAAAGCAAAAATCCATATGATGTCCATTCTTCCCACAAAATGAGCAATGGTGTAAAGATCTCCTAGGAGACACGGTTCGAGAGGACGAAGCACCATTATGGCTCAAAGAAGAAGTCTTGGAAGAACTAGCATCATGACTCGTCCTCGTATCGACACTAGACACACACATGCCATGAGAAAGACTATGTGTGTTCCTAGACGTACGACGACGCACTCGACGCTCATATTTCAGACGGCGAAAGCAAAACTCAAAAGTGTGTCCATTCTTCTTACAAAATGTGCAATCGTACTTCTCTTTTGAAGATTTAGTACCATTTGAGAAAGAAGCACATTTGTCTTTAGAAATTCGTTGGACAACACAAGAAGAGTCCGAAAGAGTCGAACTCACCAAAGAAGAGTTGTCCAAAGCGATGTCACAAAAACCAACATCAAGTGACTCACATTTAGCACAAGAAGACTTCAACTCCGAATGCAAAGAAGCAAGAGAGATCTTTAAAACATCATTCTCGGAGTGAAGGCAAATACAAGAGTCACATGATTTGGCGCTCATATCATCGCGCAAAGACTCAATTTCGCTCTTCAAAGAAATGCAAGATGTGCAAGAAATTAATGATGCATTTGAATTAAGCATGCAGTTCAAAGCATCAATTTCATTTTCTAAGCTAGCACAATTCTTGCAAGAGACTAAACCATCCTTAAGCAATTTTTCATGTTCTAAGCACATGCTACAAGGCATAGCTTTAATATCATTAATTTCAGCCCTAACATTCTCTAATTGTTCAAAATGCATGGAATTAGTCAATTTAAGCTTCTCAATTTCAGCAAGCATGCCTACACAAGAATCACAATCATTTCTAGCCATAGATCTAAGATTGCCTATTTCTAACTTAGCATTGTCAAGTTCATGATGTAAGGCAACACAAGAATCACATGGCATAGAAGCATTTAATCTCAAAATTTCATTTTCAGATTTTAGGCATGCAAGAGAATTATTCAAGTTCTCCATGTCTGCAAGCAATGAATCATAAGCATTCATGGAGGTTTTCAATTTAGAGAGCTCACGAGACAAATCATCCTTTTCTTTTTCTATCAATTTTATTTTCTTCCTAAGAGCATGCAATTTATATTCATATGAAATCAAGCCATCAATGAGTTTTTCTTTGCTCACCTTGCTTAGCTTGAGTAGGGGATCGTCCTCGGAAGAATCATCACTATCATCCTCAAAAAGCTCTTCATTATGCTCATCCTCACAAGCTACAGTGCATGTGCCAACGGGCTCCTTCTCTTCAGGCTCCAAGCAAATCTCATCTCTGAAACTAGGACAATCAAAAGAAAAGAATTTGCTACAAATATCACAGAAGAAATCCTCCTTCATTGACCACATAAAAATCATATGTTCAAGCCTCTTGTCACGACGGACATCAACGGCAAAAGAACTACGATAAGATCCAAAGAAGCACTCACAAGTTGGCACTCTAGTCGCCATGCTTAAAGATCAGTTAAGATCACAAAAAGAGCAAACTTGGCTCTGATACCACTTGTAGGACTGGAAAGGCGACTAGAGGGGGTGAATAGGAGCACCTAATCTTTTTCACTTTGAATGGATTCAACTCTCAAATCACTCCAATAGCTATGAGAGCTATGAAGATGAATGCTTAAGCACAGTGAAAGTCTTGTGTTGAACCCTCTCCTAACCCCCAAAGAGCAGAAAGCAAAACCGAGGAAGAGCTGCAAAATCAGGGAAAACGGTATTACCTCCGTTGTATAAAGCGGTATTATCAAGATCGCATACTACCGCAATTATACGAGTGGTACTACCGATATGCTTGGAGAAGAAGTGCTACAAAATCAGGACAATCGGAACTACCACAGGGTAACCAGTGGTACTACCTTTAATAGGTACTACCGTAGTGCACAGAGAGGTACTACCTCAGGCAAATGAAAGGTACTACCGATTGTCCTAGAGTTCGTCCCGACAACTGAAAAACCAAAACGAAAATTGGCACAACTTTTGATCTACAAGGGCAAACTTCGCAAAACTTGAAACACAACTTCTCTAAGATATTAGGAACCTATTCCAATCAAAGATCGCAGAGATCCATGTCAAGGTTCCTGCCTTTTTCAGTTTGAGAGAAGTCCGTTCAAGAACTGTGCCAAATCTGAAAACTGAGATTCATGTGATTTGAGACTTGCTCGTGGGTGGATGATTAACAATATGGAATCAGTTGCATACCCACAAGTCACAGCAAGCCAAAGCACAGCAAGAGCACAAGAGAAAACTCACAGATCGAAGAAAGCCCCAAAACAGCAAATAAACAATAAGAACACAAAGGACAGATCTTGAGCAAACTGGTTGGATTGATTGAGATAGATGGATGATTGTTGGTTACAGCCACTCCAATCTAGGAGGACAAAGTTCACCACGTGAGCACACGATCAATCCACTCTAGAAACCCTAGCTCTCCCTTTCTCTCCTCAAAAACCCTAAAACACAATAGGGCACACACAAGGGGTTTTGGCTGGCTCTCCCAAGGCTTCAGCAACCCACACAGCAGCCAACACCCCTCTATTTATATGGAGACTAAGCATCTAGGGAATATTCCATTAGGGCACCCATTAAACCATAACACACAATGGGTTAACACAACGCACGCATCTCAAAGCGCCATCATCATCATCATCATCTTCGATTGGCCTAAACCGCTTCACCACGCGCCGACTCGTGCCGCGGTTTAGCCAAAAGGTCACCAAGGCGGTATTTGGTGAAATTACCAAAATACCCCTTCTCGATCCTTCTCCAAGAATCGAGTCCACAGATCGTGAAGCAATCCCATGCTTCGCCACGTGTAGGTTGATCAATGGCTCCATGTCGTCAAGTCTCTCCCGTCCGGATCCCACCGCACCACCGAGCACTTGCAACAACTCTCGCCGCTTGATCCAATCGATCGACCGAATCGCCTGCTCGGTCATCCATGTCCATCTGCGCCCGCTTGAGTCCTCGACTCACCCGCATCCTTGATCGTTTCGACCTCGCTCTCCAAGCTTAGTCCCGCCCACCTCGCCACGACCATCATAGACACGCAAGCCACCGCACAAAGAATAGACCAACAAACCATTTCCGGAACAAGTTCTTCACAACTTGACCCACGTTAGCCAAAACATGCATCATGCAACACATATGCACTGATGAATATGAACTTGACCTAACCCAAAATCAAATCTCCAAGAAATTTGACAATCAGAACAATTCAATCCAAAAGCGGTACTACCGCCACACATTCCCCGGTATTACCGCCATGCGGTCATACCGCTCAAGCAACTGCAGTCGGACCGCAACCTGGAGAAATCCCAAAATATCCAAAACAACTCCTCTGGAAAAACCATACCGCCACACGCGGTCATTCCCGCTAACGGTACTACGGCAACCAAAGCACCAGATTACCGCTCAGAGAAAATCCACACTCCAAAGACACCTTCTCGAAAATCGCAACCGCTAACTAAAATACGGAGTTATCAAGATCGCAGTATTACGCCACTATCCTCGCGGTACTACCGCTCCACTTAAATGCTCAAAAGCCCTCAAACTAACTGGTCGTCCGATTTGATCGAACGCCACAAGAAAACCAACGCGTTAAGGACTCGCGGTAATATCAAGAACTCACAAGCGGTCATACCGCTCACCAGTAGTATCGCAGCTTCAACGCCAGATTACCGATTTTCTTGACACTTGCTGAAAACACCAGATTTCAACAAACTCTCAAAGCAATTGCCAATTGTCTCATCACCTAAGATCATGAGCATGTCCACATGACATCCACAATGTCCTCATGACATCCACAGCCTAGGTTTCCTAACACCACTGATTCCCAACGGGCTACCACGGTCTCGCATGACGGGGGTGTGCGGTTGTAATGGGAGCCGGTCCCAGTTTTGTGTTCACGCGCCAGGAAGACCTAGAACTTCGTGGAATTGGTCAAAGTCATGGTTTTTAGTGCATATGTATTACATGATGCATGTTTTGGCTAACGTGGATGAAGTTGTGAAGAACTTGTGTCTGTAATCAATTTCTTGGTCTATTATTGTGCAAGTGGCTTGGAGTCAATGAGGGTCAATGGTGAGGATGATCGAGACTAGGCTAGGAGAGTTGAGGTCTAAAACGATCAAGGATGTTGGGTGAAGCCATTGGACTCAAGCATGATGCAAGATGGGTAACGATTACCAAAGGGGATGTTCGGTGCGACGAGTTGAATCAAGTGGTGCGAGGTATGTGCGAGTATCATGGTGGTTCCGGTAGAAGCGGATGGGAGAAACTTGTCAACATGAAGAGAGTCATTGATCAACCTACATGTGGCAAAACATGGGATTACTTCACGATGATTGGACTCGATCTTCGGAGAAGGGTCGAGAAGGAATATTTTGGTATCTTCGCCAAAATACTGGGTTGGTGATCTTTGGAGAAACCGCAGCGTAAGACGGCGTAAGAAAAAGGTGGTTTAGGTTAAGTGAAGATAAAGATCACGAAGAGACGGATTCGAGAGATCTAGTTCGTCATCCGCTTTGAGAAGCTTACCTGAGTGTAGACTCATTTGTGTGTGGGCTTAACGGGCACCAGATAAGATTTTCTCTCTTGACCTAGCCTCCATTATGAAAGGAAGGGGTGCAAGATTTGCACCTCTTGAACCCTTACAAGAAGAAACTCTAATTTGTGATTTGGAGAAAATAAAAATAGAGGAGGCTAGGGTTTGAGGGAGATAGATTGATTGAGCGCTCAAGTGTTGAGCTTTTATCCTCCATGGTGGAGTGGCCGTAAATCAACAATCTCTTAAATCAATCCAAGCAAGGTTTGCTCCAAGATGAGTTCTATCTTATTCTTACTCTCTCTTTGATGTCTTTGGGATTTTATGCGTTCCTTTGGTTTTCCTTTGATCTTTTGTTGTGATCTAACTTGCTAGGATATGTGGGAATCCATCTAGGGTCATCTTGATTATCATTCACCACGAGCAAGTTTTTATATCAAAGTTCGAATTTCCTTGGTTCTTATGCCTTCTTGATCTCATCCAAGAAATTCGTGGAACCTTGGTTTCGATCTTGATGAGCTATGGTTGAAATCTCAAGGGATTTGGATCACCGAATTAATACCTTAATGATAATTGAGCTATTAGACTCCAATCCTCGAACTTGGACACTACCCTTTGTCACCTTAGGAATAATGGTATACATGACTAGTTACTAAGTTTGTATCTAAGTGTCATACTTAGCCTTGATTAGATACATTGACATGTGTTCATTAATTTTCCCCGACATCTTTCAAACTACAAAGAATGGATTTGGGAAGCCGAGGTGGGAGCCTGGCTAGTATATTGAAACTAGAAAGGATTTTCCAAACAAAAACTCAAAAACCGATTTAGACATGGGCGAATGGTAAGTCGGGCGGTTGTAGATAAGAGCAAGTGAAATGGGAATGTGGAAGCACCACTCGAGTCAATTAAGGACCCAGTTCTTGTAATGCCTTCTCGTGCACTAAGAGTGCAACCAAAAGTCTATAATAGGTACGACTTGGCTAATTAATTTGTTCGCCTCAGCATTAGCTTCACCACCTGGCTAACTGTGGAATGGATAAGGGTAAGGGAGCCACAAGTAAACCACACGGTACAAGAGGGGGCTTCCGGGAGGGCATAGCCCACAGCGGTGAAATATCGGTGGGTGAGGCTGTTTTGGGGTGGGGCATTGTAAAGACTTTGTGATGATTATCTTAGTCTCACGCCTATGGTAGCGTGTTGACAGTATAAGACGATTGTCTCTTATGAGTAAAATTGTACCACCTCTGTAAATTGAAAACTATCAAGATAGTCGTACCCATGGTCATGGGTGATGCCGAGAACTTGCTTGAAGTAGCTTTAATTCTTATAAAACAATTTGTGGGTAGGATGAAATGTCAGGTTGGAGCCCGATGATTTGATTTATCCTAGTTGCAGCCTTGGAATCGCTAGGTGGATAGAGCCACTCAGTGTTATATGGGGGTTGGAGCCTGTAATATTATTATACAACACTACTCATTTCATTGAAAACTGGTTTAGTCAAAATGCTAGGTCTCATGACTTGCTTACTATTTAATCTAATTCAACATTAGCTTTGTGCAAATAAAAAAACCACAAGCCTTTCCTTGAAAAACCTTGCATCTATTATAATTGCATTCTGTGTGTTGGCTCATGGAGTACGGCTGTGTACTCACACTTATTACCATTCAATAAGTGAGAATAAAGAAGGCTCTGTGGGTGCTTAATCGCGTTCGTGAAGACTGGAAATCAAGAAGGCCAAGAACTAGGTTGGGAGCCCTAGCTGATTGCATGTGGGTATATCCTGAGGGTCACATGTGTTACATTTTAATCCCGCTTCCACTGCTGTTCTTTGAAGGTGTGTGGCCTGGCCGTTCTGAAAGTCAAAAGCCATAAGGTATATTTATGCTTTGTTTTATTATTATGCAATAGCTTTACATTTACGAGACATGTGTTTAATAGTCGACGATGTCACTATATGCACTAGCTATTGATCCAGGGGCTAGTGTTGTATACATAGAGGGTTCCGTGTTGCAAATCCAGGTCCTGACACTTTTTCAGTTCACTGCTTCTCCATTAAGACAAAGCACAAACCCAGTCTGTGATAAAAAAAATCATCTTTGTTAGTTTGCAAGCTAGTATCGGTGTAACCATTTACAATCAATTCTTCCTCACCTCCATAAACAAGGAATGCATCAGTCCTTCTCAAGTACTTCAGGATGTTCTTAACTGCTATCCAATAACCTTCACCTGGATCTAACTGATATCTACTTGTAACACTTAGAGCATACAACACATATGGGCGTGTACAAAGCATGACATACATGATAGATCCAATAACAGAAGCATGTGAAATTTTACTCATTTTTTCTCACTCATCAGTTATCAAAGTACATTGACTCTTGCTAAGACTAATGCCATGTGACATGGGCAATAAGCCCTTCTTAGAATCTTGCATGTTGAACCGCTTCAACACCTTGTCAATGTACGTATCTTGGCTTAATCCAATTAGCCTCTTAGATCTATCCCTATAGATCCCCATGCCCAAAATAGGCATTGGATCTCCTAAGTCTTTCATAGATAAACTATTTCTTAACGAAGCTTTAACTGATTCAAGCATAGGAATATAATTACCAATCAATAATATATCATCCACATATAAGATTAGAAAAACAAGTGTGCTCCCACTAAACTTTTTTGTAAACACAATTTTTTCCCATTCTTAATTAAGCCAAACCCTTTAACTACTTCAACAAAATGAATAATCCAACTCCGAGACACTTACTTCAATCCATAAATGGATCTTTGTAGCTTGCATATCTTCCTAGCCTTCTATGGATCGACAAAACCTTCAAACTGCGTCATGTACACATCCTCACTTAGGTTTCCATTTAAGAAAGTCATTTTGACATCCATTTGCCATATCTCATAATCAAAATATACAACAATAGCTAGAATGATCCAAATAGACTTGAGCGTAACAACGGGCGAGAAGGTCTCATCATAGTGAACATCTTGAATTTGTTTGAAACCCTTTGCCACCAATCGTGCTTTATGAATGTGAACATTTCCATCCATATATATCTTTTTTCTCGAAAACCCACTTGCACTCAATAGTTTTAACACCATCAAGTGGATCAACCAAGTTTCAAACTTGATTGTCATACATGGATTCTATCTCGGATCTCATGACTCTAAGCCATTTCTCAAAGTTTGGGCAGAGCGTATTCCCATAAAGACAATGGAAGATTGGATTGGCTCATCATAGAAGGAACCATGTCCAACAAAGTCTGGTTCTATCGTTTAGATACCCCATTCCATTGAGGCATTCTCGGCGGAGTTAGTTGTGGAACAATTCCACATTGCTTTAGATGATCACCAAACTGTTCACTCAAATATTCACCCCCACGATCTTATCGTAGAAGTTTAATTGTCTTGTCAAGTTGATTTTGTACCTCATTGTGAAATTCCTTAAACTTTTCAAAGGATTCAGACTTATGCCTCATTAAGTAGATGTAACCATATCTGCTAAAGTCATTAGTAAAAGTTATGAAGTACTGAGAACAACCTCTGGCTGTTCAGCTCATTGGTCCACATACATTCGTATGTACAAGGGCCAATAAGTCATTTGTCCTCTCACTTATACCCGTGAAAGACACATTTGTCATTTTGCCAAGTAAATAAGATTCAGATATATCAAATAATTCAAAATCAAATGAATTTAGAAGAACATCTTTATGGAGCTTCATCGTGCGCTTCTCATTTATATGACCTAGACGACAATGCCAAATAAAAATGTGATTCAAATCATTAGGCCGAAGCCTCGTAGCATTAATGTTATAGAAAGACACATCTTCAATATTCAAAACATATAATCCGTTCACCAATGGAGCATGACCATAAAGCATATCATTGAAATAAATTGAACAAAAAATGTTCTTTATTCTAAACTGATACCTTCTACTCCTAAACATGAAGCAGAAATATTGTTTGTGCTTAAGGCACAAACATAATAACAATTATTTAATTCCAAAAATAATCCTAAAGGTAAAGATAATGGTAAAGTGCCTACAACCATCACAACAACTCTTGCTCCATTTCCCACACGAAGATCAACGTACTACAAAAAGGCTAATACTGGACACCTCATCACAGACGGTTGACCGAAACCGTCGGTATTACATTCAATCACAGACGGTTTTGGTTTAAAGACGCTCAGGCATCGCTAGCGCTTAAAAACCGCTCGTGAAGAGGAATATCACGCAGCGGTTCATGTTGAAGACCGTCAGTGAAGTATCACGAGCGGTTCTTGTTCGTAACCGCTCGTGATATTAATCGATATCACGAGCGGTTTTAAAACACAACCGTCAGGACGATCACGCATTTCGCGGTTCTAAACACGAACCGCTGTGATATTAATTAGTATCACGAGCGGTTCTAACAATAACCGTTTGTGATAATATCGCCCAGCGTGAGTTTCTTCATCGCCGGCGCGCTCGTTCGCCGCCAATCCGCTTCGGCTCCCGATCGCTCTTCATCGCATCGATCCGCCGGCTCCCGATGCGTCTCTTCGCCTCACGCCCGAATTTATTCCTTGTTTTATAAAAGGATCATCCGCCATCCAAGATGATCATCCCCACATACTTATAAAATAAGCGAAATGGCTGCCTCTTCCTTGTCGCCGCATCGATGGCCTTCCCGCCTTTGACTGACAGCATCTCTCGGTGCACGTTGAACCGTCTTGCGGAAGAACACTTTTGATCAACAAGTGTCTTCACTCCTCTGCCGGCGGAGAATTTGCGGAGCGGTGACGCCACCTTCCGCCGCCTTGACATCCTCCTCCGCCGTGTGTTCGGGTGATCTCGCATTTTCGGCGAAGTTTACTGGCGTTATCGTCAGTAGTCCTCCAAAACGACGTTGCACGTCTCTGTGAGGCTTGCCGTCACTTGGACTGTGGAATCGAGGGCAGCGCATCGAGTCGACCGTGCCGAGACCCTCAAGCAAGGGAAGAGAGCCTATGGGCTCAATTCTTCTTGGTTCAACACCGAGGGTCTTCGGAGACACTCGAATGAGCGCGTCAACGGTGGACGATTTGAGCTTCGTCACGATGATCGAGAACCGTCCGATGCCGACATCGCCGCTTATGAAGTATTGCGAGATGGAGATAGCAACCTACCTTCGCCACTAGAAAAACCTTGTTTAATTATAGGTTTTGCTTTTTAATATAAACATGTAATTTCTTCATGTCATGTAAGTGTATATATATACTTGAGAAAAACTATTTCACAAACAGTTCCATTATGGAACCGCTCAGTGATATTCCTGATATCACCGAGCGGTTCTATTATGGAACCGTCGTGATATTATCACCGCGGTTCCATAATAGAACCGTCTCGATAAGTCTCTTTATAAGTAGGAGCTAGCCCACTTGCCGCTAGGGTTTGCGCCTAACTCGCCACTCCCCAATGCCTTACTCTCGTCCGTTCTCCTCGCGTCCGCCGCCGACGCCGCCATTCTTCCTGTCGCCGACGGTTGGAGATCTGGTGACCGCAAAAGACACTCGTGACGATAAGAGTGTCTTTTGCGGCGTCACCATTGTGCCACAACCACGGTGACGCCCAAACTCTCGTCACTCCCATTTCTGCTAGGGTTTGCGCCCGCCCTAACTCCGTTCCTCCCTACCTCGACGCCGCCGACTGCGTCGCCGCCGCCTTGACCCGCCCGTTGCGCCTGCTAGGGCCCCGGCGGGCTTTGCTTTCCCCATCCTCCTCTATTCTCCTCTAGATCTGTTAGCTTAATGTCTTTTGTTGAGTTTGATTTTTATGCATGAACCTTAAGTTGTGTCCTCGATGTTTGTGTGATTTATGCAAGGTAAAGGAAATGGATGAGGGTTGTCTTTGGTGGTGGGGTCGCCACCGTGGTTGTTGTACTAAGGTCCATCTCTGTCTCTACCCCTTGCTCTGTGATGAAAATGGCTAGCTAGTGCTCTGCGATGGATGCCGAGGGCTACTACTTGTGTGGTGGGTTTGGACACCCTTGGTCTTGTTCTCTTGCCGATGAACCGCTTCAATGATGTTAATAGTCTTATGCTGAAATTGAATTGATAATTAGTTCATATTAATAGTCCTCTTGCTCTGTGATGTAATGATGTAAATAGTCTTATGCTGAAATTGAATTGATAATTAGTTCATATTAATAGTCCTCTTCTTTGTGTGATGTAATGATGTCAATAGTCTTATGCTGAAATTGAATTGATAATTAGTTCATATTAATAGTCCCTTGCTCGTGATGTAATGATGTAAATAGTCCTATGCTGAAATTGAATTGATAATTAGTTCATATTAATAGTCCTCTTGTCTGTGTGATGTAATAATGTCAATAGTCTTATGCTGAAATTGAATTGATAATTAGTTCATATTAATAGTCCCTTGCTCGTGATGTAATGGTGTCAATAGTCTTATGCTGAAATTGAATTGATAATTAGTTCATATTAATAGTCCTCTTGTCAGTGTGATGTAATGATGTCAATAGTCTTATGCTGAAATTGAATTGATAATTAGTTCATATTAATAGTCCCTTGCTCGTGATGTAATGGTGTCAATAGTCTTATGCTGAAATTGAATTGATAATTAGTTCATATTAATAGTCCCCTTGTTCATGCCGGTCAAGTTCTCCTACCTCTTGCGTGTGCACGCCCTACCATTCCATTCATAATCTCTTCTCTATAAAGTCTCCAGCGTTGGCTGCTTGTGCCATTAAAACCGGCATCATATATATATTATATATATATTATTAAGTGATCCTCGACCACTTTAGGAATTAGCCCACATGACATGAGAAGAATGAGGCAGTATCCACGGGCAATCTCATTGAGCCCTTGTAAGTTTAAAAGTATGGATGTAAAAAAAGCCGGTCGGACAACATTACAAGTTGAGTCGCTATGTTGAAAAGTTGAAATATGAGAAGTGGCATCATGCTTAGTATTCTTGAGCATGTAATTGGGTTTAAAGAACACAAGCAACAAGTTGAGAATTCTTTTGAAATATGAGAATGGTTGGTATTCTTGTTGGGTTTTACTCAAGAATAATATATGATGCCGCTTCCTCACGGAGTACCAAGATCAACGACACTTTCAACATAGCGACGCCCAATCTGTAATTGATGTCCTAACGCCTCCTTGCATCCATACTTTTTGAATTTGCATGGGCTCAATGAGGTTGCCCGTGGCTACCGCCTCATCCTTCTCATGTGTGGACGATCCCCAAAGTGGCCGAGAGATCACTTAACAATATATATGTAATATATATATGATGCCGATTTAATGGTACAAGCACCACCGCTGGGCCTTTATAGAGAAAAGTCATCACAGACGGTTCCAAACCACAAACCGCTCAGGATATAGCTTATCACGCAGCGGTTTGTGGATGAAACCGCTCAGGATATGTGCTTATCACAGACGGTTTGTGGATGAAACCGCTCGTGATATTTTTATCGCAGACGGTTTGAACCACAAACCGCTTAGAAAGTATACATCACGACGGTTCAAAACCGCTCATGATGACCTCATGTCATCACTGACCTATAAACTCAGACGGCTCACGAAACCATCTGTGATGACGTTTTTGAACCATCTGTGAAAGCCTTTTCTGTAGTAGTTAACCCTGCCTCTCGCTAAACTTCTACTCATTATCAGCCCCTGCATCAAATTGCAAATATGAACAATCGATATGGTATCAAATACCCAAGAACATATAGGAGAAGTAGCAAGATTAATTTATATAACATTTATACCTGAATTGAAAGTCTTACTTCCCTTGTTCTTTTTTAGTTTTGTCAAGTACTTCTTACAATTCCTCTTCCAATGCCCAGTCTCATGACAATGGTAGCATTCAGTGTTAGTCTTAGGGACTAGCTTGAGCTTGGCCTTGAGACTCATGATCTCATCTTAAGTCTTGCATGTGTCCTTTCCCTTGCCCCAAAACTTACTCTTCTTCTTGAAGCTAGTAGTTTTTTGAACCATCATCACATGATTAGAGCCCTTTTTGATGCTCTCTGTGACAATCTTAAGCATGCCATGCAACTCGGTCAATGACTTCTCCATACCATTCATATGAAAATTCAAGATGACTGGCTCAAACCTCGCAAGGAACAATTGGAGAATTACATCAGTAGCCAACTCTTAGCTAAGGGGGGAAAACCAAGCTTTTTCAAGCTCTCAATGTGTTGAATCATTTTGATCACATGAGGACTGACTGGGCTACCTTTTGACAGCCCGCAAGAAAATAATGTCTTGGAGGTATTGTACCTCTCTGCCCTTGCATGGTCCTGAAACATGCCTTTCATACCCATAATCATATTGTAGGCACCCGTAGTCTCATATTGCTTGTGAAGCTCAGAGCTTATGGTGACAAGCAATGAAGTTTGTTCTATTCAGTTTTTCTTGTTTGAGAACAATTCTGATATTGTGAAACCAGTCAATGAAGTTTGTTCCATTCAGTTTTTATTTCCTAAGAATAGATCACAAGTTAAAGTGGTTGCGGAGGAAGTACTAGGTGCCATGATCTACAACAAAAAAAATATGTATATGCAAAAATTCAGCACTATGTTTACGTAAAATCTTCTATTGAACAATTTAACAAAAGATACTCCCACTATATGTTTTAAACCAAGTTTCCCTCTAACTACATATAGTGGCTTCAAGATCCACATTTCACTAAGTCCTAGTGAGATTTGGCATCACTGCTAGAGACCTAGCGACTTAGGTAAGCAATCCCTTGCTAATCATATCTCATATGACTCTTTTTTATCTAGTGGCATCAATATGCCTCGGCTACCAACACTATGCCTGAAGGTCCAAAACCTTTTTGATAGTCTTGTTAAGTTAAACCAACACTATGCATGTGAATGTTCAATACCCACCCCATCTTATTAGGATAGTTAATGTTATTCTACATTGGCAGACCTACCAATTAACGATCAAAACTATGATAGATGCAGCAATTGGAAAGACATCAAGTTTTACTTAATTTTTCTTAAGGGATACTATTCTATTATGTGAAAAGTATCTAATGATAAAAATATGAACAATAGCATAATAGGAATGTAGATAAACATTCATAGCTAATCATATTAATCTGTGAGATAGTACGACCCTTAACATGGAAATCTCCATCACCTATCATAGTTTGAGGTCACCATATTCATCTACTAAGCTATTACTACTAAAAGCTAGTAATGAATCACATGTGAGAATATCAAGCATCACATGTCGACACGTGGGTCATCATACAATAATATGTAGCCCCATGGCTATAATTCAACATGATGCGCAGGCCATGAAAAATTCATACATGCATCACATACAAAATGGGCCAAACTATTCACATCAATCCCTACAAAAAGATTTATGCATAGAATCCAATTCTATCATATGATATGAACACATAATACTATAAAACATACCAACGATTACCTAGCACAGTGGTCCAGTGCTAATTCACGAAATCACGCCTGAAAACTCATCAGATTAATCACATTAACTCAATTCCGAACCAATATGATCATCATATTTTCTCATTTACCAATCACATTGATCAACGCATGAGGTTTCCAGAAAGAATAGCAACCCACAAAAAACCGATCTATTGGCTCCATACGGTTGTGCATCGCAGTTTACCCCGATGGGGGAATCCCGTCCAGTAGGGGTATTGTGCAATGCGACCGTGAACAAGCGTAGCTAATCATGCGGTGCTATCAACTCATACCTCCCGCGAACCCATCTACTATCGCCAAAGCCTATTGATCTCATCAACTAGTGCATAAACCAATCCATCTATATGAACCGATCTAGGTTACCATACCAAAACAGCAATAGATCCAATCTACTACTACCACATATCAACTATATGTGACCAATCTAAATGACCTACTACACAAGATGGCTCTGAAACCATTGTTGGGATATGGCTAGGCTACACTAGCGCACAATAAAAACTTTTCCCACGTAAACCAGAAAGCAATACGAGTAAGAGATCATACACCGTTACCACTAGACGTGCAATACGGCGGAAGAAGAACGGGAGCAGCCTGATCCATCGTCGCGCACATAGATATAGTGGAAGTAGTCGATCGTCCAACATCCTTGGCCACTAATTGTCTCCTCCAGTAGCCCCTCACGTTCCTTACGTATGTCACAGATCGTTCTCGATCAACACAACAACGTCTCTACGGTATCCACACGTCCAAGAATGGAACGCCATGCGTTGGTGTGCTAGCACCAGTGCGCATGGCAGGGCCTTTGTGGAGTAGGTGGCTAGGGTTTCGATGGGTGGTGTGACATCATCCTAGAAGCCCCCACACCTCCCCGTATAAAGAACCACTAAAGAAACCCATTAGGATTCTTAACCACATACGGATTATAATCCGATTTAAGCCTCTAACGGATCTGATCCAACCTAGTTTGCTTCAACCCATTAACTGTGTGACCCTATAGGTTCATGCGTAATCTACCGTAACCCAAAAACTCCTTTTCGATCCACAAGTCGGTAGCGGTTCCTAGCAGGACATAGTGACCCCGAATACACATAAAGATCATATCGGACAAACCTTTATAAAGCTCATGTCCTGATCCCTTCGCCTCACGATACTAGATCGAACTCAAGGTGAGATGCGTGCCATCCTCTGATAGCTTGATCCTTTATTCGATCTTGTAGTGGATTACGTAGTTGTAGTTGACTCCTCAACCATATTCAGCATGGCCATGTATTTCCTTAATCCAACCACATCGAGGGGCCCAGAGATATCTCTCCTGTTAAAGAGGAGGGGCAAATTCCATCTTGATCGCTCACATTCATCCACATGATTCATATTAAATCGTTCATGATCCTCTTTGGTCTTGGAATAAATGAGAATATCATCAATGAACACCACCACAAAGTCATCCAGATACTTGTGCAGCATGCTATTCAGTGTCTCCATGAAAATGACATGTGCATTAGTTAGTCCAAAAGACACAGCTTTAAACTCATAATGCCCATACCTAGTGGAGAACGTGGTCTTCTCAATATCGTGTTCACACACACGGATTTGATTATACCCAGATTGAAGATCAATCTTGGAGAACACCTAAGTTCCATTCAATTGATCAAACAAATCATCAATACGGGGCAAAGGATATTTGTTCTTGATTGTTACCAAGTTTGGAGCACGGTAATGAACACACATGCGCCAACTTCCGTCATTCTTTTCTATGAACAAAACAGGTGCTCCCCAAGGTGACAGACTATGACGGATCAAATCCTTGGACAATAAATCATCTAATTGCTTCTTTAACTCTTTCTGGAAAGGATGTGCCAAATGGTACGAAGACAAAGAGATAGGTTGTGTACCAGGGATAAGATTAATGTGGAATTCCACATCCCGCTCTGGAGGCATCCCAGGAAGCTCAGCCGGAAACACATTGGGATCATTGCACACTATCGAAATCTCCTTAATACGCAAAGCTACACCTAGTTTTTCAGCAAGAGCCAAGAGTAGTCTAGTCTTCATAGCATGTTGACCAAGAAACAAACCGACCAACACAAATAGAGAATGCGGAGGCACACTCCCCTAAAAGATCAACTCCTCTCTAGATGGAGCCTGTAAGGTAATGGTTCTCAAGAAGCAAGAGATCATAGCTTGGTAACAATGCAACCAATCCATTCCTAGAATAACATCAAATTGCTCTAGCTAAATAACTATCAGATTCGCAGTGAATTTCTTCCCATCTATAGAAATCGAGCATCCAGGACAAACTATGGAACTAGCAATGATACCCCTAGGAGAGCTAACTAGAACTGCCTATGAGATCCACTGCACACTCAAATTTTCCCTCCTAGCAAACGCTCTCGATACGAACGAGTAGGTAGCTCCAAAATAAAAAAGAAGGGCATCATGGGAATGCACAAGTAAAGTACCTTTCACCATGTCCGGACGGCCCGCAGTCTCAATGGTAGGCATGACATAGACTCCAAGTGGCGCCATGGTGAAGGAACGTGGTGCCAGGGTAGCGAGAGCCCCGACACTCGGCTGAGGAGGTGTAGACACGGCTGGAGCAGTAGCAACCTAAAGTAGAGCAGTCGGTGGGGGCTACTAGTAGTACCCCGCAGGAGGCGCCCAGGGAGGAGGTAGCTGTGGTGTAGGCACAGTTGTCATCGTCCGATAGACCCCTTAGTAGAACCAGTTGAAGAAGATGCATGCACTGACTCCCACTTAATCACACTAGCAGGGTTCTGTCGACAAACCCGCTCCATGTGACTTGACAGCGGAGGGCGTTGACCCCCCTTAAACTTCTTAGGAGTTTGTCACTGAAAAGACCCACCCTCTCGCTGAAACTCTTCTTCTAGTCACCACCAGAAAACAATGGAACCTCAAGAACTCTGCAGCCCCTTAGTGAGCTACATCTCCAACTCTATACCCTTAGCATGCTCAACAGCAGAGTTGAAGTCATGGAGTGGTGTGGCATAGAGATGGCAAGCAAGCGTGGCGGGCATAGGTAGTGCTCACCCATATCCATGCCCGCCACCCTATTTTTGGCCCACGGGCATGCCCACGAAGGGTGATGGGCAGAGAACCTTGCCTATGCTCGTCGCCCGCGGGCATGCCTGTATGCCTGGCCGCCAACCTTCTACCAGATCCCAGCAGTGACAATGGCCACAGGAGGGAGGCGTGGAGCGGCGTCGACGGCCATGGGAGGGTGGTGAGGAGCGGCACCAACATCCATGGGAGGCAGGTGAGGAGTGGTACCGGAATCCACTAGGGGAGGTGAGGAGCAGCAGCAGCGTCCATGGGAGGGAGGCGAGGCGTAGGCGTCCACGAGAGGGAGGCGAGGAGCGATGTAGGAGGCCATGAGAGGGAGGCGAGGCATGGCAGCGACATCCACGAGATAGGCGAGGAGCGGCGGTGGCCATTGGGGAGCGACGTCACACCAGCCCACTCCTAACGCCCTTGCTATGGGGTGGGGGAGATAGAGAGAGAGACTAACTGGGGAAGGCGAGGAGCTGCTACGACGTCCACGGGAGGGAGGCAAGGAGTGGCGACAGCGACCATGGGAGGGAGGCGAGGAGCGGCGCTGGCATCCATTGGAGGGCGGCGACAAGCGACGGTGGCATCGACTAGAGCAGGCAAACGCGGGGGGTGGACTAGGTTTTGCTTGTTGAATGCCTGAATGGTGGAGTAGGAACTAGCGTTGGTGGGTTGGGCTGCTGGTTTATTGGGCTAAGCCCACATATGAACTAGTTGGTAGGCAAACTGACGGAGCGGGCATGGGAGGAGCTCACCCATTCCCATTCCCATTTGCCTGTCGGGTAGAGGTTTGCTCCCATGTTCATACCCATGGGCAGAAAAGGATGAACGTACCCACCTCCATTAGGGTTTTTGCCCGTGGGTACGCAGGTAATTCGGCACAACTGCCATCCCTAGTGTGGCACCCAGAACGTGCCGGAACTCAAGATTGAGGCTTTGACGGAACCTCTTGGTGATGCGGCTCAAGTACACTCTACTAAATTAACGTGTGATGCGGCCCAAGAAAACCTAATGCATGCTACGCATGGGGGTGACTAACTGTATGGAGGAGCCAGGGCGCGCAGGTGATGGACCTATGCATGAGGTGCCGCTGTATGAGTTTAATTCAGTAGGAAGCCAAGGAGAACATCTACTAGAGGAGGCACAAGTGCATGCAAAACATGTACATATGTGTACTTCTACGCAGCTGTGCATGCATGGGTTACAGAAGGGTAAACAAAGCCATGAGATATTTTGGAGTAATCTATGCACGCGACAACAAATAGGAATTCTTTTCTTTATACATGCACAAAAGGAGTCCAATTCCGTGCGAAGAAAACAATTGCAGCAAGTCCAAGCAAAGAAAGAAATGAAGTTTCAGGTGATATAAGTCAAGAAATAAAAAGAGGATCCAAGAAATCAAGGGAAATAAGGAGATCAATTATATCTCGGCTGTTCCAAACTGTGAACAAAAGCTTGGGCCAATTGCTATCTATTGTTGCACGATCTGGCATATTCTTTCGCTACGTGCATCGGTGCATGGGGCTGGCATCCACTAGAGAAGAACTCATGCCAAGGACTCAATCCCGCAGCAGCTGACCCGTGGGTCCCTCCATGAGTGCTCATCAACAGAATAAGTATCGTTCAATTGTTCTAGTACAAGTCCTCGTATATGTCGGTTAGGTGCTTAGTCTATGGCCGTAAGTTTGTGCCGCCTATAAAAGGCTAAGGGGCACACCCATGTAAGGGGGAGTTGAAATTATGAATTTAGTTATTTGACGTGTCACTAGGAGAGTCTACCCTTATTATCGTGCGTGTGCGAGTTCTTGAGAGTTTCCCATTTAGGGTATCGTAGATTGCTACTCAGGTTTAATCTCATTGATTGAATTTGAGTGCTGATCTTGTTTGATCTCTTCTCTCGTTCGTGTATTGTGGTGTGCGCAGGTGTGAGATTTATTTATCCAAATGCGAGTTGCATCCTATAATTTGTGTTCCACATATATGATCAGGAATTACCACCGCGAAAGATCGGGCAACCTACGGATTTAATCTCAACTAGAGGTTTGATCCGCATCAGTTGGTATCAGAGCGATGGTTGCTCATGGTGGATTCTTGCCGGCTGCCTTAGCCGATGCAATGTTCTTGGAGATGCTACCACTGACCATGCCGAAAGCTAGCAACAAAAACCACTTCAGAAGACTACTTCATCTGGGAGGAAGAAATGGAGCAATTCTTCAAGCATCACAATTTCTCTTCTACCAAGAAGATGAGAATTGCGAAAAGAACCTTTGCTGATCATGTTCACAGATGGTGGGATAACATGCAAGAAGATCATGATCGGAGAGAAGAGCCATGGTGTACCACACGCGAGGAGTTGAAGGTGTTGACGCGGTATCAATTCACGCCGCCACCACACAAGCCCACGAGGAAGAAGACGAAGAAGGAGATCGAGCCAGCTGAAATTTTCTTGGCCCCCGTGCAAGCTGCTGAAGATGGTGAGAAGACCAACTCGAAACCAGGGATGGTTTCGCTTGAAGGAGGGGAGGATGATGCGGCCCAAGAAATCCTAGAGCATGCTGTGCATGGAGGTCAATTGCTTATTGTTGTGCATGAGGAGTTGTGTGTGCATGGACCCGGGCCTGTGCATGTGCCAGACTAGGCGGCGCATGATGAGGGCCGTGCATGTTGCAGCACGTGGGCCTACGCATGTGCCAAGCGTGGAGGCCGCGTGAGTGAGGGTGCGGTGCATGGAATCAGAACCAGGGAAGGCAGTGCATGGGAAAGAGCTGGTGCGTGTGGTGCGTCCACATGTGCAGGTGCATATGCATGCATGTGTGTTTGATCCAAGAGGACTCCAATCGTGTGTGTCTATTGCATGCCTAAGTGGTTGTTTGGATCAGCTGGATTAGAAATGAGTTTTCAGAAAACAGGTTTTAGTAGGATTTTTAGGAAAACCGGTTTTCAGTTGTTATTATGTTATTGTGGGTTTATAGATTACTTTGTTTGGATAAGAAAAACTAAAACGAGTTTTCAGCAATATAGTGTTTGGTTAATATTATAACACAATGCATTTTTAAGAAGAATGCTAAATCTTCCAAGTTATGAAACCAACACAGCTTTTTTTGGATCGGTTTCACCGACTTTTTCTCCATCTCCCCAATTCCATCGTCACCTCCTCATTTCTCGATCCAACTCCAAAATAGTCATCCAGTATGAGAGGCCGAGGAGCCGAGCGGTGGTGGTACGGGTCGGGCCGGCGGCGGAGTACCCATGCTTCCCTCGCCGCCAGAAGAAGCGGACAGGGAGGAGAGGCGCCGGAGTCAAGTTGGCGGCGGCACGGGGACAAGGCGGCTGGGCGGAGTACCCTGGGCGCGGAGGCGCGGTGGCCTCGGAGGTGCGACGCGGCGGGGTTGTCGTGAGGCTTGAGCAGAGGAGCCGTCGAGCGAGGGAGCCGAGCGAGGGGTGGCCGTGGCCCAGGAGTTGTTGCGGTGGAGCGGCACTTGAAGGACCCGTGCGTCGTTGGCGCGCCGCCGCCGCGGATTTTCGAGGACGCGGACGAAGCTCCACCGCATCGTCGGCGCGGCAACAACGCCGCTGCCCCGTGGGAGTTGTCGTCTTCTTGTGGTGGCCATGGAACCGCCCTCCGCGCCGCACTCTTAACCGCGACGCGGCGGTCATCGCCACGCATGCCGCCGCAATCGATGCCATCCCGCCGTGGTGCCGCCGCCCGCAATCTTGTTTCCATGGCGGCGCGAGTTTGTGTAAGCGGTTTTCAAAAAGCAGCGGACTCGTTTTCCCCAAAACACGGTATATTGGATTATGAGAAACCGGTTTTACTAATCTTGAGAGTTAGTTACAAGATTCAAACAGGGTTTTTCTAAAACAATGTTAAAACTGGTTTTGCAAAATCCAGTTTTGTTAAAACAGGAGATCCAAACAAGGCCTAAGATTGCAATCGAGTCCTATGCACGCAGAAGCTAAGGGGCAGCATGTGGATTTGATTCAGGGAAACAAAGAAGAAGGAAGGCTTAACCATGAAGGAAAAGGAGTTTACATGAGAACAAAATTTGGATATAAATCCATTTGTTTGATAGATGAGGCCGAGCTGGAGTTATTCCTTATGTGCTGGACAAATTCCAAAGAGGAGATTGATTCAGATTTGTTTTGCATGAAGATCAATAATAGGAATCGGAGACTACAATCTATTGGAGATTATATTAAAGATAAGAAGGAAGGTGGTGGTTTAAAATGTTATAAATCAGGAGGATGGTTCCAACCATTTCCCTGTGTGCATGGAGATTGCTAGGTTCGGTGCATGCAATTCTTTCACCGTGTGCATTCCTTTCTCTCTGAGCCATGGGGTAGGGCCCACCTAAGGGCTACGATGACCAGATTAGAGATGGTGCACGAGAATTCAAGTTTGAGTTGGGTTTAGGAAACATGATTCGAGATAAAAAGGATTCCTTTTAGTCTATTTCAAAATTATCTTTTATTTTTTACTGTGATCTAGCCGGTAGGAGTTTATTTTCGTGTGGGTCATGTGTGCGTGTGTGCTGGTTATATAAGCGAAGGGTTGTGCGCCATGTGAAATCAAAGTTAAAATTATGAATTGAGTTATTTGGCATATCGCCATGAGGATCTACCACTGTTATCGTGTGTGTGTGTATGGGTTCTTGAGAGTTTCCCATGTAGGATATCTCATATTGCTACTCAGGTTTAATCTTATTGATTGAATTTGAGTGCTGATCATGTTTGATCTCTTCTCTTGTTCGTGTATTGTGGAGAGTTTCCCATGTAGGATATCTCATATTGCTACTCAGGTTTAATCTTATTGATTGAATTTGAGTGCTGATCATGTTTGATCTCTTCTCTTGTTCGTGTATTGTGACGTGTGGGATTTATTTATCCAAGTGCGAGTTGCATCTTGTAATTTGTGCTCCACATATCTGATCAGGAATTATCACCGTGAAAGATTGGGCAACATACGGATTTAATCTCATCTAGAGGTTTGATCCGCTTCACTTGGCCTTCGAGAGATCGTTGTTGGCCACCGAAGGTACGAAGCGAACCATGTTGTCAAACTCCGCCTCATACTCAGCCATGGTCCTCTTCCCCTGAACAAAAGTGGACAAGGCGACCTCCATCTTCTCTAGGAAAGGAATTTGGGTAGAACTTCGCCCTGAACTGCTCGACGAAGATCTCCCAAGTGATAGGATCTTGACCAGCGGTCCTAGTAGACAAGATCCCATCCCACCAGATGCCCACGTGACCTTTTAGCTGAAAGGCCACAAAGCAAGCCTACTGATACGAGGTCAACTCCAGAGCTCAGAACTGCTTGTCCATGTATCATAGCCAGTCCACCGCTTGGACCAGGGTGCCAAATCCGTCAAACGAATCCAACCTCAGTGCCATCCACTCACGAAGATGCATTTGTGCTTCACGTGCTGCTGGAAGAACAATAGGAGTAGCAGTAGGGGCTGTCGACACCTGTTGACTAAGAGCACAGATCTCTCCCATAAGCTCTCTCAATAATGTCGAGGTTCCCTTTTGACCCCCGACCACAGGCAGGTTGGCAGCAACCTGCGCGTTAGCAGCAACCTCCACTTCTGAACTGGTTTCCTCGGCAACGGACTCACAACTGCGGATGGTGGCTCCACTAGGCCATGCCCACGACTACGACCTCCTCCACGGCCTCCATGACCACGACCTCTACCTATCGGCATAGCTATTCACCACAAGCAATAATACGCACAATAAGTTCAAAGCATCAATTCATATCATAAATCATTTATATGACCTAGAAGTAACATAAATGCAATTCTTTTCCCATTCCCATCCTACTGTGCACCAGCGTGTCAAAGTTGAAGTTGTTTAACCATCCTAAGTCAAGTTCTAGAATTTAATTAGCCTAGCAAGCTTTAATTAATTTAACCAATCCCAGAGCAAGTTTTAGTAGATTAAATGAACCTAAGTTGTCAAACTATTAACCACGAACCTAAAACCCGCTCTGATACCAACTGTAACACCCTGGCCTAACATTGAGCCCAAAATATCACCTAACTACTCTAGCTAGCAATTTAAACCTTAATTTAACAATAATGCCAGCACACATGCATGGAACAAAAACGCATCCACGGGTCACAAGTGAATCAATTAAAACATAATAAATGCATAAAAGGATAAAATTTCACAACTTGGTAACACGCGCCAAAAACGCTCGAGATACACGCACTCGAGAAACGGCCGAGATACTCGCACTCGAGAAACGCTTGGGATACCCTCGCCCAAGGAACACCGGGACCTTGCTCTCGGTACATAGGATGGCAACAAGAATAATAAATCAACTAGTAATAAAGCAATTCAAGTCTCAAGCATATAAACTAATCAATAACCAAGTCCATGAGTAAATGTAAAGGACAGTAATCAAGGTCACTAGATTTAAATTAAAGAACCCTAAACAGATAATATTTGTGTGATCAATGCATGTGATGCACATATGCTACTCCATCCCATGCATGTTGCCATCAACGGTCACCTAAAAAAATCAACAACCAAGCAAGGGTGAGTCCACGACTCAGCAAGTACAAAGTAGAACAATAAACAAATCATTCATCTTTCAATTGAAACATTATCAATGTTATAGGAATCTTTCTCATATCTCATGTACTCAATTATCATCATTAACTTCTCATGTATGCACATGCAACTCATCAGCTGATACTGGTATAGCGGAGTGTTCACCTGCCGATAACACACTCTTTCCCCATCTTCTTTTGGATGGGGCCCCTACCACTGTAGGATTTTATCAAGAGCACGCCAGACTAGCCATATATACGGCAGTACTCACCGTCTTGGCTTGTTAATTAATCATAAATGTTATCCATTATCATCATTACCATGTCATCCCCATGGTTATGTCATGATCAAGTCATATCGTCATTATCATGACATTTAAAATAAGCATAATAAAGCATAAATAATTATCATATTGATTCAATTGTAAATACAAGGGTCGACAAACTGTTGTCTATCGCTCTCTCATGCACTTGCCTTTGAGCGACGAAAGTTGGGACGGTGCAAAGGTGGCATGGAACTTGAAGCAACACTCCTGGGACAGCATCAATAATATATATATATATATATATATATATATATATATATATATATATATATCTCACAATCAACAACCAATACACTATCGCACCTACACGCAAACCCGATGCAGTTAACTCAACTCCACCAGACGACCCACCTATTGTCGCGGTGATCAAACATTAGTAACTTTTTCTACTGGACTCCAAATATAGAAAATTTTATGTTTTTTTGGAATCTATAGGAAATTCCCCACAATATCTTAGTTATGAAAATCCTCTGATGTTATCTTCTCGATCCTCTTTTCCAACCTCGAAGGTTTTACTGGAATTTAACAGAATAATAGACTTCACAAGTTAGTAACGATTTTTCTACAACAGGAAAAAAAGCAAACCATAGTGTTTCTAGAATCTACAGGGAATTATCTAGCTAAACCTAGCTATGACCATAATTTAATCTCGCATCTAATACATGTAATTACGCAATCTTCACAACAACTGTCATTGGCGATGGAGTTCTGGACAATAGTACTTCTGAGGCTATAACTTTGTACTCACTGATCCCAATTTAATGATATTGGACACTTTGGAAGGATAAGGAATGTATCTCCAACTTTCCTAACCAGGCAAAATCATGATTCTAGACGGAGGTACCCCAAAATCCCCCCTGCAAGGTTCTGTAGTATAATTTAGCGAACTAGGGCGGCTCGAAACGCCTAACTCCCATGACCAAACCAGCCTAAAACATGAATAAACATCCATCTACGATCAATCTAAGGTTGTTCAGATCATTAGACACAAAAAATCGACGAAGATCGACTGTGGAGCATGAAACCCTAGCTTATTTCCTTCCTTTCCTTTTCCTTCTTCTTCTCTCTTCCTTCTTGCTCCTGGTTTCCTTGATGGTCCTTATTGGCCTCCTCCTTCCCCTCCTTGTCCCTCCTCATGACAGCAACCGCCTTAGCAAGGTAGCGTCGGCTTGGCGCAACAACGTGCAGTAGAGGGGTGGCCTGGCACAAGAGTTGCATCAAGGCTAGGGCACGACAGCGGCAGGGGTGGCTTGGCAGGTGGCTGGCAGGGGGCGGCAGCAGGAAGGGGACGACCAGGCTAGGGTATTGGCAGCTGGGCTCTTCCCTCTCCCTTCTTATTGGGGTGCTAGCCCCTCCCTTGCCGAGTTCATATTGGACTCAACTAGGGGGCTTGAGCCTTGGGCCTTGGTGAAGGGTAGGCTACATCTATGACTCCCACATATCAAAATATGCATCTAATCTGAATCGAAAACTAGACGGGATGGCTCTGATACCATTGAAGAGTTACGGGAAGGCTACGATAGCACAAAACAAAATTTTACTACGCAACCAAGGAACCTCCGCTAGTAATAGATCACGAGATTACCACTAGACACGCCGACTCATAGCGGAAGTAGAGTCGATGTAGCGAGTTGATGCGGTCGTAGTCGTACTTGCCGCGCGTCTTCTCCTCCTACTCCGATGATTGCCACAAGTTGCAGATCGTCCTAGTGCTGATGCTTCGCAACAACACCTCCAAGGTATCCACATGTATGGGGCAGGGACACCACACGCTGGAGTACTAGTGCTGGCAGGGTGGTATGAGTAAGGCGTGGCTGTTAGGGTTTCGGGAGTTCTTCAAAAGATGATCATCCACCCCATGCCACCACCCCTCTATATATAGGCATCCATGATGGGTCTCGTACTTGAGGCCCATTAGGAACTCGTGGCCTACAAGAATTCGGATCATCACCCAAATCAAATCCTATTCCTTTAAGTGTGCGACCCTATAGGTTCATGTGTAATCGGTTGTGACTCGAAAACTCTTTTCCGACCACGAGTCGTTAGCGGTACCTAGCAGCACATAACAATTCCTAAACACACATAGAATATATCGGACGAACCTTAAGTGTGCGACCCTATAGGTTCATGTGTAATCGGTTGTGACTCAGAAATTTTTTTTCGACCACGAGTAGTTAGCGGTACCTAGCAGCACATAATGATTTCCAAACACACATAGAATATATCGAACGAACCTTAATGTAATATGATCTATGACTAGGTCCATATCACTAACGACTAGCTTGTATCTCTGCACGACCAGTTCATATTTGGTCTCGACCAATTCGTAACTCCTTACGACCAGGTTTCGACCACTTAGTGACCATGTTCAATCAGCCTACGACCAGCTCGTATCTCCATACGACTAGTCCGTATCTGATTAAACTGAAAGACCTTCTTGTGTATTCTCCCTTTACCTCACGATATCTAGTTAAACTCCAGGTGAGATGTTGTGTCATCCATGGACTGTTCAATACTTTCTCGAACGAGTGTTAGATAACTTCACGTGGTCGAACACTTCGACAACTAGTGGTATGGCCATGCACTTACTTTATCTGACCACAACGAGGGGCCCAGAGACATCTCTCCTGTTATATTAGGAGGGGCAAATCTCATATCCGACCAGTAACATTCCTCCACATGTTTCATAGCATACCCGAAAGCTACCTTTATAACTACCCAGTTACGAGTACGATTGGCAACCCCTAAGAGTGTTATTACACATGTAGGAAACCATGCTGATCTCAGGTTTAAGGATTATACATCATCATTGCTTGAGACCAACTAATGACACATAGAATCATAACAATCTCAATAGTGTCTCAAGGTCGGTCTTATCCAACACCATGTTCTCTAACATGTGTCCATATTATTGGTTTGATATCTCCATATCCATGACCTGTGAAACATAGTCATCAACCAATACATATGCTAGTCTATTCATATGTGTTCTCATATGTTTCCGATCAGGGAACGTTTAAGAATAATCATCGCAGAAATATAGAGTTTCACAATCAAGTCACATACTTGATAATAAATATTAATGATATTATTCCAGGAACAAGATAACATATAATCAAATATCGTGAACATAACGAAATATAATCATCTCTATGATTTCATCTAAGCCATATTTCCAACAGTCTCCCACTTGCACTAGAGTCAATCATTTAAGTATCTAATACCGATAGCTCTTATGTGTGCCTCATACTTTGGTTGTGTGAGAGGCTTTGTCAATGGATTAGCAACATTTAAATCCATGTGAACTTTGCATATTTTAACATCTCCTCTATCCACCAATTCACGAATAAGATGATAACGTCTGAGTATATGCTTGGACTTCTGATGGGATCTAGGCTCCTTAGCCTGCGCAATGGCTCCATTATTGTCACAATAGAGATCCATTGGGTTCGAGGCACTTGGAACTATACCTAACTCAACAATGAAATTCCTTATCCAAACACCTTCCTTCGCAGCTTCAGAAGCCGCAATGTACTTGGCCTCCATCGTAGAATCAGCAACCGTCTCTTGCTTGGAACTTTTCCAGCTCACTGCTCCTCCATTCAAAATGAATACTGACGAGGATATAACAATCCTTATTTTATTATATATCTATAATTCATATTATAGGTATTAATGACGTCATATAAGTTTCGTATATACCCCTTAATATTCTTAAGGGAGAAGTTACAGGTCGTAAGTCCTCCTATGACCACCCAGTAGTCGTGGGTCCTCCTACAACTACCCCATGGTTGTAAGCCCTCCTACGACTATCCCATAATCATAAGCTATACTACGATTGGTCTGTGGTCGTAGGGACCCTACGACCACCAACTGGTCGTAAGCCTTTCTACGATCAGTCCTCAGTCGATGAGACTCACAGACATGTGGGCCTAGCCGATAAAGGAACCTCATGTACTGTATCCCATGATATGAGCAATCAATTACGCTGTTATTTCCCGGAATAACAGCACGACTTAACTCCCCTGTTATGATGATTATTGCCTGGCGACGCGGGGACGTTACAACCCCCGTAATAACCTCCAGCAACGGCTCCACGATCTGGTGCGTTAATGTGACTTTTATTCTGAAGATCCAACGGCGCATCCCAGGGATAGTATAAAAGGTGAAGATCATCAGGGTAAAGGGGAGATCGGAAGACTAGAAGAAGAACAATACTCTAGTCTTTGGCTCTACTTTGTAATCCAGCATACTCAATACATACACACAGGAGTAGGGTTGTTATTCTCCCAGGAGAAGGCCCGAACCTATATAAAAATCCCCGTGTTTCCATCTCTGTGTGATTTCGAGCCTAGAGGAACCCCCGAATCAAACAATCATTACGTAAGTTCGGTTCTAAAACACCGACAGTTGGTGCCGACCGTGGGGATCTTTGAGTCATCAGCTTTCCTTTGTCTTTCCAATTCTCATGCTCTCATGGCAGGAGAGTGGAACGAGGAGAATAGGTTCGACTTGGCGATTATCTGAGATATCGGCGTGGATGCTGAAGCGATTATGAGCCGAGTGATGCATCATCCGATGGTGATGTCGCCTCCAGAGATCTTTCTCCAGGAGACTTTACCATCGATGGAGTTGAGGAGGGATCCTTATCCCCCACAACTATACGTCCAGATGGGGAACCAGTTTCCTTAGAGGACAAGGGTCAATCCGACCACAATGAGGACTGTCCCAAGGCAGGCTCGGGGCACGGCGAGGGCTCCCTCTCCAAATGTCCAAGTCCGCCTAAGACAATCCAGCCTGGCGCGACAACTCCTGGAAGTCACAATTCCGACTCTTCATCGGCATCGGGTGATTCTCTCTCTCTCTGGGTAGCCCAACGAAGGATGCGATCGAACATGCTCTTCCTGCAAGTTCGACCATCCTGACGCAGGACCCGCTTGCCGACAGAGACGGTTATAACCCAGAATTGCCCTTCCTGGAGGGGTTTTCTCCAAGTCGCCAGATGGTGTCATTCGACGACTCCTCAAGCGAGGGGGCCTCTAGCGCGAGTGGAGATCATCAACAGGAGGTCTTCGTCCTACCCTCAGGTAGCCATAACAGTCCCAGAGACAAGGCTGCAGATGCTCCCCGAAGATCACTCCCTACGATCGCTCATGGCAATAACAAAGACACCTCCGACGACGACCAGAGTCCGTACTCTGATGAACGTGAGGGAAATCCTCGAGATCATCGCACTCCATTAAGGCAAGCTCAAGGATCAGGTATGAATGATTTTGAAACAAACCAACGAAAATGATTCGCAACCTAGAGAAAATTGCCTGGGCGCGCTCAATACCAGTCGGAAGAAGCTCAGGAACTTCAGCATATCAACGACCTGCTCGAGAACCCATCTCGAGAACTTGTCCAAGCACCTGGCTACGACCTCTTTGCCGAAGAGATCGCACGAAGGCTACGGAGTACGATGAACAAGCTCGAATGACCTCGCCAACGTCATTCAGGAAGTCATGTCAGTACGACTCCATCAGCTTCCAGTCAATCGAATAATTCGCCGCATGGAGATCACCGCAAGGTACATCGCTCTCCAATTCGGAAAAGAGTTCCTCGAATGCCTGATGACAATAAAACTCCCAAGAGAGGTGATCACTCACCACTCCAACCAAGCGGTCTGCAACAGCAGACAAGGTACGAGGAGTATTACCCTCGTAGGATCGAGACTTACTATAAGTCAAATTCACCCCTCACTGGGTATCGTCGAGTACGATCGCCTAGGGACGTCAATCCCTCTTTTCTACAAAGGAGACGTTATGACGTAATTACCGGATGTCGGGCATTCTCGCTTGACCTCCGAGCAGTTCACTAGCCGCCACGATTTCGACCTGCGAACATGGAGAAATTTGATGGGTCTCAAAATCCCATCGAGTTCCTTCAGATCTACACAACCGCTATCCGAGCAACAAGAGGAGGAGAGCGCGTCATGGCGAATTACCTTCCGACTGTGCTCGAAGGGTGCGCTTTCGATCATGGTTATTAAACCAACGGATCGAGTCGATCTCATGGTGGCAACACCTCTGTGATCTGTTCTTTGGCTAATTTCAAGGCACCTACCGCCATACGAAAGGAGGGCGACCTACGAGGATGCGACAAAAGCGACCACGAAACACTCGCCAATTCATCGGGCATTTCGATCGGGTTCGCAATTCTATTCTTGAGGTTTCTGATGCATCTATTATCAGAGCCTTCATACAGGGAGTCCGCAGCAGAAGGATCAGGGAGGACATCGCTTTAAACCCCTCGCCATCAGAGGCGAACTCTTCAAGATGGTGATCGGACGCCATCTGGCGGCAAGCGATTGGTGGACCAAGATCATCGATCGAGAAGACCAGCTCCCTCAGGAGAATGGCGAAGGTAGCAAAAAGAAGGATAAGAAGGCCAAGAAATCCAAGAACAAGGCAAAGGGACAAAAACCTCAAGCCCATGGTTCTAAGGAGATCCTGGCCGTAAGTGATAAGAAGCCACAAACTGCCAAACAATACTCCGATCGAGGCAAAGGTAAGCGCCCCGAACGAAAGAACGACAAGCCTAGGTGGTGCCCTTTCCACAAAAAGGAAGGGCATGACCTTCGCAATTGCCGGGTTTTCCAACGAAAACTCGAAGACTACTACAACGGCAAAGCACCACTTCCTACCATCGAAGAAGTGGGGCAAGCTAGTGGTCGTACACAGCCGGACGACAACGAGGACATGTCGTTTCAAGATCTCGAGCACACCATCGAGCACATCTTCGGGGGATCATCGGCATACGAGTCAAGACGACAGCTTAAGGCGGTCGAACGCGAGGTAAACTCTATTGACTCCCCTCTTGTCAATAAAGTACCGAAGTGGCCGGAAGTCACCATCTCTTTCGAGAAGGGTGACCGCCCGATCCCTTCGACCCGACCTGGTCGTTATCCGATCGTGGTCGAACCCACCATCAATAACTGTCGAGTGAATTGAGTGTTGATTGATGGTGGAAGCTCGTTAAACGTCCTGTTTATGAGAAGCTTGGATGAAATGCAAGTACCCAGGACCAAGGTAAGACCGGTAAGATATTCATTTCATGGTATTATACCAGGGTCGTCGGCCAAACCCATCGGTCAAGTTTCCCTTCCTTTAACATTTGGTTCACCAAGTAATTTCAGGACGGAGAAGTTCTCCTTTGATGTGGTCGATTTCGATACGGCATATAACGCCATACTCGGACGACCAGCTTTGGAAAAATTCTTAATGGCAACTCATTATGGGTATCAATGTATTAAGATGCCAGGTCCCAAAGGAGTAATCACAATCAACAGTGATAAGAAGATGGCGCATACGTGTGACCGTCGATCCCTTAAGATGGTAGGTCAGATACCAGCTCGGGAAGAAAAAGGACAGCCTTCGACCAAGAACTCAAAGCCTAAAGTTGCTTCCAAGCCGAACGACCAAGTCAAAGAGGTTCCCCTGGATCAGGAGGAACCTTCGAAGACTATTCGCATCGGGCATACTTCCGACCCCAAGTAGGAAGACGCCCTCATCACTTTCCCCCAAGCAAACGCAGATGTCTTCACGTGGCAAGCATCCGACATGCCCGGAGTCCCCGGGGAAGTGATTGAGCACAGGCTAGCTTTACGGCCTGACAAAGTACCCGTAAAACAAAATTACGGAGATTTGCCCCTAATCGACGAGATGCTATAAGGTCAGAATTGGACAAGCTACTTAAAGCAGGCTTCATAAGAGAAGTCGACCACCCAGAGTGGTTGTTCAACCCTGTAATGGTTAGGAAGTCTAACGGCAAGTGGCGAATGTGCGTAGACTTCACTGATCTTAATAAAGCTTGTCCAAAAGATGATTTCCCTTTACCTCGTATCGATCAGTTGGTTGACTCTACTGCTGGTTGTGAAACATTAAGTTTTCTAGATGCATATCTGGCTACCACTAGATAAATATGTGTCTAGAAGATGAAGAGAATACCGCATTTATTACTCCATTTGGTATATTTTGCTACGTCAAAATGCCATTTGGTCTAAAAAATGCTGGCGCTTCTTTTCAACGTTTGATGCAATCGACTTTTTCACCTCAACTAGGCCGAAATTTGGAAGCCTATGTTGACGATCTAGTCGTAAAAAGCATCAAACGGCTTGATCATATTTCAGACTTGCAGGAGACATTCGACAATCTCAGAAAAAACCGCTTGAAACTCAATCATGAGAAGTGTGTATTTGGAGTCTCTTCGGGAAAATTGCTTAGATTCTTGGTCTCAGTACGAGGAATCGAAGCAAATCCTGAAAAGATAAAAGCCATTGTTCAAATGCACCCTCTAAACACGAAGAAAGAAGTCCAAAAGCTCACAGGGTGCATGGCGACTTTAAGTCGTTTCATAGCACGTCTGGGACAAAAAGGACTACCTTTCTTCAAACTTCTAAGGAAACACGAGGGTTTCGAGTGGTCGGAAGAGGCAAACGCTGCCTTCGAGGATGTCAAGAGATATCTTACGAGTGCTCCGGTTCTGGTTTCCCTGAAGCCAGAAGAGACGCTCTTAATTTATCCAGCTGCCACGCCACAGGCAGTGAGTGCAGTACTAGTCGTAGAACGTGAACACGTTCAACGACCAGTGTACTATGTAAGTGAAGTTTTGCATGGACCTAAAGAGCGTTACCCTCAGGTCAAAAAGCTTCTCTATGCCCTCCTCATGTCTTCGAGAAAACTGCGGCATTATTTCCAGGCGCACAAGATAATTGTGCCGTCTGAGTTTCCCTTGGGAGTAATCCTCCAAAATAGGGAAGCAGCGGGACGTATGTCTAAATGGTTAGTAGAACTTGGGGAGTTCGACCTCTATTTCGTGTCGACGGCCATTAAATCGAGATCTTGGCGGACTTTGTCGTAGAATGGATAAATCTGAACTGTGCGGGATCCCGATCGATACCCACGACAAGTGGACGATGTACTTTGACGGGTCACTTACTTTAAGTGGCTCGGGGGCTAGGGTGGTCCTGGATTCTCCTACCATAGAGACCTTAAAGTATGCTATACAGTTAAACTTTCAGGCCACTAACAACGTGGCAGAGTACGAAGGTTTACTAGATGGCATACGAGCTGCGAAAGCACTCTCGGTTCGACGACTACTCGTGAGAGGAGACTCTCAACTAGTCGTAAACCAGGTCAGAAAAGAGTACCAGTGCTCTAATCCGACCATGTCTCGGTACTTATCGGAAGTTCGAAAGCTTGAAAAGCATTTTTTTGGTTTCGAGGTACAATTCATCTCTCGAAAGGATAATTTTCTCACAGACCAGCTTGCTCGGATAGCTTCTTCCTGATCACAAGTACCAAAAGGAGTTTTCTTGGAGCAACTCCAAAAGTCGTCTCTGGTGGACACACCAGAGACATCTCCTATTGAGACAGCCTCTTTAGATTATGAGGATACTTGGATGGACCCCATCTACAAGTATCTTCAGACGGGTTCCGTACCCGACGACGATCTCGAAGCAGATCGTTTATCTCGAAAGGCCAAAATGTATACTTTGGTCGAAGGAGTCCTCTATAAACGAGGTACTCAAGGTGTGCTCATGCGATGCATACCGTAGAGAGAAGGACTAAACCTCCTTCACGACATTCATGGGGGCATTTGTGGAACTCACACTTCCTACATAACGTTGGTCGGAAAAGCCTTTCGATAAGGATTTTACTGGCCAATAGCCCTCTACGATGCCAAAGAATTGGTTAAGAAATGTGTACAATGCCAGTTTCATAGCAGGCAAATACACCAACCAGCTCAGGCATTACAAACAATCCCTCTATCTTGGCCTTTTGCGACCTGGGGTCTCGATATCCTAGGACCGTTCCCAAGATCTCCAGGAGGCTTCGAGTTCCTTTTTGTGGCTATTGATCGTTCACAAAATGGATCGAAGCGAACTATATTTGAGGATAACAATGGAAGCCATAAAGCGGTTCATAATGAGAAGCGTGATTACTTGATTTGGTGTCCCAAGTTGAATAATCATAGATAATGGTAAACAATTTTCGAGCGCAAAATTTTAGGAATTTTGCGACGAATTGGGTACCAAGATCTGTTATGCCTCTATCGCCTATCCCCAAAGTAATGGGGCAGTCGAATGAGCGAATGGCCAAATAATGCAGGGAATTAAAACCGAGTCTTGACCCGACTTGTTAGCGCTCGGGGCTTGGGTACAAGAATTACCCTCGATATTATGGGCGATTCGCACGACAGCTAGTCGAACAACAGCGAAACTCCTTTTTTCCTAGTTTTTGGTGCGAAGCCATGCTTCGGTGAGAACTAAAGATCAGTGCGCAAGGGTCGAGAGTTTCAACGACTCAGCAAGAACACCTTGGCGGATGACATTAACCTACTCGAAGAAAAGAGAATCAAGTCTTAATCATTCGTGATCTACCGGCAAAGGCTGCGCAAATACTACGATCGTAGGTCAACCTCACAGCCTTCTTTGTAGGTGACTTAGTATTGAGAAAATCAATCGATCTAATCGGAACAAGCTTTCCCTCAAGTGGGAAGGTCCTTACGATGGTCGAAGTTATGCGACGGGTTGATCACGATTGGCAATGGAAGGCGCGAATTCTCTCAAATTCTTGGAACATTGACCATTCATAAATTCTCGTGTAAGCGACCAACCATTCAATAAAGCATCGAGTTCTTTCTATCTTTATTGTCTTACTTGAGTAGTGCTTTGGCAGTTCTTTCAACCATACCACAGTGAGTGTTACGCCTCGACCGATTCTTAAGTCGTCTGATCTTCTCGACAATACCTTTGGTCATCAGACTTTCTACGACTAGTACCCAGTTCATCTTTACACTAGTCGAAAGGTTGGTAACATCACCTAGTCGAAGCCTCTCCTTTCTGCATGTGGTCCCGCCCACTAGAAGGAACTTCCTAGCATCGATTTGTTCCTCCATTTTCTACCAACACAAAGAGCTTGGTTCCAAAACATGGTTGAAATAACGTCAAACCAACTCTTAGTACCTTAGTTTATTTCTTCATACATCTTTTTGAAAAATAAATTAAGCCGAGTATACTTTCTAAATCTGCTCAACTACTTTCGACAAACTTGATTTGTTTTAACTGGTCGAAGAAAGTTGCAACACCTAGTCGAATGCTCTCCTCTCTGCACGTGGTCCTGCCCACTAGAAGGAATTTCCTAGCGTCGTTCTATTTCTAACTCTTGCTACCAGAGCGAACCAACTGAGTACGTTGAAATAAGTTGAACAAATTTCTAAAGGAACTCCAGACGTTTATCTAACTCGAGCTGATCGTTCTTGATTTGATTAATCTGGTCGGAGATGGAAACATCACCTAGTCGAAGCCTCTCCTCTCTACACGTGGTCCTGCCCACTAGAAGGAACTTCCTAGTGTCGACTCGTTCCTACTCTTTCGACTAGTGCATGATAATCATGATCGAAACGCTGTAAGTTAGTTAAACCTCTCTCTTTTCAGAAAACCCATTGAACACTATTTACTCGGTTTATCTAAATAAACCAAGCATATAGTCGGGGGCCAGGATAAAGTTATTAACTTAACTTCGTTTCTTAGTCTATCTTTCGTCAATTCTCTTTTGAGTTACTAACTACTCGACAAGATGATTTGCAGGAAACAGGATGGATTATATTACATCAACAAAAGCTTGTTTTCACAGGTTTTCGTTACAAACTACTCGGAAGAAGGAGATCCCAGTCGCATCTCCTCCGAGACCTTCCTGCCGACTGGCTGCATTTCTTCAATCAAAGGACTTGCTTCTACCTTAGGGCAGTCGAAGTCGTTTTCGATTGGCTGTACATTAAGGTTGGGGTCATGAGCTTTAAGTTTTGCCAAAACATAACTTATCGCGCCTTGGACCGCCTCCTTTATTGAGTCAACTTGGTTGGTCCTCAGAGTGCTCATCAGCTCTGGCAAAGTCCCGAATTGTTCTCCAATAGTACTTATGTGAGCAGCTATCGTGTCTTCTTAAGGAGTTTTTCCCTCACCGCATAGCTCACCAAGTATATTGTTCAGGAGCGAGATGTTGTCTTGAAGATTAATCTTCGACGACTTCATATCCTCTTGGTTACGAGTCGAAGCCTCGCGGAGTTGTTTATTTTCGGCTACTTGCTCTGAAAAAAAGGGCAAGACTGGTCGAACAAAAAATAACTCCTAAAAAGAGGGAAGAACTTGATCATGGGTAAAGAAGTCCTTACCTGCCAGTCGTGAATTTAATTTCTCGATTTCATCATTATGGGAGGCAGTAGTCTTTTTATACCGCTCCTCCCATAATCTAATATCCTTTGTGTTCTCTTTGGCAATGTGGACGGTCTCGTTAAGGATCATGGTTTTTTCCCGATCTCTAGTTTGAGCCTTCGGTTCGACTCAATTTACGAAAAGAAATGAGAATTAGTAAAAGAAGATAAGTCGTAAAGGATTACAGGTAAAGAATTGCTTACCTGTTTGCCGAGATCTTAGCCTCTCAATCTCTTGATCTTTGTCTCTGGCAACACGAGAAATCTCGTGAATAACCAAAGTTTTATTTTTAACTTCGATTTGGAGCCTTTCCATTTCATCTTCTTTTTCTAAAAAAAAAGAAGAAGCAAGAGTTAAAAAAGGTAATGATCAGAGACATGAGCAGTCTTGAGATCGGCACTTACTATTCATTACTTCCTGCAAGTTTTGAGCTGCAAAGCTGATCTCTTGGAGTTTCTTCGAGAGGTCTTATTTCTCTTCCCTCAGCTTTCTCGTCTCGGCTTTTTCATAGTCGAGCGAGTCTGCTAAGGTCTTTTCGTCACTTTTTAACCTTTAAAGGTTAAGAATGAACATGAGCACTAAACCAGGTGATCGTAAGTTCTTCTACGACCATTGACCTAGACGTAAGTTCTTTTACGACAAACTACTGGTCGTAAGCTTTTCTACGACCAACAACTGATCGTAAGTTCTTGTAGGACCGGAAAGGCGCCTAGAGGGGGGGGTGAATAGATGCTCTCTCTATTTTCACCTTGATTAGATTCAATACGAACTTTTCTCCAATAGCTACGAAAGCTAAGAAGATCAGTATATACGCATAGTGGAAGCCTTGTGCTGAATCCAATCAACCCCCAAAACAGAAGACCAAAAAACTGGAGATCAAACCCTCGGGTGCGGACTAGCCGACGGCAATGATGCAGACTAACCGCAGGTGCGGACTGACCGACGACAAAACCTCGGACTGACAGTAGGCCGGACCAACCGTAGGCAAACTCGCACCTCGGACTGACCGCAGGTAGAATTGCGGACTGGCCGGACCTGATGATGAACAGAACAGCAGCTCTGATTTCAAAACGAAAATCGATCAAACTTTTGATCTACCCAACCAAACTTGACCAAACTTGGAACATACCTTCCTAAGGATATCTAGAACCTATTCCAAGTGATGATTGAGTAGATCCACGTCAAAGTTTTGACATTTTCCAGTTTACCGAAGAAGGGTTCAAAACCGAGCAAAACACGAAAACTTGATCCGACACTTGCTCGTGGGAGATTGATGATCTAGGTGATCTTAGATATGCTCCCACAAGTCATAGCAAGGTAAATGAGGGCACAAAAACACTAGAAACCCAATGGATCAAAGAAACACCCAAAATCATCAAAAGAGAAGGATGAACACAAGAAGACTCATCTTTGAACAACCATCCATAGATTGATTCGAGGTGGTAGAGAGTTTACAGCCACTCCATATAGGAGGACAAGAGCTCAATCCATGAGCACACCATCAACACATCTCTCTAGAAGCAAACCTCTCCTCTTTCTCTCTAAACCCTAAAACACACTAGGGTTTTTACAAATGGAATGCTTGGGGCTGCTGGACAGCCACCCCTCCTATTTATATGAGGCTTAGACCTTCTAGAAGACTTAGTCCAAATGGGCTCTCGTTAGGCCCAATAACAAACGGGACACACACACACACGCATTTTAAAGCGCCGTCTTCACTTCTCTTGACCTAATCCACTTCTTGGCCTTGCCGTCTTGCTTGTGAGTTGGCATTAGGTCGAGGCGATATTTGGTAAATTACCAAAATACCCCTTCTCGATCTTTTAGAAGACCGAGTCGAAGCTGTGAAATACATCCATGCTTCGCCACGTGTAGGTTGATCCGGTGGCTCTCATCGTGTCGACAAGTCTCTCCCATCCGGTTCCCACCGGACCACCTTAACACTTGCACCGACCCGCACTACTTGATCAACGATCGCATCGAACTACAGATTCGGTCATCCTTGTCCATTCTGCGCCATGCTTGAATCCATTGACCTCACCCGGCATCCTTGATCGTTCTGGACCTCAGCTCTCCAAGCTTAGTCCCGATCCTCCTCGCCGTTGACCTCCAAGCAACCTGCACACCAATAGACAAGCAAATCGAATCCGGGAACAAGTTCTTCACAACTTGACCCACGTTAGTGAAAACATGCAACATGCAACACATATGCACTGAAGCTCATGCCCATAACCTAACCCTTAGTCAAATTACCAAAACAACCAAAGATCAGCACAAGTCCGGACTGACCGCAGTTCAACGGCGGTCGGTCAAGAACAGTCGGATCGACATAGCACTTAACAGCACGGCTCGATGCCTTTGTTCATGATGACTTTTAAACTTCACAGCGAGATTTGACAAACCATCAAAGCCATTGCCAATTGTATCATCATCCTGAGATCATGCAAATATCTCCATGATATCCACAGTTCTTCTACGACAAACCACTAGTCATAATTTTTTCTACGACCAGCACCTAGTCGTGAGCTTTTCCACGACAAACTCTATAAGCATTGTATAAGTAGTCAAACCAAAAAAGACTACGAGTAACAGTGACTTACCACCTCTCTGCCTGTTCGTAGAGTTCTGCTTTTTCCTGTCGCAACTGGACAAGTTGCCTGTTGTATTCAACAATAGTGATGATTTGCCCCAATGCTCTCTACAAAGAAGGGAAACAGTTAGAAGCAAGAAACAACATGAGTGTAAATACCGATCAAAAGGTACTTACATCCATTGCCTTCCGCGCAAATGAAGACACTACAAACGAGGAGTTCCTCAACCCATCGATCTCTCGAGCTCGGTCCCACCACACCTTTTCAAGACGCGCGTCATCGAAAACATCCTTGTCACCAGGAATGTCTTTGGGGTGAGGTACACGAGTACGAGACACGAGGGCGAAAGAATCCACGATGGGGGATGGCCCGAAGAAATCAGAGCAGAAGTTAGCATATTCCTCCTCTAACTCGGTAATACCAGTTCCGCCCTGAGAACATGGAAGAGCTTCCGAGGCAATCTCCTTCTCGGCGTGACGCTCTGACGCCTCTGCAGCATCAAACGTCATCTTCGCCTCGTTTCCTACGACCACTCCCGTGATCGTAGCCGTTCCCGACGCTTTGACCGCTCCGGTGATGGTAGCCCTAGCGGCATCTTGATCCTTTCGAGCGGTGGGCGACTCTTGACCCTTTGCCAATCACGATCCTTAAATGCATCGAAGGAACTACTGATGGGTTCATAACAATGACATCTTTGATGAAGAGAGAAGTGAAATTTGAGACCATAAAAGGGAAAGCACTATCAGGTAGTAGAAAACAAAAGGTGAATGATGTCATTATACTTTTGTCTCTTTTACATACCTCCTAGTGCCAGACTTGACCGAAAATTTAGGAACAATCCTCCCCAAAGAGAATTTCTTCGACTTTTTCTCAACCACGCCTAGTCGAGAATCAAGTTGAGGAACGGCCACGACCACGTCTGGTGCGCCTCCCCCATCGGCATCTTGCACAAGCTTACGCCTCTTGGCCGGGGGAGAAACAAGCTGCTCTAGAGCGGCATCAACGACAGTCAGTTCGACTTCCCCATCGTCTTGACGGTTCTCCATGCCCACTTTCTGCAAAAATCAAAAAGAGAGAAGCAGTTGTAAGTTTCTGGTCGTAAGTGTTTTTACGACCAAAGACCTGATCGTAAGCTTTACTACGATCACTACATAGTCATAAGTTTTTCTATGACCACAAAGTCCTAAAGATGAAATCAACTCTCGATTACCTTTAGACGTTCCTCCTTGTCCTTTGGGGACAGGATAGCCAGTATTTGAGGTGCCTCTGCATTGGCCGGCGATTTCTCATAGATGAGTTTGACCCGGGTGTCAATCTCCTCTTGAGAAAGGTCTACAGAGATGAAAGAAAATTGCTTTAAACCCAATTCGGAACCGACAGGAAGAAGGCTAAATCTGAGGCCTGCTTACCTTCCGCATAATCCCTCGTCACGTCCGTCGGACCCAAGTATCTCCACATCGGGTAAGCCCTCCTCTTCAAGGGACTAATGCGGCGCGTGATGAAGTCTTTCACCACATGCCATCCAGTCAGCCCCTCTTCCTTCAAGCCAGCAATGGCTTCGATATAAGGGGTGATCCGACCAAGATCCTTGGGAGTCGAATCCCAGGACGAGGTCTTCTCGGCCGGCCTCCTAATGAAGGAAAGACTGTCCTCACTAGTGGTTTCCCAATAAAACCACTTCTTCTTCCAGTACGGCCACGACGACCGAAGGAACATCTGAATGTACTCCTTCGATTTCCCATCATGGAGCTTGGACTACGACTTCCGGCAATCGATGCACCTGGTCATTAAAGTAAAAATCTTTGGAACAACTCTAAATCGTAGGAATCCCGGATAGGCTTCACATAGGTACACAAAAATGCTTAGCATTGTAATGGAATTGGGAACTAGGTTCACCAACTCCACGCCATAGTGTGTGAGTACAAGTGTGAGGAAGGGATGAGCAGGCAGTCGGAGGCCGCACTGACAGAACGCCTGGAAGATAGGGATTTGCCCATTCTCCCCCGATGGCCAATGCTGCCCAACGGCTTCAATCCACCTCACGGACTTCCTCTTCAAAATATTTTCAGCAGCAACCAAAGCTTTAATCTTGGTCGCATCCATCTCTGATTCGGCCCACTGGGAAGCGGCTCCGACCATTTCTCCCAGAAAAAGAAGGACGAGATTCGGAAAAATTGGGGAAGAGGGCTCGATTCAGTCGGCGATGGAGAACTCGAAAGTTTGAACAGCAAGAGCGATTTGAGGAAAGGTAAAAGACCTTATGTTCACCCGCGGTGAATATTTATGACCGCTCGCCTGGAGAGGAAGAGACGTGGCTACTCAACGGTTGCCGATGCCTCGGAAACTCCTCCAACAGACAGGTCTATAAGAACCGATTCGCATTCTTAAAATTGACTACTCGGGGAAGCCGAGTCAGTTTTCACACCTCAAGCGAAATTACCTTCTTGACCAAGTCTCTTCCGGTCAAACGCAACAGACAATCGGAAAGATTTTACTTCCGACCTTAGTACTGCAATGATATGGAAATCGTAAGGTCTTCTGCGATTACCTTACAAGTCGTAAAATTATTTTACAACCTTCTTGACCAAGTAATTTTCTGGTCAAATGAAACACCAGTCGAAGATTCTTTCCTTCGACCACTTACTGGTCGTAAGACCATCTACAGTTCCTTTCCAAACAAGTTATTTTCACTTAAGTTGGGGGGCTAGATGACGAGGATATAACAATCCTTATTTTATTATATATCTATAATTCATATTATAGGTATTAATAGCGTCATATAAGTTTAAGTATATACCCTTAATATTCTTAAGGGAGAGTTCTGAGTTGTAAGTCCTCCTCGACCACCCGTGAGTCGTGGGTCCTCCTACAACTACCCCATGGTGCGTAAGCCCTCTCGACTATCCCATAATCGTAAGCTATACTACGATTGGTCTGTGGTCGTAGGGACCCTACGACCACCAACTGGTCGTAAGCCTTTCTACGATCAGTCCTCAGTCGACGAGACTCACAGACATGTGGGCCTAGCCGATAAAGGAACCTCATGTGCCGTATCCCATGATATGAGTAATCAATTACGCTGTTATTTTCCGGAATAACAGCACGACTTAACTCCCCTGTTATGATGATTATTGCCTGGCGACGCGGGGACGTTACATCCCCCGTAATAACCTCCAGCAACGGCTCCACGATCTGGTGCATTAATGTGACTTTTATTCTGAAGATCCAACGGCGCACCCTGGGGACAGTATAAAAGGCGAAGATCATCAGGGTAAAGGGGAGATCGGAAGATCAGAAGAAGAACAATACTCTAGTCTTTGGCTCTACTTTGTAATCCAGCATACTCAATACATACACACAGGAGTAGGGTCGTTATTCTCCCAGGAGAAGGCCTGAACCTGTATAAAAATCCCCGTGTCTCTATCTCTGTGTGATTTCGAGCCTAGAGGAACCCCCGAATCAAACAATCATTACGTAAGTTCGGTTCTAAAACACCGACAAATACAAAACCAGATTGCGAACGATAATCATCTTTGTCGGTTTGGAAGCTTGCATCGGTGTAACCATTTACAACGAGTTCTTCATCACCGCCATAAACTAGGAACGCATTCTTAGTCCTTCTCAAGTACTTAGGAATGTTTTTCAATTGCCCGATGACCTTCAGGGATCGACTTGGTATTTGCTTGTAATACTTAGAGCATATGATACATCTGGTTGAGTACATATCATGGCATACATGATAGATCCAATAGCTGAAGCATATGGAATACTATTCATGCGGTCTCGCTTATCAGTCGTCGAACGACACTGACTCTTGCTAAGACTTATGCCATGTGACATATGCAAGAACCCTTTCTTGGCATCCTGCATGTTGAACTGAATCAACACCATGTCAATATAAGTACTTTGGCTTAATCCAATTAGCCTTCTTGATCTACCTCTATAGATCTTTGTAACACCCTGGTTATCTGAGCCTTTTTGAAATTTTCAAAATAAAAAGAACCATTTGGTTTTGATGAGAGTTCAAAGCTTAATTTGAGATTTTCGGAATTCGAGAGTTTAAAATGACTAAATCAAACTTCAACTAATCCTAGAGCTTGGTTTATTTGGAGTTATTCGAGCTCTGGAGCTACCTCTCCCTTTCTCTATAGGATCTACTCTCCCCTTGCCCAGCTCTTATGCCCAGACCTCCCTCCTTGTCTAAAGACCTCCCCTCGTTTCTTTTGTTTGGATTTCCTTTAGTCCAGACCTCTTTGTTGGTTTGAATCTCTTTGTGGTTCAGACCTCCTCTTTGTTGGTTTGAATCTCTTTGTGGTTCAGACCTCCTCTTTGTTGGTTTGAATCTCTTTGTGGTTCCGACCACCTTTTGGTCCAAACCTTCTTCTTAACTTGAACCTCCTTTGTGTTCCTTTGGATCTCCCTGTGCTCGTTTGAACCTCTCTGTGCTCAATTGGACCTTTCCTGTGTCCCTTTGAACCTCCCTGTGATCTTTTGGACCTCCCCGAGTCCGTTAGGGCCTCCTTGGCCCTTCATCTTGGCCCTCAGGACCACCTCTAGGTTCATCTTGACCGTCGAGATCTCCTTTGGCTCCATCTTGACCTTTGAGACCTTCTCTGTGTTGGTCTTGACCGTCGAGATCTCCTTTGGCTCTATCTTGACCGTTGAGACCTTCCCTGTGTTGGTCTTGACCGTCGAGATCTTCTTTGGCTCCATCTTGACCGTTGAGACCTTTCCTGTGTTGGTCTTGACCGTCGAGATCTCCTTTGGCTCCATCTTGACCGTTGAGACCTTCCCTGTGTTGGTCTTGACCGTCAAGATCTCCTTTGGCTCCATCTTGACCGTTGAGACCTCCCCCTGTGTTGGTCTTGACTGTCGAGATCTCCTTTGGTTCCATCTTGACCGTTGAGACCTCCCTTGTGTTGGTCTTGACTGTCAAGATCTCCTTTGGCTCCATCTTGACCGTTGAGACCTCCCCCTGTGTTGGTCTTGACCGTCAAGATCTCCTTTTGCTCTATCTTGACCGTTGAGACCTCCCTTGTGTTGGTCTAGACCGTCGAGATCTCCTTTGGCTTCATTTTGACCGTCAGGATCTCCCTCGAGTTCATCCTGGCCGTCGAGATCTTCCTTTGATTCCATCTTGACCGTCAGGACCTCCCTCGAGTTCATCCTGACCGTCAAGACCTCCTTCGCTCTTCATCTAGACTGTCGAGGCCTCCCTTTGATCTTATCTCGACCGTCTGGACCTCCTCTGAACCACCTTCTGTGGATCTCCTCCGTTGGATCCCTCTTCCCTCGAAACCCCTCCGCCTAGACCTCCCTTTGTTTGGATCTAATGGACCAGACCTCCCTTCATTTGGATCTGAGGGCCCAGACCTCCCCGAGGGTTAGACCTCCTTTCAGTCTAAGACCTCGCCTTCATGGGAACCGTCCGATCTGTATCGGACGACCCGATCTTGTTGGCACGTTCGGCTGACCCGAACGTCCCATCCCTTTTGAGACCTCCTTTGATTTCATCTGACCGTCAGGACCTCTCTCTGAGTTGATCTGACCGTCAGGACCTCCCTTGAGTTGATCCTGACCTTGAGGTCCTCTCCTGGTCCTTTGGTAAAGACCACCTTTGCGGGTCAGACCACCCCTTGTGGTCTGGACCTCGTGGTCTTTTTACAAAGACCACCCTTGTGGTCTTTTTGTAAGGACCACCCTCCTGGTCATGACCACCCATTGTGGTCAGGACCTCCCTCTTGGCCGCGATCACGACCTCCTCTCTTTTGTCGTTTTGCCGTGACCTCCTTTGGTCGGGACTTCCTTGTGGTCTTTTTGTAAAGACCACCCTTTTTGGTCAAGACCACCCTTGTGGTCACGACCTCTGGTCTTTTTGTGAAGACCACCCCCTTTTACTGGTCACGACCACCTATGTGGTCATGACCTTCCTTGTTGGTCTTTCTACAAAGACCACCCTTGCGATCGAGACCACCTTTGCTGGTCACGACCTCCCCTTTGGTCATGACCACCCTATTGGTTTAACCTCCTCACCCATGTAGTTGACTGGTCCCACCTGACAGCTCTGCTCGCCTCCTTTTCTTTCGCCACAGAAGTCCTTGCGCAGTTAATGCGGTCACTGCTGTGGTACCGTGTGTTCCCCTTTCTGTCTTTTCCTTTACCTGCCCCATCTTTTCCTTCTTTTTCAGGCCATACCTTGTCTTGTCCTTCACCTGCCTTTGACTTGTGGGTCACTAAGTCTCTCAGTGACTCTCTTTCCTTCTTTCTTGGCTATAAATAGCTTGAGCAGCCCTCCTTTCCTCACCTTTGGCCACTTGGCTCTCCAGCTCTTTTCCTTCTCGCTCTGTGCTTGAAGCTTCGCCAAGGAGTCCGTTGAGGCGGTGCCGTCGCCTCCTCGCCGCCAAGAAGCTGCCAGAGCTCGCGTCGCCACCTCGCTACCGAAGGAGTTCGCTGGAGCGCCAGCGTCACCTTCAATCGTCGTCGCCGAGCCCTCGACCTCCTCCCTCTCCTCTTCTATCTTCTTCTCGGCCTTGGTGAGTACCTCCGTGTTGTGTTCCTTCCTTGGTTCCGTGCGACCATGTTGCGAAGTCGTATATCTCTTACGACCACGCAGCATAGTTGTGGCCTTTGTTTAATCTCCTCCTTTAGAGCTCCTGAGGGTCTCTTTTTGCAAAAAATGACATTCTTGGTCTTTTTGCAAAGATGACCTTCTCAGGGCCTCCTGAAAGACCTTCTTGACCTCCTCGGGACATCCTCCCCAGGGCGTCCCTTGAGCTCCTCAAAGACCTCTCTTGGCGAAGACCACCCTCTCGGTCTTTGCTAGTCTTTTCGCAAAGACCACCCTCCTTGTCTTTGCAGGTCTCTTCGCAAAGATGACCCCCTTGGTCTTTTGCAAAGACGACCCTCTTGAGTCCTCCTCTGGACCTCCTCCTCAGAGACCTCCTTTTGCTCTCTCGGGTCCTTCTCAGGACCTCCCTTTTGTAAAGACCACCCTCTTGGTCTTTACCTCTTTTGGTCTTTCGCAAAGACCACCCTCTCCAGAGGACTTCCTCCAACCCATTGGACCTCCCTTCAACCTCTTGGGCCTCCTCCTGAGAGCCCTTCCTTAGTTCATCTTGTTCTGTTCTTTGCTATTTGGGTTTGTTTGGAGTTCATTTGGATCTTATTGGCTGTTATTTGATTTTGCTTTGCTTTGTCTCGTGTAGATTGCGACTCTTCGGGGAGCCTGAGTTTTCCTAATTAGTTCCTCAAGCTTTCGGGCCAAGCAAGTTACACTCTTGATCATATTGCACCCAGTACTTCAAATTATTTAAGTTCTGTTTCAATGATTACTGCATGCTTATTTATGCTAAGTATTTCAATACCTGTTTTAAATTCATAGCTATGCCAAATCCTTTGTATGGCCATGTTGACATTGACTCCACTCTATTGTCACCTTAGATAAAACCTGGTTGATGCCATGGTGTGAACCAGGATTATTTGAAAACTTGATGCTTAGTCATGCTTCGACCAAAATCTTGATTTGGGAGTTTTACTGCCAAAAGACCAATGTTATCTAAATGTTTTAAAAGCTGAGCCATGGCATTGGGTTGTTGTGGGGGTTTGAAAAGGATTTTGTCAAGCTTTGGAAAATGGTTTGGACTTGGGCGAATTTGGTTGTTTGGTTGGTGCATGTCTATGCACGTGGTTCGTGTGATCCGATGCCCCAGGGTTGAGGTTGTCGCCCAAGTCAATTAAGGATCGGTCTGCGAGCGTTCCTTTGCTATGCCTATAATGGGCTATGCCTCATCGTGCAACCACATGTCCTGTGTGGGCAAAACCTGGCTAACTAATTTGCAGAGTTCCATCGTAGTCGATCCTGCGGAAGCGTGGGTAGTATTTTATGGCTGGTCATGTTAGGACCTTGTTATTCCCACCTGGCTCAAGAGGGGGCTTTCCCTGCGGGTTTCTATCCAAAGGGGGGCGAAACCTTAGTGGGGGTGGACCGCGATGGAATGATGCATTATAAAAGCCTTGCCATGGGCTCTAGACCACTTACCTTCGAAAGTGAGTGGTGGCACTGCCGGTCGCCAAACAAACTAGAAGAATCATGTCATGTGGGAAAAGTGTACGACCTCTGCAGAGTGTAAAACTATTCGAATAGCCGTGTCCACGGTCATGGACGTGTTGGCAAATCCTCTCACAGTTAGATGTTGGTTTTGCTTTCAAAAGGACTTGATAAATTGGTTTTGGATTTCTATCCAATGGGTTTTGGGCAGGAAACCTTGTGGCAGGAGGATATCCTTCACCACTTGTTGATGAATGTTATCCAACTGAAAACTGAAATTTAGAAAATGAATTTTAATTATTGTTAACTGCCTTGGACTTAGTACTTGTATTTGAAATAAACTTGGCTTTATGCAAATCAACCATATTATGCCTTCCTTTGAGATATCCATTTATGCATGTCATTCTGTTATTTGACGGGTGTAACTTGTGAGCACGGTTATTGTGCTCACTCTTGCTCGATTATGTTTTTGAGCAGGGAAAGAAAGCTTGAGGAGTTCTTCTCTGTGGACCTAGTGGTCCAGGCCGACTAGGATGCGCCCTCCAGCCGATTGCCTGTGGTGTATCGGGTGGTCTACTTATTTATCTTCCGCTATATTTTGTTTGCAGGCTTGTAAGCCTTCCCCTTGTAATAAACTTTGTTGTTAATAAAGCTTGCGTTTGATGTATGTTACCACTGTTGTATGCTGTGAAGAGCTAGCTATTGATCCTTGGGACTAGCTCGGTTCACACGGAGGACCATGGGGTGATCCCCGACCACCACGACCACCCTCGGGACTGGTCGTGGGAGGTCTTTGGGGTGATCCCAGTCCTCCACGACCTCCCTCGGGATTGGTCGTGGGAGGACTTGGGTCACCGTGGGTCTCACGACCTCTCTAGGATTGGTCTCTCGACCTCTCCTGGGATAAGTCGTGGCGCTTGGGATCATCTCGTGGCTGTCTCGAGTCCACCTTAGGGACATCCGGGTGGTCTTGAAGGACCTTCTGAGAGGTCTTGCTAGACCTCTCGAGTGGTCTGTAAGACCTTTCAGGTGACCCCAGGTCGGGGCGTTACAATCTTTATCCCTAGGATATATGCTACCTCTCCTAGGTCCTTCATAGAAAAACTATTTTTCAATGATGCCTTAACGAATTCTAGCATAGGAATGTCATTCCCAATCAATAATATATCATCCACATATAAGATTAGAATTACAAGCGCGCTCCCACTAACCTTCATGTAAATACAAGGTTCTTCTTTGTTATTGACGAAACCAAACATTTTGATCTCTTCATCAAAACGTAAATTCCAACTCTGAGATGCTTGCTTCAACCCATAAATGGATTTATGAAGTTTGCACTCTTTACTAGCATTCTTTGGATCGACAAAACCTTCAGGTTGTGTCATGTACACATCCTCACTTAGGTTTCCATTAAGGAAAGCCGTTTTGATATCCATTTGCCATATCTCATAGTTGAAGTATGCAGTAGTAGCTAGAATGATCTGTATAGATTTAAGCATCGCTACCGGTGAGAATGTCTCATCGTAGTCAACTCCTTGAACTTGTCAAAACCCTTTTGCGACTAGTCGAGCTTTATGAATGTGGACATTTATATCCATGTCAATCTTTTTCTTATAGATTCATTTGCACTCAAAGGTTTTAACACCATCAAGTGGATCGACTAGGTTCCAAACCTGATTATCACTCATGGAGTCTATCTCGGATTTCGTGGCTCCAAGCCATTTCTCAGAGTCTAGGTCTATCATCGCTTCCTCATAAGTCTTAGGCTCATAATTATTCAACAATAATACGTCATGCCCATACCTTATAGGCAATTGACGTGGCCTTTTAGATCTACGTGGGGCTGATGCCTCATCTACAGGTTCAACAATATTTTGTTCATCCTGTAAATGTTCAGTGGGAGTTGAACCACTTTCAGATGCTTCCCGAATTTCTTCGAGTTGCACCTTTCTCCTACTGACTCCTTTTGAAAGAAACTTTTTCTCCAGAAAGACGCCATTTCGAGCAACAAAAACTTTGCCCTCTTCTCGGTTGTAGATGTAATATCCTTTGGTTTCCCTAGGATATCCTATAAAGAAGCATTTATTTGACTTGGGTGTGAGTTTATCAGACATCAAATATTTAACATAGACATCACATCCCCAAATCTTTAGAAAAGACAAACTAGGACTCTTCCCAGTCCACATCTCATATGGTGTCTTATCTATTGATTTAGATGGTACCCTATTTAAAGTGAAAGTGGCAGTTTCTAGAGTGTAACCCCAAAAAGACAATAGCAGACCTAATTGGCTCATCATTGACCGAACCGTGTCCAACAAGGTCCGATTACGCCGCTCGGACACCCCATTCCATTGTGGAGTGCCCAATGGTGTAAGCTGTGGAACAATTTCACATTGTTTCAAATGATCACCAAAATCATGGCTCAAAAATTAACCTCTACGATCAGATCATAAAGATTTGATTGTCTTGCCAAGTTGATTCTGTACCTCACTCTGGAACTCTTTGAAATTTTGAAAGGATTCCGACTTGTGCCTCATTAAATAGATATATCCATATCTACTATAGTCATCAGTGAAAGTAATGAAGTATTGAAAACCACCTCTAACTGTCGTGCTCATTGGTCCACACACATTAGTATGTATGAGTGCCAACAAGTTGGACGACCTCTTAGCTCGACCAGTGAAAGGTGTCTTGGTCATCTTTCCAAGTAGGCAAGATTCGCACGTTTCAAATAATTCCAAATCAAATAAGTTTAGAATTCCATGATCATGGAGCTTCTTCATACGTTTCTCACTTATGTGAGCCAAACGATAATGCCAAATAAAAGTGGAATTCATATAATTAGGCCGAAGCCTCTTCGTATTAATATTATAGATGGGTGCATCATCAAGATTTAAAATAAACAACCCATTCGAAATAGGAGCATAGCCATAAAACATCTCATTCAAAAATATAGAACAACCATTGTTCTCAAAAATGAATTTATAACCATCTGCCATCAAACATGAGGCAGAGATAATGTTTCTACTCATGGCTGGAACATAATAACAATTATTCAATTCCATAATAAATCCTGAGGGCAAAAGTAATGGCAAAGTCCTGACGGCTAATGCAGCAACTCTTGTTTTATTCCCGACGTGAAGATCCATCTTGTCTCTTGCAACTCTCCTAATCCTTGTTAGACTCTGCATCGAATTGCAAATATGAGCAACCGATCCAGTATCAAATACCAAAGAGTTAACAGAAAAATCAGCAAGAAAAACATCTATAACATTAATACCTGAAGAATAAGGTTTAGTCTCACCATTCTTTTTCTGATCAGCCAGGTATTTCTTGTGGTTCCTCTTCCAATGGCCTAGCTCTTTGCAGTAAAAGCATTCATTCTCTTGAGTCAGGCCGGACTTAGTCTTGGGCTTAGGCTTATTAGTTTGGATCCCATCCGAAACTTTGGCCTTGCCCTTTCTTTTGACCCAAGTCTTACCCTTCTTCTTGAAGCTTGTACTCTTTTGCACCATCATCACATGAATGTTGCTTTTCTTAATGCTGTTCTCTGCAGTCTTAAGCATCATATGCAGTTCGGTGAGATTCTTGTCTAAGCCATTCATATGGAAGTTCAAAATGAACTGCCCATAGCTTGTAGGAAGCGAAGCAAAAATCAAATCTGTAACAAACTCTTGACTAAGTGGAAACCAAGTTTTTCCAAGCTCTGTGTGTAACCAACCATCTTGATCACATGTGGGCTCACCGGACTACCCTCAGCTAGCTTGCACCCAAACAAGTTCTTTAGGATAAAATATATCTCAGTTCTTGTTTGTGTTTCAAACATGCCTTTGAGTGCCACGATCATATCGTAGGTGATGAGGACATCCCTATGACTACTACTTCAAGTATACATAAGATTGTTCATGAAGTACTGACCGGTCCACTGACTAGAGCCAGAGCTAAGCTGTTGAACCAACAGGTGCTTTTGTTTCTTAATGAGCTTCCTATTGACCATAATGAGAATTGGTTACTACCTCATGCAAATACTTTTTGCATTCTCATATTTGAATGTTGTGAAGACTTCGGATGTAAAGCAATGGAGGAGAACCCTGGAATATCGAAGGAAGTCATCTTATGCTATCTCGGCCAAGTCTACAAACCTTACGACCAGGTTTACCAGTTCTACGACTAGGTCTGCCAGCTCTACGACCATGTCAGCCAACCCTACGACCAGGTCTGCCAGCTCTATAACCATGTTCCCCAACTCTACGACCAGATCTGTCAGCGCTACGACCAGGCCTTGAACAATACTCGGAAGCCGCACTCGATGGGAGTAGTACTCGGACAGAACAATATTCGACATGAATTGTATTCGACGAAAACAGTACTCGATGTAAACAATACTCAGTGTGAACAATACCTTCTCGATTAGGATTTAGTTTCGAAATCCTTGGTCGCCACGATTAGTTGTGCTAGCCCTAGTTTGAGTTGCGTGACCTAGGGGCTGCACTATAAATACGACCAATATCTTTCATGTAAGGACAAACCATTATTATTGAGAAAATAACAGATTGGATTGCTTGCAATCGCTCTTGTTCTTCCAAGGAGTGCCGAACACACTTGAGGAGAATTGGGAGTTCTATCAAGATCGTTCAACCTTTCCATTGGGAATTGGGAGCACGGTGATTTCACTTGGTGGTTGGTGAAGTCAACGCGTGTGATCTTGCGAATTATAGAGTGCTAACCCTTGCACAGGCAACGGAAGAACACTACGATTCAAGAGATACACGTGAGTATCTTGATCCTACGTCGAGAAGATCGGGCGACACCGTATCAGTAGGCCTCTATGTTCTCAAACTGCTTCTGAAGGTCTGAGTTCATAGCAGCAAGCATGAGATAGCTAACATCAAGGGACTCATCACATGCCTTTTTATAGGTATTTTTAATAGTAGCAGCAGCATTTTCAGCAGGCACATCTGGAATTGGTTCCTCTAGAACATGTTCCTTTTTATCTTGCCTAAGAACAATTCTTAGATTGCGGGACCAATCTGCAAAATTTGTTCCATTCAGTTTTTCCTTTTCAAGTATCGAACGTAAAGCAAAACTGGATGTAGGTACATCAGTTGGTGCTATGATCTACAACATAAAATATGCAAAACCAAGACATATGTTCAAGAAAAGTAACTTCTATTAAACAATTTAGTAAAGATACTTCCACTGAATACCATATCCCTCTTATGACATTTAGTGATTCAAGACACACAATCAGTTAATCTACTAGTGAGCTTTGGCATCACTGCTAGAAGATTAGTAAATTTGGTAAGCAACCCTTTGCTAATCATATCTCTATATGACTCTTGTTGTTGGGCAGCATCTCTATGCTCCGGCACCCAACCCTATGCCCCAAGGTCCATAACCGTTATGATTACCTTGTCAAGTTAAACCAATGCTATGCATGTAAGTGCCCGACACAAACCCATCTAATCAAGAAAAGTTAATGGCACTCTGCTTTAGCAAGACCTACCATTAAAATACATGACTTTGGATGGTGCAGCTAATTAGGAGGGCATCAATTTAACTTAATATTATGTGAGGGAAAATTACTTCTACCATGTTAAAAGCATTTGAAACAACTAAATAACAGGCATAGAAATAAACAGGAATATAAAGGCATTCACAGATAGGAATAATTAGGTCAATGACATCGCGTTAGAGCATAATCGGAGAAATGACACTCCGTTCTCCTCGGGTTGGAAAATAACATCGCGAACATCGAAAAATTAGACAAAAGACATCCTGGCCAGTTACCTCCGTTTCCAAATTTTTTAAATATAGAAGCTGAGCTCAAAAAATTATTAATTTTTTTGTGGAGTCTCCCGACACAGTTTAATTGCTTGTGTATTTTTTTCAAAACTTTATACATTCTGATTTTGTCTCTACAATTCATTTAATTATACTGTTTGTAGGAATTTTCTAATATAGAAAATGAGGTTCAAACATTATGAAATTTTTTTCAGGCTCCTTATAGAGTGGACTTGATTATGTAATTTTTCTAGAATTTTTACAAGATTAATTAATACAATTTCATAATGTCCTTACATTATTAAATATTAGACTTCTCGCATAGTGGACATTATAAAATTGCATTACTTAAATTTGTAAAATTTTGAATAAATTACATAATCAAGTCCACTATGTAAGGAGCCTGAAAAAAAATCATAACGTCTGGACCTCATTTTCTTTATTAGAAAATTCCTACAAATAGTATAATTAAATGAATTTTAGAGACAAAATGAGAATGTATAAAGTTTTGAAAAAAATACACAAGCAATTAAACTGTGTCGGGAGACTCCACAAAAAAAAAATTTTGAGCTCAGCTTCTATATTTAAAAAATTCTGGAAACGGAGGTAACTGTCCAGGATGTCATTTGTCTAATTTTTCGATGTTCGCGATGTTATTTTCCAACCCGATGAGAACGGAGTGTCATTCCTCTGATTACGCTCTAACGCGATGTCATTGACGTAATTACCTCTTCACAGATAACCACATTGCATCGTGATATAGTATGACCCTTCCACATGGTGATCTCCATCGCCGTGCTTCATGTTCACCATGTCTCCAATTGGCCAATTTCTCCACATACTCCCACTAAGCTATTACTCCTAATAGCAGTAGTAATAAATTACAAGGAGTGAAGAAACATCACAAATCGACACGTAGGACGTTATACAAATATAAACAGCCTTGGGCTGCAGTAAACATGACACGCAGGTCATGAACGTTACACACATACATGCATCTCATACATCATGGGTCATACTATTCACAAAATCCTACAAAAACAAGCCAATCACCAAGGTCCTTTTCGGTGGTTCCAATCTACTGTTCCGTCCATGTAAATCGCATTAGATTAATCACATTAAACCTTTTCGATCGCAACACTGATTCGATCAACCATGTAGGACCGTAAAGGCGACTAGAGGGGGTGAATAGGAGCATAAACAATTTTTGCAACCCCTCAAAGAAACAAAAACAAAAACCAAAAATTCTGCTGAAATTAAACCGAAATCGGTACTACCGCCATTGTGAGTGCGGTACTACTGCTATTCATTGTGCGGTATGACCGATTGTCCTGGAGTTCAAGCCGACAGCAGAGTTTCAAACCTAAAATCGACACAACTTTTGATTCATCCAACCAAAACCTACCAAACTTGAAACAGAGCCTCTAGAGGATATCTCTAACCTATTCCAATCATCGATTCAACAGATCCACGTCAAAGTTTTGCCTTTTTCAGATTTGATGAAGAACGGTTCAAAACGAGTCAAAAACCCAAATCTGATCCTAGGCTTGCTCGTGGGCTATGGATGATCAAGATGACCTTAGATGGTCTCTCATAAGTCACAGCAAGCATAAGCAACAGAGGAAATCAAGGGAAAACCAGTGGATCAACAACATCACCAAAACATCAAAGTAAAGTGCAAGAACAAGAAGAAGAACGAAAAGGGCTAATCTCAGAGAACTTGCATGGATTGATTAATGATTGATGATTCACGGTTACAGCCACTCCATCTTGGAGGGCACAACTCAATACATGAGCTTACAAGGCATCAATCCCTAAACCCTAGCTCTCCAAACCCTAGAACCACACAAGGGTTTCTCCCCTCTTCTGTTCGTGCAAAACACACAGCACCAAGTGTTTATATAGTGAAGGCTAAGATTCTAGGAATATTCCATTAGAGCACCCATTAAACCCTAACACACAAATGGGTTAAACGCACGTATCTTAAAGCGTCGTCTTCATCTTCGATTGACCTAAACCACTTCTTGACGCACCGTCTTGCGCCGCGGGTTGTCATTTGGTCACCAAGGCGGTATTTGGTAAAATTACCAAAATACCCCTTCTCAATCTTTTCCGAAGACCGAGTCCAAAACTGCACGAAACATATCCCATGCTTCGCCACGTGTAGGTTGATCCAGCGGCTCTCATCATGTCGGCAAGTCTCTCCCATCCGGTTTCCACCGGGCCACCTTGGCACTTGCACCGACCCCCGCACCGCTTGATCAACGATCGCGAATCGCCTGCCGTTCGATCATCCTTGTCCATTCTGCGCCACGCTTAAGTCATTGACCTCACCCGGCATCTTTGATCGTTCTGGACCTCAGCTCTCCAAGGTTAGTCCCGATCCTCCTCGCCGTTGACTGTCGTTGACCTCGAAGCAACCTGCACACAAATAGACAAGCAAATCGAATTCGGGAACAAGTTCTTCACAACTTGACCCACGTTAGCTCAAAACATGCAATATGCAACACATATGCAATGGCAAACAAAGATATGACCAATCCCCAACTCAAATCTTTGGAAGAAACAAAGATAACCAAAATTCTCAGTAAATGCGGTACTACCACCATGTAACATACGGTACTACCGCATCACGGTAGTACCGCTCTTAGCACTGCGGTCGTACCGCTTTCAAAGGATTCCCAAAAAACTCATACAAACAAGCTCTCTGTAAATTCCATACCGCAAAAACCACGGTCATAACGAAGTGCGGTATTACCGCCAAGCAAGTTGCGGTCATACCACTCCACAAGGAAATCCAAGACCATTTTGCACTCATTCTGGTTTTTCCATACCGCTTAACAACAAACGGTCGTACCGTTACGCGGTAGTACCGCGGAATCCAAGCCGGTACTACCGATCATCATGACACTTTGCTGAAACATTCTGAAAAACAGGAATTCCAACAAACCTTCAACCAAATTGCCAATTGTTACATCACTTAGGATCATGAGCATATCCTCATGGTGTTCACAATCTCCCCCTTGATGAACACATTGGCAATAACCCAAAAATGAATGTTTTGAGGTTTGAAAGTAAAAGAAGACAGTTTATCGCACAAAGGCACAACTTGGTTCTAAAAGCAAGTGAATGCAAGGAAATGACCAAGTTGGCTTCAGAATAGCTTCAGCAAGTGAGATAAGGTGAAAGAATCAAAGAGAGCTTCAAAATCCAGAAACGAGACAAAAATCTTACTTAAGGTCCAAAGGAAAGAGCAAGTTTTCAACAAGACCTCACACAAAACAACATTTTTGTCAATTTTTCTCCCCCTTTGACAATGGAGTCATCAAGATGCAAGAGAGAAAATAGAGCATGAATAACATGGAATGGCCATAGATGTTCAATTTTTTCAGCATCATTTTTTTATATTAATTTGAGCAAAAAGGAGCCATGAAGATTATCCATGAGGACTGTACAAGTATTGCACCAAGCCATATTATGTGAAGAAGCTATGTTCAATCATGGCAAAACATGTACAGCAAAGCTAAGGCCAAAAAGCAATAATCTGAGATTAAATGAATCAACAGTATGACAAGGTGCTCAAGATCACAGTTTAACTAAAGGTATTTAAAAATGAGTCAAGCCATGTCTATAAGCAAAATGGAGCCAGAAGCTAGAAAATGAGTCAATTTTGAGCATTTTGAGATCTATTGTGAATCAATTTGTTCAAGCATTTAGAATTTAGCACTTTGAGCACTTTGATGAAAATGATTCGTTTTATCTTAGTAAAGCAAGTCCTGGACTAGGAGCCATCCACAACTGCCTCCTAAGCTTCAACCAATTGCCAATTTGTTTTCTTAGCATTGTGCTAGATCTCAAGCCTCACTACGACCATCCCAAGTAACAAAAGCTTAAGAGAGTGGTCTAGGTCATCCAAAACTCTCCCTGAGTTCATGCCTAGTGTAATGGCAAGCCGTCTCATAAGAGAGAATTGGTGAGATCAGTTTTTTCGCACAGAAAAGCTTATTTTTCATTTGCTTGACTTAAGAATTATCATAGCTCAATTTAAAACTCAGAATAAGTTCAAGACTCAATTAAGCCTATATGACATGGCATGAATCATGAGAGGATCACTAAAGCAAAACTAGTCACAAGATCCAACAAGTCATATTATGATTCAGTTTGCTCACAGATAATAAAGCTAGTATGGCAAAAGCTAAGCTATACATAAAAAGCCATAAAAGAAATCTTAGTAAACTAGCACAAGACATGGCAGGGTATAAAGTATGAAAACAAGTCATACAAGGATAATAATCAAAGCTCCAAGTTTTATATTACAATGCAAGTTGCTGAATTTTAAAATGCATTATGGTACAAATGAATGCAAAAGAGCAAACTCCCCCTCAAAACAGGCCAAGAGGACTAATAACCCCCAATTCTCGCCGCAAGAAAGAAAAACAAGAAGAATCAAGAGTTTTAGTGAAAATGTCAGCAACCTGTTGCTCAAACTCAACAAAATGAAGCACAACATCACCTTTCTCAACATGGTCTCTAAGGAAATGGTAGCGAATGTCAATATGCTTAGTCCTAGAGTGTTGCACTGAGTTTTTGGCAATGTTAATGGCAGAAGTGTTGTCACAGAAAAGAGGAACACTGCCCAAAAACAACCCATAGTCCCGAAGAGTAGATAAGATCCAGAGAACCTGAGAGCAACTACTGGCTGCAGCTACATACTCGGCCTCGGCAGTAGACTGTGCAATAGAGGACTGTTTCCTAGATGACCAAGAGATAAGAGATGTGCCTAAGAAATGATAAGTGCCAGAAGTACTCTTTCTATCCACTCTACACCCGGCAAAATCAGCATCAGAAAAAGCCCGAATAGAGAGAGCAGAAAAAGAAGAATACCAAAGTCCAAAGTCAAGAATGTCCTGAAGGTACCTGAATATGCGACGCACTGCTTGACGATGAGAGGCACGAGGGGAAGCTTGAATTCGAGCGCATGCACACACAATGGTGTATATGCGGCCTCGGCCGCCGTGAGTAGAGGAGGAGCCAATCATCTTTGCGGTACTCATACGGTCCACGGGCTCTCCATCCTCATCTAGGTCGGCCACGGTGGTTGTGGCAATGGGAGTAGACATTGGCCTACTGCTTCCCATGTCGAAGCGCCGAAGAAGGTCCTTTGTATACTTACTTTGGTGAATGAAGGTGCCTTCTTTCAGTTGCTTGACTTGAAAACCAAGGAAGAAGGTCAATTCGCCCATCATGCTCATCTTGAACTCCCTGCTCATAGAATCTGAAAATCTGGACACCAAAGTATGAGAGGAACCACCGAATATAATGTCATCCACATAAATCTGAACCAACAGAAAGTCACTGCCATGCATGAGAGTGAACAAGGTTTTATCAAACATTCCCATTTTAAAGTCATTTTTAAGCAGAAAACTCTTAAGACTATCATACAAAGCTCTAGGGGCTTGCTTCAGTCCATACAAGGCTTTGGAGAGTTTAAAAACATGGTTTGGGAACTTGGGATTTTCAAAACCAGGTGGTTGCTTGACAAAGACCACTTCTTCTATGAAACCATTCAGGAAAGCACTTTTAACATCCATTTGATAAAGCTTAAAGCCCTTGGATGCCGCAAATGCTAGCAAAATGCGAATAGCTTCCAATCTAGCTGCAGGAGCAAAGGTCTCCTCAAAGTCTAAGCCCTCTACCTGGCAATAACCTTGAGCTACAAGTCTAGCCTTGTTACGAACTACCAACCCATCTTCACTTTACTTATTTTTGAAAACCCATTTTGTTCCAATTACATTATGATTAGGTGGAGGTTCAACTAAGGTCCAGACTTTGTTTCTTTCAAAATTTTCAAGTTCTTCATGCATGGCATTGACCCAAGAGGAGTTAGATAAAGCATGGGTGACATCTCGGGGTTCAAAAGACGCGACAAAAGCAGAATGAGCATGAGAATCAGGAGAAATAAACCTGGAGCGAGTGACTCGCTCATGAAGATCCCCAATGATCGTCGGTGGATCTTTGTCATTGAGCGTGAAGAGGGCTCTGGTGCGAAGTGGCCTCTACCTCATGGGCTGTGAAGGTAGGAGCAGAGCCACTCAGGTCGTCGGTGAAGATAGGAGGAGGCTGCTCAGCTGAAGCTGGAGTAGTAGAAGTAGGCTCTCCAACCATCTCAGAAGTGACTGGAGGATGGATTGGATCCTCATCCTCAGAGTCATCGTCGACGAAGATGCTTTCTCGATTATCAGGAACCTGTGTACCTGTAGCATCGGGTCTAGTACCAGGACTAGCCTCATCAAAAGTGACTTCGCAAGTCTCAACAATTTTGTTAATGTCAAAATTAAATACACGATAGCCATGAGAATGAGCAGGATATCCAAGAAATATGCCATCAGAACATCTAGATTCAAATTTATCAAGGTTGCCATGTTTAAGAATGAAGCACTTGCAACCAAAAATCTTGAAATGAGAAACTTTGGGCTTATGACCAAATCTGAGCTCATAAGAAGTCTTACCAATAACAATTCTCAAGAACACCCTATTAGAGATATAACAAGCAGTAAAGATCGTCTCAGCCCAAAACCTCCTAGGTGGAATGCTCATCTAGCATGGTCCTGGCCATCTCTACAAGGGTTCTGTTCTTCCTCTCTACAACACCATTCTGCTGGGGAACTCTAGGTGAAGAGAACTGGTGCTCAAGTCCCCTATCAGTGCAGAAAGTGGCAAAGGAAGAATTCTTGAATTCTGTCCCATTGTCACTCCTAATGGCTCTCAAAGCTCCAGGAAGATCAACAGCTAGTCTAAGGACCAATTCTCTAAAAAAGCCAAAAGCCTCGTCCTTAGAAACCAGAAAATAAACCCATGAATACCTGGAGTAATCATCCATAATCACAAGCACATACCATTTTCCACCTACAGACTGGACTCTAGAAGGGCCAACTGTGTCTAAGTGCAAGAGCTGACCTGGTCCATTAGTCATCACAAGAGTAAGAGGTGGATGAGAAGCAGAAACCATCTTACCATGTCTATAGGGTGTGCACACAAGGTCTCTAACAGCCTTCAGCCTAGGCAAACCTCTAATCAAATCCTTGCTACTGACTCTAGTTAAGTGGTCGAAGCCTATGTGTCCAAGCCTACGATGCCACAACACTAGATCATGGGAGTCAGAAGCTACAAGACATCTAGGGCTAGAAGCAGAAGATATACTAAAATTAGCACAAAAGTTCTTCTCAAACCTAGATATCTCAAAGACAGGCTCACCCGAGGAATCTAGAACTATACACTCACCTCTCTTGAATCTCACCTCTAGACCCTCATCAAGCAGCTGGGAAATAGATAAAAGATTATACCTCAGCTTACTTACCAAAGCGACGTCCTTGAGCATGAACTTGTTGTTGATCAGACTTTGTGCCCTTGGGCATCACGGTCCCAAAGAGAAGCATCCCCAAATGTGATCAATTCATTGCCGGATGCACATGTGAGGGAGGAGAACCATCTAGAATCTCCAGTCATATGTCGAGAACACCCGGAGTCAACAAGCCATATGTCCTCCTTCCTCGCACGACGGACCTACACAAGAGCCGAGCAGAAACATCGTGCCTCGATCTTGGGGTTAGTGATAAGGAATCCAGTACTGAGTCACATGATGCTTGGACAAAGCAGTAGAAGCAGCAGTAAAATGGTTAGGAGTAAAATCATAAGAATACACACGAGAACCACCTAGACCTCTCCGAATCGACCTACCAAAAGGTCGGTACTCCCCCTATCTAGATGCTACCCGTGGTCTCTCCTCACGATATCCTAACCCAAAGCGCTACCTAGAGCTACCAAAAGAGTCAAAGAAGTCCTCTACGAATCTAGGCCTATGTCTAGCAGGAAAGACAGGTTGCCTAGCTCTAGGGACTACAGCAGGTGAAGGAACTCCTCTAATTGTTCTCAAAGCACTCATCCTCTCCTTCCTCTCAATCTTGGCTCTACGAAAGCAGAACTCAACGATATGGCCATCCTTCTTGCAGAAGGTGCAATGGTACTTGACCTTTTGAAGGGTTTGACCTGAGGAAGCAGAAGCACCTGTCTTACTAGAAGGAGGTTGGGTAAAACCTGCAGATCTAAAGACAGTCTTAGATGGCTCAGGGGTTTCTACCTCAAACAAGCCACTCTCAACAACTCTCGCAATCTTAGGTGGATGGTTCTTGGAATGCACTAGGGAATTAAAACCTAGGCCACTATTGTTTACACTCACCTTAGATTGATCAAGGATCATGTTGAGGTTCTTCTTCCCACTAGTAAATCTCTCAAGAGTCCTGTTAAGGTAGTCAATTTCTTTGGCTAGCTCATTACATGAGGCACACTTATTTCTCGTGCTAACTCTATCATACTTGTCCTTATAGTGAGCTACCTCAGCTTTCAAAGCCTCACAAGACACACAATAATCATCCCTAATCCTGTCCAACTGCTCTTTGAACTTAACTCTAAACGCTTCCTGTATCTTATCTACATTATGCCCAACTTCAGCACACAAAACACAAGAAGCAGAATCAACAATTTTCTTGGAAGCAGTCATGGACACGGATTGTTCAATTTTAGCCTTTTCTTCTAGTGTCTTGTTTAGAGCTTCATTTTCAATTGTGAGCTTAAGACAATTTTCACATGATGCAGATTTAGAGTGAAGGACCATTTCAGTCATTTCTATCATTTTAGTCTTATTAATCTCACAATATGAGCAAGTGTGACTAGCATCAAATTTCATCAATTCTTTTGTAGCGCTATCCAATTTTAATTCAAGCAAAGCACAATTTGAGCAAGATAAAGGAATAGCGTCCACAGCAGTCACATCTAAAGCAATAGCATTCATGCAAGTATGACTAGGACTCAACTTGAGAGAATCTAATTCATCAAAAGCATCTTTCAGTTGATCAGCAATAGAGGAATGAGCATATTTCAGATTTGCTAGTTCATTAAGTAAGCTAGAGTAGGAATCACAATCATCAGCAGGATTAATGGATTTGAGCGTAACAACTTCTAAGTTCAAGTCATCAATCAAGGTATCCTGTTTCATAATCTTATTTTCTTGCTTATTCAGTTTTTGTTCAGCAAGGACCAAAGCATGTTTCATATCAGCAAGTGAAGGACGTACCTCATCGGGATCACTGAAGAGGTCGTCGTCAGTGGAGGAGTCGACGCCATGGCTGTCCCTAGCCATGAAGCACATACCGGTAAAGTCCTGGGCCTTCTTCTTGCCATGAGAGTCATCGTCATCGTCCTTCGTCTCCGAGTCCACATCGCTCATGTCAACATTTTCAAGAGCGGTAAGGACCTGGCTGATGAACTTGCAGTAGTTTGGCTTCTTTTCTTTCCCATCTCGAGCTTGAGGACGCTTTCGGAAGTTCTTCTCCTCCTTGCCCTTCAGCATGGGGCATTTGGAACGAATGTGGTTTGGCTCACCACATTCAAAGCAAGTGACCGGACTACCTCTCCTTCTGTTCCTCACTTTGTTGTACACTCTAGAGAACTTTGTGGATAGGAGGGCTAAATCATCCTCAAGTAGCTTCTCTAGCTGCTCATCACTCAAGGAATGCAAAGCGGACAAAGAAAAACCAGATGAGCCACAATCCAAAGAATCAGAAGAGCTACCCTTAGATGGGTCAACCACTAGAGCCATCACATCTGTCTTGGGGAGTCGTGAGATGAAGTCAATCTCATGCAACTTCAACCTCGAGTAAAGCTTATCCATGGTAAGCTCACTCATGAGCTCAAAAAATTATTAATTTTTTTGTGGAGTCTCCCGACACAGTTTAATTGCTTGTGTATTTTTTCAAAACTTTATACGTTCTGATTTTGTCTCTAAAATTCATTTAATTATACTGTTTGTAGGAATTTTCTAATATAGAAAATGAGGTTCAAACATTATGAAATTTTTTCAGGCTCCTTATATAGTGGACTTGATTATGTATTTTTTCTAGAATTTTTACAAGATTAATTAATACAATTTCATAATGTCCTTACATTATTAAATATTAGACTTCTCGCATAGTGGACATTATAAAATTGCATTACTTAATTTTGTAAAATTTTGAATAAATTACATAATCAAGTCCACTATGTAAGGAGCCTGAAAAAAAAATCATAACGTCTGGACCTCATTTTCTTTATTAGAAAATTCCTACAAATAGTATAATTAAATGAATTTTAGCTCAGCTTCTATATTTAAAAAATTCTGGAAACGGAGGTAACTGTCTAGGATGTCATTTGTCTAATTTTTCGATGTTCGCGATGTTATTTTCCAACCCGATGAGAACGGAGTGTCATTCCTCTGATTACGCTCTAACGCGATGTCATTGACGTAATTACCCCTTCACATATAACCACATTGCATCGTGATATAGTATGACCCTTCCACATGGTGATCTCCATCGCCGTGCTTCCTGTTCACCATGTCTCCAATTGGCCAATTTCTCCACATACTCCCACTAAGCTATTACTCCTAATAGCAATAGTAATAAATTACAAGGAGTGAAGAAGCATCACAAATCGACACACAGGACATTATACAAATATAAACAACCTTGGGCTGCAGTAAACATGACACGCAGGTCATGAACGTTACACACATACATGCATCTCATACATCATGGGTCATACTATTCACAAAATCCTGCAAAAACAAGTTAGGCATAGAATCGCATTCTATCTAACGGATGGCATGAACTAGTAATACCAATCACCAAGGTCCTTTTCAGTGGTTCCAATCTACTGTTCCGTCCATGTAAATCGCATTAGATTAATCACATTAAACCTTTTCGATCGCAACACTGATTCGATCAACCATGTAGGACCGTAAAGGCGACTAGAGGGGGGTGAATAGGAGCATAAACAATTTTTGCAACCCCTCAAAGAAACAAAGCCAAAAACCAAAAATTCTGTTGAAATTAAACCGAAATCGGTACTACCGCCATTGTGAGTGTGGTACTACCGCTGTTCATTGTGCGGTATGACCGATTGTCCTGGAGTTCAAGCCAACAGCAGAGTTTCAAACCTAAAATCGACACAACTTTTGATTCATCCAACCAAAACCTACCAAACTTGAAACAGAGCCTCTAGAGGATATCTCTAACCTATTCCAATCATCGATTCAATAGATCCACGTCAAAGTTTTGACCTTTTTCAGATTTGATGAAGAACGGTTCAAAATGAGTCAAAAACCCAAATCTGATCCTATGCTTGCTCGTGGGCTATGGATGATCAAGATGACCTTAGATGGTCTTTCATAAGTCACAGCAAGCACAAGCAATAGAGGAAATCAAGGGAAAACCAGTGGATCAACAACATCACCAAAACATCAAAGTAAAGTGCAAGAACAAGAAGAAGAACGAAGAGGGCTCATCTCAGAGAACTTGCATGGATTGATTGTTGATTGATGATTCACGGTTACAGCCACTCCATCTTGGAGGGCACAACTCAATACATGAGCTTACAAGGCATCAATCCCTAAACCCTAGCTCTCCAAACCCTAGAACCACACAAGGGCTTCTCCCCTCTTCTGTTCGTGCAAAACACACAGCACCAAGTGTTTATATAGTGGAGGCTAAGATTGTAGGAATATTCAATTAGGGCACCCTATGGATGTCATGAGGACATTGTGGATGTCATGTGGACATGCTCATGATCTTAGGTGATGAGACAATTGGCAATTGCTTTGAAAGTTTGTTGAAATTTGGAGTTTTCAGCAAGTGTCAGGTTTTGCGGTAGTACCGGCTTTGTAGCCGTGGTGCTACCGCTGGGTGGTATGACCGCAAGTGGAGCGCGGAACTTCTGTTTGTCAAGTGGTCCAAATGTGAAGGTGTTTTGAGTGTTTTGGAGGAACGGTAATACCGCTAGGCAAAGTGCGGTATTACCGCTCAACGGTTATACCGTTTGTGTTGTGCGGTATGTAAATTCCAGAACAAGTGTATTGTGAGTTTGGATACTCTTGAGGAGCGGTAGTACCGTGCTTTGGTTGCCGGTAGTACCGTAGTTCGGTAAGACCGCTTGAGAGCGGCATGGAAATTCCAGAGAGAATGTTTTTGGATATTTTGGGATTTCTCCGGTGGCGATCGACCATGATTGTTTGAGCGGTATGACGCGTTGCTTGATATCTGGGTGGATTTGTGGCGGTAGTACCGCTTGTGGATTGAATTGTTACGTTACGTCAAATTTCACGGAGATTTGATTTTGGGTTAAGTCAAGTTCTTGTTCATCAGTGCATATGTGTTGCATGATGCATGTTTTGGCTAACGTGGGTCAAGTTGTGAAGAACTTGTTCCTGGAAATGGTTTCTTGGTCTATTGCTGTGCAGGTGGCTTGTAGGTCTATGACGGTCAACGGCGAGGTGGATCGGGACTAAGCTTGGAGAGTTGAGGTCCAGAACGATCAAGGATGCCGGGTGGTCGAGAGGACTCAAGCGGGGCGCAGAATGGACATGGATGACCGAGCAGGCGGTTCGGTGTGGATGGTTGGATCAAGCGGCACGGGAGTCGTTGCAAGTGCTCAGTGGTGCCGGTGGGATACAGACGGGAGAGACTTGACGACATGGAGCCGTTGATCAACCTACACATGACGAAGCATGGGATTGCTTCACGATCTGTGGACTCGGTGTTTTGGAGAAGGATCAAGGAGGGGTATTTTGGTAATTTCACCAAATACCACCTTGGTGACCTTTTGGTGAACCATGACGCTGGTCGGCATAATTAAGCGATTTAGGTCAATTGATGATGAAGACGACGCTTTGAGATGCGTGCGTGTGTTAACCCATTTGTGTGTTTAGGGTTTAATGGGTGCCCTAATGGAATATACTCTAGATGCTAGTCTCCATATAAATAGAGGGGTGCTGGTGGCTGCGCTGGTTGCTGAAGCCTTGGGAGAGCCAGCCAAAACCCCTTGTGTGTGCCCTATTGTGTTTTAGGGTTTTTGAGGAGAGAAAGGGAGAGCTAGGGTTTCTAGAGTGGATTGATCGTGTGCTCACGCGTGAGCTTTGTCCTCCTAGATTGGAGTGGCTGTAACCATCAATCTTCCATCTATCTCTATCAATCAAATCACTTTGCTCAAGATCTGTCCTCTGTGTTCTTCTTCCTTATTTCTATTTTTGGGGATTTCTTCGATCTGTGAGATTTCTTCTGTGCTCTTGATGTGCTTTGGCTTACTGTGACAAGTGGGTATACATCTGAGACCATCTTGTCGATCTTCCACCCACGAGCAAGTCCCAAATTATTTGAATCTCAGTTTTCGTATTTTGAGCAGTTCTTGAAATAGCTTAAGTCAAATCGTTAAAAGGTTGGAACTTTTATGTGGATCTATTCGATCCTTGTTTGGAATAGGTTCCTAACCTCATAGGGAAGCTATGTTTCAAGTTTTATCAAGTTTGCCCGTGTAGATCAAAAGTTGTGCCAATTTTAGATTTGGTTTTTCTTTGTCGGGTTCATCCTCCGGGACAATCGGTAGTACCCTTGAGTTATTAGTAGTAGTACCGCTTCTGTGAGTAATACCTCACTTAACACAATGTAGTACGGTTGTAGGACTTTTGCGATTTTGTTACATTCATCATCGGGACAATCGGTAGTACTTTTCATTTGCCTATGGTAGTACCTCGGTCTTGGTATTACCGTTCATTTACTCTGTGTAGTACCTCGGTCTTGGTAGTACCTTTCTTTACACTGTGGTAGTACCTATTCCTGATTTTTAAGAACTTCTTCAGGGAGTTTGCTGCTGTGCCTTTGGGGGTTAGGAGAGGGTTCAACACAAGACTTCCACTGTGCTTAAGTATTCATCTTCATAGCTCTCATAGCTATTGGAGTGATTTGCGAGTTGAATCCATTCAAAGTGAAAAAGATTAGGTGCTCCTATTCACCCCCCCTCTAGTCGCCTATTCCGGTCCTACACACCCATTAAACCCTAACACACAAATGGGTTAAACGCACGCATCTTAAAGCGCCGTCTTCATATTCGATTGACCTAAACCACTTCTTGACGCACCGTCTTGCGCCGCGGGTTGGCATTAGGTCACCAAGGCGGTATTTGGTAAAATTACCAAAATACCCCTTCTCGATCTTTTCCGAAGACCGAGTCCAAAACTGCGCGAAACATATCCCAAGCTTCGCCACGTGTAGGTTGATCCAGCGGCTCTCATCGTGTCAGCAAGTCTCTCCCATCCAGTTCCCACCGGACCACCTTGGCACTTGCACCGACCCCCGCACCGCTTGATCAACCAGTCGCACCGAACTGCCCGCTCGGTCATCCTTGTCCATTCTGCGCCACGCTTGAGTCATTTGACCTCACCCGGCATCCTTGATTGTTCTGGACCTCAGCTCTCCAAACTTAGTCCCGATCCTCCTCGTCGTTGACCTCGAAGCAACCTGCACACAAATAGACAAGCAAATCGAATCCGGGAACAAGTTCTTCACAACTTGACCCACGTTAGCTCAAAACATGCAATATGCAACACATATGCAATGGCAAACAAGGATATGACCAATCCCCAGCTCAAATCTTTGGAAGAAACAAAGATAACCAAAATTCTTAGTAAATGCGGTACTACCGCCATGTAACATACGGTATTACCGCATCACAGTAGTACCGCTCTTAGTACTGCGGTCGTACCTCTCTCAAAGGATTCCCAAAAAAACTCATACAAACAAGCTCTCTGTAAATTCCATACTGCAAAAACCACGGTCATACCGAAGTGCGATATTACCGCCAAGCAAGTTGCGGTCATACCGCTCTACAAGGAAATCCAAGACCATTTTGCACTCGTTCTGGTTTTTCCATACCGCTTAATAACAAACAGTCGTACCGTTACGCGGTAGTACCACGGCATCCAAGCCGGTACTACCGATCATCCTGACACTTTGCTGAAACATTCTGAAAACAGGAATTCCAACAAACCTTTAACCAAATTGCCAATTGTTACATCACTTAGGATCATGAGCATATCCTCATGGTGTTCACAAACCAGATTGATCTTCACGTGCTCCATGGATTTACGATCACTGTCTGCCCCGATGGCGAAAACCGACCAGTAGAGGCAAGTCGTGATATGACCATAAAAATACGATCACGGAATAATGAACATGAACCCATATTACGACCACCACGCATGGACGATCATATCGACCATCACCAAAAATGATCTATTAAAAAGAATGACCAACAGAAAACAGAAATAGATCACATCTATGACTCCCACATATCACAATATGCATCTAATCCGAATCTAAAACTAGACGGGATGGCTCTGATACCACTAAAGGGTTACGGGTAGGCTATGATAGCACAAAACAAAATTTTACCGCGCTACCAAGGAACCTCCGCTAGTAATAGATCACGAGATTACCACTAGACACGCCGACTAGTAGCGGAAGTAGAGTCGATGTAGCGAGTTGATGCGGTCGTAGTCGTACTTGCCGCACGTCTTCTCCTCCTGCTTCGATGATCGTCACGAGTTGCGGATCGTCCTAGCGCTGATGCTTCGCAACAACACCTCCAAGGTATCCACACGTACGGGGCAGGGACACCATGCGCTGGAGTACTAGCGCTGACAGCGTGGTATAAGGAAGGCGTGGCTATTAGGGTTTCGGGAGTTCTTCAAAAGATGATCATCCACCCCATGCCACCGCCCCTCTATATATAGGTATCCATGATGGGTCTCGTACTTGTGGCACATTAGGAACTTGTGGCCTACAAGAATTTGGATCACCATCCAAATCAAATCCTAGTCCTTTAGGTGTGCGACCCTATAGGTTCGTGTGTAATCGGTTGTGGCTCGGAAACTCTTTTCCGACCACGAGTCGTTAGCGGTACCTAGCAGCACATAACGATTTCGAAACACACATAGAATATATCAGACGAACCTTAATTGTAACATCCCAAATGTATAATTAGAGTTAATCAAGTATAATTATATGTGTAGAAATTAAAACTTTTTCTCACATCTTGAAAAACCCTAAAATCTTATGTAATTCTTGTCCAAGAGTTGTGTAATTCAAAAACACAAATCTCTTGTTGACCAAAAATCAAACTCATTCTCCAATTATCTTAAATCTTGTGTCAAACATTTGGAATATATTTTCCTTGGTCCCAAAAAACTGATATGGGACCCCTTCGAAAAAATATCATGAGTTATAACACTTGTTGATAATTTTGGAGGCAAAACAATCCTTTAAACAACCTTCATGAATTTCCTGAGAAAAATGCATTGCATAATAACCTCTGGAAATTTTATGCAAGGTTGATCTCGTGTCAGCAAGCTCCAGTTAAAATTTCATCAAATTTGGAGCTCATTTGCTATCTCAAATAATTCTGGTAAGTTTCATTTGTTAAAAACTAAATTTAAAAGCCTACTTTGTTCCTTGGGCTAGCCATATTCAAAGTTGGTCCAGCCCAACCAGTCTGCACCTCGGCAAACCTCATCTCCACCTTGATCGGTCGCGGTAGTTGGATTTACATCCAACGACCACGACCTCCTCCATGATCAACACCGCGAGGACCTCCCGCCTCATGAGGTCATTGCCGTTGGATCCGTGATCAACGGTCATGACCTCCCACGTGTGTTAAACCTCAAAGACCTCCTCAAGTGTTAAACCATCGCAATGAGGTCATCCCACCTTGTTGAGGTCGTGGCCGTTGGATCAAATCCAGCGACCACGACCTCCTCCTCAACATACTCGGTCGGGTCATCCCGCTGCGTGAGGTCATAGCCCTTGGGTCCAAGATCCATGGCCCCGACCTCCTCCTCTCAACCTAAACTAAACAAACCTCCCACTAACCAAGGTCGTAGCCATTGGATCAAATCCAACGACTCACGACCTCCTGCTGATATCAAGCACTCACAACCTCCCCATCTTTTGTTGTGCACCGTTAGATTAAAATCTACGGTCACGACCTCCTTTGTCTCATCTTTGAGACCTCCCGGCAAGACGTGAGATCGTAGCCCTTAGATCTAAATCTAAAGGCCATGACCTCCCTTGTGCGTTATGCAAGCTCGGGACCTCCACCTCTTTTGATCGGAACCCTTAGATCTAAATCTAGCGGTCTGACCTCCCTTTACTGTTGCGCATCATATCGAGACCTCCCCATCAGTCGGTGCCCTTGGATTTAAATCCAAAGGCCATGACCTCCCTCATGTCTTTTTGATCGCGTGCTGTTAAGTCCTCATTTGGAGGTCAAGACTGTTGGATGGAGATCCAACGCTTTGGACCTCTGTCCCTTTTCCTCACGTGCGTTTTGCGATTATGAAATCGGAGGCCACGACCTCCCCATCCTTGATCGTGTGGTGGGACCTCCTCCCGGCCACTTAAAACATAACGGTTCAAAAACCACATCGGAGGGCCAGGACCTCCCGTGGGCTTATCCGGCGGTCAAAATGACCTCCTGTTCTTCTCCTTCCTCTGGCGCGCATGCGTGCTCGGAAGGGAGTTAATGTCGGCTTGTCCCTTGTGTCCTTTCAATGACTCTTTCTTGACCGCATTTAATCTGGTCGACTTTCCTTATCAGTCGGCCTGACCGCCCCTTGTCAACCTTTATGTCTTGTCCACCCATGGACCAACCCGTGGGCTAAGCTCACCATGGAGCTCAGTTGACTCATCACCATCACCTCGGGCTATAAGTATCCTTTGGGAGCCTCCTTGGCTTCTTTTACACCCAATTGATCTCGGTCTTGCACTTGTGCGTGGTGAACTCCTCCTCACTCACTTCCTCCTTTGGTGGCTGCCATTGTTGAGTCCTTGGAGCTCCTCGGTGGCACAAGAAGATCGATGGCTTCCTTGTCAAACCCTTGTTCGCTTTTGCTCCCAACACCTCTTGGAAGTTATCCACGACTTAGTTGTTTGGGCACTTTTGAGAGGAGGACAAAAGTGGAGCTGGCTGGTGTCTTGGCGGTGAAGCTTCCTTGTCTTCCCCAACTCGGTCATCACCTCCACGACCTCCCGGCACCTTAGGACCTCCAAGTACTCCTCTGTAGTCCTTTAGATCTTGGCACCCATGAATGATTTTGCGGAGCTTTTCTTGGCACAAGCTTGAATGTTCTTGTGAGCTGCTTTTTGCATTTTCGTGTTTAGCCGTCTTTGGTCATCTTTGCCCTCTCGGCTCGCGGCGTTCAAAGCCGCCGTCGCCGTCGAGAGGAGTCCCTTGGGTGCATAGCGTTATTGTGCACTCGGTGGTATCATTGGACCTCACCGCGAGCTCTACATCGCCGGCGAGATCACTTCTTCACGCTCGGGATTTTGTCGGACGTCCGGCGTGTCATTGTCGTTTTAGGACATAAATTCACCGTTTTAAATGCCCAATCATCGCAATCATTGGTATCTTAAGCGCCATTAACCCTGCCCCTTTGCGCGCATTAAAACCCCTCGCGCGGACCTCCTCGTGGTCCCGCGCATTTATCTCATGTCCAAAGCTTCGTGCGGCGTTGGAGTGCAGGGCGTCGAGACCTCCTCAGGAGATGCGGGCGTCCAAGACCTCCCCTCGCGCAATCGTGGCCGTCGAGACCTCCACGGAGGTGCAGCGGCGTTAGGACCTCCGTTTAGGACCTCTCCGTAGCCATCTCGGCCGTTCATGACCTCCGGGTAGATCTTGACCGTCAAGGTCCTCCCTCGGACGATCCGAACCATCGAGGACCTCCTTGGAACATCTGGACCGTCCGGGACCTCCCTGTGAGGTCTTGGCGATGCAGATCTTCCTTGGGGAGATCTTGATAGTTTAGATCTTCCTTTGGAAGATCTCACCGTTGAGGACCTCCCTTTAGATCTGGTCCGTTCAGGACCTCCTTCTGTGTTGTGGTCCGTTGGATTTGCATCTCGGTCACGACCTCCCCTCACCTCGCGCATGTGAGTTGCTAAGAGGTCCGGGACCTCTGGACCTTCACGTCTTGGCGTGTGTGATGTTCTCTGGGAGATCTTGAGCCGTTGGATTTAAGATCGGTGGCTCACGTCCTCCCATACCCTTGTGACTTTAGAAATTCGGTGAGGTCTTAGTTAAACTGAAATAAGGTATAGACTTTAGAATTTCATATCTCTTTCATTTTAATTCCAAATGAGGTCAATCAAATTGTGTTGGCTCTGTCTTGAACTTGACTTTAATCCAAAAATGATTGTAAGTTGAGTTCAGCTCCAGAGCACAGTTTGCCATTAGATTTTAAAACCAACTTTAAAATGTGCACTTAAATCAATGCTTAACTTGTAAAATACATAACTAATGCTCTATAGACTATTTTTGGGTGAGACCAACTTTGTTGGTTTCCTCTCTTAGTGAACTCACTGTGAAAATTAGTTTTGAGCTTGTTGCTGTTATAAAAATGAGAACTTGTGCATTATAATTTTGTTCAAGTTCTTATTTTTGAATATTTGTAGAGAGTGCATAATAGCTCCAAATGAGATGAACTCAATTGTGTTATTCATCTCATGAGGTGCTGGTTTTACAATAAAAATCTCAGCCTCACCACTTTTCTAGAAAATGTTGCCTCATAATTAAATTAGTGAATAGTGCAGTTTGGTAATTAATAGGCTGAGCAGAATTGATTTCATCATATCTTTTGCATTGAGAATCCAAATCAATTGGTTCTTGTTGCTAAATTCATGATAAATCATTGTCTTGCTGCTGTAGAAAATTCAGAGAATTTGGAGTTCGTTTGTTGTGCTGTCTTTGTTGTGTTTAAATCGTTCTTATCGGTTCTTTCTCGCTTTTCCGTTGAAGCCGACATTTGTGGTGATCCCGAGAGCGATCCTCTGCCACAACTTGGCCAGCAACAAGGCAAGCAGTTTGACCATTTCCATCATTGTCCCATTACTTTAAAGCTTAATACTTTGTTTTACTTCTATGTATGCATGCTACTTTGTGTTAAATGTAAGCTAGCGAGCCTATAGTTGCATGATCTGTAGGAATTGTTTATCCTCTACTACCATGAGCCTAGGTTATTTGCTGTGGTGGGAGCTCGTTGGATGAGCTCTTATCACTTAGTAGTTTCGATGTAAATTGCTTAGACATGCTTAGCTTTTCGGTAGAAAGGGCGATCATCGACTTAGTCGATGGTCTTGATCACTCAAAATGATTATTACTCCTATATGTCCAGCACTTGTGCTTTGATTAATTGTAAAATCAAAACTGAAAATAAAAGATTGATTTAGACTTGGGCAAATTGGATGGATGGTGCGGTTTTTGGATGTGGTGGTATGCTGGGTCCCTAAGGACCGAGTACTTGGGTCACTAAGCCAGCGATTTGGCGTACTAACCACTTGAGGCATATGGAACCCTCTTGACTAAGTACTCTAGGAGGTGTTAATTATAAGCGAGCTCGGTTGGTGTGTTTTAAAAACAAATGTATATGTATAGTGTGGGAGGAGCATTAGCTTAGGGAAGGTTGTGATGTCTCTTTCTCCCGTGGGTTGTGCAGCTCGTAATTAGCATTCATCCTTTGGAAAGGTCTCGTAGGACTTAGCCGTGCGGCACACCTTGGAAGTGTGCGTAAAGGAAAGGCGATGCGGCGTGTGGGTGCAGTGGTACACCTGCAGGGATAAAACTATTGAATAGCCTCGTCCTAGGTTATGGACATGCTTGGTAAGGTCGTTCAAGACTAGACTACAACCTTTAATTAAAACTTGACATGGTTGGTATGAGCGGGGGAGTTCATGCTATTGTTGTGGTGACTTGGGTTAGTCACTTCGGGATTGTTCTTGTTGTTGTTACTATGTTATTATTCGTTGTTACTTCAACATTTAAAAATGCTTTGTCAAATTGCCTTCAATCTATTATGTTATTGCAAATAAATGTTGCTTTATGCTAAAATGAGTCCAAAGCCTCATCCACTTAAATAAAGCTTGCATGTAGCTATTTATAGTTACTGTTATCTCACACGTAAGTCTTGCGGAGTACTTTATGTACTCATCGCGCGTGGTTGTGGCAATTTTGTGGCTTTTGTTGCAGAGGAAGAAGGAGAGCTCCAAGAGCCTCTCTTTTGTGCTCGTGTTGCGAGTTTCTTGACGACTAGCTTGGCGGTCGGTCAGATGCCTAGGGGTTAAGGCACCTTGATTGGCTTTGTGTTATAGCCATCTTTATGGCACTTTTGCTTCATTGTTATCTTTTGTAATTATTGTTATTTGGCCTAAGGGCCTCTCTTTTGTAATATCTATTCCATATTAATGTTAACTTCGGTTTGTTGCTTATGTTCTATGTGTTGTATGGAATTGATACATTCTTTTGTTGTGAGGTATGTATCTTGCATTCAGGAAGTATACATCTCTCGAGACCGGGTTTATTTGGTTGATAATACTAGGGTCAATCGGATGACTAAGTATTATGAGCCTAATAAGCGTCGAGTCTCTAAAAGTTAGTATCGAGCCGTTATGACCGTAATGCATAAGCTTGGTAGATCCTTAGGATATTTTGAAAACCTATTTTCAAAGCGTCAAATGAGTTTTGAAAGCTTAGGTAAATTCTCGGATTTTATTCCTTACCTATCTTAGCTTTCTCTTCTCATCCCACTCTAATTTGAGTTTTAAAAGTTGTTTTCCTCTCTTCCTTCTACAAAATAGTTGTTGTCGATTAACCTTTGGGTTTTGGGAGAACCAATGAGATTGGCAAATTGAAGTGTGAGCTGCCCACTACAAGGTTTTGAAGTTACGAGTCGGTGATTCGACAAGGAGCTTGGATCTGAAACCTGGACAGCAAGCATCAAATTTCCGGACAGCAGTCTCGAAGGTGTCTAATTAGGATAGATAATGAGAGGTTAATCAACTAAAACTTGTGGGAATAAAAGGGTAAGACGTGATACTAGTTAGCTAAGTATCTAACACTTATTTCGCTGCATTAACCTTGCTCTCTAATAGCATTAGCTCTCACCTTACAATCTGATTTTTGATCTTCTCGACCAATTACTCGTTCATTCAATACGGGTTAGTTGAGTTGAGAAGTTGAGCCTTGCTTTTGGTGTTTCTTGGCTGTTTTAGGGTCTTTTAGAAGCTTTTAAAGTTTAAATAACCGCTGAGTTTGGCTTTCGTTTGGGGTGATATTCCATTCCCTAGTCGATCGCTTTTGCTTTCTTTAAGGCTTTGTTTTGGGTCTAGTTGCTAACCAAAATTCATTGTAACAGGATGGCGGGCCTTTTCGTAGCGGCCAAGGCGATCGGCTGGTCCGGACGAGAGCTTCCTCCTCCTCCGACCATGGCGAGGTTCTTCTTGGATCGGCGCAACCGCGCGGATGATGAGGAGAGTTCTCTTGGGCGTCATCGCGCATAACCTGCTTGCACTTACGGAGCCGAGGATGCGGGCGAGGAATGCCCATCGGCAGCGTGGAGGACTCGCGGAGTTTCTTCGTACTCAGCCCCTACCTTTTCCGGTCCGAGGACCCTTTGGATGCGAGACGATTGGCCGTCTCGGTGGGCGTAAGCTCCGCATCGCGCATGATGCTGAGAGCACGAGAAGGCGCTGTTCGCATCGCACCGGTGGAGGTGCGGCTTTGTCATGGTGGGAGAGCTTTCTCGCCATGCAGCCCGTGGATCACACCGTCTCTTGGGAGGAGTTTCAGTCTTGCCTTCCGTCGGGCTCACATCCTGCGCGGCTTGATGGAGATCAAGAAGCGGGGAGTTTCTTGCGCTCAAGCAAGGGCATAGCTCGATCATGGAGTATGTCTCGAGTTCAACCATCTAGCTCGTTATGCTCCGAGGATGTGGCCCTTGATATGGCTAAGCGAGGCCAAGTTCAGGCGTGGCTTATGCGAGGAGTGAAGGACAAGCTATCCATTGTCGACTTTCCGATTTTCAGACCTTGGTCGACAAGGCCATTGTCGTGAGCATGCGGCTCGAGCTTATGGACTCCGCTAGCGCAAGTGGGAGGCCCATAAGTCATCGAGGCGATTCTTCCGTCCCGCTTGAGGCGATCTCGGGGTACCACTCTCACTCTTGGCGCCCGAGGTCACGCCTTGTTCCTCGTCCTTCGCAGCCGTGTCTCGATCCGTGCACTGCGAGTCGAGAGCGACCCCATAACCCGGCCGCCGGGTCACATGTTTCTCATGCAACGAGAAGGGGCATTATGCGAACCAATGCCCTAAGAAGGCAGGGAGCAACCCCTCGTCCTAATGGAGGACGCGGGCGAGAGGTGGTGCGGCTCGGGACGGAAGATCGTCCGGCTACCCAAAGGCGTGGGTAGTGGTCGCGTCAACGCCATCACCACGAGAAGAGGCTCGGGAGGCACCCGGCGTCGTGCTAGGTACACTTTTCGTTAACTCTCATCCCGCTCATTGTTTTGTTTGATTCAGAGCATCTCATTCATTTGTTTACGAGTCTTTTCTTTGCTATCGGAGAGCTTCTTTTCTCTCCATTGTCGGTCCGCTTACTCATTCGCTCTCTGGTTCGGAGTTGAGAGCGAATCGAGTGTAAGGATGTCCCTATCGAGATCGGCGTGGGTTTCTTAGCAAACCTTATCCTTCTCCATTCAGCGAGTCTTGATGTGATTCTTGGCATGGATTGGTTGTCCCGGCACATGGGGCAAATCGATTCGCCAGAAGCTCATCTCTCTATCTAGTCCCTCCGTGGCGGGTTAAGCTTTTTAGAAGTCTGCTAGATCCGCATCTCTTGGCGCTTGAAGCGAAGCCGCTCTAGATATTAGCGAAGTCCCAACAGTTTGTGACTTTGTTGATGTCTTTCCCGCAGATCTTCCGGGATGCCACCCGTTCGAGACCTCGAGTTTGTCATTGAGTTGGCTCGGTACGCCCCTATCTCAAAGAGGCCTTATCGGATGCCACCGAACGAGTTGGTAGAATTGAAGAAGCGTTAAGTGAGCTGCAAGAGAAGGGTTTCATTCGCCTAGCTCATCTCCTTGGGGTTGTCGGCAATCTTTGTAAAGAAGAAGGGCGGTACTTTACGCATGTCGTCGATTATAAATCCACTTAATGAAGTGATGATAAAGAACAAGTATCCATTGCCCGCATTGACGATCTCTTGATCAATTGACTGGAGCTCGAGTTTTCTCCAAGATTGATTTGAGAGTGGGATATCATCGAGTTCGGATTCGGCCGAGGATATTCCAAAACGGCGTTCTCTACTCGCCACGGCTTGTATGAGTACCTTTGTCATGTCGTTAAACAACCAATGCTCTGCCTTGTTCATGAACCTCATGAATTCGGTATTCATGGAGTATTTGGATAAGTTTGTCGTGGTCTTCATCGATGATATTCTTATCTATTCCAAGAACGATGAGGATCATCCGAGCATCTGAAGCTTGTGTTAGGCAAGCTACGTGAGCACCGTATGTCTGCGAAGTTCGACAAGTGTGCATTCGGTTGAAGGAAGTGGCTTTCTTAGGCCATATTCTTTCGGCGGAGGCGTGGTATTGATCCTAGCAAGGTCACCGATGTTCTCGTCATGGAGTCCGCCCGCCGGTCACGAAGGCGCGGAGTTTTCTTGGTTTAGCGGGATATTATCGCCGCTTTATCGAGAACTTCTCCAAGATCATGGCCGATGACGGAGTTGCTCAAGAAGGACAAGAAGTTCTTGTGGTGCGATGCTTGCATGGCAAGTTTCCATATACTCAAGCGTTTGACCACCGCTCCCATTCTTGTTCTTCACGATATCCATCGCAGCACCGATATCTTTTGCGATGCTTCTCGTCGAGGCCTCGGTTGTGTCCTTATGCAAGAAGGCAAGGTAGTGGCCTATGCATCAAGGCAATTGAGACCTCATGAACTCAACTACCCTACTCATGATTTGGAGTTGGTCATTGTGATTCATGCACTTAAGATTTGGCGACATTACCTAATCGTGTCGTTGTGAAGTGTATTCGGATCACAAGAGCCTCAAGTACTTGTTCACCCAACCCGACTGAACCTCGGGCAAAGGAGATGGTTGGAGTTGATCAAGGATTATGATATGGGTATTCACTACCATCCGGGCAAGGCTAATGTCGTTGCCGATGCGCTTAGTCATAAGCGCATTGTAATGCCTTAGTGCTCAAGGAGCATTTGCCCTCTCTTCTCGAGGCATTCCAGCGTCTCAACTTGGAGATAGTTGAGCATGGATCTCTCATTTGCCATGGTTGTGCAACCAACCTTGGTGGATCGGATCAAGTCCGCTCAGCGATGGATTTGGGAGTGAGCCACATTAAGGCAAATGTCAAGAGCGGAGCGACCAAGTGCTTCTCGAGGATGAGCATGGCGTCGTGAGGTTCGAACAACGCCTTGTGGTTCCAAAGGACATGGAGTTGCGGAATTTAATCCTCCATGAAGCCCATGATTCGCCTTTATCCATTCATCCGGGGCCACAAAGATGTATCAAGATCTCCGCCAGAGATTTTGGTGGACCCGAATGAAGAGGGAATTGCGAAGTTCGTTGTTGAGTCACGGCGACGATGTCGTCGTGTCAAGGCCGAGCATCGGCGTCTGTTTGGATTGCTTGACCTTTGCCAATTCCTGAGTGGAAGTGGGATTCGATCGGAATAGATTTCATCACCGGTCTACCCACGTCCCCGAAGAAGAATGATGCCATTTGGGTCGTCATCGATCGATTGACTAAGGTGGCACATTTCCTTCCGTCAAGACCGAACCGGGTAGGTCTTTTGGCGGAACTCTATATCGCCCGCATCGTGAGTTTGCACGGTGTGCCGAAGACGATTGTGTCGGATCGTGGATCCCTTTTCACGTCTCGTTTTTGGCATAGCTTGCAAGAGGCTATGGGCACTCGTCTTACCTTTAGCACGGCATATCATCCTCAAAGCGATGGTCGACCGAGAGAGGTCAACCAAGTTTTGGAGGACATGCTTCGTGCTTGTGTCCTTTCATATGGGAAGCATTGGGAGAAATGCTTGCCATTCGCCGAGTTTTCTTATAACAACGGCTTTCAGGCCAGTCTCGGCATGGCACCATTTGAGGCCTTATACGGAGAAAGTGTAGGACCCGTTGAACTGGTGAGAGACGGTGAGAGACCTCTCTTTGGCGGACTCAATCAATGAGGCCGAGCGCCAAGTCCGGCTTATTCGTGGCGGTTGCGCTGCAGCTCAATCGAGCAAAAGAGCTATGCGGATCGCCGTCGGCGTGAGTTACGTTTTGAGCCTAATGACTTTGTTTATCTCAAAGTCTCTCCTTTGAAGGGCCATCAACGTTTGGCGTCAAGGGCAAGTTGGCTCCTCGATATGTCGGTCCCTACCGCGTTATCGAGAAGAAGGAGCTGTTGCCTATAAGTTGGAGTTGCCGGCTGCACTTGAGGGGGTACATGATGTTTTCCATGTGTCCCGGCTAAGAAGTGCCTCCGTGTTCCAACCGAGGAAGCTCCGTTGGAAACTCTCGATGTCAACCCGATTTGACCTATCGCGAGCACCTGTTCGCGTGCTCGATGAGTCTGAGCGAAGGACAAGGAATAAGACCATTAAGTTCCTTAAAGTTCAGTGGTCAAACCATTAGGAGGATGAGGCTACTTGGGAAAGAGAAGATCGTCTGCGTGCGGACTATCCATCTTTCTTTCTGAGTGAGCCAAATCTCGGACGAGATTTACGTAAGGGGAGAGATTTTGTAACATCCCAAATGTATAATTAGGGTTAATCAAGTATAATTATATGTGTAGAAATTAAAACTTTTCTCACATCTTGAAAAACCCTAAAATCTTATGTAATTCTTGTCCAAGAGTTGTGTAATTCAAAAACACAAAGCTCTTGTTGACCAAAAATCAAACTCATTCTCCAATTATCTTAAATCTTGTGTCAAACATTTGGAATATATTTTCCTTGGTCCCAAAAACTGATATGGGACCCTTAAGAAAAATATCATGAGTTATAACACTTGTTGATAATTTTTGGAGGCAAAACAATCCTTTAAACAACCTTCATGAATTTCCTGAGAAAAATGCATTGCATAATAACCTCTGGAAATTTTATGCAAGGTTGATCTCGTGTCAGCAAGCTCCAGTTAAAATTTCATCAAATTTGGAGCTCATTTGCTATCTCAAATAATTCTGTAAGTTTCATTTGTTAAAAACTAAATTTAAAAGCCTACTTTGTTCCTTGGGCTAGCCATATTCAAAGTTGGTCCAGTTTCAACCAGTCTGCACCTCGCAGACCTCATCTCCACCTTGATCGGTCGCACTGTTGGATTTACATCCAACACCACAACCTCCTCATGTCAACACCGCGAGGACCTCCCGCCTCATGAGGTCATTGCCGTTGGATCCGTGATCAACTGGTCATGACCTCCCATGTGTTAAACCTCAAAGACCTCCTCATTTGTTAAACCATCGCAGCGAGGTCATCCCATTTGTTGAGGTCGAGCCGTTGGATCAAATCCATGACCACGACCTCCTCCTCAACATACTCGGTCGGGTCATCCCACTGCGTGAGGTCATAGCCCTTGGATCCAAGATCCATGGCCACGACCTCCTCCTCTCAACCTAAACTAAACAAACCTCCCACCTAACCAAGGTCGTAGCCATTGGATCAAATCCAACGACTCACGACCTCCTGCGATATCAAGCACTCACAACCTCCCCATCTTTTGTTGTGCACCGTTAGATTAAAATCTACGGTCACGACCTCCTTTGTCTCATGCGCACAGACCTCCCCGGCAAGACGTGAGATCGTAGCCCTTAGATCTAAATCTAAAGGCCATGACCTCCCTTGTGCGTGCGCAAGCTCAGACCTCCACCTCTTTTGATCGGAACCCTTAGATCTAAATCTAACGGTCTGACCTCCCTTGCTTGCGCATCATATCGAGACCTCCCCATCAGTCGGTGCCCTTGGATTTAAATCCAAAGGCCATGACCTCCCCTCATGTCTTTTTGATCGCGTGCGTTAAGTCCTCACTAGAGGTCCGCTTGCGTTGGATGGAGATCAACGCTTTGGACCTCTGTCCCTTTTCCTCACGTGCGTTTTTCGCGATTATGAAATCGGAGGCCACGACCTCCCCATCCTTGATCGTGTGGTGGGACCTCCTCCCACCACTTAAAACATAACGGTTCAAAAACCACATCGGAGGGGGACCTCCCGTGGGCTTATCCGGCGGTCAAAATGACCTCCTGTTCTTCTCCTTCCTCTGGCGCATCGTGCTCTGAGCGGGGAGTTAATGTCGGCTTGTCCCTTGTGTCCTTTCATGACTCTTTCTTGACCGCATTTAATGCTGGTCGACTTTCACTTCTCAGTCAAGACTGACCTGCCCCTTGTCAACCTTTATGTCTTGTCCACCCATGGACCAACCCGTGGGCTAAGCTCACCATGGAGCTCAGCCCCAGCTCATCACCATCACCTCAGGCTATAAGTATCCTTTGGGAGCCTCCCTTGGCTTCTTTTACACCCAATTGATCTCGGTCTTGCACTTGTGCGTGGTGAGCTCCTCCTCACTCACTTCCTCTTTGGTGGCTGCCATTGTTGAGTCCTTGGAGCTCCTCGGTGGCACAAGAAGATCGATGGCTTCCTTGTCAAACCCTTGTTCGCTTTTGCTCCCAACACCTCTTGGAAGTTATCCCTGACTTAGTTGTTTGGGCATTTTTCAGAGGAGGACAAAGCTGGAGCTGGAGCTGGTGTCTTGGGCGGTGAAGCTTCACTGTCTTCCCCAACTCCGGTCATCACCTCCACGACCTCCCGGCACCTTAGGACCTCCGGTACTCCTCCTGTAGTCCTTTAGATCTTTGGCACCCTTATGAATGATTTTGCGGAGCTTTCTTGGCACAAGCTTGAATGTTGCGTGGAGCTGCTTTTTGCATTTTCGTGTTTAGCCGTCTTTGGTCATCTTTTGCCCTCTCGGCTCGGCTGGCGTTCAAAGCCGCCCGTCGCCGTCGAGAGGAGGTCCTTTGAGGCGCATAGCGTTATAGTGCACTCGGTGGTATCATTGGACCTCATGGCGAGCTCTACATCGCCGGCGAGATCACTTCTTCACGCTCGGGATTTTGTCGGACGCCCCGGCGTGTCATTGTCGTTTTAGGACATAAATTCACCGTTTTAAATGCCCAATCATCGCAATCATTGGTGTCTTAAGCGCCATTAACCCCGCCCCTTTGCGCATTAAAACCCCTCGCGGACCTCCTCGTGGTCCCGGCGCATTTATCTCATGTCCAAAGCTCGTGCTTGGCGTTGGAGTGCAGGGCGCCCGGACCTCCTCCGAGGAGATCGGGCGTCCAAGACCTCCCCTCGCGCAATCGTGGCCGTCCAGACCTCCCTGGAGGTCTGTGACGTTAGGACCTCCGTTTAGGACCTCTCCGTAGCCATCTCAGCCGTTCATGACCTCCCCGGGTAGATCTTGACCGTCAAGGTCCTCCCTCGGACGATCTGAACCATCGAGGACCTCCCTTGGAACATCTGGACCGTCCAGGACCTCCCCTGTGAGGTCTTGACGATGCAGATCTTCCTTGGGGAGATCTTGATAGTTTAGATCTTCCTTTGGAAGATCTCACCGTTGAGGACCTCCCCTTTAGATCTGGTCCGTTCCGGACCTCCTTCCTGTGTTGTGGTCCGTTGGATTTCGCATCTACGGTCACGACCTCCCCCTCACCTCGCGCATGTGAGTTGCTAAGAGGTCCAGGACCTCTGGACCTTCACGTGCGCGTGTGTGATGTTCTCCTGGGAGATCTTGAGCCGTTGGATTTAAGATCGGTGGCTCACGTCCTCCCATACCCTTGTGAGTTTAGAAATTCCAGTGAGGTCTTAGTTAAACTGAAATAAGGTATAGACTTTAGAATTTCATATCTCTTTCATTTTAATTCCAAATGAGGTCAATCAAATTGTGTTGGCTCTGTCTTGAACTTGACTTTAATCCAAAAATGATTGTAAGTTGAGTTCAGCTCCAGAGCACAGTTTGCCATTAGATTTTAAAACCAACTTTAAAATGTGCACTTAAATCAATGCTTAACTTGTAAAATACATAACTAATGCTCTATAGACTATTTTTGGGTGAGACCAACTTTGTTGGTTTCCTCTCTTAGTGAACTCACTGTGAAAATTAGTTTTGAGCTTGTTGCTGTTATAAAAATGAGAACTTGTGCATTATAATTTTGTTCAAGTTCTTGTTTTTGAATATTTGTAGAGAGTGCATAATAGCTCCAAATGAGATGAACTCAATTGTGTTATTCATCTCATGAGGTGCTGGTTTTACAATAAAAATCTCAGCCTCACCACTTTTCTAGAAAATGTTGCCTCATAATTAAATTAGTGAATAGTGCAGTTTGGTAATTAATAGGCTGAGCAGAATTGATTTCATCATATCTTTTGCATTGAGAATCCAAATCAATTGGTTCTTGTTGCTAAATTCATGATAAATCATTGTCTTGCTTCTGTAGAAAATTCAGAGAATTTGGAGTTCGTTTGTTGTGCTGTCTTTGTTGTGTTTAAATCGTTCTTATCGGTTCTTTCTCGCTTTTCCGTTAGGGCCGACATTTATGGTGATCCCGAGAGCGATCCTCTGCCACAACTTGGCCAGCAACAAGGCAAGCAGTTTGACCATTTCCATCATTGTCCCATTACTTTAAAGCTTAATACTTTGTTTTACTTCTATGTATGCATGCTACTTTGTGTTAAATGTAAGCTAGCGAGCCTATAGTTGCATGATCTGTAGGAATTGTTTATCCTCTACTACCATGAGCCTAGGTTATTTGCTGTGGTGGGAGCTCGTTGGATGAGCTCTTATCACTTAGTAGTTTCGATGTAAATTGCTTAGACATGCTTAGCTTTCGGTGAAAGGGCGATCATCGACTTAGTCGATGGTCTTGATCACTCAAAATGATTATTACTCCTATATGTCCAGCACTTGTGCTTTGATTAATTGTAAAATCAAAACTGAAAATAAAAGATTGATTTAGACTTGGGTATATTGGATGGATGGTGCGGTTTTTGGATGTGGTGGTATGCTGGGTCCCTAAGGACCGAGTACTTGGGTCACTAAGCCAGCGATTTGGCGTACTAACCACGCGAGGGCATATGGAACCCTCTTGACTAAGTACTCTAGGAGGTGTTAATTATGAGCGAGCTCGGTTGGTGTGTTTTTAAAACAAATGTATATGTATAGTGTGGGAGGGAGCATTAGCTTAGGGAAGGTTGTGATGTCTCTTTCTCCCGTGGGTTGTGCAGCTCGTAATTAGCATTCATCCTTTGGAAAGGTCTCGAGGACTTAGCCGTGCAAAGACACCTTCGGAAGTGTGCGTAAAGGAAAGGCGATGCGACGTGTGGGTGCAGTGGTACACCTGCGCAGGATAAAACTATTCAATAGCCTCGCCCTAGGTTATGGACATGCTTGGTAAGGTCGTTCAAGACTAGACTACAACCTTTAATTAAAACTTGACATGGTTGGTATGAGCGGGAGTTCATGCTATTGTTGTGGTGACTTGGGTTAGTCACTTCGTGATTGTTCTTGTTGTTGTTACTATGTTATTATCCCGTTGTTACTTCAACATTTAAAAATGCTTTGTCAAATTGCCTTCAATCTATTATGTTATTGCAAATAAATATTGCTTTATGCTAAAATGAGTCCAAAGCCTCATCCACTTAAATAAAGCTTGCATGTAGCTATTTATAGTTACGTTATCTCACACGTAAGTCTTGCGGAGTACTTTATGTACTCATTTGCCCGTGGTTGTGGCAATTTTGTGGCTTTTGTTGCAGAGGAAGAAGGAGAGCTCCAAGAGCCTCTCTTTTGTGCTACGTGTTGCGCTTTCTTGACGACTAGCTTGGCGGTCCCACGATGCCTAGGGTTAAGGCACACCGATTGGCTTTGTGTTATAGCCATCTTTATGGCAATTTTGCTTCCGCTGTTATCTTTTGTAATTATTGTTATTTGGCCTAAAGGCCTCTCTTTTGTAATATCTATTCCATATTAATGTTAACTTCTGGTTTGTTGCTTATGTTCTATGTGTTGTATGGAATTGATACATTCTTTTGTTGTGAGGTATGTATATCTTGCATTAGGAAGTATACATCTCTCGAGACCGGGGTTTATTTGGTTGATAATACTAGGGTCAATCGGATGACTAAGTATTATGAGCCTAATAAACGTCGGGGTCTCACATTAATGCAATATGATCTACGACCAGGTCCATATCACTAACAACCAGCTCGTATCTCTATACGACTAGTTCATATTTGGTCTCGACCAATTCATAACTCCTTACGACCAGATTTTGACCAATTAGTGACTATGTTCGACCAGCCTACGACCAGCTCGTATCTCCATACGACTAGTCCGTATCTGATCGAACTAAAATACCTTCTTGTGTATTCTCCCTTTGCCTCATGATATCTGGTTGAACTCCAGGTGAGATATTGTGTCATCCATGGACTGTTCAATACTTTCTCGATCGAGTGTCGGATAACTTCACATGGTCGAACACTTTGACCACTAATAGCATGGCCATGCACTTACTTTATCCGACCACAACGAGGGGCCGAGAAACATCTCTCCTGTTATGTTAGGAGGGGCAAATCCCATATCCGACCAGTAACATTCCTCCGCATGTTTCATAGCATACCCGAAAGCTACCTTTATAGTTACGAGTAGCGATTGGCAACCTCTAAGAGTGCTATTACACATGTAGGAAACCATGCTGATCTCAGGTTTAAGGATTATACATCATCATTGCTTGAGACCGACTAACGACACATAGAATCATAACAATCTCAATAGTGTCTCAAGGTCAGTCTTATCCAACACCATGTTCTCTAACATGTGTCTATATTATTGGTTTGATATCTCCATATCCATGACCTGTGAAACATAGTCAGCAACCAATACATATGCTAGTCTATTCATATGTGTTCTCATATGTTTCTGACCAGGGAACGTTTAAGAATAATCATCGCAGAAATATAGAGTTTCACAATCAAGTCACATATTTGATAATAAATATTAATGATATTATTCCAGGAACAAGATAACATATTATCAAATATCGTGAACATAACAAAATATAATCATCTCTATGATTGCCTCTAGGGCATATTTTCAACACTTGGGCCGGCCCAAGCTCTCTCCCTTAATTCTCCTCATTCTTTAGTTTAAACAGGATATTACACCTACCACACCCTACCCCTATCGCGTCACACAGCTACGCATGGCGCCGCCTAGCTTCCTCCCTACCGTGCTGCATGACTTCCTGTTTGTCTTTGACGGCCACCACCGGGCCCCTTTTGGCAAGACACCATCCTCAGATCATCATGGGACTCCTCCGGCCTCGTCAACAACTTCAACACTATGAAGTTGCAGCCACTATCCAATGATTGGTATATGGACACCGATGCCATCATAGACATGTCTTCCAGCTCTGGTAACGTCACCTATGTTTCTCCTCTCCCTCCTTCCTCCTCTCATATTGTGTTCGGCGATGGTAACTCTCTTCCCGTCACCCACGTCGCCCACTGTATTTTCTAAACACACACTCATCCAATCTACCTCCACAACGTCCTTGTCACAACTCATTTAATAATAAATCTTGTGTCTGTTCGGAAGTTTACAACTGACAATCAGTGTGCTGTCAAATTTGACCCTCATGGCTTTTCTGTGAAGGATCTTTAGACCAAGAGCGAAATTCTCAGGTGCAATAGTTCAAGCGAGCTCTACCCTCTCTGTCCTACTTCACCTCAAGCTCTTGCCACCTCCACCGATAGCACCACTCTATGGCATCATCGTCTTGACCATCTTGGTCATTAGGCACTCCGCAATCTCGTCGGCACATCCGTTATTTCGTGTCCTTTCAAAATAAATGACATCAATTTGTGCCATGCCTATCAATTAGGTCGACATGTTCAATTTCCCTTTTCTTTCAGAGTCTATGGTGCGACTCGACCTTTTGAATTAATCCATTGTGATCTTTGGACATCTCCGACGGTGAGTGTTTTTTCTATAAGTATTTTCTTGTGATACTGGATGATTTCACGCATTATTTGTGGACCTTCCTACTCTGTTTTAAATCATAAACGTTTTCAATTTTATCCAATTTTTAGACTTACATTTCTACTCAATTCTCCATCGCTCTTCGTGCCATCCAATGCAACAACGGTGGTGAATTCGACAACAATTCTCTCCACCAGTTCGCTGCCTCACACGACATCCTCCTTTGTTTTTATTGTCTACACACTTCCTAGCAAAATGGCATGTCTGAATGCATCATTCGCACGGTGAACAACATTGTTCGCTCACTTCTTTTTCAAGCATGCATGCCACCTTTTTTTTTTGGGTTGAGTCACTCCATGCGGCTACATATCTCCTAAACTGTCTACCCACAAAAACTCTTTCTCCACTCCGTTTCAGGCTTTGTTTCAGACTTCGCTGTCCTACTCTAATCTCCGTATCTTTGGTTGCCTTTGCTACCCAAACACTGCTGCCACCATGCCGCACAAACTTGCTGCGCGGTCGGTCCCCTATGTTTTCTCGATTACCCGCCAAATCACAAGGGTTACCACTGCATGGACCTCACAATTCGTCAGATAATCACTTCCCGTCAGGTGGTCCTCGATGAATATGTCTTTCCTATTGCTTCTTCTTCACCAGGCTTGACAGTTGACTATGATTTCCTTCGTGTTATAGCCGCTACTGATGCCTCATCATCAAACGTGGTTTCATTACCCCCTGATGACGACTCTCCTTCCCTACCTCCCCTTCCTACCGTAGCAACCGTAGCCTCCACCTCTACCGTGGCATCGCTGATCGCCCTCTGCTGCAGTCGATGCAGCCGCCTCTTTGCCACCCGCGGCAGCACCTACTCCTGCTGCTGCTGGTTCTTCTCACTTCTATGGCACGCGTCTCCATTCTGGTATTCGCGTCCCGCTTTGTGAGAAACTTAACCTACATGTGGCAGCTTCCTCTGATATTTCTAACCTTCTGAAATCCGTCCGCAGTGCTCTTAAAGACCCGAATTGGCACTCTGCCATGGTGGACGAATTTCAGGCCCTTCTCTCTTGTTTCTGGCAAATGGATTTTTTTTGGCATAAGTTCCAACCGGATGGTACCCTTGCACACTACAAGGCTCGCTGGGTTTTACACGATTTTTTTCAACAGCCTGGTCGATTTCAACAAGACATGATCAGTCCATCCGAACTGTTCTCTCCATCGTCGTCTCCTCTGATTGGCCCATTCACTAGCTTGATGTCAAGAACGTCTTCCTCCATAGACATCTTTCCTCCATACACATGTATGGTTATAATCCACATATATGAGAATGAATGCAAAGAGCCAATTGGGGTTTCTTCTCAAACTTACAAGTCGTAGTCTAAAAGGACTAGATCAGAACATGACAGGTTGAGATTTTGGCAACAATTGCAGAAAAGTCTTTGGACTTCCGTTGATGGTTTGATGAGTCCTCGATCGTGTGTACTATAGAAAAACCACGGTTGTTTTTGCTCATGGGAATAGAGCCAAGTACAGAAAGCAACTAGCTTGTACACTAACAGGTTTGTAGAAAAGTCACGGAGTTCTATCAGATTCGGCCCTACAAAATTAGTACAAATACCCCTCACCGTAGAGGCGTAGAGTCAAGAGGAAGCATACACGCTAATACCGAACCAATGGAGCAACAGCAAGGTCTCTCGCATGACGAGCTGCTGCAAGCCAACAATGAGCTGACACACCACGCCTTAAGCTACGCCAAGTCCATGGCCCTTCGGTGCGCCGTTGAGTTAGGCATCGCTGACGCCATCCACGGCAGCGGCAGCCACGTCTCCCAAGACCACCTACTCACCACACTCTCTCTGATCCCGAGCAAGCAGAAGAGAATACTATAGAACGGAGCCTCACCGTGAGGTCTCGTCTTATCACCGTCCATCATCTCCCCCCGATCCAAAGGCTCGAGGAGCGGGACCTCATAGAGACCCCGCCCCATAGAATTTTCTTCGGAGCAAGCTCCCCTATCTACGCCGCGTAATGCGTGTGCTGACCGACCAGTCACCACATCGGGCATCTTTCTTTGCCCAAGAGGCTGACGGCACCTCCCGTCTCACTCCCGTCTCCTCCCTGCTCCTGAGCGACGACGGTACCAGCAACTGAAACTGGAAGTGTTACTTCCACTTTCACCGTTCATCGCAACGCCGGTCACGAACTTTTGGGGCGTTTGTGGCCGTGACGTGTAGTTTGGCAAGTTCTTCAACGATGCGATGGCATCTGACACCCGGTTCGTCATGGATGCCGCCATCCATGGAGCAGGCCAGGTGTTTGAGGGAATAACCTCCTTGGTGGACGTCGCAGGCGGCACAGGCGCGGCGGCAAGGGCATTGGCTACGGCCTTTCCGCATATCAAATGCACGGTGTTGGACCTTCCTCAAGTGATTAATGACATTCCGGCCGGTGGCCCGGTTGAATTTGTTGCAGGCAGTATGATGGATTTCATCCCCCAGGCAGATGCTCTTGGCCCGGTTCTATTTATAAACCGTCTGTGATATATCGATACTACAGACGGTCAGTAAATAGAACCGTCTGTGATATATTCTTGGTGGAAATCGTCTATGACAGTAGCCTTTCACAGACGGTTTCAACTAAAAACCGTCTGTGTTATGTCTTATTACAGACGGCTCAAAAATCGTCTATGATACCGTCTGTTATCACAGACATATAAATTTAGACGATTCAAAAACGGTCTGTGATGAGTTTTTGTGTAGTAGTGCCCAGACATTACTAGAACACATACGAGCACCTAGAGAAACCCGGCCCACTCATTGTTCTCTTTGGTTTTCTCAAGGAAGAAGACGATGAATAGTGGGGTATTTTCTACTTGCTCTGTTATATAACTTGCCAAGCTAACTATATACATGAGCTTTTATACACCGCCGGCCACTAAGGCCATAACCCATGCACGCACACAGTGCATGCCTTGCATGCAGCTACGTACACGCATGGGCATAACCACTAATAAACGCACACTAAGCTTCATGCACACGCGCACACTCAGCCCACTACTCGACATGCACACCACACATGACAAACTCTGGCTGAGTCCCTCCCAGAGCACTACTCCACTCTGTGCATGGCCTCCACAGTTAGCGCTCCACTACTACGATGCTAATATATAGCTGCATGCAAGCACTAGACAAACGTGAATACACATGTGCTTACTAACTCATCTACATGCAAAACACTAACTCTCCTACTCTGACAAGATTATTTCCAACATTGCTTAAGGTGACAGGCAATATACAATTTTTTTTAAGAAACTCACCGGAGACGACAATTTTGGTTTGGTGGTCACGATAGAGCTCGGACAACCATGGCGCGGCTTTGCTAGGAATTTTGACACAGGTTTCTGTCGAGCGCAGCGCCGCAGCCTCCTCCAATGTTATCCTGAACCACCTGCTTTGCTACGGCCGCCGCTGCGCTCTTGTCTGCCTCACGCTCCGGCGCTGCTCTCGCGATGCTCAACGCTATGGCTGCAGACCTACTACAGAACCGAGAAACCACGCCAAGCTCGCCGGAGATGGGTTGACGAGGGTGCCGTCAAGACCCTTGCCCTGAAGCTCCTCAAGCTGATCCTCCTCTTTGCAGTGCTCGCCACTGGCTTCCTCTTCATCATTCTCCTCCTCGACACGGCACCATCTTGAGAAGTTTGGCAGCCTCTTGGACCCACACTTGTCCCGGCAGCGTTGGACGATGGCCAGATCACCGTTGTGTACGCCATCTTGGGGTGCATGACCGTGCACCCAGGAGAGGCAAGCATGGTGGTTAGAGAGAGGCAGCCACGGTAGTTGGGAAAGAGGGAGAGATGATAAAGAAGTAAGAGAAGGAGACCATTCCGCCCCAGTTTTGGTCATACATGGCAGCGGTTTTCCGTCCTCGAATAGACGTGGAGTTGAGTCATCAAATGTGTACAAGAGTGACATCTAACTCAGCAAATAAACTGACGTGTCTGTGGATTGGAAGGTACGTGACCCGTTTATTAGTTGCAATAATCCGATGATCCACAGTTGAAGTTACCTATCCAATGGTACGTAAACTATGGGCCAAGTATAAACTTAAAGATTAGGTGGAAGGTTAGATAAATAATTTATGGGAAAAGCTAAAAAATGCAATAGTGTTTCTTTTGGAACCAACATGATAGCAATCCGTTGTCCGGTGTTCTCCTCCCAGTCGCTTTGCACCTTTAGATCTTTATCCACTTAAGCGATCTCTTTCCACTCATTTTCCTTTGAGGCTCCCTCACTCTCGATCTGTATGCTCTCTTCCATCTACAGCGCAGCAGTGGCGAGCGGTGGTGGGATCGCGATGATGGCGGCTGAGGCGGGCAAGCTGAGGGTGGTGGTGGTCGGCGGCGGCATCGTTGGCTCCCTCCTCACCAAGACCATGCAGCCCCACGCCGACGTCCTCCTCGATTTGTAAGACTCGCCCGTTCCTCTCACGCCACCCTGTGTTTGTGGAAATGCCAAGGCGTCCTGGTGCTCCGGATCGATGCGGGTGGAGTGGAGCCTGTATTCTTTCTTGGGCTCTCCGAATGTATTGTGTGTTCCACGGGGTGGTCGACAGCTGGTGTCTACTCCTACTCTCTCGTGTGAAGCTCCCTCACTCTCCTCCTAGTGCTTTTGAGGTTCAATTTGAGCTGGTGTCTAGTGCCCGTCAAGTGATGGGTGTTTTCTGCTTTTGGAGAGTAGGATTGCTGCACCAAAGGGAGGCAACAGCTATCATCCTGTCTTGGCTGTCTTGTCAATGTTAAATTGAAGACCACCTAGCTACTATACATCCTTTTGAGGATTCGGATTTTCTATAGTCTTTGGATGAAACTTGATGAAAAACGATGTCACTGTTGACAACTTGTCCTAGACAAAAAGATGAAACTTTATGAAACTCCATGAGACTTGGGATGAAACTTCGTGAAACTTAATGAAACTGAGTGAAACTTGCTCTACAAAATATGGAGAAACAATGATACTTGATGAAACTTAATGAAACATATCCCAAAATAACTTAATGAAATTATATGAAACTTGATGAGACATGATATCATTGTTGAATACTTATCCTAGACAAAAATGTGAAACTTTATGAAACTCCATTAGACTTGGGATGAAACTTCATAAAACTTAATGAAACTGAGTGAAACTTGCTCTACAAAATATGGAAAAACAATGATACTTGATGAAACTTAATAAACATATCCCAAAATAACTGAATAAAACTTGATGAGGCATAATAAAACTGCATGAACTAAGTGAAACTTGCTCTACAAAATATGGAGAAATAATGATACTTGAATGAAACTTAATGAAATATGTCCCAAAATAACTGAATAAAACTAGTCAAAACTTGATGTGACACGATGTCACTATTATCACTATTGAAAACTTGTCTTTATACCAAAAAAAAAGTTGAAACTCCATGAGACTTGGGATGAAACTTCATGAAACACATATGTCTCATGAAACTTGATGAAACATGATATCACTGTTGAAAACTTGTCCTAGATAAAAAGATAAAACTTTATAAAACTACATGAGACTTGGTTTGAAACTTAATGAAACTGTATGAAACTAGGTGAAACTTGCTCTACAAAATATGGAGAAACAATGGTACTTGATGAAACTTAATGAAATATGTCCTAAAATAACTTAATGAAACTTGATGAGACATGATGTCACTGTTGAAAACTTGTCCTAGACAAAAAAGATGAAAATTTATGAAACTCCATAGGACTTGGGATAAAACTTAATGAAACTACATGAAACTGAGTGAAACTTGCTCTACCAAATATGGAGAAATAATGATACTTGATGACACTTAATGAAACATATCCAATCCAAAATAACTGCATGAAATTAGTCGAAACTTGATGAGACTGCATGAAACTAACATCGTTGCATCATCTTGGAAACTAGATGAAACCTATACCGTTGCGGGCCTCCCAACGGTATAGCGTTGTGTAGTAGCCTCCATAATTTATTATCCTTATCAAATCATAAGGAGAAGGGTAAGCTGGTAAAAGCACATGTCCCTCTAATTGTGCCAACCCTGGTGGTTATCATTTGCAAATTGAGACTTACTTTTGCACGGGCGGCGGCTAGGGATGAAAACGGATCGAATAGTTTCTGACCGATCCGGACGGAAACGGATTCGGATTATCTCGGATCGGATTTTCCTCGCGAATTCGGATTTTTTTTGGTCGGAAACGAAAATGAATACTGTAGGCATGCTATCTGGCAGATACGGATACGAATACGGATTATCCGGATAAGACGAAGTCTAGATATCCGGATTTTGGCCCAAAAGAGGATTTCGGCCCAAAAGAGAAAATGATATTTTAATTGATTTTCGAATTTCAGAAAAAGCAACAAATCAAATAGCCTTTTAGAAAATAGCAAATAGAGTTAAAAAATTCTAGAAGAAATCACAAAAATTCCTTGAATTATTTTGAACTTAATAAAATTAATTCCAACTTAACTTTGGTTTTTATTTTTTCACATAAATTATTTTTAATTTCTGAAAAATAGGAAAAACCTTTTTAAATCGAGAAAATTTAAGAAATTAAATAAAATTTCCTTTTTCACTTTAAATCCAATAAAATCTCAAAAACTCAATAAATTTTATTTTTTACATTAAAAACTAGGAAATTAAATAATTGACTGTATTTTATTATTTTTTTCTTTTTAACCAAGAAAACTCTTTTAAATCTAAAAATCCAATAAAGTAATAAATTTATTAATTTTATTTTTGGTAACATACTTTGGGATGTTACGGTCATTTATGTATAGATTAACCATCCATCCTGATCAATGTTAGTGTGAACTCAGTTTTATATATGTATGTGATGAACTAAGTGTGAATGCGTCATAACTTGTGACTTTGTGAGTTACGACTTATGAGCTAAATATGGTAAACTAAGTGTTATGTTTGTGATGAACTAGTTGATGCAGCTTGCTAGTGCCAATATTATATGTGGTTACTGAAAATATGAACAATTCATGAATATTTGCATCAAATAGACTAGTTATATGTTTTCGTTAATTTTTGGTATACAATTTAAGGGGTTTTCATGTTCCGAAAAATATCCGCGACCGTATTCGTTTCAATTCGTATTCGCTTCGTATTCGTATTCGATACTATTCCTATCCGTATTCGTATCCAGGGTATTCGTATTTGTATCCAGATCTGGGAAAAAAATATGAAAACAAATATGGCAGAACCATTATCCGTCCGTATCCGATCCGTTTTCACCCCTAGCAGCGGCTAGTGTGTACGTGGGGCAGCCTGTGCGGTTCAGCCATGCGGCCCGAGCGCAACACACATTGCGTCTGTGCCCAGCTAGCCAAGATGGAATTTATAATCTGCAAGTGCATAGGATCGACATATAACTTTCTCTCAGAATATTCCAACGACTATCAAACCCAAAAAGGAGCAAAGGAAAGCTAGTCTCTCTTTTAAAGCAATTAAACCTATCAGTACTAATAATTGTAAGGAATAAAGTAAAATAAATTTTAACTGCAGTGATTAAAAGTAAATAAAGGACTCAGAAATAATAAAGGACTAAACATCAGAGATTTTGGTTCATGGTAGATTAGTAGATAGCAACCTATATTCATTAGTTGGTAGCAACACATTCCTTTTCTTGGTTTCGAAGGTGAGTTATCCTTGTGATGTTGTTTGCCTGCTCGTGGGATTCTAGGCTCTGTTGTCCACTTCCCAACCTGACTATGCCAACAACTTTTCAATATTAAGGTTATGAAAATCAGATCGACACATTAGGTTTGGTGATAACTCGTGCTCCTCCGTTTACAACAACTCCTCTTTGATACTCGCGTCTATCACCCTATGGGTCGCTGACTTGTTACTGCAATCAGTGACCTGTAGATCAGAAATATGGTTCTATATTCATGTTACCCGTCATCTTAAATTAGATAAAACGCATAAGCACAACAAGTACAATCAACATCTCAAATGAAACCGAATTCATCTACAATACATAATTAAAGCAATGCCGCATCTCTAGCACTACTACCTATCCCTTACATCTCCTTAATTCGCCTATGCAATCAACTCACACATAGGTAAAGGATTGAAACAAAGGAGGATCATCATAGAATAAAAGAAGGACACTTCCCTCTTCAATTACCAATAGATGTTGCGTGGCAAACGAGTTTCTGATTGATAATCGATGAAGGATTACACAAGAATTGGACTCTAATGTAGTTTAGATCAAGAAAAATGGTGAAGAACAACCTCGCTACTCTTCCAATCTAATCTACTACTCTCTGGGCACAATGACTCTACGATAACTCCCAATGCCAAAGGAATAAGGCTTTGCTCCTTATATGGAATAGATCTAGTTTGACGAGGCAGTGCTCCCGGAGGTGAGTATGGTCAGGCGATACAGTAGCTCTGATAATTTTTTTAAGTTACTCTAATGTACTTGAAGGATAATATAGTAAACACTGACAAATCTTTAACTTAATATGGGAATCATCCTTATTTTAAGTCATGTTCATTATTTTTCTTTGGTGCCTCAGGTTAGTTTAATATTATTGTCCTGTAGAGAAAAAAAAACCGAGATAACAAATGGACTTACTGTTGGAATTAATATGGGCTAGGCCCAAATATTATATTCTAATTAATTCCTAGTAAATCTCAAAGGCCTATGTGCAAGTGCTAAAAATGTTTAGTCCCACATGGAGGAATTAAGGGGAGTGACACCAGTTTAAAATGTGGAACGTGGTAGCCCCTCTTGTGGAATTAGAAAGAGACAACACGCGCGCGCTCGCTCGCCTCGCCGAAGCCGTCCGTCGTGCGTGTGTAAAATGTAGGTGTGTGCTTGTATGAGCGTGTCGGAAAAGGGCGCGATTTTCTTTATCTATTCGAAAATCGAAACGCACTGACATTGATGGTGACTGTTGGCCTTTGGACTACTGGCGACTATCCTTGATGGTGACTGATGGTCTTTGGTCTTCTGGCGACCTTTGGGCTCTGTCTTTAGAAATTCCACAGTGCTTGTTGCTGTCTTTGGCGATCTCCATCCCGGCAAGGCGCGTGTACGGCCGCACTGGGAGAGCAGGCCTCCGGAACCTCGTCCTAAATAGATATGCTAGTTTCTGTCTTTCTAGAAATTAGTATGCCTATAGTGTTCATACATACCTGCTTTGTATTTGTGAAAATAGCTAGAGTATTTTCCATGTTTTATCTAGCTTATTTCTGGATTAAAGTAATTCGAAAATTGCTTATGTACTTAACAATCCAAAAACCTTATTCTAGGCATAGGCATTTTTCACCAACTGGCTTTGCTGCTGCGCTCAAACCCTCTGAATTCGATGGTGCGAATTACAAGAGGTGGCGCACCAAGATGGTGCTTTGGCTAACTGCCATGAACGTTTTCCATGTGGCAAACGGCAAGCCTGAAGGAACACTTACTCCTTAACAGGAGCAAGAGTTCGAGGCTGTTGATAACCTTTTTAAAGGTGCCATGGTTAATGTTCTTGGTGAGAAGTTAGTCGATGCATACATGGTGATTAAAACTGGAAAAGAGATGTGGGATGCACTCGAGGCCAAATTTGGGGTTTCGGATGCAGGCAGTGAATTGTATCTCATGGAGCAATACCATTACTACAGAATGGTTGATAGTCGTTCTATAGTTGAGCAGGCTCATGAGATACAATCTATGGCCACGTAACTTGAGTACTTCAAGTGTGTATTCTAGGACAAGTTTGTCGCGGAGGCATTATTGCCAAACTTCCTCCTTCTTGGAGGAATTTTGCTACTTCTCTGAAACACAAGAGACAAGAGTTTTCTGTTGAAAATCTCATTGGGTCTCTTGATGTTGAAGAGAAGGCGAGGGCAAAAGATACACACACTAGAGGTAATGAGGACATTCTAGTGCCAATATGGTACGTAAGAAGAATGGTGTGAGCACCGGATTTATTAAGCTCATAATACTTAGTCATCCAATTGACCCTAGTATTATCAACCAAATAAACCAGTCTCGAGAGATGTATACTCCCGAATGCAAGTATACATACCTCACAACAAAAGAATGTATCAATTCCATACAACACATAGTACATAAGCAACAAACCGAAGTTAATATTAATAAGGAATAGGTTATTACAAAAGAGGGCCTTTCGCCAAATAACAACAAGTACTACTAAGATAACAATGAAGCAAAAGTGCCATAAAGATGGCTATAACACAAAGCCAATCGGTGTGCCTTAACCCCTAGGCATCGACCGACCGCCAAGCTAGTCGTCGAAGAAGGCGCAACATATAGCACAAAAGTGAGGCTCTTGGAGCTCACCTCCTTCCTCTGCAACAAAAGCCACAAAATGCCACAACCACGGGCGATGAGTACATAAAGTACTCCGCAAGACTTACGTGTGAGATAACAGAACTATAAATAGCTACATGCAAGCTTTATTTAAGTGGATGAGGCTTTGGACTCAGTTTAGCATAAAGCAAGTTTCATTTGCAATAACATAATAGATTGAAGGCAATTTGGCAAAGCATTTTAATTGTTGAAATAACAACGAGATAATAACATAGTAACAACAACAAGATCAACTCGAAGTGACTAACCCAATAGTCACCACAACAATAGCATGAACTCCCCGTTCATGCCAACCATGTCAAGTTTTAATTAAAGGTTGTAGTCTAGTTCTCACGGGGCGTATCCGAGCGTGTCCATAACCTAGGACGAGGCTATTCGAATAGTTTTAACCCTGCAGGGGTGTACCAATGTACCCACACGTCAGACCGCCTTTCCTTTAAGCACACTACCTTTGGTATGCCGGCACGGCTAAGTCCTACGAGACATTTCCAATGGACGATGCTAATTAATAGCCGCATCCCACGGGGATAAGAACACATTAGACAGCCTAGCCGGTCTGCTAATGCTCCCTTCCCACACCACACACACACATTTTATTTTTAAACACCCACCGACCAGCTCATAATTAACACCTCCCAAAGTACTTAGTCAAGAGAGGTCCCATATCCCCCTCGTGTGGTTAGCACGCAAAAATTGCTCAGAACGGTGGCGCAAGTAACTCGGTCCTTAATGACTCAGGCATACTACCACATTCCAAAAACCGCACCATCCATCCAATATGCCCAAGTCCAAATCAAACTTTTATTTTCAGATTTTGACTTTACAAAATAACAAAGCACAAGTGCTGGACATATAGGAGTAATAATCAGTTTTGTGTGATCAAGACCATCGACTAAGTCGATGATCGCCCATAACTACCGAAAACTAAGCATGTCTAAGCAATTTAAATCGAAACTACTAAGTGATAAGAGCTCATCCAACAAGCTCCCACCACAGCAAATAACCTAGGCTCATGGGTAGTAGAGGATAAACAATTCCTACAGATTATGCAACTATAGGATTGCTAGCGATATTTTAACACAAAGTAGCATGCATACATACAAGTAAAACAATATATTAAGCTTTAAAGTAATGGGACAATGATGGAAATGATCAAACTGCTTGCCTTGCTGTTGCTGGTCAATTTGTTGCTGAGGATCGCTCACGGAATCACCACAAATGTCGGCTTCAACGGAAAAGCGATAAAGAACCGATAAGAACAACGAAAAACCAAAAAGACGCAACAGAGAAACTTCTCCGAATGCTATGAAAATTTTACAGCAGCAAGACAATGATTTATCATGAATTTAGCAACAAGAACCAATTGATTTGGATTCTTAATGCAAAAGATATGATGAAATCAATTCTGCTCAGCCTATTTAATTAGAAATATGTTACTATTCATCGCAAAATTTTCTAGAATAGTAGTGAAGCTGAAATTTTAAGGTAGCATAAGCACCTCATAAGATGAACAGCCTAAATGGATTCATCCCAATTGGAGCTATAATGCACCTTCTATTAATTTTTGAAACAGGAATTTGAACAAAATTATAATGCATGATTATTCTTTCTGAAAACAGTAACATGTTCAAAACTATTTTTCATAGTGAGTTCGCTAATAGAGGAAGCCAACAAAGTTGGATTCACTCAAAAATAATCTACAGAGCATTAGTTATGTATTTTACAAGTTAGACATTATTTTGAGTGTACTTTTAAAGTTAGTTTTAAAATCTAAAGGCAAAACTGTGCTCTGGAGCTGAACTCAACTTACAATCATTTTTAGATTAAAGTCAAGTCCAAGACAGAGCTAACACAATTTGAATGACCTCAATTGGATTTAAAATGAAAAAGATATGGAATTCTAAAGTTTATACCTTATTTGATTTATAATTAAGAGTTCACAGAATTTCTAAACCCCACAAGGACATGGGAGGACGTGAGCCACAGATATCAGATCTAACGGCTCAAGACCTCCCAGAGAACAACGCACCACAAGACTCGAGGTCTGGACCTCCTAGCAACGCACATGCGCGAGTGAGGGAGGTCGTGGTCGTAGATGGGGAATCCAGCGACCACAACGATGGGGAGGTCCGGACGGACCAGATCTAACGAGGAGGTCCTCAACGGTTGAGATCTTCCAAAGGAAGATCTAAACTATCAAGATCTCCCGAGGAAGATCTACATCGTCCAGACCTCACAAGGGAGGTCTGGGACGGTCGAGATGTTCCAAGGAGGACTTTGATGGTCCAGATCGTCAGGGGAGGACCTTGGCGGTCAAGATCTACCCGGGAGGTCATGAGCACCGAGATGACCTAGGGAGGTCCTGACGTCCACAGACCTCCGTGGAGGTCAGGACGGCCACGATCACTCAAGGGGAGGTCTTGGGCGCTCAAGATCTCTGGGAGGAGGTCATGGACGCCCAGACCAGCAGCAAGACGCCGCTTCGGACATGGAATAAAATGCCGCGAGACACAAAGAGGTCCGCGGGAGGTCTTAAATGCGCAATGAGGGTGGATTAAAGACATTTAAGACACGCTAATGATTATAATGATTTGAGCAATGATGAACGATTAACGCGTAAATCTTTGTCCTAAAACGACAACGGCTGCCGTTTTGTCCGACAAAGACCCGAGCTCAAAGATGTGGTCATCGCCGGCGATCTGCACCTCGCCGGCGACATCAATGGTACCGTTGGGTCCGCAATAACCATGCGCACCCAATGGACCTCCTCTCAACGGCGGCGTCGGCCTTGAACGCCGGCGAGCCGGAGAGGACAACGAAGGCAAGCACGGCCAAAATCCGAAATGCAAAATGAAGCTCCGCGCGACATTCAAGCGTGTGCTCAACAAAAGCTCCTGAGAAGACATACATGCGGGTGCCAAGATCTAAGGGACTATCGGGAGGAGTACAGGAGGTCCCGAGTCTTTGAGGAGGTCGAGGAAGGAAGGGCCGGTGCCGGGAGGAAAGGTGCTCCACGGCCAAAGCTTGACTCAAGCTCCACTTTGTCCCCCTCTGCAAATGCCCAACAAATCAAGTTAGGACTTGGTCCCAGAGGGTAGGGCACAAATGGAAGCAAGGAGAAAAGGAGGAAAACTCCAGGGACCCTTGTCCACCGAGGAGCTTCAAGCTCCAGCAATGGCGGCCAAGAGTGGAGATCTGAGGAGAGGAAAGCTCAAATGACACGGTGCAAGCCTAAGCTTAGAAGTGTGCCAAAGAAGCCAAGGGAGGAACCCAAGGGGGGTTTTATACTTAGGGCACAGGAGGTCATGGACCCCGGGTTAGGCTCACGGTGAGCTTGGACCAAGGCATGGTCTAGGGTTTGGACACGATGTAAAGTTGATGAGGGGATGACCTTGTGCTGATGGAGGCGGAAGGCGAGCGGCAATTAATGCGGGTCAGCAAGGGAGTGGTTGAAGGTACACAGTTGCAGGCGTGCATTAACTCCCCGCTCAGGAGCACGCATGCGTGACCGAGGAAGGAGAAGAACAGGGGAGGTCCTGATGACCGTTGGATAAGACTTCGGGGAGGTCCTGGCCCTCCGATGTGGTTTTTGAACCGTTACGCCTAAATGACTGGGAGGAGGTCCTAGCCACACGATCAAGGATGGGGAGGTCATGGCCTCACGATTTCCTTAATGCGTGTGCGCACATGGGAAAATGAGACAGGAGGTCCAAAGCGTTGGATCTCCATCCAGCAGTCGGACCTCTGTGAGGTCTTAACCGCACATGAACTTAAGAACATGAGGGGAGGTCATGGCCTTTGGATTTAAATCCAAGGGCTCACGACCTCACGTCTTGTGAGGTCGGATGCGACGAGGAAAGGAGGAGGTCGTGACCGTAGATTTTAATCTAACGGTGCACAACACGAGATGGGGAGGTTGTGGCGCTTAAAACGCAGGAGGTTGTGGGTCGTTGGATGTAAATCCAATGGTGCACAACAATTAAAGCGGGAGGTCTGAGCTGCGATGATTTCTGGCGTGAGGTCGTGGCCTTTGGATCTGAATCCAACGGCTACGACCTCAACCGCGGCAAAAGGAGGCCCGATAGTTAGGTTGAGAGGAGGAGGTCGCGACCATGGATTTTTGATCCAATGGCTGTGACCTCATGTAAATGTGGATGTGGACTTTGAGGTTTGATAACAAGGGAGGTCGAGCCGTAGGATTTGATCCAATGCCAAGACCTAATGAGGTGGGAGGTCTGGCGGTGTTAATCATGAGGAGGTCGTGGCGGTTGGATGTTAATCCAACAGTGCATGCGACGACCAAGGTGGAGAGGAGGTCTGTGAAGTGCAGACATGGTTGGGCTGGACCAACTTTGCAAAGTGGCTAGCCCAAGGAACGATGTAAGCTTTTAAGTTTAGTTTTCAAGCTACTTTGAGACTTAGCAGAATTGTTTGGGATAGCAATCCAACTCCAAAATTCATGAAATTTTAACAGGAGCTTGTTGACAATGAGATTAACCTTACCTAAAATTTCCAGAGGTTATTATGCAATGCATTTTTCTCAGGAAATTCATTAAGGCTGTTCAAGGATTTGTTTTACCTCCACAATTTATCAAACAAGTTTTATAACTCATGATGTTTTTCAGAGGGGTCCCACATCAACTTTAGGACCAAGGAAAAATATTTCCAAATGTTTGGCACAAGATTTAGACAATTGGAAAATGAGTTTGACTTTTGGTCAACAAGAGCTTTGTGTTTTTGGATTACACAACTCTTGGACAAGAATTACATGAGTGTTTAGGGGTTTTCAAGGTGTGAGAAAAAGTTTTAATTTCTACACCTTAATTATATTTGAACAAACCCTGTTTATACATTTGGGATGTTACAAATGGCCAAACTCAAAAGTTCAAAGGTAAGAACAAGAGTGCACAAACAACAAGCTTCAAGAAGAAGAAGAAGAACACAAAGGAGAGCCTTTGCTTTGTCTATGGTGAACCTGGTCATTGGGCCAAGGATTGCAGCCAACGCAAGGGTGGGAAGAATCAGCACGGGTAGAATTCCAAGTCTACCAATGTTGTTGTTGGTACTACTGAGACAGGAACTTCAGGGTATGGTAATTTACCTACTGTTCTTTCCGTATGTCAATCTACCGATTGGTGGATAGACACTGGTGCTAATATACATGTGTGTGCTGATATTTCATTGTTCTCTTCTTACCAGGTTACTCGGGATTCAGCCGTTCTAATGGGGAACGGGTCACATGCCACTGTTCATGGTGTTGGCACGGTCGATCTGAATTTTACTTCGGGGAAGATTGTGCAACTGAAGAACGTGCATCATGTGCCATCGATCAATAAGAATCTCGTCAGCGGATCTCTTCTGTGTAGAGATGGTTTTAGACTGGTATTTGAGTCCAATAAATTTGTAATGTCCAAGTGTGGACAATTTGTTGGTAAAGGCTATGTGTGCGGAGGCTTGTTCCGCCTATCTCTTTCACATTTATGTAATAATATTGTGAACCATGTTTGCAGTAGTAATGAGACTACTATTTGGCATTCACGACTTTGTCACATTAATTTTGGTTGCATAACGCGGTTAGCCAGTTTAGAGTTAATCCCGAAATTCACCCTTGCCAAAGGTTCTAAATGTCAAGTTTGTGTGCAATCAAAGCAGCCTCGTAAGCCTCATAAGGCTGCGGAGGTAAGAAACTTAGCACCATTAGAACTCATACATTCAGATCTGTGTGAGATGAATGGTGTATTGACAAAAGGTGGTAAGAGATATTTCATGACTTTGATTGATGACTCCACTAGGTTCTGTTATGTGTATCTTTTGAAAACTAAAGATGAATCTCTTCACTACTTTAAAATCTATAAGGCAGAAGCTGAGAACCAACTTGAAAGGAAAATCAAAAAGGTTAGGTCTGATCGTGGTGGAGAGTACTTTTCAAATGAGTTCAATTTATTCTATAAGGAACATGGTATAATCCATGAGAGGATGCCTCCCTATCACCCCAGTCAAACTAGGTTGCTGAAAGAAAGAACCGCACTCTAACTGATTTGGTTAACGCCATGTTAGACACAACGGGTCTTTCCAAAGCATGGTGGGGGGAGGCTATATTGACTTCATGTCATGTCCTAAATAGGATTCCCACAAAGAATAAAGAGATAACCCCATATGAACAATGGGAGAAGAAAAGGCTATCACTTTCGTACTTACGTACTTGGGGTTGTTTGGCGAAAGTCAATATGCCAATTCCTAAAAAGTGTAAGCTTGGACCAAAAACCGTTGATTGCGTCTTTCTAGGCTATGCTCACCATAGCGTTGGATATAGATTTCTGGTGGTGAAATCTGGAGTACCTGACGTGCATGTTGGTACAATTATGGAGTCCAGAGATGCTACATTCTTTGAGGATATTTTTCCGATGAAAGATATGCCTAGTTCATCGAGTCAGGAACCTGATACAATTCCTGAACCTGCCATTCCAATGAAATATTTTGAACAAACCCTTGAGAAAATTTCTGAGGAGGAAGACAATGAAACTCTAAGGAAGAGTAAAAGACAAAGGACTGCAAAGTCTTTTGGTCCTGATTTCATTGTGTACCTTGTGGATGATACTCCAAGTACCATTTCTGAAGCGTATGCTTCTCCAGATGCAGAATACTAGAAGGAAGCAGTCCGTAATGAAATGGATTCCATTATCTCTAATGGAACTTGGGAGATCACTGAGCGTCCTTATGGTTGTAAACCTGTAGGATGTAAGTGGGTGTTCAAAAAGAAGCTTAGGCCTGATGGTACTATCGAGAAGTACAAGGCACGACTTGTGGCCAAGGGTTATACCCAAAAGGAAGGCGAAGATTTCTTTGATACTTATTCACCTGTGGCTAGATTGACCACTATTCGAGTACTACTATCTCTGGCTGCCTCACACGGTCTTCTTGTTCATCAGATGGACGTTAAGACGACTTTCCTAAATGGAGAGTTGGACGAGGAAATTTACATGGATCAGCCAGCTGGATTTGTAGTAGATGGTCAAGAAGGAAAGGTGTGCAAGTTGTTAAAATCTTTGTATGGTCTTAAACAAGCACCTAAGCAGTGGCATGAAAAGTTCGACAGAACTTTAACATCTGCAGGCTTTGTTGTGAATGAAGCTGACAGATGTGTGTATTATCGCCATGGTGGGGGCGAGGGAGTCATTCTATGTCTGTATGTTGATGACATACTGATTTTTGGGACCAACCTTAATGTGATTAAGGAGGTCAAGGATTTCTTGTCTTAGAATTTTGAGATGAAAGATCTGGGAGTAGCTGATGTTATCTTGAACATCAAGCTGTTGAGAGGTGATGATGGTGGGATTACATTGTTGCAATCCCATTATGTGGAAAAGGTTTTGAGTCGTTTTGGTTATAGCGACTACAAACCCTCTCCAACACCTTATGATCCTAGCGTGTTGCTTAGGAAGAATCGGAGAATAGCCAGAGACCAATTGAGATATTCTCAGATAATTGGTTCACTCATGTATTTAGCTAGCGGTACCAGTTCGACATCTCGCTTCTTTGTGAGCAAACTAAGCCGGTTTGTTTCAATCCGGAGATGATCATTGGCATGCTCTTGAGAGGGTAATGTGCTATCTAAAGGGTACTATGAGCTATGGCATTCATTATACTGGGTACCCTGAGTCACCGGAGGGTTATAGCGTTTCAAACTGGATATCTGATGCTGATGAGATTAAGGCCACAAGTGGATATGTCTTCTTACTTGGAGGTGGCGCTGTTTCACGGAAGTCTTGCAAGCAGACCATCTTAACGAGGTCAACAATGGAAGCAGAACTCACAGCATTAGATACTGCCACTGTTGAAGTCGAATGGCTTCGTGAGCTCTTGATGGATTTACTGGTGGTTGAAAAACCAGTACCGGCTATTCTGATGAATTGTGACAATCGGACTGTGAATGTCAAGGTGAACAGTTCTAAGGATAATATGAAATCTTTAAGACATGTGAAGAGAAGACTGAAGTCTGTCAAGAAAATGAGAAACTCTGGAGTAATAGCTTTGGATTATATCCAAACAGCTAAGAATCTGGCAGATCCCTTCACAAAGGGTTTATCACGAAATGTGATAGACAATGCATCAAGGGAGATGGGTTTGAGACCCACGTCAGTTATACCATAGTGGTAACTCATCCTATGTGATCGGAGATCCCGTGAAGTAGGATTGGCGAAACAAGCTATTGGTTAACTGGGAGGAGAGTACCTTTATAGATCCACTCCATTGGAGATGTAATTCTCTCCTAAATCTGTATGGCAGGTTGATTTTTATCTTAATGTGTTCTGTGGCTTGTTAAAGCAAAGATGTTGTCCTACAGAGCAGTCTTGAAAGAACACACCTATATGAGCTCGACTGCTAGTCACAGTCTATGAAATAGGGTAATTTCTAGGAAGCTCATGAATAGACCAGGAGTATGACTTATATGCTCCAACCATGGGATGCCCTGGCACCTAGTATCGATTAAGGACTTAAGTGAAACTTATTCACACAAAACCATCAATTCAAGGCTTAGTCCATTGTGCGCCAGGATAAGTGTAGCCATTCTGTGGATGTTCAACCTAACCGGTCTCCATCAAAACACCGGTATATTAAAACAATATTGTGGATCAAGGCATTTGACATGTGCCCTTGAGATCTGGTGGGGATTGTTGAATTAATATGGGCTAGGCCCAAATATTATATTCTAATTAATTCCTAGTAAATCTCAAAGGCCCATGTGCAAGTGCTAAAATGTTTAGTCCCACATGGAGGAATTAAGGGAGTGACACGGTTTAAAAGGCGAACGTGGTAGCCCTCTTGTGGAATTGAAAGAGACAACACGCGTCAGGCGCCGTCCGAGCCGAAGCCGTGTAAATGCGTCGTATGCGTGTCTTGCAAGACAGCGTGTCCGGTCTTGGCGCGATTTTCTTTATCTATTCGAAAATCGAAACGCATTGACATTGAGGGTGACTGTTGGTCTCTGGTCTCTTTGTTTTTGGCCATTAAAAAGAACAGAGTGCTGGTCCATGGCCTTTTGTCTTCTGGCGACTTTCCTTAATGGTGACTATTGGCCTTTGGACTACTGCCGACTGTCCTTGATGGTGACTGATGGTCTTTGGTCTTCTGGTGACCTTTGGGCTCTGTCTTTTGGCTATATAAGGAGACTGAGAGAACTGGCTCTGGTCCGAGTTTTTTTCCACTTCCACAGTTTAGAAATTCCACAGTGCTTGTTGATGTATTTGGCGATCTCCATCCTGACAAGACGCGTGTACAGCCGCACTGGGAGAGCAGGCCTCCGGAACCTCGTCCTTGAAGGCTTGCACGAGCGAGGATGAATAAGGTTTTTGGGGAGCGTCAGCACGATCGTCATTGCTACGTCTACATCAAGTGCACGACTACAACTCTCTGCCACGTTCTACATCGACTACACGACTCTCTGCTACGTTCTACCTCAGCTGCACAACTACGCGACGTCCATTACATCATGACGAACAATGACATTATCAAGAATTCTGGCGCTACTTCTTCTTCTACTGAATCTGGGTATGTTACTTGGTTTACTTTACTATTTGTTGTTGTGATGAACGCTGAGATAGATATGCTAGTTTCTGTCTTTTTAGAAATTAGTATGCCTATAGTGTTCATACATACCTGCTTTGTATTTGTAAAAATAGCTAGAGTATTTTTCATGTTTTATCTAGCTTATTTCTAGATTAAAGTAATTCGAAAAATGCTTATGTACTTAACACTTACCCATGCCTCTCTCTCTCTTGAGCATAGTTTTTTATCTACCGACATCGATAGAATCGGATTCTCACGGGGAGGGGTCCAGAGGAATCAAACCGCTTTAATTTGGTAGGTTTGAATGAATTTTGTCCAAAGAAATTTGGGTTTGATTGAATTTTGTTCAGTTGATGAATGAGTATAGTAATATAAGCCCATTTGAATCAATAGTATATATGAACATTTTGCTAACTAGCTTAGTTGATGATTTTTGTTCGAATTTAATTTTTTAAAAAAATTTAAAATCTGAAAAATTCAAAAATTTTTTGAAAATTTCGGCTAAAATTGGCTGAAATTTTCCGATTTTCTATACAATCGGCCATACCGGCACCCCGTTAAATTTGTTTTGCCGATTAAGAAAACCGTGCTCTTGAGTGACCATAAAACCGCATACTTCCATAGACCTTCAGAACACAAGCCTTGAAACAACTGTGTCAACTCTGTGTTCATCCCCATGTGCCCACAGCCTAAATTTCACACATAAACATAAACAAAGAGCAGTGGCAGACCGCGAGCGAGCTGTCACAAAACATAAAGGTGCTAGCCGCAACGGTAAGACACTCAAGAAACCCAGAAGCACAGATCCCATAATTCTCCCTTCCTCCCTCATCCACTCACTTGCAGTGCAAGCCTACCATTCAAGCTCCTTCCAAGGTTAAGAGCAAGAAGCTCAAGAATTGCAACCAAGGAAGACGGATATCTTGGAGTTTATGCAGGTGTTTTCCATCAAAATTGGAAACTTTGAGCCAATTGTTCAGAAATATTGGCCTCCAACAAATTCAGTGATAGGCCGGCTTATGTTCAAGCGGCAACATCTTGACATCTACTCTTGAATAGTGAACACAAGAAGGCGAGGCTCTGTGCTGCATATTTATTGTTCATACATCAGAAAACATGTGCCATAATTGTAAGAAAAAAATACCAAAAAAACTCCTAGAAAAAAAAACAGACTGAGGATTGTTTAGGCAAATCAACGAACAGCTTGTGCTCTCTAACTAGTACCGTAAACGACTAGTTGTAACACCCTAAATCTCACTTTAAGTCCAATTGTTTAAAAATGTGAGATTAAAAAAAACTCCATGCTTGTGTTTTATTTTTCAATATAAATATTGGTGTCATTACTTCCTTGCTTGTGTTTTGAAGAAGTTTCTATTTTTATGTTGCCTCTTGGGAATAAAAAACTCCTGCAAGACCTCTTGATCTTTGGACATTTTTTACCTCATTTAAATCATGACTAGGGTTCCGAATTTTGGCCGAAAATTAGAAATTTCGGTGCTACCATGGGGGCGGTAGGAATACAAACTAGTCCCAAAAAATTCAGTTTGGATGAATTTAGCTCGAATTTGAATTTTTTTAAATTTAAAATCCCAAAATTTTAAATTTTGATTTGAAAATTTCAGCCAAAATTGGCCAAAATTTTCCGATTTTCGGCCATACCGGCCACCTCTGGTAAAAAAAAACCTGATGATGACACATGGGAACTAGGAAGATAAGCATATCAATTTGGAAAATAAAAAACAAGAGGGAAGTGTTCATGTGGGAGGCAAAACTGAGCATGTCAAAAGATAGGGGAGGATTAGAGGATTTTTGTGTATGAAGGAATCAGATAGAGTGTCACTGGTCACGACGACCAATGGCGGAGAAGCTTGACGGATGTGGGGAAGAAGAGTCTTGATTCCGAGCATACTACTACAAAAAGGCTAATACTGAACGCTTCATCACAGATGGTTGCCCAAAACCGTCTGTATTACATGTAATCACAGACGGTTTTGGTTTTGCTACCATCGTCGTGTTATCGGGTCGTGTTAAAACTGCTCATGAAATATCACGCAGCGGCTCAACAAGAACCATCTATGATATTACTAGTATCACGAGCGGCTTCAATAAACAACCGTCTGTGATACTTCACAGACGGTTTTAATAATGAACCATCTGTGAGATGAGACCATATCACGGACGGTTCCATTGTGGAACCGTCTTTGATAAGTATCACTGACGGTTCCATAATAGAACCGACTATGATAAGTCTCTTTATTAGTAGGAGCCCTCTAGGGTTTGCACTCTAACTCGTCACTCCCCTCCCCACCCGAGTGACCTTGTCGCCGACGCCACCATGCATTCTTCTCGTCGCCGACGGTTGTGACACCACGGTTCACTGAACAAGACACTCGTACGATAAGAGTGTCTTTTTCAGTGTCACCGTTGTGCCACAACTACGATGATGCTGCACGCCTTCACCCTCTTCCTCCTCCCCCGCTACCTCTCCACTGGCGATGTCGAGGTAAGACAGATCTATCACCTATTGGTTTGTGCTGTTGGTATTCATGTGAACCGAGCTTCTCCTCCCTCTCGTCGCCAGCTCCCGCACCTTCGGATCAAGCTCCATCCTCCCTGCGCTACCAGATCAAGCTCCCAGTCCTCCCTTGCTGTGCCGCCGGCCCTGGCTCCTCCTCTCTACGTCGCAGCTCCAGCTCCTCCCTCCCTGTCGCTGCTGGCTCACTGCGCCATCTCGGACCTCCCTCGTGCCTCCAACCTCTCCGGCTCTAGCTCCCACTAACACATAAGTCCCCTTCTTGTCTTCTTGATGTTGTCTGGTTGTTGGTTGATGCTGATGGTGATAGCAGAGAAGTACTGTAAATATGTAATACATACATGTAGAGAGAAGTAGAGAAATCATAAATATAAATGAATGTAATGATCATGCAGATGCTTGTTGGCTAGTAGCACCTTGCTAGCTGTTGAACTGCTCAATGATATGTTAATAGTCTTATGCTGAAATTGAATTGATAATTAGTTCATATTAATAGTCCCCTTGCTTTGTGATGTAAACTGAGGGCTATTGGTGTATGTGCATTCTATGCATCTTGCTTAGTTCATGCTGTGGGTTCGGATTGACAAAAATGAATAGGGATGGTGGGTTTGGTTAATGCTCTCTAATGGATACTGAGGGTTATTGATGCCGGTTCTAGCTTTGTGCTTGGTTGGATTACATTGGATGTGGTTCGGATGGGGTTTGGCTGCAATTACCTTTTTAGATTTGTAAAGCTTAGGCTAATTTGTAAAGCTACAATTAACATACAAATTATTTATTAATTGGTGTGTATATTGTATTCGAAAACAAGACCAAATGAGTCAAAAACTACTACAACACCTCTTCACCTGTCTCTCGCCATTCATTTCACCTTTGTCTGTGTAACTGTGTTCATACCGGTCAAGTTCTCCTACCTTGCGTCCCAGGTACTGTGAGGACCCTGGCTTATTTAGCTTGTAATGCTTAGTCATCCATTGACCATAACATCACAAACAAAATAACCCGTGTCTTCGAGATATGTATACTTCCCAGAAATACAGTATACACACCTCTTTACAAAATTATGCATCAAGATCATACAAGACATAGAACCAAAGCACGAACTAGATTAAACAAAATACATACATAATAGAGAGAGTTATTACAAAAGGGGCTGACCGGCCAAATAACAACTAAGAAAGATAAATAACAGCGGAAGCAAAAGCCATAAGAGTTTGGCACAAGATTTGTGACCAAGTGGAACAAGGGTTTGACTTTAGTCAACAGGAGTTTTAGGTTTTTGAATTCCACAATTCTTGACAAGAATTATAGAAATGTTCAAGGGTTTCAAGATGTGAGAAAAGTTTTAATTTCTACACATTTTCTTACATTTGAAACACACACCCATTTATACATTTGGGATGTTACAGGTACGTCCTACCATTCCATTTATAATCTCTTCTCTATAAAGTCTTTAGCGTTGCTTTGCTTGTGCATCATTAAAGCGGCATCATATATATATATATATATATATCGTTTTAAACCCAACAAGAACACCAAGCAACAAGTTGAGAATTCTTTTGAAATGTGAGAATGGTTGCTTGGTGTTCTTGTTGGGTTTAAGGACGATTACATGCTCAAGAATGGTTGGTTGCTGATACATGATGCCACTTCCCAATCGGAGTACTTGCGCGTCCATATCACTTTCTGAACATAGCGATGTCCAATTACCTATCGACAACATCCAGGTAATTAGATGTCCTGACGCTCTCCTTACATCCATATTTTAAACTTGCAGGGCCGATGAAGTTGCCCGTGGCTACCGCCTCATCCTTCTCATGTCGCATGGACGCACTTCCTAAAGAGGCCGAGGGACTACTTAACTATATATATATATATATATATATATATATATATATATATATATGATGCCGATTTTAATGGCACAAGTTGCCACTGCTTGGGATTTTATAGAGAAAAGTCATCACAAACGGTTTCAGCTACAAACCGTCTGTGATATATCAGTCATCACAGATGGTTTTAGCTACAAACCGTCTGTGATACGTTCCTATCACAGACGGTTCTCAGTTAATAACCGTCTGTGAAAGTATGCATTACAGACGGTTTGAAAACAACCGTCTGTGATGATCTCATGTCATCACTGACCCATAAACTCAGACGGCTCACGAAACCGTATGTGATAACGTTTTTGAACCATCTGTAAAGACCTTTTCTGTAGTAGTAGCAGCTACATGCTTCAAGCTACGTAGACAAATTTTTTTTTAAGAAGCTCACCGGAGACGACAATTTAGGTTTGGTGGTCACGATAGAGCTCGGACAACCATGGCACACGGCTTTGTCTGGAATTTTGACAGAGGTTTCTGTCGAGCGCAGCCTCTGGCCACAAGTGAAGGAGATGGATAATTACGTACAGCCTAGAGGACCATGAAAATGTGGGAGTAATCAAGCATGCAGATCTGTCCCTCTTCTGCTTAAAATTACGGGGGCCCATGCAAGGGATCGATCGATCTCAATTAGTACCGTCGCATTAGGGCATGTACAATAGTACATATAGCTGCTGTCTATAGCAACTCTCTATATCATCTGTAGACAGCACTAAAGACAGCTCATACAATGAGTTGTGGTGATACAGTCGGCTATAGGATTGTAGATAACACACAATCTTTTAATGCTTTCCTTGGTTCTGGTGATACAGTCGGCTACAGGATTGTGGATAGTACATTTCTCTCTTTATTCTCTTTCATTCACATCAGCCTAAATCTTATGTAGCAGAGGTTATAGACAGCTGATGTAAGCCTATTGTACACGACTTTACACGACACATGTACACCAGTACAAGCAACTTAATTGTATACTACTACGTACACACGCAGATCGAGGAACTTACGTACGTACAACACACTACGTACTGATCGATATTACAGCGTGCGAGATAGATGCAGATAACCCTGCATGGTAAATAGCCAGCATGCATGCAATGGGTGCATATATATGCGACCAACGCAGCTGCGTGGCATGCATCCGTGCATGGCTGGGAGTAGCAGCTGGACGTAGCTAGCTAGCTAGGCGGCGGAGACGGCCGGGGCGAAGGGGGTGGCGCAAAGCAACAGCGGCGAGCGGCGGCGCACGCCGAGGCCGGGCGCCTCCGCCATGTCCAGCTCGGCGACGCCCTCCGGGAGCGACCAGTCGAAGTGGTAGAGCAGGCCGACGAGGGCGAGCTCCATGCTGGCCAGGCCGTAGTTGAAGCCGGGGCACATCCTGCGGCCGGAGCCGAACGGGATGAATTCGTAGCTACTGCCCATGAAGTCGACGGTGCCCTCCTCGAACCGCTCCGGCTTGAACTCCTCCGCGTCGTCCCAGTACCTGGGATCGCGGCCGATGGCCCACGCGTTGATGATGACGCGCGACTTGGCCGGGATCGTGTACCCGTCCAGCTCGCACACGTCGATGCTCTCCCGCGGCACCAGCAGCGGCGCCGGAGGGTGCAGCCGCAGCGCCTCCTTGATCACCAGCTTCAAGTACCGCAGGTTGCTCGCCTGCAGATCGCCCTCCGTCACCACCGCCTTCCCACGGAACGCCTCCCGGATCTGCCCCTGCAGCTTCTTCATCACCTCGGGGTTCCGCATCAGCTCCGACATCCCCCACTCCAACGCCGACGCCGACGTCCCCGTCCCGCCCGCGAACATGTCCTGCATGCATCTCACAAATCACAATTAACTATGCACTTTGCGAGTTTGCGTTCGCGAGTAAATTAAAGCTCGTACAAGTAGGCTCACCAAAATGATGGCCTTGATTCTGCTGTTGTCGAGGTGGAAGCCGAAGCCGCCTTTCTCCTGCAAGGCGATGAGCACGTCGACGAGGTTCTCCTCGACGTTGTCCGCGCCGCTCTTGATCTTCTCGTCGCGGACGCCCTTCCTCTCCTCGATGATGTCCTCCAGGATGGAGTCCACCGTCCTGTGGATGTCCTGGAGGCTGCGCTTCATGCCGGTTACCGTGGCGAGCACGGCGGTCCACGTCGGGAAGAGGTCTGGGATGTTGAAGCCGCTCGACAGCCTGACGCCGGCCTTGATGGCCGCCAGGAACTCCGGCGCGTTCTTCCGCTTCTTCCCGAACGCCGCCCGCGACACGATGCTGTTGGTCAGGGTGTGGAACATCACGCTCAGGTTCACCGGCGTCGACGGTCCCGCCGCGCGGACCTCCTCCACTCGCATCATCACCTGCGTACGTACGTGCAGACCGCAAAAGGCAGAGCATTTCAAAACCAGTACTACTGTTCGTAAATCTCGATTAAGACGTGTCTAAGTATTAATACCACTCGTCCTCTTGAATGGTACATGGACCTACTGTTCATCACACTGTATTTATCTTTTCGACCTGCTGCTGCTGTACTATTTAGCTCATGTCACTGTTCTTGTTCTGTGGTACGTGCATGGAAGTACCCAGTCTTGTGATGTTTGGTACGTACTTATATTGCAATTGATTAATGATTGATGGGGGCGACTAAGTTAATCATTTTCTTCGGTCTGTTGGATTACCATTTAATGGTTTATATTTTTTTATGTTAAAAATTCTAAACTAGACAAAAATAAATCTAGGTGAACCCTACAAAACAAAAACAAAAATCTAAACTAGACAAAAATAAATCTAGGTAAACCCTACAAATACAAAAACAAATATAACTAAAAGTTATAGTAAAACTAGGCTAAAATTGCACATGACTTGGTAATTATAGGTTACTGGGTTTTAAAAAAAATTTAAGGCGACTGAGAACTAGCAAAAACATTGATTAATTTAGTTAGTTGTGGTTTTGTGCCACGTACAATATATCTAGCTAGCCAGGCTAGGGATTAAACTATCGGCCGATACAACCGATTATCGTTGCTATCAACCCCCCCTCCCGCCCCGTTAGGCTAGCAAATCGGTGGTGACTACCATGATAACTAGCTCAGTTGATGATTTTTTTTCGAATTTCACTTTTTTTAATTTAAAATCTGATAAATTCAAAAACAAATTAAAAATTTTGGCCGAAATTTTTCGATTTTCGGTTCTCCCAGCTGTATCGGAACCCCGTTAAAAAAAATTCTCCCGATAAAAAAATCCTTTAGCCCGGCAGCTATATCTTATACGTGATAATTGTTTCGAGAGTCGAGACCCACCTCGTCCTCCCTGATGTGGCGGAAGGAGAGCACGCGCTTGGGGCTGAGGATCTCGGCGGCGCAGAGCTGGCGGAGCTTACGCCAGTAGTCGCCGGAGGGAGAGAAGAGGATGTCGGCCCACTCGTAGCCGACGATCTCGCCGGCGAGGAGCTTGGGCCTGGTGGCAAAGTTGGTGTCGTGGGTCTTGAGCACCTCGCGCGCCGTCTCCTTGGACGAGGCCACGACGAGCGGCGTCTCGCCGAGCTGCAGCATCATGAGCGGGCCGTGCACGTCCGCCATGTCCTTAAGCGCGCGGTGCGGCAGCACGTTCACGAGGTGGTGCATGCTGCCGATGACCGGCAGCTTCCACGGCCCTGGCGGCATCCTCGGCCTCGGCCTCAGCGCCACCTTCACCAGCTGCAGCAGCGCCACCGCGACGACGGAGAGCAGGAGCGACTGGAAGAAGAACTCGTCCATTATGCTATGCCGCGCCAAGTATTCTGCAGCAGCTAGGGCAAGTACAACAAGCTGGTCTTGTGGCTAGCTAGCTACTTACTACCGGTGAGTTGCTTCCCTGTGCTAGGGGGAAGGGTATATATAGGCCAAGCGAGGACACAGATTGGGCCACGTCACGGCGGTGACGTAACTCATTAGGATCCTGCATGGTTACTGTGAATAACGTGTTCTTGATTTTCATTTTAATACTTGATTGAGAAATATACATCAATATTGTATTGTAGCACTGCGAATTTTGATAGGGCCCCAAATGTCAGGTACGACCCACATAATGACATAAGACCAGATATGTTTAGAATGATATTATAAATATGAATAGAGCGTTTCAGGAATAAGTCATGTACTTGCTAATAAATATAAATGATATTTTATTTAAGGGATGAAATATCATATTATTTAAAAGTTTATAAATATAGAAGCGATACAATTATCTCTATGATTGTCTCTAAGGCATATGACTAACAGGGAAGCTAAATCATTCTACTGATTTCGATAGTTGGAGCTTAGCTCGCGAATAGCATGTGTTGCACGATGTAAAACAAAAAATCGGGCAAAGACTCAGCATAAGCACATGCTAGAGCTGCCTTGTAAACCAGCCACAATCAATTTATGATGCTTTTGTATGAACCTCAAGTGTCATCTTCATCCAGGATTGTCACCTGGAATTTGATGGAGGAAAAACATGAAGCCCTTATCAATCTTTAGTGGAGCCACGCAACATGTCGGAAATTAAGACAACTAGTTGCTGTGACATGACAATATCAGTGGGCACAGAGGATATAGAGCACACACTGCAGAAAAGCAACTAGCTTGTAGTTTAATAGGTTTGCAGAAAAGTCATGCACAACACGCCATGCTTGTTGTCGCTGCAATGCGAGGAAAAATTTGTTCTACCTGCAGTACAGATGGATATACTCGTAGCCTTTGATTTTTCGTCCAACGCTTGACAGAGAAATGCATAGCACTGTGGCAGAGAGAATCCATTTCAGTTGATGAATAATTGATCATGTTGCTTACTAATATTATTTGAGGCGTGTGACGTGTGTGTGGACTTATGCTGGTCATGTTGGAAAGAGCTTGTGCTGGGAAAAGATGGTGTTTTGGTCTTTACATGTGTAAGGTAACTCGGAGACGGTCATGGTCTACAGCGAGGACACAGATTGGCCCACGTCACGGTGGTGACGTAACTCATTAGGATCCTGCATGGTTACCGTGAATAACGTGCTCTTGATTTTCATTTTAATACTTGATTGAGAAATATACATCATTGTATTGTAGCACTGCGAATTTTGATAGGGCCTCAGATGTCAGGTACAACCCACATAATGACATAAGACTAGAGATATTTAGAATAATATCATAAATATAAATAGAGAGTTTCACGAACAAGTCACATACTTGCCAATAAATATAAATGATATTTCATTTAAGGGACAAAATATCATATTATTTAAAAGTTCATAAATATAGAGACGATACAATCATCTCTATGATTGTCTCTAGGGCATATGACTAATAGGAAAGCAAAAGCATTCTGCTGATTTTGATAGTGATAGTTGGAGCTTAGCTTGCGAATACCATGTGTTGCACGATGTAAAACAAAAAATCGTTCGATAGTAAAATCGGGCAAAGAGTCAGCATAAGCACAACTAGAGCTGCCTTGTCAACCAGCCACAATCAATTTATGATGCTTTTGTATGAACCTCAAGTGTCATCCTCATCCATGATTTTCACATGGAATTTGATGGAGTTAAAATTAACATGAAGCCCTTATCAATCTTTAGTACGGAGCCACGCAAAATGTTGGAAATTAAGACAACTAGTACGTTGTTGTGACATGGCAATATCAGTGGGCACAGAGAGCACACCTGTAGAAAGCAACTAGCTTGTAGTTTAATAGGTTTGCAGAAAAGTCATGCACAACACGCCATGCTGCTTGTCGCTGCAATACGAGGAAAAAATTTGTGCTACCGGTAGTACAGATGGAGGTATACTCGTAGCCTTTGATTTTTCGTCCAACGCTTGACAGAGAAATACATAGCATTGTAGGTCTGTAGCGGAGAGAATCCATTTCTGTGCACGTGGGCTCTTGGATGGGATCATGGTTTACGCTGATTTGGACGGTTGTAGTGTTAGATCATATGGCTAGGTCTAAAATAATTTAGTTGATAAATAATTGATAATCTTGCTTAATGATATTATTTGAGACATGTGACGTATGTGTGGACTTATGTCGATCAAGTTGGGAAGAACTTGTGCTGGGAAAAGATGGTGTTTTGGTCTTTGCATGTGCAGGGTAACTTGGAGACGATCGTGGTCTACGGCGAGGACCGGGTGATGGTTTGGTGTGAAGCCATGGTTCAGAGGGTCGAGGATGCTGAAGGAGATGATCGAGGTTGAGTTAGGGCGCGTGGAGATCAAAGTGGATGATACGTGTTGGAGTTACAAAGGTGCGGTCCGGAGGCTACGACATGTGACAAAAGTTGAAAACCCGTGTTATGCAAGGGTTTCGGGTCCCTTAATTGTTGGAATTGGATTGGAACACATGGTCTTAGGGATAAGATCATGGTTTGGGCCCTAGGCTATAAATAAAGAAGGGTTAGGTGCTAACCTAGTTGTTGAAAACGCAATTAGGGTTTTTTGGTCACTAGTGGCGGCTTGTGTGCAGCACAGTGTAGAAAGTTATCAGAGGATTGAACACGCTTCCAAGTCGTTGGATAGAAGAAATCCAGTGGTCGAAATCTTCGACCAGGTAGTAGAAGCTCCTTCTACGACCACGTGTAGTCGAAACCTTTCGACCAAGTGATCGAGAGTCCTTTCGAGCACACGTAGTCGAAAACAATGAACAGTACTCGTGAAGAACAATACTCGTGATGAACAGTACTAGATAAACAAAAATAGACAACGAACAGAGGAATTTTTGGGTAATTTTGTGGTGCCGAACTGCACACCTTTTATGGTTTTTCTTCTACTATTTATACACATCTTTACATCTTAGAAATAGAGAATACTTCTATCCTAACTGGACTCAACAAACCGAAACTGATTCCAAACTGGAATCGATTCTGAACCTAACAAAACAAACTTAGCCTAATACGACAGGACTTTCCTTATCCGTACTCGGACAAACCAAATCTTTATTATTTCCAACAGACTCCGCCCTAATCTAGATTTGGTTGTGTGTGATCTTTGACACCAATCAACTCATGCATCTCTAAAAACTTCAGTTTGGCAAGTGACTTGGTAAGCATGTATGCACGCTGTTCTTCTCCACTAACGTGTTGAACAATTATTTCTCCTCTTTCAAAACACTCACGAATAAAATGGAATCAGGTGTTGATATGTTTGCTCCTCCCATGAAACACTGGGTTCTTCATCAACGCAATTGCTGACTTGTTGTCGACATACAACTTGACTGCTTCCAGATGACGTCCCGTCACTCCACTCAATAAACTCCTCAGGCATAAAGCTTGACATGCAGCTGCCATGAACTCTGCCTCACATGATGACAATGCGACGCTCTTCTGTTTTTGTGATGCCCATGAGATCGCATTGCTGTTGACATAGAACACCACCCCACTAGTGTTTTTCTATTATCAATGTCATCGGCCAAGCTACTATCACAAAACCCGGCCAACTTCCCATCACCTCTACCTGTATATTCCAGTCCAAATTCAATAGTACCTTTCAGATACCATAGGATCTGTTTAACTGCTTTCTGACGCATAATTGTTGGCCTCTCCATGTACCTACCGACCATCCCAACCGAATATGCGAGATCAGGTCGAGTGTGTAGCAAGTACCTTAAGATTCCAATGACACGCTGATATTCATTTGGATCTACAGGCTCTCCGCTAGTATCTTTACCCAACTGTAGTTTCGGTTCCATGGGACACTTGCATGAATTGTAGTCTTCCATATCATACTACTGCAGAATCCTCTTTGCATACCCTGATTGCTTGAGAGTGATTCTGTCTTGTCCTTGTTCCACCTCAATGTCGAGGTAGTAAGAGAGGAGTCTGAGATCAGACATCTCAAACTCATTCATCATCTGGTGCTTGAAATCTTGGATGTTAGCAACTATTGAGCCTATCACAACGAGGTCGTCAATGTAGACCCCAACAATCACAATACTAGTTCCACTTGCCCTCATGTACACGACATGTTCTTGAGGGCACTTGGAGACACCCAGCTACTTCAGACTTCTGTCTAGCTGAAGGTTCCAAGCACGGGGTGCTTGGCGAAGCCCGTACAGTGCCTCGGATAGCCGGTACACTTTGTGCTCTTTCTGTTTCAGTTTGTATCCTTCTGGCTAGGCAACATAGACTTCCTCTTGCAATTCTCCATTTAAGAAGGCCATCTTGACATCCATGTGATGCACTTGCCACTTGCATTGAACTGCAAGGGCTAGCAGTAACCTTACATACTCAATTCTTGCTACTGGAGCAAAAACTTCATCAAAGTCGATTCCTTGACGCTGCACGTACCCCTTTGCAACGAGTCTCGCTTTATGCTTCACTACCTTCCCTTCTGAATCCTTTTTGAGCTTATAAACCCATTTTAAACCATTGGGTTTGTGCCCTTTTGGCAAGTCGGTCAGTGACCATGTCTGAGTCTTCTCAATTGAGGCAATCTCATGATCCATTTCCTCAACCCATTGCCTTTCCCTGACTTCTTCTAAGAAGGTTACTGGCGCCTATATTGCAATCTGTAGTAGATCCTCCACCGGTAGATGTGCTTCTTCCATCTCTTCATAAATTTCAGCAAGAGATCGGAACTTGTGTGGTGTCTTGCCATATGTGGATGAATCTGCAGAGCTCCAGCTTACTAGAGTGTGTGGTGACATCGGTTCTCCAACAGCTGGCGATCCTGCGATGCTTGAAGCTCCAGGAGGTGTCAAGTTTGCACCTGGCATCCCTAGTGGGATCGATCCTTGTGAGGAACTCCTGAAACTTATCGCCCGGATTTTTAACTCGTACTACCAAGACGGAGGAACGGTAGTACTGGCAGTCGGGAAGATCTTGCCAGCTGTGGTGGTCCGGAAGGACCGCCTGAGCATATCGAGTACCATGTCCTGGAAGGACCGCAGAGGTCCAAGAGGAGGTCCACCAGACCTCCTAGGAGATCCCAATACCTCTGGGGGTCTTGGCCTGTGCACACCGAGCGCCCCAGATCGATTAGCTAGCTCGCATGATCCAACATTAGTGTAATCAAATCCATACAACACGCACAAAGAGAAGGCACCAAAATATCACATATATTAACAAGGACCTTAAGGTCAAGGTTAGTACAAGGGTGCCTCTCAAGGCTAACAAAGAAAAGAGAACACAACACAAAGGAAACAAAACAACAAAGAAGGTCCATTCGGCCAGCCCACAGGCTACCAAGTGGAGGGCGTCCTAGCGCACAAGGTCTTCAAAAGAGCTCCCCTCCTGAGATCACCTGGTCACTTGGATCTCCAACCTCTACTGATCAAAAACAGCAGGGCACAAGCCAATGAGTACTTTGAATGTACTCAACAAGCCGTGGGTAAGGTATGCAAGTAGTATTATGCACGGCTTGACAATGAGGGCTGTATGGTTAGTTTGCAGAAAGTAAAGTTTGACAGTAAATAACATAATAGATTGTAAGGCAACAGGTTTAAAAGCATAATACATAATTACATTTGATTTTGCAAATGAGATAGTGAGCACCCACTCACTCCCAAGGCACCCACCAACCTCTCTGGAGCACCCACTCCAGAGCACCACAAGACCAGCCCCTGGACCACTTTGTGAGCCAACCATGACCCCTCTGGAGCCGGCCAAGGTCTCTTCGAGACACAAGCCACGATGACCTCTCACCAAAGCGCACAGGAGGAACACAGTTTCATAAAAGGAATTCTACCCCTCATTCGAAATCTCCGAGCGTGTCCATAACCGAGGACGCGGCTATTCGAATAGATTTACTCTGCAGAGGTGTACAACTTTACCCACAAGAGGTAGTCGCTTGATATTACACACGTTACCTTAGACATGTGAATCAAGTAAAGACCACCACCAGGCTTTTACAAGGACCAGCTCCGACCCAGTCACCAACACTAAGGTTTCCCATCACAGTGTGCGTATAGCACCTGGCGGCCCCCTCTTGTGCCGTGGTGCGCTAACGGCACCTCCTCTACCTTGGAACCGAATCAGAGCATGACCAGTTATTACACCCGGTCCACCCCATAATAGACATGTGGTTACACGGCAAGGCCCAAATCAATGACTCCCAAGGTTCAGTCCTTAATTGGCTACTCAGGCAAGGCTACCCTCAATCTAATGTGACCCCATTGCAACAACAAATGGGGCACCCAAGTGACTCTATCGCACCAACAAATGGAGCCCCCAAGTAACTCCATCGCTACAACAAATGGAGCACCCACTACTCACTCCCGGCCAACCTCCCTGAGCATAAAACAATTTTGGGTTCACCTGGCCAAAGACCACCCTGGTCTTGGCACAACATATTTTAAAGTGGCCTCGCACCACAAACAACACAACTATGACTTCCACCCTAGTTGCTTATCCGTGGCACCAACCAAAGTTCCATAATTCAATTAGTCAAGTTTATTAACAACATTGATTCATGAGGAGAACAACGTCTACTAGAGCATGGCTAAGCAAACACGATACCCATGTTGGTAAGCAAGAATGTCCAACTAACAGTACCCAAGCTAAGGTTATCAAAGGTAACATGTCAACATGTGGATTGCCAAATAAACAAGGAGGCATAAAACCAATAGGTATTTAACTAGAACCCAAACCAGTTTCTATAAAAGTAGCTGTGCAAGTTTAACAAAATCAAAATACTTTTGCAAATGGGATCAAGATGGTCAAGGGTCCCACGACTTGCCTTCAGTGGCGAGCTGTTGAGCTTCTGAGAAGGCGACAGGTTCCTCGAGCTCCTTAGCGACACCGCAGCCTACACGCTCGCAAAGAAACCAACTCAATAAAGCAACTGCAAAAGACAACCGAAAAGAACTAAGCAAGAGCCGAAGGAAAAGGTCCACAGAGAGGGAGGTCCAACAAGGAGGAGGTCCAAAACCGAAGAAGTCCCAGAGGAGCAAGGAGAGCTTCTCCAGAACCGAGAGAAGGAGAGGAAGAGGAGTTGAAATGAAGAACAAGGAGGCAGTGGTCACTCTGTGATGCTCTATTTAAAGGGAAAAAGAGAATAGAACCACCACCAAAAGAAGTGACCAGGTCCAAGGCATTAGTACAAAAGGTACACTGCTAGCAAGTACCAAAAGGACAGCAATAGGGCTAAGGAGGTGATAAAAAGGTAGAAATAAGTACAAAGGTAGGTGACAGCATTTAATGGGACTCCACCCACATCAAATGCACTTAAGACTATCAAGGAGCCAGTCAAAAGGGTGAATGGATTGGTCAAAGGGAATGGTCCAAGGAGGAGGTCCTGCCAGGAGATCCTGAAAGGAGGTCCTATGAGGAGATCCAAAGAGGAGGTCCAAAGAGGAGGTCTTGTGAGAAGGTCTGAGGACAGGAAGCCCTAAGATAACCAAGGAGGTCTTGAGGACAAAGGGTCCTGAAGACAACAAGGTGGTCTTGACCACATAGGTCCAAACACAAGGAGGAGGTCTAGACCACAAAGGTCTAAACACAAAAGAGGAGGTCTGGACCGCAAAGGTCCAAACACAAGGAGGAGGTCTAGACCACAAAGGTCTAAACACAAAAGAGGAGGTCTGGACCGCAAAGGTCCAAACACACACAAGAGGGAGGTCTGAACCTAAAAGAAGTCCAAAGGACAGGGAGGTCCTAGATGATTAGATCAACAAGGGGGAGGTGCTCAAACGATGAAGACCAAGCTCGAGCGGTAGGTCCAACCGAGCAAGGTAGGTCCGACCTGGGGAGGTCCTAAGGACACGGGGAGGTCCAAAAGACACACAACGAGGAGGTCCTATGGACAAGACCCACAAAGGGCATGTCCTAATGGTCGGATCCACAAACGAGATCCCAACAGTCAAGATCTAGAACAAGGGGAGGTCTACAGAAATAAGGATGCGCAGGAGGAACAGGGGCCGTCAGATCTTGATCGGACGGAGCGGGGCTAATGGGCCGTTCGGACCAAGCGAACGAGCCATCCCAACCAAGCCGCCCGATGCAGATCGGAGGGCTAAAAGGAAAAGGGATGTTCGGACCATCCAAATGCTCCAACAAGATTGGGCCGTCCGATAAGCATCAAACGGTCCTAAGGTAAGAAAGGCAAAATTCAGGAGGTACGACCGCAAGAGCCAGCGGTGAGTCCAAACACAAGGGACGTCTAGACCTAAAGAGGTCCGGGCCTTCCGATCCAAACAAAGAGGAGGTTTGGATCGTTAGATCAAACACCAGAGAGGTCTGGACCCTTGGATCAAACAGAGGAGGGATCTAGATGGTTAAGATCTCAAAAGGGGAGGTCCTAACGGCCAGATCTAAACAAGGGGAGGTCTGAGCGGTTAAGATCTCCAGAGAGGAGGTCCTAACGGCTAGATCTAACAAAGGGGAGGTCTGAGCGGTTAAGATCTCCAGAGAGGAGGTCTTAACGGCCAGATCTCAACAAGGGGGAGCTCTGAGCGGCTAAGATCTCCAAAGGGGAGGTCCTAACGGCCAGATCTAACAAAGGGGAGGTCTGAGCGGTTAAGATCTCCAGAGAGGAGGTCCTAACGGCCAGATCTCAACAAGGGGAAGGTCTGAGCGGCTAAGATCTCCAAAGGGGAGGTCCTAATGGCTAGATCTGAACAAGGGGAGGTCTGAGTGGTTAAGATCTCCAGAGAGGAGGTCCTAACGGCCATATCTAACAAGGGGGAGGTCTGAGCGGCTAAGATCTCCAAAGGGGAGGTCCTAACGGCCAGATCTAACAAGGGGGAGGTCTGAACGGTTAAGATCTCCAGAGAGGAGGTCCTAACGGCCAGATCTAACAAGGGGGAGGTCTGAGTAGTTAAGATCTCCAAAGAGGAGATCCTAATGGCCAGATCTCAACAAGGGGGAGGTCTGAGCGCAATAGAGAAGCTAGACAACCGAAGAGCGGAGCGATGACGACCGCTTAGAGGCGAGCAGCGGGAAGTCCGCGAAAGCAAGGAGAGAGCCAAGGGAACCAAAGGGAGGTCCAACAGGGAGAAGAGGACACGGGGATCAAAAGAGCTCCATATGGACACAGGGAGATCCATATGGGCACAGGGAGGTCCAAAGGATTCCAAGGATGCCCAAATGAACTCAGGGAGTTAAAATGAACGCTGAGAGATACACGGGGAGGTCCAAAACAGAGAAGGAGGTCTAAGCAGGAAGAGATTCAAACCAACAAAGGGAATGTCTGGACTAAGGGAAGTCCAAACAAAAGATACAAGGAAAGGTCCAAAGATCAAAGAGGTTTGAAACACACACCCGAGCTGGTCTAAAACTCAAAAGAGAGGACTTAGACCAACAAAGGGGTCCGAGCAAGAGAAGGTCTGGAGGAGGACAAAACAAGACCCAGCAGAAAACACTAGAGGAGGTCCAGGGGGCAAGGGAGGACCAGAGAGGAAAGAAAAGCACTGGGCTGAGGCCAAGCACAAGGCAAACAAGGACAAGGGAAGAACTCCAACACAGCTCAAAAGGACAAAAGCCGATTTTTAGTTAAAGTTTGATTTTAGTCAATTAAAGCTCTTTTGAAAACTCAAGTTAAGCTTTGAACTCTCAACAAATCCAAATGGTTATTTTTATTTTGAAAACTACAGGAACTCAGGACAAACGGGACGTTACAATCCTGTTGATCCAGCTGCTCCTGGCATCGAGAAGGATGGAGTTGCCGTGGTAGCCGACGAAGATGAAGGAGTCATAGGGACCTCACCGGTTACTATGGCATCCTCATCATCTCGTTCCTTGATGGAGAAGATGTCCCAAGTGATGTGGTCACTTGCAGCAGTTTCACTCTAGTTCCAGCTTTTGTTCTCCTCAAAGATCACATCACGGCTAATGCAAACTTTGTTGCGACGTGGATCATAAACTCTATGTGCCTTGCTCCCTGCTTCAGTGCAAAGCTTTCCGAGACTTTGCCTTTGCTCCAGGAGACCATGTGTATCATAAAGTGTCACCTCTCAAGGGAATGCACCGTTTCAGAGTTAGTGGAAAGCTTGCACCAAGGTTGATGAGGACATCACTTCTTCGGATACACACAACAATCCTCCACTTGACATTCAAGGACCAATCACTAGAGCTCATACCGACAATTGAATTTACAGTGAGCTCGCTCCTAACTACTTTTTTTGTTCATTTGAGAATCGATTGCTACCTAATGATTTAATTATGATTAGGAACCATGGAGAGGACCTGGAAGTACTTGGAGAAGGGCTACGAGGCACACAAGTCCAGCGAGGGCGGTCGAATCATGTTGGAGTCCCAACTCAAGCCGACTTGAATCCAATTCGGAGTCCAGACGTCAAGACTAAAACGGACGCCCAGATCGCATCCGGGCTCCGTTTTGGACGCTCCACATATGTATGGAAAGCTGAGAAGATGACCTTTCCAATGGCTCTGGTCCCATGTCGAAACAAGTGGGCATTCAGAATCTGTCTGTGGTGTTTGCGCCACCGTCTTTTGGGCCGCTCGGCTTTGTATCGTGTTGGAGCCCATTAGGCGCGCCCGTGGGTTTTGCACGCCTCCATCCTTTATATCCAGCCGCCACCCCACCATTAGGGTTGGGTTTTGCTTAGATTAATTTCTGCCTTGAACAGCCATTGCTCATCGGTTTAGAGACCCCAACTTTCGAAAGTGCAAAACAATACCTCTGCAATTCCGTTGTGTTCTTCCTTGTTCTTGCTTGTGTTCTTCGATTCGCAGCGAGGATTAGCCTTCTTGGCGAGGTCAACCGGCGCGCGACGGTTGATAACCCGAGGAGACGTGGTGCTGCGATTGCGGGGTTCGAACGTGTTGTTCGGAAGCCGAATCGATTTGTGTCGCGTCTCCACTAAATCGAACATATCCAGAACCTGTTGGAAGATCGGGACCCCGTTCCCATCAAAGGTTCATTGGACCTTTTCCCATTCTAGCCCGCAGAGGAGAAGTTGCCTACAAGATAGACCTCCCTCCTCAGCTGTCTGGAGTGCACTATGTCTTCCATGTGTCTCAGTTGAAAAAGTATCTGCGTGTGCCAGAAGAGCAGATGCCGTTAGAAGCAGTAGACCTCCAAGAAGACCTCACCTACCAGGAGCAGCCCATCAAAATCTTGGAAGTGTCCGAGCGAGTGACAAGGACCAAGACCATCCGTCCCTGCAAGGTTCAATGGAGCAACCACACCGAAGCAAAAGCAACTTGGGAGCGTGAAGAGGACCTCAAGGCAGAGTACCCGCACCTATTCTCTAGTCAGCCCAAATCTCGGGGTCGAGATTCTCCTTAAGGGGTGAAGGTTTGTAACATCCCGTTTGTCCTAGAGTTTTTGCCAGTTTTCAAAACCAAAAAGGAACCATTCGGCTTTGTTGAGTCGCCAAAGCTTAACTTGGAATTTTAGAAATTTGGAGATTTAACTTGAATTAATCAAACTTCAATTAACCTTATCTGGTTTATCTTGAGTGTTGGTGTTCGCTGGCTTCTAGATCTTCTTCTTTGTTTTGTCCCGAGTTTTCCCCGGCCTAGCTTTTCCTCTGTAGATCCCCTTGGTGTTTGGATCTCCTTTTAGTTCAGACCTCTCTTGACTTCTCTTTGGACCTCCCTATGTTTATTTGGATCTCCCCTTGTTAGATCTTGATCGTCAGGACCTCCCCTTGTTAGATCTTGACCGTCAGGACCTCCCCTTGTGAGATCTTGACTGTCAGGATTTCCCCCTTGTTAGATCTTGGCCGTTAAGATCTCCTTTTATTTTATCTGACCGTTAGGATCTCCTTTGGACCTCCTTCCTTAGATCTCCTCCGTTGGATCCTTCTTTTCGTTCGGACCTCTCCTCCCATTTGTGCGGTCCGAACGTTCCCTAGCGTTGCAGAGCCACTTCAACAAAACTATCACGCAAAGACGTTTTTGTTTTGATGCTTTTATATCTGTCTCTACGTCGAGAAACACCATACATGTAAAGACGCTTCTCAGGACGTTTTATACGACACCACAAAATCTCGTACGGTAGTCATCTCTCCACCTCCCCCACATGTCTCTCTACCTCGCCACTTATTCAACCTCCCAACATAGATCCAATCTGGCTGGTGTTGTGCCTCCCTGCGTGCTCCCTCGAATCCCCTTGTCCAAGGGCGAATCCGATCTTCGCCGGGGCGCCATCGCTTGAGGGGGCGAGCTTAGCCTCCATCTAGGAAGCTCGGGGGCGGCTGGGCGGAGCAGAGTTTCGTGGGTAGCCGCTCGTGGCGGCGTCTGGCGCATGGAGTAGAGGGCGGCATCGGACGTCGTCGGGGGCTCGGGGCGGCACAGGGTGGCACTCGGCAATGGATCCGGTGTGGGGCGGCTCGAGGTGGCGCTCGGAGCTCGGGGCTCGGGGCGGTGACCGGATCCAGGGCAGGGCGACGTCGGGTAGCCGAGGCAGAGCAAGAGAGGCCCGGGGCGTCGAGGCTTGGGGTGTCAGATCCGGGCGGGAGGCGCAGCTCGGAGGTGAGTCTCGTGGCCAGGCACGGTCGCCGGATGAGCGGGAGGCTGGCTCAAGCGGTGACCACCACGGCTTCCACCGGAGACGTCAGCGACCTCCCCTTCCTTCTCCTGTCGAGGTTAGTGGCCGCTGCCCTAACCCTACTTTGCTGGATGGCTCCTTGCGCCGGCCTTCTCCCGGCACCCCCTCACCGGTCCCTGTGGCGACCATGGAGAGCTCTCCCGTCGAGGGCAGCTCGGTGGAGCGGTGGAGCGCAGTGGCTGCTCGGGCGTTCCAGCACTACCTGGACCGGGCAGCACCGCACACAGCAGGGCCATGGGCGGGCACGCTCGTGGCCGCGGTGGTGTACACACTGCTAGCCTACTATGTGCAGGGCTTCTACGTACTACGTGGTCACCTATGGGATGGGCATCTACCTGCTCAACCTCCTCATCGGATTCCTCTCCCCTATGGTCGACCCGGAGCTCGACGCCGATCCCGCGCTCCCCACCTGTGGCTCCGACGAGTTCAAGCCCTTCATCCGCCGCCTCCCTGAGTTCAAGTTTTGGTATACGGTTTCTGCTCTATCCTAATTTCTAGCCTCGTTTCACACCGGTCCAACTAGATTTGTACGTTATTTAATTATGCGAAATTAATGTTTTATTTGTAAATTGGAGATGCAATCTACACGAGGCAGCCACCGAAATACACTATTCTAGAGTCAATTTTTTATCATCTGTAGTAGGTGGAGGAACTTTTACGACGAAAACTTGCTAAAGAGGCAGCTGAGAAGGAACTGGAAGAATTTGTCCACTTGCTTAAGTCCGCCAAAGGATTGCCACTAGACTAAGCCTACTAAAAATTCATGGTTGACGAAAGAGAAAGTCAGGCAAAAAAATTGGGTCTCTTCAGGCATATGCAGTTGATGCATGTGACGATGAACAGAGACGAGTGGCAGGAAATGTAATATGTTCAGTTCCACTAACATTATCTTGTCATGCGTAATCATCATATATAAGTTTTTGCGGTTTGTTTACATCAGTGTTGTTTTGTTGGTTATCCAAAATCCTTATGATTATCATCATGTTAGCTTATTAAGCATAGGTCTTTCATATATTTAGTTACTGCTCATGCTTTTCATATATGTATATCATTCAAGATTCAGCATCTCTGGCATTCTCTTTTCAGCATATCAGGAAGGATCTTTCAACTTTGAAAGTGTATGCCATTGATGTAGACGAGGCTGATGAAGTGCCAGGGCGAAGTGCCGAAAGCTGCGTGCGGCGGCGCCACACCGGCTTGGGCGCGTGGTGCCGATGTGCCGTGGTGGACTGGTTGCGCATCAAGATTGTAGGATTCTGCCTGCTAATCTAGGCCTTGTTGTCTTGATTCGGGTATTTGCCTTAATATTGTCTTTGATACTCATCAGTCCACTTGTTGGTTCTTTGTGGTACTTGTATCTTATTGAATGACAGTGGACTAGTTCTTTAATCAGCTCAACTGCTCAACAGAGAGATCTTTTGCTATGATTTATTCAGATAAAATTGAATAGATCTTTGGACACAGTCGAGCACAAACTTCCTGTTCTACTTGGATTAAATATGGAGAAAATAATATACTATACTATTACCAGAATATCTTTGTTATTGTTGTTGTTACTGTTATCAAATCTTGTTTTGTTTTTCTACCTGTGGTGCTAACACCTATTTTGACTTTTTTTTAAACTTTTCATGGGTCAATCAGGAGTAGAATGATGAATCTTAAATATAGAACAGCGGAAATTTTTAGGGAGAATGGTCTGATTTTCAATTCTTAAGGAAAACTTGGAGCAAAAGAAGTGCAAGGGGATTATGATGTTAGGCCAAATCCACCAGCTTTTGTTCAGACAAGATGCAAATGATTATTGGAGATGTAATTGAGGTGTTGGATTGTAACACATGGAAGCTTGACAAAATTGCAAAGATGCTAAAGAACAATTACTTTGACATCAGACTTGCTGATTGCGTCCAACTGAAAGAGTTTCACATATCAAGCTTGAGAGTTCCACTTCCACATGCTCCTGCAGCACCACATAGCAAGCAGTTTCCTGCAGCAGAGAAGGTAAACAACCAGTTCATGGAGCATGTAAAAGGTGCTTTTCATTATAGACATGGTCATTTTTCAAATGAGTCACTCAATAGTTGCTTTGATATTTACATGTACATATCTCTTACGTGATCTTTAGCTAATGTTCTAGTGAAATTAGTGCTTAGGCATTGTTTATTTAGATTTAGCTTTGTTAGATTACGACCCATCAAGCAACCTTTGCATTGCATGTGATTTTGGTATCCTTAGAAGTTAGAACAGTACTAATAATAGCCATCAGTGTGAACCTGCTCATAGTTGGACTGAATTATTCATGTCCTAGAAGGGAGAAGCTTCGCAGATTTCAATTGTTTCCAGGAAAAATATTTATTTTCCACATGCTTTATGAGCCTTTATTCTCTTTTGGGACTACAGAAATGCCATGCTGGTCCATACTCCATACGTGATGGGTAAATTAGAAGATGGAACTAGCAAGGCTAAGATGAAGCAACTCAATTTGTCCAATATTAGAAATATGTCATGCCATGCTCTACTTTGAGTTATACATGCAGTGTTCCTACATATTGTTGTTGCTTTGTTTGCGATGCAAATCTAGTTACATAGTCAGTTGAAGTTTTCATCTTATAAAAAAACTTGAAACATTTAACCCTGTATCTCACTGCACTGTTGAGCTTCCATAAGTTATGAGTGCCGTAGATATATTTGTGCTAATTACAACATGTTACTGACACGAATTGTACAATCTCATCATTTGTTCTCAAATATGATCCGTTACTTCTTTCAGATGTCTAATTTGTTTTCCACCAAAGGGCCACCAATCTCATAATTTGTCTACTGCGAAAGACTTCAGTCTATGACTGAAGCATTAGAATATCTTTTCCATTATTGTGCATTTCTAAAACTTTTCCAGGAAAACGTTTCTATCAGTTGCCTTCCCTTTTCAGGCTACTGAACGGGTTAAACGGCTACTCACTGATCGCAACTTCCCTCGTTCAAAAGTTGCTCTGGGAAGGGTTCATCAAGCTTTTGAACGAAAAGGCCACAGGTTGTTACTAGTATATTCTGGGTCCACCACTGGTCCCTATGCCACTTAGCAAAAGCCTATATTTTTTGGAGACTTTCTGAAGTTTTATGTCTACTTAACCAACTGAATATTGTAGATGCATTTGTTACTTGACAATGTTGACACTATTAAGTCCGCAGAGTTCAATCGACATTGCTATGATAGAACCACGTATCGATGTGTCAAATTTGCGCTTTTTAGGTCAAAAGAGCTAAGAAAATAGCTTCAAATCGGTCACAAAATAACCTGGTATGTTACATTCTTTTAATTTCATCAAATAAACTTATCATCTTACACTTTTCTAATCAGGACATTTATTTCTTTTTTAACCGGCTTTACAAGATAATTGAGGACTACAAAGAGAATGCAATGGAGATGGAGGAGTTAATGTATTAGTTTCTCCTTGGGCAAAGCTTACGGATAGATTCCAACTATTTAGAAAAAAATTTGTGTCAATCCATAGGATCTTTTCCTGATGTATCTGCACCTTTTTTATATGGATGTTTGATTTAGTTGTGAACTCCACTTGCTGTAAATTCAAATATTTGTTGTTGCTATGAAATCGTGCATGCTCTCTGATTTTCTTAGTTTGTCGATTGTGAGAATATGATGCTTTCATGTGAAGACATGTGCTCTACTGTTTTCTAGTTTTTTTTTTGATGAGGTGGAATAATGTCTTCATATGACGATATATGTTTCCATTTGTGGCAAAATGTGTGAATCAAATTCGAAATAATCCAATTAAATTCGACATAATTTTTTTCACAGTAAGATGCCCAAAAGACGCTTTTGCGTACCTAGAGACGTATATAATGCCTCTACAAAATGTGTATAAATTATGCGCACGTGAATTAAATAAATTTGTAAAAGCGTCTTTATGTTTGTTGGCACGCAAATCGGATATATCTATATCAGTAAAGACGTTATGTAAGTGTATGTACTAAAACGTCTCTATATACATAGACATGAATTTTAACGTCTTTGTAAAGCGTCTTATATCCTGTACACATGTTTTACAAGCGTCTCTACGGTTCTTGACACGGTCCGTAGGGAGGCTCTCTAAGGACGCTTTATAAAAACGGCTCTACGGTCCTCTAGAGATGAAATAACACATCTCTAGCCTATAGATTGGACGTCTCTACATGGATGTTGTGTTGTAGTGAGCGTCTGATTGAGTTTGGGCGGTCCGATTTGATGAAGCGTTCGGGCGGTCCGAACGTTCACATCACTTTGGACCACTCGATCGCTATCGGACGGCCCCGCTTCGCTGCGCATATCCTCCTTGCCCCCAGGACCTCCTCGTCCTTGTGGTCTTTTTGCAAAGACCACCTTTTTTGGTCTTTTTGCAAAAACCACCCTCTCGGTCTTTTGTAAAGACCACCCTCCTGGTCATGACCATCCCTTGTGGTCAGGACCTTCCTGTTGGTCACGCCCTCCCTCTGAGGCCACGACCTCCTCCCTTTTGTCGTTTTGCCGCGACCTCCCTCTAAGGCCACGACCTCCTCCCTTTTGTCATTTTGCCGCGACCTCCCTCTGAGGCCGCAACCTCCTCCTTTTGTCGTTTTGCCGCGACCTCCTTTGGTCGGGACCTCCCTCTGGTCTTTTTGCAAAGACCACCTTTGCGGTCAGGACCACCTCGTGGTCATGACCTTTGGTCTTTTTGCAAAGACTGCCTTTGCGGTTGAGACCACCCTTGTTGGTCACGACCTTCCCTTTGGTCGCGACCACCCCTTTGACTGATCTGTTCACCTGAGTTTGACTGGTCCCACCTGCCAGTCCCCTACTCACCTTTTTCCTACCACCTCTCTCCTGGTGCAGTCTATCCACGCATTAAATGCGGCTGCACCGCATTGAATGCTCTTATGTCTAATTGAATGTGGATGGGTCACATTAAATGCTACTTCCACTATAATCATTTCTCCTCTTGACTCTTTTCCCTACCTGCCCCTTTGCCCTTTCCTCACTTCGCAGCAGTATACTTCATCTTTGCTTTCGGCCCTACATTTTGTAGCCCAAGTTCTCTTTCCTTCCCCCATAAATAAAGCTCTAGGGAGTCCCTTTTAACCTCTTGTTTCTCCCTCAGCTTCCCAACACCGCTCTCTTTTCCTCTAGCTCGTTTATCTCTGTGCTTCGATTTTGCCTGACCGATTGGAGCCGTGTCATCTTCAACAGCTTCGTCGTCAAGGAAGCCAGTTGGACACTGCGTCCTCTTCTACCTTCTCGCCGTTGAAGGGCCCTGTTGGAGTTCACATCGCCTTCGATCTTCGTTAGAGTTCTTTCGCGACCTCTTCCAGCACCTCTCCTTGTTTCGGTGAGTTGCCCGCGCCTTGTTCTCCTTCTTTGTTCTTATGACCACCTCGCGTGATCGTATCTTTCCTACGACTACATTATGCGGTCGTGTTTCTTTTGCGACCACGTGGAATAGTCGTGTCATCCTCAGGACCCCCCCTTCCCCTGGATCTCCTCAGGACCTCCTTTGGCAAAGACCACCTCTTGGTCTTTTTGTAAAGACCACCCTCTCTGGCTTGGATCTCTTTTTCGTCGGGACCTCCCGCCTTCTGATTTTGGTTTAAGTTCTCTTTAGTTCTTTGCTTGAGTTGTTTGTTTTTTGGTTCTTTCTGAACGTGTAGATTCCGACTTCGTGGAGGAATACTTGGATCCAGCAGCCTCTACCGAAGCCTCGCCACTCTTCAACGAAGGCAAGTCGCAGACCTTTGATCATGTTGAACCTAGCATTTCAAAAGTATATTGTTTTACCTTATCATGCATGGCTATTTGTATAAAAATGGTTTGGGCAGTAGCTAAATTCCTACTTGACAATATGCCTCCTTGAATGTTTGAACTCGACATGTTGACATGTTCCCATTGGACACCTTAGAATGGGTAATCTTAGTTGGTCTTGTTTTGGTATTGCCAACATGGGAGCGTATTTATACTTAGTCCTGCTTTAGATGCGTTGGTCTCAAGAACCATGAATCAATGTTAATAATTTGACTAATTGAACTATGGAATTGTGGTGAGATACCACTGTTGAGCAGCTGTGGTGGGATGCCTCAGTTGTGTCAATCGTGGTGCGATGCCACTGTTGTAAAATTTGTTGTGCCAGGACTAGGGTGGTCTTTTGGCCAGGTAAAACCCAAAATGTTTTTCACTCTGGCGAGTGATCATGCAGTAAAGGGGGTGTTATATGCACATTGGGATGAGGTTGTCTCGCCTGAGTGGTTTAAGGACTTAACTTTGTGTTCCTTTGCTCCGAGTCTTCCGTGCAACCACAAGACCATTTTATGGGGGTGGTCTAGGCCAAATAATTAGCAATGGTTTGGTTTGGTTCTGTTGTGGTGGTGCGTTCTAATTCGTATGGCACAAGAGGGGGCCACTAGGATGGCGAAACCTTAGCGGGCAGAACTAAGCTAGGTCAAAGCTTTGTAAAGGTCTTGTCACGCTCTCTAGACTGTTCACCTTCAGAAGTGAGAAAGGGTTCCGACGGAAACCTGACCCGCTAGAGAGGTCGTGGATTGTGAGTAAAGTTGTACACCTCTGCAGAGTGAAAGATCTATTTGAATAGCCAAGTCCTTGGTTATGGACACTGCCTGGAACAAATGCATGAAGGGTAGCTTTCTCAAAAGTGGTCTTGGGAGCTCCAGAGTTGGTGCTCTGGGTTGATCATGGGAGCTCTGGAGCTGGTGATATAGAGAGGTCGTGGGAGTGATCCTGGTCGTGGGTGCGACCAGGCCTTCCACGAGTGGTCTTAGGAGTGAGTTGGTGCTCACGACCTCCTTTGAAAACATAATGTACTTATGTATTACTCTTTTAACTTGAGCTTTGCAATCTACTTATGCTATTCACTTTCAAATATTGCTTTCTGCAAACTAACCCTACAGCACTCATTGGCCAAGCCATTGCATGAATATTATGTGCATACTTGTTTCCTGCGATTTGCTGAGTACATTCAAACGTACTCATGGCTTTAAGGCCTATGTTGAAGCAGTGGCCAAAGAAGATCAAGGTCAAGGATGCCCAGACCTCTTCGAGGAGGAGTTCTTTGATGATCCAGCTTTCTAGGGGACTTCCTCCACTCGACAGCCTGTGGGCTTGCCGGATGGCTTTGCGCGCTTTTTGTTGTTCCGCTGCAAGTTTTTGTTGTCGGTTTTTGTAAGCCCGTGGTGGCAACCTCTGTAAACAACCTTGATCATAAGGTCCTTGTTTAATATAAGTTAATTTGTCTGTTTCATCGTATTTCTTGTCGTGTGGTTGTTATTTCACCTACGTTGATCTATGCGAGCTAGCTTGTGATCTTGGGACTAGCTCAGTGCACAGAGGCTGGGACCTCCGAGAGGTCTTTGAGATCTCCTGGGTGGTCCTGGAGGACCTCCTCTCAGGGTAATCTTGGAGGACCTCCCAGACCTCCAGGTGGTCCTGTCGGACCTCCTAGGAGGTCCTAGGAGATCTCTCTGGGCGCATCCAGAGAGGGGCCTGACACTATCACTGAGACCAAGGACCCGGGATGGAAGAGTATTGGGCTATCGTCAATGTTATTGCCAGACAAATGACGGGTAGCATTCCCTACTGTATCCAATCACATGCCACTTCTGAAGCCATGGCTATCCAGGAAGCTGCTAGTGGGATGATGAACCTTCTTCGTCATGATTTGACGGAGTTGTCTCAACCACCTTACTATCATTTTCCTAAACGAGGTCCGGGCGCAGAAGTGAACACATTCGATAGGATTCAGTTTGGGGAAGACCCACAAGTACGCCAGCTGGCAAGATTGGTTCACATTATGGACCAAGTTCATCGCTGCCAGGTGTACGAGCTGTGGTAGACCCGCCGCCGTCTGAGAGAAGCTCAGGAGTACCTCAGGATCGGTGTTAACATGAATCGCGTTCCTCGTAACGTGTTTTATGGTAACAACGAGACCTCTCCAGCTACTACTGCGCCACCCTATTATCGACTTCCGGAAGTGGTGGGGCTTGTACCTGTCTATGGACAGCATCGCCAAGCCCGGATGTTAGCAAGCTTTCCTCGCACTCAACAGCCGGCACCCCCTGGAGGTCATAATCTTTTACTAGGTTCTCCGAGGCATCTCATCAGTCCTTTGAACCCTATAGAAACGGGTTCACCTGAAGCTCATCTTTTAGATGAGTTTCTAGTGAACTTCAACAGGGATGATTTTGCTTAGGCCTTGGATGTTGAAGACTTGCGGCATAGAGTTGTAGACCATTGGTAGTTGTCCTTAAATAAATGTAATAGGATAGCTTTTGTATTATTATGTTGTTGTGTTGTAAGACTTTGTTTCGGACCATAACCATGTTGTCTGCCGACATATATGGTTACATTGTACCGAAACTTGCTGTTGCTATTTAATGGGTCTTGTGTTTGTTTGGTGTTCATGTTAAGTTTATAATTTTCCCTTGCTATCCAAAACCTTGTTTGTGCTTGTTCGAGTGTACTCTTGTTGTGTTGCTAACAGTTGTGTGGCAACAGAATGACAGGACCTACTACTCGTTTGCGAGCATAACAAGAAGAGGGATCCTCACCCCCCCCCCGAGATCCCGTTTTGCTTCTATTATTGATCTTTACCCTCAGGGAGACCAAGCAGAACTGTCTAGTCGTCATGGTCAACAGGGTAGTCGGCATGAGGTACGGCTTCCTCCGTCGCCCACCATGGCTGATGTGCTCATGCAGATAGAGTGCAATAGAATGGATCAGACGCGCATCCTTGAGCAGATTGCACGTAATATTACTTCAGCTCTTGCACCAGCTAGAGATGTAGGAGGTCATCGTGCTCAAGGAGGTCTTGCTGATTTTCAGTGGACCAACCCGCCAGTATTTTCCAGCTCTGAGGACCCAATGGAAGCCGAAGATTGGCTTAGGAATATTGAGAAGAAGATGCTAATTGCTGAATGTTCTGAGAGGGAGAAGGTGCTGTTTGCTAGTTATCAATTGGATGGAGCAGCTAGTGCTTGGTGGGACAACTTCTTTGCCATCCAGCCTACTGGACACGTCCCGACTTGGGACGAGTTCAAGGAGGCTTTTCGCGAAGCCTGCATTCCAGAGGGAGTTGTTATGATCAAGTAGCAGGAATTTCTTGCTCTTAAGCAAGGGCAGAAAACTGTGACTGAATATCTCCATGAATTCAATTTCCTTGCCTAGTATGTGCCCGATAACGTTTCGACGTGTGAGACCCCGACGTTTTTATTAGGCTCATAATACTTAGTCATCCGATTGACCCTAGTATTATCAACCAAATAAACCCGATCTCGAGAGATGTATACTCCCCAGAATGCAGTATACATACCTCACAACAAAAGAATGTATCAATTCCATACAACACATAGAACATAAGCAACAAACCAGAAGTTAATATTAATATGGAATAGATATTACAAAAGAGAGGCCCTTAGGCCAAATAGCAATAAATACAAAAAGATAACAGCGGAAGCAAAAGTGCCATAACGATGGCTATAACACAAAGCCAATCAGTGTGCCTTAACCCCTAGGCATCTGACCGGACCGCCAAGCTAGTCGTCGAAGAAACTGCAACACGTAGCACAAAAGAGAGGCTCTTGGAGCTCTCCTTCTTCCTCTGCACAAAAGCCACAAAAATAATGCCACAACCACGGGCAGATGAGTACATAAAGTACTCCGCAAGACTTACGTGTGAAATAACAGAACTATAAATAGCTACATGCAAGCTTTATTTAAGTGGATGAGGCTTTGGACTCATTTTAGCATAAAGCAACATTTATTTGCAATAACATAATAGATTGAAGGCAATTTGACAAAGCATTTTTAACTGTTGAAGTAACAACGAGATAATAACATAGTAACAACAACAAGAACAACACGGAAGTGACTAACCCAAGTCACCACAACAATAGCATGAACTCCCGTTCATACCAACCATGTCAAGTTTTAATTAAAGGTTGTAGTCTAGTCTTGAACGACCTTACCAAGCATGTCCATAACCTAGGACGAGGCTATTGAATAGTTTTATCCTGCAGGTGTACCACTGCACCCACACGTCGACCGCCTTTCCTTTACGCACACTTAGAAGGTGTCTTTGCACAGCTAAGTCCTACGAGACCTTTCCAAAGGATGAATGCTAATTACGAGCTGCACAACCCACGGGAGAAGGAGACATCACAACCTTCAGGAAGCTAATGCTCCCTCCCACACTATACATATACATTTGTTTTTAAAACACACCAACCGAGCTCGCTCATAATTAACACCTCCTAGAGTACTTAGTCAAGAGGGTTCCATATGCCTCGCGTGGTTAGTACGCCAAATCGCTGGCTTAGTGACCCAAGTACTCGGTCCTTAGGGACCCGGGCATACCACCACATCCAAAACCGCACCATCCATCCAATATGCCCAAGTCTAAATCAATCTTTTATTTTCAGTTTTGATTTTACAAATTAATCAAAGCACAAGTGCTGGACATATAGGAGTAATAATCATTTTGAGTGATCAAGACCATCGACTAAGTCGATGATCGCCCATTTCTACCGATAACTAAGCATGTCTAAGCAATTTACATCGAAACTACTAAGCGATAAGAGCTCATCCAACGAGCTCCCACCACAGCAAATAACCTAGGCTCATGGTAGTAGAGGATAAACAATTCCTACAGATCATGCAACTATAGGCTTGCTAGCGACATTTAACACAAAGTAGCATGCATACATAGAAGTAAAACAATATATTAAGCTTTAAAGTAATGGGACATGGTGGAAATGATCAAACTGCTTGCCTTGTTGCTGGTGGTCAAATTGTGGCAGAGGGTCGCTCTCGGGATCACCACAAATGTCGAATCCTAACGGAAAAGCGATAAAGAACCGATAAGAACGATTTAAAGGCAACAAAGATAGCACAGCAAACGAACTCCAAATTCTCTGAAAATTTTACAGCAGCAAGACAATGATTTATCATGTATTTAGCAATAAGAACCAATTGATTTGGATTCTCAATGCAAAAGATATGATGAAATCAATTCTGCTCAGCCTATTAAAATACCAAACTGCACTATTCACTAATTTAATTATGAGGCAACATTTTCTATAACAGCAGCGAAGCTGAAATTTTTACTGTAAAACCAGCACCTCATGAGATGAATAACACAATTGAGTTCATCTCATTTGGAGCTATATTGCACTTTCTATAATTTTTCAAAAATAAGAACTTGAACAAAATTATAATGCACAAGTTCTCAATTTCCTAACAGCAACATGCTCAAACTAATTTCCACAGTGAGTTCACTAAGAGAGAAACCAACAAAGTTGGTCTCACCCACAAATAGTCTATGGAGCATTAGTTATGTATTTTACAAGTTAAGCATTGATTTAAGTGCACATTTTAAAGTTGGTTTTAAAATCTAATGGCAAATCTGTGTGCTGGAGCTGAACTCAACTTACAATCATTTTTGGATTAAAGTCAAGTTCAATACAGGGCTAACATAATTTGAATGACCTCAAAAGGATTCAAAAGCGAAGGAGATATGAAATTCTAAAGTCTATACCTTATTTCAGGTTTAACTAAGACCTCACCGAATTCCTAAAACTCACAAGGGTATGGGAGGACGTGAGCCACAGATCTTAAATCCAGCGGCTCAGACCTCCCGGTGAACAACGCACACGCTCGAGGAGGTCCAGAGGTCCTGGACCTCCTAGCAACGCACTGCGCGAGATGAGGGAGGTCGGGGCCGAGATGCAAAATCAGCGGACCACAACACAGAAGGAGGTCCGGAGCGGACCAGATCTAAAGGGAGGTCCTCAACGGTTGAGATCTTCCAAAGGAAGGTCCAAACTATCAAGATCTCCCCAAGGAAGATCTACATCGTCAAGACCTCACGGGGAGGTCTGGGACGGTCCAGATGTTCCAAGGAGGTCCTCGATGGTTCAGATCGTCCGAGGGAGGACCTTGACGGTCAAGATCTACCCGGGGAGGTCATGAACGGCTGAGATAACCTAGGGGAGGTCCTAAGGGAGGTCCTCAACGTCACAGACCTCCAGGGAGGTCTAGACGGCCACGATTGCGCAAGGGGAGGTCTTGGACGCTCCAGATCTCCTTGGAGGAGGTCATGGAGATCCCAGACCCAGCGCCTTAACTTGCGCACGCGCTTGGACATGAATAAATGCGCGCTGGACATCAAGGAGGTCCGTGCGCGCGGGAGGTCTTAAATGCACGCATTAAAGGGTGGATTTAAGGCAGTTAAGACATCCAATGATTACAATGATTTGAGTAATGATGAACGCATTAATCGCGGCGGATCTTTGTCCTAAAAACGACAATGGCGCCGCCGTGTACGTCCGACAAAACCCGAGTTTGAAAAGATGGTTCTCGCCATGATGTAGGCCTCGCGGCGACATCCAATGGTACCACTGAGTGTGCAATAGCCTTGCGCACCGGTGGACCTCCTTTCAACGGCGGCGGCGGTTTTAAACGCCATGAGCCGAGAGGAACACGAAGGCACAACACGGCAAAAATTCAAAATGCGAATTAAAGCTCGCGACATCCATTCAAGCGTGTGCCCAAGAGAAGCTCGCAACAACATACAAAGCGGGTGCCCAGTAGCTAAAGGACTAACAGGGGAGTACCGGAGGTCCTAAGGTGCCGGGAGGTCGTGGAGGTGATGACTGGAGTTGGGGAAGAAAGGTGCTCCACGGCCAAAGCTCCAGGCTCAGATTCCACTTTGTCCACCTCTGTAAATGTCCAAACCAAAGCAGTGAGGTCTTGGTCCCAGAGGAAGGCACAAATGGAAGCAAGGAGAGGAAGAAGAAATCTCAATGACCCTTGCCCACCAAGGAGCTTCAAATTCAACAATGGCGCCAAGGATGGTTTGGTGGTTTAGAGTTCACAAGCACGGGAGAGCGAGCAAGGAACAAAGGCTTGTAAAGGAAGATAAAGGCACGATGGGGGTGTTCTTGTACTTAGGGCAAAGAGGTTTTAGGCCACTGGCTAAGCTCTTGGTGAGCTTGGCCCATGGCATGGTCCAGGCAGTTGGACAGGACGTAAAGTGGACATGGTGGCGTGTCCGAGTGACCCATGAGGCGGAAGGTCGACTCGCATTAAATGCGGGTCAGCAAAGAACTGTTGAAAGGACACAGTGGACAGGCTGGACATTAACTCCACCGCTCAGAGCACGCATGCGCGCCAGAGGAAGGAGAAGAACAGGGGAGGTCCTCATGACCGTTGGATAAGACACAGGAGGTCCTAACCATCGGATCTCATTTTGAACCGTTATGTTTTAAGTGGTGGGAGGAGGTCCCACCACATGATCAAGGATGGGAAGGTCGTGGCCCTCCGATTTCTTAATCGCAAAACGCGTGAGGAAAAGGGACAGGAGGTCCAAAGCGTTGGATCTCCATCCAACAGTGCGGACCTCCAGTGAGGACTTAACCGCACGCGATCAAAAAGGACATGAGGGGAGGTCATGGCCTTTGGATTTAAATCCAAGGGCACTGACCTGATGGGGAGGTCCGATATGATGCGCAACAGGCAAGGGAGGTCATGGCCTTTAGATTTAGATCTAAGGGCTACGATCAAAAGAGGTGGAGGTCCTGAACTTGCGCAACGCACAAGGGAGGTCATGGCCTTTAGATTTAGATCTAAGGGCTACGATCTCACGTCTTGGCCGGGAGGTCAGTGCGCATGAGACAAAAGGAGGTCGTGACCGTAGATTTTAAATCTAACGGTGCACAACAAAAGATGGGGGAGGTTGTGAGTGCTTGATAACGCAGGGAGGTCGTGAGCTGTTGGATTTGATCCAATGGCTACGACCTAGGTTAGGTGGAAGGTTTGTTTAGTTTAACAGTAAGGGGAGGTCAGGGCCATGGATCTTGGATCCAAGGGCTATGACCTCAAGCAGTGGGATGACCGACCGAGTATGTTGAGGAGGAGGTCGTGGGTGTTGGATTTGATCCAAGGCCACGACCTCAACAAATGGGATGACCTCGCTACGATGGTTTAACAGCTCGAGGAGGTCTTTGAGGTTTAACACACAGGGGAGGTCATGACCATGGATCACTGATCCAACGGCAATGACCTCATGAGGTGGGGAGGTCCTTGCGGTGTTGACCGCGGAGGAGGTCGTGGCGGTTGGATGTAAATCCAACTACTGCGACTGATCAAGTGGAGATGAGGTCTCACGAGGTGCAGACACGGTTGGGCTGGACCAGCTTTGAATATGGCTAGCCCAAGGAATAGTGTAGGCTTTTAAATTTAGTTTTTAACAGCTGAAACTTAGCAGAATTATTTGAGATAGCAAATGAACTCCAAATTTGATGAAATTTTAACTGGAGCTTGCTGACAATGAGATCAACCTTGCATAAAATTTCCAGAGGTTATTATGCAATGCATTTTTCTCAGGAAATTCATGAAGGTTGTTTAAAGGATTGTTTTGCCTCTAAAAATTATCAACAAGTGTTATAACTCATGATATTTTTTGAAGGGTCCCATATCAGTTTTTGGGACCAAGGAAAATATATTCCAAATGTTTGGCACAAGATTTAAGATAATTGGAGAATGAGTTTGATTTTTGGTCAACAAGAGCTTTGTGTTTTGGATTACACAACTCTTGGACAAAAATCACATGAGATTTTAGGGTTTTTCAAGATGTGAGAAAAAGTTTTAATTTCTACACATATAATTATACTTGATTAACCCTAATTATACATTTGGGATGTTACAAAATCTCTCCCCTTACAGAAATCGCCCCGAGATTTGGCTCACTCGATAAAGAAAGATGGATAGTCCGCACGCAGAGCGATCTTCTCTTTCCCAAGTAGCCTCATCCTCGGAATGGTTTGACCACTTGAACTTTAAGGAACTTGATGGTCTTATTCCTTGTCCTTCGTTCAGACTCATCGAGTACGCGAACAGGGTGCTCGCGATAGGTCAAATCTTCCTGGACATCGAGAGTTTCCAACGGAGCTTCCTCAGTTGGAACACGGAGGCACTTCTTAAGCTGGAACACATGGAAAACATCATGTACCCCCTCTAGTGCAGCTGGCAACTCCAACTTATAGGCAACAGCTCCCTTCTTCTCGATAACGCGGTAGGGACCGACATATCGAGGAGCCAACTTGCCCTTGACGCCGAAACGTTGATGGCCCTTCAAAGGAGAGACTTTGAGATAAACAAAGTCATTAGGCTCAAAACGTAACTCACATCGACGGCGATCCGCATAGCTCTTTTGCCTGGATTGAGCTATGCGCAAACGCTCACGAATAAGCTGGACTTGGCGCTCGGCCTCATTGATTGAGTCCGGGCCAAAGAGAGGTCTCTCACCGGTCTCTGACCAGTTCAACGGGGTCCTACACTTTCTCCCGTACAAGGCCTCAAATGGTGCCATGCCGAGACCGGCCCGAAGTCGTTGTTATAAGAAAACTTCGGCGAATGGCAAGCATTTCTCCCAATGCTTCCCATATGAAAGGACACAAGCACGAAGCATGTCTTCCAAAACTTGGTTGACCCTCTCGGTCGACCATCGGTTTGAGGATGATATGCCGTCTTTGAAAGCAAGACGAGTGCCCATGGCCTCTTGCAAGCTATGCCAAAACGAGACGTGAAAAGGATCCACGATCCGACACGATCGTCTTCGCACACCGTGCAAACTCACGATGCGGGCGATATAGAGTTCCGCCAAAAGACCTACCGAAGTTCGGTCTTGACGGAAGGAAATGTGCCACCTTAGTCAATCGATCGATGACGCGACCCAAATGGCATCATTCTTCTTGAGGGGCGTGGGTAGACCGGTGATGAAATCCATTCGATCGAATCCCACTTCCACTCGAGGAATTGGCAAAGGTGAAGCAATCTGCTGACGCCGATGCTCGGCCTTGACACGACGACATACGTCGACTTTCGACAACGAACCGAAATCTCCCTCTTCATTCGGGTCCACCAAAATCTCTGGCGGAGATCTTGATACATCTTTGTGGCCCGGGATGAATGGATAAAGGCGAATCATGGGCTTCAGCGGAGGATTAAATTCCGCAACTCCATGTCCTTTGGAACCACAAGGCGTTGCCGAACCTCACGACGCCATGCTCATCCTCGAGAAGCACTTGGTCGTTCCGTTCTTGACATTTGCCTTAATGTGGCTCACTCCAACATCCGATTGCTTTGGGCGGACTTGATCCGATCCACCAAGGTTGGTTGCACAACCAAGGCAAAGAAGAGAACCACGCTCAACTAAACCCAAGTTGAGACGCTGAAACTCTTCCGAAGAGCGGGTGAAGCTCCTGGACAACAAGGCATGGCAATGCGCTTATGCGACTAAAGCGCATCGAACGACATTAGCCTTGCCGGATGGTAGTGAATACCCATATCATAGTCCTTGATCAACTCCAACCATCTCCTTTGCCCGAGGTTGGTCGGTTGTGTGAACAAGTACTTTAAGCTTTTGTGATCCGAATACACTTCACAACGATTACCGATTAGGTAATATCGCCAAATCTTAAGTGCATGAATCACAGCAGCTAACTCCAAATCATGAGTAGGGTAGTTAAGTTCATGAGGTCTCAATTGCCTTGATGCATAGGCCACTACCTTGCCTTCTTGCATAAGGACACAACCGAGGCCTCGACGAGAAGCATCGCAAAAGATATCGAAGCTTCGATGGATATCAGGAAGAACGAGAACGGGAGCGGTGGTCAAACGCTTCTTGAGTATTTGGAAACTTTCCTCACACTCAACGGACCACATGAACTTTTTGTCCTTCTTGAGCAACTCCGTCATCGGCTTCGCGATCTTGGAGAAGTTCTCGATAAAGCGACGATAATATCCCGCTAAACCGAGAAAACTCCGCACATCGGTGATCGAAACAGGCTGATTCCATGAAAGAACATCGCTGACCTTGCTAGGATCAACGGCTACGCCTCCTGCTGAAAGAATATGGCCTAAGAAAGCCACTTCCTTCAACCAGAATGCGCACTTGCTGAACTTCGCGTACAGCTGGTGCTCACGTAGCTTGCCTAACACAAGCTTCAGATGCTCGGCATGCTCTTCATCGTTCTTGGAGTAGATAAGGATATCATCGATGAAGACCACGACAAACTTATCCAAATACTCCATGAATACCGAATTCATGAGATTCATGAACAAGGCAGGAGCATTGGTTAAGCCGAATGACATGACAGTGTACTCATACAAGCCGTAGCGAGTAGAGAACGCGGTCTTGGGAATATCCTCAGGCCGAATACGAACCTGATGATATCCCACTCTCAGATCAATCTTGGAGAAAACTCGAGCTCCAGTTAATTGATCGAAGAGATCGTCGATGCGGGGCAATGGATACTTGTTCTTTACCGTCACTTCATTAAGTGGGCGGTAATCAACGCTTACATGCATAAGTACCGCCCTTCTTCTTTACGAAGATTCTTTGGACAACCCCAAGGAGATGAGCTAGGGCGGATGAAACCCTTCTCTTGCAGCTCACTTAACTGCTTCTTCAACTCCACCAACTCGTTCGGTGGCATCCGATAAGGCCTCTTTGAGATAGGGGCGGTACCGGGAGCCAACTCAATGACAAACTCGAGGTCTCGAACGGGTGGCATCCCTAGAAGATCTGCGGGAAAGACATCAACAAAGTCACAAACTGTTGGGACTTCGCCGATATCCAGGGCGGGCTTCGCTTCAAGCGTGAAGAGAAGCGGATCTAGCAACCGGTGAAAAGCTTAACCCGCCGCGGAGGGACTAGAGAGAGATGAGCTTCTAAGCGCAATCGATTTGCCCCATGTCTTTGGGACAACCAATCCATGCCAAGAATCACATCAAGACTCATTGAATGGAGAAGGATAAGGTTTGCTAAGAAACCCACGCCGATCTCGATAGGACATCCCTACACTCAGATTCGGCTCTCAACTCCGAACCAGAGAGCGAATGAGTAGCGGGACCGACAATGGAGAGAAAAGAAGCTCTCCGATAGCGAGAAAAGACTCGAAACAAAGGAATGAGATGCTCTGAATCAAACAAAACAAAGATGGCGGGATGAGAGTTAACGAAAGTGTACCTAGCACGACGTCGGGTGCCTCTGAGCCTCCTCTTTGGTGATGGCGTTGACGCGACCACTACCCACGCCTTGGGTAGCCGGACGATCTTACGGTCTGGTGCTCCACCTCTGGCCGCGTCCTCCATTAGGACGAGGGGTCGCTCTGTCTTCTTAGAGCATTGGTTCGCATAATGCCCCTTCGGTTGCATGAGAAGCATGTGACCCCAAGCGCCGGGTTTGGGCCGTCTCTGTGACTCGCAGTGCGTGATCGAGACACGGCTGCGATGGACGAGAACAAAGGGTGATCTTGGGCGCCAAGAGTGAGAATGGTACCTCGAGGCGCTCAAGCGGGACGGAGGAACTGCCCTAGATGACTTATGGGCCTCCCACTTGCGCTATGCGGGAATCCATAAGCTCGAGCCGCATGCTCGGCGACGATGGCCTTGTCGACCAATGTCTGAAAATCAGGAAAGTCGACAATGGATAGCTTGTCCTTTAGCTCCTCGGACAAGCCACGCTGAACTTGGCACCTTAGCCATATCGGTGGCCACATCCTCGGGAGCATAACGAGCTAGATGGTTGAACTCGTAGACATACTCCATGGTGAGCTACGCCTTGCTTGAGCGCGAAGAAACTCACCTTCTTGATCTCCATCAAGCCGGCAGGATGTGAGCCCGACGGAAGCGCAAGACAAAACTCCTCCCAAGAGGCGGTGTGGTCTGCGGGCTGCATGGCGAGAAAGCTCTCCCACCATGACAAAGCTGCACCCTCCGGTGGTGCGATCTGACAGCGCCTTCTCGTGCTCTGGCATCGCTGCTGCGATCGGCTTACGCCCACAAGATGAAGCCAATCGTCCGCATCCAAAGGGTCCTCGGGACCGAAAAGTAGGGGCTGAGTCGAAGAAACTCCGCAAGTCCTCCACGCGGTGATGGGCATTCCTCGCCCGGATCTCAAGCTCCGGTAAGTGCGGTGGTGTTGCGCGATGGCGTCGATAGAACTCTCTGTCATCATCCGCGGTTGCTTCGATCTGAAGAAGAACCTCGGCCATGGTCGGAGGAGGAGGAAGCTCCTCGTCCGGACCGGTGGATCGCCTTGGCCGCTACTGAAAAGGCCCGCCATCTGTTACAAGGAAATTTGGTTAGCAATTAGACCCAAAAACAAAGCCTTAAAGAAGGCAAAAGCGATCGACTAGGGGAATGGGATATCACCCCAAACGAAAGCCAAAATCAGCGGTTATTTAAACTTTAAAAAGCTTCTAAAAGACCCTAAAAACAGCCAAGAAACACCAAACACAAGGCTCAACTTCTCAACTCAACTAACCCGTATTGAATGAACGAGTAATTGGTCGAGAAGATCAAAAATCAGATTGTAAGATGAGATCTAAAACTATTAGAGAGCAAGGTTAATGCAGCGAAATAAGTGTTAGATACTTAGCTAACTAGTATCACATCTTACCCTTTTATTCCCACAAGTTTTAGTTGATTAACCTCTCATTATCTATCCTAATTAGACACCTTTGAGACTGCTGTCAGGAAATTTGATGCTTGCTGTCCGGTTTAGCATCCAAGCTCCTTGTCGAATCACCGACTCCAGAACTTCAAAACCTTGTAGTGGGCAGCTCACACTTCAATTTGCCAATCTCATTGGTTCTCCAAAAAACCCAGTGTTAATCGATAACAACTATTTTGTAGAAGGGAAGAGAGGAAAACAACTTTTAAAACTCAAATTAGAGTGGGATGAGAAGAGAAAGCTAAGATAGGTAAGGAATAAAATCCGAGAATTTACCTAAGCTTTCAAAACTCATTTGATGCTTTGAAAATAGGTTTTCAAAATATCCTAAGGACAACCAAGCTTGCGTTACTACGGTCAGTATGGCTCTGATACCAACTTTTGTGAGACCCCGTCGTTTTTATTAGGCTCATAATACTTAGTCATCCGATTGACCCTAGTATTATCAACCAAATAAACCGGTCTCGAGAGATGTATACTCCCGAATGCGGTATACATACCTCACAACAAAAGAATGTATCAATTCCATACAACACATAGAACATAAGCAACAAACCGAAGTTAATATTAATATGGAATAGATATTACAAAGAGAGGCCCTTAGGCCAAATAGCAATAAATACAAAAAGATAACAATGAAGCAAAAAGTGCCATAAAGATGGCTATAACACAAAGCCAATCGGTGTGCCTTAACCCCTAGGCATCTGTGGGACCGCCAAGCTAGTCGTCAAGAAAGCGCAACACGTAGCACAAAAGAGAGGCTCTTGGAGCTCTCCTTCTTCCTCTGCACAAAAGCCACAAAAATAATGCCACAACCACGGGCAGATGAGTACATAAAGTACTCCGCAAGACTTACGTGTGAAATAACAGAACTATAAATAGCTACATGCAAGCTTTATTTAAGTGGATGAGGCTTTGGACTCATTTTAGCATAAAGCAACATTTATTTGCAATAACATAATAGATTGAAGGCAATTTGACAAAGCATTTTTAAATGTTGAAGTAACAACGAGATAATAACATAGTAACAACAACAAGAACAACCCGGAAGTTACCAACCCCAAGTCACCACAACAATAGCATGAACTCCCGTTCATACCAACCATGTCAAGTTTTAATTAAAGGTTGTAGTCTAGTCTTGAACGACCTTACCAAGCATGTCCATAACCTAGGACGAGGCTATTGAATAGTTTTATCCTGCAGGTGTACCACTTGTACCCACACGTCGCATCGCCTTTCCTTTACGCACACTTAGAAGGTGTCTTTGGCACGGCTAAGTCCTACGAGACCTTTCCAAAGGATGAATGCTAATTACGAGCTGCACAACCCACGGGGAGAAGGAGACATCACAACCTTCCCGGAAGCTAATGCTCCCCTCCCACACTATACATATACATTTGTTTTTAAAACACACCAACCGAGCTCGCTCATAATTAACACCTCCTAGAGTACTTAGTCAAGAGGGTTCCATATGCCCTCAGCGTGGTTAGTACGTGAAATCGCTGGCTTAGTGACCCAAGTACTCGGTCCTTAGGGACCCAGGCATACCACCACATCCAAAAACCGCACCATCCATCCAATATGCCCAAGTCTAAATCAATCTTTTATTTTCAATTTTTGATTTTACAAATTAATCAAAGCACAAGTGCTGGACATATAGGAGTAATAATCATTTTGAGTGATCAAGACCATCGACTAAGTCGATGATCGCCCATTTCTACCGATAACTAAGCATGTCTAAGCAATTTACATCGAAACTACTAAGTGATAAGAGCTCATCCAACGAGCTCCCACCACAGCAAATAACCTAGGCTCATGGTAGTAGAGGATAAACAATTCCTACAGATCATGCAACTATAGGCTTGCTAGCGACATTTAACACAAAGTAGCATGCATACATAGAAGTAAAACAATATATTAAGCTTTAAAGTAATGGGACATGGTGGGAAATGATCAAACTGCTTGCCTTGTTGCTGGTGGTCAAATTGTGGCAGAGGGTCGCTCTCGGGATCACCACAAATGTCGAATCCTAACGGAAAAGCGATAAAGAACCGATAAGAACGATTTAAAGGCAACAAAGATAGCACAACAAACGAACTCCAAATTCTCTGAAAATTTTACAGCAGCAAGACAATGATTTATCATGAATTTAGCAACAAGAACCAATTGATTTGGATTCTCAATGCAAAAGATATGATGAAATCAATTCTGCTCAGCCTATTAAAATACCAAACTGCACTATTCACTAATTTAATTATGAGGCAACATTTTCTATAACAGCAGCGAAGCTGAAATTTTACTGTAAAACCAGCACCTCATGAGATGAATAACACAATTGAGTTCATCTCATTTGGAGCTATATTGCACTTTCTATAATTTTTCAAAAACAAGAACTTGAACAAAATTATAATGCACAAGTTCTCAATTTCCTAACAGCAACATGCTCAAACTAATTTCCACAGTGAGTTCACTAAGAGAGAAACCAACAAAGTTGGTCTCACCCACAAATAGTCTATGGAGCATTAGTTATGTATTTTACAAGTTAAGCATTGATTTAAGTGCACATTTTAAAGTTGGTTTTAAAATCTAATGGCAAGCTGTGCTCTGGAGCTGAACTCAACTTACAATCATTTTTGGATTAAAGTCAAGTTCAATACAGGGCTAACACAATTTGAATGACCTCAAAAGGATTCAAAACGAAGGAGATATGAAATTCTAAAGTCTATACCTTATTTCAGGTTTAACTAAGACCTCACCGAATTCCTAAAACTCACAAGGGTATGGGAGGACGTGAGCCACAGATCTTAAATCCAACGGCTCAGACCTCCCGGTGAACAACGACACTGCAGCTCAGAGGTCCAGAGGTCCTGGACCTCCTAGCAACGCACTCTGCGAGATGAGGGAGGTCGGGCCGAGATCGAAAATCAACGGACCACAACACAGGAAGGAGGTCCGAAGCGGACCAGATCTAAAGGGAGGTCCTCAACGGTTGAGATCTTCCAAAGGAAGGTCCAAACTATCAAGATCTCCCCAAGGAAGATCTACATCGCCAAGACCTCACGGGGAGGTCCCGGACGGTCCAGATGTTCCAAGGAGGTCCTCGATGGTTCGGGATCGTCCGAGGGAGGACCTTGACGGTCAAGATCTACCCGGGAGGTCATGAACGGCCGAGATAACCTAGGGAGGTCCTAAGGGAGGTCCTCAGCGTCCTGCACCTCCGTGGAGGTGCGGACGGCCACGATTGCGCAAGGGGAGGTCTTGGACGCTCCAGATCTCCTGGAGGAGGTCATGGAGATCCTGCACCAGCGCTTTAACTTGCGCACGCCGCTTGGACATGAATAAATGCGCTGGCTGGACATCAAGGAGGTCCGTCTTGGCGGAGGTCTTAAATGCACGCATTAAAGGGTGGATTTAAGGCGGTTAAGACATCCAATGATTACAATGATTTGAGTAATGATGAACGATTAATCATGGCGGATCTTTGTCCTAAAACGACAATGGCGCCGCCTGCACGTCCGACAAAACCCGAAGTTTGAAAAGATGGTTCTCGCCCGGCGATGTAGGCCTCATGGCGACATCCAATGGTACCACCGAGTGTGCAATAGCCTTGCGCACCAGTGGACCTCCTTTCAACGGCGGCGGCGGTCTTAAACGCCGAGCCGGAGAGGAACACGAAGGCACAACACGGCAAAAATTCAAAATGCAATTAAAGCTCGCGACATCCATTCAAGCGTGTGCCCAAGAGAAGCTCCGCAACAACATACAAGCGGGTGCCCAGCGCTAAAGGACTAAAGGGGAGTACCGGAGGTCCTAAGGTGCCGGGAGGTCGTGGAGGTGATGACTGGAGTTGGGGAAGAAAGGTGCTCCACGGCCAAAGCTCCAGCTCCAGATTCCACTTTGTCCACCTCTGTAAATGTCCAAACCAAAACGAGTGAGGTCTTGGTCCCAGAGGAAGGCACAAATGGAAGCAAGGAGAGGAAGAAGAAATCTCCAGCGACCCTTGCCCACCAAGGAGCTTCAAATTCCAACAATGGCGGCCAAGGATGGTTTCGGTGGTTTAGAGTTCACAAGCACAGGAGAGCGAGCAAGGAACAAAGGCTTGTAAAGGAAGATAAAGGCACGGTGGGGGTGTTCTTGTACTTAGGGCAAAGAGGTTTTAGGCCACTGGCTAAGCTCTTGGTGAGCTTGGCCCATGGCATGGTCCAGGCAGTTGGACAGGACGTAAAGTGGACATGGTGGCAGGTCTGAGCTGACCCATGAGGCGGAAGGTCGACTCGCATTAAATGCGGTCAAGAAAGAGTTGTTGAAAGGACACTGATGGGCAATGCCGACATTAACTCCACCGCTCGGAGCACGCATGCGCGCCAGAGGAAGGAGAAGAACAGGGGAGGTCCTCATGACCGTTGGATAAGACACGGGAGGTCCTAACCATCGGATCTCATTTTGAACCGTTCGTTTTAAGTGGTGGGAGGAGGTCCCACCACACGATCAAGGATGGGAAGGTCGTGGCCCTCCGATTTTTTAATCGCGAAAACGCACGTGAGGAAAAGGGACAGAGGTCCAAAGCGTTGGATCTCCATCCAACAAAGGCGGACCTCCGGTGAGGACTTAATCGCACGCGATCAAAAGGACATGAGGGGAGGTCATGGCCTTTGGATTTAAATCAAGGGCTTGACACGATGGGGAGGTCCGATATGATGCGCATAGCAGCAAGGGAGGTCATGGCCTTTAGATTTAGATCTAAGGGCTACGATCAAAAGAGGTGGAGGTCTGAACTTGCATAACGCACAAGGGAGGTCATGGCCTTTAGATTTAGATCTAAGGGCTACGATCTCACGTCTTGCCGGGAGGTCTGTGCGCATGAGACAAAGGAGGTCGTGACCGTAGATTTTAAATCTAACTGCACAACAAAATATGGGGAGGTTGTGAGTGCTTGATAGCAGGGGAGGTCGTGAGTCGTTGGATTTGATCCAATGGCTACGACCTAGGTTAGGTGGAAGGTTTGTTTAGTTTATGATGAGGGGAGGTCGTGGCCATGGATCTTGGATCCAAGGGCTATGACCTCGCAAGCAGTGGGATGACCTGACCGAGTATGTTGAGGAGGAGGTCGTGGCTGTTGGATTTGATCCAACGGCTACGACCTCAACAAGGTGGGATGACCTCGCTACGATGGTTTAATCAGCTCGAGGAGGTCTTTGAGGTTTAACACACAGGGGAGGTCATGACCATGGATCACTGATCCAACGGCAATGACCTCATGAGGTGGGGAGGTCCTTGCGGTGTTGACCGCGGAGGAGGTCGTGGCGGTTGGATGTAAATCCAACGGCTGCGACCTGATCAAGTGGAGATGAGGTCTGCTGAGGTGCAGACACGGTTGGGCTGGACCAGCTTTGAATATGGCTAGCCCAAGGAATAGTGTAGGCTTTTAAATTTAGTTTTTAACAGCTGAAACTTAGCAGAATTATTTGAGATAGCAAATGAACTCCAAATTTGATGAAATTTTAACTGGAGCTTGCTGACAATGAGATCAACCTTGCATAAAATTTCCAGAGGTTATTATGCAATGCATTTTTCTCAGGAAATTCATGAAGGTTGTTTAAAGGATTGTTTTGCCTCTAAAAATTATCAACAAGTGTTATAACTCATGATATTTTTCAGAAGGGGTCCCATATCAGTTTTTGGGACCAAGGAAAATATATTCCAAATGTTTGGCACAAGATTTAAGATAATTGGAGAATGAGTTTGATTTTTGGTCAACAAGAGCTTTGTGTTTTTGGATTACACAACTCTTGGACAAAAATCACATGAGATTTTAGGGTTTTTCAAGATGTGAGAAAAAGTTTTAATTTCTACACATATAATTATACTTGATTAACCCTAATTATACATTTGGGATGTTACACGACGGACCTTCGTCGTCGAAACCGATTCATGAATGGCTTGACTGAGGAGCAATAGATGTCATTAGCATTTCATGACTTCAGAAACTTTCAGCATATGGTCAATAAAGCCATTATCTCCAAAAGCAAGAGCAAGGCCTTGGATGAGGCACAAAAGCGGAAGAGAGTTGCATAGGTTGTAGCTTGTGGCAGTTCACTGAGGCCATGCATGTGGCAGCCTCAACCTCCTCGTGCACCAGCTCCAACTCCTCCAAGGCCACCAGTGTTTGCTCCTCGTCCACCTCCACCTATCGGCTAGCCAAGAGCTGCTGGGAATCAGCCTCAGCATGTTAACAACATCAAACCTACAGTTATCTGTTTTCACTTTGGTCGTCCGGGACATTATGCCAATAATTGTTTGGCGAGGCAACGTGCTCTGCCTCCTGTTTGTCCTCCTCCAGCATCTGTACGACCAGCACCACCTCAGAGGCCATCTGTCAAGATTGATCCGGCTCATGCCCGAGGTCATGTGACTCCGATTTCTGCAAAAGAGGCGACTGATGCTCCCGATGTCGTTCTCGGTATGCTCCTTGTTAATTTCAGTCCAACTACTGTTTTATTTGATTCTGGAGCATCCCATTCTTTTGTTAGGAGTCAGTTTGTTGTTCAACATCAGTTAGATGTGCATACACTCCAGCCACCCTTTGTTATTCAATCCCCTAGATCGGTTTTTAGAACCGATCAGATCTGTTGTGACATCAACATATAAATCCTTGGGGTAAAATTTTTGGCAAATCTGATTGTGTTAGATTCTAAAGGGTTGGATGTCATCTTGGGAATGGATTGGCTGTCCAAGCATCAAGGGCAAATTAATTGTGCTCAGTGATCCATTTCTATGACAAATGAAGACGACACTCAAGTTGTTTTTCATTCCAAGACAGTCGAATCTCTTCTTTGTGCTCTAAAAGCTGTTACCACACCTACTTTGGAGATGGTACCAGTAGTTTGTGAGTATCCGGATGTCTTTCCTGAAGATCTTCCAAGAATGCCCCTGGATCGTGAAGTGGAGTTAAATGAATCGAGCTAGTACCAATCTTCGCTTGATTTCGAAGACCTTATCGGATGCCTCCCAATGAGCTGGTAGAGTTGAAAAAACAGCTTGGGGAATTGCTTGACAAGGGATTTATCTGACCAAGCTTCTCGCCTTGGGGATGCCCGACCATCTTTGTCAAGAAGAAAGACAAGACATTGCGGATGTGTGTGGACTACCGTCTGTTAAATGAAGTCACTGTAAAAAAACAAGTATCCCCTTCCTCGCATCGATGATCTTTTTGACCAATTGACTGGAGCCTGAGTCTTTTCCAAGATTGATCTGCGGTCAGGTTATCATCAGATCAAAGTCAAGGTTGAGGACATTCCTAAGACAACATTCTCAACTCGCTACGGTTTGTACGAGTATACTGTCATGTCCTTTGGTTTGACAAATGCTCCAGCATACTTCAAGAATCTCATGAATTCGGTATTCATGGATTACTTGGACAAATATGTTGTCGTGTTCATCGATAACATTCTCATTTACTCCAAGTCTGATGAAGAGCACAAACAACATTTGAGGCTTGTGTTGGAGACACTTCGTAAGCATCAGCTGTATGCAAAGTTCAGCAAGTGTGAGTTCTGGCTCAAGAAAGTCAACTTTTTGGGACATGTGTTATCCGAAGGTGGTATCACTGTTGATCCAAGTAAGGTACAAGATGTACTAGACTGGGGTCAGCCCAAAAGTGTTTCTGACATCCGAAGTTTTCTTGGACTTGCGGGTTATTACCGGAGGTTCATTGAAAACTTCTCCAAAATTGCTAGACCTTTGACTCAGCTTTTGAAGAAGGAGAAGAAGTTCGAATGGTCAGCCGAGTGTGAAGAAAGTTTATAACTTTTGAGAAAACTCCTGACCAAAGCTCCAGTTCTCACTCTGCTAGATATTCACAAGAGCTTTGATATCTATTGCGATGCATCTCGCTATGGACTTGGTTGTGTTCTCATGCAGCAGGGCCGAGTTGTAGCATATGCATCTAGGCAGTTGAGGCCTCATGAAGTAAATTATCCTACTCATGACTTGGAATTGGCAGCCGTAGTCCATGCTTTAAAGATTTGGCGACATTACCTCATCGGTAATCGTTGTAAGATCTATACTAATCATAAGAGCCTGAAGTACATATTCACTCAAGCTGATCTGAATATGCGTCAAAGAAGATGGCTTGAGCTGATCAAGGACTACGATATGGGTGTTCACATTATCACTGTAACATCCCAAAGTGCTGTTACCAAAATAAAAATTAATAAAGTTATTATTTTGTTGGATTTTCTGAATTTGAAAGAGTTTTGTTGCTTTATTTGAATTTCTAAAGTTTTAAAAGTCAAAAATAAGTTTTATTAAAAGTTTTTGAAGTTTTGTTTGAGTTAAAGTTGAAAAGTAAAATTTTAATTAATTTACGGAATTTTAAAAGCTTTTCCTAAATTATTTTAAAACCAAAATAAATTTATTTGCAAAATATATTACCAAATATTAAGTTGGAAATATTTTATTTAAGTTCAAAATAACTTTAGGAATTTCTGTTAATTTTTTCCAGAATTTTTGGATTTTATTTGCTATTTTCTAAAAGCTTAATTAAATTACTTGGATTATTTAAAATATTAAATCAATTGAAAATACTCTCCACTGTTATGGGCCGAATCCTCCTTAGCCCATCTCCTGTTTCTCCGCGCCCCGGCCCAAACCGGCCCACTCATCCGCGCGCCTCAACCCATCTCCACCGTCAGATCTGAATCCGACGGCCCGCCACGTCTCCCTCTCGCCTCTCTCGCTGCCTGTGGACCCGCCGCGTTTCTTCTTCCTCGCCCTTCTTCCTCGCGCTAGAACTGAACCGCGCCACCGCCATTAACGCCACGGCCATGTTCTTAAACGCCGTGCTTCCTCTCCCCTCCACTCGCGCATTCAAGCGCATTTAACCTCCCTGACTCCACCGCCTCCTTTCCCTTCCGTTACCCCTTCATGGTGCACGATTACACCGGATTTGAGTAACTCCGCCGCCGCACCGACGCCACCCCACGATCTCCCTCTCCCATGCCCCTCCGGCCCTATAAATAGGAGCCTTCGGTGCCCCATTCCCCCCTCCTTTCGCTCCCCTCACCCACTTCTTCTCTCTCGCGCCCGTCTCGCCGTAATTGAAGATCTCGTCGCCGCTGGCCGCAAGCTCTCTGCCGCACCTAGCGCCGCCACCGTCGACGCCGCGTCCTCGCCGCCGCCACCATTGGATTCGCCACATCACCGCGAAGCCAGTGCTCGCCTTCGCCTCGCTAGAGCCCCACCGGAGCACCCCTTCGCCGTTGACCCGAACCGTGTCGCCGCTTCTTCCTCGTCTCTGGCCACCTCCATCCTCTTCTCGCTGAGTGGGTGAACACATCAAACTCCTCGCATCGCCCTCTCTCTTCTCGTACCTTCGCCACTGCCCTTGAAGACAATGCCACGGCTGTTCGTTGTTAACGTGCACTTGCACGCCCTTGTGCGCCACCATGGTGCCACCTCCTGACCACATGGGCACCACGTCGCCAGCCTCGCCTACGTGGCACCACATCTTCGTAGCCCCTGAGCCAAAGGACCCGTGGACTTAGTCCATGAGGATCGTGTCTATGACACGTGGGGCTCACCCGTCAGAAATTAATTTTAATTCTTTTAATACCGAAAATCTTAGGGCTTACGTTAGCCTTGCACAATAAATATATTTTCCTTTAGAAAAATAATTCGGGAAATTCATTTAATTACAGATTTAGGTTTAAAACTTCTAAAATTCATATCTTTTGCATCCAAACTCCAAATTGGGTGATTCAAATTCCTAAAATTATCTAAAATCATAATCTAGCTATATAAACTAAAATTATTTAATTTGGAGTTCATTTGAAGTTAATTTTGAATTTTATTTGAATTTATCTTATTTTCACGTTTAGATTTCGACGAGTCTGAAGAACCAGAATTAATCAACGACCAGACTTTTGAGCAAGGCAAGTTACATTCTTGATCATATTTAAATCCTAGTATTTAAAATTATTTAAATTCTATTTTAAATTATGTATTGCATGCTTATTTAAATTTAGTTATTTAAATACCTGTTTTTAAATCTTTAGATATTCCTATAATTCTTTGTATGGCCAATTTTCTTATTGAACTACACATCTTGACAACATAGATAAAACCAGGTTAATACATTAGTATGAACTAGGATCATTTAAAAATGTTATGCCAAGACATGCTTAGACCAAAATGTTTCATTTGGGGAATTTAGCCAATGATTCAAATCTTGTTTAAAATTAAGCTATGGTATTGTTTTTACCATGGACTCTTGGAAATAATTTTGAAAACAAAATAAAATCAAAAGATGGTTTAAACTTGGGCAAAATGGATGTCAAGTCGGTGCGAGTTTATGCACGTGATTTAATCTTTTTAATGATTAAGTCCAGGGTTGTGGTTTGTTGCCCAAGTTGTTTAATGACCGACCTGAGAGCCGCTTTTGCTAAACTCCACTGTACTACCACATGTCCTGGTGGGCAGGACTAGGCCTAATAATTTGTAATACTCTACTGTTATTTGTGCTATGTTGATGTGTGGGTGTTGGTCAGACAGTTTTCCCACCTGGCGCAAGAGGGGGCTTCCGGAGGATGGATAGTCCAATGGAAGTGAAACCTTAGCGTGCACGAATACTTTAGGGTAGAGCATTGTAAAAGCCTCATCACGTACTCTAGACCGCTTACCTAAGGTAGTGAGCGGTGGCACAGATAAATGCCGAACAAACTAGAGAAGTCGTGTCATGTGGGTAAAGCTATACAACCTCTGCAGAGTGTAAACCTATTCGAATAGCCGTGTCCACGGTTATGGACATGTTTAGCATTTGCCACTCAAAGTTAGACTTGAGTTTTGAATTCAAAATGGATTTGACACATGGTTTATCAAATTGGGAATTTGGGTGGTTAGCCTTGTGATAGCAGGATATCCATCATCACCATATTTCACATGGAGGTTATCCAACTATAAAACTTGAGTTTATAAAATGAATTTTAGATATAGATTAACTACTTTGGAACTTAGTATAAATATTTGAAAGAAACATGGCTTTATGCAAAATGAACCCTATAAGCCTTCCTTTGAAATATCCTTTAAGCATGCATTGAGTCTGTTACTTGACGGGTGTAACTTGCGAGCACAGTAGTAGTGCTCATCCTTGCTTATTGCAAATAATCTCAGAGGAGGAGTTCTTCGTGGACGAGGAGGACTTGGACGACTAGGCTGCGCCCCCAGACGATTGCCTGTGGTGTATCATTTGGCCTACTACTATCTTTTGCTTTCCGCTGTAATTTTCTTCAGGCCAAGTGCCCTTTTGTAATAAATACTCTGATATTATCAATAAAATATGTGATGTGGACTTGTTAACATATTTGTGAACTGTGTACACTAGCTGTTCCTGGACTAGTGTTGTAAGCACAGAGAATCTGGGATCCTTTAATCCCGGGTTCGACAAAGGTGGTATCAGAGCCATATCGACTGTAGGTCGTGACCTAGTTAGAATGGCTGTTAGTTGAAAAACTTCAAAAGTTATTTTATAACAAGAAAAAGAATAATTTGTTCTCTCCTCATCTTGGTCATCTATCTATCTTTAGCTTTCTTATAGCAATTCTTCTTACCCCATTCTTCTTTCACCATTTTATAATGCTAAATGGATCCTCTCCTCCTTGAAAAATTTGTATAGATGGTCAATACAATTATTAACCCTTACATTCAAGACTACAAGGCATGAAGCTGTCAAAGGAGCATCGTCATACAAGAATCATCGAAGACCCCAAGCAGAAGATGCGATGTCAACCAAGCCATATAGTCTAAGTTGCCGAGACTCATTCTGTGTATTAAGTCATTTCACCAATTTATGATTTTCAATCGATAGAACGATGCATAAAGCTACAAAAGTTGTTCTAGAAAGTTTTTTGAGTTGGTTCTTTCGTTTAGGAGTGTTGTTTGGCTCTATCCCCTTAGTTCCTCTTATTTGTCTCTTCCCTATCCTTGTTCTACTTTCCTAAATCTTTAGAATAACCGTCAGATGCTGAACAACCGTTGCTCTGGAAGTGGAACCAACCAAGACAACAATGATGTCCCTGGGAATGTCAGTGCCGAAGGAAACCAACAACTGACAGCAATAACACTTCAGAATTTAAATCAGTTTTTCATCACCCAGACTCAACTAATGCAGCAGATAAAGCAACAGATGAACAACAACAACAATATCTCCATAGCCACAGCTCCTACAGCACATGAACAGTGTTCCTGCAATGAGTTACCAAGGATCAAGCCACCAGAAGTATCACATAATGACGACGTGAGCCATTTTCTTCCTGAAAGTCACCATCCATGGAAGCATGTTATTTGTACAGATGTGGGGAAACAGGACATTTCGCCTACAGATGCCCTCAAAAGGAAAAGCCAAGACAAGATGTCCATTGTGTTAACTGCAATAGCACTGGACACTATTTCATCAAGTGTTCCAAGAGGAAGGAAATCCAGTATAAAATCTGCAACTATTGTGGCAAGGAAGGGCACTTTGTCCAACAATGCCCCTTATAAGCATTCTTGGCACCAGAAGCAACCTCAGCACTGGAGTACGGATCAGAAGAATTTCAGACGACACATCAAGTAGCAAGGATATCTCAGTCCGTCATAAGAAGCCAAGTGAACCAAGTCAGTACAGAAGAAGCTCAAGAATCAGATAAGCAGAATTCCGACCAAATCAAACACAAGACGGACAATCTTCACAAAAGGAAGATGGTAGATCAAGAGAAGAATGTTGCAAGAAACTCCAAGGCTCGTGTGATTCAACCCCAACCCAACCAAGCACCAACGACGACCGCACTCAAGACTCCAGGATCAGCACCACGTCCACTGATGCAGATGTTCCGCAACATCAAGGATGGCCAACCTCAACAGAACAAAACTTCAAGAGTAGGAATACAATGCTTCACTTGTCAGGATATGAGACATTATGCCAATCAATGCCCAAAAAGACGCTTAGCACTCACCTCAAACAGCATTCCAGAAGCTACTCTGATCGCAATAATAACACCAGAAGCAGGAGGTAAAAACAACAGAAAATACATGTCCTAGTTGCAAAAATACATAAGTTTAGGCTTGCCAATGCCTTAGGAAACCACCATGAACCAACTGGCAACTTCAACTGAAACACCTGCAATGAACAACCCGGACAATTTGGAGTCTTCCAAAACATCTGAAGATGGCCAGCCGCCAAAGGATTCATCCTACGTTGTAGGTGTCATGTGTTTTTACTGCCGTGAGATAGGACATTATGCCAATACATGTCCAAAGAAGCAGCAGGATGTTGCAGGCATCACGTGTTTTCACTGCCATGAGATAGGACATTATGCCAATACATGTCTAAAGAAGCAGCAAACAGTGAATCCAGCCAGCTCTGAAGTTCCAAAGGTCAACACCATGTAAGCAAATAGGAAGCCACAGAATTCTGGAAGAGGACGTCTGTACAACATCACAGCTCAGGCCCCGTCCGATGAGGAGCAGAATGCAGACGGCGACAACTCCACTTGAAAACCTTGTATCCCCAGCATTCTTTCTAGCCTCTTTGAATCTCAGGGACGAGATTCCTTTTAAGGGGGATAGTTTGTAATATCCCAAAGTGCTGTTACCAAAATAAAAATTAATAAATTTATTATTTTGTTAGATTTTTCTGAATTTGAAAGAGTTTTGTTGCTTTATTTGAATTTCTAAAGTTTTAAAAGTCAAAAAGAAGTTTTATTAAAAGTTTTTGAAGTTTTGTTTGAGTTAAAGTTGAAAAGTAAAATTTTAATTAATTTCTGGAATTTTAAAAGCTTTTCCTAAATTATTTTAAAACCAAAATAAATTTATTTGCAAAATACATTACCAAATATTAAGTTGGAAATATTTTATTTAAGTTCAAAATAACTCTAGGAATTTCTGTGAATGTTTTTTAGAATTTTCGGAATTTATTTGCTATTTTCTAAAAGCTTAATTAAATTACTTGGATTATTTAAAATATTAAATCAATTCAAAATACTCTCCACTATTATGGGCCGAATCCTCCTTAGCCCATCTCTTGTTCCTCCGCGCCCCGGCCCAAACCGGCCCACTCATCCGCGCGCCTCAACCCATCTCCACCGTCATATCTGAATCTGACGGCCAGCCGCGTCTCCCTCTCACCTCTCTCGCTGCAAGTGGACCCGCCGCATTTCTTCTTCCTCGCCCTTCTTCCTCGCGCTGGAATTGAACCGCACCGCTGCCATTGACGCCACAGCCAAGCACTTAAATGCTGCGTTTCTTCTCCCCTCCACTCGCGCATTCAAGCACATTTAACCTCCCTGACTCCGCTGCCACCTTTCCCTTCCGTTACCCCCTTCATGGCGCACGATTACACCGGATTTGAGTAACTCCACTGCCGCACCGACGCCGCCCCACGATCTGCCTCTCCCATGCCCCACCAGCCCTATAAATAGGAGCCTCCGGTGCCCTGTTCTCCCCTCCTTTCGCTCCCCTCACCCACTTCTTCTCTCTCGCGCCCGTCTCGCTGTAATTGAAGATCTTGTCACCGCCGGCCGCAAGCTCTCCACCACCCCTAGCGCCGCCACCGTCGACGCCGCATCCTCGTTGCTACCACCATTCGATTCGCCACATCGCCGTGAAGCCGGTGCTCGCCTTCGCCTCGCCGGAGCCCCACCAGAGCGCCCCTTCGCCGTTGACCCGAACCACGTCGCCGTCGTGGCCGGCCGCCTCCGTCCTCTTCTCGCCGAGTGGGTGAGCACATCAAACTCCTCGTGTTGCCCTCTCTCTTCTCAGATTTTGCCGCGCCGCCACGCATGACCTGGTGTGGCGACCCTCGGTCCCGACGCCGACGCCGTCATTGCCAGCGTGCTTGCCACGCCTTGCACCACCGCGATGCCACCTCACGGCCACATGGGCGCCACGTCGCCAGCCTCACCTACGTGGCGCCACATCTACGCAGCCCCTGAGCCAAAGGACCCATGGACTTAATCCATGAGGATCGTGTCCATGACACGTCGGGCCCACCTGTTAGAAATTAATTTTAATTCTTTTAATCCCAAAAATCTCAAGGTTGACGTCAGCCTTGCGCAATAAATAGATTTTTCTTTAGAAAAATAATTCGGGAAATTCATTTAATTACACATTTAGGTTTAAAACTTCTAAAATTCATATCTTTTGCATCCGAACTCCAAATTGGGTGATTCAAATTCCTAAAATTATCTAAAATCATAATCTAGCTATATAAACTAAAATTATTTAATTTGGAGTTCATTTGAAGTTAATTTTGAATTTTATTTGAATTTATCTTATTTTCACGTTTAGATTTCGACGAGTCCGAAGAACCAGAATTAATTAATGACCAGACTTTTGAGCAACGCAAGTAACATTCTTGATCATATTTGAATCCTAGTATTTAAAATTATTTAAATTCTATTTCAAATTATGTATTGCATGCTTATTTAAATTGAGTTATTTAAATACTGTTTTTAAATCTTTAGATATTCCTATAATTCTTTGTATGGCCAATTTTGGTATTGAACTACACATCTTGACACCTTTGATAAAACCTGGTTAATACATTAGTATGAACTAGGATTATTTGAAAATGTTATGCCAACACATGCTTAGACCAAAATGTTGCATTTGGGGAATTTAGCCAATGATTCAAATCTTGTTTAAAATTAAGCTATGGTATTGTTTTACCATGGACTCTTGGAAATAATTTTGAAAACAAAATAAAATCAAAAGATGGTTTAAACTTGGGCAAAATGGATGTCAAGCTGGTGCAAGTTTATGCACAGGATTTAATCTTTTTAATGATTAAGTCCAGGGTTGTGGTTTGTTGCCCAAGTTGTTTAAGGACCGGCTTGAGAGCCGCTTTTGCTAAACTCCACCGTACTACCACATGTCCTGGTGGGCAGGACTAGGCCTAATAATTTGTAATACTCTACTGTTATTTGTGCTATGTTGATGTGTGGGTGTTGGTCAGACAGTTTTCCCTTTGGCGCAAGAGGGCTTAGGAGGATGGATAGTCCAATGAAAGTGAAACCTTAACGTGCACGAATACTTTAGGGTAGAGCATTATAAAAGTGTGAGCACCCGGATTTATTAAGCTCATAATACTTAGTCATCCAATTGACCCTAGTATTATCAACCAAATAAACCAGTCTCGAGAGATGTATACTCCCGAATGCGATATACATACCTCACAACAAAAGAATGTATCAATTCCATACAACACATAGTACATAAGCAACAAACCGAAGTTAATATTAATAAGGAATAGGTTATTACAAAGAGGGCCTTACGGCCAAATAACAACAAGAACTACTAAGAAAACAATGAAGCAAAAGTGCCATAAAGATGGCTATAACACAAAGCCAATCGGTGTGCCTTAACCCCTAGGCATCGTGGGACCGCCAAGCTAGTCGTCAAGAAAAGCGCAACACATAGCACAAAAGAGAGGCTCTAGGAGCTCTCCTTCTTCCTCTGCAACAAAAGCCACAAAATGCCACAACCAGGCGAGATGAGTACATAAAGTACTCCATAAGACTTACGTGTGAGATAACAGAACTATAAATAGCTACATGCAAGCTTTATTTAAGTGGATGAGGCTTTGGACTCATTTTAGCATAAAGCAAGTTTCATTTGCAATAACATAATAGATTGAAGGCAATTTGGCAAAGCATTTTAATTGTTGAAATAACAACGAGATAAATAACATAGTAACAACAACAAGATCAACTTTGGAAGTGACTAACCCAATAGTCACCACAACAATAGCATGAACTCCCGTTTATACCAACCATGACAAGTTTTAATTAAAGGTTGTAGTCTAATTCTTACGGAAATAACCAAGCGTGTCCATAACCTGGGGCGAGGCTATTGAATAGTTTTATCCTGCGGTGTACCAATGTACCCACACGTCAGACCGCCTTTCCTTTAAGCACACTACCTTTGGTATGCCACGACGCTAAGTCCTCTGAGACATTTCCAATGGGCGATGCTAATTCGACCCGCACAACCCACGGGATAAGGACACAATAGACAGACCTAACCGCCCGCCCTTTGTTCCATTCCCACACCACACACACATTTTATCTTTAAAACACATCAACCGAGCGACCCCAATTAGCACCGCCCAAAGTACTTAGTCAAGAGAGGTCCCATATCCCCTCGTGTGGTTATACGCATAATTGCTTGGATCAATGGTGCAAGAATTAGGTCCTTGTTGACTCGGGCATACCACCACATCCAAAAACCACACCATCCATCCAATATGCCCAAGTCTAAATCAATCTTTTATTTTCAGTTTTGATTTTACAAATTAAAACAAAGCACAAGTGCTGGACATATAGGAGTAATAATCAGTTTTGAGTGATCAAGACCATCGACTAAGTCGATGATCGCCCATTTCTACCGATAACTAAGCATGTCTAAGCAATTTAAATCGAAACTACTAGGTGATAAGAGCTCATCCAACGAGCTCAAACCACAGCAAATAACCTAGGCTCATGGTAGTAGAGGATAAACAATTCCTACAGATTATGCAACTATAGGATTGCTAGCGACATTTAACACAAAGTAGCATGCATACATAGAAGTAAAACAATATATTAAGCTTTAAAGTAATGGGACAATGATGGAAATGATCAAACTGCTTGCCTTGATGTTGCTGGCCAAGTTGTGGCAGAGGGTCACTCTCGGGATCACCACAAATGTCGAAACCTAACGGAAAAGCGAGAAAGAACCGATAAGAACGACGAAAAACCAAAAGACGCAACAGAGAAACTTCTCCGAATGCTATGAAAATTTTACAGCAGCAAGACAATGATTTATCATGAATTTAGCAACAAGAACCAATTGATTTGGATCCTTAATGCAAAAGATATGATGAAATCAATTCTGCTCAGCCCTAAAAATACCAAACTGCACTATTCACTAAATTAATTATGAGGCAACATTTTCTAGAAAAGAGGTGACACTGAGATTTTTACTGTGAAACCAGCACCTCATGAGATGAATAACACAATTGAGTTCACCTCATTTGGAGCTATTATGCACTTGCTACAAATTTTCAAAAACAAGAACTTGAACAAAATTATAATGCACAAGTCCTCATTTTCACAACAGCAACATGCTCAAAACTAATGTTCACAGTGAGTTCACTAATAGAGGAAACCAACAAAGTTGGTCTCACCCAAAAATAATCTACAGAGCATTAGTTATGTATTTTACAAGTTAAGCATCAATTTGAGTGTATATTTAAAGTGAGTTTTAAAATCCAATGGCAAAACTGTGCTCTGAAGCTGAACTCAACTTACAATCATTTTTGGATTAAAGTCAAGTTCAAGATAGAGCCAACACAATTTGAATGACCTCATTTGGATTTAAAACAACAAAGGTATAAAATTCTAAAGTTATACCTTATTTCAGTTTATACTTAAGAGTTCACTGGAATTTCTAAAAACCCTAAAGACATGGGAGGTCATAAGCGGCTCGAGATCACACAGGGGAGGTCCATAACGGTTGAGATCTTCCAAAGGAAGATCTAAACTACCAAGATCTCCCAAGGAAGATCTACATCGTCAAGACCTCACAGGGAGGTCTGGGACGGTCCAGATGTTCCAAGGAGGTCCTCGATGGTTCAGATCGTCGAGAGAGGACCTTGACGGTCAAGATCTACCCGGGGAGGTCATGAACGGCTGAGATGACTTCGAGGAGGTCCTAAGGGAGGTCCTAACATCACAGACCTCAGGAGGTGCAGGCGGCCACGATAAGCGTAAGGGGAGGTCTTGGGCGCCCAGATCTCCTCGGAGGAGGTCATGGGCGCCCCAGAGCTCGCGACGCACGCACGTGCTTGGACAAGAGGTTAAATGCGCGCGGGACAACGAGGAGGTCCGCGCGCGGGAGGTCTTAAATACGCGCAAGGTGAGGATTAAATGCAGTTTAAGACGCCCCAATGATTTCAATGATTTGAGCAATGATGAGTGCATTAAACGCGACAAATCTCTGTCCTAAAAACGACAACGGTCTTTGCCGTTTCGTCCCGAACAAAACCGGGTTCAAAGGCGTGGTTATCGCCGCGATCTGAGACCTCATGGCGACATCCAATGGTACCGTTGGGTTCGCAATAACCATGCGCACCCAATGGACCTCCTCTCAACGGCGGCGACGGCCTTGAACGCTGGCGAGCCGGAGAGGACAGCGAAGGCACCACACGGCCAAAATCCAAAACGCAAAAGGGAAGCTCCGCGCGACAACCAATCAAGCGTGTGCCCAAATAAAAGCTCCGCGACCTCATACATCTGGTGCCAGTAGCTAAGGACTATCAGGAGTACCGGAGGTCCTAAGGTCTTTGAGGAGGTCGAGAAGGAGGGCCGGTCCGGGAGGAAGGGTGCTCCACGGCCAAAGCTTGACTCAAGCTCCACTTTGTCCCCTCTGCAAATGCCCAATAATATCAAGTTAGGACTTGGTCCCGGAGGGTAGGGCACAAATGGAAGCAAGGAGAAAAGGAGGAAAAACTCGAGGACCCTTGTCCACCGAGGAGCTTCAAGCTTCTCAACAATGGCGCCAAGAGAGTGAGGAGAGGAAAGCTCAAATGACACGGTGCAAGCTTAGAGCTTAGAAGTGTGCCAAAGAAGCTAAGGGAGGAACCCAATGGGGTTTTATATTTGGGAGAAGCAGCACACGAGTGGGGTTAAGCTCATGGTGAGCTTAGCCCATGGCTCGGTCTAGGGTTTGGACAAGACACGAGGCCGACATGGTGGCAGTCTGTGTGGACGGGGAAGGCGGAAGGTGACTGCATTTAATCTTGGTCGAGAAAGAGTTGTTATAAGTACACATTGGGACAAAGTGGGCATTAACTCACTTGCTCGGGAACACGCATGCGTGACCAAGGAAGGAGAAGAACAGGGGAGGTCATTTTGACCGTTGGATAAGCCCACGGAGAGGTCCTGGCCCTCCGATGTGGTTTTGAACCGTTACGCTCAATTGGTCGGGAGGAGGTCCGGCCACACGATCAAGGATGGGGAGGTCGTAGCCTCCGATTTCCTTAATGTGTAAGCGCACGTGGGAAAATGGGATTGGGAGGTCCAAAGCGTTGGATCTCCATCCAGCAGTGCGGACCTCTGTGAGGTCTTAACCGCACATGAACTTAAAAACATGAGGGGAGGTCATGGCCTTAGGATTTAAATCAGGCGCACAACCAAAGGAGGTCCGAGGCTTTGCGTGAAGTGCGAGGAGGTCAAGACCTTTGGATTTTGATCAACGGTGTTGATCAAGACAGGGAGGTCTGAGCCTGCATGCGTGGCGCAAAGGAGGTCTTGAGCTTGCGCAACACACAAGGGAGGTCATGGCCATTAGATTTAGATATAAGAACAACGACCTCACGTCTTGTGGGAGGTCGATCGCATAAGACAAGGGGAGGTCGTGACTGTGGATTTTTAATCCAACAAAGTGCACAACACGAGATAGGGAGGTCTTGTCATTTGGATATTTGAGGGAGGTCGTGGTCGTTGGATCGATCCAGCGGCCACGACCTCGTTTAAATGGGAGGTTTGCTTAGTTTAACGGTGAGGGAGGTCATGGCCATGGATCTTGGATCCAAGGGCTACGACCTCAACAAGGTGGGATGTCAAGTGGTTTAACGACCGTGGAGGTTTTTGAGATTTAACACATAGGGAGGTCATGACCGTGGATCTTTGATCCAACGGTTATGACAGTGAGGCGAGGAGGTCTTTGCGGTGTTGATCATGAGGAGGTCGTGGCGGTTGGATGAAATCCAACGGCTGCGACCTGATCAAGGTGGAGAGGAGGTCTGCTGAGGTGCAGACACGGTTGGGCTGGACCAGCTTTGCAAAGTGGCTAGCCCAAGGAACAGTGTAGGCTTTTAAATTTAGTTTTTACAGCTGCAACTTAGCAGAATTATTTGAGATAGCAAATGAACTCCAAATTTGATGAAATTTTAACTGGAGCTTGCTGACAATGAGATTACCCTTGCATAAAATTTCCAGAGGTTATTATGCAATGCATCTTTCTCAGGAAATTCATGAAGGTTGTTCAAGGATTTGTTTTACCTCCAAAATTTATCAAACAAGTGTTATAACTCATGATATTTTTCAGAGGGGTCCCACATCAGATTTGGGACCAAGGAAAACATATTCCAAATGTTTGGCACAAGATTGAGACAATTGGAAAATAAAAGAGTTTGACTTTTGGTCAACAAGAGCTTTGTGTTTTTGGATTACACAACTCTTGGACAAGAATTACATGAATGTTTAGGGGTTTTCAAGGTGTGAGAAAAAGTTTTAATTTCTACACCTTAATTATATTTGAACAAACCCTAATTATACAGTTGGGATGTTACAAAAAGCCTCATCACGTACTCTAGACTGCTTACCTAAGGTAGTGAGCGGTGGCAGAGATATATGCTGAACAAACTAGAGAAGTCGTGTTATATGGGTAAAACTGTACAACCTCTGCAGAGTGTAAACCTATTCGAATAGCCGTGTCCAAGGTCATGGACATGTTTAGCATTTACCGCTCAAATTTAAACTTGAGTTTTGAATTCAAAATGGATTTGACACATGGTTTATCAAATTGGGAATTTGGGTGGTTAGCCTTGTGATAGCAGGATATCCATCATCACCATATTTCACATGGAGGTTATCCAACTATAAAACTTGAGTTTATAAAATGAATTTTAGATATAGATTAACTGCTTTGTAACTTAGTATAAATATTTGAAAGAAACATGGCTTTATGCAAAATGAACCATATAAGCCTTCCTTTGAAATATCCTTTTTGCATACATTGAATCTGTTACTTGACGGGTGTAACTTGCGAGCACAGTAGTAGTGCTCATCCTTGCTTATTGCAAATAATCTCAGAGGAGGAGTTCTTTGTGGACGAGGAGGACTTGGATGGCTAGGCTACGCCCCCAAACGATTGCCTGTGGTGTATCGTTTGGCCTACTACTATCTTTTGCTTTCCGCTGTAATTTTCTTCAGGCCAAGTGCCCTTTTGTAATAAATACTCTGATATTATCAATAAAATGCGTGATGTGGACTTGTTACCATATTTGTGAACTGTGTACACTAGCTGTTCCTAGACTAGTGTTATAAGCATAGAGAATTTGGGATCCTTTAATCCCAGGTTCGACAATCACCCAAGCAAAGCCAACGTAGTGGCCGACGCTTTGAGCAAAAAGTCACAGTGCAACTGCTTGTCGGTAGCACCTCTTGCTAAAGCCATGTGTGCAAAATTTCAGTGCCTAAGTCTTGAGATGGTTGAAGAAGGATTTCTCGCTGCCTTAGAAGTGAAATCCACACTTGAGGATCAGATCCTTGAGGCTCAGAAAACTGATGCTGAGGTAGCCAAAATTAGGGAAAATTTGAAGGTAGGTAAAGCCAAAGAATTCTCTGAAGACGCCCGAGGTATCATTCGGTACGGCAGCAGATTAGTGGTACCCTTAGATCCCCAGTTGAGAGAGCTAATTCTAAAAGAGGCTCACAACTCCAAATTTTCTATACATCCTGGTAGTACCAAGATGTACCAGGATTTGAAGAAGACATTCTGGTGGAGCAAGATGAAAAGGCAAATTGCACAGTATGTTGCTGAATGTGACATTTGCCAAAGGGTCAAAGCCGAACACTTGAAGCCAGCTGGTACCCTTCAACTGCTGCCTATTCCCCAGTGGAAATGGGAAAAAATCGGTATGGATTTTGTTAATGGTCTTCCAAGGACTCGGAGTGGGTCCGATGCCATTTGGGTGATCACTGATCGCCTAACAAAGGTCGCTCATTTCATTCCCGTCAAAACCACCTTCAATGGCCATCAGCTAGCCGAGCTCTACCTTTCCAGAATTGTTTGTCTCCACGGTGTATCGAAGGTCATTGTCTCCGATCGTGGCCCTCAGTTCACTTCCTACTTCTAGGGTTGTCTTCATCAAGCAATGGGGACTAAACTCTCATTCAGCACTGCTTATCATCCTCAAACCAGTGGTCAGACTAAGAGGGTGAATCAAGTTATGGAAGACCTTCGCAGAGCCTATGTGCTGTCATATAGCAAGAGTTGGGAGAAGTGCTTGTCGTATGTGGAGTTTTCCTACAACAACAGCTACCAAGTAGCATTCAAATGTCACCTTTTGAAGCCTTATATGGAAGAGCTTGTAGGACTTCGTTGAACTGGTCCGAGTCTGGAGAAAGACCATTCTATGGTCCAGACTTAGTGGTAGACGCCGAAGAGCAAGTTAAATGCGATTCGAGGCCGGCTGCGCCTTTGCATGATCTCGTCGGAAGAGCTATCTTGATCATAAATCACCGAGAGTTGAGTTGAACTTTGAGGTAGATGACCATGTCTATCTTAAAGTGTCACCGATGAAGGGCACTCATCGATTTCAGGTGAAAGGAAAGCTAGCACCTCGTTATATCGAACCTTTCCGAATCCTTGCAAAACGAGGAGCTGTAGCATATCAGCTGGAATTACCAGACTCTCTTTCAGCAGTACATGATACATTTCATGTCTCTCAATTAAAGAAATGCCTTCGTGTTCTGACCGAAGCAACTACCTTTGAGAATCTTGATCTCCAACTAGATCTTTCCAACCAAGAACAACCGGTGCATATCCTCAATGAAATGGAATGCATGACAAGAAATCGCGCTGTCAAATTTTTAAAAATCCAATGGAGCAATCACACGGAAGAGGAAGCCACTTGGGAATGTGAAGATCTGATGAGGGTTGAGCACCCCCACCTCTTCCATGATTGAAGTGCCTTGAAATCAAGAAAGGCAAGGTTAAACAAAGCAATGTAAAAGAAGATGTAATAACAACACCATGTTGTTCTTTATGATCTTTATTTTCTAGTTGTGAAGGAAATCAAAACAACAGATGTTGTAATATTTCTTTTCTATCTTTGAAAGAAATTGTAACATCCCTATTTTCCGGCCTTTTTGAAAATTTAAAAAAAAAACCTTAAAAAGGAACCATTCGGGTTTATTAATTTGCCAAAGCTTAAATTGTAATTTAGAATTTCAAAAGTGGTTTAATTTGAATTAATTAAAACTTGAATTAATTAAAGTTGGTTTAGTGAGTTTAGTTGGATTTTAATTTGGTTTTTCCTTTGGCCTTATGTTAAAAGTAATTAATTGCAAAAACTAAAAGCAATAGTGAAGCTAAAAATTATTTTTACTAAGTCCTAAATAATTCAAGGGATTTCTGTGAATTTTCCTAGAATTTTTGGACGGCTTAAGCTATTTTCTAAAATTACTTTTGCTTTTCTGGTACTTTCTAAAAAAAAAAAGGCTTAGGTTTTCCTCCTCCAACAGTTGGGCCGAATTTCTTCGGCCCGTTACTAGTCTCGCCCGCGCCGGCCCAGCTCCGCGTAGCCCCTCCCCCTCGCCACCGTCCGATTTCAATCGGACGGCAGCCATCCACCCGCGCCTCCCGCTCACGTTCCCTCTCTCTCTCGCTGACAGGGCGGCCCCGCCTGTCAGCCCTTTCTTCCCCGGCGCCCTTCTCCTACCTCCGGACCGAGCCGTTGGGCGCCCATGCCCCCGCGAATCGCGTCGCGCTCGCCATGCCGTCGCCCACTCCTCGCCCACTCCCACGAATCCCACCACCGCGGCGTCCTCTCCCGCACCCGCCGCATCCGCTGCCACCCACGCCCTGGCGCAGCCCACGCCTCCTCCCATGCCACGCGGGTCAAGCCGCCATTAATGGCCGATGGACCTCCTTGCCGCTCTCGCTCCTCCGGGCACCCCCGTCGCCTTTAAATGCGAGTCCCGGGACCGCCTCACCCTCCTCTTTCTTTTTTCCTCCTCCCTCGCTCTCCCCCCTCTCTCGGCCGCAATCAAGCTTCTTCACTTTCTGCCAGTGGAGTTTTCCACCGCACCTTGCCGCCGCCGAGCCCTCCGCCGCCGTCGTCACCACCCTCGGCATCGCCCAGGCGCTTTGGTGCGCGCCTCCCCTCAGCGGAGCTTCCGGGCGTCGCCGCCTCTTTCACCCGCCGCCGCCGTCATTTCTTCCTCCCCGCCGGCGACCTTCCGTTGCCGCCGCGTCCTCGCCGCCGTGCGCATCCGCTTCGCCACATCACCCTCGTCGCGACGGTGTCCTCGCCGGCCGTTGGAGCGCCACTGTTCGCCGGCGAGCCCTTGGTCTCCCCGTGCCGCTGCCTCTAGTCCCACGTGGCTGCCCCCGTGGCTGCCACCGTGGTGTCACCTCAACGCCACGTCAGCCCTAAGCTGACGTGTCCGCCCCGTCAGCGCCCGCGTGGGTTTTCCGGATTTTCCTTTAGGAAAATAATTCGGCCGGAAAAGAAATCCCCTGTGCTGACGTCAGCTTGCGCAATAAATCGATTTTCCTTTAGGAAAATAATTCCAGAAATCAGGAAATTCCTTTTCCTTGATTTTATGTATTTTCCTATCTTCCTTTGGCCATAACTTTCTCATTCGAACTCCGATTCGAGTGATTCAAATTTCTAAATTCATCTAAAATCCTTGCCTTCCTATTAGTATTTATTTGGATTTTATTTGGAGTTGTTTTATTTATTTAGTTTTGTTCGCGTGTATAGGTTCCAGCGTTTCGGAAGATTTCGCAGACCCGACGACCGAAGCACCGCTACTCTTCAACGAAGGCAAGTCATAGACCTTTGATCATGTTGAACCCATCTTTATAAAAGTATATTGTTTTATATAAAAATGCATGGCTAATTTTATAATAAATAGTTTCGGGTTTAGTTAATTACCTAATTGCCGTATGCCTCCTTGATAAATTGCAATCGACATGTATCCTTGAATGACATAACTCCTTGGACACCTTAGAATGGTTAATTACTAGTTGGACATTATAGTAATACCAACATGGGCACGCTTTATTGCTTAGTCATGCCTTAGTAGACGTTGGTCTCGATCTCATGATTCAATAAATGTTTATTTGCCATAGCGCACATGGTTTGTGGCTTGTGTAGTAACGACCTGTGTTACTAATAATGCGAAGTGTGGTCCTGTGTGAGACTACGACATTTGTTGTCACCTTACTAAAATTTGTGGTGCCAGGACTGGGGTGGTCCTCGGGCTGGGTTGAACCCAACATGATGAATTTGACTAAAAAATTATGGGCAGTGGCGGAGCCACTTTTGTTAAAATATGTTGTGCCATGACTAGGGTGGTCATTTGGCAAGGTTGAGCGAAAATGATTTATGCTCGGACGAGTGGGTGGTGGAAAAGGTGGGTCTTGAACGCACACTTGGTATGTGGAACCGTCTCGTCTAAGAAACCAACTAAGGACTTAACCTTGAACCATTGATCTGGGCCTCAACCGTACAACCACATGTCTAGATTGGGATAGACCTGGTGACTAATTAGAAATGTCTTGGTTCGGATTCTGTTTTTGGTTGGGAGCAGCGCAAGAGGGGGCGGATAGAGGCGAAACCTTAGCGAGCAATCGAGTCAAAAGCAGAACTTTGTAAAAGCCTTGTCACGTGCTCTAGGCTGCTTACCTAAGGTAGTGGCGGTGGCATAGATATATCTTGGGACAAACTAGAGAATTCGTGTCTTGTGGGTCAAATTGTACAACCTCTGCAGAGTGTAAAACTATTGAATAGCCGTGTCCTCGGTTATGGTCATGCTCGGTGATTTCACGCAAAGGTAGAACTTTTGTCAAATTGTTGGAATGGTTTGGTGAATCTTGTTGATGGTTGATGGTGGGAAAGTGAGCAGGTGTTCACTAGTTGTTTCAAAGAAAATTGCTTACTTATGTATTAGTCTTTTAAATTGTGCTTTGCAATCTACTTATTGTATTTAGTCAAATATTGCTTTACGCAAAATAGCCATAAAGCTATCCTTGCTAAGCCTTGCATGAATATTACTTGCATACATTTCTCTATGACTTGTTGAGTACATTCAAAGTACTCATGGCCTTGCCCTCTGTTTAAATCAGCAGAGGAGGGTGAACCGATGAACTCGAGTTCTATGAAGAAGACTTCTTTGAAGACTATCTGAACTAGGTCGCGTCCCTCGCTCGATTGCGGTGGGCATATTGGGTGACCTCCACGGATGTTTTGTTCTCATTGCCGGTTTACTCTGTTGTCTTTAGCCTGCGTGGCAACCGTTGTAAGACTTGACCATAAGGTCCTTTTGCTTAATATTATTAATTTATGCATTTCATCTATAGTTTGGTTGTGTGGTTATGATTACACCAATGTTGTAACTATGTGAGCTAGCTCTTGATCATGGGACTAGTTCAGAATACACAGAGGGTCCTGGGGTTGCATACCCGGGGTCCCGACAGAAATCAAAACAGCAGATGTTGTTATCTATCTTTCTATCTTTGAAGGAAATAAAAACAACAGAATTTGTGTTTCTAGAAAGGATCTGTTCAGCTTCATTCTATTCCAACTTCTAAACTACCTGGAATCTCGGGATGAGATTCTCTTGGGGGGGAGGTTTGCAACAGCCTCAGTTTTAATGAACAGTAATAAAATGCTTTTCATAGTATTTCTGGTCATTTTTAAAACATGAGCATCTTGTTACAATTTAAAAACTTCCATTTCAACCCAAACTTGAGAATTGTTTTGAAGCTTCAAAAGAAAATGCAAGTCAATGCTTGTATTGAGACCGGGGAAGTATTTTTATCAAACACTAAGATAAATTACTTTGACCTTTTGAAAAATCTCTGTTCTCTATTTAAACAAAGGAGAATAGTGGTTTTCAAATTTTATCTAGGACATATATCATCCCAGTAGTTTCTCTGAAAAATTTCGTATTTTTATAAATTTATTTGGCATTTTTAAACCTCCGGTCAAACTTTTGAAGTTTGGTTTTAGTTCTGATCAACTTTAGACCCAACCCTAGTCTCCTGGCACTGTAGCGACTCGAACCATTTTGGTTTAGTCCAACCTTGTGCTATTTGGCCTCAGTCATGTTAGGGCTCAGCCCAACCTCCAGTGAATGCGAGCCGTCCGATTTTTAAGTGAACGAACCAGATGCATTGAGACATTCGGACCTTCCGAACCATCCACGCAATCTCCACCATCAATTTCCAAATGGACTGTTCTGATGCATTGGGCCGTTCGGACCATCCGAACGTCCCATGCGATCTACACCGTCCATGTTCAATCCAACCGTGCCATCTTAATTTGGTTTAAACCAAAGTGCGCGTGCCATTGGATTCAAAATCAACAGCCAGGATCAATTGGGCCGTTCGGACCGTCTGAACACGCCTTGATTTTGAGCCGTTGGATCTTGATCGTACCATCCTCGTTGAGTGGGCCATTCGGACCGTCCGAACCCCACTTCAATCTCAACCTTTTAATCTCAATCCAACGGTGCCACTGTTACTGTTTGAAACTCAAGCGCGCACATCTTTTAGTGACCGTTGGATTTAGATCGCACGGTCGAGATGAGTTGGGCCGTTCATACCATCCGAACATCCTACTCAATCTAAGCCATTCAATTTCAATCGCACGGTCAAGATGAGTTGGGCCGTTCGGACCACCCGAACGCCCCACACAATCAGGGCCATTCATTTTTTATCAGACCATCCTCATTTGTTTGGGCTCACTGTGTTGTATCTTCACTGAGACTGACAATGGGGCCCGCACATCAGTGGCTCATCTTCACCTTCTCCGCGCCATTTCACCAGTTCCGAGCTCAACGATGGCGAGGTGGTGTTGCGCTGTGCGTTTTGCAACATGCAAATGCCACTTGGCACCATTTCGCTGCCATTATCGCCACTCATCAGTTCCTTGTCTTCTCCGGTGAAGTGGATATAAAAACCCTAGCTCACATTTTCGGCCAATTTTGATGCTGCACTGAGTTCCTTCCTCATCTCCAACGTATGCTCTCTTTCTCACACCTTTGTTCATCTCTTTCAATGCATGTTCATCCTGTTAATGGAAGTTCTTAGCATTGTTTGTAGATCAAGAGCGCAAGGTTGCTTTTTGGAACGTCCAAAGCGAGCACCGAATGCCATCATTGGTTAAATCTTGCATTTGGTAAGGTTTTGGTAGTTATATTCACTTCATATTGAGTCTTATGATCTAAGGAGCAAAACCCCTCAATTAATTTCATATTTGGTCAAATAGGTTGGTGGAATTTTGAGAATCTCCTGTTTCGGCCAAATTTTGCCCCTTTCGTCTCCAACTCCGGCAGGGTGAGCCATTTCTCAATTCCGTCCATTATGAGCTTCTTATGGACCTATTTAACCTATCTCAATCACTCACTTGTTGATTCCTTGCTCAGATCATCTTGTCGCCGTGGTTCTCTATATTGTCGTTTTCGGTCTTTCATATCGCCGGCAAGCCCTAGAGCTTCTCCGACCATCACCTAAGCTCAGGTAGCTTCCCTAGGCACCCTAGTAGCTTAAGCAAAAGTATTTTTGCTTAATGTGCATTCAAATCGACAAAGATTGCAATCCCAGTTGTTGTGTTGTTATCGGACAGCCCGACAAACACTGTAGCAGGGCATTAGCTGCTAATCCTCGTCGGTTATTGCTAGTAGGTGTTAATCTGGGTTATTTCCGTTGCTAAAGATAGTTTATAGCTTAAGCATTTTGTTAGTTTGTACATCAGTACTTGATCATGCACTTTTCAGCATTTTTGGTACTTATGAATGTTTCTGGATGTTCATTTGATCTTGTTCTTTCCAGGATATGATTGTACCAACGTGAGTGAAATTATCCCTGAGGTTCCAGAATCTGAACAAGTGGTTTATTACCAAGGCAAGCATCCTCTTGCACCATATTGATCCCAGATTTGATAATTTAGTGTTTTGAAATATAGTGACAACTGCGTGCATGCTATTTTGAAGTATCATTAATTTGTGAGTCTAGTTAGTTATACCCAATCTTTGTGGCTTATCCTGAATCAAATTCATACACTTATGCTTAAGATAGAAATCTGGTGTTAGTATGTTTGATTATTTAGACTTTGCTTAGCCTTGCAAGTCAACAGCGTTAGTTGTTTGACAAGCTTATTTTGTCAGACCTGGGAAACATCTTTTTGATTTCTATCTTTGATTTCTTTGACAGTTTGGTTAAAACTGCAAGTTAAGTTAATTTTTGTTTGATAACAATTTGATTTAGATCTGGACAAGTAGATGCTAGTGATGGTTCCTTCGTGCACAAGATTTGGGAAATGTGGTAGTCTTATTCGGATCAGTAAGGACCGAACTTTGACCTATCAATTCAAGTACCTTACGTACTTCCACACGCGGTGTGTGGGCGCTGCTTGGTTAAGTAAGGGGCTGATGTTATTGAGTTGAGGAACTGGTGGAGTGAGGACATTTGTGAAGTTTACGTGTTCGTAGGGCTCCGATTTCAATTCTATATATGCAGGGGAGCACAATTTTATTTTCTGTTCATTGAATCAGCTTTCCCGACACAACATGTATGCCCCGGTTAGCAAGCGCTATCCGTCGTATGTACTAAGTGAGATTAGTCACACATGAGTAAATCAACTCAATAATGTCAACTTGCTGAAAAATACCAAATCTTGGTTTACCCGACCGACATACCAAAGGAAGTATGTCATCGTTCGGAGGCATCCGAAGGCTTACAGGCTGACTAAGTCATGTGTGTAAAGATGTACACCCCTGCAAGGTTAAAACTATTCGAATAGCCATGTCCACGGTTACAGAAAACACTTGTTTTGATGGACAACTCAGTATAGACTTTGAAATAATTTGTGTCATGGGTTTACTGGTTCGGCATGAAGGGTATTCATGCATGTTAATTGCTCAAAGTGGACAACCACTTTGATTTTGTTCTTGTTTGTAATTAAATTCTATATTTACTTATTGTTTAGACCAAACTTGTTTATAAATTTGGCCTTTGCGAACAATTTAGTAAGTGTAGAAGTGAAACTTGGCTTTATGCAAAAATTAATGCCATTACAACCCTCCTGTTGTCAGCCTTAAACATGTACATATTCTATTCCTTTGGATAGGAGCTACTAAACACTTTCTTTTAGTAGTTTTGTGTAAGTCTTGCGAGTACTTTTTATACTCAGATGCTTTAACCACTTGTTGCAAGTGAGGACGGTTATGTGTACAAACTACCCGTTAGCGCCGATCAGGGCGATGCTAACGAGTGAAGCTATTTCTATCCTCCACTCAGTTGCCATTGGGTGATGGGCAAACTAGTTAGAACTTTTGCTGTTTATATTCTTGTTTCTGCTGCTAAATTTCTGTTAAATGCTGCTGGTTGGATGTTTCTGTTGATCCGAACCCAGCTTGTAAAGTTTTGTTATGTATGTATAATGTATGCCTTGTATGACATGATACAATGTTATTTAGGATATATGTACAATAGTTTTTGATCTTAGGAACTATTGTATGACATATATCCGGGAACCTGGCATTGAGTTTATTCCTTGTCAAAAATTATGCTTTCGGGTGTAATTCTTTAACTTGGAATATATTCAATACCTGGGGTCCTCACATGCAAAGTGTTAAACAATCTATTCGAATAGCTGCATCCGCGGTCATGGACATGCTCAGGGATTTCACACAAGGGTTAGATTTTCATAAAACACTTGGGAAGGGAGCTGTGTGATCTAAGGTCCTTTGTGAAAACAACTGTTAAATTATTATTGTTTATATGTTTTATGTTATGTTTTCAATCTATTATTTGTATTCAATTGCAAATGTTGCCTTATTGCAAAATAACCACAGAAGCCATTTTATTTGTAATGAGCCGTCATCTATATTTGCATTCTGTGGTACAACTTGTTGAATACTCGAAGTACTCATTCTTGCAGCAATCATTCAACTGAAGTGGAGAAATCATTGCTAGCTTTTGAGGAGGAGTTCTACGAAGGTGCTGATCATTAGGTCTTGATCTCAGTCGGTTGCCTGTGGCGAGTCGATGGGTTTTCGCTAAAGTTTATTTTGTTCCACTGCTGCTTATTTAAATATTGTCAACCCTGCGAGGCTTAATAAATGTAAACTCGACCATAAGGTCAAAACCAATATTTTTTATTCAAGTTAATCGTTTATGCTATTATTCGCCTTGTGTGGATCGATATTCATCTATGTTGATATTGTGCGTACTAGCATGATCTTGGACTAGTGCAGTGTACATTAAGGGTCCAGAATTGTATTTTTGGGTCCCGACACGTCACTCGCCATGGCAAATGACAAAGTACTATACTCCATCATGATCACCAAGTACATGGAGGAGAAGGGCAAGAAGGGTGAGATGCACCAGGCATTCAAGATGGGTATAAGGGAGCTTCGCTTCGAGATAATATACAGGGATAAAGGACGCCACGGGATGAACCGCGAGAGGATCACCCACAATTGCACGCTACACCACGCTAGTTGCGTATGCACTTGCAACAAGCCCCTTCTTCTGCATAGGCCCTATTCCCATGTCATGGCCGCATGTTCGACGGTGGGGCAGCATCCCGGCCAATACCACTCTGACTATTTCAACAAGGAGGAGGTGATGCAAACCTAGAGTGTAGAGATGTATGGTTACGTCGTGGTTGGTGATTTCACTGGCCAACTGACCTAGGACTAACTTATCGAGGTCGCAGACATTGATAGGCTGAAGGAAGTCTCAAGTGCTTCAAAGAGGTAGTCATTACTGCGTGTTGGGCTATCTGGATCCTTCGGAATAAGGTTATTTTTAATAATGGAGCTGTGTCCTTATTAGCTTGGAAGCGGGAGTTTAGAGAAGCTTTTGCCATGGTTATCCATAGGGTCAAACCTTCTCTTCGGTTGGACTTTGTAAATTGGTTGAGAGATTTTCGTTAGAGTTTAGCTTGCTCTTCTGCTCCCCCCATATACGCTTTTGCGACGCCCCGTGTCATTACCCCAAGGGTAATCACACTTAGGCATACGGATTACTATTCGTTTGCCCAGTAGAACACTGCTCCAACGAATAGTAAGCCATTTATCAGAGATAACGCAGCAGAACAATAAAATAGAAACTGTACATCTTTATTTCAGTAATAGCCACGCAAGGCTATGGTTCTTAATACAAATATTACACAAATACAAAAGGTAGCTTCTTCGCTTCTCTCGCCTGCCCTGAAGTAACGGCCACCTATTTGCCCCTCGCGTCCTCCACGCTATGCCCCTCTTGACCAACACCCGATTGCGGTAGCATCCTCAGATACTGCAAACCCCTCATCCCACTCGGGATAGATCCCGGCCAGACAAGGATCTAAGCAAGGGGAGAGATAGCAAGAGTGAGTACTATAGTGTACTCAGCAAGCATTAATAGCTAAAATGCAATTGATGACTCGAAACTTCGTCCTTATCAAAATTCCTACCTCTTGTCTTATTCTGAAAATAGCTTTCAAAACTTAGGTTGCAATTTTATTTCTGAAGAGACTACTTGTTTACTCGGAGAGAAGAAAGACCCCCGGCGGTTCCCGTAGACTCCAATCCAGGAGACTGGCATGAATTCATGATTTTGATAGCACTGTGCAGGCTTGTACCACTTTACCCATAGTAATTCTGAACTCTAAATGAACCGGGTCCCCTGCATTTCCTTTGATGCGGGTTCGAGTTCAGAATACAGAACGTTTTCCAATTACGTGATTAAGTCTCCACCCATTACTTTCTGTTGGTGTCCAGAGACGTGACCTCCGTCATCCACCGAGTTTCCGGTAATGTTGGTTGGGTCGGATCTGCCCAATACCCAACACTCCACCTTGCTACCCGTTGTGGAGAATGTAATTACGTAAAGAGGTAGCATTTTACGCACTAAAGCGGAAAATGGTTGGCACTTAAAATACGGCCTCTGACCGAGTAAGAGTTTTGTTTGTCCTTATATTATAACCACCCGTAAAAAGGGACCCACCTCTTACCTCAACATCATCGTCATCGTCGTATTTCCCCACCTGGGTCCCCTTTTACCAACCTATTAGTTTTTCTCTCTTTCTTTTCTCACTACTTAATTCTTTTCATCTCTTTCATATTTCTTATCTTTTCATTTTCATCTTATTCATTCGAATTGATTTTTGAGAAAATAATTTTGATGCAATACATATAAGATAGAGCAATATACGGTTTACATTTAAAATAGCTATGTTAATGAACAAGGGAGTAGCTTGCCTGTAGAACTGTAGGAAAGATCGTCGTCGACGGAATTGATATTAACTACTCCTGTGGGTTCACCCGCTGCAAATTATACAATGGTGCGAAATAATAAATACATAATTACATACTTATCAATAATATGCGCGACTATGTGCATACTCGTGGAATGATCCTTTTTGTTAGCGGATTTTATTTTAATAACACTTTTTGAACCCCCGTTAGGTTAGCACTCTCCCAGCGCGGTCGTTCTACCATTTATCGGTTCTAGGGTTGCAAATGCCTAAGTTTGTTTTTAAACTAACGAGAATAGAAGTACTACTCACACGTACAAATTATTACACCTATTAATGTTTACTCGGCAAACTTCTAATTAAACACTTTAATTACAACAGTATGCGATTACTTGATTTTCTATAAATACCCGGGACCGTTTCAAATTAATTCGATTAGCATAATTTCATTTTTGGCATCTTTTAAATTTTATAACATCTTTCCGGACCTCCCGTGAAATTAGCACTCCCTAACCATGGGTGTTCTAGTCCAACGACTCTGCGATCGAGTTCGCCTAAACATGCATTTAAGCGTACGAAAATGGAACGCTACACTTATTCGCATGCAACTCTACCCATCTAATTGCGACTGATCATTATCTAATTTAGGAAGTTCTATCGGTAACTTAAACTACTAGCAAAAATCTCAGATTAACTTTTACGTGTTTTCGGACTTTTATATTACCAGTCGATTTACTGTTATCTACCCGCATGCGGCGTTGATCATTTATTTGATTCCACCCTTACACGGCCTTGACCCTTAATACCACTAGTGCTTAAGCTTACTGCTAAATATGCTACTAGCTACACCTATTAGGAATTCCTTTTTACCTGATTCCTAAATCTTGCTCTCTAATCTCCTACTAATCTCATTTCTTTCCCTAAGTACCCTTTCACTAATCTCCACCTACCCCTATCTCTCTCTCCCCTTATCCATTGCCCTGTCCACCCAGCTTCTTCACAAATCCACTTCCCCCAAATCCACTCCTCTTCTATAAAGCTCTCCTCCTCCTCCCGGTGGAGCCGCCTCTCCCATGCGCGCTTGCTGCCTTGAGCCTGCCTCGCCTCCGGTGCCGCCGCTTCATTTGCCTTCAGTGCCGCTCCTTTGGTCCCCAGCGCTCCCTCTCCCAGCGCCTCCTCTCCATGGCCGACTCTCTCTGGCGCCACCTCTCCTCCTCCGTCGACCGCCCGGCCCGCCCGGTCAAGCCACGCCGTCGACCTTCCTCCCAACAGCGGCGAGGCCCAGCGCCGCTGCGTCCCGGCAGTCCACGCCGCCGCCGTTGTGCCGCGTCCTCCGGTCAATCGCCGCATTGCTGCGCCCATATCGCCGCCTCCTCCGGTTCTGGTGGCGCCTCCGCCCGTCGCCGCGCTGATGCCATTGCCGCCTGCCACTGCCGCTGCGAGCCGGCTCGCCCAGACCCTACCTCCTCTTGGCGCGGCGAGAGGCTGCGCCGCTTTGCTCCTCTCTGCGGGTGGCCTCACGCGCCACGGTTCACTACTCTCTACCCTCTCTTCTATCTATAATTACAACTTGTTATTCTTACATTGCATCGATGTTGGTTGATTAACTTTTGATTTTACATGATTGATGCACAAAGGATGCATTCAGATGAGGTGGCTACTGATGATGCTACCTATGTGCTGAGGTACCCTCTCCCTTCCTCTATACTCCTCTCCCTCTCTGCTCTGTGGTGCTGAAGACTGGGGCTATGCCTTGATGCTTACAGAAGCTAACTTGATTGGATCGATTTGGATGAATGGTAGAGTGGATGTGTTGAAATGGTGATCGATGCATGTATGCTAATGGCCCAAAACTGATGTATCTGATTGTGTAGAAAAATGGTCATTTGGGTTAGGGACATGGCTACCTTTACGGATTTTGGTGGGGCTTAGATGGTGCCTTGGTTTGTCTTTGGTTGTCGCCATGAGGTTGATGACCGCATGCCGGTGCTCCTTGCCCTTGTGCCTCCTCTTCCCACCAGTGGCTTGCTACTATCTGGGAGCTCTAGGCTTGCTCTCTCTCTCTCTCTTGTGGCTGTGAGAATGAGAATGGGAATGGGGGAAAGGCTTGGGCTGTGGTTGCTCTTATCCTTTGGCTGTGAGCTGGTTGATCTCATCCTGTCTTGTGGTAATTTTTGTTTTTACGGCCTTCCTATTCCTATTTACCATATCCTATTTACCCTAATTCCTATTCCCTCCTATTCTTGGCTAGCTTTCCATTGTGAGGCATATGAGCTAAATACTTGGTACAATTGGTTATATGGCTACCCGTGGGCTTTCGGTTGTGGGAAATATATGTTGTGGAGGTTAGATTCGTTGCCGATGATGTATTAAACAGAGGGCGAAATGAATGGACCGCTTTGTCGGATTCTAATGTGTTTGAGGCAAACCGAAAGGTGGGTGTTGGGCTTTGAAATGCCGATGATGAGATCCGTGGAAGTACGGTTGCCTATTCACCTGGGTCTGCCTGGATACCATAATTATCAAGGGCCGACTAACTTTGGTTGGTCAGGATACTGTGGTAATTGTGGGACCGGTTGACCTAGGTTAATACGGAAATCCTATTGGACTTCGAGGAATACTGACGGCAATACTCTTCAATCTAACTAAGATTTCTGTTTTCGGTATTTGCTAACTACGCCTCGAGTTCTATGTTGCCTGACCAGGAAAGGTGTATAATGGTTGAACGAGGAGGCAAGGAAAGCTCTGATGAAAATGGATGCAAGCATATGAAACTGTATTTTATTTAATTCTTGTAATTGTTTTGTAAAATTAATCGTGTATCCATTATTGAGTTATAGAATAAATTTGTAACAAGAATTTGGGTTGTAATATTTTAATTCTGATTTGTAAACGGACTGTTATAAACTGTGATGTGGAATGATAAATGCACAATTTATAATGTCCATTGTTTGATTGTGTAGTTTAAAATTAACTGAGATTATGCTTGACATTGATTTAATGAGATTTTTACTTAAGCTAATTACCAATTACTGTTAATTAGCTTAGTCTTAATTATGCGGGTTCTCACATCCTCCCCCCCTTGGAAACATTTCGTCCCCGAAATTGGACTTTCTTCTGAGGGGTTTTGTGGTAGACTTCGCGTAGTTCTTTGTTGTTCCTCGACGTGGCTTCACTGACAGAATGATTTTTCTCTTGTGCCCCGCACGAATGTATGGCCCTGTTCCTTGTCTTTCAATCCTCTTATCGGATTTTGATCCCGCAGTAATGCAATCGTGTCCCTTTGAGTTTTCTGACGGACTTTGGCTTAGTTTCACAATCGATACCTACGTTCTGCGCGGCTAGTCAATCTATAATTATAATTACTTTTAATCCGCTCGTTTTTGTAACAATGAGGTTTACCATGAACTTGGGATTGTGAAATGTGAACCCTCATGGACGCTTTCATGAGCTTAGAATTTCTATTACTCCTCGTTAATAATGTATGAGGTATAAAGAAATGTAAAAGGATAATGCTCATGGAAGGTGAATATAATGGTGTACCCGTTACTGCACTTGGTGCTTCTCCAGTCTGTTCGACAATCATATGAGTCAGACGTGGTTGTCCTCCTCTTCCAACTCCTTTCGTGATGGATTGGTTGCCTCTAAGCTGGTTCAGGTGGTTGATTTGCGGCTGTGTTGGGGTAGGTGGTATTGGCATATATGATGGCTGTGGTGGGGTTTCAGATGTCCTTTGTAGTTGGGGGCATTCGACTTTTCGGTGTCCTGACTTTTCGCAATGGAAACATGCATCAGTATCTTTCAGGCAATCCTTTGTTAGGTGGCTTCTTCCTCTACACTTTGCACATCTAGGTGCTAATGCCATTTGTTGCTGCTGGGCTATGGGTCTCTGGAAGGATGGATTGAAGGGTCTTGGTCTGAGTGGTCCAGATCGAAGTGGTAGTTGATGCTGGGTTATTGGTATCTGACAATGTGGGTTGAAAGGTTGTTGTTGAGGTGGTCCATATCGTGGCGGCGGTTGTGGCGGCATAGGTGAATGAGGTCTATGGGTAAGCGGAAGTTGGTGGTCGGTTTTGACTTTCTTTCTTCGTTCTTCAGTTAAGTTGGAATGCTCATTCTCCAAGATTAGGGCTCTATCGACTAAATCTTGAAATTCAGCGATTTTGTGGGCGGAAAGGAGCATCTTAAGATCGGTGCACCCTCCGTGAATTTCTCTATCTTCTTTTCCTCGGTGTCTATATACCGGAGCATAACGGAGAGTTCATTGAATTGGTTAAAGTATTCTATTATCTTCTTCTCCCTTGAGTCAAAGTTCTAAACTCACGCTTTTTGGTTCCATACTTCACAGCCGGCACATGTGTTTCGTGAACCTTAGCTTAAATTTGCCCCACGTAATTGGTCATTCACCGACACGATTCTTGGTCATAGTTGAGCCACCAATTAGTCTGTTGTCCGGTCAATTGATGTGCGCGATATCGTACTTTCTCTGTATCCGAGCACCCTACAGTGTCCAGTTTCTTCTCTACTTCAACTAACCAGTCACTTGCGTCCAGTGGATCAATGGTTTTGGCAAATGTGGGAGGGCAAGTTTGGAGAAAATCACCCAAACTAACCCCGCGTGCTGGTGGAGAGGTAGTAGGTGCCGTTCGAGTCAACAAGGCCTCTATAAAGCGGTTTTGGTTTTCTTGGGCTTCTCTTCTGGAATTTTCTATGGACCTGAGAACATCTGCCATTACTCCTAGCGGGTCTGTTGCTCTTGCGGTTGGCTGGTGGCTGGTTTCATATGTTGGGGTGGTTCTGGGTTGGCTTGGTACTATCTCATTGAGGTCTAAGAGTGGATTTCCTGTTGGTGTGTCCTGCGGTAGTAGTCCCAGTCTTAATTCCAGATCTCGATCGATATTTCCTTGACCTTCCATCCTGTAGGGGGAGGTGTCAAGAATTTGTTACCTTAGTGGTTATGTTGGTGGCATATTTATCTTGAGGAGTCTGTTGATGGTAGAATTAACTCTTTATTCTTTAGCGAGAGTTTGTGGTAGAAGAAGGCATTACATTTATCGGTAGATGTTAACCGCGGTTGATTTGCATTAATCCATACACATGAGGCAAATAACACCAAGAAACAAGGATATGCAACAAGATCCAACTCCTATCCTAGCCGAGTCTCTCGTGCTCGATCACGCTTGAGATCCGTTCTCAAGACCGCCCAAACCACGTGTTTGGGACCGCTCGAGCTTGCCTCGAGTGCGAACTCACACTACCACGGATCCACGTGCCCTGTGCGCCGAGATCCCGTTTCGAGATCGCCCAAGCTGCGTGTTGGGAAACGCCAGGTTCATTCTGAAACGCCTGAGATTTCGCTCCTGGTACGCCAGAGCTACACGCTCAGAGTGCCACGGACCACTCGTCCGGGAAAACTGATATGCAGAAATAGGATAAGTCACATGTTTTACATCGTCAGCCTTTATGTGTTCTCTTTAAGTAGGCTTGCTTTCTTTTAAAATGCCGACGGCTTAATTTAGTGATACAGATGAAGAGGTAAGGAATGCTATGGGTATGGTCCATACTTATCCAACAAGTGGAAAAGCAGATCCATGCCAGAGTTCGACTCCATGCGTCTAACCCAGACATGAAAACTTAAGATCTTACATTGATACTCCCCTGCCTACCATCTAAAATCTTCGATCCTATGTTGGATAGCTAGCCTAACAGGTTATTTAGCAGAAATAACAACGCAAAGCCTAAGACGAGGCATACGTTCTCCTCGCATCTCTCGAATAAAGAATTAGCTCCGAGATGGTTCTATGTTAGCAGGAAAGGTCACTTTAAGAAAAGGTAGGCTTTTTAACATAATACCTTTGAAAAGGGTTGAGAATGGAAATTGATATGGAGATGAGAAGAAATACGTAACTAGTGCAATATAGCAAGCGAGAAGCACACCTAAGTTCTTACTACAGTTTCTATTTTATTAGCGTGGCCCGATCTTATTGCTCTGATACCATCTGCGACGCCCCGTGTCATTACCCCAAGGGTAATCACACTTAGGCATACGGATTACTATTCGTTTGCCCAATAGAACACTGCTCCGACGAATAGTAAGCCATTTATCAGAGATAACGCAGCAGAACAATAAAATAGAACTGTACATCTTTATTTCAGTAATAGCCACGCAAGGCTATGGTTCTTAATACAAATATTACACAAATACAAAAGGTAGCTTCTTCGCTTCTCTCGCCTGCCCTGAAGTAACGGCCACCTATTTGCCCCTCGCGTCCTCCACGCTATGCCCCTCTTGACCAACACCCCGATTGCCAGCGGCATCCTCGGTACCTGCAAACCCCTCATCCCACTCGGGATAGATCCCGGCCAGACAAGGATCTAAGCAAGGGGAGAGATAGCAAGAGTGAGTACTATAGTGTACTCAGCAAGCATTAATAGCTAAAATGCAATTGATGACTCGAAACTTCGTCCTTATCAAAATTCCTACCTCTTGTCTTATTCGAAAATAGCTTTCAAAACTTAGGTTGCAATTTTATTTCAAGAGGCGCTTGTTTACTCGGAGAGAAGAAAGACCGGCGGTTCCGAGACTCCAATCCGAGACCGGCATGAATTCATGATTTTGATAGCACTGCGGTGCTTGTACCACTTTACCCATAGTAATTTCAACTCTAAATGAACCGGGTCCCCTGCATTTCCTTTGATGCGGGTTCGAGTTCAGAATACAGAACGTTTTCCAATTACGTGATTAAGTCTCCACCCATTACTTTGCCGGTGTCGAGACGTGACCTCCGTCATCCACCGAGTTTCCGGTAATGTTGGTTGGGTCGGATCTGCCCAATACCCAACACTCCACCTTGCTACCCGTTGTGGAGAATGTAATTACGTAAAGAGGTAGCATTTTACTTGCACCAAACGGGAAAATGGTTGGCACTTAAAATACGGCCTCTGACCGAGTAAGAGTTTTGTTTGTCCTTATATTATAACCACCCGTAAAAAGGGACCCACCTCTTACCTCAATATCATCGTCATCGTCGTATTTCCCCACCTGGGTCCCCTTTTACCAACCTATTAGTTTTTCTCTCTTTCTTTTCTCACTACTTAATTCTTTTCATCTCTTTCATATTTCTTATCTTTTCATTTTCATCTTATTCATTCGAATTGATTTTTGAGAAAATAATTTTGATGCAATACATATAAGATAGAGCAATATACGGTTTACATTTAAAATAGCTATGTTAATGAACAAGGGAGTAGCTTGCTGAGAAGCAGAGGAAAGATAAATAAATCGACGGAATTGATATTAACTACTCTGTGGGTTCACCCACGCAAATTATACAATGGTGCGAAATAATAAATACATAATTACATACTTATCAATAATATGCGCGACTATGTGCATACTCGTGGAATGATCCTTTTGTTAGCGGATTTTATTTTAATAACACTTTTGAACCCCCGTTAGGTTAGCACTCTCGGTAGCGGTCGTTCTACCATTTATCGGTTCTAGGGTTGCAAATGCCTAAGTTTGTTTTTAAACTAACGAGAATAGAAGTACTACTCACACGCATAAATTATTACACCTATTAATGTTTACTCGGCAAACTTCTAATTAAACACTTTAATTACAACGAAGTCACGATTACTTGATTTTCTATAAATACCTGTGACCGTTTCAAATTAATTCGATTAGCATAATTTCATTTTGGCATCTTTTAAATTTTATAACATCTTTCCGGACCTCCCGTGAAATTAGCACTCCCTAACCGTGGGTGTTCTAGTCCAACGACTCTGCGATCGAGTTCGCCTAAACATGCATTTAAGCGTACGAAAATGGAACGCTACACTTATTCGCATGCAACTCTACCCATCTAATTGCGACTGATCATTATCTAATTTAGGAAGTTCTATCGGTAACTTAAACTACTAGCAAAAATCTCAGATTAACTTTTACGTGTTTTCGGACTTTTATATTACCAGTCGATTTACTGTTATCTACCCGCATGCGGCGTTGATCATTTATTTGATTCCACCCTTACACGGCCTTGACCCTTAATACCACTAGTGCTTAAGCTTACTGCTAAATATGCTACTAGCTACACCTATTAGGAATTCCTTTTTACCTGATTCCTAAATCTTGCTCTCTAATCTCCTACTAATCTCATTTCTTTCCCTAAGTACCCTTTCACTAATCTCCACCTACCCCTATCTCTCTCTCCCCTTATCCATTGCCCTGTCCACCTAGCTTCTTCACAAATCAACTTCCCCCAAATCCACTCCTCTTCTCTAAAGCTCTCCTCCTCCCTCCAGTGGAGCCGCCTCTCCCCATGGCGCGCCCGCCGGCCTTGAGCCCAGCCTCGCCTCCGGGTGCCGCCGCTCGGTGCCGCTCCTTTTGGTCCCCCGCGCGCTCCCTCTCCCAGCGCCTCCTCTCCATGGCCGGCTCCTCTCGGCGCCACCTCTCCTCCTCCGTCGATCGCCCGGCCGGTCAAGCCACGCCGTCGACCTTCCTCCGGCGTGGTTGAGCCCGCTGCGCCGCGTCGGCCAGTCCACGCCGCCGCCGTTGTTGCGCGTCCTCCGGTCAATCGCCATGCTGCCGCCCATATGCCGCCTCCTCCGGTTCTGGTGGCGCCGGCCCGGCCCGTCTTGCCGCCGATGATGCCGCCGCCGCCCTATCGCCGCCACGAGGCCCGGCTCGCCCCCAGACCCTACCTCCTCTTGGCGCGGCCAGAGGCCAGCGCCGCCTTGGCTCCCTCTCTGCGGCTGGCCTACGGCCGCCGCCGGTTCACTACTCTCTACCCCCTCTCTTCTATCTCTAATTACAACTTGTTATTCTTACATTGCACTGATGTTGGTTGATTAACTTTTGATTTTACATGATTGATGCACAAAGGATGCATTCAGATGAGGTGGTTACTGATGATGCTACCTATGTGCTGAGGTACCCTCTCCCTTCCTCTCTACTCCTCTCCCTCTCTGCTCTGTGGTGCTGAAGACTAGGGCTATGCCTTGATGCTTACAGAAGCTAACTTGATTGGATCGATTTGGATGAATGGTAGAGTGGATGTGTTGAAATGGTGATCGATGCATGTATGCTAATGGCCCAAAACTGATGTATACAGATTGTGTAGAAAAATGGCTGGGTTAGGGGACATGGCTACCTTCTGGATTTTGACTGGGGCTTAGATGGCTGCCTTGGCTGTGCTGGTTGTCGCCGTGAGGTTGATGACCGCATGCCGGTGCTCCTTGCCCTTGTGCCTCCCCTTCCCACCAGTGGCTTGCTACTATCTGGGAGCTCCAGGCTTCTCTCTCTCTCTCTCTCTCTCTCTCTCTCTCTCTCTCTCTCTCTTGTGGCTGTGAGAATGAGAATGGGAATGGGGGAAAGGCTTGGGCTGTGGTTGCTCTTATCCTTTGGCTGTGAGCTGGTTGATCTCATCCTGTCTTGTGGTAATTTTTGTTTTTACGGCCTTCCTATTCCTATTTACCATATCCTATTTACCCTAATTCCTATTCCCTCCTATTCTTGGCTAGCTTTCCATTGTGAGGCATATGAGCTAAATACTTGGTACAATTGGTTATATGGCTACCACGTGGGCTTTCTGGTTGACCGGAAATATATGTTGTGGAGGTTAGATTCGGTTGCCCGATGATGTATTAAACAGAGGGCGGAAATGAATGGGAATGCTTTGTCGGATTCTAATGTGTTTGAGGCAAACTGGAAAGGTGGGTGTTGGGCTTTCGAAATGCCGGATGATGAGATCCGTGGAAGTACGGTTGCCTATTCACCTGGGTCTGCCTGGATACCATAATTATCAAGGGCCGACTAACTTTGGTTGGTCAGGATACTGTGGTAATTGCGGGACCGGTTGACCTAGGTTAATACGGAAATCCTATTGGACTTCGAGGAATACCGACGGCAATACTCTTCAATCTAACTAAGATTTACATTTTTGGTATTTGCTAACTACGCCTCGAGTTCTATGTTGCCCGACCGGAAAGGTGTATAATGGTTGAACGAGGAGGCAAGGAAAGCTCTGATGAAAATGGATGCAAGCATATGAAACTGTATTTTATTTAATTCTTGTAATTGTTTTGTAAAATTAATCGTGTATCCATTATTGAGTTATAGAATAAATTTGTAACAAGAATTTGGGTTGTAATATTTTAATTCTGATTTGTAAACGGACTGTTATAAACTGTGATGTGGAATGATAAATGCACAATTTATAATGTCCATTGTTTGATTGTGTAGTTTAAAATTAACTGAGATTATGCTTGACATTGATTTAATGAGATTTTTACTTAAGCTAATTACCAATTACTGTTAATTAGCTTAGTCTTAATTATGCGGGTTCTCACAGCCTTGTAATTATTTGGCTTCTTATTTATATATATTTATACAGTAGGGGGTCTTCCCCTCCTGTTTCCAGTCAAAAAAAAAGGTTGGCCGGCGACATGTACGACGCATCAGGAACAACATAGATGAAGTAGAAGCCGGGCGTCGTATGAAGAAGTACTCCATTTGTAGGGAGTCTGGGCACACCTTCAAAAAATGCCCACGAGAAATACTCAGGACAAAGGAGACATCGGCACTCCGGAAGTCGCCGCGGGGACCTCATCCGATCGCCTGACTCAAGGTGGTCCACATGGGGGAGGTTAAGGTCGCGGCAACGGGAAAGTTTCGTCTAGTTGAAATATGTGGTGCCTAATGCTGTTGTGATTTATTGACAAAAGATGTTATGACGTTGTAATGAATGTTATGTAATGTCATTGTGATTTGTCGACAAAACAATGTGCTCGGAAATAGTCAGTACAAAAATTTATTTATCGACAAAAGATGTTATGACGTCGTGCTAAATGTTATATAATATTAGTGTGATCTGTCGACAAAATATCTGCTCAGAAATACTCAGTACAAAAGGAGTGGAGATGAATAAAAAATGACGGTTTTCCAAATTTTAAAATAAAAAAAATTTAGGGATCCCTATCGCCAATTCAACTGGCGACAGGAAGCTCTGGGTACGGTTGAGCCCCCTGTCGCCAATTGGAATAGGGATAGGTCTCTGTCGTCATTCCAACTAGTGACAGAGGTTTAGTTTTGTAATTGTTTTAGACGACTACATAGTTTTATAATTTTTTTAAAAAATAATATTATTTAAAAAAATTTCAGTCAAAGTGAGGTACCTGACTTTTCTTTTTGCCTTGTGCAAGAAATGGTATTCACGAGCTAAGCTCCTGTCCACATCAGCAGAAACAATGATCCCATGCAAGAGCCCACGTGCACAGAAATGGATTCTCTACGCTACAATGCTATGCATTTCTCTGTCAAGCGTTGGACGAAAAATCAAATTCTACGAGTATATCTCCATCTGTACTACCGGTAGCACAAATTTTTCCTCGTATTGCAGCGATAGCAAGCATGGCGTGTTGTGCATGACTTTTCTGCAAACCTATTAAACTACAAGCTAGTTGCTTTCTACAGTGTGTGCTCTATATCCTCTGTGCCCACTGATATTGCCACGTCACAACAACTAGTGGTCTTAATTTCCAACATGTTGCGTGGCTCCACTAAAGATTGATAAGGGCTTCATGTTTTGCCTCCATCAAATTCCATGTGACAATCATGGATGAAGATGGCACTTGAGGTTCATACAAAAGCATCATAAATTAATTGTGGCTGGTTGACAAGGCAGCTCTAGCTGTGCTGTGAGAACCCGTATAATTAAACTAATCTAATTGGCGGTAATCGGTAATTAGTATAATTAAAATTTTATGAAAATCAATCTCAAGCATAATCTCAGTTAATATTAAATTGCATAATTAACACAATGAACTTGGCAAATTAAGCAAACATCATTTATTCACATCACAGCTTTATAACAGTCCATTTACAAAGCATAATTAAAATATTACAAACCAAGTTCTCGTTACAAAATTTATTCTACAACACAATAATGGATACAAGATTAATTTTACAAAAACAATTACAAGAATTAAATAAAATACAGTTTCATATGCTTGCATCCATTTTCATCGGAGCTTTTCTTTGCCTCCTCGTCCAACCATTCTACACCTTTCCTGGTCATGCAACATAGAACTCGAGGCGTAGTTAGCAAATACCGAAAACAGAAATCTTAATTAGATCGAAGAAAGGTTGCCGTCAGAATTTCCCGAAGTACAATAAGATTTCCATATCAACCTAGGTCGACCAGTCCCTCGATCACCAAGACACCCTGACCAACCTAAGTTAGTCGGCTCCTTTAGTAATCAAGGTATCCAGATCAACCAGAGTCAATAGGCACCATTCACTTCTAGGAGTCTCCTCATCCGGCATCAGTAAAATTCAACACCCACCTTTTTGCATTACCGCAATCGCAGTATAATCCCACAAGACACATCCCATTAAGTCTTAACCTCAGCCGGAGCATCATAGGGTTCCACAAGCCCACATTTCACATTCCGTTAAACCCAACCCTCAACCAAGCATCATCGGGTATACCGAAGCCAGCATGCCACAAGAGAGCCAACATAAACCCATATTTAGCATTATTATCATTTCCATCGGTACCAAGGCAACACAAACCCATTCACAATGCATCTCATTTAGTGTCAAATGGACCAAAAGGTCCTTAGCTCAATAGTATCATGAGAGGGCTTAAGGGTTAAGGCAAAGGGACATAGTGATCATTAGCATGCCACAAGGAAAACCGGTGATGACTTCACCATAAACCACCTCCCCTACAACACAAGGCTAACACAAAGCAAGCCCAAGCAGTACAAGCTCATAGCTCAAAGTAGGATATCAAAGTAGATAGGACCATGGTAAAACAATAAATAGGAATGGTAAAAGGAATGCACATCTTTGAGGATAAGACCCCTCCTGAAAAAATCTTGCAGGGGTAAGGATAAGAGCGGTGATTGCCTCCCCAGGAAGCCATCTTCCCACGTATAAGCATAATGCTTCATATGCTAACACAAGCCATTTCATAAGCCTCAACCATTTCACTGCCACCACCAAAACCGAAGCCTATGCCTCCCCACAAAGGAAAGCAAAGACCAAACCCTAGAATGCATAGCAAGGAAGCACAGGATTACCAAATAGAGCACAGTAGCTTGTAGTGAGGAGATAGGAGCATGGTAATTAGGACAAGGTAAATAGGAATAGGGTTGCCGTAAAAACAAAATTACCACAGCCAAGGATAAGATCAACCACCCAAGGATAAGATCACCCACACAGCCCAAGCCCTTCCCCATTCCCATTTCTCACAGCCGCAGAGAGGGAGAAAGCAAGAAGCTCCATCACCAGTCCACAAAGAAGAAATAGTAGGAGGGGAGAAGCAAGCCAGGAGAGCTTCCTCAGCCCTGCCACCATAACCTTCACCAAACCATAGAAAGGAAGGAGGAAGGGAGCATAGAGGAAGGGAGCAAGAGGAGGAAGTCTGGGAACCCAGGGGAAGCCGGAGAGCAAGACGGCAGCAGCGACGGCGTGGAACCATCGACGGCCCCCAGAACCACGCCAGATCGACGAGGAGAGCACCAGCACATCACCGGCGTTACCATCCTCTTCCACTATCCCAGAATCCCCAACCAGAAGGTAATCCATAGTAGCCCTCAGTATGCACCACATACACAGCATGCATCCATCGAGCATCCCACAATAGTATCCATCTAGCTCTCAGTTACATTTCATCACAGAGCAAGGGGAGGGTTTGAGGTGGAGAGCAGGGAGTATACCTTAGAACACGACTTTAGGAGTACCACCCGCACTTTGGATAGCAAGCCTCATAGCCTCAATGCCCACATCCAGCATCCATGCATTAACATGGAACTAACATCAGTATAAGTAGCACAACAAAGTAAATTGAATCAAATCAAATCAATAACTTGAAGAGAGGTTAGAGAGGGGAGCGACGGTTGTAGGAGCTAGGCGGCGAGCCGGCGGCGGCCGTAGGCCAAGCCGCCGGGCAAAGCTGAGCTAGAAAAGGGAGAGCCAGAGACCGGAGCCGAGACTGTGGGCGGCAGCGGGGCGAGAAGCGAGCACGAGCCCGGCCCGTGGGTCAACGGCGGCGGCGAGGCCGGTGGTGGTGTGAGGGGGTGCTGAGGTGGAGGAGGAGGAGGAGGCTGGGCGAGCGGATCTCGGTGGAGCTGGCGGGACAGGACTGGTCGAGCCTTGTGGAGGCCAGTCTTGGGACCGGGAGGCGAGGCATGCGGCTTGGCCTCTGGCCGGCGGAGAGGAGAAGACTGGAGGCGGCTCCGGGCCGTCTGTGAGGAGCGCACACCAGGCGGACCGAGAGCAGGTGGAGGCCAAGGGAGCTGGCGGGGGTGAGGGAGCGGTGGCCGAGGAGCAAGACTGTCGAGCCAGAGCTCTTCTCTGGCGGCTTGCTTGAGAGAGAGAGAGAGAGAGAGGGAGAGTGGGGTGTGTTGAGGAAGAAGATAAGCTGGGTGTGTGGGTGTGGTTTTGTGTGTGTGTGTTAGGTGTGTTTGGTGTGAGTGTGTGCGTGTGTAGGTGCTTGGTAAAGAGGAAAGAGAGAGAGAGAGAGAGAAATTAGGGGGATTAGGGTTTAGATGGGATTAGAGATAGGAAATTGGGTTTAGGAAGTTTAGTGTAGGAGAGTTGTAGGAAAATTTTATAAATTCTAGTGCATTATGATAATTAATGTTTATAACAATAGCAATTATCAAATAGAAAGAATAAAGGTTAGCTCACAGATTTGTGCGATCGAGCGATCCTTCTTAGGTTGCATCCCACTAACCATCCGTATAAGTTAAATCGGTTAAGTATTTGTTAAAGTAAAACATGCTACCTTTAATTCCGTTGGTAGAGAGTAAGAGTGCTTGTATAGCAAATCTATTCTTCTTTAGCAAATAGTCATGTTAGTGAAATGTTTCAATCATGCTAAATTTATTAATATGATGTGAACCCGAGTATTTGTAGAAAAGTAATTAATAGCATGTTGATGGGAGTACAATAGTTAATTAGAAGTTTTGCATGAGTAGAATTTATTAGACTTAATAAATTGTGCATGTGGGTAGTATTTCATTTCTCGTTAGTTTAAACGAAATTAAGTATTTTCAACCGTAGAACGAGTAATTAGTAAAACAACCGTAATGGGGAGCGCTAACCTCGCGGGGGTTTCGAAAATGTTATTAAATGAAAATCCACTAACGAAAAGGATCATCGAATTAGTATGCATTGCACCTAGTCGCATATATTACTGCTAAGTATTTAATTAAGTATTTATTATTTCGCACCGTCGTATAAATTGCAGCGGGTGAACCAATAGGAGTAGATAATATCTATTTCGTCGACGACGATCTTTCCTACAATTCCGCAGGCAAGCTACTCCCTTGTTCATAAACATAGCTATTTTAAATATAAACTGTATATTGCTCTATCATATATGTATTGCATCAAAACTATTTTCTCAAAACTAAATTGGATTATGATGAAATTGGGAAGATAAGAAATTAAATGAAAGGAAGAAAGAAATGAAAGCTAATAGGTTGGTAAAAGGGGACCCGGGTGGGGAAATACGACGATGACGATGATGTTGAGGTAAGAGGTGGGTCCCTTTTTACGGGTGGTTATAATATAAGGACAAACAAAACTCTTACTCGGTCAGAGGCCGTAATTCAGTACCAACCATTTTCCTGTTGGTAGGCGGAAAGGTTACCTCTTTACGTAATTAAGATTCTCCACAGCAGGACACATTGAGTGTTTTTGAGCACGGAAGTGCGCCGCCCCAAGGCGGAGTGTTGGGCACGGACGGTGGCCGCCCCAACCAACATTACCGGAACTCGGTGTATGACGAGGTCAGCAACGTGATTAAATCAGCACCGACGGAAAGTAATGGGTGGAGACTTGATCACGAACTTGAAAACGCTCAGATTCGAACTCGAACCCGCATCTAAGGAAATTTGGGGACTGGCTCATTTAGGGTTGTAATTGCTATGGGTAAAGTGGTACAAGCCTGCGCAGTGCTATAACAAATCATGAATTCATGCCAATCTCCTGGATTGGAGTCTACGGGAACCGCCAAGGGTCTTTCTTCTCTCCGAGTAAACAAGTAGTCTCTTCAGAAATAAAATGGCAACCTAAGTTTTGAAAGCTATTTTCAGAATAAGAGAAGAGGTAGGAATTTTGATAAGGACGAAGTTTAGAGTCATCAATTGCATTTTAGCTATTAATGCTTGCTGAGTACACTATAGTACTCACTCTTGCTATCTCTCCCCTTGCTTAGATCCTTGTCCGGCTGGGATCTATCCCGAGTGGGATGAGGGGTTTGCAGGTACCGAGAATGCCGCTAGCAACCAGGGTGTTGGCCAGGAGGGGCATAGCGTGGAGGACGCGAGGGGCAAATAGGTGGTCGTTACTTCAGGGCAGGCGAGAGAAGCGAAGGAACTCCCTTTTGTAGTTGTGTAATATTTGTATTAAGAACCATAGCCTTGCGTGGCTATTACTGCAATAAAGATGTACAGTTTCTATTTTATTGTTCTGCTGCGTTATCTCTGATAAATGGCTTACTATTCGTTGGAGCAGTGTTCTACTGGGCAAACGAATAGTAATCCGTATGCCTAAGTGTGATTACCCTTGGGGTAATGACACGGGGCGTCGCATGTGCTCTTGCAGACTGTTTGCCCCATTTTTGTTTTACATCGTGCAACACATGGTATGCGCAAGCTAAGCTCCAACTATCGAAATCAGCATAATGCTTTAGCTTCCCTGTTAGTCATATGCCCTAGAGGCAATCATAGAGATGATTGTATCGCTTCTATGTTTATGATCTTTTGAATAATATGATATTTCGTCCCTTGAATGAAATATCATTTATATTTATTGGCAAGTATGTAACCTATTCGTGAAACTCTCTGTTTATATTTATGATATCATTCTAAACATCTCTAGTCTTATGTCATTATGTGGGCTGTACCTAACATTTGGGGCCCTATCAAAATTCGCAGTGCTGCAATACAAGAATGTATATTTCTCAATCAAGTATTAAATTGAAAATCAAGAGCATCTTCAGGTATTACAGCAAAACTATGATTTTTTTAAAAATAATATCATTTTAATAAAAAAATACAAATATATATAGTTGGTTCTCGTTTTACAAAAATACGCTAGTGTCGCCATTTGAAATGGCGAAATTGTCCTGAGAAAGTACATTAAAAATGCAAACCAACAAATTTGGTTTCACTCAATTTGGAGTTAAAATGATTTAGTTATGAATTTTTTAAGCTCTTTGAATTTACAGTGCAACAATAAATCATTTCGGAATTTCCAAAAGCATTTACACTTTTCATACCCGAGCTTAACTAGCCTTAGTCGCTGACATGCGGGGTCCACTACATAGTGTCCTTTTCATTTAATTTCCGAACTAAATTCCTTGCTGACATGTGGGACCCGATTGTCAGTGTCTCGGTCCATAGCACAGTGCATGGACCGAAGGTCCACATGCACTGTGCGTTGGTCCATGGCTATGCACTTAAGGCCTTGGCCCACATGTCATTGACTCTAAAGGAAACTGGTTTAATTTCTCTTCTCCATTTCTGTGCATGGCCCTACTTGTAATAGACACATTTCTCTTCTCCATTTCTGTGCATGACCGTGGTGGGAGAAACTCTGTGGCGGCATGACGTCGGTAATGTCTATGGTGGCGATGCAGTTCACGTGGAGACGATGACCTAGAGATGGAGAAGGGAAATGAGTGGTCAGGAAAGCTCAAGAGAGTTCAGAAGAAGGTGACATTGCAAGGAATCGAGGGATGTCATACCCGGCCGGAGATGGAGATGAAGGTAGGTTTTCGGCCAATCGAGAAACAACTTCAAAATCCAGATGCTTCTGCGCATGCACGGACAAATTGATTTAGGGGAAAACATTCTTATGCTAAGGAGTACAAGATGACGCACATAAGCAAGGAAGAGCCTCACCGGAGACGAGATTCGCACGGCGGTGGCCCTCAGTGCGCACCCCAACAACGTTATAGACACACTGGTGGTCCGAGGGCTATAAGCGAAAACATGAGCTCGCGTTAGACAAAATAGAGATGGCAAGGAATGGTGAAGACGAGGAATGCTATGGCTTCGAGCTTACCCAAGAGAATCACTTGAACCAACGCCCTTCTCCTCAACGGCCGAGAGGAGAAGTGAGGGAATGTGAGGCAAGCAGGGGGGGTTAAGCTCGACCGAAGGACGGAACGAAGGTGGCGTCAAGTGGAGAAACTCTTGGTCGATGGGAGAGATGGATTGACGGCGTTGCTGGGCGACGCAGAGCATCACAGCCGTGTGGCGCTCGAGCCCTGCTCGCGCCAGCGTGCCCCTCAGCGAGAGGTAGGGGACGGGCCTGACAGGCGGGCTTGGGATGGCAGTGACTCAAAAACGGTGTGGTCGGAGTTGGGTTCAAGCTGGTGCGTTTAGTTGGTTGGGTCAAATCACATGGTTTGTTCGGGCCAAGTGGTTGGGTCGGCTGGTCGAACCAAGTGGTCGGGTCTAAGTCAAACCAACAGTGTTGACTGATTTTAATTCAAACTTCTACACTTTGACCGAACGACTAAAAATAGCAAATAAATTCCTAAAATTCTTAAATTTTTCATAGAGGTTCCTGAGATGACCTAGTACACATATAAATTTCATAAACTCACTGCTCATATTTTATTTGCTTATTTTTAATACTTTGACCATAGGGGTTATTAAAATGGGATTTGAATTTTCTTAGGGTTGATTTGGCTTCTAAAAATTTGGGAAAAATTATATTTATTTATGATAAATATTATAAGGTTTAAATAAACTATTTCCTAGAGAACTTTATAAGTCTTTGTTTCTGGTTTTATTTGAAGCTTCTTTTTGAGTTGTATGTTTAACTAGATTTTCAATTGCAATAATTTGTGCAAATGCTCCATAAACCAAACGCATGCTCATGAGATGCATAATAATTCCAGTAATAAAAATGGGGATGTGACAAAACCCATCCATCCAAATGAACTCCATGCCCTCCTCTTCTCATCTACTTGCACTTGTCTCAGTACTCTCCTCAACATCATGTCTCAGTCGTCTAGTTCGATGAGCTGAAGAGTTGTGGTGCTCACGAATGCAGGGAATGTGAACTGTCCAAACTATGGGGTCTAGGCAAATGTCATGTACTCCAACACCGAAGAGAATAGGGGGCGTGTGTTCTACCAATGTGTATTTCTCGGTGAGTTCTTTTTCCGTGAATGTTGGTTTGTGTATCTATGGTTTTCTATGTCACTTACGTTTTCACTATTCGGTGTGGATTTTAGGCCGGCGGATGCTAGTACTTTCAGTGGGTGGACTCTGTTGGTGCCGTGGTGGAAAGAGAAGTTGAACGTCCACTTGTAGCTCCATCTGGTCCCATCATCAACATGCCACCTTCAAACAAGCGCGTAGGTAGGATTATTGACCATCTGAGGTGGCTCAAGAAACTTATGTGTGTGTATCCTACTGGTAGTATGTGCAATATGTATGAAGTAGTTTTTGTTGTCTCCATAAGAGATTCATGTATTTAGGATGTTGTAAGCTTGTTTATGAATTGCAAGTTGTCTTTAACTTTTGCCTTCTCAATTTGTATGAACGTAACATGACAAGAGACAAATAAATTACAATATTAAGAATATATCCATAGTATCATGAGGCTAAGTACCATATGTTGTATAACATTACAATATGAAAATCAAATTAAGTCATGAAGTCATGTTCAATTCACATTACAATACCATCACATTACAATACCGCAATTGAATTAAACTATGTAGCCAGGTTCATTTCGTACCGAATTGACCACACACTAACCTGTCACCTTTTGAGCCAGAAAAGACCTCGCCCTGAGATGCCATGCACTGCCACCTTTTCAGAGAGAAATGATCACACACTCAAATCAACCTTTTTAGACAAAAAAAGACCACACCCTATCACCTTTTTAGACCGAAAAGATCACACTCTGTCACATTTTCAGACCGAAAAGACCACACCATGTAACCTTTTTGGACTGAAAAGACCACACCCTATCACTTTTTTGGACCAAAAAGACTACACCCTGCCACCTTTTCAGACCAAAAGGACCGCACCCTGTCACTTTTTTAGACCAAAAGACCACACCCTGTCACCTTTTTAGACCAAAAAGACCACGCCCTTTTTAAAGCAAAACGACAACCGGGACCAGCTCACAAAACATCATAACTGCACCCTATCTGCTTATAAAAGAAGGGAGAAGAGAGCTCGAGGAGAACACTACAACACCACAGCCAACACTTCACTCCAACTTGTTTCGCACAACAAAGAGGAAGGAGGAGAACATTACATCGCCCTTAGAGATGTCAAGCTACTATGCAGAGATATTGCAAAAAGTGCTATTGGCTTGTCGAGAAGGCTAAAACCTACCCGAATTGTTCGATAAAGGATGCGCCGGTGCCACCGGAGTTTCCATGCCCGTGGTGTGACTGCAAAGAACTGGCTTGGATCATTCAATCCATACACCCGGCAACCGTCCCCCAGGCATACTACACGTGCAGAAATATCCTCATAAGAGAATCTTACACACACATCGATTTTTCGCATCTTACATTACATTCCACATATCGTTAACTTTATCCACGCATAATGGCAGCCGGAGATGCATTGCAACTTCTTCTAATGGATTGATAGCCCAGACAAGTACGAGAGGGCATTCATCCAGTAGAAGTACATGTTCAACTACACGCTGCCACCTGAGCAATACAAGCGCTGGAAGTCTTATGTACCGGAGAGCGGGGAAGACAAGAGAAATGTAGTGATGAAGGCCAAGAGCGCCGAACAGCAAGCTGAGGACGGTCGGGCCAAGCACGCAGCAGACAAGGGGAAGGCTCCTACTAGTGAGACCGACGGCCGTCCTAGCGCTCCCCATCACCCGGGTACACATCGGATCGAAGAGGTAAGTTATGTCAATTTGAGTCCTTATTATTAATTTGGCCTTATGTTCTACTAATACCATTCCATCTTCCAGCCCATCTCGCAGCACATGACTACCTCTGTGACTGGTCGCACCCGTGGGTATGCAGCAGACAAGGGGAAGGCGCCGAAGGGCCGTCAAGACTGACTTTGTTCCCATCCACTAGTGTTTCTGATTCCAAAAGGCGCACATGTATCCTAGGTGTAGATCGGGTTGTTGATTCATGCATGTTGTCGTTTGTAATGCACGTAACCAAACCGTGCGCCTTGTAATTCGCAAGTACATTACAAAGTCTTATTGCTGCGATTGAAATCTCATCTTCTAAGTTTAACTCCTAAATTGTTCTCTATTTAATATTTCATTATCTTTTTTTTCAAAATAATCGGTTGGGCACACCTTAAAGATATTACCAAAAAACTTAGTAAAATCATGTAAAATTTGAGGCTATGTTCTCTGCCAACAAAACTCATATAACCAGCTACTGTCGCCATTTGGAATGGCGACAGAGATCAAATCGTCATTTGAATTGGCGGCAGGAACTTGTCGTCGTTTCAAGTGGTGAATTGATCTCTTGTCACTATTCCAAATGGCTACAAATACAGTTATCATTGTTTTGCTGGCAACAGGGCTCCTATCGCCATTCCAAATGGCGATCGGGCTATGTCACCATTTGGAATGGCGCTCGATCGCCATTTAGAATGGCGACAGAGGCCTATTTTTGTAATTTTATTAAAAGAGCATTTATTTTTGTTATTCTAATTAAAAATTGTTTTACTTAAAAAATTCTAATAAATATCTAGGTATTGGGAGCACATTTTGCATTCAGTTTTATTTGTACAATTTTCATTTAACAGACCTGTACATGTGTTATATATTGTTTTCTAGGCTTTTACTTATGCACAGGTATTTCTAATTTTCAGGGTAGCGCTTGCACCTCGACGACCTGGCAAAACTTTTTCCAACAGTGCTTTGCTTAGAAGAAACACACCATCAGGAGATGGTAGGGCTGTGGGCTCAGATGTTGTGGAGGAGGTAGAGGGTTACATGCGTGGTACTTCAGAGTTGCCGCCAGCTATTACAAATGAGGCTGATTGTCCATTGATTTGACCAGGATGGATAATCGTGAGTTTTTAATGTCCTATGAGTGCCTTTCAACCAGAAAATTACAATATGTGGTGGCAATAATTGTTTTCCTGCAGGCACTAGATTCAACTTCCAAGGCTCACAAAGGAAAGGCGAACAGCACCATCCCGGTCTAGTTGATTACTCTGCGGTGGCAACAACTTGGCCGCACTACAAAGCAAAAAAGGACTCAAGTGGGTAAAAAAGCAGAATTCTGGGTAAAAAAGAACCTCTGAATTAGTTATTACACCTCAATATCAATGTCATCAGCATCAAATGGATGTCATTATTTTCAGATTTGATTATATTGTATGTGTATTCCAGTATAACCACTAGGTGCACATGACTATCCAGGATCTACAACATGACATTGTATTTGTCAAGCAATAAGTGAATTAATGCAAGTTATGAACATGCATGTTTAGCAATATATCCTGTAGCCTAACATATACCTTTCTGAAGCTATGGGAAAAGAATCTAACTAGCTGAAACTTTAATGAAAATTCCAATTGCATGGATGATTGTAGTTATATGTGTACTCTGTTGTGTAGCTAAGGTATAGGTATGAACCTGAATATGAAGATGTTGCGAGGGCACATGATGGGGATTGGCGTAGACAGGTTTAAACTAGTATGCTCGAATTCAAGCCATAATGGATCATTGTCGGAAAGTGGAAAAGGCAACAAGTTGGCTGGGCGCCGTTATTTGTCCCGCGAAGAGTACTAGCACAAAAACCTATATGGTGCGCCGACGAGGCATGGGCTGCTTTTGCTGATGAGTGGTGTGTGCTCAAGAGTGGACGCTAAAATCTGTCAGCAACCGTATCAATCGTTAGTTCCTTTAGCATATAGTCTGAGAAGGAAGGCCAACGCCAAGGGGAACGTCAGAGAAGAAAGCAATCTGAGGAGTACCAACATGCAAGCATGGGGTCAAAACATGCACAACATTCAATTTCTAAACAAATTTGATGTCATATCAACTAATGAAGGATTATTCACGCAGCTTGCAAGCATGGGGTCAAAACATGCACAACACCTACAATTGCTTCCATTAGATTGCTGCGGTACAGAATTTCGCCTCTATGTGCATCCAACTTCTAAACAAATTTGTTGTCATATAATTAATTGTACCAACTTCTCATTGCAGAGCATGGCTCAGGGAGTGCCCATTAGCATTTGTCTTCAACTTCCACCTCCAGAGCCTCCACCACCAGCTCGGCCGATTTCTGAGCCTCCAAATCCATCCCCAGCCCATGGAAGTGATATCCTGGCCTTTCTACTATGTAATCGGTTTGTCTTTTTCAGTTGCAATTTAGATATACGTGAGATCATATTCCAGGACAAGTCTATCGGTAGTTGTTGCAATGCATTTACCTGTGTCATCAATTTACTTGTTGCTGTCCACATACGTAAGATAGTTGTGCAAGTGCTGAACAATGATGAGGTTAATTGGAATTCTAAAAATGCTGGTGTGGAAAATGAATGATCACAATAATTGACTTAAACTTATGAAAATTTCAGAAGACTTAAAAATAGCAAATCTGTTAATTGTTTTGGTCAAAACTGTGAACATTGCTGAATTTGTTAGGCCTGCCTCCTGTGAAACAAGACAATGCATGATTGTTACAAGAAGAAAGTTTCAAGTGCAACTGCAAAAAAAACCACCATCGGGAGACTTAGCAGTGAGCACGCCAGCAATAGTCCAAACAAGCTTATGCAACCATGCAATTAGATGATAGTTTCAGAGAGTACAAGGCACATATGTTAAGGTCACATAACAGCATTACAGATCAGTTCGTTACTACAACCTCCATTATATAATTAAGTGTCATTTTAACTGTTTTACAGAACTTAAATGTTTAGCCACACCACATGGAGGTTTGAGAATCCTATCTTTAGCCCCCACCAACTTGTCGTTTCCAGGAGTCCTCCACAATGAGCTCATCGACTCCCCAATCCTCATAGCTGGGTCAACAAGAAGTAAATAACAATCAAGCTATATTGAATGTTGAGTAGCCAGGAGAAAGTGTTTGATTTTATCAAGATCTCACCTTCCATCAGGTAAATAGCGCCTGATTGTGAAAGGGATCTTGCGCGCTCTCAGTTCTTTCATGGCAATCTAAATTTGAACAAACCAGAAGGATTATCAGATAGAAGATAATATGTAGACTGAAAGAAACATTACCTATAAAAAAATGACAGAAGCCCTTGCAAAGCATTTACTGTGAATTGCGATAGTTAAGGTGGAACTTTGTTTTATTTTTCCTTTATATGACAAATGCTTAAAATATTTGTTAATCACACCTTTGATGTTAGCATACAAAAACATTCAAAGTCATGCTTGAACGGTAGATTGTAAAGGAGGCAAGTTGTAAAATATTGACAAAATTACACACAACCTGTTTCGTCAGAGAAAGGGTAAAATATTGACAAAATTAAACCTTTTACAAGTTGATCCAAATAATACTTGCCACCAATATGTATGAGGCTGCAATGCTAGATTGTAAAGGAGGCAACAAACATGTTTATATTGTGAACATAAATGCTAGATTTCTACTGGTTCTGCTATAAAATATCGCAGAACCAGTAGAAATAAAGAAATAAATGCTATAAAATAGGAACAACTGGCTCTTTTATGAGTATAAACCAGCAGCAGTAGTAGGCACATCAGAATGTTGAACAGCATTGTCTTTTCTAATTGCATGCTGAAAACCACAGAATGAGAGCCCCAAAAAAATAGGAAAATGTTTACATGCTGCAAGCATGAGGCAGCAAAGGTTGCATTTTACAGAACATATTAGCATGCAAAGAATATATAGTCACTATCTTCAGAGCTCAAGTTATCACGCTTGACAGCATAACTAGGTTTCATAGTAACAAGTGGAATACTGAGGATCCAAACTTAGTGCTCAAAAATCAGATTGCAAAGAAAACCTCCCTAGTGTTTCATTGGCATCTGTACAGTATCAGCACAGTTAAACAGAGTAGCATCCATTCAACCGACATGTGTTAATTATTGGAATCTAAACAGTTTAACATGAAAAGAGCTTCATTTGTTGGCAGCTATATGTAAGGTGGATTCCAAAATAAGGCAATGTTATGTCTACATACAAAAGATACAGACACTCAACATAATTCAGAAAGCAAATGTTTATTGTCAAAGGCTTGAAGTCTTACAGCTGAGGAAAGTTCTGTGTATTACATCGAAATGAACAATCAAATCAAATATAGAAGGCCAGTTGTTTATTTGGACCAGCCACAATCAAAATGCAGTCTATGAAAAGTGAAATTAGAGATTTACCTCAAGAGGATCAGTTTCCCCTTCAAGCTCGACCATAACTGGAGCGTTCATGCTGCAGAACAATAGAAAAGCTTAATAACTCCACAGAAAGAATTTATTCACGGCAAGATACACAGAAATAGAAACATACCTTATCTGCAAAGCTCGTGTACCAAGGATGCGTGCACGCTCATACTTCGTCATGTACTTTGATGTTTTGCGTGGGCGCGCCGTCTTTTCCTGCTCCTTGTCTTCAGCTTCTGCCCCTACCACATCATCAGGGGCATCTTCATTGTTATTCTCAAGCTCTTCCTCAGCCCCTTCCTGTTCAGAAAAAGTAAGCCAGTCACATAGCTCGTCCCTCTAAAGAATAACAACAATAAATGAGAACAGAAACAGGTCTGTACCTCAATCTCAGGTTCTGGGGGCTCATCCTCATACCTGCATAACAAACAAGACACTTGAGTTCCTGAATTCATATGATACGAAACAAATGTGTAACTATCTATAAAACTTGATGTTTGAGCATAACAAGAAAACATAGCAATCAGCAAACTTCAGTATCATATATCCACAAGGCACAAGCTAAACATGAACAACTAAAAACACTAATTACATCCACGAATGTATCCTTCAGTACATGTAACCACACAACCCATAACATGCAACACCTTCGAGAGCTCCATTTATTTGTGCCATTAATTGAACAAGTTAATGCCAACATTTAACCAATACAAGATACGAGGATTGAGCCAAGAACCAGGAGGGACACACCTGCCCCCAATTATGAGCTGCATGTCATAACACGCCCTAATTTCCGAAAGGATGCTGGGTCAACTAAACTCGAAAATCCATCCATTGCCTAGGAAAGTTCTTGGTCCCCAAAATTCATGGGAACCATCACCTAGCATCATCACCGCTGCTGTCTTACACCCAATTGTTCGTGTAGGCCCAATTGCCCATATACCAAACAGGAGCTGGTCCATTTATTTGTGCTACTAAATTAAACAGCCTACCACCCGCCCTTAACCAATACAAGAGTTGGGAGTTGATCAAAGAACCACGGAGGACACATCCTTAACCCCAATCAGGAGCAGAACATGAGAACATGAACTAATTTCAGAAAGAATGTTGGGTGAACTAAACTCAAGGATCCATCTATCTCAGAGAACTTCGTATTCCGAGCAATCCATGGCCACGGACACCCTCAACTTTCCTATTAGAGAGAGAGAGAGAGAGAGAGAACCAAGAAGCATCCTCCTATTTCATCAATTGAATGTTGGGTGAACTAAACTCAAGGATCCATCTATCTCAGAGAACTTCGTATTCCCAGCAATCCATGGCCATGGACACCCTCAACTTTCCTATTAGAGAGAGAGAGAAACAAGAAGCATGCTCCTATTTCATCAATCGGTTGTTAGAGCCCTTCCCTGAAAACAAAAGCCGCCCTATCAATTACTAAGTCCACATCTTACCCATGAAGAAACATCAGCTCCGTTTCTTTCTCAGCCCCAATTGCCCATGTACTAACCAAAGAAAATTCGAGGGTTTACTATAGCAAAGGTAATGAAATTTTTCACCCATTTCCATGGAGAACACGAAGCCACCGAGCATCGAGTTTCTTGAACACCCCAAGATATTACGAAACGAAAGGCTTGTTCTAGGACTATCCAAGAGAATATCGCAACCCTAGCTTCCTCTGTTCAGGCGAGACACGCGAAAAGGGACGGTGAGAGCCAGGGAATAGGTAGGCAGGCGGAGAGTCGAACCCCATGTCCACGTCGTTGTAGTCGTCGTCCGCCATGGCTTCCGCCGCTGCCGCGCCGCTCGCCTTGGTCACTCGGCTAGGCTAAGGCTATTCGCGCGGCTGGAGGAGGGGGGAGAGTCAAAGAGAAAGAGGCCAGGGGCGTTTTGGTTATAACTTAATTAGAAGGTGCGGCCGGCCACCTCCCGTACGAATCGCTGAATAACTTATGATTTATAATATATCACTCGTTTTTGGCTGATATATAGGCATATGATACATATGTTAGTAAGACAGCAGTAATATATTGTGAAGAATCCAAATTATTCAGTGGTTCTTATGTTCAGTGGCGTACGCAGGATGAAAATAGAGAAGTGCTAGTTGAACAAAGTTATCATAAGATAAGCTAGCAAATATACATTTAAATGTTACGTGCAATCTAAATTGATATATAAATTATGAGGAACAAAGTTAAAACGAGAAATACATTAAATATAGTACTTTAATAATGGATAGCGCATTTTGAAAACCTAAAAATATGCACAAGTAGCAATCTTAAAAACAAAATTAACAAGATTTGTGATACAAATAATAGCAGAGGTACTAGAAGGATACCAAAAGTATGGCGAGCGGAATCGATGCTTCAGCCCCGTCGCGTCCCGACGTGGATCCGCCACTGCCTGGGCTTTGTCCCAACCTATACTGTTTCACGTGAGTGAATTTATGTGAATTTCCGTGACAGGCCTGAATTAATTAGTGGTATATAAAGTTTCTTGTATTATTATCTACAGTATGAGGTTTCCGAGCTGCCTCCGTCAGTAAGACCAAAGGGGTCCAACATTGCATACCTTTGAGGTGCTTCGAGTGCACCACAGAGAAGGTGAATCTAAGGTGCTTCGAGTGCACCACAGAGAAGGTGAATCTAAGAGCATCTTTAGTGTATTGAACCGATGTCGATTTAAAGTCATGTCACGTAAGCATTTTAGGAGCTGAGCTTGTTTTTCTTCAATGTGTTGAATCGATTCCTACTAATAACTGGGACCTACGTTGCATTAAAAAACCACAAAATAATGATATCCTCTCTCAACCACACTCCTATGTAGTTGTTTAATGCTCATATGAGTTGTTTAATGCTTTGAATCGACTCCTAAGTATAGTCCGGTTCCATGCATTTTTTTTTTGCAATCGATCCATTCGATGTATTGTATCGATTCAATGCCTTCTCTCTCCTTGTTTGAACCGGCTAAAACACAATATTGGAGATGGTCTAATGTGGTAATGCCTAAGCAAGGAGAAGAACGCGGTGGACACCATCTTTGAACTATTATATAATTTATGTGGTGCAATGGTAGCACACAACGTGCTAACACAACTAGATTTTTTGTATACTAGTTAAGTACTCGTACGTTGCTACGAAACATCTTATCAATTAAGTAGATATAATATATCTCAATTCATCAAGACACACGGTGCAGAGCAGAAGAGTAGGGGTGGAGGTGAGGGCGGAGAGGAGGAGGAAGCATAGACGGCATCGTAGGCGATACCGGGAGAGGAAGAGTAGGGAGCGCACGATGCGAGGAGATAGTTTGTTGATAATGTGGCCTACATGTCAATAGAGAGGGACAGGGGTGGGAGGGTAGGAAGGACGGATGACCACCAACTCTAATTTTTAAGTAGTAGAGATGTTTTGCACCAGTATTTTTCTCCTTGTATTAATGACAAATAAGGAAAAGTTGTTCCTTTCTTGTCACCCGCTATTTCCCTCTCCTATGCTATCTACTAATCCTCAAGGATTAATGGTAAACTATACCATCATCCTCCTTAAAAAGGTTCTAAATGCATGGTACTGTGCCATGAGATGACACTGCCAACAAAACTTGGGCATGTGTTTGGAACGAGGGAAAGAAAAATACATTAATAACGTAGGAATGGAAGTGCAAAACTCTAGAATTGGAAAACACACGAATAGCGTAGGAATGAAGTATGGTGGAATATAGTGGAGATGGTGTTTTGAACGTGGTGGTGGTGGTGTTCTTGGAGGTCCTCCTTATTGTAGATGGCATCTAACTCTTTTTTATGAAGGTGTGGCTATGGTTTCTACTCACAAAGGGTTTTGCGCTACTAGAGAGTGGAATTCCATCCCCGTGCCTTGACGAAAGTTGCTCTATTTAACATAGTGGTCCAACTGGACATCAGTATGGGTGGCTAGACGGTACCGATGCTCGTACTCCTTACTAGAGGCTCCGATTGTGTTGATCCAACTTTTCACGATATCTTCTGTATATACTACCAGAATTGCAAGATTCCTTCATATCCTACAGATATTGACCCGGCCTAATAGTTGATTTTCTTTAAATAATACATTTTAATAGAATTATATAAATAAATATACATTTAATAAAATTATATAAATAAATTTTTTTCGTCATTTCAAATGGTGGCATGCTTCTATCGTCATTTGGAGGCCATAGGAGCCCTGACGCCCACCAAACAATATTAAATGCCTCTATCGCCATTTGGAACGGTGCTTGGCTTCGAAATAGAAGCAAATCATCATTGTTGTATGTTTTTCCTTTTCGGTTTCTGTTGTAGATCCTGAATCAACAATATGCTCCACATGCACGCTTGATTTTTGCAGCTTCTCAATGGGATATCAATATATGGTTGATTATATAACATAGCAGATTCATCAAAAGTAACACTTCTGCTAATAACTACATTTCTAGTTTCAGGATTCCATAATTTATATCCTTTCACACCAGGTTTATAATCAAGGAAAATGCACTTAGCGGTTATAGGCTACAATTTACTATTATTAACATGAGCATAGACAGTACAACCAAATATTCTCGTATTTGAATATTTTGTTGGAGAACTAGACCATACCTCAATTTGAGTCTCCTTATCAATTGCCAGGTTTGGCGACCAATTGATCAAATAATAAGCAATGGACGTGGTATCAGCCCAACAACTCATAGATAAGTTGGAGTTAGACATCATGCAACATACCATCTCCATAATGGTTCTGTTCATGCGTTCGGCCATACCATTTTGCTGAGGAGTACCTAGGACAGTGTAATATCTCACAATGTCCTCTGATCTGCATAAAGTTTCAAATTCTCTAGAATAGAACTCCAAGCTATTATCAATACGTAGCTTCTTGATATGCTTGTCAGTTTAGTTTTCAATGATAATCTTTCACTCTTTGAATGTCTTGAACACATCCGATTTGTACTTCATAAAATATGGCCAAACTTTTCTTGAATAATCATCAATGATGATCAACATGTAGTCAGCACCTCCAAAGGACGTAATGTGGGATCCTCCCCCATAAATCACAATGAACATAATCCAATATGTCTTTTGCAGAATGAATTGCTGTGTTGAACTTCATCCTCTTTTGCTTGTCGAAGACACGGCGTTCACAAAACTTCAACTTATCGATGCTTTGACCATCAATGAGTCCTCTTTTGCATAACTCCATCATGCCAATTTCACTCACATGCCCTATATGCATATGACAAAGATTAGTAGTAATGAGGATTAAAATCTCTATGTATTACTTTAATACATAATAAAAGACCATATATCTTCGTGGTTGTAACCCCTAAGGCTAACGACCCCTGTGGTCGTAAGGATTCCAGAGGTTACATAATATGTATCCTGGTCAGATGAGGTCATGTACCCAGTCCCCGACCAGATGACTGCTTGTAGAAGCAATGAACTGGCATTCGGATCTAATTCCAAGTATATTCCTTACCGTGTGATGAATGGAACACATATCATATTTGCTCTATACCACGCGACGTTTCATGATCCTAAGACACTGACAACAATCACCATACAATTGAGGGTTTCACAGACACACAACCGTCGAACGGTTGGTACTTTATCAACCGCTGCCTTGCTCCGACCAGTCGCGGCATTTCCAACAAGCGTCTCTTCAAAGAGCAACTGCCACCTCTTTGACGGTTACTTAAATATGGAGCGCGGATAGAAACGGCATCTGATTAAAGCACAACAATCGGCATTAAATTCATGTTTCAAGTCTGATTCTACATTACAACAAGCATTATGCTCAGTGTATGTGAGCACCCAGATTTTATTAGGCTCATAATACTTAGTCATCCAATTGACCCTAGTATTATCAACCAAATAAACTCGGTCTCGAGAGATGTATACTTCCCAGAATGCAGTATACATACCTCACAACAAAAGAATGTATCAATTCCATACAACACATAGTACATAAGCAACAAACCGAAGTTAATATTAATATGGAATAGCTATTACAAAAGAGGGCCCTTAGGCCAAATAGCAACAACTCTAAAAGATAACAATGAAGCAAAAGTGCCATAAAGATGGTCAGTAACACAAAGCCAATCAGTGTTTTAACCCCTAGGCATCCGACCGACCGCCAAGCTAGTCGTCAAGAAGTCGCAACACATAGCACAAAAGTGAGGCTCTTGGAACTCACCTCTCCTCTGCAACCAAAACCACAAAATGCCACAACCGGCGAGATGAGTACATAAAGTACTCCAAGACTTACGTGTAAGATAACAGCCTATAACATATGCTACATGCAAGCTTTATGTAAGTGGAGGTTGTATGTCTCATTTAGCATAAAGCAACATTTATTTGCAAATAATGTAATACATTTAAAGCAAGTTATCAAATCTGTTTTATCATTCAAATATCAAGTTTGACAACGATAATAACAATAAGTAGATGACAACACAGTCCTAGAAGTGACTAACCCAATAGTCACCACAACAATAGCATGAACTCCCCGTTCATACCAACCAAGTCAAGTTTTAATTAAATGTTGTAGTCTAACTCTTGGAAGACCTCCCCAAGCGTGTCCATAACCTAGGACGAGGCTATTCAATAATTTTATCCTGCAGGTGTACCACTGTACCCACACGCCGACCGCCTTTCCTTTACGCACACTACCAAAGGTGTCTTTGCACGGCTAAGTCCTACGAGACATTTCCAATGGACAATGCTAATTCTGAGTCGCACAACCCACGGGAGAAGGAGACATCACACGACCTACCCGAAGCTAATGCTCCTCCCACACCACACACACACATTTTATCTTTAAAACCACCAACCGAAGCGACCCCAATTAGCAACGCCCAAAGTACTTAGTCAAGAGGGGTTCCATATGCCCTCGCGTGGTTAGTACGCAAAATTGCTTGGTTTAGTGTAACAAGATGTTCGGTCCTTGGTGACTTAGGCATACTTCCACAATCCAAAAGAACCACACCATTCCTCCAATATGCCCAAGTCTAAACAATCTTTTATTTTCAGATTTTTACTTTACAAATTAACAAAGCACAAGTGCTGTACAATATGAGGTAGTAATAGATTGATGTGATCAAGACCACCGATTAAATCGATGATCGCCCATTTCTACCGTTATCTAAGCATGTCTAAGCAATTAAATCGTAACTACTAAGCGATAAGAGCTCATCCAACGAGCTCCAACCACAGCAAATAACCTAGGCTTATTGGTAGTAGAGGATGATCATTTCCTACAGATTGTGCAACTATAGGATTCACTAACCATAGTTAAAACAAAGTAGCAATGCATACATAGAGTTTAAACAATATAATAGACTTGCAAATATAGGATGAATCATGGTCAAACTGCTTGCCTTGCTGTTGTTGGTCAATTGGTTGCTGAGGATCACTCTTGGGATCACCACAAATGTCGAACCCTAACGAAAGAGCGAAAAAGAACCGATAAGAACAAAGAATTCAAAAGGACTCAACAGCAAACTTTCTCCAAATGACTTGAAATTTTTACAGCACCAAGATAAAGATTTATCATGAATTTATCAACAAGAATCAATCGATTTGGATTCTTGATGCAAAAGATATGATCAAAACAATTCAATTCGGCCAGAAAAATCCAAATTAAATTAAAAAGGGCTACTGTTCATAAATTATTTTCTAGGGGTCTTCTGGACATGAAATTTTTATGGTAGATAGGTAATGACATTCTAAGACTAATGGAAGTGGTTTCAACTATTTTGGAGTTACATTGCAACTTCTACAATTTTTAAAGACAAGAACTTGAACAAAATTATAATGCATAATTATTCTTTCTGAAAACAGTAACATGTTCAAAACTATTTTTCCTAGTAAGTTCATTATTAGAGGAACCCAACAAACTTGGATTCACTCAAAAATCATTTACAGAGAATTAGTTATGTAGTTTATAAGTTACAATGTTTTCTAGTAAACAATTAAAGCCTATGCAAAGTCAAAGTTAATTCTGGACATTATTGCAACTAAAACATGATTATAACTATTTTTAGATTGAAGTATAGGTAATAACAGAATTAACAAAGTTGAGTTTAACTAAAAAGGATTTATATTGAATTTGTTATGCCTTTTTCAATTTAACAGAAATTTTATTGCAATTAATAAAGCTGAGAATGATTAAAATCTAATTTCATGCTTTTCTGGAGTCATATTAATCTTCTAGACATTTTTAGATTAAAGTTTAGAGCATAGCAGAATTAATACAACCGAATCATCTAAAAATGAATTAATATGAAAAAGATATGCATTCCCAAAGTTTATACCTTTTTCCAGCTCAAAAATAAAGCTCTCGGAAAAACATTAATACAATAACGACGTGGTTTAATATGAGCCGTCGATGCTGCATCGGACGGCCCAGCGAATGGCCCAAAGGCCACGCTACCTGCGAGGAAGATCGCGAACGTGGCCGTTGATCGAGATCCAACGGTCCACGTTGAACCGAGCGGCGGGAAGAACTTCGCGCCAAAACGAAGCGGAGATTGTGGGCCGTAGATCTGGAGATCAACGGCTCACGGCGACTGACCCTAAACGAAAACGAAGAACAGTGAAAACACCGTCCGGCACGCGACCGACGGCGTTCTCCGGCTAAGCGACGGCGACACGGGCCACGACGGCGCGAAGGATGCTCGCCTGGTCGCGCAATACCTTGGCGCACCTTCGATGCCAACCACACGCCGGTGGAGGACCAGAGCGGCGGCGCAACGGCGGCGAGCGGAGGAGAACCTACGGCTAACGGTGACAGCACAGGAGAGCTCCGCAGCGAGGCATTCAGCGGGTGCCCGAGGGTCTACGCGTTACCAGGGACTTACCCGAGCCACGCGGCGACGCCGAGGTGGCCGAGAGTACTGCCGACGAAGTCAATGGCGTTAATGGCGATCTCGAGGAGCGGCCGTCTGGTCAACTAAACAACGCACAAGAATATCGAATGGAGCCCACGGATCCACCGATGTTCTTGGAGGAAGGAATCGGTGAGATTCACTCACCGGCGCGGAGAAGAAGAATTGCGAAGCGGCCGAAAATGGGAAACTCAAATTCAGCACTTGCTCGCAGGTGAATTCAAATGGGGTGAGGGCTTAGCTCGAGAGAGGTGAGGAGCCGATGGAACACTAAACCGAGAAGGAGGAGCTCCGGATTACGCTTTCACCAAGCTCCCGAGATGCGGCAATGGCGCAACCGGTGACCAAGCGAGTGGAGCACGAACAAAGACCGAGGGTGCTCATTGGGACTCACAAGGCGTAAAGGAAGCCAAGGCGCAGCAAGGGAGCTTAAGTAGCTCCAAGGGAGGAGAGCAACGGCTCGGAGGCCCTCGGGTGCTCTGGCCTGCCCCGAGAGATGAGGGCGACGGGAGCAGTTGGACAGTGGACTTCCGGGGGCGGCCGCACGAGTGCATTAAATGCGACGCAGAGGCTCCGTTGAACGCCGCCTCGACGCGACGCGACAAGGTTCTGCCCACTCCCTGCCATGGCGACCGTGCGTGAGAGAGAGAGAGAGCGCGGGAGGAGGACGACGACGCGGAGCCGTCGGATTTTGATCGAGTAGCGAGATTCAATCGGCCCGCGAAGGGGTACGAATGTGGGCCGTCCGATAGCCATCCAACGCCCACGATGAATGCGCCAGCGCCCGAGCCGCTTCGGTGCAGCTAGGTGGTTCAGCCGAGTCAAATGACTCGAGTCGACTCGGGTCCGAGCCCAAGGAACAGTGAAAACCAGATTTTAAGTTTTGAATTTTGGACAGCAGACTTTTGGGGATTTAATTGAGGTATCAAAACAACTCCAAAATTTATGAAATTTTAACTGGAGCTTCCTGACACGATCATTAACCTACCATAAAATTTCCAGAGGTTTTAATGCCATGCATTTTTCTCCAGAAATTTCAGAAGGTTAGGCATTGAGGTTTGACCAGGTTTGACTTGGTTTGACTTGCCCCAAAAATTATTCAAATAATTTCTAAAAATTATGAAATAATTCAGAGGGGCTGCAAGTCCCCCAAGGAACTTAGGAAAATTATTTACAGAGGTTTGGCCCAAGATTTTCCCAAGGAGGTTTTTGATAGGAGTGATTTGGAGGATTTGATTTCTGGATTCTGATTTTCCATAATTCCTTTTTAAGAATTACAGATTTGGGCAAGTATTCCCATTTGAAGAAAAAGTTTTAATTTCTCCTCATTTTCATTACATTTGAAACACACACTTTGGTTTGGGATGTTACAAAATCTCCCCTCCTTACAGAAATCTCGTCCCGAGATTTGGCTCACTCGGTAAAGAAAGATGGATAGTCCGCACGCAGACGATCCTCCCTTTCCCAAGTAGCCTCATCCTCGAATGGTTCGACCACGAACTTTAAGGAACTTGATGGAACGATTCCTAGTTCTTCGCTCGGCCTCATCGAGTATGCTAACAGGTGCTCGCGATAGGTCGATCTGGTTGGACATCGAGAGTCTCCAACGAGCTTCCTCGCTTGGAACACGGAGGCACTTCTTAAGCCGGGACACATGGAACACATCATGTACCCCTCAAGTGAAGATGGCAACTCCAACTTATAGGCAACAGCTCCTTCTTCTCGATAACGCGGTAGGGACCGACATATCGAGGAGCTAACTTGCCCTTGACGCCAAACGCTGATGGCCCTTGAAAGGAGAGACTTTGAGATAAACAAAGTCATTGGGCTCAAAGCTCAACTCACGACGACGGTGATCCGCATAGCTCTTTTGCTCGATTGAGCGTGCGCGCAAACGCCACGAATAATTTGGACTTGGCGCCGGCCTCATTGATTGAGTCCGCCAAAGAGAAGTCTCTCACCGGTTTGCATCAGTTCAACGGGTTCTACACTTCCTCCGTATAAGGCCTCGAAGGTGCCATGCCGAGACCGGCCTCGAAAGTCGTTGTTATAAGAAAACTTCGACGAATGGTAAGCATTTCTCCCAATGCTTCCCATAGGAAAAGACACAAGCACGAAGCATGTCCTCCAAAACTGGTTGACCCTCTCGGTCGACCATCGGTTTGGGGATGATATGTTGTGCTAAAGGTAAGGCAGTTCCCATAGCCTCTTGCAAACCGTGCCAAAAGTGAGAGGTGAAAAGAGAACCACGATCCGAGACGATTGTCTTGGGCACACCGTGCAAGCAGACGATGCGAGAGATGTAGAGGTCCGCCAAAAGACCCACCCGAAGGTTAGTCTTGACGGGAAGGAAATATGCCACTTTGGTCAATCGATCGATGATGACCCAAATGGCATCATTCTTCTTCGGGGATGTGGGTAGACCGGTGATAAAATCCATCCCGATCGAATCCCACTTCCACGCAGGAATAGGCAAAGGCTGAAGCAGTCCTGCAGGACGCTGATGCTCGGCTTTGACACGACAACATACGTCGCACTCGGCAACGAACTTCGCAATCTCCCTCTTCATGCGGGTCCACCAAAATCTCTGACTGAGATCCTGATACATCTTGGTGGCCCCGGGATGAATAGACAAAGGCGAATCATGGGCTTCGCGGAGGATCAAATTCCGCAACTCCATGTCCTTTGGAACCACAAGGCGTTGCCCGAACCTCACAACACCATGCTCATCCTCCGAAAAGCATTTAGCTGTTCCGTTCTTGACATTTTCCTTGACGTGGCTCACTCCAACATCCAACTGCTGAGCGGACTTGATCCGATCCACCAAGGTCGGTTGCACAACCATGGCGGAGAGATCCATGCTCAACTATCTCCAAGTTGAGACGCTGGAATGCTTCGAGAAGAGAGGGCGAATGCTCTTTGAGCAACAAGACATTACAATACGCTTATGACTAAAGCGCATCAAGCAACGACATTAGCCTTGCCCGGATGATAGTGAATACCCATATCATAATCTTTGATCAACTCCAACCATCTCCTTTGCCCGAGGTTCAGTCAGGTTGGGTGAACAAGTACTTTAAGCTTTTGTGATCCGAATACACTCACAACGACATTACCGATTAGGTAATGTCGCCAAATCTTAAGTGCATGAACCACAGCGGCTAGCTCCAGATCATGAGTAGGGTAGTTGAGTTCATGAGGTCTCAATTGCCTTGATGCATAGGCCACTACCTTGCCCTCCCCGCATAAGGACACAACCGAGGCCTCGACGAGAAGCATCGCAATAGATATCGAAGCTGCGATGGATATCGGGAAGAACGAGGACGGGAGCGGTGGTCAAACACTTCTTGAGTATTTGGAAACTTTCCATACAAGCCTTAGACCACAAGAACTTCTGGTCCTTCTTGAGCAACTCCGTCATCGGCCGCGATCTTGGAGAAGTTCTCGATAAAGCGGCGATAGTATCCCGCTAAACCTAAGAAAACTCCGCACCTCAGAACAAAGTGGGCGGACTCGAGAAAGAACATCGTCGACCTTGTTAGGATCAAGCGGCCACGCCTCCGGTGAAAGAACATGGCCTAAGAAGGCTACTTCCTTCAACCGAATGCACACTTGTCAACTTCACAGTCAAATGGTGCTCACGCAGCTTGCTCAACACAAGCTTCAGATGCTCGGCGTGTTCCTCATCGTTCTTGGAGTAGATAAGAATATCATCGATGAAGACCACGACAAACTTATCCAAATACTCCATGAATACCGAATTCATGAGGTTCATGAACAAGGCAGGAGCATTGGTTAAGCCGAATGACATGACGGTGTACTCGTACAAGCCGTAGCGAGTAGAGAATGCCGTCTTGGGAATATCCTCAGGTCGAATCCGAACTTGATGATATCCCACTCTCAAATCAATCTTGGAGAAAACTCGAGCTCCATTTAATTGATCGAAGAGATCGTCGATACGGGGCAATGGATACTTGTTCTTTACCGTCACTTCATTAAGTGGGCGGTAATCAACGCACATGCGTAAAGTACCGTCCTTCTTCTTTACGAAGATTCTTTGGACAACCCCAAGGAGATGAGCTAGGCGGATGAACCCTTCTCTTGCAGCTCACTTAATCGCTTCTTCAACTCTACCAACTCGCTCGGTGGCATCCAATAAGGCCTCTTGGAGATAGGGGCGGTACCGGGAGCCAACTCAATAACAAACTCGAGGTCTCGAACTGGTGGCATCCCTGGAAGATCATCGGGAAAGACATCAATGAAGTCACAAACTGTTGGGACTTCATTAATGTCTAGAACGAACTTCGCTTCGAGAGCGAAGAGATGCGGGCCTAGCAGCTTTGGCGAGAAGGAAACGCGAACACCGAAGGGACTAGAAAGGGAGACGGACTTCTTGGCGCAATCGATTTGTCCCATATGACGAGACAACCAATCCATACCAAGAATCACGTCCAGACTCGCAGACTTGAGGAGAATAAGATTCGCTGAGAATCCAACTCCCTCAATCTCGATGGGGACATCCCTACACTCAAGCTCAGCTCTCAACTCCGATCCGGGAGAGCGAATGAGTAGCGGGACCGACAATGGAGAGAAAAGAAGCTCCCCAACAATGCAAAAGACTCGTAAACGAAGAATGAGACGCTCCTGAATCAAACAAAACAGTAGCAGGATGAGAGTTAACAGAAAGCGTACCTAGCACCACGTCGGGTGCCTCCTGAGCCTCCTCTGCGGTGATGGCGTTGACGCGACCACTACCCACGCCTTGGGTAGCTGGGACGATCTTCTGGTCCTGCGAAGATCCACCTCCTTGCCCGCGTCCTCCATTAGGACGAGGGGCTGCTCCGGTCTTCTTAGGGCAATTATTTGCATAATGGCCCTTCTGGCTACAGAAGAAACAAGTGACATTGGCCGCCGGATTGCGGGGGCCACTCTGTGATTGGCAAAGACGTGGATCGGGCACTACCTGCGAAGGACGAGGAACGAGGCGGTGACCTCGGTGTCAAGACCGAGACCGAACCTCAAGACCGCCTCAAGCGAGGACGGAAGGGCTGGAATTGGAAGACTTGTAAGTCTCCCACTTGCGCTTCTACGGAATCCACAAGCTCCTAGCAAAGTGCTCGCGACAATGGCCTTGTCGACCAAGGTCTGAAAATCGAGGAAGTCGACAATGGACAGCTTGTCCTTGACTCCTCGAGACAAGCCACGCTGAACTTGGCACCTTGGCCATATCGTTAGCCACCTCCTCGGGAGCATAACGAGCTAGATGGTTGAACTCGTATACATACTCCATGACTAAGCTACGCCTTGCTTGAGCGCAAGAAACTCCCCGCTTCTTGATCTCCATCAAGCCGGCAGGATGTGAGCCCGACGGAAGGCCGCACGAAACTCCTCCCACGAGACGGTGTGATCTATGGGCTGCATGGCGAAAATTCTCCCACCATGACAAAGCTGCACCCTCCGGTGGTGCGATCTAACAGCGCCTTCTCGTGCTCTGGCGCTGCGCTATCTTGAGCTTCCGCTCAACCAAACGGGCCAATCGCTCAGATCGAGCGGGTCCTCGGGACGGGAAAAGGTAGGGGCTGAGTACGAAGAAACTCCGCGAGTCCTCCACGCGGTGATGGGCATTCCTTGCCTGGATCCTCAAGCTCCGGTAAGTGCGGTGGTGTTGCGCGCGATGACGCCCAAGAGAACTCTCTGTCATCCGCGGTTGCGCCGATCTGAAGAAGAACCTCGGCCATGGTCGGAGGAGGAGGAAGCTCGTCCGGACCACCGATCGCCTTGGCCGCTACGAAAAGGCCCGCCATCTGTTACAAGAAATTTTGGTTAGCAACTAGACTCGAAAAACAAAGCCTTTAAAGAAGGCAAAAGCGATCGACTAGGGGAATGGAATATCACCCTAAACGAAAGCCAAAACAGCGAGTAATTCAACTTTAGAAGCTTCTAAAAGACTCTCAAAACAGCCAAGAAACACCAAAAGCAAGGCTCAACTTCTCAACTCAACTAACCCGTATTGAATGAACGAGTAATTGATCGGGAAGATTAAAAATCAGATTGTAAGATGAGATCTAATGCTACTAAAGAGCAAGGTTAAAACAGCGAGATAAGTGCTAGATACTTAGCTAACTAGTATCACATCTTACCCTTTTATTCCCACAAGTTTTAGTTGATTAACCTCTCATTTTCTACCTCATTTACTAACTTAGCATTGCTGTCCTAAAATGCTTGCTTGCTGTCCAGAATTTTCAGATTTGAGTTTCACCTTCAAATACTTCTATTCTTCACCAAAAGGTAGCCAAGACATCAATTTAGAACTCTCATATGTTATCCAAAACCCAATTAATCGATAACGACTATTTTGTAGAAGGAAGAGAGGAAAACAACTTTTAAAACTCAAATTAGAGTGAGATGAGAAGAGAAAGCTAAGATAGATGAGGAGTAAAATCTGAGAATTTTCTTAAGCTTTCAAAACTCATTTGACACTTTGAAATTAGGTTTTCAAAATATCCTAAAGGCGACCAAGCTTGCGTTACTACGGTCAGAACGGCTCTGATACCAACTTTTGTGAGCACCCGGATTTTATTAGGCTCATAATACTTAGTCATCCAATTGACCCTAGTATTATCAACCAAATAAACTCGGTCTCGAGAGATGTATACTTCCCAGAATGCAGTATACATACCTCACAACAAAAGAATGTATCAATTCCATACAACACATAGTACATAAGCAACAAACCAGAAGTTAATATTAATATGGAATAGCTATTACAAAAGAGGGGCCCTTAGGCCAAATAGCAACAACTCTAAAAGATAACAGCGGAAGCAAAAGTGCCATAAAGATGGCTGTAACACAAAGCCAATCAGCGTGCCTTAACCCCTAGGCATCTCGTGGGACCGCCAAGCTAGTCGTCGAAGAAGCTGCAACACATAGCACAAAAGTGAGGCTCTTGGAACTCACCCTCTCCCTCTGCAACCAAAACCACAAAAATGCCACAACCACGGGCAGATGAGTACATAAAGTACTCCGCAAGACTTACGTGTAAGATAACAGGCCTATAACATATGCTACATGCAAGCTTTATGTAAGTGGAGGTTGTATGTCTCATTTAGCATAAAGCAACATTTATTTGCAAATAATGTAATACATTTAAAGCAAGTTATCAAATCTGTTTTTATCATTCAAATATCAAGTTTGACAACGATAATAACAATAAGTAGATGACAACACAGTCCTAGAAGTGACTAACCCAATAGTCACCACAACAATAGCATGAACTCCCCGTTCATACCAACCAAGTCAAGTTTTAATTAAATGTTGTAGTCTAACTCTTGGAAGACCTCCCCAAGCGTGTCCATAACCTAGGACGAGGCTATTCGAATAGTTTTATCCCTGCAGGGTGTACCACTGTACCCACACGTCAGACCGCCTTTCCTTTACGCACACTACCAAAGGTGTGCTGGCACGGCTAAGTCCTACGAGACATTTCCAATGGACAATGCTAATTCTGAGTCGCACAACCCACGGGGAGAAGGAGACATCACACGACCTACCCGGAAGCTAATGCTCCCCTCCCACACCACACACACATATTTTATCTTTAAAACCACCAACCGAGCGACCCCAATTAGCAACGCCCAAAGTACTTAGTCAAGAGGGGTTCCATATGCCCCTCGCGTGGTTAGTACGCAAAATTGCTTGGTTTAGTGTAACAAGATGTTCGGTCCTTGGTGACTTAGGCATACTTCCACAATCCAAAAGAACCACACCATTCCTCCAATATGCCCAAGTCTAAACAATCTTTTATTTTCAGATTTTTACTTTACAAATTAACAAAGCACAAGTGCTGTACAATATGAGGTAGTAATAGATTGATGTGATCAAGACCACCGATTAAATCGATGATCGCCCATTTCTACCGTTATCTAAGCATGTCTAAGCAATTAAATCGTAACTACTAAGCGATAAGAGCTCATCCAACGAGCTCCAACCACAGCAAATAACCTAGGCTCATTGGTAGTAGAGGATGATCATTTCCTACAGATTGTGCAACTATAGGATTCACTAACCATAGTTAAAACAAAGTAGCAATGCATACATAGAGTTTAAACAATATAATAGACTTGCAAATATAGGATGAATCATGGTCAAACTGCTTGCCTTGCTGTTGTTGGTCAATTGGTTGCTGAGGATCACTCTCGGGATCACCACAAATGTCGAACCCTAACGAAAAGAGCGAAAAAGAACCGATAAGAACAAAGAATTCAAAAGGACTCAACAGCAAACTTTCTCCAAATGACTTGAAATTTTTACAGCAGCAAGATAAAGATTTATCATGAATTTAGCAACAAGAATCAATCGATTTGGATTCTTGATGCAAAAGATATGATTAAAACAATTCAATTCGGCCAGAAAAATCCAAATTAAATTAAAAGGGCTACTGTTCATAAATTATTTTCTAGGGTCTTCTGGACATGAAATTTTTATGGTAGATAGGTAATGACATTCTAAGACTAATGGAAGTGGTTTCAACTCTTTTGGAGTTACATTGCAACTTCTACAATTTTTAAAGACAAGAACTTGAACAAAATTATAATGCATAATTATTCTTTCTGAAAACAGTAACATGTTCAAAACTATTTTTCCTAGTAAGTTCATTATTAGAGGAACCCAAAAACTTGGATTCACTCAAAAATCATTTACAGAGAATTAGTTATGTAGTTTATAAGTTACAATGTTTTCTAGTAAACAATTAAAGCCTATGCAAAGTCAAAGTTAATTCTGGACATTATTGCAACTAAAACATGATTATAACTATTTTTAGATTGAAGTATAGGTAATAACAGAATTAACAAAGTTGAGTTTAACTAAAAGGATTTATATTGAATTTGTTATGCCTTTTTCAATTTAACAGAAATTTTATTGCAATTAATAAAGCTGAGAATGATTAAAATCTAATTTCATGATTTTCTGGAGTCATATTAATCTTCTAGACATTTTTAGATTAAAGTTTAGAGCATAGCAGAATTAATACAACCGAATCATCTAAAATGAATTAATATGAAAAAGATATGCATTCCCAAAGTTTATACCTTTTTCCGGTTCAAAAATAAAGCTCTCGGAAAAACATTAATACAATAACGACGTGGTTTAATATGAGCCGTCGATGCTGCATCGGACGGCCCAGCGAAATGGCTACAATACACACGCCGCAGGAAGATCGCAACATGGGCCGTTGATCGAGATCCAACGGTCCACGTTGAACCGAGCCCGGGAAGAGCTCGCTTCAAAAACGAAGCGGAGATTGTGGGCCGAGATTCGAGATCAACGGCTCACGGCGATCGACCCTAAACGAAAACGAAGAAACGGTGAAAACACCGTCCAAGACGCGATCGACGGCAAGCGGCGTTCTCCGGCTAAGCGGCGGCGACACGTGCCACGACGGCGCGAAGGATGCTCGCTTCTGGTCGCAATACCTTGGCGCACCTTCCAAGACCAACCACACGCCGGTGGAGGACCAGAGCGGCGGCAAGACCGCGGCGGCGGAGGAGAACCTACTACTAACGGTGGCAAAGACAGAGAGCTCCGCAATGAGGCATTCAGCGGGTGCCCGAGGGTCTCTGGCGCTACGAGGACTTACCCGAGCCACGCGGCGACGCCGAGGTGGCCGGAAGGTATCGTCGACGAAGTCCAGCGGCGGCGTTAATGGCGATCTCGAGGAGCAAGCCGTCCCGTCAACTAAACAACGCAAGAATATCGTAATGGAGCCCACGGATCCACCGATGTTACCGAGGAAGGAATCGGTGAGATTCACTCACCGACCATGAGAAGAAGAATTGCGAAGCGGCGAAAATGGGGAAACTCAAATTCAGACTTGCTCGCATTGTGAATTCAAATGGGGTGAGGGCTTAGCTCAGAGAGAGGTGAGGGAGCTGATGGAACACTAAACCGAGAAGGAGGAGCTCCGGATTACCGCCTTCACCAAGCTCCCGAGATGCGGCAATGGCGGCAACCGGTGACCAAGCGAGTGGAGCACGAACAAAGACCGAGGGTGCTCGCTGGGACTCACAAGTGCGTAAAGGAAGCCAGTAGCGCAGGCAAGGGAGCTTAAGTAGCTCCAAGGGAGGAGAGCAACGGCTCGGAGGCCCTCGGGTGCTCGCTCGCCGAGAGATGAGGGCGACGGAGCGGTTGGACGATGGACTTCGGGCGGCGCGACGAGTGCATTAAATGCGACGCAGAGGCTCCGTTGAACGCCGCCTCGACGCGACGCGACAGTGCCCTGCCCACTCCCTGCCATGGCGACCGTGCGTGAGAGAGAGAGAGAGTGCGGGAGGAGGACGACGACGCGGAGCCGTCGGATTTTGATCGAGTAGCAGAGATTCAATCAGCTCCGCGAAGGGTACGAATGTGGGCGTCCGATAGCCATCCAACGGCCCACGATGAATGCGCCAGCGCCCGAGCCGCTTCGGTGCAGCTAGGTGGTTCAGCCGAGTCAAATGACTCGAGTCGACTCGGGTGCGAGCCCAAGGAACAAAGTGAAAACCAGATTTTAAGTTTTGAATTTTGGACAGCAGACTTTTGGGGATTTAATTGAGGTATCAAAACAACTCCAAAATTTATGAAATTTTAACTGGAGCTTCCTGACACGATCATTAACCTACCATAAAATTTCCAGAGGTTTTAATTCCATGCATTTTTCTCCAGAAATTTCAGAAGGTTAGGCATTGAGGTTTGACCAGGTTTGACTTGGTTTGACTTGCCCCAAAAATTATTCAAATAATTTCTAAAAATTATGAAATAATTCAGAGGGGCTGCAAGTCCCCCAAGGAACTTAGGAAAATTATTTACAGAGGTTTGGCCCAAGATTTTCCCAAGGAGGTTTTTGATAGGAGTGATTTGGAGGATTTGATTTCTGGATTCTGATTTTCCATAATTCCTTTTAAGAATTACAGATTTGGGCAAGTATTCCCATTTGAAGAAAAAGTTTTAATTTCTCCTCATTTTCATTACATTTGAAACACACACTTAGGTTTGGGATGTTACAGTGTAATTAGGATTAGTCCACTGTCTTGTTAAGGGCACCCCCTGTAATAGCCAGTTCATAGCAATAAAGAGCAGTCTCATTCTCTCCCAAGAACTCTTTACCATTTTTCTCTATTTATTTCGTAAGATCGACGACTCGATCGTCGACAGTTGACGCCATTCGTGGGGAAGAAGGCGTTGAGTTCTTGAAGATTACTTTGCTCAAGCATTCCTCGTCTACTTCCTTTGCTCCATCATTGCTCATGTGAACATGGCAAGGACTTGGGATGAGGAAAACTGGTTCGACCTGGCGGACTACTCCAACCTCCACATGGATGCATGCATCTACGTCATGGAAGAAAACGGGATGTCATCATCTTCCTCCTCCTTTGCTGGCTCGCCAATCGCAAAGATTGACGAAATAGACCAGATGGATGAGGATACACTGCCACCAACAATGGCGCTATCAGAGTGTGAGGTCACCCCGGGATCGGACCCGTATCAAGCTAAGTAATTATGCCAAAAACACAACACTTAACGAGAAACGAAAACGATTCCGAGTGCCCCGGATATGTGTCTCATGTTAGCTTCCAAAGATCAGTAGCTAACATGCACATATCCTAACACAACATTGCATTCACACAATGTACAAGAATAATGGAAACGTCAATACAACATCATTGAATAGAAACATAATGTATGACTTTGTAGAAGAAGGGCCAATCGGCTAAAAGTAATTATCATTAATAAATCGCAGCGGAAGACAAACTTAGAAAAAAGGGAATAACCGAGTTGGCATGCCCACAACCACAAGCATCTAATTGGGGTTAAAGTCGTAGCATCTGAAGTACTTTACCAAATTTGAATGACTTCTCACCTGAACAAATGGACAATTTTTAAGTACAAAGTTGTACTCGCGAGACTTTTCAAGAAAAATAAGGATGCATGTAAGTATCAAAGGAAGGCTACTACACTAGTCAATTTTCGGCATAAAGCAAAACAATATAGATTCGAATTGCCATTTTTAAAACACTTAGAAAACATTGTATAACAGTAAGTAATGATCAACAACAGTATAATCTCCAAAGATAATCAACACACAGACATCCCATTCGTGACACAATTCATTCCATAACAAATTAACACGCGAACTTCACGTTCATGATAACATTTCAGATTTGAACAACCTAACATAATGACATAATATTTCCAACCATAACCCAGACTTAATTTCCCATGAGCTAACTGTGCATGTTTTCCCACAAGTGATGTCTATAACCGGGGACACGGCTATTCGAATAGATTTATTTACTCTAGAGAGTTGTACAGCTTTACCTACACGATATGAATACCTCGTACTATCGCCATGCACTCTTCCGAAGGAGTGTGACTAAGATATCATAACAAGGTCGTTACAATGTCATGTCCTAACTATCAACCCACCGAGGAACAGAATCCCATAGCAGACTGTATGCGCCTCGCACCATGGGGGAACCTCATTGTGTAAGTAAGTCCCTTACACAGCAATCGGCATACGCAAACGATCGATGTAACATGCCCCCACTAGATTGACAAGAGAACCGTTAGACCTAAGCAATAACAATTGTCAATCTAATTATGTTTTGATAGCTAACGCACAACAAATTATTAAGCCAAGCATTCGCCATTATCCCGTCGTGTGGTTGTATGTAAGACTTGGTTCATCACACTATAGACCGGTCCTCAAATACCCAGACGGGGCTATGCGAATCCGAGACCACCCCTTCATCACCCTATCACCCCGTCCAAGTCCAACACACAATAATAACCACCCATCAACAAGTTCATAATAATCAGATTCGAAGATCTGGATATTTTCCTCAAATTCGACATAATCAAATCCATATAATCCTCAAATTTCATCAAGATTCGATTCAATCCAGTGGCCGATGGACTAGCTCCATCAACCGTTATCGACTACAACTACTAGCATGGCTAAGCAACGTGCTACAAATTAGCAACCATTGCCATATAACATATATATTTAATCATTCAAGGTAAAAAGGGTAATCAGCATTCAAAGGAGGGCCAATGCAGCAAGTAGGGAATTAACTAGTTCTACCCATGAACATACTTTTCAAAATAGCATGCAATTGAGAGATTAAAACCATACAAAACATTTTAAAATCAGTGGGAGCAATATGATTAAGAGGAGGGTGCTCGCACCTTTGCTGTACCACTTGTTCAATCTCATGTTACACTCATGAATATGTTCGTATCGTCGAGAAATCTATCGAAAGAGCGATATTGCAATTAACACCAAATAAGCCAAAAATTCAAAATGCTCAAAAATGCATGAAACTTATAAGGCGGGTATATCATGATTTTAGATGAATTTAGGTGAAATAATTATTCTATTTGGATTTAGTATGTGAAAGTTATAGCAGTTTGAATCTCAGATTTACAAAAAAAAAATGCAATCTATCACTATTCATCCGAATTTAATTATTTGGTCAAAATTTGTAAAACAGTGGGGGATACAAGGATTATACAGATAAATAGAGAATAAAAATATAAGATCAAAATAACTGAGTTTATCTCAGTTGGACTTTTTATGAATTAGCTATGAATTTTCAAAGTTAAAAGTATTTTCTAGCTCGAAAATAACTCAGCATTGGATCACTCTCCACAAAATATATTTTCTGTGATAGTGAGTTGTCTGAAACCTATTTAAAAATAAATTTCACTTAAAATGAAAATTAACAAAATTGGTTTCACTGTTTTTGGAGTAAAAATGATTTAGTTATGCATTTCTGAAGTTAATTCCATTTTCAGTGTACAAATAAATGTATTCTGGATTTTATAATGCATTTAATACTTTTGTACTGAGAGAAATCTAGCCAAAGTCACTGACGGGTGGGGTCCAGTGCCTAGTGTCAATTCTTATTTTAATTTCCAATTTACTGTGTGCTGACAGGTGGGGTCCTAATGTTATACTCACGGTACACATCAATGGTCAAAGCACTAAAAGGCCTTGGTCCCACATGCCATTCAAACAAGATCCATTTAATTCCGTGTTAATTAAAGCTAGTCATTGTTTTACCGAAACAAATCAGGATTTGGTTGATTAATGGTGTGAACAGTAGCTGTCCGAGAGTGACACGCACGTGCGTGCGGCGGACGAACCTCGCCGCCAGCGTGGCAGTGAAGCTCCGAGCTAGGCGTCGACATGAGTAGGTACGCAAAGAGCTGGCGAACTCACCCAAGGTGGCGCGAGGTCTGATTGTTGCCGGTGTCGCGCGCGCAGTGGCAAAAGGCGAAGACGACGGGGCGGCGCTCGTGGAGAATATGCTACGGATGTCGAGGAGACTCGGGGAAGGGCACATTAGTGCCGCCTCGCCTCCAAGAACATGAATCCGGGCTCGATGAAGGCGGAGTGGCACTGTGGTGGCCGGAGCATGGGTGATGGCGGCGCGGCAATGGAGCTTCACGGCGACGGTGACTTTCCTAGCAACCAGAGGAGGCAACAAGCTTAGGGTCAAGATACAAGACCCTCAGGAACCTAAAGAATGCATCATTTAGGGAGGAGGCTCACCGGAGAAGATGTGTCGGTGTTTTAAGACCGAACTTACGTAAAGATTGTTTGATTCGAGGGTTCCTCTAGGCTCAAAATCACACAGAGATAGAGACACGGGGATTTTTATATAGGTTCGGGTCTTCTCCTGGGAGAATAACAACACTACTCCTATGTGTATGTATTGAGTATGCTGGATTACAAGATGGGATCGAAGACTAGAGTATTGTGCTTATAATCTTCTCTGGGTCTCCTCCCTTGCCCTGATGATCCTTGCCTTTTATACCGTCTCCGGGGTGCGCCGTTGGATCTTCAGTATAAATGTTATATTAACGCACCAAATCGTGGAGCTGTTACCGGAGGTTATTACGGGGGTTGTAACGTCCCCATGTCGCTAGGCAATTATCATCATAACAAGGAGTTAAATCGTGCTGTTATTCCAGGGAATAACAGTGTAATTGATTGCTCATATCCTTGGATACGGTACATAAGATTCCCTGATCGACTAGGCCCACATGTCTGTAAGTCTTGTCGACTAAGGACTGGTTGTAGAAGGGCTTACGACCAGGTGGTGGTCGTAGGAGAGCCTATGACCACAGATCGATCATAGTAGAGCTTACGATCACGGGATAGTCATAGAAGGGCTTATGACTATGGGGTAGTCGTAGGAAGACCCACGACTACAGGGTGGTCGTAGGAGAACTTACAACCTCTAGCTTCTTCCTTATGAACATTAAGGGGTATACTCAAGAGTTATATGACGTCTTTATTATTCATAATATGAATTATAGATAAATGATTAAATGATGATTGTTATATCCTCGTCAAGATGAATTGTTTGGCGATGGCAGTTCACTGTAGATGAGGAAAAAGGGCCGATTGTCCCTTGGCGCTGCACCAGAACACAATTAAACGCATTGGTGAGTTTGTTGTGACGACACGAACACGAGGGACAAGTTTTAAGGGCCCGAGACTCACCGATGCTCGAATGGTGCGGCGGAGCTCCATAGAGCGCGCATCGGTGACGAAGAAGACACGTCCACATCCCGGGTGCTACATAAGAAACTACGGGCTCAAAAAGGGAAAAATGGGTACGGTGAGGAAAACAGAGAAGGTCGGAGAGGTCGTGGGTGAAGCTTACCGAGAGGAGGTGGAGCTAGAGCCTCCTTCTCTTCCTCGGCTGGGAAGAGAAGTGAACTCAGAGAGAGGCCTCGAGGGAGTTTTGTGCGAGCGCAAGGACGGAGAAGCTAGCGGCGTGAACTAATGGAGCTTCACAAGTGGCCTTGGAGGGCGGTGGGTGACGGCGTTGATGGAGGCTCTCAGAGCATGCGTGGTGCATGGCACCCAAGCTCTGCCCGCCCGCCAGCGAGAGGTTGAAGAAGGGCGCGTGAAGGGCAGGCCCACCAGCCAGTGATTGCAAAACGGTGCGGTACGATGAGTGGGTTCAACTGAGCCAAGTGGTGGGATGGGAATTGGTGCGGTGTGAAGCTCGAACCCTTAGATTGGAAATGGACGGTCTGGATGCACGGGAGGATCGGACTGGTCCGAACAGCCCAACCATTACGGGCCATTCGATCAAACTTTGACGGCCAGGATTTGAGTGGCCATTCGGATGGTCCGAATGGCCCACTCCATTTGAGCCCTCCGATTAGGATCCGATGGTCTGCGTGTGAGGTGCTGTTCGGACTGGCTAGGCGAGTTGGTTAGGCCCGAGCCAGGTGAACAGTGCTTGAGCCCAACGTTTGAATATAGTTTGACCAAAGCTCACAAGGTTTGACCGGGGCCTTAAAAATAGGAATAAAATTCCTAAAATTTTGAAATAATTTAGAGGTATTTCTAGGACATCTTAGTACTCAAAAAAAATCTTAAACATCATTTTTAAAGATTTAATTTCAATAATTTAAATTCAAACTTGGAATAGGTTATTGATTTGAGTTTGAATTTTCAGAGGGTCAATTTAAGTTCCAAAAATTTGGTAAAAATTATATTAATTCATGATAATTATTGTATTATTTAAATAAATTATTTCTAGAAGATGAACAAGAACTTTTGTTCTTGTTTTCTTTTGGAACTTATATTTGAGTTGTAGGTTTAAACTTTATTTGAGATTTTCCAAGTGCAATAAATGATGCAAAAGTTTACAAAATGTCATGCATGCTGTTAAGATGCATACTAATTATCATTAATTAATTTGGGGATGTTATACAGAGGAACCGCTCGTTCCGACCAGTTCGGAACGTCCGAACGCCTCTGCAAACCTGGTCGATCCGACCGGCAGAAGCAGCAATGGAAGCCTAGCGCTGCAATCAGAGAGCCCATGTACTCTTGATATTGTCATGGGCGGCCAGTATTCGCCAACGGCTCCTACGTATTCTGGGGGACAAGTGACATCTGGTAAGGGTATCGATGAAGTTATCACCGATCGTAGGCCAAATGGGCATGGCGAAACTCAACATACGATCGGCCGTCCGCCAAATCAGGCTGAGTCCACCACAAGGCCCACCAGAGGCAGTAATCTTCGATCGCTCCCCATCGTGGAGGCTCCTTGCGGAAGCACTAGAAGGCACTCCCTTAGCTACGACGGGGGTTCATCGAAAGATTACTATTGGCGCCACGAAGTTAACACAATCAGATATACAAATTCGGATATCATTCACGATCCTCCACAGGTTAGCTCTATGGATATCATGGGGTATGCTCACGATCTTAGGATGATGATACAATTGGCAATGGCGTTGAAAGTTTGTCGAAACACGTTGTAGGACCAGAAAGGCGACTAGAGGGGGGGGTGAATAGACGCTTTCTCTAAATTTTCCCTTCGAACAAATTTAACAAGATGCAAACACAAATCAACAATCAAAAGGCAAAACGAAACTAAAAACAGTACTGTTTCTACGGGGCAGCAAGAACTTCAGGATGCCCAAACCGATAAAGCGACCACCGATCAAATCACTCAAACAAAAAAATCGCCGAACTTAAATCGGATCGGATGACAAATTAATCAATAAAAATACTCTTAAAACAGAAACTACAAGATCCAAAATCACAAAGCGAAGAAACGGCTAAAAGCAAGAGCACGCCACTTCCTCATTTCACGGGAAAAGCAGGCCGCCGCAAAACTCATCAACACGCCGCCACGTTTTTTTTTTGTAGGCGACCCAGAGTAAACGGCCGCCAAGCTCGATATTTTCTCGGGACGCCTCTGAAGAGAACACCACAATCGAAACAGCAATTAAAGCCAGCACTGAACGAAGCAGGGGACAGATCTGATGGCTATCAAAGAAAAAAAACTCCAACAATAAAGCGGCTACAAAGCTGCATTTGTGTCTCGTGTTTCTACAATTTTATCGAGCACCGCCGCCAAAAACTGGTTTTCAACACAGAGCAGCGCCACCAGATGACCCTACTTTTCTTGGTCTGCACAACACTAGTCAAGATCAACCCACTCACGCAGAGGCAAAAACTACAATCCCTACTGCCGCATCAATCCATAAAAACAAAGAACAACACCTTGATTAAACCGCCGCCGATCAGGGACAAACACAGAAAAGAAACAGGAAAACTTAATGCAACAAGAAAAAGGCCGGTCGACCAACTACAGGCGTATCATTGATTTCAGCCGAGATAAAAAGAAAACGCAAGAGAGTACAATCTGCCGCCACGGCTCCAGATTTTTGGGAAGAGGCCGCCGCCACTCAGGTTTTTTCAGGGGCACTATCCACGCCCAGCATATTGGGGGCAGCAACCCTAAGATGTTCCATCTTAGCCCCTTTTATATGACAGCCACAAGCCCTAAAAAAAACTTAATGGGCTCTCTTAAGGCCCAACAATTTCAGAACACATGCGCACGCAATTTAAAGCGTCGTCTTCAATTCTTTTGACTTAATCCACTTCCTGACGCACCGTCTTGCGCCACGTGTAGATTGATCCAGCGGCTCTCATCGTGTCGACAAGTCTCTCCCATCCGGTTCCCACCGGACCACCTTGGCACTTGCACCGACCCCGCACCGCTGATCATCAACGATCGACCAATCGCCTGTTCGGTCATCCTTGTCCATTCTGCGCCACGCTTGAGTCACTTGACCTCACCTGGCATCCTTGATCGTTCTGGACCTCAGCTCTCCAAGCTTAGTCCCGATCCTCCTCGCCGTTGATTGTCATTGACACGCAAGCCACCGCACAAAGACAATAGACAAGCAAACACGAATCCGGAACAAGTTCTTCACAACTTGACCCACGTTAGCTCAAAACATGCAATATGCAACACATATGCACTATAGCCTATGAACTCAATCTATCCCAAAGCCAAATTCCCAAAATGGCTAAAGATCAACCTTTTAACTTTGCCGAAAACGCGTGAAACTTCAAACCAAAAGCAACATTGCCAATCATTTCATCATCCTAAGATCATGGGCATATCCCTATGATATCCACAATCTCCCCCTTGATGAACACGTTGGCAATTTCTCAGAAAATGTAGTTTTATGGTTTGAAAAGTAAAAACTTGCAGTTTTCGCGAAAAGGCACAACTTGGTCCAAATGCAAGAAAAAGCAAAGGAAATGACCAAGCTGGCTTCAGAATAGCATAAGCAAGTGAGATAAAGCAAAAGAAAGCACAAAAGCTTCAATTTCCAAAGAATCGACAAAATCTCACTTAAGGTCCATATGAAAGAACAATTGTTCTACTTGACCTTTGAACATTGAGATGAAAAGCTCTAAAACAACATTTTTGACCAATCTTTCTCCCCCTTTGACAATGGATTCATCAAGGTGCATGGAAGAAGATAGAGCATGAAAGTAATGAAATGGCTGTAATTTTGAATTTTTCATTTTTTTCATTTATTATTATTTTTTTGTTTTGTTTTTAACTTGAGCAAAAGGAGCCATGAAGATTATCCATGAAGACTGAACAAGTATTACACCAAGCCATATTATGTGAAGAAGCTATATTCAATCATGGCAAAACATGTATAGCAAAGCTAAGACCAAAATAGCAATAATCTGAGATTAAATGAATCGACAACATGACAAGATGCTCAAGATCATAGTTTAACTAAAGGTATCCAAAAATGAGTCAGGTCATGTCTATAAGCGAGATTGAGCCAGAACCTAGAAAAAGAGTCTAGTTTGAGCATTCAGATTTGAAACAATTTGATCAAGCATTTAGAATTTAGCACATTGAGCACTTTCTTTGAAAATGATTGGTTTTATCTTAGTAAAGCAAGTCTGGACTAGGAGCCATCCACAAGCGCCTTCTAAGCTTCAACCAATTGCCAATTTGTTTTCTTAGCATTGTGCTAGATCTCAAGCCTCATCTGCGACCATCCCAAGCAACAAAAGCTTAAGAGAATAGTCTGGGTCATCCAAAACTCCACCTGAGTTCATGCCTAGTACAATGGCAAGCCGTCTCATGAGAAAGAATTGATGAGATCAGTTTTTTTCGCACAGAAAAAGCTCATTTTTCATTTGCTTGACTTAAGAATTATCACAGCTCAATTTAAAACTCAAAATAAGTTCAAGACTCAATTAAGCCTATATGACATGGCATGAATCATGAGAGGATCACTAAAGCAAAACTAGTCACAAGATCCAACAAGTCATATTACAATTCAGTTTGCTCACAGATAATAAAGCTAGCATGGCAAAAGCTAAGCTATACATGAAGAGCCATAAAGAAGTCTAGTAGACTAGCACAAGACATGGCAAGGTATAAAGTATGAAATCAAGTCATACAAGGATAATAATCAACGCTCCACAAGATTATATTACAATGCAAGTTGCTGAAATGAAAAATGCATTATGATACCAATGAATGCAAAAAGAGCAAACTCTCCCTCAAAACAGGCCAAGAGGACTAACAACCCCCAACTCTCCCCGCAAAGAAGCAAAACGAGAAGAATCAAGAGCCTTAGTGAAGATATCCGCAACCTGCATCTCTGACTCAACAAAGTGAAGCACAACATCACCCTTCTCTACATGGTCTCTAAGGAAATGATATCTAACGTCAATGTGCTTAGTCCTAGAATGTTGCTTTGGGTTTTGGCAATATTAATAGCACTAGTGTTATCACAGAAAAGAGGAACACTACCCAAAGACAACCCATAGTCCCGCAGAGTAGACAAGATCTAGAGAACCTGAGAGCAACTACTGGCTGCAGCTACATACTCGGCCTCAGCAGTGGACTGTGCAACAGAGGACTGTTTCCTAGATGACCAAGAGATAAGAGATGTGCCTAAGAAATGACAAGTGCCAGAAGTACTCTTCCTATCCACTCTACACCCAGCAAAATCAGCATCAGAAAATGCTCGAATAGAGAGAGCAGAAGAAGAAGAATACCAAAGTCCAAAGTCAAGAGTGCCCTGGAGATACCTGAAGATGCGACGCACTGCTTGACGATGAGAAGCTCGAGGGGAAGCCTGAAATCGAGCGCAGACACACAAAGAGCTCAGTATGTCCGGCCTCGTATTTGTGAGGTAGAGGAGGAGCCGATCATCTTTGCGGTACTCCTTACGGTCCTGCTCTCCATCCTCATCGTGGTCCGGCCACGGTGGTCGTGGCAATGGGAGTAGACATTGGCCTCTCGCTTCCCATGTCGAGTTACAGAAGAAGGTCCTTTGTATACTTACTTTGATGAATGAAGGTGCCTTCTTTCGGTTGCTTGACTTGAAGACCAAGGAAGAAGGTCAATTAGCCCATCATGCTCATCTCGAACTCCTGCTCATAGAATCAAAATCTAGACACCAAAACATGAGAAGAACCACGAATATAATGTCATCCACATAAATCTGAACCATCAAAAATCATTGCCATGCACGAGAGTGAACAAAGTTTTATCAACCATTCCCATTTTAAAATCATTTTTGAGCAAGAAACTCTTAAGCCTATCATACCAAGCTCTAGGGGCTTGCTTGATCCATACAAGGCTTTGGAGAGTTTAAAAACATGGTTTGGGAACTTGGGATTTTCAAAACCAGTGGTTGCTTGACATAGACCTCTTCTTCTATGAAGCCATTCAGAAAAGCACTTTTGACATCCATTTGAAATAGCTTGAAGCCCTTGGATGCCGCAAATGCTAGCAAAATACGAATGGCTTCCAATCTACCTACAGGAGCAAAGGTCTCCTCAAAGTCTAAGCCCTCTACCTGGGAATACCCTTGTGCTACAAGTCTAGCTTTATTGCGAACTACCAACCCATGTTCACTTTGCTTATTTTTGAAAACCCATTTTGTTCCAATTACATTATGATTAGGTGGAGGTTCAACTAAGGTCCAGACTTTGTTTCTTTCAAAATTTTCAAGTTCTTCATGCATGGCATTGACCCAAGAGGCATCAGAAAGAGTATGGGTGACATCTCGGGGTTCAAAAGAAGCAACAAAAGCAGAATGTGCATAGGAATCGGGAGAAATGAACACGAGCGAGTGACTCGCTCATGAAGATCCCCAATCATCCGCTCGGTGGATCTTTGTCATTTGAATGCGAAGAGGAGCTCTGGTCTTTCAAGTGGCCTCTACCTCATGGGTTTGTGGAGGTAGGAGCAGAGCCACTCGATCGTCAAGTGAAGGTAGGATGAATTTGCTCATCTCAAGTCGATGTAGTGGAAGCAGGCTCCAACCAAGTCGGAAGGGACTTGAGGATGAAATGGGTCCTCATCCTCAGAGTCATCATCGACGAAGATGCTCTCAGAAACCTGTGTACCTGCATCATTGGGTTTAGTACCAGGACTAGCCTCATCAAAAGTGACTTCGCAAGTCTCAACAACTTTGTTAGTGTCAAAATTAAATACACGATAGCCATGAGAATGAGCAGGATATCCAAGAAATATGCCATCAGAACACATCTAGATTCAAATTTATCAAGGTTGCCATGTTTAAGAATGAAGCATTTGTAACCAAAAATCTTGAAATGAGAAACTTTGGGCTTATGACCAAATCTGAGCTCATAAGAAGTCTTACCAATCACAGATCTCAAGAAAACCCTATTAGAAATATAACATGCAGTAGAGATCGCCTCAGCCCAAAACCTCCTAGGTGTGGAATGCTCATCTAGCATGGTCCTCGCCATCTCTACAAGGGTCATGTTCTTCCTCTCCACTACTCCATTCTGTTGGGGAACTCTAGGTGATGAAAACTGATGCTCTAGCCCCCTATCAGAACAAAAAGTGGCAAAGGAAGAATTCTTGAATTCTGTCCCATTGCCACTCCTAATGGCTCTCAACGCTCCAAGAAGCTCAACAGCAAGTCTAAGGACCAACTCTCTAAAGAAGCCAAATGCCTCGTCCTTAGACACCAGAAAGTAAACCCATGAATACCTGGAGTAATCATCCACAATCACAAGCACATACCATTTCCCACCATTTGTTGAACTCTAGAAGGACCAACAAAGTGTCTAAGTGCGTGAGTGACTGAGCCCATCTGTCATCACTAAGGTAAGAGGTGGATGAGAAGCAGAAACCATCTTACCATGTCTACAGGGTGAGCAAACAAGGTCTCTAACAGTCTTTATCCTAGGCAACCCTCTAATCAAATCCTTGCTACTGACTCTAGTTAAGTGGTCGAAGCCTATATGACCAAGCCTACGATGCCACAACACTAGATCATGGGAGTCAGAAGCTACAAGACACCTAGGGCTAGAAGCAGAAGAGATACAGAAATCAGCACAAAAGATCCTCTCAAACCTAGAGATCTTAAAAACAAGCTCACTGGAGGAATCTAGAACTCTACACTCACCACTCTTAAATCTCACCTCTAGACCCTCATTAAGCAGCTGAGAAACAGATAGCAGATTATACCTCAGCTTACTTACCAAAGCGACGTCCTTGAGCATGAATTTGTTGTTGACGCCAAGACTGTGTGCCCTTGGCGATCCACGGTCCCGAGAGAAGCATCCCCAAATGTGATCAATTCATTGCCGGATGCACGTGTGAGGGAGGAGAACCATCTAGAATCTCCAGTCATGTGTCGAGAACAACCGGAGTCAACAAGCCATATGTCCTCTTTCCTCGCATGACGGACCTACAAAGCACGAACAGGAAACATCTGTGCCTCAGTACTGGGGTTAGTGATAAAATACTTGGGAATCCAGTACTGAGTCACACGATGCTTGGGCAAAACAGTAGAAGCAGCAGTAAAATGGTTAGGAGCAAAATCATAAGAATGCACACGAGAACCACCTAGACCTCTCCGAATCGACCTACCAAAAGGTCGGTACTCCCCCTGTCTAGATGCTACCCGTGGTCTCTCCTCACGATGTCCTAACCCAAAGCGCTGCCTAGAACCACCAAAGAAGTCAAAGAAGTCATCTACGAACCTAGGCCTATGTCTAGTAGGAAAACCAGGCTGCCTGGCTCTAGAGACTACAGCAGGTGAAGGGATTCCTCTAATGGTTCTCAAGTTACTCATCCTCTCCTTCCTCTCAATCTTGGCTCTACGGAAGCAGAACTCAACAATGTGGCCATTCTTCTTGCAGAAGGTGCAATGGTACTTGACCTTTTGAAGGGTGCGACACGATGAAGTAGAAGCACCTATCTTGCTAGAAGTGGTTTGGGCAAAACCGGTGATTTGAAGACTATCTTGGATGGCTTAGGGGGTTCTACCTCAAACAGACCACTCTCAACAGCTCTAACAATCTTAGGTGGATGGTTCTTGGTATGCTCTAGAGAATCAAATCCTAGGCCTCTATTATTCACACTCACCTTAGACTTGTCAAGAATCATGTTGAGGTTCTTCTTCCCACCAATAAATCTTCCAAGAGTCTCTTTAAGGTAGTCATTTTGTTTGGCTAGTTCATAACAAGAAGCACACTTACTTGACATGCTAGCCCTATCACATTTTTCCTTATAATGAGCTACCTCAGCTTTCAAAGCCTCACAAGACACACAATAATTATCTCTAATCCTATCCAACTGCTCTTTGAACTTAACTCTAAATGCTTCTTGTATTATGCCCAATCTCAATGCAAAGATCACAAGAATTAGAGTCAACAACTTTCTTGGAAGCATTCATGGACATGGATTGTTCAATTTTAGCCTTTTCCTCTAGTGTCTTGTTTAAAGCATCATTCTCAAGTGTGAGTTTAACACAGTTTTCACATGAAGCAGTTTTAGAGTAAAGAATCATTTCAGACATCTCCTTCATTTTAATCTTATTTTTCTCACAATGAGAGCATGTGTGACTAGCATCAAATTTCATCAATTCTTTTGTAGCACTATCCAATTTTGATTCAAGCAAAGCACAGTTTGAGCAAGATAATGGAATAGCATCAACGAGAGTCACATCTAAAGCAATGGCATTCATACAAGCGTAACTAGACTTGAGAGTTTCTAGTTCATCAAGAGCATCTTTCAATTGATTCATGAGAGGAATGAGCAGATTTTAGATTGATCAATTCATTTTGCAAGCTAGAGCAAGAATCGCACACATTAATGATTTAAGCCTAACAACCTCTAAATTCATATTATCAATCATGGTGTCCTGTCTCTTAATCATTTTAGCTTGCTTTTTCAGCTTTTTGTTAGAAATGACCAATGCACGTTTCATGTCGACAAGTGAGGGACATACCTCATCCGGATCTTTGAAAGGGTCGCTGTAAATCGGAGGAGTCGACGTCATGGTGCCGCTAGCCATGAAGCACATGCCGGTGAAGTCTGGGCCTTCTTCTTGCCATGGGTGTCATCCTCGCCGTCCTCCGTCTCCGAGTCCACATCGCTCATGTCAACAGTCTCTAGAGCGGCAAGGACCCGGCTGACGAACTTGCGATAGTTGGTCTTCTTGGGTTTTGCATCCCTAGCTTGAGGACGCCTCCGAGTGTCCCTCTCCTCCTTGCCCTTCAGCTTGGGACACCTTGAGCGAATGTGGTTTGGCTCACCACACTCAAAGCAAGTGATAGGACCACCTCTCCTTCTGTTCCTCACCTTGTTGTACACTCTCGAGAATTTGGTGGATAGGAGGGCTAAATCATCCTCAGGTAGTCTCTCTAGCTGCTCATCGCTCAAAGAATGTAAAACTGACAAGGAAAAGCCAGATGAGCCAAAATCAAATGAATCAGACGAGCTACCCTTAGATGGGTCGACCACCAAAGCCATCGACTCTGTCTTGGGGAGACGCGAGATAAAGTCAATCTCATGCATCTTCAACCTGGAGTAAAGCTTATCCATGGTAAGCTCACTCATGACAGTGTTGTCATTGATGGATGTGATCTTCATCCCCCAGACCTTCACATCAAGAGCACCCAAAAGCTGGCGTGCATTCTCAGACTCAGTGAAAACAAGATCAACAGCACGAAGATCATGAAGAATCTTGGAGAATCTCCCCCACAGCTCATCTAAGGACTCACCAGGTCTTTGCTCAATCTTTGAATATTCTTTCTTGAGCTGGTTCTGTCTCACTTCCTTGATCGCAGTCGAACCCTCGTGGTAGTCACAAAGGGTCCTCCAGATCTCGTGAGCAGACCTCAAATGAGCCACGCGCTCAAACTCAGATCGACTAAGACCTTGGATCAAGAAATTGCGAGCTTTGCTATTAGCCTCAATGTCTGAAGTGATCACATTGTCATCGGCCGGCACGACATATGGATTTTTGACCTTAAGCCAAATAGCGTGCCCTTGAGCCTCGATGTAGGCATGCATGCGTGCCTTCTAGTAAGCAAAATCAACTCCATCAAAAACAGGTGGTTTAGTTGAATACTTGTCAGTCGCCATGGCTTCAAAGACCGGTTAAGATCTATGAGAAGAACTAACCGGGCTCTGATACCAATTGTAGGACCGGAAAGGCGACTAGAGGGGGGGTGAATAGACGCTTTCTCTAAATTTTCCCTTCGAACAAATTTAACAAGATGCAAACACAAATCAACAATCAAAAGGCAAAACGAAACTAAAAACAGTACTGTTTCTACGGGGCAGCAAGAACTTCAGGATGCCCAAACCGATAAAGCAGCCACCGATCAAATCACTCAAACAGCAAAAACTGCCGGAACTTAAATCGGATCAGATGACAGCCGAATCAATAAAAATACTCTTAAAACAGGAAACTACAAGATCCAAAATCACAAACTGAAGAACAGCTAAAACAGTAGCCGCTACCACTTCCTCATTTCACGGGAAAAGCAGGCCGCCGCAAAACTCATCAACACGCCGCCACGTTTTTTTTGGTAGGCGACCCACAGTAAACGGCCGCCAAGCTCGATATTTTCTCAGACGCTCAAGAGAACACCACAATCAAAAACAACAATTAAAGCCTTTGAGCGAACGGGGGACAGATCTGATGGCTATCAAAGAAAAAAAAACTCCAACAATAAAACTGGCTACAAGCTGCCGCTGTGTCTCAGGTTTCTACAATTTTTACTGAGCACCGGCCACCGCCGCCAAAAACTGGTTTTCAACACAGAGCAGCGCCGCCAGATGACCCTACTTTTCTCGGTCTGCACAACACCAGTCAAGATCAACCCACTCACGCAGAGGCAAAAACTACAATCCCTACTGCCGCATCAATCCATAAAAACAAAGAACAACACCTTGATTAAACCGCCGCCGATCAGGGACAAACACAAAAAAGAAATAGGAAAACTTAATGCAACAAGAAAAAGGCCGGTCGACCAACTACAGGCGTATCATTGATTTCAGCCGAGATAAAAAGAAAATGCAAGAGAGTACAATCTGCCGCCACGGCTCCAAATTTTTGGGAAGAGGCCGCCGCCACTCAGGTTTTTTCAGGGGCACTATCCACGCCCAGCATATTGGGGGCAGCAACCCTAAGATGTTCCATCTTAGCCCCTTTTATATGACAGCCACAAGCCCTAAAAAAAACTTAATGGGCTCTCTTAAGGCCCAACAATTTCAGAACACATGCGCACGCAATTTAAAGCGTCGTCTTCAATTCTTTTGACTTAATCCACTTCCTGACGCACCGTCTTGCGCCACGTGTAGATTGATCCAGCGGCTCTCATCGTGTCGGCAAGTCTCTCCCATCCGGTTCCCACCGGACCACCTTGGCACTTGCACCGACCCCCGCACCGCTTGATCAACCAGTCGCACCGAACTGCCCGTTCGGTCATCCTTGTCCATTCTGCGCCACGCTTGAGTCACTTGACCTCACCCGGCATCCTTGATCGTTCTGGACCTCAGCTCTCCAAGCTTAGTCCCGATCCTCCTCGCCGTTGACTGTCATTGACCTACAAGCCACTGCACGCGACAATAGACAAGCAAATCTGAATCAGGAACAAGTTCTTCACAACTTGACCCACGTTAGCTCAAAACATGCAATATGCAACACATATGCACTATAGCCTATGAACTCAATCTATCCCAAAGCCAAATTCCCAAAATGGCTAAAGATCAACCTTTTTACTTTGCCGAAAACGCGTGAAACTTCAAACCAAAAGCAACATTGCCAATTGTTTCATCATCCTAAGATCATGGGCATATCCCCATGATATCCACACACGTGTTTTCGGAGAAGTTCAAAATACTGTCAAGTCTCAGGTGTTCAGACCAACCAATGTGTGGTGGTCAGACCAGCCACATTGGAGGTCAGACCGGCCAGGCCTCAAGTCAGGCTCAGGCTAAGTGGTTGGCAGTCAGACTGGCCAATGGGTGGCGGTCTGACCGGCCAAAATAGAATTTTGATTTTGAAGCCGGGCCAAAAATAGAGGGTGTAGGCAAGAGAGGGGATTCTCCTACACTTGGTCTCATAATTTTTGGAGCTTCGAGTCAAAAGTTGTATTCATTTGAAAATTCCAGAAGGTTTCGGATTTTCAAGTTGAAAATGCTAGGCGGTCAGACCGGCCAACAGGTGGCGGTCAGACCGGCTAGGGGGCGGTCAGACCGGCCATGGGTGACGGTCAGACCGATTTTGACTTGTTCATCGGCCAACTTGGTGGCGTTGATTGTTTGGTTAGGTCATATTCATGGGTTTCAGTGCATATGTGTTGCATGATGTATGTTTTGACTAACGTGGGTCAAGTTGCAAAGAACTTGTTCCCGAAAACGATTTCTTAGTCTATTGTTGTGCAGGTTGCTTGGAGGTCAACGACGGTCAACGGCGAGGATGATCAGAACTAGGCTTGGAGAGTTGAGGTCTAGAACGATCGAGGATGCCGGGTGAGGTCAATGGATTCAAGCATGGCACAAATTGGACAAGGATGACCGAACGGGCAGTTCGGTGCGACGGGATGGATCTGAATGGTTATATAGAGAAGGAAGTGTACGTTAGGCAACCCCCAGACTTTGAGAATCCCAAGCATCCACATCATGTTTTCAAGCTATCCAAAGCCTTTTACGGTCTTAAGCAAGCCCCTAGAGCCTGGTATGATAGACTTAAGACCTTCTTGCTTAAGAATAATTTTGAGATGGGTAAGGTAGACAAAAACCTATTCATTCTTAGGCATGGCAATGACTTCCTACTTGTTCAGATTTATGCAGATGATATTATCTTCGGTGGTTCTTCTCATGCTCTTGTTTCCAGTTTTTCTGAGACCATGTCTAGGGAATTTGAGATGAGTATGATGGGAGAGCTCAACTACTTTCTGAGGCTTCAAATTAAGCAATGCAAGGAAGAGATCTTCATCCATCAGACGAAGTACACCAAGGATCTGCTCAAACGCTTCGAGATGGGTGACTGTAAGCCGATCGCCACTCCCATGGCAACTTCGACTATTTTGGATCCAGACGAAGATGGAGAAGCCGTGGATCAACGCGAGTACCGCAGCATGATCGGCTCCCTCCTTTACCTGACGGCCTCAAGACCGGACATCCACTTTATGATGCGCCTCTCATGCGAGGTTTCAGGTGTCTCCGAGGACTTCACATCGCCAAGCTGTTAAGCGTATTTTCAGGTACCTTCACTCTACCCTCCAGTATGGCATTTGGTATTGCTGCTCTTCTTCTTTGTCCATTTGGGGGTTTTCTGATTCTGATTTTGCGGGCTGTCAGCTAGATAGGAAGAGTACCTCTGGCACTTGTAATTTCTTAGGCACTTCTCTTGTCTCTTGGTCCTCTAGGAAGCAGTCCTCTGTTACACAATCCACTGCTGAAGCTGAATATGTAGCTGCTGCTAGTTGTTGTAGTCAGATTTTGAGGATGGTCTTCACTCTTAAGGATTTTGAGTTAAATTTTGCTAGTGTTCCTCTTCTCTGTGATAACACTTATGCTATTAATATTGCTAAGAATCCAGTGCAACATTCTAGGACCAAGCACATAGACATTCGCTATCACTTCCTTAGAGACCATGTCGAGAAGGGTGATATTGTGCTATAATTTGTGTAGTTCGAAGCTCAGTTAGCTGATATCCTCACCAAGCCTTTAGACCCAACAAGGTTTGCCACCTTGAGGAGTGAGTTAAGGGTAATTTATCCCTATGGGTTGGTTTGAGGGGGAGTTGGTTCTTTTCTGAACTTTCCTTGTTCATCTGATCTTTTCTTGATCTTTTTCTGAACTTGTTGATCTTTTTTATCGTTTTAGGCTCTTTGAGCTTTTCTTGCATCTCATTGTATCATATTGCATTCAGATGAAAATTACAAAAAGATGCATTGTAATATAAGCTTTACTACTTGTCTTTTATTTAATGAAGCTTTGCTTATTACACTCTTGAGCTTTAGTATTTCAATTCTTGCTCAATGTCATTTCTAGTTCTTTGACTTGTTAGAATTATCATACTTTCACATGTGTAGCTAAGTCTTTGCTAAATGAGCTAGAACTTTAAAACAACTTGAACTAAAAGAAATTTGCAATTTGTGGATCTTTTAGCTAGTTGCGCAATTAGTGCTCCTTTTGTGACATTGGCCCTGTCAAAATTACTTTTTTAGCTCTTGAATCTAGAATTAATCATTACTTGAGCTTCTTGTTCCTTTGAGAATCTAAAACTGCTTTTGTGCAAAATAAAAAATCAAATTTTAAGATTGTCTTGTGGTTAAATTGTGCCAAACTACTCTCACGAGACTGCATATCAAAGACATGAACTTAAAGATAGTTTGATGATTCAGACGATCTCATGGGGACTGCTTGTCAAAATTGATATGAACCTCAAGATTTGTCGCCCTGGTTGAAGCTTAGGAAGAGTTTGTGGATGGCTCCTAGTCCAGGATCTTCTTCACTAAGATAGACCTTTAATCAACTTCTGGCTGAAGCTTAGGAAGAGTTTATGGATGGCTCCTAGTCCAGGATCTTCTTCACTAAGATAGGCCTTTTATCAACTTCAATATTCATTGCAAATGAAAACTATTGAAAAATGGGCGTTTGAGATATTTTGAGCAAAATGATTCAATTCAGGACATGTTTGTCTCTTAAGTGGTCATTGTTAGCTTTTTGATATTACATTGACATTCTGACATGGCCATTATCACTTTAGGATCCCTGTTGATGAACTTGCTAGTTTTGAAGCTTTGCTTAAATTGTTACAAATTCATCGCTTTATATTGAGCCTTCTAGCTTAGCTTTGGTATATATGTCTTAACATGATCTTGCTAGCGCCTTCAGGCTTGATTTGTATTGAGTAATATTAGAAATGCTAGCTTGTTCTTTTGGGTAATTTCCAAAGCTTGTTGTACTCAAAAATTGAAAAATACAAAAAATGAAGCCACTCCATTGCATTTCATGCAAGCTCTTTCTTATGCTTTTTTCTCATTTCTGCATTTGCCATCTCTGGACGAGAGGAAGGCGTGATTCCTTGATGACTCCATTGTCAAAGGGGGAGAAGATATAGCAAAAATGTTAAAAGGAGAGCTATTTGGAGAAAAAGGGGAAAATAAAATTTTCTTGAAAAAAAGATGATCGTAGTGAGGCGGAGCATTTAATTTGCATTCTTTTGATCTTATTGCCCTTTTTGAGTTTGAAATGCAATTCTTGGAACCTCACAATGATCAATGGTCAAATTGAACAATTGTTCTTTCATATGGATGTTGAGTGAGAATTTTGACTCCTTTATGGAAATTAAAGCTTTCTTGCTTTCTTTTGCTCGATCTCACATGCCTATGCTATTCTGAAGTCAGCTTGGTCATTTCCATTGCTTTCTCTTGCATTTGGACTAAGTTGTGTCTTTGCGCGAAAACGTGAGTATTTCTATTTTTAAATATCAAAACTTACATTTTTGGGAAATTGCCAATGTGTTCATCAAAGGGGAGATTGTGGATATCATGGGGATATGCTCACGATCTTAGTATGATGATACAATTGGCAATGACGTTGAAGGTTTATCGAAACACGCGTTTGCGGCGAAGTTCAAAATAGTGTCAGGTCTCAGGCGGTCAGACCGGCCAATGTGTGGCGGTCGGTAGCTCGTGGTGGTCGAGACAAGCCACATTGGTGGTCGGTGGCCAGCCTCAAGTCGATCAGCTAAGTGGTGGCAATCGGGCCTACAGAATACTGGTTTTCGAGCCTTTTGAAAATTTTCAAAATAAAAAGAACCATTTTTGTTTTGATGAGAATTCAAAGCTTAACATGAGATTTTCAGAATTTGGGTGTTTAAAATGACTAAACCGAACTTCAGCTAACCCCAAAGTTTGGTTCTCTGGAGCTGTTAAAGCTCTTGTGTTGATTTCCCATGCCTCCGCTTGTTCCACTCTTTCCTTGACTCAGCCCTTTCTTTCCAGACCTCCCTCTTGTTTGACCTCGCCGGACCTCCCCTCGCGTTTTGTTCGGATTCCTTTATTTTAGATCCCATCTTTGTTGGCTTGAATCTCTTTGGTTTAGACCTCCTTAGGTCTAGACCTCCTCTCTAGTTTTTTTTCGGTTTTGACCTCTCCTTCGGGTCACAATTACCCCTGAGATGTCCTAAGCTCTGGTTTGTGTTTCAAATATCCTTGATCTCTGAAATCTAAACTTTGGGTTGAATTCCCCTTTCTGGACCCCTCTCTTGTTTGGGCATTCCTTTATGCCCAGGCCTCCATCTTGTTTGGCCATCTCTTGGAGCCCAGATCTCCCTATGTCTGGAACTCTCTTGTGTGTCTAGACCTCTTTTGTGTCTAGACTACCATTGTATTTGGAACCTTCCTTCAGTTCATCTGGACCTCCCTGTGTCCACTTGAGCTTCCCTCTTGTTCATGTAGACCTCCTGTGTTCACCTAAACTTCCCATGTGTTCCTTTGGACCTCTCTGAGTTTATTGGAATCCCTTCTGTAGTCATTTGAACCTCCCTTGTGTTCATTTGAATCTCCCTTTATCCCTTTGCCCCTTCCTGTGTTCTTTTGGACCACCCCAGGTCCCTAAGGACTTCCTTGGTCCTTCATCTTGGCAGTCAAGACCTCCCTGGGTTCATCCTGACCGCCAAGACCTCCCTTTGGATTCATCTTGACTGTTGAGACCTCCCCTGTGTTGGTCTTGACCGTCGAGATCTCTTTTGGATTTATCTTGACCGTTGAGACCTACCCTGTGTTGGTCTTGACCGTCGAGATCTCCTTGATCTTCTCTTGACCATCGGGATCACTTTTGAGTTTATCCTGATCGTCAAGACCTCCTTTCGACCACTTCTGTGGATCTCCTCCGTTGGATCGCTCTCCCTTAGAAACCCCTCCGTCCAGACCTTCCTTCTTTGATGCTTCTCTGGCTTAGACCTCCCCAGGCCTAAGTCTCCCCTCATATTCATTTGAGCTCCTTCTACGTTCTTTGGAACCCTTCCCTACGTTCACTTGGACCTCCCTCGCGTTCGTTCAAGCCTCCCGCTTGGTCCAGACCTTTCCTTTGTTAGATCTAAGGGTCTAGACCTCTCCTTTGTTATATCTAAGGGTCCGGACCTCCCCTTGAGAGATCCGACCGTCAGGACCTCCCCTTGAGAGATCCGACCGTCAGGACCTCCCCTTGAGAGATCCGACCGTCAGGACCTCCCCATGAGAGATCCGACCGTCAGGACCTCCCCTTTGAGGATCTGGCCGTCGGGACCTCTCCTTTTTGGATTTGACCGTCAGGACCTCCCTGTCCCTTGGACCACTTAGTCCTTTGGACCTCCTCATAAGACCTCCCTAATAGGTCACGACCTCCTTTGTCTGGCCATGACCTTCCCTTTGGCCGTGACCACTTCCTTTTGACCAAGTTGTTCCCAAGTTTGATAGGTCCCACTTGCCAGCCTTGTTATTCTTTGTCATCTTCGCCACATAAGTACCTTGTGTATTTAATGCATGTTGCGTCGCATTAAATGCAGCCATATACATGGCCTATACACTGAATGTGGTCACACTGTGTAGCACCTTGATTTCTTCCCTTGTTCCCTTCCTTCACAGCAAACACTATTTTATTATATTTTCGCTAAGCTTGGTCGTACCCTATCTTATCCATCATCTACCCATGACCTATCTTTCTACATACCCTTGACATGTATGTTTCCAGTGTCTTCTTGCCTACTTTGGCTATAATTAGCCCAGGTAGACTTTCTTCTATATCTTTTTCCACACTTAGTATTTTGTTTCTTGCTCAGTTGCTTCGTGAAGGAACTTCGCTGTCAAGAACTTCGCCAAGGACCTCCATTGCCGTGTTTCCACCATTGAAGGCTACATAGGAGCTTTGGTGCCGACCACAACCGCCACTGTTGTCCCACGACCTCCCTTCCATCCATCATTTCTTCCTTGTCCCTAGAAAGTCTCTCGGTGTACTGCTCTATTCTTGCTCTTACCACCACAATGAGTGATTGTATCCTTCCAGGACCCCCTCTCCTGGATTTCCTCCGGACCGCTATGACTTTTAGGTGAAAATCACTCCTCCAGTCCCTGCTCATAGAGCATCCCCTTGGCTCCTTTTCACTAAAGACCACCTCTTTTGTCGTTTGTAAGAATAACTCTCATTGGACCACCTCCCAGTGACGTGGACCCTCTCCCAAAGAACCTATTCTAAGTATAATATTCTTTTGTAGGTTGAGTTTTGAGGTTCCTTTGGAGTCCTTTTGGTGCTTTATTTGAGCTTTGTTTGAATTCGTTCTTTTACCCATGTAGATTGCGAAGACTCCAAGGAGGTTGAGTGCACTGAAGAGGAACACTCTCAAGTCAGTGAGCAAGGCAAGTCACGCCCTTGATCATATTGAACCCAATATTTCAAGTTATTTATGTCAGTTTTAACTAAATGTTGCACGCATATTTTGATTCAAATAATTTAATCCCTGTTTTCAAGCTCTTAGTTATGCCTACACTCTTTGTACAGCCAAATTTATTATTATCCTGTCATCTTTGACTCCATAGATGAAAACCTAGTTGATATAATAGTATGAACTAGAGATATTGCAAATTTAATGCTTAGCCAAGCCTAGATCAAATATTGTTTTGGGAGATTTCATTGCCAAAGACCAATGTGTCAAATGTTTTAAGCCATGGCATTGGGTTGTCATGGAGTTTTGCCAAAAGGTTTATCAAGTCTGCCATGAAGGAAACTCCGGATATCTCCAGGGTAAGATTCGGGCATAGAGAACTGGTTCTCATTTTCGAGCAGGGAATGGATTATCATAGGATTACTTAATGGAGAAATAGGTAACCCATTTTGCCCACAAACTTATTGGATACAAAAGAATCTGAAGCTCGGAATCAAATGTAATCTTTGTCGGTATCGAATTAAGAAGAAAGCGTACCAAGGACGACGTCTGGTCGCTCGAAGCTTCCTCGCTGTGGACGTGATTCACACGCCCTTCGTGGAATCGCCCGCCACTTTGGGAGTGCCGCCTGGTGGGCCGGTACTCCGATCTTGCTTCGGCCGGTGTCGCAGTCGCTTGTCTCTTGGGCATTTGTTGGCATAATGTCCGATCTCGTTGCAATGGAAGCATGTCACTCCTGCTGGCGATGAAGTTGGGTTCTTCTGAAACTGCCCCGCAGATGCATTGTTGCGAGCCGTTTAAGAGTTGGGCGCCGGCCGATCATCGAGCTCGGGTGTAGAAGATCGAACCTTCCACTCGAGGTGGCCGAGGCCGAGCAAAACGAGGCTTGGGTTGCCCTCGAGTTGAACTTCGAGCGCCATCCTCCGCTATGCAGTTCTCCATCTGCAGATGTTTGGCCTCTGGCGAAAAGCTTTATTCACTAACCGCTGGAAGTCGGTGTAGTCATTGGAGACCACCGATGGGTGAGATCTCATCGCTCAAACAATCCATGAACCTTTCTCGCCTTTCTTCATCACTAGCCACGTCTGCGGGGCATAGCGAGCAATTTGGTTGAACTTGTGCAGTATTCACCCTTGTCGCGGTTGCCTTGTTCGAGCGCGTGGAACTCTTTCTTCTTCAGGGTCATTATCCCCGCGGGGATATGTGCATGGCGGAAAGCCCGCACAAACTCCTTCCAAGTGATAGTCTGCGCATCGGCATGGGAGATGTTGTAGTTATCCCACCATTCTGATGCGGGACCGGTGAGCTGGTGAGAGGCAAACAGGACTCTCTCACGATCAAGACATCGAGTGACATCCGGCTTCTTCCCGATTTGCGGATCCGATCATCGGCATCCATCGGCTCTGTCAGGCTTGGAGAAGGTCGGCATGATGCGCATAAAATCCGCCATGGTCAATCTCTGCGTAGGTGGAGGTAGTGGTGCAGTCCGAGCTGTTGCCTGCACATTCTGCGCGCTGCTGAGGGACTGAGCTAGGAGGTTAATCAGATGATTCTGGTTTTCCATCATCTGACGCCAATCTGGTCCTTCAGCTGGTGGCGGTGGTGGTTGCTGCACGGGATCCTCCTGGTAATCTGCGTCTTCGTTGCCCCGACCTCGGACACTGCCACTGCCGGTACGGGTGGTCACCATCTGCTAGAACTCCAAAGATTTAGGAGAGATAGAGCGGATAGGAAGTTCTAAAGGGGTAAATTCTATGACCCAAGAACACAAAGAGCACACAAGACAAAGAGCAGATTTTTCCAAAAAGTTCCTTTATTAATTCATTTTATTCAAAGATTATGGCTACCACAAATAAGATAGTAGCTCATACTTGCAACTAAAGATCGAGCTAAAGGAAGATAACCACTATGGGTGCTGGGGTATAATCCGGCTCACTAGAGCTAGCCTGGCCGGCCTTGTAGCTAGCTAGCTCTGCGATTCTGATCTTGACTTCTCCTCCGCCTCCTGAGCTTGCTCGAGCGGTGAGCAAGTCATTCAAGGTGTTCCCATAGGCGTAGTCCAACGCCTTAGCCAGATCTACAGTGCGTCGGCTCGGGAGAATCTTCGTCTCTGGCGGAGTTGAAAGTCTTGTCGAGCCGAGTCGGAATGTGCATCGGTAGTAATGAAACCCGGTGCCTCAAGGCGATGATCGAGGTGTAGCGAAGGTGGCGAATCGCCTCCTTGCCGCATCTGCATGCCCTCATCAAAGGTGTCGCACGGATCGGAGCGCCAAAGACGTGGAAGACGGTGTCGGTGCAAGGTTGGAGTAGATGAGCACCTCTACTCTCCACAAATTGTTGTTCTTCTACGGTACTTGAATCCTTGGAAAGTTGGCCTCTTCCCAGAACCTGTCTTTGCATCATTTCCCAAAGTATCTCGGCCCAAGATCCAAAGAAAGGCTCCGTGGGAAGTAGCATCCGGTCTTTCACCATCTAAAATTTTGAGAAGGAGATGAGTTAGTAAATATTTTAAAGAAAGGGGTTGAGAAGGACTGGGATAGACTCAAAATAGTTTTAGTTTTTGAAAATAAGTCCTTAAGACAATTCTAAGGCCACGACCTACATAATCGACATGGCTCGATACCACTTTTGTCGGACCAGGAACGAAAGATCCCGAACCCTCTCGTGTTCATACACCATCCAGATTTCCGGTGTACGATTACAAAAATGATAACATAACCAAATCTCGATTTCATTAATAGTAAATCGAGTTCGATACAATTGGGCATGAAGCCAAATAAGGAAGTAAATAACAATGAAATAAAAAGATAGTAGTAGGCGAACGATCCGCCACAGTAATCGTAAATGGGCGAACCTAGGCGTCGGTGTCCTCACCGCCCCGATAATAGTCTCCTCTCGAAATTTTGTTGCATAAAGCAAGCATGAGCACAACTACCAGTGCTCGCAAGTTACACCCAATATGGAATTGTAATACATGCATAAGGTAAACAAAGGACAATGGCAGGGTTATTTTATGTAAAGCAGCGGTTTTAATTTAAATAATCATAATAGATTGCAAGGCCATTTTCATACAAGAATTAAAATCATATTTTAAATGACAATGGAATAATGTGGATAACCTCCAAGAAAGGTGATGGATATCCTCCAATCACAATGGCTAACCGCCTAAATTTCCCACCAGACTAACCATCCCGAAAACATCTGTTGAAACCATTTTAAAACCAAAAGCAAGTCTAACTCAAAGTGGCTTTGCTAGCATGTCCATGATCATGACGCTGCTATTCAATAGTTTTCTACTCTGCAGAGTCTGCATGCGGCTTTACCCACACGAGATATTATACCCTTTGTGTCGGCCAATCCACGCTTCCTAAGGCGTGTGACAGAGCAAATATCACAAGCCGTTATAATGATCTACCTCACAATACTCATGCCCGCTAAGGTTTCGCTTCCATTGACTAACCATCCTCAGGAGCCCCTCTTGCGCCATGTGGGACTACTTGTCTAACCAACACCCACTCATACAACATGGCACGAATATCTATGAGGTATCCCAAATTATTAAGCCAGTCCTTCCCATACAGGACATGTGGTGATACGTTTTGGCATAGCAAAGGAACGCCAAAGGCGGTCCTTAATCGACTTGGGCGTCTTTCAAATTAAACCTCGGCTTTAATCCTAACCAGATTAAACCGTGCATAAACTCGCACCCACCTTTCATCCGTTACGCCCAAGTCCAAACCATCTTTATTTTATTTAGTAAAACCACCTTTACAACAACTCTATGGTAAGACAATACCATAGGTTCAAGTTAAAACAAGTTTGTAAAGATTTGGCTAAATCCTCCCCAAAATCAAAATCATGGTCTAAGCATTTGCTAAGCATTTCCAAACAATTTATCTATGGGGACAAGGGATGACATTTCAATATTCAATATTGGCCATACAAGGACAGTTGGAATATCTAATCATTTAAACAGGAATTTAAAATACTTGAATAAGAGTATGCATGCACTTAATAATTTGAAAACTGAATTTAAATAACTTTAGAATAGTAGGTGCAAGATGATCAAAGTATAACTTGCCTTCGCTGAAGTCTTGAAATTCTAATTCTTCGGAAGAATCAAATTCCCCGGAATCTTCGTATTCTAAACGTGGAAATACGACAATCAATTGAAATTCCAATAAAAACAAGACAATAGTTTAAACTAACTCCAAATAAAATAATTATACTTTATTTGGCTAGATAATAATTTTAGAAGACTTTATAAGTCTGAAACACTAAATTTGGAATTAGGAAATAAAAGATATGAATTTTTACAAGTTTAAATTCTAAATTTGCAATTTAAATAGTTTTAACTTAAAAGAGACAATTTAAACTAATTCCAAATAAACAAATTTTAATTTATTAAGCTAGATAATCTTTTTACAAAATCTTAGGAATTTAATTCAATAAATTTGGAGTCGAAATCATATGATATGAATTTTACAAATTTAAATCTAAATTTGGATTTTAAATGAACTTCTAAATTCTAAAACAGAACTAAAATGAACTCCAAATTGAATAATTATATTTTATTTAGTTAGATCATAATTTTCTAAGAATTTAGCAATTTGAATCATCTAATTTGGAGCTAGGATGAATAAGTTATGAATTATACAAATTTAAACCTAAATCTGCAATTTAAAAGGATTTTCCGAATTATTTTTCTAAAGGAAACTCTAATTATTGCGCATGGTGACGTCAGCCCTGAGGTTTTCGGTAATTAAATAAATAAAATAAAAAACTAACAGGTGGGACCCTCGTGTCAGAGACACGGTCCATGTGGACCAAGTCCACGGGGCTTGCGCACGGGAAGGTGGCGCGCGTGTGTGTGACGTGGCTGCCATGTCAGCACTAGGGCTGATGTGGCACCCACGTGGCTGCGAGGTGGCGCCACGGTGGCGCCGACGCGGGTCGAGCCACGAGACCTCGACAATGCGGCGCCGGGTTCCAATGAACCGTGAACGGCGGCGATCTAGACCCCGGCGAGGGTATGAGAAGAAAGAGGGGAACGCGAGGGTTCTCAGTGCGCCACCCACGCGACGAGGAGAAGACGGAGGTGGCGGCGGTGACGAAGAAGCGGCGGCGAAGCTCCGGGTTGTCGGGCCGAGCCTGTGGGTCTCCCGGCGAGGCGAGGCGCGCACCGGATCGCGTGAAGACGGCGATGCCGATGGTGGTGTCGGCGAGACGCGGCGGCTACGGGCGGCGTGCGCAATCAAGCTTCAAGCCGGGACCCGTGCGCAGGAAAACTCCAAATTCGGAGAGCACCAGGCGAGAGAGAGGAGTGGGTGGTGGTGTTGGCGTCGGTGGAGCGAGGGCTACGGTGCTCCCTTTATAGGGGCCGGGAGGTCCGAGGCGGCGTGGCGACGTGGAGGTCGCGCGGCGGTTAAGGGCTTAAGCGCCCGCGTCGAGAAGAAGAGGGGTGGGGATCGTGGCGGAGGTGGGACGCGAGCCTCGCGCCACGTGAGGACTTGAGGAGGTTGAGGCGCCCGCTGGCGGCTTCGCCCATGCGTGATAATGGCGGTGGCGGCTTTGACCGCGGGAGACGGCGTGGGAGAAGATGACGCGGGCCGTCGGACGGAGATCGGGTGGTGAGGCGTGGGTGGCGTGTTTGCGTGAGGGCCGTCCGATGTGAATCGGACGGTCACTAGAGGTGAGCCGCGGGTTGAGATGGTGGGTGGGCAGCGGCGTGTGTGATGTAATGGGCCGAGGCTTTGCCCAAACATTGTTTAGGTTTTATTTTGATTTTCTATTTTAAATAATCTGATTAATTCTTTTTAGACTTAGAAAATAGCAAAAGAGTCCAAAAATTCTACAAAAATTCTCATAAATCCTTAGAGACATTTTAGACTTAATAAAATTATTCCCAACTTAAACTTGATAATAAATTTTGTAATTAAATTATTTTAGGTTTAAAACATTTAGGACAAAGCTTTTAAAATTTCAGAAAATTCACAAACTCAAATAAGTTTTAAACTTTAACCAAAATTGAAATTTTGGGCTGTTACACATTTGTGTTTATCTTCCGCTATGTTTTGGTTTGTTGGCTTGTAAGCCTCACCTTTGTAATCAACTTTGTTGTTATTAATGAAGCTCTCGTTGAAGTGTATGGTACCACTGTTTTTATGCTGTGAAGAGCTAGCTATTGATCCTTAGGACTAGCTCGGTTCATATGGGGGAGCATGGGGTGATCCCTGACCACCACGACCACCCTCGGGTCTGGTCGTGGGAGGACTTGGACCACCTCAAGTCTCACAACTTCCTCAGGATTGGTCCTTCGACCTCTCCTGAGTTGGCTTGTGACTATGGTTATCTCCCTGTGCCTCACCCTCCCTCTCAGTCAGGTTTCCAGACCTCCAAGAGATCTTGCTGGACCTCCTGAGCGGTCGTGGAGATGCCCCTGGGAGGTCCTACTGGATCTCCTAGGAGGTCCTGATGGACTTCCGAGGAGATCCTAGAGGACCTCTCGGGTGGCCTCTAGCCGGGGCGTCACAAAAGTGGTATCAGAGTCTCTCGACTGCAGGTCGTAACCTAGTAGAATGGTCATTAGCAAAGATTTCAAAACTTATTTTATAACAAGAGAAATAACTTGTTCTTTCCTTATCTGGATCATCTTTCTATTCTTATCCCCTTCTCTGTATCTCCCCTTACCCTATTTCCCTCTTATCTTTTGCTTGCCTAAATATTTTATAAAGCTAAATGGATCCTCTTTCCTTTGGAAAATTCTATAGGCCCGAGCCCTTTTGTTCTTGCACCAGAAGCCCTGAGAGGTTGATACAGTTGATGCAGCCCATTGCACACCTCGCTCTTGGAAGCTTCCCTTATGATTTAACCAATGCATATGGATGCCAAGCTAGGTAACTTTGAAGGATGATTATTGGGGCTGATTTTATGCATTGAAGATTTTAAGGCTGATTTTGTGGATTGAAGATTGTGAGGTTGATTTTGAGAGGTTAAGATCTGGAGGAATGCTGATGGTTATAAGAAATATTGTGAATGCTGGAGAATGTAGGTGGTTATGCTATGATTGTGAATAGATTAAAAAGGATCAAAGTAGTGGACTGTACAGATTGTGCTTGTAGAAGTGACCTGTGAAGAAAAGTTTTGAGGAATTATGAAGGAGATAGGAATTTAAAATATTGATTCGACTATTGGGGTAAATTGAATACTCTAGGATCTGAAAACGCATGTGAGGCTGATAGGGAGCCTTGAATTAAAAATGTGGGTTATATTGGATTTAACTGGATACAATTGGATTAGAGAGTTGAATTTGAAAGGGATCTTAATCAAATTATGGCATTATATGATTGTTAGATGTTGAATGTGTGATCAAGGTGTGCGTTTCTAGGATTGTAATTGATCAATGTATCTGTCGAATAAATGATGATAGAATAATTTGATGGATCAAATATGAACTTGTGGTTTGCGAGGAGCCTTTTGGAAGAACCCTTGTTCCAAATTTTGGATATAGTGATCTTGGAGTTGTCGGATTGAGAGAGCTGACTTTTGTTATGAGAACCCCCTGGATTCGGGCAGAGAAGAAGCATGCAAGCAAAGTGGTGGATCGATTGAATTACCTAAGTTTTTGCCCGGGAAGGAATGGTGAATTGTGTTGATTTACCAATACTTTGGGAGGATGATTGGATGGCTGGATTTCTAATTGGATAACTTTAAGATATGTGAACTGATGGAATGTTAGAAGTCTTTTAGAGAACTTTGTAATGAAGAATTCTGGATTGTGCTCTTTCCAGTTGGTTGTGGTCCTGGTTAAATGATTGGGTTCTTTTAATTGGGTGATTCCAAGATATATGGATTGGTGGATCTTAATAATACTAAGTTGTGGACCTTGCATGGATGGGAAGTTGATTCTTCGCTCCGAGCTAGCACCCAACGCTTGGTTGAAACAAGTGGTTCCTGAAGAGAGCCGGTTGAAAGAAGAGAAGCATTGTCGTCTCTACTCCTCGAGGACAACATGCAAGACTTCTGAAGACCGAGGATTAAAGTTCGTTTTGTCAGCCCAACCCCATAGCTTCAGATGTCCAAACTCATTCTGTGTATTGAGTCGCTTTGCCTGATTGAAGGGTGCCGATCAGTAGAACGCTATAAGTTGTTGAGTTCTTTTGAGCAAGTTTTTGAGCTGGTTCTTCGCTGGGTTTTTGTCTGCTCTATCCCATCTTGGTCTTTTGATTCTTACCTACCCTTGGTCTCTTTGCCTAACCTTCTGGAGCACCTAGCAGATGGTGAAACCTCATCACTCTAAAGATGGAAGTAAAGCCAGTTGCGAGGTTCCCAAAAGTGTTAGTTCAGAAGAAAGCTAAAGTTTGACAGCAGAAACCCTCCAGAATTTGAATCAATTCTTGGTCACCCAAACTCAGCTGATGCAACGGTTAATGCAAAAGATGGATGCCCATAATGCTTTCTCAGCTCCTGCCCCTGCAGCACCTGAAGAGCGCCTCTGTGACGAAATGCTCAAGGCTAAGCTGCCAAAAGTCTATCATAGTAAAGGTTTAAGCCATCTCCCTCCCGGAGGCAGCCACCCTTGGAGGAGCGCTTTCTGTTACCGCTGTGGGAAATCACGTCACCTCGCCTCTAGATGTCCCCAGAAAGGAAGGCCAAGCCAAGAAATTCATTGTGCCAACTGCAATCACGGTGGACATTGTTTCGCTAAGTGTCCCAGGAAAAAGGAAATTCAGCATCAAATCTGCTTCTATTGTGGCAAGGAGGGACACTTCACCAAGCAATGTTCCCTCCAAACAAACTTGGCACCACAAGCAACATCAGCACCAGAAGACGGTTGAGGACCCGAGGCACCCCATCAAGCGGCAAATTGGTGCTCAAGTCAAGAAGGCGAGGGTTATTTGAAGACATCATTGGCCCTTGTAGCGCAGCAACCAAGTGAAGATTGTCAAGCCACTCCTAATCAAGCTGAGGGAGAAAAGATTATGGATTTATCCACCAGGTTGTCTCAGGAATCAAAGGAATTGAGTTTCAACAGAACCAATCCCAAGGCACCCAGCCTAGAATCTACTTACCCTCAACGAGACGGTGGTCACAAGAGGAAAATGGTAGATCAAGTGCAAAAGGGTATGAAGAACTCCAAGGCTCGTGTGACTAGTAGGCGTTCTCTCCCGATCAAGGTGCCAAGGGTCAGGGTGCAGAGCTCCCATTGTTGGGATAGGTGGCATCATGCCAATGGATGCCTAGAAAGGCGGTTGGCACTCATCCCGGACAGCATTCCGACAGCTACTCTTATTGCAACAACAACCCTAGCAGCAGGGAGAAAGAACAACAGGAAGATTTTATCACAAGTGCAAAAGTTCAGAAGCTTGGGATTGCCAATGCCCCAAGATGAGGCAGTGAAGCACCCAGCCAGCCTTAGCACCTCCAAGTTGCCAGTTCAGGACTCACCCCGTAAGAAGCCACTTTGTGCCACTGGTGTCACGTGCTTCTACTGCAAGGAGTTGGGGCATTACACTAGTAAAAATCCAAAGAAGTAGCAGGCAGTAGAGATGGCAACCAAGCAATGGTTCCAGTCGAAGACCCCTTGCGCTCCATACCTTCCCTCTAGCCTCTCCGAATCTCGGGGTCGAGATTCCCTTAAGGGGGTGTAGGTCTGTAACACCCTGGTTTTCTGAGCCTTTTTGAAAATTTTCAAAATAAAAAGAACCCCAGGCCTAAGTCTCCCCTCATATTCATTTGAGCTCCTTCTACGTTCTTTGGAACCCTTCCCTACGTTCACTTGGACCTCCCTCACGTCCGTTCAAGCCTCCCGCTTGGTCCAGACCTCTCCTTTGTTAGATCTAAGGGTCCAGACCTCTCCTTTGTTAGATTTAAGGGTCCGGACCTCTTCTTGAGAGATCCGACCGTCAGGACCTCCCCTTGAGAGATCTGACCGTCAGGACCTCCCCTTTGAGGATCTGGCCGTCAGGACCTCTCCTTTTTGGATCTGACCGTCAGGACCTCCCTGTCCCTTGGACCTCTTAGTCCTTTGGACCTCCTCATAAGACCTCCCTAATAGGTCACGACCTCCTTTGTCTGGCCATGAACTTCCCTTTGGCCGTGACCACTTCCTTTTGACCAAGCTGTTCCCAAGTTTGACAGGTCCCACTTGCCAGCCTTGTTATTCTTTGTCATCTTCGCCACATAAGTACCTTGTGTATTTAATGCATGTTGCGTCGCATTAAATGCAGCCATATACATGGCCTATACACTGAATGTGGTCACACTGTGTGGCACCTTGATTTCTTCCCTTGTTCCCTTCCTTCACAGCAAACACTATTTTATTATCTTTTCGCTAAGCTTGGTCGTACCCTATCTTATCCATTATCTACCCTTGACCTATCTTTCTACATACCCTTTACATGTATGTTTCCAGTGTCTTCTTGCCTACTTTGGCTATAATTAGCCCAGGTAGCCTTTCTTCTATATCTTTTTCGACACTTAGTATTTTGTTTCTTGCTCAGTTGCTTCGTGAAGGAAATTCGCTGTCAAGAACTTCGCCAAGGACCTCCATTGCCGTGTTTCCACCATTGAAGGCTACATAGGAGCTTTGGCGCCAACCTCAACCGCCACTGTTGTCCCACGACCTCCCTTCCATCCATCATTTCTTCCTTATCCCTAGTAAGTCTCTCAGTGTACTACTCTATTCTTGCTCTTACCACCACAATGAGTGATTGTATCCTTCTAGGACCCCCTCTCCTGGATTTCCTCCAGACCGCTATGACTTTTAGGTGAAAATCACTCCGCCGATCCCTGCGCATAGAGCATCCCCTTGGCTCCTTTTCGCTAAAGACCACCTCTCTGGTTGTTTGTAAGAATAACTCTCGTTGGACCACCTCCCAGTGAGTTGGACCCTCTCCCAAAGAACCTATTCTAAGTATAATATTCTTTTGTAGGTTGAGTTTTGAGGTTCCTTTGGAGTCCTTTTGGTGCTTTATTTGAGCTTTGTTTCAATTTGTTCTTTTACCCGTGTAGATTGTGAAGACTCCAAGGAGGTTGTGTGCACTAAAGAGGAAGACTCTCAAGTCAGTGAGCAAGGCAACTCATGCCCTTGATCATATTGAACCCAATATTTCAAGTTATTTATGTTAGTTTTAACTAAATGTTGCATGCATATTTTGATTCAAATAATTTAATCCCTGTTTTCAAGCTCTTAGTTATGCCTACACTCTTTTGTACAGCCAAATTTATTGTTGTCCTGTCATCTTTGACTCCATAGATGAACACCTAGTTGATACAATAGTATGAACTAGAGATATTGCAAATTTAATGCTTAGCCAAGCCTAGATCAAATCTTGTTTTGGGAGATTTCACTGCCAAAGACCAACGTGTCAAATGTTTTAAGCCATGGCATTGGGTTGTCATGGAGTTTTGCCAAAAGGTTTATGAAAAGCAAATAAATGGAAAAATTGGTTTGGACTGGGGTGAATTGGTTGCTTGGTTGGTGTATGTCCATGCACGAGCTCAACTTGGGTAGAGTTGAGGCTTAGGGGTTCTGTGGTTGTCGCCCTAGTCATTTGAGGACCGGCCTTTGAGCATCCCTTTGCTATGCCTATAATGGGCTATGCCTCACCGTACAACCACATGTCTCTAGAATGGGGCGAGGGACCTGGCCAATTAATTTACAAAGTTCTACCACGGTTGTTCCACTTTGATTTGTGGGAGGTCTTTTATGGCCAATGGTCTTTTATAACCTATGTTTCCCACTGGCGCAAGAGGGGGCTTTTCCGGCGGGTATCTATCCAATGGAAGCGAAACCTTAGCGAGGAGGGGCTGTGGTGGAATGATGCATTGTAATGGCCTTGTCATGAATTCTAAACCTCTTACCTTCGGTAGTGAGAGGTGGCATTGACGAATGCCGGACAAACTAGAGGAATCGTGTCATGTGGGTAAAGTGTACAACCTCTGCAGAGTGAAAACTATTCGAATAGCCATGTCCACGGTCATAGATATTGGTTTTGTTTTCAAAAGGTTTTGGATAAACTAGTTTTGGAATTTCTATCCCCTGGATTGAGGGTATCCTTCACCATAAGATGATGAATGTTATCCAACTGTAAAATTGATTTGCGAAAATGAATTTTAGTTATTGTTTAACTGCCTTGGAACTTAGTATATGTAATTAAAAGAAACTTGGCTTTACGCAAATCAACCATATTAAGCCTTCCTTTGAGATATCCATTTATGCAGGTCATCCTATTAATTGACGGGTGTAACTTGCGAGCACGGTTGTTGTGCTCACTCTTGCTTGATAACTGTTTTGAGCAGGGAAAGAAAGCTTGGATGTGATCTTGCTGTGGACCTAGAGGCCCTAGACGACTAGGATACGTCCTCCAGCCGATTGCCTGTGGTGTATCGGGTGGCCTTTGTGTTTATCTTCCGCTGTGTTTTGGTTTGCTGGCTTGTAAGCCTCCCCTTTGTAATCAACTTTGTTGTTATTAATGAAGCTCTCGTTGAAGTGTATGGTACCACTTTTTTTATGCTGTGAAGAGCTAGCTGTTGATCCTTGGGACTAGCTCGGTTCACACGGGGGAGCATGGGGTGATCCCTGACCACCACGACCACCCTCGGGTCTGGTCGTGGGAGGACTTGGGCCACCTCAGGTCTCACGACCTCCTTAGGATTGGTCCTTCGACCTCTCCTGAGTTGGCTTGTGGCTTTGGTGATCTCCCTGTGCCTCACACTCCCTCTCGGTCAGGACTCCAAACCTCCGGGAGATCCTGCTGGACCTCCTGGGTGGTCGTGGAGATACCCCTGGGTGGTCCTACCGGATCTCTTGGGAGGTCCTGATGGACTTCCGAGGAGATCCTAGAAGATCTCTCGGGTGGCCTCTGGCCGGGGCGTCACACCGGCCAATGGGTGGCGGTCTGACCGGCCGAAATAGATTTTTTATTTTGAAGCCGGCCCAAAAATAGAGGGTGTAGGCAAGAGAGGGGATTCTCCTACACTTTGTCTCATAATTTTTGGAGCTTTGAGTCAAAAATTCTATTCGTTTGAAAAGTCCAAAAGGTTTCGCATTTTCAAGTTGGAAATTTGGCTAAGTCCCAGTTGGGCGATCACCGGCCAACAAGTGGCGGTAAGACCGGCCAGGGGGCGGTCAGACCGGCCTTGGGTGGCAGTCAGACCGATTTTGACTTGTTCATCGGCCAACTTGGTGGCGTTGATTGTTTAGTTATGTCATATTCATGGGTTTTAGTGCATATGTGTTCCATGATGCATGTTTTGACTAACGTGGGTCAAGTTGCGAAGAACTTGTTCCTGAAAACTATTTCTTGGTCTATTATTGTGCAGGTTGCTTGGAGGTCAACAACGGTCAACGGCGAGGATAATCGGGACTAGGCTTGGAGAGCTGAGGTCCAGAACAATCGAGGATGCCGGGTGAGGTCAATGGATTCAAGCATGGCGCAAATTGGACAAGGATGACCAAACGGGCAATTCGGTGCGACGGGTTGGATCAAGCGGCGTGGGGGTCGGTGCAAGTGCCATGGTGGTTTTGGTGGGAGCCGGATGGGAGAGACTTGCCGACATGAAGAGAGCCGTTGATCAACCTACACGTGACGAAGCATGGAAGTGCTTCATAAAGATGGTTCTCGGTCTTTAGAAAAGGATCGAGAAGGGGTATTTTAGTAACTTCACCTAAATACCGGCTTGGTGACCTTTTGCTAACCCGCGGCGCAAGATGGCGCAAGGAGAAGCAGTTTAGGTCAAGAGGAGATGAAAACGACGCTTTAAAATGCGTGCATAAGTGAAACCCATTTGTGTGTGGGCTTAACGGGTGCCCATTAAGAAAAACTTTCTAGAAGCTAGCCTTCACTATAAATAGGGGAGGGTGTTGTCCAACACCTCCTTAGCCCTTCATTTGAGAAACCCTAGTTTGTGTTTTTATGGTTTGGAGAGATTAGTGGGAGGTTAGGGTTCTAGAGAGTTGGATTTGATTTCGTGCTCATATGTTGAGTCTTTGTCCTCCTAGATGGAGTGGCTGTAAACCAACATCATATCAAATCAATCCAAGGAAAGATTTCACAAGATGAGTCTCTTTGTGTTCTTGCTCTCTATTTCGTGATTTTAGAGATTTCTTTGATCCGTGAGTTTTTTTTGGTTTCTGGCCTAGATTTAACTTGTTGTGATATGTGGGAATACATCTAAGATCATCTTGATCATCAATCACCCACGAGCAAGTTTCTAGATCATATTTTGGTTTTGACTTGGTTTTGGAGCAACCTTCACTCAAATGGAAAAAAAGGTCAGAACTTTGGCATGGATCTTCATGATCCTTAATTGGAATAGGTTCCTGACACCCTAAAGAAGGTATGTCTCAAGTTTGGTAAGGTTTGGAGTCACGAATCAAAAGTTAGACCTTTTGTGATTTTGAGTTCGGGCTGATTTTACTATTCATTAACCTGGAGGTCAGACTGCCATGTATCTAGCGGTCAGACCGCCCATGGTGACCGGTCAGACCGCCCCTGGTGAGAGGTCAGACTACCCAACTATGAGTTTTTGGTAATTTAGGTCTATTTGCTTCGGGGTTTTGTTTGGGTTCAATACAAGTCTTCCACTATGCTTGTATATTGATCTTTATAGCTTTCATAGCTATTGGAGTGAAATTAGTATTAAATCAGATCAAGGTGAAAAAGAGATCGTGCTCCTATTCACCCCCCTCTAGTCGCCTTTTTGGTCCAACAAGCTCGCTACCACTTACTGGTGGAGATGGTATGGGCGCTTAAGCACAAACTACCGGAGGCAACCGAGCTGATGGACGTGCATTAGTTAATTCACCTGTTCCTACCCTATCACGAGTAAGGAATCAGGCAGGGCCAACCGGAAGGTCAAGGGAAAACTCAACTCCTCAGACGCCCACTGCAAGCGGGAATCCTCCACGACCATCGGTAATGATACAAAACCTGGATATCCTAAATAATTTGGACCCTACTTCAGCAGGAACTCTAGGTTATGTTCAGCATGCAGGTGAGGTGTTTGAGATCCTCCAACAAACCATGCAGCGTACAGAAATGTACCGAGAGTAGAGGAATTCGTAAAGTCACACGATGACCTCGTCCCAGCGTTCCTCTCTTAGCAGGGGACAACATGGTTGAGCAGAGGATCGATCAACACCAAGACCCCCTCGTAGGTTCCGACCAGGGAATCACGAGGGAAGACGGCTCTTCACAGCAGCCACTCCTCCTCCTCGTCAAGAGGAATGACCACTTGATTCAAGCGATCTTAGGCATCATCTGAACCAAGCAGGTGGTCAAAGACATTATCATAACGTCCACGACCGAGCGCCTAGGCCACCGATTGGCACCGAGCCACGACGGAGGGGCTTCGCCCAGCGTCTAGGCGGCCTAGGCACCCACCAAGGGGAACACTACACACTGTTCATGGGTAGGGCTGACACGGCACGAAGGCCAGTGTCATGCTTGGGCTGCACCCCTGGCATGATGGGCTAGCCCGGCACGGCACGAACAGTGTTGGGTTGTGCCAGGCACGACCCATTTGGCCCACGTGCGGAGAGGCCAAGGGAGGGAGGAGGAAGGTAGTCGGTGGCGAGGGAAGGAGGAAGAGGAGAGGAGGAGGGCAGGGCGGTGCTGATGCGGAGAGGAAGGAGACGGGGTGGCGAAGGGGCTCGCCAAGGAGAAGACAAGAAGGAGGAGAGGAAGAGGAGGAGGAGGGCGGGATGGCGCTGGTGGCCAGTGCGAAGGGAGGAGAAGGCGGTGAGGTGCACGGGCGTGTTGATGAGGGGGAAAGGAGGAGGAGGAGGGGAGGAGGAAGAGGAGGGAGGGGTGGCACCGGCACAGAGGGGGGAGGCAGCGAAAGTGCGGCAAGCGGGTGCAGCAGGGGCGTGCGGCGTGGCGGCATGGGGCTCGGGGTAGGGACGGGGAGCCGAGGGAGGGAGATAAGGGTGGGAAAGCTGGTGGCCACACGACATAGTGGGTCGAGCTTGGCACGGCATTGTTCGGTTGGAATTCTACCTGTTGAGGCTTTTTCGCGCAGCAGGCCATGCCCAGCATGGCACGGCATGACCCGTTTAGCCCTAACATTCAATTTTTTTTTTTAAAAAAAATCAACCATTTTTTGACCGTTTTGGGGCTTTAAAAATAGCAAAAAAAATTTAAAAATATTAAATTTTTTTTGTATAAATAGCCACCATACCCCCACTCATTCAGCACACATCCATTCCTTAATCTCTTTTTCAAATTCTGTTGTGCAAATTCAAATTCTTTGTGAGATAATTTGGCAAAATTCAAAAAAATTGTGCCAAAATTTGCAAAATTCAATTTCTGATAGCCAAGCTAGCAAAAGAGGTACAATAATATTTTTTTTGCATAATTTTATTATTATTATTTGTTATGCTAAGATGAAAGTAATAATAGTGTTAGTTTTGATTTTGCAATTTTCGTTATGGAAAATTACGATAGCTTTGCTCTTGGTGATTACGGACTTTCACTAGAGGAAGTTGCATCCATAGAGGCTGCGACTGCCTCAAACCAACTGCATTGGTTAGCGGAAGAGCAAGGCGAAGTTCCGTCATCAGACTCAACGGCAACATCTTTGCCGGGACCACCAGAGCAAAGAGATCAAGGCCATCTACATCGGGAGTGTGGGAGAATTTTAACAGGACAACAAAGCCAGACACACAGGAAAATGAGGTACCATATGCTATTTGCAAAATTTATCACAATGAATTGTTTGCAAGTTCTACAGGTGGAACAAGGCACTTGCTTAGACATGCTACAAGATGTAAGGCCAAGCAAGGATTGGTGATGAGGCAGACGCAGCTGTAGTACAACCCCGATAATACAGTACGTAGCTGGGACTACGATCCTGAGGTAGCCCGTCAATCTCTCTGTTGTTTAATTGCTTCTGAGGATTTACCGTTAGGGTTTGGAGAGTCTACTGCTTTCCAAACTTACATTAGGACTGCGCATAATCCTAGATTTTCTACTGTTTCTAGACAAACAACAACTAGGGGTCTAGTAAAATACTACAATGAATGTCGTAATAAAATAAAGGAACTATTTAGTACATGCACATTTTCAATGGCCCTGACCGCGGACATATGAAGTGGTCGAGCTAGGGAAGATTATCTTAGTGTAGTTGCTCATTATGTTAATGATGACTGGCAATGGCGAAAAAATTATAGGTTTCAAATTAATTGATGTACCATACACAGGTGAGAATATTGTGAACCGTATTATCAAAGTCGTGGAAGACTTTGGTCTTACAGACAAAATATTCTCAATTACTTTAGATAATACTGCTTCAAACACTAAGGCCATGTATATTCTTACTCCAGTGTTGAGTACATACGTTGATTCCTTCTTGCTACACCAGCAATGCGATTGTCATATTATTAACCTTATAGTCAAATGTGGTTTGAAGATGTTGAATCTGTATATTAAAGCTTTTAGTGAAGAGATATCTTACTTGAATAATTATAACGTAAGAATAGCATCATATAAGAACTTCTGCAGAGCGATGGGTGTACGTCCAAGAAAGTTCGGTTTGGACATGCCGGTAAGATAGAACTCTACTTACCTGATGCTTAAGAGTCTTTTACCAATATAAGAGCATTTTTTCTGTTTTTATTCAAACGCACTATCAGAGCACTAACGGTAGTATACTACTAACTGGGCAACATTGGTTCATTGCTGAGAAGATACTTTAGTTTTTAGAAAAATTTAACGAGGACACTGTTGCTTTGTCCGCTGTCTATTATACAACATCTCCTATTATTGTGCATAGTATTTTACATATTGCTAGTCATTTTTAAAACTATGAAAATGACACAGTTTTAAGAGAGTCTGTTTTTGCAATGAAAACTAAATACCTTAAATATTGGAAAGAAATCTCATTCCTATATACATTTGTATTTATTTTAGATCCTAGAACTAAAATTGATGGATTTGCTAATGTTCTTGATATTCTTAGTGATGCTATAGGGCTAGACTATTCTAACTATTTTGTAGATGTTCGTTCTCGATTACATGGGGTTTTTCAAAGGTACGAAAGTAAGTTCCAAGGAGTCCGCTTGAAACGACCTCTAGTAGCACCCACATCAAGTAACAAGACAAATCTATTGGGCAAGATCTGGGGTTCAGGCTCCTCTTCCAGGTCCAGGTCTTCTTCTTCCACAACGACACCTTCTTAACAAAGTCCAAGACCAACCTCTCACCCAAGGAGTGGGGAACTATCTGCCTATTTGGACAGCGATACGGTAGATTTCAACTCAGAAAACTTTGAAATTTTGCACTGATGGCATGAACATAAATTAGCATATCTCGTGCTATCCATACTTGCACGTGATGTGTTAACTGTTCCTGTCTTGACGGTTGTGAGACCCCGGGATATTTAGCTTGTGATACTTAGTCATCCATTTGACCCTAGCATCACAAAAAAATGTCCCGTGCCTCGGAAAAATGTGTACACCCCAGAAGTGTTGTACACACACCTTTTTACAAAATCATGCATCAATTCCATACAAGCACAGAACTGAAGCAAGAACTTAATTTAACAAAAGACATACATAATAGAGATATTACAACAAGGGCCAACCAGCCACAAGAACATGCTAAAGAGCTAAGTAACAGCTAGAGAACTTAAATACACAGCGGAAGCAAAAAGCTATAAGATGGCGATAAATAAAAGCTAACCGGTTTGCCATTACCCCACAAGGCAAACTGACCGGACCGCCAGCTAGTCGTCAAAGCGAAGTCCATCTCACAATAGTTAATCCCTTGGGGATCAACCTCCTCTGCAACAATTAATTAAGCAAAGCAAATGAGTACAAAGATGTACTCGCAAGACTTACGTGTAGTGTCACAGCCTATACATAGCTACATGCAAGCTTAATCAATGGAGAAGGCTCTAGGTTCATTTTTAGTATAAAGCAAGTTTTCATTTGCAATAATATAGTACATTTAAAGCAATGTTTTACAATCTGTTTTTAATGTTCAAATAACAGCGGGTAACAATAAATAAATGACAACAACAACCTGGAAGTGACTAACCTAATAGCCACCACAACAATAGCATGAATTACCCATTCATACCAACCAACATCAAGTTTTAATTAAAAGGTTGTAGTCTAATTCTTGCAGAAAATAACCAAGCTTGTCCATAACCTAGGACGAGGCTATTCGAATAGATTTAGCCCTGTAGGGATGTACCAATGTACCCACACGTGAGACCGCCTTTTCACCAAGCTATTTAGCACACTTCCTTTGGTATGCCGGCACGGCTAGTCTTACATGACACTTTCAAATGGAATGCATTAACTACAAGTCGCCCATATGGAAGAAGCCCATACGTTGATGCGAAGTCATCGACTTTGACAGGAAGATGATACTCATCATCCTTATAAAGGATGATGCCCCTCGTAGTGGATAACGCTCCACCACTACTCACCCTAAACACCTAACACCAGTTTCTTTTTCAACCCAACACACACACAGCCACCATGCGACTCGAAGCTAATACACACCAAAGTATTAAGTCAAGAGAGGTTCCATATCCCCCTCGTGTGGTTAGCACGCAAAAGTGCTTAGATCAATAGCGCAAGTAATTCGATCCTTGTTGACTCGGGCACCATTCCAGTCACACCCAACAATCACACCAACATACCATTGTGCCCAAGTCCAAAATATTTTATTTTCAGTTTTGGTTTTACAAATTAACAAAGCACAAAGTGTTGGACATAATGGAATAATAAGTTTTAGGTGATCAAGGTTATCGACATACGCCGACAACCGCCTAATTCTACCTAGAGCTAAGCATTTCTAAGCATGACAATCAAAAAGACAATAAAAGAGATAATTCAATCACCGGCTCTAATTCACCATGAGATTAATAACTTAAGGTTAGTGGCAGGGGATAACAATTTAAGGGCAACCATGCAATAGGAATAGCTACCTCTAATCGGCAAAATTAACTTTGACACAAAAGCATGCATGTATATACAATTTGTAAACAAAGTATTAGACTTTAAAAATAATAGGATTGATATGATCAAACTGCTTGCCTTGCTGGAGATGCTCCATATGCTATAGACGATCACTCTCGTAATCAACGAACTCGTCGGCACCTAACAAAAGAACAAAAAGAACCGATAAGAACAAAGAACATCGAAAAAGGCTCAAAAACCAACTTCAACAAAAAGCCACGAAATTCTTACAGCAGGTAGAGCATGATTTTTAAGGAATTTAGCAACAAGAACCAATTGATTTGGATGCTCAATGCTAAAGGTATGGCCAAAACAAGATTGGTTTGTTGAAAAATGCCGAAAATTCCCTGCATCTGCTCAATTCAAATTAAATTTTTAGCACAAATTTTCAGAGAGGTGTTGCACCTGAAATTTTTATGGTAAACAGAGCACCACATGAGATGAACAACACAATTGGATTCACCTCATTTGGAGCTAGGATGTAGTTTCTCTGATTTTACAAAGACATGAAAAGGAGCACAAAATAAATGCAACCACAAAAATAGTAGCATGCCTAAAACCTATTCTACAATTAAGCACACTAACAGAGGAAACCAACAAACTTGGTTTCACTCAAAAAGGAGCTACAGAGAAATACTTATGGATTTTCCAAGTTAAAAGAATTTTTAAAGCAATAAATAAAGCCTAAACAGGAATTAAATCTATTAAAACAATTTTCTGGAGCAAAACTAAGCTTACAACCATTTTTAGATTAAAGCTTAGTTAAAACCAGAACCAACACAAGTTGAACCAACCGAAAATGAGCTAAAACGAATTAGTTAAGCAATTTTAAAGTTTAATACAATTTTTAGTTTGCAAATAAAGCTTACCGGGTTTTTAAACAAACTAACTTAAAGCGGAAAAGCCTGAGCCGTTGATTTGGAATCGCACGACCCAAGCGCACTAGAGCACAGCACACGCGACGCCCGTGCTCAACGACAGCCATTGGATAGGAAACGAACGACTCAGATTGAATGGACGTTCGGATGGTCCGAACGGCCCAATCAATCTGAGGCGTTGAAACTAGATCTAAAGGTCCATAATGAATGGGACGCTCAGGCGGTCCAACGGCCCAATCAATCCGGAGCGTTGATCTGAAAATGGACGGCCAAGGCTGCGGGGAGGTCCGGGGGTCCGAAGGTCCCACAGATCTCAACCGTAGATCTTAAAATGGACGGTTGTGGTTCGGTGGTCCGAACGTTCATAGCGATCTAGATCGTTGGATCTAGATCGGACGGTGAAGGTTCAGTGGTCCGAACGTCCCACACGATCTAAGCCGTAGATCAAGAAATGAACGGCTGAGGTTCGATGGTCCGAACGTTCCAACGAATCTGGGCCGTTGATCTCGAAATCGACGGTCCACGATGATCACAACGTTGCGCACGCGCCCGAGAGGGTTTAAAGATGCGCCCCATCGCCGCGACACGTGGGCCACGACGCTGCTTAAAGCGCATGTGGTTTAAAGAGGTGTCAGCCCACTTGTGTTTACGCCCACGACATTTTAAGGATCGTCATTAATTTCTAACCAATTATTATCAATGATTAATAATGATTAGCTTAATTAATGACGAGATCTTTGTCTTAACCGGCACGCAAAGTGCGTTTTCGTCCGACAAAAGACCCGATGCAGAGAGAGGCTCACCGCCGCGACTCAAATACCATGCGCGAAAATAAGCGTGAATGGGTTTGCAATAGCATTACACACCCATCGGGCCCACTCGACGGCAATGGCGATTTAGAACGCCATGCGAGCCGGAGAGAAGCGGCACAAGCACGACGGCCAAAAGATGAAAAGTAAGAGGAGCTCCGCAATGTTCAAGATAGCTAGTGCCCAAGCTTTCTAGGGACTAACAAGAGCTACCTTAGCGCTGGAGAGGAACAGAGGTGGCCGGAGCAGCTCTGGCGACGAAGGACCTTGCCGGCACCGAAGAAGACGAAGTGGAGAAGACGGCCTGAGCAAAAAGAGCACAACCGGGTGGTAGGGTTAGCTCCAAAATAGCTCAAGGATGGCCCATGAGCAAAGAATTGAGTAGAGGAGCACCTTACCGGAGTTGAGGAAGAAAGGGGATGAACTCGGTCGAATTTGAACAAACCCCAAAATTAACAATCTCTGTGAATGCCAAACAAAATTAAGTTAGGGGAAATGCTTAAGAAGACGAGGGGCGCAAAGTGACGCGAAAGGAGTTGCAAATAAACCACTGGAGCACTGGTGGCGAAGAAGCTTGCTCTGGCCGACAATGGCGGATTAGGGGATTTTGGTGGTGTGAGCTTGCTTGAGCAGAGAGGGAGCAAGGCAAACCAAGATGGTGTTTAAAGGAGGCCAAGGAAGAGCTCAATGGCTACTTATAGCCGAGGGAGCGAGGAGAAGAGCAACAACAAGGATCAGAGATGAGCTCGGGTCAAAGCTGCTGCCATGAGCCGAGGGGATGGGAGCAGGTGAAGGAGGACTTCTAGGGCAAAGCTCTGGCGCGCCGCGCGCATTAATTAGCTGAGCAAAGAGCCGTTGCTAAGGATGGAGAGGAAGGGACAGGGCATGCTCTCCCACGCCATAGTGTGCTGGCGCTCTGGCACAGGCACGGGCGGAGGAAGGGGAAGAACAGGGTGGCGCGGGCCCCACAAGCCAGAGACAGGGAAAGAAACGGCTCGGGTCCAACAAAACAAAAGGGTTGAGTCTAACCAATTGATTTGGGGTCAAGGCTCTCGACCGTTAGATCAAAAGGGGACGGCTCAGATTGCGAGGGGGATTGGAGTGGTCTGAACGGCCCACGAAATCACGAGCGTTGGATTAGGATCCAATGGTTGGAAACACGCCCTGCTTTGAACGAGCCTGGTACTATCGGTTTGAGGAACGGTACTACCGATTGGAGCGGTACGACCGGAGGAAAAGGAAAGGTACCGCACGGTTGGATTCAAATCCAACGGTGGAGATCAACGGTGAGATGGGGAGGTCCGAACGGCCCAAGAAATCGTGATCGTCGAAAGGAAACCTAACGGTCAAAAGCAGCATGCCACTTAAGCGAGCCCAAGGGTGCAGTTAATGGACTGGGTTCAACCAAGTGGCACGGTCGGTTTGTGCGGTGTGACCGGAGGCAAAAAGGGAAAGCACCGCAACGGTTGGATTCGAATCCAATGGCTGAAAACAAAAGGTGGGATGGGGAGGTCCGAAGGGCACACGCAATCAGGACCACCCGAAAGAGATCCAATGGCGGAGAAGGCTAGCGCACGAACATGGCTGAGCCAGGAGCGGGAAGGGTTGGGTCGCACCAGGAAAGGAGGTTGGGCTCGAGTTTAACTCGAGTCCAACAGCAAAGACTTTGACTTAGGGTTTGAAAAGAGCTGAGATTTGGAAGGATTATTAGAGGTAGCAAACTAACTCCAAAAATTCTGAAATTTGGACTGGAGGTTCCTCACTCCAGGATGAACCTTACATAAAATTTCTAGAGATTTTTATGTAGAGCATTTTTCTCCAAAAATTTCAGAAGGTTTGGATCAAGGGTTTGACCAAGGAAAAAAAGATTTGACTGGACATTTTGAGATAGCAAATAATTTCTAAAAATTTTGAAATTTTTCAGAGGATCCACAAGGGTGACCCGTGGCTAGGAAAACATTCCTGTGAGATGATCACAATATTTGTTTTTAAAAGTTTTAAAAAGGGCTATGCTTCTAAACAAATGAAACATTAGGTTTTTGAATTTAATAAATCCTTTGAAAAGGTTACAGAAAATTCAAATAACAACAAGATGCAAGAAATTTTTTAATTTCTTCTCATTTTCTTACATTTGAAACACAAACCTATTTTTGGGATGTTACAACGGTTTCCTTTGAGTCTACTTTCAGTCATTCTGGAAGAATATCGAAGGAGAAAAGAACACGTCTCACAAGTGAGATGGTGGAGATACTTCTAACTGTGAAGGACTGCGAACAAGCTGATTCACGAATACAACACTCTGTGGAAAATCCAGAGTTGGCGGAGGTGTTCGAAAATCTGTACCTAGATAATGACACGTAGAACAAGGATGTATGTAGAGCTATAGGTTGTACTTTTTTTTTCCTTTGCCAAGGTTTTCTCATGTCGAGTTTTTACTTGGCAAAGGTTTTAACGAGGCAGCTATTTGAACATTAATAAAGCTCCTTATTACATTTTCAATATGCTTGTCTCATTTTCTACAATTTTCATATCTATTTATGAATTCTACATATTTTTCTGATTTTAAAAGATTTTTTTTCTATTTTTTTATTTTTCGAGCCTAACAGGCTAAGTTGGCCACAACCGGCCTGTCGGGTCAAATGGGCTCGGACTGACACGGCACGACACGACAGACCTTCGGGCGGTGTTTGGGTCGCCTTCCCAGTACTTGGGCTGGCACGACACGAAGCGATCCATTTGTTTCGTGGGTCGTGCTGGGCCATACCGAGATGGGCCAGACTGACTTGTGCCCATGCTGTGCTGGGCCGTGTCACCCATCTGGCCACCACTAGTTGGAAGCAACAAACAAATGAGCCAAGAGAAGAACACATTGTCTTGTTTATTCAATAAATTATGACAAGGGCATTTTGGTCTTATAAAAAGTTGAATGCTAAACCCAAACCCAACATCCAAACGTGGTAAGACCATCTCCAATGTTGTGTTTTAGCCGGTTCAAATGAGGAGAGAGAAGGTATTGAATCGATTCAATACATTGGAGGAGTCGATTCCAACAAAAAAAATGCATAGAACCGAACTCTACTTAGGAATTGATTCAAAGCATTAAACAACTCATATGAGCATTAAACAGCTACATAGGAAAGAGTGCGGTTGAGAGATGATGTTATTATTTTGTGGTTTTTAAATGTAACGTGGGTCCTAGTTATTAGTAGGAATCGGTTCAATACATTAGAGAAAAATAAACTCGGTTCTTAGAATACTTACGTGGTATGACTTTGAATCGACATCGGTTTAATACACTAAAGATGTTCTAATTGTTCTAAATTCTTACTCATCCCATTGCAAAACCCACCTCCTTGTATCCAAGCTGATATCCCAATCCATCTCATACCCGTTATCCAAACGACACACCCTCATCCTTCTCATCGGTGCACTTGGGGGGAGCAAGTGTTGCGGCAATAGCAGGAGGCAGGTACAGCAAGCATTTCATTGAATTGATTTCAATAACTAATCTTTTGTTACCTCACTCCACGCCATAGTACAATAAGAAGCATCACACACCGTTGTCGAGGAGCTGGTCCTGCAGCCTACGGAGAAACTTCCGTGAAGGCAGAGATGGAAGCATGTGGTACTGGTTGCAGGACATGGAAACGTAGCTTGATGGGATGGTGGAGCCCGACAGAGTTGTTGGTACAGCTTGATGGTATAGCCTCGCCGCCAAGCACGTCACCGACGATGGGGAGTTCCGTTGGTTTGAGTTTTGCCCCATGGACGGTGGGCGCCCGCCGGTGTTCATGCCGCTGCTCACCGCGCACATGGTTGACGGCCTCAAGGTGCAGTCCCGAGCCGTAGGAGAGAGGTGGGATTGGGAGGAGGGGAGAGGAGATGAGGAAGAAAAAAAGGTTTCAGAGTATGACATGTGGATCAGGGATATTATAGTGCAAGCTAGCACAAAACCGGTTGGTCGGAATGGTCTCGAGGGGTTGAGTTGCCTAGTTTTGACAGTTGAGGATGGTTGCTTGCCGATTTCGTAGTTGATATTTGATATTAGACAAACTCGTTAGTTTAGGAGAGTTAAATAGGCTTATTCCCATTTAGAAATGTCGCAAACACAAGCATCGAACACTTGAAGTGCTTTTAAAATACCAAATGAAGTTTCGGCTTTGTTTGCAGCAACCACACTCATCGGGCCCAACCCTGATTCTCCGATCTCACCTCGATGTGAGATCAGGAATAGGTCAAAGTCACTGTAGTGTTGCAACTCGTTGCAACCAAACTTAATAATTAAACATGAGCTGGCATGACTTAACCCGTGAAATCCACTTGATCACTCCAAAAGGCGCTTGCGTTTAATATTCTCAAACCTCTGCCACGTGCAAGCCATCTAACAACTAGTCATGGTTGCAATGGTTGAGATCATCATCACATCGCTATCCCATTTTCAGTTGTTCAATTTCATCCCTCTGTCTCGGTATCGCTTTCAGACTATCTTGTATCTTAGCCGGTTCAAATAAGGAGAAAGAAAACATTAAATCGATTTAATACATTTGATTCAATATATTTGAGAGATCGATTCCAACAAAAAATGCATAGAACCGAACTCTATGAATCGATTCAAAGCATTAAACAATTCATATGAATATTAAACAACTACATAGAAGATAGTGCGTTTGAGAAAATATATTATTATTTTGTGGTTTTTTAATGTAACGTGGATCCCAGTTAGTTGTAGGAATCGGTTCAATACATTGGAGAAAAATAAGCTTAGTTCTTAGAATGCTTACGTGGAATAACTTTGAATCGACGTCGATTCAATACACTAGAGTTGCTCTCATCATACTAGTTGTAGAACGAGGAAAGTTTTCCATCCACACCCTTCCTAGTTGCGATATTTCTAAACACGTCTACATGTTGAAACAGTCATGGATATCCGTCTCTCTCTTGCAAGAGTGTCGTTGTTCTATCGCATTCTGCAAAATTTCGTATCCAAATGCTCAAATTTAGAACTTCACCTTTTTGAAGCAAAAGTGAGCATTATTTTATGAAACCATTGATGCTTTTTTTTTCGTAAAATTGATGTCTACGCCACGTGGAATTTCTAAAGATTGGTGTGTGAAACCTATAAATTGTACTATGCTATTCATGACACAAAAGACTACCCTTGTCTGATTCCCATCTTTTCTACACATGCCCTTTATAGCTGCTCCTCCCTCCGTTTGTTTGAGCTTGACGTCCGATAACTTATTAAAGAATTAGCCAGCGTCATTCTTTAAAATACAGAGGTAGTATTAACAAGAGGTCGTCCACCACTGCAAGCCCCTTCGCCGCCAACACGAGCTCCTCTGTAGAATGGGAAATGGATATGAATTATATGTATTATTTGATTACCGTATTTGATAGGATACGAATAAGGTCTATAGATCTTCCCATCTGATTAACAAATTCGCATGAAAAATATGGATGTGAATATGGTAAGGACTTTTCCCATCCAAAATGTTATATTATCTGAACCATTCGTATTTGTATTAGAATTCGATGAAGCGATATACAAATTTTATTGCAATATGCCTAATTAGTTGGATGATTTTTTTCTATTTACTGTGAATTTATGTTCCTTTAGGTGAAATAAGTAAATTAGAATGATTAAGTGTGTGTGACTGTACGAGGATAAATTGCCATTATTATCCACACATTACACAAGTTATGAGGATATCTAGATCCGACCGAATTGAGTACGTATTCGATTCGAATTCGTATTTGTTATGATATTCGATTCGTATTCGTTTAAAAATCATGAATACAAATGTGGTTCACCACTATTTCATTCGTATTCAATCCGTTTTCACCCTTAGTCCCTGTCTCCTCCGGCAACCCGGAAAGGATCATAAGACCAACTCCAATGTTGTGTTTTAGTCGGTTCAAATGAGGAGAGAGAATGTATTGAATCGATTCAATACACTGGAGGGGTCGATTCCAACAAAAAAAATGCATGAAACCGAACTCTACTTAGGAATCGATTCAAAGCATTAAACAGCTACATAGAAGAGAGTGCGTTTGAGAGAGGATATTATTATTTTGTGGTTTTTTAATGTAACGTGGGTTCCAGGTACCAATAGGAATCGGTTCAATATATTAGAGAAAAACAAACTCAGTTCCTAGAATACTTACGTGGTATGACTTTGAATCGAGATCGGTTCAATATACTAAAGATGTTCTAAGAACAAAAGCATCAATTTATGAGTAGCAATGTTGTTTTTTTATAATAAAGGGTGGTTGTGGTGCTGTTGTTGGGTAGATTGATGTCATCTTTATACTTTATTTTATTTAGTCGAGTGATGACCTGGACAATTCATGATTAAAGAAGGAATGCAAGAATTTCACCTTGAAACACACAAAGACGTAAATGTAATTGCGAAAGAGACAAGGACGTAAATGTAATTGCGAAAGATACAAGGACGTAAATGGAAGCCTAGTAGCGGGAACCTCACCTTGAAAGCCTCCAAGTCCCGAACTCACAAGCAAATCAACTTTGCCAGCACAAACCCGTACTACCAAACTCACCACGGGGAAAAGAAACGGAGAGGAAGAAGAGCGAGAGAATCCAGGGCTAGGGTTCCGCTCCCCCATGGCGTCCACCTCCCCGCGGCGCTCCGGCGACTCGTCCCCTTCCTCGCCCCTCCTCCCTTCCCCCACCTCCCCCGACAGCCGCGCCATGGCCAACGGCGGCGGCGGAGGCGGGGGCCCGCTCGGGCGGCTGCCGAGCCTCCGCGGCGCGGCGCGGTTCCTCCGCCGCACGGGCAGCCGGCGTATCATGCGGGAGCCGTCGGTGGCGGTGCGGGAGACGGCCGCCGAGCACCTCGAGGAGCGCCAGACCGACTGGGCCTACTCCAAGCCCGTCGTCGTGCTCGACGTGCTCTGGAACCTCGCCTTCGTCGCCGTCGCGGCAGCCGTGCTCGCCGCCTCCCTCTCCGAGCGCCCCGCGTTCCCGCTCCGGCTCTGGCTCGCGGGGTACGTGCTCCAGTGCCTCCTCCACGTCCTCTGCGTCGCCGTCGAGTACAGGCGCCGCCGGCAGGACCTCGACGGCGGGGCTGGGGCGGAGCAGGAGGGTGCGGGTGATGGGGGTTTCAAGCTCAGGTGAATGTTTTGCTCAGATCAACCCAAATACTTCCTAAATTTTAGTAGATAAGTTAATATAAGTATCTTATATTGTACATGTGACCTTGGAATCGAATCGATGTTACATTTTTTTGCGCGTTGTTGGAGTTCCGATTAATAATTTTAGGTCTGGGCTTAATTTATTGCTATAGTGATCATATTAGCAAATCGATCATCACCTGCTTTGGTTTTGTTTCTTTTGACCATTTCTGCGCTCTCAGTGCTTTTCAGTACCTCATGTTTGTCAGTCTACTTAGGGCCAGTCTATTTATAGCTATAGTGATCATATTGCCATATCAGTTATCACCTCCGTTGGTTTTGTTTCTTTTGATAATTTCTGTGCTCTCTTGAGTGCTTTGCAGTAACTCATGTTTTTCAGTCTACTTAGGCTCTGTTTTTTTTGTGCGAACCCACTTAGGCTCTGTTTTATGTTGGTTCAAAAAGCAACATACTAGTTTTGGAAATGCTACTTGTATTTTAACTCCTTTTTAGAATTATAATAACAATTTTACTAGATGCGGCCATTCTTCTCCATAACGGCCACATCCTTAAGTGCAGGCTTTGCAGCACAGCAGTCAAACGAAACCTGTTTGTTGTATGCTCTGAGAATAGATCGAATAGGATATGAGTGGGAGGTGGGAGGCTTTGGCCCGGGTTTGCGCCCGGGAGCCGTGGTGAGGAAGGGGGAGCGCGCACGGGCAGGGAGGGCCCGGTGTGCGCCTGGTGGCCGGGAGGAGAGGCGGAGAGTGGGGGTGAAGGAGATTAGAGATACTAATCTTGCTTGCTTTATTCCTTCCTTTTCTCCCCTTTAAATAGAGAGACTTGCAAATAAAGAGATCGTAAAGATCTCAATCTAATCTTGAAAGAGATCAGAGGTATCTCAATCTAATCTTTAAAGAGATCGGAAGGATGTCAATCTAATCTTTCTAAACAAATCTGATACTAAGGATCGTAATCAAACTACTCTAACTTGCAAGCAAAGAAAGGATGTTTGCGGGACCTAGGCTACCGCCGGTTGGACCGCCGGTTGGGCCGGGCCCTTGTGGCGTCGGCGGTAAACCTGGCCCCACATGACATGTTTTTGTAGGTTTTTAGTGGTGTTCCTAGTGTAAGCTTTTTGTGCGTCAATTGATACTAGTGCATTCTCAAACTACACAATGAATCTGTGGACATGGATGATATTTAGGTGAATTTTTAAAGTGAATGGGCAAGAATGTATTCTGTTTTCTGTCCATTTGAGCTGCGGGCTAGATGGGAGTTATGTGCCCTGTTTGTGGCTATTCATTATTTGAATGAGTAAGGTTTTTAACATATTGGAGAACTTGCAAGACTTGTTCTCTGGTTAGAAAATTGTTCGTGGGGGTAAGGCGAAGGCTGATTGTGGTGCGTTAAATCACCAGGCATAAAGTGTGTTGGTTCATTTAACATTGTCTTTTGAAGTAGCATGTGGATGGTCATTGATGCTAGCACAAGTGACTTGCAACTGAACTAGGAAAATGGCTTAGTAGTTTCCAGTACAATAACCCCAATTTCAGTAACCAGTTCTAGGGATGATATGACGGTACTTCTCTGCCAAGCCTTATCATTCTTATATGACTGGTTCTATTGAATGCAATCCCCAAAATTGCTCTGAATTATAAAATATGCACTCAATTTCCCCTTTGATTCTTCAAGCTTTAGCTGCATGCCAATGACACTTGATTGCAATCCAGTCAATACAAGAGAAATTGATTGGAAATGAAACTATCATCCATGACAATGGACTACGCAAATTCAGATAGGAGTTGTAGGCCGAGTAGGCTGTTTGAGTTTGTTAAATATGGAACTATGGTTGAATCAGACAAATGGTTCCTATGAGAAATTTCCATTAATTAGATGCTAAAATGTGTATTGTTTTCTATTTTTACCATTACTGGATTCCTGTTAGTGATATCTCTAGTCTTTACCATGTTCGTCATGTGGTCATTTCTTCATTTCCCCAAATTCCCACGACGAGCTAGTCACTTAAATGCTTAGAGTTACTTGTTTTTATCATCCACTGATAGTTTTATGCATTTTTGTCCAGTATTGTGAAGCACTTGGAGTCTGCAAACACGATGTTTTCCTTCATATGGTGGATCATTGGATTCTATTGGGTGTCTGCAGGTGGTCAAGCTTTATCCCACGATGCTCCTCAACTTTACTGGTATGTCTCTGGTAGCTGTGACCTGTGAACGAATGTATGTTTCTTAGCATTTGCGCTTGTTGTCTAAGATGGCTTTTCTTGCTCTTTCTTTTGCAGGCTCTCCATTGTTTTTCTGGCATTTGATGTTTTCTTTGTGGTCTTCTGTGTTGCCTTGGCTTGTGTGATTGGCATTGCTGTCTGTTGCTGCCTGCCTTGCATTATTGCTATCTTATATGCTGTGACTGATCAGGTATGCCAGTTTTTCTTGCAGGAGAGATATATTATTGATAGAGAGTTGTAATGAGATTTGGACGAGTATTTGGTCTAGTCAGAGTTTTGTCTTCTTCTAGATAGTAGATACATGTTTCCATAGTTTCTGTTAAATGTAATGGCTAGTGCCCTGTTTGGATAATGCAGACATACAGTATCTCCACTACTGTCCTTGTGCGTTGCCTCCCATTGATCCACCCATGTCATAAGAAAGAATTTTTTTCCTGTAGCAGTATAAGTAATTTTGAATGGAAGCATTACCTGGCATTGTTAATATGTAACTTATGCAGTAATCATCATCGTGTTGAACCCTTTTATGGTAACCTTTTTCTTTTCACACTACAACTTCTTATCACTCATAATTTTTATATGGTTCATGTTAAAGATGATGTCCAAAAGGAGGGAATTATTTTAGTTAGATGTGAGGAAATACGGTGATACATCCAGACATAATCAGATTACTTTTATTGTACTGAGACTGTTTGCTTGTTTTACTTTTAGCAGGAAGGAGCATCCGAAGAGGACATTAATAACCTATCCAAATACAAATTTCGGACAATGGGTGATGCAGACAAGCTGGTTGCTGGAATTGCAGCACCTGTGGGTGGAGTGATGACTGAGTGTGGCACCAACCCTCCTGTTGAACACATTCTTTCAGCTGAGGATGCTGTAAGTTCTTCAACATTTTTTAGAAGTTTTAATGATATAATTCTATTATTATTTTCATTCCATAGCTATTCATGATCACTTCGGAATGTATTAGAAATTGCCTTTTAGCATTAAATTGGTTAAGGATTTTAGGATATTTTCAGTCAACTAATCATGTACTCCCTCCAGAAGTCAGTAAAGAGTGGTGTTGTATCATTTTCTCTTATCAAAACTACATATTTTAGACACTACCTTTGGGTGGGCATCACTCTTTTTTTGACTGGAGTAATTATTTCAACATTTCACATTGCTTGATGTCTAAATTTGTTGTTCTGTTGTGGGCTAGGGTTTGGCTGCGTAGTATTACGAGTGGGAAGTTGGGGGGGGGGGGGGGGGGGGCGAATGGCGAGCGGCCATGGGCAGGGCGGCGCCGTCGTTCAAGGTTCCTGCGCCTGTGGCGTGCGAGAGAGAGAGAGAGAGAGAGAGAGAGAGAGAGAGAGAGAGAGGGAGGGAGGGGAAGGACTTCTGTTTATTCTGACTTGCCAATCACGATACACCAATCCTCCTTAAGTAGGATGGCTTGCCTAAAAAACCAAATCTAAGATGATTAAGTTCCTAACAAACCGTGACTAGATAAAGTAACTACAGAACCTAACTTGATATGATAACAAAAGGAAACTGCAGAAGTCCCTGCAGTAGCCAACTCAGGGCGCACTCGAGTTTGATGCCGCTGCATCCTCTGTGCGCCTAGGCTGGTTCCTTCGATGATACTATTATCCAACTATAACATATCTACCCCCTGTGGAAACAGTTCGTCCTCGAGCTGAAAGGTCGGGTATATCCGCCTAATCTCATTGACGGATTCCCAAGTCACTTCAGGCTCTGGTAAAGCCCAACAAAACGTTGAGGACCTACCAGTCGCCACGGTGTAGACATCCCTTGATAGCCCGCGCCGGAGAAGGGAGTGCACAACCATTGTCGAGTTGCGGCAAGCGTGGAGGCACGTTTGGAGGTTCGCCATGGAATATCTTCAGCAGCCCAACGTGGAGCGCGTTATGATTGTGTGCACCTGCCGGTAGTTGGAGACGATAGGCAACATCACCAATACGCTCCAGTACTTGATACGACCCAAAAAAGCGGGCCTTAGCTTGTGTCGTGCTTGAGAGGACAGGACAGAGACAATGCCTGCCGATGCGCAAGATGGAACCACACCCAATCGCCAACCTGAAAGATAACCTCCCGATGATGATCATCATAGTAGCGCCTAGCATATTCTTGAGCCTAGAGAAGTTGATCATGAACATCCTCAAGAAATTGGTCACGATCCACGTGGAACGACGTTTTCTTTAGGGCGGAATGGAAGTATTATAGCAATACTTCTCCCAAGGTAACCACCGTAGCCACTGCATCGGCCTATCTCTAGTGAGGCAGCACAAATACATGGCGATAACCTTGTTCACCTCGGTCTAGCTGTCAGCATGGTTATCAAGTCGTCGACTAGTCGACAAGTCGCCGGAGAAGCACCGATCGGAGGCAATGACTGACTTTGCGCCAAGAAGCGGGCGATCGGTCAACTAGTCGTCGACTAGTTGACCAAAGCGGCAAGCCTCGGCGACAGAGGATGTGGGGTCCTACCGTCGAGGCGTGGTCCAAGAGATAAGAGGAGTGAGGAGGTAGAGGCGGTCGGGGCTCGGGGACTCACGCGTGACTCGGAGACGGCCTCAGTCGAGTGAGAGGCTCACGACTCCAGATCCGATCGCCGCCCGCCGCCACGGAGACAGCTCCCATCGCGCCACCGCCATTCGCCGCCATCACCCTCTCCCTTCGGAGGCTCGCAGCAGCTCCCGTTGCCCTCGGCCCCCCCGCCTCCATCCCCGTCGCGGCCGTGGCGCTCCGGATCCAGCCATCCAGGTATGCTCCTCCGCTTCCATCCGGTTGCCTCCCGCCCACCTCCATCGGCCTCCTCTGGCCTCTACCTCCTCCTCGACTCTCTCTCTCACCTCCTCCTCCCTCCTCAGGGCGACTCGGCCAGCGAGCGCCACGGAGAGTGCGGAGGTGGAGAGAAGGGGAGGGAGGGGGAGCCGGGGAGGGAGAAGGGGAGCTCGAGGTGCTACCGGGAGGGGGAGGGGGAGCTCGATGACGCCGGGAGGGGGAGTCGCCATGCCGAGGAGTCGCCGCCTGGAGCCCTGGAGAGTGGAGATCGGGAGGAGGGCCGAGGAGGAGGTGTGTATATAGAAAAGGATTAAGAGCTAGAGTGGATATAGATAAGGATTAGGGTACATTTGGAGCTAAAATTTTGATGGACCTATTATTTTTTAATCCATTCTCCTAGTATTTAAACAGAACTGTGTTAATTATGTTCTTGTAACGCAGAAGCACAAAAAAAATGGCAAGTGCAAGTATTGCATCCTCCGAGGTCATGTATGATCCAAAGACCGATCCAAAACTAAGGCTAAGTCTAATGATCCGGATAAGTATGGTTTTGGGCGATTATTGGTAATCGAGATTTGGTCCAATGTTCACTTTGTGACTGGAAGGTATCGGGAGGAATTAAAAGGTTTAAGGAGCATCTTGCAGGTGGGTTTGGAGATGTTCAAAAATGTGCCAAGACTACAACAGCAATTATGAAAGAGATGCGAGAGGCTTTGTGGAAGTACAAGAAGAGCAGACCATTCTTCCTAGATTGTAATGATGAAGGAGAAGATGAAGATGTAAGTGTGACAACAACCGACAAGGAGTCCTAAACCTCTGTTGTGCAACCAAATTTTAGGACAGCCGACATGTGAGTGTGACAACAATCGAAGATGGTGATAGAGAGAACATGGATGCTACTTCTAATTTAGATGAGTTCGAGATGGATGACTTTTGAGAGATGAGAGTTGGACATGTTATTGTTGTGGATTTATGTTAGGTCATTAGACTCTAAGCTTGTGGACTTATTTTATTGTCGTGGACTTACGCTATTATGTCGTGCTTGTTATGTTGCTCATGATTCATATCATATGAACAGTACCTGTCGACTACTCAGCGACTAGTCGGCCGACTAGTCGACTAGTCGGCAAGTCGGACACTAGGAGTGTAGTGTCGACTTGCCGACTTAATAACCTTGGCTGTCGGACTGGGGATGATATGTTGTGCTCATGTGCAAGCGCATGCCAAAGAGCTCCTTCCAAAAAGCACCGGTGAAGACAACATCGCGATCATTGACAATCATGTTAGGCATGCCGTGTAGAGGAACCACCTCCGCAAAGAAAGACTGACTGACACTACGGTGTATGGATGAGTAAGCGGAATGAAGTATGCATACTTATAGAACCTGTCCATGACGGAGAGATGATTGTCTTGCCATGGACGCGCGTAAGTCCTTCAATGAAATCCATGGAGATGTCCGCCCAGACTCGAGTTGGCACATCGAAAGGTTGCAGCAGCCTTGCTGGGTGGGGATGCTCCGTCTTGTTCTTTTCACATGGGGCACAATCCTGCACGGACTCTTGTACCAACTAGCGAGCGCGACAAACATGAAAGTCGGCCCACAGATGCTGGAGAGTTTTATGAACTCCTTCGTGTCCCTCCTCATGCACTGCTTGGAGAATGGTGGGTAGGCTCGGCGACGTGACAGAGACGTATATTTTTTTGTTGGAGAGGTCATCTACCACGGACCAGGGCGCCGTACGCTGGTCGGTGAGTACCTCCTCTTGGAGCATGACTAGGTTAGGGTCGTTGTCAGCAGTGGCGCGCAGCTCGTCGAATAGGGAAAGCTAAGGGCTCAAGATGTCGCACGCCAAGGCGTCAGTCAGGTCGTCCCGGGCGGGACAATGCGTCCGCCACTTTGTTAAGGTGCCCGGCTTGTACTCCACCTTGAAAATCATAGCCCATCAACTTGCTCATCTAGTGGTGGTGTGGGATCTTCGAGAGGCGTTGGTTTAGCAAGAATTTGAGGCTATAGTGATCCGTCCGTACCAGGAATGAGTGCCCCAAAGATGGGCGCCAATGGCGAACTGCTTGCATGAGCCCAATAAGCTTGCGCGTAAACGCAGCGAGCTTGGCATGGCGAGTAGGAATGGCCCTATTGAAGAACACGACTGGCAACCTCCTTGATGCATCGTGCCAAAACCAGAGCCTGAAAGCATCACATTGCACAATAAATTCCTTGAAGAAGCTAGGAAGTTGGAGTACGGGTGTCGTGGCCAACGCTTGCTTCAGCACCACGAATGCCTGGGCATCGACAGACCACTGGAACGCCTCCTTTTTCGGGAGGCGGGCAAAAGGAGCTGCAATCGCCACGTAGTCCTTGATGAAGCGCCGATAGTACTCGGTGAGCCCTAAGAAGGCCCGCACCGCTCGCACCATTTTGGGCGCTGGCTAGTCTTCCACCTCCACCTTTTGGTGGTCCATCTCCACGCTCGCCGCCGAGATGACGTGCCCTAACTAGGACACCGATGTCGCCCCAAAAAGGCACTTGGACCTTTTCAAGATGAGGTCATGGCGCTGCAGCTCTTGGAACACCATTCGGACATGCGAAGGTGCTTGGACCATGACAAACTTTCAATCAAAATATCATCAAAAAATACGAGTACAAAGCGGCGGAGGATAGGACCAAGAATGTCATTCATCGGTCCTTGGAATGTTGCCGAAGCATTGGTAAGGCCGAAGGGCATCACAAGGAATTTGCAGTGCTCATGATGCGTGCGGAATGCTGTCCTTTTGACATCATCGGGGTGCATCCAAACTTGGTGATAGCCTGAACGCAGGTCTATCTTGGTGAAGAAGCACGCACCCCTGAGTTCGTCTAGCAATTCTTCCACCACTGGAATCAGGAACTTAGCTTTGATGGTCTTCTCATTGAGTGCGCGACAATCCATGCAAAACCACCATGATCCATCCTGCTTCTTGACAAACAATATCGAAGATGAAAACTCTGATGTGCCCGAATGATTCCCTATTGCAACATCTCTGTGCATTGACCTTCGAATTTACCTTTTTGGAGCTAGGGATAATTGTATGGATGGAGACCACCGCATCTGTGCCCACTGCCGAGTAAATGCGGTGGTCGTAGCGACGCGTTGGAGGCAGGCCACATGGCTCAACGAAGAGTTGCGCAAACTCCTCCAACAGGACGTCCATCAAGTCAGAGTCGACGGTCACCAGGGTGCATGTTGCCATGCAAGTGGTCGCATGCCCCTGCCAGCGAACGGTGTGGTCTCGGCGGCCAAGGACATGGTAAGGCGCCCAAAGTCCCACACTATAGGACCCAACGTCTCAAGCTAGTGGACGCTGAGTACTAAATCAAATCCACTTAGTGGCAGCAAGTAGCAGTTGATCTCAAACAACTCCACATGAACGTCGATCACCATGTTGCGGCACACACCACTGATGGTGAGGCGTTCACCATTGGCCACCGTCACTCCTTGTTGCACTGGCTGGAAAGCAAGGTCGAGCTGCTCCCGCATCTATTCGCTTATGAAGTCGTTCGGCCATCTCAGTTGGATTGAGGCGGCGCAGTGGGCGACCGGGCTGTGAAGTGGTGGTTGAGGTAGTTGCCGGTACACTACTCAGAGATGGTTGGCGTGGTGCAACCAGTATGGGTAGAGGGGTGTTGTCCTCCTGGAGGTCGTGGTATGGTCTGTTTGCCGTTGCCGGTGGTGGCGCTGATTGGTTGCGGCGCTCATATGCCCATGCGAAGCTGATGGCCACCTGGAGGTCAGGTGGGTTTTGGAGCTCGACATCCACGCGTAGTTGTTCGGGAAGGCCTGCCGTGAAGAGTTGTATCTGGTGGAGAGGATGTAGTGCCTCTGTTCTGCATAATAACTCCAGAAATTGATCAATATAGTCTTGAACTGAGCTGGGAAACGGAAGTCGAGCCAGAGCTCCGAGCGGATTGCTTCGGAGAGGTGGTCCAAACCGTAGGTTGCACAACTCCTTGAGGCGATGCCATGTTGGTTGACCAAAATCCCGTTCCAACTGGAAGTACCAATATTGAGCGATCCCCGTGAAATGATAAGAGGTGAGCCAAACCTTATCGGCCTCTTCTGTCCTTTGCCCGCGGAAGAATTGTTCACATCGATTAATCCAGCCCAAAGGGTCGTCCTTGCCGTCATAGGTAGGAAACTCCAGCTTATGGTAGCGGGGAACTCCTGATGAGGCGCTGCCGGATGGCAACATGGTGGAAAAATTGCTGCCGTGAAGCTCTTGGAGTTGGGGGTGAAATTGATTTTGATTGTATGGCATGGTGGTGGATCTGGGTATATTTGGTGGAAATTGTAGATGCTGGTTGAATGATGATGCCGCGGTGGTTGCTGGGAGTGCTGCAAAAGATGCCTGGCCAATCTGTGCAAAACAATTTGGGTGCTGTGATCCTGGTGGTGGCGGCAACAACCCCGGCAAGTCTACTGCTGGTTGCTTCTCGATTGCTGTCAAACGCGTAACCACGTCGCCCATTTGTTGATGCATCCCATCAATTCGCACCGTGAGCATCTGTATAGATTGGAGCAGCTGTGCCATGGATCCCTCATCCGTTGCGTCCTCCGAACCCGGCATAGCAGTGTCCAAGTCTGGACCTGATACCAAATTGGTCTGTTCTAGTGATCGCAAACGGTAGCTATGCGTTACCGGCGGTCGCGCATGTGCAGGTCTGCGCCCAGGCACCGTGGCGATGTTGTCAACAAGAACAAGACGGGAAACAGAACAGAGGTTGGGGAAATAAGACTTTATTTCATTGCCTGCCAATACAATGAGTAAGGCTCCCCTGTGCTTTAGCGATCCCTTCCTATTCCGAATCTAATTATCATCCTTTCCTAATCTATCTGCTATTTTAAGGAAACATATAACTAGAGATAGTTTGGACTATGTAGATACGTATTCTGAATTGATTCTGGACCCCTCTGCTGGCAGCTGAGTAGTCCCTTTTGCTTTGCGATGTTTATACGGAATTCCCCACACAACACGCGCCGTTCACGAACTCAATAAAGAGTAGGTTTTTGTATTCATGATCTGGTGTGAACCTCACAATTGTAGCACAACCCGAGGCGTGCTCATGCGTTTTAGCTGGGCCAATTCACAAAGTGGACGAAAGTCGGAGCGCGTCGGCGAAGCATGGGAGGGATCGGTGGGAAGCGCAGTCGGCAATACACCGAGCGTGTCTACACCGGTCTTCGAGACTATCGGATTGTCGACCCCTATCTTCTCCACGCACGCCAATTGCTTATCTAGGCTCTCCAGAAGATTGTTGATGGTGGTGAGTTGTGCGCTGTGGCTGTCCTGCGTCTTGTTGATGCCATCAAGCTGTTCGCCGTGGCTATCTTGTGTTTTGTTGATGCGGTCGACTAGATAAAGTAACTAAAGATCCTAACTTGATATGATAACAAAAGCAGAAGTCCTTGTGGTAGCCAACTCAGGTCGCACTCGAGTTTGATGCCACTGCATCCTCAGTGTGTCAGGACCGGTTCGTCTGATGATATTGTAATCCGACCATAACATGTTCATACTGTTAGCACACACTTTGCCAGATACAAAATGGTGGTTAAATCTTGGCTATGTGTGCAAATGATTAGGACTTGCATTGGAGGGGATCTGTTTTAGAAACCATTTCCTTCTTTTTTTGAAGTACTTCCATTTGTCTTACTAGCCTACCAAAGTCCTTGGTCGTCAATAGAATTTTTTTTGTCAGACTTTAGAAATAGAATGTTTTTTTCATTTCTTCACATGCTTTCTCATTGGGCCCTGTTTGGGATCCGTCATTACCTTGGTGTAGCTTTATAGGTAGACCTCCTGCCCTGCATGGTTTTGCATGCTATGACCATTCGTATTTATGTACATTAGAATTCTCCTATGCCTGCAAAAGACTTTAGTTGGGACAATTTCATACATAGCAGTGGGAACTGGGAACTTGCAAAATTTCGCATCTACCATCTTTTTTTCTTGCTTTGTTTGTATATACCATTGAAACTTGGGAGCATCATCGATGCCACTTCTGACCGATAAGGCGATACTTTTTAGAAATTTCCAATCGACTCATAACATTTTATTCTTCTATTTGGACTTTTCAGTTTCTTCTTATAATGTACTTTATATGATAGAATATGGATCCAGAGATTTAAAAATACCAATTTCTAGTTTTACTAATCTAGCTGACATATATAACCTCAGATACTTCCTAAACGTAGTTTGAAATAAAAATGCCAAAATTGAATCCAATGGGCAAACTCCTGGTTTTGGTGTAAGTAGAAGTGGTTGGTGTCATGCAGCGCATGTGGTCATGTGACAATTAGCTGGAATCAGCTAATGACAGGCTAAGTAGTTTTCTCACTATATGCAAGATCAATGTTGGTCATGAGCGTCGGCTAATGCCATTGGCCTGGCTAATAGCCCAGTTGGCACTACTGTGTGTATGCTATCCACTTGCTACGCTGGCACCAGTCCTCGTGGGAGCCCATGTTCAACTTTGAAATTATTTTTGTCCAGCTCAAGTCTCTATTATCAGTTGTCTTGTTCATCCAAAGCCGTTTTCATTTTCTCAGAAAGAGCAATATACTTTAAAACTATTGGTCTACCTTAAGGCCTGGGATATCACAAAACCTATTTGAAAGATGGAGAGGGAGGAACTGACAAAATTTCTTGAGGATGATCAAATCTGTCAAACCAGAAAATGTCATTCTAATAGGTTCTAATCAACCACAATCATTGTCAAATGCAGGAGTGTTGTATCTGCCTATGCCCGTATGAAGATGGTGCGGAGCTGCGAGAACTCCCCTGCAATCATCATTTCCACTGCACCTGCATAGACAAGTGGCTTCACATAAACGCGACATGCCCATTGTGCAAGTTCAGCATCGTCAAGAGCAACCTTGAGAGAGAAGAGGTGTAGGCAGCACAAGACGAACCATCTGCTCAAGGCTTGACATGTCCTAGCTGCGTTCTTCAGTCCTACGGCATAATGAGTTGTGATTGCCCGCTGGTGTAATTACGAGGTGCAGGTGATGCACAGATGGTTGACTCGGAGTTGTTTCTCGTTAAATGTTTTAGCCGTTTCTTGCAGGGGTACTAGCAAGGCAAGCGTATGGTGTACATTCCGTTTCTCCTTCGTCCGATTAAATTACGGATTCTCGTGTACGTCGTGTAGGAAGTGCTGGAAAAACAGATGGAAAAGCAGTGATTTGTAAAATGTTTGGTGAATTGGGGCTTAGTTACGTGCATATACAGTTTCTTGGGTTACTGGAAATGCTTGTAGATCGCGAGCCATCGAGCATTTTCGAACGATCATCCTGTTAGATTCCCTACGCAACGATCTGTGATTTCTGTACCCCCTTTTTTTTGTGCTTTATAAGCAGGTGTTGGAAATGTGAAGCAGAAAGTACCACCCGATCTCAATCTACCGCAATAAACCAAAACACAACCGTCTTTTCATCTTCTGTCATCAGGGGAATGCCTCCCTTCCAAATCCTAACACCCTGATCCGCTACCTAGGTCCGGAATACTACCACTACACATTGTTCATTATAAATAGGATTAAGTACATTGTTCGTCCCTCAACTATACCCGATGATTAATTTGTCCCTTAACTGAAATACCGGATATAACGACCCTCCAAGTATCAATACCGGACAAAAGAAGTCCCTCCGTGCGTTCTAGAGCGGTTTTGACCAGTGTTGACCTCCACGTTGGCATTTTGAATACACGGTGGCCTTCTCTTTCCCGTCCTTCTCTCTCCGCAACCTCACCCTCCTCGGCAGGGCCTCCCTTTGTGCCGCCTTCATCTCCCTCCCACGCCCTCTTCCCTCTCCCGCTTCCATTCCCCCCCCCCCAACGCCTCTTTCTCCACCTCCTTTGTTCGCCGCCTCGCGCCCCGCCTCCGCCTTCTTTCTTCCTCCGACCCGGGCTGTATACCGAGGGCTCCGCCAAGAACTGGTCTCTTCGCCGAGATCGCCTTCGACGCGTCCAAGAACTGCGTGTCGCCTCTCCGCCGCGCGACGTCGCCGAACTCCACCGAGCGGTGGACTGCATGAACAACAACGAGGTCGAATCCAATCCAATCAGAGGCAGAGGCTGCCGCGATGAGCAGTCAAGGGCGGCGAGGTACTCATGGGCTGGGACTCACGCGGCAGAGTACACGCAACAGTAGCCCACGGGAGGCGCACCACCGCCACGCCAGGGGTCAGCCAATGCTCCTCCCTCCTCAGCAGCCAAGATCCACGCGCCACCCGCCGCTCGGCGCCTCAGTTCACAAGCACTTCATCCGCACTGCCTCCTCCGCCCGGACCGGCCGCGGCGACCTCCGCCGGCACCTCCCGAGGTCGGCGTCATCTCTGCCTCCCGCCACAAGACAAAGATTGCCTCGACCTCCTCGACGGCTACAATAGGCCTTCGGCCACCATCACCGGCGGCATGACCTTCCATCTTCGCTTGGTTGATGAATCTTATCTCTTGATACCCAGATTCTGGTGCTTGCACATTCTTTCCCCGATCTCCGCTTGTCGCTAAGCTTTTGCATATAATCTCTATCCATTTCTTGATCGCCGCCAAGTTCTTTCCCTGACTTTGGCGCGCTGGAGCGTGGCGGGTGGCGACAAGGATAGAACTATAGAAGAGCAAAGACCGGCAGGAGGAGGTGGGGTTCAATGGTGACAAAGCGGTTGGTGCAAGTTCAATAGCAGTCGCTAGTCTCAAGAATGGATGGTGGTGGCACGACCTCATGACCCACGGTCACCTTGGCGATGAGCTTGATTTGTGTTGAGGCAGATTTGTGTGTTCATAGTGTTTGCAACAGAGACGCTATCGGCAGGGAAAATGATTTTTTTTCCACGTGGCACGAAACACCGGTCAAAACCACTCTAGAACGCACGGAGGGACTTCTTTTGTCCCAGATTGATACTTGGAGGGTCGTTATATCCCAGATATTTGGTTGAGGACAAAAATTAATCATCGGGTATAGTTGAGGGACGAACAATGTACTTAACCCTTATAAATATTTGTGCAGCTAAGTTTGCAACTAGACATAATACAACAAAAGTAAAACAACTAAGGGGAATGGGTTGCATTAGTAACTACATATGATGTGGATGTATTATTCTTCCTTCCCAAAGCATGTCATCTGTGACGTTCACCTAAAAACCAACAATAAGCAAGGGTGAGTTCGAAGACTCAGCAAGCATATAATAGAAATGATAAACATTGCCACACAAACATAACATATCCATTTCATCATTTCCATCATTAACTCTCTATTAGTGCAATGCATCATTAATCTACATGCTCATTTGTTCACTTCATTGCATGCAAATGCACCATTATGCTCATATGCATCTCATCAGCTGATACCGGTATCGCGGAGTGTTCACCCGTCGATGACACAATCTCTCCCCATCTTTGTTAGGATGGGGGTCCTTACATTGTCGGATTTTATCTAGTCCCTATAGATGTAAGACTTCATCTAGAGCACACCGGATTAGTCATGTATCTTTCTCACCGACCTCACTGGAATAGTTACATAACTTTCTCACCGACCTGGCTCATGTATTCTTGCCATGATGCAAATGCACATGTCCATTGTCATTAACATGATTCATCATTGTCATCATTAACAAGATAGTCTCATTGCTCACCTTGTCCCATCATCATTGCCATCAACATGAAACCTAATCATTTCCATGCAAGCATCATCACGTAAACATTCCCATGCAAGCATCATCAAGTAAACATTCCCATGCAATCATCATTACTTAAACATTACCGTGCAAGCATCATTACCTAAACGTTACCGTGTAAGCATCATCATATAAACCTTACCATGTAAGCATCATTACCTAAACATTACAGTGTAAGCATCATCGTATAAACATTATCATAGCATGCAAACATCACATATTTCATAGCACTTACAGGCTATTGTTTTACCATGCACTTGCATGTTAACCAAGCGGAGCGGAGTAACATGCGGATAACACCGTTCCCGAACCTCCACCTGAACAAGCATTCAACCAGACTCAATACATTTAGCAATACATGTACACACACACGGGCGGCATTGTTCCTACACGCAATCCGGCACAAACCAACCCCTTCTTACTGGGCACTAATCTGTTGGCCTGGTGCTCAAAATATCAATATGTTTAGGGTTCGCTTCTACTAACCTTGCAAATAAATTTTTTTATGTGTGCGCCCTTAAATTTCTTTTTCCCCCCTTTTCTTTCCTTCTCCTTTTCTCCCCTTTTCACTCTCCTTCCTATTTACTCATTCTGCCGAAGCCTTCTTTGGCATTCTCCACCCTCATTTCTTTTCCTCACTCCTCACCCACTCCCACTTTCTCTCGGTAGATCTTCTCCAGCGCCGCCAACGGCTCGGCCCACACCTCCCTGCCCGGCCGCACCCTCGGCTCCCCTTGCGCCCGTGCCTTTTGCGCTGGCTCGCTTCCCCCACGCGCCACGCCGGCACGCCTTCCACGGCCGCCCACCGCGCCTCCAGCTCCTCCCATGCACCTCGCCCGGCCACTCCCCTGTTGACGTTGCCTCACTGGCTCGGTATCTGCTCGGCCTCGGCGCCTCCCAGTCTGCATTACGCTGCTGCCTCTGCCTCGGCTCGCCTCCGCCCCACCGTGATCGGCCGGCAACAGCCACCACACCATGCCTCTTCTCCTGCTCACCAGGTTCGACTGACCTCCCACACGTGTCGCCTCCCTCAGCATCATGCCACGCCTAGGCTCCACCCCAGGTAGTCTACTCTTACCCCTCCCTCTATGTGATGCTTAGCTCTTGGGGTGGGTAGTGGGGTGCCTTCGGTTGGGGAAGAAATGGAATGGAAGGGGATGTTGGCCTGTGGGCTAGGTCTTATCCACTTCCCTCTCCTCTCCTCTCTCTCTACCTCTTTCTCTATCTCTGTTGATTTTCTTCTACTGTAGGGAGGTAATTTGGTAAAATTATTCTTAACATTTACTCTCATTCTCCTAGGCTCACTACTGGTATTACATCTACAGATCAATGAAAAGCAACAAATCGATGAAAAGTAGTACGCAGTAGGTTGTAGCACCTGACTGAAAATCGTTACTGTAGAATGAACCGCTTGCCTGGCTGAGGATTATTGATGTCAAGTGGAATTTGCAGATCTTTGTGGTTTTCTGATACTCGGATACAAATACTTGCGGTAAAGTGCAATGCACTCTTTGTCAGATTCTATCGGTCAATGACACATATGTTATCCAAATTAAATTACACACAATGCAAAGAGTTAAAGAACTCTCAAGAAGCCCCAGCTTAGTCTCGGCGCTCCTCTAGGCGCCTTGAGCCTCCCACCCTAGCCTCGCCGATGCCACTCCGGTACCGGCGGCCACCCCCACTGCCCCCACCCCCTGCCCCTTCCTAGCTCTTCAGCATGCTCTACCCCTCCCCACCCCTCCGCCGCCACCCCCTTTCCCCTTCCCGAGTTCGAGTCTGCCCACGGCCATGGCCAGACTTCAGCCTACCACCTTCGCTTCCCCACCGCTCCCATCGACCGCCTCTACCACCTCCCGCCCCCTTCCGGTCCAACTCCGGCCGCCCCCACCCGAAGCCACTTCCGGGCCCGGATCCAGATCTGGTTTGGCCCAGATCTTCGGCTGCTCGCTGTCCCGGAGGAAGCCTTCCCATCCTCGCTCCGCCGGCCACCTGCCAGAGCCACCCAGCACCAGCCCTGATGCCTCCCTGCTGTGGGCTCTCCAGATCGGTGCCTCCCTCGACCAACCCCAAGAGTGGGACATTGAAGACCCCCCTTTCCTTTGTGCAAATCCTTCAACGCCAGGCCCCACCGAGGGGCGCCGCAGTTACTGCCCTCGACCAACCGAGTGCCCTCGCTGCAGTTACTGCCCCTAGCCAGCCCCGCAAGCCTTCCCAACTGAAGCTCCCCCAAGCTCAACAGCATTCTCCAGGGGCTAGTGCAGTAGCTCGGCGCAACCCATCATCACCTCCCCCCGCGTCCCATCGAAGCTTCCTCGAGCAGGACACGTATCCCCTCGCCAGAGCCTCCAAAGCCGCTGATTCAGGAATTGAAGTAGGTTGGCAAGAAGTGAAGAGACCTCGATGGTGGCGTGTAGCAGAATGTCGAGTTCCCCCAGGTCTCCACAACTCTTGCAGCCTCCTTCCTCTACAAAACCATCGGCAGATGCTTCCGATGTCTCTCACGCAACCACAAAGTCTCCAATTGCCAGGACCCCATCCGGTGCTTCCTCTGCTCTGCCTTAGGCCATCGAGCAAAGGAGTGCCGGCGCAGGCAGAAGCTCCCCCGGGTTCCTCTGTCTCGGCAGCTAGCTCCCCTGAACCCCTCCTTCAGGCCGACACCCCCAAAGCTACCAGCTCCGGCCATGTCTTTCTTGGGTGCTCCGGATACCCGTCCAGGCGAGGACTATTGCGTTGTCAATGGTTCCCCGCACCTCAATCGAGCCTGTCAGGAGTGGGAGGCCACCGCCCTTGTAGCATGGGTGCTGCGGGGCGATACTAGCGCTGACGACAGAGTGGTGGCCGAGGCGGTCCGACGCCGCTTTGGTCTGCGACGCGAGGAATTGGCTGTCTCCCTCCACCACTCGGAAGCCTTCCTCCTCAAGTTCATCAGCAAGCACACCAGAGACAGAGTCTGGGAGGCGAAGAAGTTCCATCACGAAGCCCTGGAGATCCACGTGCGACCTTGGAGGTCGGTGAGCCATGCTTTCGGCGCCGCGATGTTCTTCCGCGTGTGCCTCTGCCTGGAAGGTCTTCCGGTGTTCGCCTGGACACCGGAAGTGGTAGAGCGACTTGTGGGAAAGAAATGTTCCCTACAAGATTTTGAAGATGTTTCGGCAAGCAAGGAGGATACGAGGACCCTCAACCTCTGGGCCTGGACGTCCAACCCAAGCTCGCTTCCCAAGGTAGCCTGGATCACCTTCATGCATCAAGGTGAAGCTTCCCGCCGGCCAGAAGCGAGTTCTCGTGCCATGGACAAATGGCGGTGAGGGCTCACCTACAGGGTCATCATTCATCTCGACTTCATTGAGGACCACACCACTGCTCCCCTTGATGACTTCCTGTCGGCAACGGATGTTGTTCCGTACGAGCCAACAACAACAAGTCTCCCCTGGAACCTAGGGGCTGTCGACGGCACGCCGGAAGCGAAGGAAGGACCGAGCCACATCTCCCATCACCCTCTTCGGCTGGAGATGGAGGAGGCGAAAGACCCCCCTGCAGAGGACAGCCGCTCCTCCCGCGATCTTCGTTGACTCGTTCGGCCCACGACGACCACCCCTCCATCATGACCCGAAGACATAAGAATAATGACGACAGCGACGATGACCAGGGACGCTACAACCACAACAACCGTGGAGACTAAAAGACCTCCAACAAGTCGACCTCGCATCGTCCTGGCTCGGGTCGGATTTGGGACCGTTCCCCCCATCGGGGACACCACGGAGACAGCAGGGTCGGCCGCCGGCACCGGGCTATGTCGCTCCGGAATCAGGATGCCCTCCTTGGCTCCACCACGCTGGGACCTGGCAGCTTTGCCCAAGGTGAAGTCAGCACTGATCTAGCCCTCCAGGAGCTCTTTGCTTCCTACGCCAATTCCCTGCGGGCTGTTCTTCATGATTTCTTCAAGGAAGGCCATTCCTAGACCGATGCCCCAACTCCTCCAATCGAGGAGGCGAGGGAAGCCTGGCAGCACAAGGCGGAGGCCTACGTCAAGGCGGCTTCTGAGGCTGCCACGCAGCTCGGCCTTGCTTCCAGCTCAGCGTTGACAAGAGGCCCAAGCCAACTTGGGCGTCCTTCAAGCAAGCAGTGGACGGCCTCACTGTCCCACCCTCCCCGAAGGCTGATCCAGTTCAAGAGCTTGTCATCGACCATGACCTCCCACTCCAGGCAAATGCGGCGATGGGCTCCCCCTCAGCCCCTTGTCTGGGGGTTGTCGACGACCTCCCACTCCAGGCAAATGTGGTGTTGGGCTCCCCTTCAGCCCCTTGTCTAGGGGTAGTTGTTGAGGTGCTGCCCGACGCTTCTCAATCACCGGATGAGCATCTCTCCAAACCGGTTCTTAGGAGCTGGTCTGCAACCCACAGGAAGATGGCCATTCATCCTGACTGCTCATCCCAACCTCTCCCAATCGAGCAGGGATCTACTGGCGAGAGGTCCCCTGACCTGGGTCTTCCGCCTGCCCTGCCTTCACCAAGTCAAGCTTCAGTGCCCCGCCAGCACGAGCCTCTCCCAGTAGAGTAGGGATCTGCTGGTGAGAGGACCCCTAACCTGGGTCTTTCGTCTGTCCTGTCTTCACCAAGGCAAGCCATAGTGCCCAGCCAGTTCGACGCCCTCAACCAGGCACTGTTCTCCAAGCCGACTCTGCCGATCCTTGCAGCCCCTACTCAGACTCTTCACCAACCACGCAGCCGCCCGGCGGGTAGAGTCAAGCTCAGACGCAGCGCTCGCCTAGTGGTCAAACGAAGGTCAGGCTCCATGCTGCATCGGGCTCAGGAGGCCCTCGCACAAAAACTTGGCACCCTTCCAAAGGACCAGCCGCTTACGGATGAGGCGCTCAAAGTCTACATGGATTCCTTCGAGGCTCCTCTCCCACAAGAAACTATCGCCGCCCTCTCGGATCTCTTCAAGTTGGACTGTCATCTAACTGCGGCAGCAGATGACACCCTTGCTAAGCTTGGAGGACAGTGCTCCACTAATGGCCTGGGCTCGGTGGTCTTGGCCCCTGTGAGCACCCCTGGGGACTCGACTCCTCATCCTAGTGCCCTGGTGGAGGCGGCTTAGAGCAGGAGTCTTTCAGATTGTTGTTGTCGACTTAGTCAGGACCATGTTCAACACCCACACTGCTCCTGCTACTTTTGCTTCAATGTCGTCCTCCTCTTCAGCTCTGCATTCTGTAAGTCTGCTGATGTTCACGGTTGCCATGTCGTCTTGTCTGTCTGTTGTAGTGCTGGCTAGAGGGCGGGTCTCATCACAGGGCCCCCCAGCTTTTGCTTCTTTATCGCCATTTCTTTCGGCTCTACACTTTGTAAGACTGCTGCTTTTCAAGGTTGTTAAGTATTTCAAGGATGCCAAGTTGTCGTCTCCTCTTTGGGTTTTCGGTCTGGTTCTTGGTTGGGTCACTTCTCAGGGCCCCCCTCGTTCTCCGCCTCAGCTTCTGTTCCGCCTTGCGTTGGCGAGCTTGCTGCCCCCCCCCCCCCGAAGCTCCTTCTACGTAGCTGTTGCTAGTCGTTGCTTTTGGTTACTCGCTTTCCTGTGCAGGGCGGTGTCGCCAGCTTCCTTTTTTCTTTTGTCGACAACCAGTGCGGACCATTCTCGTAAGTCGTGGTTTGTCTGCCTCCTCCCCCCTACAACTCCTGGCCCACCCCCTCCTTGGTGGACCAAAACTTCAATGAATGGTCTTAACCTCAGTATTATCTGCTGGAACGTGCGCGGGCTCAACACCCAAGCCAGGAAAGATTCGGTGCGCGAGACACTCATCTCAACAACTTGCCACCTCGCCTGCCTTTAGGAAACCAAGTTAAGCCAAGTCGACCAATGCCTTGTCGACTCCCTCGGGGGCTTCAACCTGTGGAACTTCGCCTTTAAACCAGCTGCGGGCACTAGGGGAGGGATCCTTCTCCTTTGGAATGAAGATTACATCGAGATCACTAACGTGCACTAATCGACTTACAGCCTCTCGGCGTTAGTGACCTTAAAAGAGTGCAACTCGGCTTTTCATCTAACAATAGTGTATGGTCCCTCTCGAAGTTCTGAAAAGCGGGCCTTTCTCCAAGAAATCGTCTCCTTAAAACCATCCCCTAGAATAAACTGGTTGATTCTGGACGATTTCAACCTCATTTATTGCGCCGCCGATAAAAGCAACTCCAACTTCAATCCACGATGCCTAGCTCAATTCCACAACACTCTCAACACCTGTGAATTAAAAGAAATTCACCTGCAGAACAGAAAGTTTATGTGGAGTAATGAGCGTCAGAGTCCTACCCCAAGTCAAGTTGGATAGGGTTTTTTGCAACGAAGGATGAGACTCCCTTTTCGAAAACTTCTTTCTGCAGGCGCTGTCTTCCTCAATTTATAACCACTGCCCCCTGCTATTGTCCAACATCCGCAGCCCTCCTCGCCCCAGAACCTTCCGCTTCAAAAACTTCTGGATTGAGATGCCAGGCTTTTTCGAGACAATCCAAAATTCCTGGACAGCACAATGCTGGCACTCGGAGCCGATGCATCGTCTGAACCATAAGTTATCTTCCACGGCATCAGCTCTTAAATCCCAGAGCCGACATCTCTTCCCTCACCCTAAGCTCCTTCTCCACATGGCCTTAGAGCTGATCCTTCGGCTCAATGTGGTGCAAGACTTTAGGGCGCTTTCGCCTCAGGAATCAGCCCTGAGGCAAGCCTCAAGAAGAGAGTCATGGGGTTGGCAGTGATTGACCGCACCAGGAAGCGCCAAAGCTCCCGCATTACCAATCTCAGAGAAAGTGATGCAAATACCAAGTTTTCCACCTTAAAGCAAACGGTCGTAGGCGCAAAAACCACATCCACAAGCTTCAAAACGGTCTGGGATGGGCGATCGCGCACACAGAGAAAGAGGTCTTAATCCAACAGCACTTCCAAGAAATATTGGCCTCGCCCGCTACTTGCAGCATGGACCTCAACTGGGAGACCATAAACCTCCCATCGCTAGACCTCCTTAGCCTTCAGGCCGTTTTCTCGGAAGCTGAAGTTCTATCTGCCTTAAACCAGCTGCCAGGGGACAAAGCCCCAGGCTCGGAGGGTTTCACCACAAACTTCTACAAGTCCTGTTGGCAAATCATCAAGGCGGACGTAATGGCAGTCTTCCACAGCTTTCACTCCCTCCGTACGTCACACCTCTACCTTCTTAATACAGCTAACATTGTGCTAGTCCCAAAAAAGGAGGGGGCCGACAAAGTGCATGACTTCAGGCCAATCAGCCTCATCCACGGTCTTGGGAAGTGGATTGCGAAAACACTTGCGCTTCGGGTGTCGCCTTTCCTCAACACCTTGGTCTCTCAAGCCTAGAGCGCCTTCATCAAGACAAGGAGCATCCACGATAACTTCATCTATGTCCGGAATTTGACCAGAAGACTTCACCTCTCTAACACCCCCACGCTCTTCCTCAAACTTGACATCGCAAAGGCCTTTGACTCAGTCCGTTGGGACCACCTCCTTGATCTTCTTCGGGAAAAAGGTTTCCCCCACAGATGGACAAATTGGATAGCCACCCTTCTTAGATCGGCCTCGTCCAGAGTTCTTCTCAATGGTATCCCTGGCAAGGCGATCAAACACAGAAGAGGACTGAGGTAGGGGGACCCACTTTTGCCTTTCCTCTTCATTCTGGCGATTAACCCCTTTCAACGTCTGCTGGAGTTGGCAACAGATCTGGGATTCCTGGCTCGCTCGAGGGACCGATTCGCCTCTCTTAGAACCTCCATCTATGCGGATGATGCGGCTATTTTCATCAATCCAATCGAATCTGAACTTCAAACGACCACCCAGATTATCCGCAATTTTGGAGAGGCTTTAGGCCTCCGCACCAACCTTCAAAAAAGCACGGTTCTCCCGATTCGATGCGATCACTTAGATCTGAACTCCATCCTACAAGACTTCCTGGCAATCGGAGTGTCCTTCCTGACCAAATACCTGGGATTGCCGCTCACCCATAAAAGATCAAGAGTGGACTTTCAAATTTCTTCTCGACAAAGTGGCCGATAGACTAGCAGTCGGTAGGGCGCTTGACCCCGTAGGGCGAGCCACTCTAGTCAAATCCATCCTCTCCTCAATCCAAATTTACTACCTCACGGTCTTCCATATTTCCAAGTCAATTCTCTGCGCCCTTGACCGTCTTAGATGCCGCTTCCCCTGGGCGGGCCACGAAAGCTTCTCGGGGGGCAAGTGCAAAATCAACTGGGCATTGGTGTGTCGCCCGACCAAGCTTGGTGGTCTAGGTATCCTCAATCTTTCTAAATTCTCCGCGGCTTTACGTCTTAGATGGCAATGGCATCAGTAGAAGACCCCTTCCAAACCCTGGGTCGGAACGGAAACACCCTGTTCCGAGGGGGACCGCGGCCTCTTTGCGGCAGCAACCAGGATTTCCCTCGGGGATGGTCAAACAGCTTCTTTCTGGTACTCGGCCTAGCTCAGTGGGGAGGCCCCAAAAGATCTGGTCCCTTTGATTTTCGAAATTTCCAAAAGGAGAAATCAGACAGTGGCCTCCAGCCTTCAAAATGGCCGTTGAGTGCACGACATCAACATTCAGGGGGGTTTCTCAGTCGACCACATTCATCAGTTCGTGGGACTCTGGTCCAAAATCAACCGAATACACCTGGGTCTCGGCTGCCCGGACGAGATTGATTGGAAATTAACCCTGAACGGTGTCTACACCTCCAAGTCCGCCTACGCTTTGCTTTTCTTGGGATCTACAAGGACTAACTTCCAATCCCTTATTTGGAAATCCCACGCCCCCCAAAGTGCAAATTCTTCGCTTGACTAGCAATTCAAAACAAGCTCTGGACCGCAGATACACTGGAAGCGCGCGGGTGGCCAAACCAACATTTTTGCCCGCTCTGCAGACACATTTCGGAATCGGCCCTCCACCTTTTTGCTCAATGTCGCTTCTCCTCTAGAATCTAGAAGCAGATGGTAGACTGGCTAGGTTATGAGAGTCTACAGCCATCCACCTGGTCCCCTTATACGAGCATCCTGAATTGGTGGTCCAATGTGGCGGAGAGGAAAGGATCCCCTGCGAAGGCCACAAGCACGACCCTTATCCTAATCACGTGGGGGGCTTTGGAAGGAACGAAACGCGTGAATTTTCAACACAAAGCCACAACTCCTTAGCAAATCTTAGCGCAGATTAAGGAGGAGGGTAGATCTCGGTCCCTCGTGGGGGCCAGAAGTATGGAGCTCTTTAATCCCCTGTAATTAAGGTTTTTTTTGTCTAACTGCACCTTGCCGCCTTGTTTCTTAACTCTTCTCTATTAATTTATACGGGCAAATCTCCTGCCGGCTTTCTTCAAAAAAAAAACACACACACAGCTCTGGTCGTGTAAACACATCATTGTTCGTGTACGGTAGGATTCTTCACAGGCTCGCCACAGGCATGATAGAGAAGGTGGCTCGAGATTTGTAGCACAACTAGTTGGTGTCCTTGAGCCTAAACTCAGTTGTAGTGACTACGACAGATCTGCCCTTAGTATCTGCGCTTCCACTTCCACTTCAGACTGCACCAACATGGCAACATAGATAAGGACTAAGGAACATTAGTAACAAATACACGAGTGTACTCTGACAGGGTCGAAAAATTCTGAAAATAAGAGGCAAAAAACCCGAATGTGTCTAGATTCCTAGTCTAGTATAGTTTGTACCAGTGGAGTTCTAGTGCTTCAAAAATAAACATGGTGTCCAAATCCAGCAAGAAACTTACAGCTCAGTATAAAGGAGATAGTGGAGGAAATTGTTGATGCTTGACGGAGATAGTGAAGAAACGAGTTGGGTATGTCACATCTGTCTTAAGAGTATTGAATGGGGAACAATTGGCAGTAGCCATATTTGCAATTAATGGATGGGAGATAAGTCAGCTATAATTTTTTCGGGGTCAGCAGTTGAGACAATTTGGCCTTTTGGGTTTTGATTTCATACCACTCCTACTGTCAAGTTGAAGGGACCAAAACTGAAATCACTTGATTCTGTCTGTTAAACATAAAACATAAATAGAGCTACATGCAATGTTTCAAGGCCCCATTGTATCTGAGTTTCACAAAGATGTTGCGTTCCTTTGCTTTAGACCTGAGATTGTAGCCGTGAGTTGAATAGATGAAGTCGACAGCTTCCTTATCACCGCTCGGCACTCCTTGCCTCGCCGTGATTGAAACTGGATTAGAGAATCAGGAATAGAGAAAAGACTGCTTTATTTCTTTTTCTTCTCCCTTCTGCACAAACGCAGGGGCTATATAAAAGGTTCAATGCCACAGGAACAGTCCTATACGGTTACAACTCTTACTTGTTTAATTCCTATCCTATTCTTGCTAAAGATAGAATCATACTAAAGATAGATCAAAAACATTCCTAACAGAATAACTAATTTGTAGTGGATTCGGATTGTGGCTTTGACCTCCTCCTGTAGAATCTGCCCCAATAAGAATCCGTAACATTTCACCCCTCCTGAGGAAGCAGCTCGTCCTCGAGCTGGAATTCAGGATATTGTTGCTTGAAGTATTGTAGAGAAATCCAGGATGCCTCCGATGCTGATTGACCTAACCACTGAACTAAGAGCTCCCACTGTGTGATGTCCCACCCTGTGATGCACCGCGCGAGGTCCGAGAGGACCATTTTTTTTTTTGCGCTGCGGAGCCACCACGTAAAGGAGTGGTAGCCGCGCATGGTGCATTCCCGAGGAGGTTTGCCAGGACCTCCCAGGAGGTCTTCAGGACCTCCTGGAGGTCTTGGCCCGCCACTGACCTCCCAAGAGGTCTTTAAGTCCTCCCGAGGTCTTGGCCCAGAACCCCCAGTAGCACCTTCAGACATCACAAGAGGTCCAGCAGACCTCCTGTGTTTAGTCCCGTGAGGACATCCCGGAGGTCCCGCCTCTGCATCCGAGCTAGTCCCGTGACAACAGAGCTAGCTCACACAAGAACACAAGCTAATATCACAACCACGAGGTTAAACAAAATGAAGGCATAAAATAAACTTTATATAATAGGACCTTATGGTCGCTTGTTTAACAAGAGGTCTCGCCACCGAGGGCTTACAAAACCAAAGAAGGACTTACAACCAAAGAACTGTGAGCTCTAAGGCTCCCACACCAAAAGCGAAGCACAGCCATCCCAACAAGCACCACAGTCAGTCGGGTGGAGGACGCCCTAGGCGTTTAGTCGTCAAGAACTCCTCCTCAAAGAGGTCAGACCGCCTCAAGACCGGATCATCTTCATAGTCTGCTTTGACACAGGCTTAAGCCATGAGTACTTTGAATGTACTCAAGAAGTCACAGAGAGCAATTATGCAATAATAATCATGCAGGGCTTACCAATTGAGAGTCAGATGGTTAGTTTTGTGCAAAGCCGATTTGGACAATAATAATAGTAATAGATTGAAGAGCAAAGAAGGAAAAACAATAGTACATAATACATTTAAAGAAGAAAATGTGGAGTGAGCACCAACTCACATCAAGAATAACAATGGGGAGGTCTGGTCACACCAAAGGGCTGTGTCCTCACCCAAAACCCACTCTAGAGCACCCACTCCAGAGGTCCGAACCACTGGACCACCACCCGAGCCAACCCCGACCCTCCGAGCCGGCCAAGGTCTCTTCGAGGCAAAGCCAAGGCATCTCATTCAAGTGTCCAAAGGGCACAAATTTTGAAACAACTACCCTTGCACCATTTTCTCCGAGCATGTCCATGACCAAGGACTTGGCTATTCAATAGATTTTACACTCTGCAGAGGTGTACAACTTTACCCACAATCCACAATCTCTAGCAGACGGGTTCCGGCCACCCTTGCTCACTTCCTAAGGCGAAAGGCCTAGAGAGCGGCAAGGCCTTTACAAAGCTTTGAACTGACTGGCCGCCCGCTAATGTTTCAGAATCCCTCCCGTGGTCTAGAAATCCACAGGGTTATGGGGTGCCCTCTGCGCCAACGAATCACACGCCAACCACAACAGCCCCAAGCCATCTCATTGCTAATTATTCACCCTGCACCATTCCCATAAAATGATCTTGTGGTTGCCTTTGCTTGGCCTAGTTCAATGCACACAAGGTGAAGTCCTTAATTGTGCTAAGGCAAGACTTCCACAACCAAGTGTGCACAAGACCCACTACTCACTCCCTCCGCCTTCTTGCCTCAAAGAAACAATTTGTATTAACCCATGCCAAAAGACCACCCAGTCTTGGCACAACAATTTTTAACCAAGTGGTCTCACACCATAGTCAACACAGCTTAGGCATCCTACCATAGCTACTCAACAGTGGCACCTACCACACATTTCATAAGTCATTAGTCAAGATTATTAGAGATGAAGCATGATACGACCAAACCACGTTTTCTAAGCAAAGCTATACAGACCTACGGCCCCCAAGTTGGCAAATAACAAAGAACACCAACTAAATTTCCACCCTAAGGCTCACAAGGTGAACATAACAACATGCTAGGAACAAAGTATGAAGGAGGCATAACAGCAAGTAGGCAAATAACTACAAATTTCAAACCATTTTCTCATAAACATAGCCATGCATGATAAGTAAAACCAAAATACATTAGCAAAACTAGGTTCAAAATGATCAAAGGAGGTCTGTGGCTTGCCTTGGTCAAGCAAATGGAGAGCCTTCAAGAGAGAGAGTCGGGTCCAAGATCTCCTCAAACTCGTGATCTACACGTCGCAAGGAAACCAAATAAGCAAAACCACCCTAAGCCAAAGAACTTCAAAAGACTCCAAGGAACACAAACCCACTCAAGAAGAAAGGAAAACCCGAAACTCAAAGACTGCCCACCAACGAGCTCCTCGGGAGGTCTTATGCAAGAAGGAAACCAAAGGGGAGACAAGGAAGAAATGAACAATGTGTTCCAAAGGCTTGCCCGCCTGTGCTATATATAGCCGAGTTGGTGGAGTGCACCACAAGGAAGCTCAATGACGTGTTGGCAATCAAGGCAACTAGGCGTGGCTTGCCCTAAAAGAATTGAAATAAAGTACCTCGGGATGTGATTGCATTTAATGTGACCCGACACCTATTAAACGCGCATGAGTTCTCGAGGCAGGAGCAATAATTGCAAGGTGGAGAGAGGCCGCAAGCTGGGTCACCAAAGGGTGCACCACTGGTCAAAGAGGTGGCCCCATCGCAAGGATCATCTCCGCCAAAGACCACTGTGAGGTCCTGGGCAAGAGGTCCAAGACACTCAGAGGGGGAGGTCCTGGACAGGAGGTCCAAGGACTCAAGAGGAGGTCCTAGACAAGAGGTCCCCAAAGCTCACGACGAGGAGGTCCTGACACTCAGACCTGCACAAGGGAGGTCTAAGGGTCAAGATCTCAAAGGGGAGGACCTCAACGGTCTAGATCAAAGGGTGCAGGGAGGTCCCGACGAGTAGATCTCCAAAAGGGAGATCTAACGGTCAAGATCTCAGCGAGGACCTCAACGGTCCGAGATCAAAGGTGCAGGGAGGTCCCGACGAGTAGATCTCTAAAAGGGAGATCTAACGGCCAAGATCTCAGCGAGGACCTCAACGGTCCAGATCAAAGGGTGCAGGGAGGTCCCGACCAACAGGATATTCTAGTTTAGGAGGTGGTCTTTACAAAAGACCAAAGAAGGATCGAGGAGGAGGTCTTTGCAAAACAACCAGAAGAGGTCCCGAAACAAAGGAAAACGCTAACAAAGCAGAGCCGCTCGATTGGAATCGAGCGGTCCAGAAGGAAAGGAACGTTCGACCATCCAAACGTTACCTCGCAGCCGAGCCGCCGATCAAGATCGAATGGCGCAAAACAAAGGGGCCGTTCGAACCGAGCTTAACGAACCATCGAGACTAGGCCGCTCGATTTAAATCGGACGGCCAGAGGAAAGGGACGTTCGACCAAGCTAACGTCGCGTTTAGGATCGGGCCATCCAACAAAGACGGACGGTCCTAGATGAGGAGGCAAAGCCTCAAGCGTCTGACCACAAGAGTCAAGGATGGGTTCAAGCACTAAGGAGGTCTCGACCTTTAGATCCAACGGCGGAGGACTCGACGGCTAAGATCTCCAGAGAGGAGGTCCTAACGGCGAGATCTCAACAAGGGAGGTCTATGCGGCTAGGATCTCAGAGAGGAGGTCCTAACGACCAGATCTCAACAAGGGGAGGTCTGTGCGGCTAGGATCTCAGAGAGGAGGTCCTAACGGCCAGATCTCAACAAGGGAGGTCTGCGGCTAGGATCACTGAGAGGAGGTCCTAACGGCCAGATCTCAACAAGGGAGGTCTTAAAGGACGCCGAGGAGGTCCGTAGGACAACAAAAGGTCTGCAGGACAAAGGGATGTCCAAATAGCCACGAGGAGGTCTATTTGAACACAAGGAGGTTCAAATAAACAAGAGGAAGTCTAGGAAGGTCCCAAAGGGCACTGGAGGTCCAGAGAAACTCGAGCGCCCAAGAGAACCTGGGGTTTCAGGAGAGCGTGGAGAAGTCCACGGGAGGTCCAAAGAAGCAATACCAAGCGTGGCTTGAGAGACCAAAGAGGTTTTGAAACACAAACTCGAGCTGGGTCCTCATCAGAAAACCCAAGCACGGAGAGGTCCCAACAGAGGGAGATAAGAGAGAGAAGGAGAGGTCCTGGTCTCAAAGAGATTCAAGCCAACAAAGGAAGTTTAAAAGAGAAGAGACAAACCAGGGCACACAGAGAGGTTTTGAGGACCGATGACCCAAGGGCAACAAAGACACAACAAAGAGCCGAACCAAAGCAAGGAACACCAACAAAGAGCTTAGTTAAGGTTTGATTAATTCCAGTTGAACTCTCCGAATTTTTAAAATATCAGATTAAGCTTTGGATTCTCAATAAGGCCAAATGGTTACTTTTATTTTGAAAACCAGGCAAAAACTTAAGAGAAACGGGACGTTACACACTGTCCCTTGTAAAGCCTAGAACGGACAACACACGATGGTCTAGGAGTAACACGACCATTGCACAAATTGGGTAAAGCAGGAATGTCAGTTGGAGGAGTACCAACAAACTTTTTTAAGAGAGCCACATGAAAACATCATGGATACGATGCGTGAGGAAGTCAAGTTTGTAGGCGACTGACCGACTCTAGCAATAATCGGATATGAACCATAAAATTTGGGAGACAACTTGGAGGTCGTTGAAACAATGCCCACAGCTTGATGTTGATGAAGCTTGAGCAAAACCCACTGACCCACCTCAAATTCAACCTCTTGATGATGAGTGTCATAATAATCCTTCATGCGTTGTTAAGATTGTAATAAACGGGCACGTATTTCCGCTAGAAAGTCATCACGGGAACGCAACGTAGCTTCAACTGCTGGCACTTGAGTTGATCCTGCTTCATAGGAAATAATAGCTGGAGGGGAACGGCCATAAACAACTTGAAAAAGAGTGGTGCGTAATGCAGAGTGGTACGAAGAATTATAGCAAAATTCAGCCCATGAAAGCCACTGAACCCATTGACGAGGTCTATCTCCACTGAGACAACGAAGATACATCTCAATTGTACGATTTACAATCTCAGTTTGGCCATCCGATTGGGGGTGAAAAGTCAAGTCATATTAAGAGTAACACCACCAAACGAAATAATTCCTTCCAGAAGTGACTAGTAAAGATGGTATCGCGGTCACTCACAATGGAGTCGGGAAAACCATGCAACCTTACAATAGCATCAAAGAAGGCATGTGCTACATATTGGGCTGTATAAGGATGTGCTAACGGCACAAAATGAGCATATTTAGAAAATCTATCGACCACTGTGAGAATTACCGATTTGCCATGTACTTTTGGAAGGCTATCAATAAAATCCATGGAAATATGGGACCATACTTGATGAGGTACCGGAAGGGGCTGAAGCAAACCCGCTGGATGAAGATGTTCCACCTTATTTCGTTGACACACAGCACAACTGTTAACATGGTCACAAACCAACTGTTTAAGTTGAAGGATATAAAAATCCTTTCGGATACGGTGGATCGTCTTTTGAATACCCTCATGTCCTAGTGCATGGGATGCTGAAATAATGAGGTCCAAACAAGAAGATGATGATGGAACATAGATACGACCATGATATAAGAAGAGTCCATCAAGATAGGACCACCGATAGGCAATTGTTTTGTTTGCTAGTTGCTAACGAATCGCTGAAAATCCGGTGAAGAAGTGACCTCTGTACATAGTTGATTCAATACATGAAAGGTGGGCATTGAAATAGCCGAAAGGGACATGTGCTCATCACGGCGAGATAAGGAATCAGCCACTGTATTCAATTTCCCCGGTTTGAATTCTATTTGGAAATCAAAACCAAACAATTTGCTTACCCAATGGTGTTGAGGAATAGTGGACAAACGTTGGTCGAGAAGAAATTTAAGACTATAATGATCGGTTCGAACAATGAAAGGATTCCCCCAAAGATAATGGCGCCAATGACGACCGCTTAACCAACCCGATCAATTCTCGTCAGAAGCGTACCAATTTTGCATGATGAGGTTGAAGTAGCGACTAAAAAAGCAATGGGCTTCTCGCCTTGATGTAAAACTGCCCCAATTCCACTTCCGGAAGCATCGCATTCCACAATAAAGTGTACTGAAAAATCTGGAAGTGCAAGAAAGGAAGGTGCGCAGAGTACTGCTTTCAGTGAGTTAAAAGCTAATGCAGCTTCCGAGGACCAACAAAATCCTTCTTTTGTTAAAAGCTTGGTTAGAGGTGCTGCAATAGACCCAAAATTGCGTATGAACTTGCGATAGTAGCCTGCCAATCCAAGGAATCCCCTTAATTGTCGGGGTGAAGAAGGAATCGGCCAATCCATAATGTCTTGCACTTTAGTTTTATCCATGGAGACGCCCGATTCTGAAATCACATGGCCCAAGTATGATACCGAAGAAGTTCCAAAGGCACATTTTGATTGCTTTAAGAAAATCCGTTGTTGGCGAAGAAGAGTAAATCGCTTTAACATGACATAAATGCGCACTATGTTGAACTGAATATTAAAATATCATCAAAAAACACCAAAACAAATTTTCGAAGGTACGGATGCAAAATTGCATTCATGATAGCCTGAAAGGTAGCCGGGGCATTGGAAAGACCAAACGGCAAGACCAAATATTCAAAGTGACCCTGGTGTGTCCGAAAAGCAGTCATATGAATATCATCCTGATGCATACGAATCTGATGATAACCGGAGCGCAAATCCAACTTGGTAAAGTATTTGGCATGTTTTAATTCATCCAACAATTCATCGACCACTGGAATTGGAAATTTATCCTTTACGGTCTGAGCATTAAGTGCACGATAGTCCACACATAGGTGCCAAGAGTTATCCTTCTTCTTGACCAGAAGTGCTGGTGAGCTGTAAGGAGAAGTGCTAGGGCGGATAATACCTTGAGCAAGCATGGCCGCACATTGTTGTTCAATCTCATCTTTGTGGTGATGAGGATAACGATACGGACGAACAGCCACTGGTGTGGAACCAGGGAGAAGATGGATTCGGTGGTCTTGCTGGCGTTGAGGTGGTAGACCTTTTGGAGATTGAAATATATCTGCGAAGTCTGCGAGGAGAGCTGGGAGCAACGCTTGAGGGGGAGTAGCCATCGATAATATGTGGGGTGAAGATGTCCTTGGCATCCCAATAAAATTCACATGGTGGCCATTGTGCCAAAATGACATGGATAATGTGGTAAAGTCCCATAGAATTGGCCCGAGAGTCCTAAGCCATTGGATCCCGAGAACCAGATCAAACCCATCAAGAGCTAATGCATAACAAGTGACAGAAAATCTTTCCTGGTCCACTTTGAATGGCAGGTCGTGACAAATACCGGGGCAAGATAGTTGTTCGCCATTAGCTACTGTCACATGAACACCTGAACGAGGTGTAAAAGTGAGAGAGGATTCCTTGGCAGCTTCGAGACTGATAAAATTATGGGTAGAGCCTGAGTCAACCATAGCAATGAACTGCTTGTTATTAATGATGATCTTCAATTGCATTGTATCCCCCGAGGTAATTCCTGTTAAGGCATGGAGAGAAATCTGAGGTGTTAAATCCTCTGGACTGTCATCATCGATATCTGCTTCGTCCAGAATTTCAACCCAATAGAGGCGTTTGCAACGATGACCTCGAACAAATTGTTCATCACAATTAAAGCAAAGACCCTTCTGACGTCTGTCGGCCATCTCAGTAGGAGTGAGACGTCTAAAAGAGCGTTGTGATGATGTGGTCGGGGAGTTGGTGGTGCTGGGAAGGCTGCCTGTACCGGTGGTTGGGAAAGGATTGGCGCAGCCCTTTTTTGCAACACTGGAGAACTGAGTGAAGATTGGGGGGTTGGTGTTTGGCAAAACAGCACACCGGAATTGTATAACAGCTTGTAATGGCGCTCTGAAGCTTTAGCCAAGCTGACAGCCGTGTCAAGGGAAGATGGGTTCTGTAGCTCCACATCGGACTTAATTAAGTCACCCAACCCGGCGAGAAATAAACCCACTTCATGTTCTGGAGAAAGATTATCAGCACGACACAATACTTTGTAAAATTCCTGGGCATATTCTTCAACTGAGTTTGTCTGTCGAAGAAGGGCGAGTTCTGACACTGGATTCGAGCGCCATGGTGGTCCGAATCGCAATTGGCAGGAATTTTTGAAGCGAGGCCAAGATGGAATTCCCTCAGAGCGCTCCAACTTATAATACCACTGTTGAGCGATCCTTGTCATATGATATGTGGCAAGCCAAACTTTTTCCTCTTCGAGGGTCCGTGACCACGAAAGAACTGATCGCAACGAGAAAGCCAATCTAACGGATCAGAGTTGCCATCGAAAAGAGGAAAATCCACCTTGTAGACGCGTCCAGGTGGCGGCGCTTCAGATGAATCAGGGGTAGGTCGACGGAAGGAGGAACTTGCAGTTGCATTGGTAGGAGGTAAGGATACACGAGCTTGAAGTTCCAGAACGCTGGCCTGAAGACTTTCATGTGCGTTGGATTGATCCTCCTGTCGCTGCAATAATTTGTTAAGCATGTCCTTCACTTCGCGCAGCTCCAAGGAGACTTGATCAGAAGCCATGGAATCTGATACCAATTTGTTGCGTTCCTTTGCTTTAGACCTGAGATTGTAGCCGTGAGTTGAATAGATGAAGTCGACAGCTTCCTTATTACCGCTCGGCACTCCTTGCCTCGCCGTGATTGAAACTGGATTAGAGAATCAGGAATAGAGAAAAGACTGCTGTATTTCTTTTTCTTCTCCCTTCTGCACAAACGCAGGGGCTATATAAAAGGTTCAATGCCACAGGAACAGTCCTACACGGTTACAACTCTTACTTGTTTAATTCCTATCCTATTCTTGCTAAAGATAGAATCATACTAAAGATAGATCAAAAACCTTCCTAACAGAATAACTAATTTGTAGTGGATTCGGATTGTGGCTTTGACCTCCTCCTGTAGAATCTGCCCCAATAAGAATCCGTAACAAAAGAAGACAGCACAAATCCTGTGGCTGAAGACATTACTAGTGAAAATAGTCTGCAAGAGATCTCAGGCTTTCTCATTGCTATTTCTCAGATTAGATATAAATCTTTCATAAGCAAAAAGCACTAAGAATGTGAATGGATCAGATTCAAATCAAAACTATTCATCCCTTTGATTATTTGCGGATGAAAGCACTCCTAGGACTATGATAAAGCCTATAATCCCTATTAATTGTTATGCACTAGCAACACTTTTCAGTAAATCACTGGCTATTTACCAGTCAATTGTTCTTTTTTTTTGCGAGGAGTCAATTGTTCATTAATAATGCATGAAAACAGCTTCCTAGTAAAGATGACCCAAATATACACAGTGCTGATGGTTCAACACACTAAAAAGAAGCTCGACTGATGGCAGATCAGTTGGGCTACAGATAGATTCCAGAAGAAACTCTGATGTAGGTACAGAACAAACAATACTAACCTTGTAAGAGGAAGCAGGTGCATATATCCGAGGTATCTGGATGCCTCCCATACAACATACGCTTCATGAGAGCTTATGCAAACATCTAGTGAGCTGCTCCACGAGGAAGCAGCAAAAATGGTTCAAAGATATTGTCGGACATACATTGTTGCTTGAAAAAAATATGCCACTAACTATGCTCATACACTTTAAATAAGTAGGTGAAACAACATATCATGTGCATTCCATGCAATATTTGGTATCACATTTTGCGTTTAAAAATGAGAGCATTTTTTGTATCTCCAAGGTAGATTCATCAATTGTAGCTTATGTTAGCAGATTCATTAATTGTAGCTTATGTTAAGTACTTGAATATCTGTTTCAGAACTAACTTTCTCACGTCAATTCTAATACCGACATGTTAGCAAGCTCTTCATCATGCCATGACACAGTATACACAGTATGTGGTCATTGATGCTAGACTAGCACAATAGTAGCATTATTTGACATGCTTCTTTTGAACTTTGAATTCTGCTTGTGAGGGCAATAGCTAAACCAAATTGTCCCCATATGTTTGAGCCCTTTCCTTGCTAGTTGCTTCAAACACATGAGCAGATACACCTGCAATTTACATAGCCTAACTCCGCCTACACTGTTTTGTAGGTTTAACAAATAGTTAGATCAGTGGATCAGTGTTTGAATGAGTGGGGGGATGGGGATTTAGTTCATCCCAAAGGAAAATCCCCCCTATCCAACAATATCCTACACCCTCTTGCAGTCCTGATATAATTTCAGAAGCAGTATTCTAGATAGAATCTTTACCTTAGATGTTGGCTAATGGTTTCCTAGATCCATTGCTAACAAACAACGTCATTTCCTGCAAGATTATTCACCAATTATCAATCACAAATAGCTCACGGTAGCAAATTGCTCCCAATTCCCCATATAGGAAGTATCGAATTAGTGCCAGAAATTGCTTGAGTGAGCTCTCACATCGAGGCGGGCGGCTGAGAGGTACGCGGTGCTGAGCTCGCCAAGGAACGTCTCCTTATCCCCGGCCGCGGCGCGCGCGCACGCCATCCCGATGACCTCCGCGACGGCCGCCACCGCACCGCCGTGGAGCGTATTGTATTTGTTCTGCACAGCACAGCCGGCCAGAAACCACAAGTCGTCGGAGCAGCATCACTAGGTGGTTTTCCTGAAGGATTGGTCAATCGAAGCGTTCAGTGCTCACTGTTGAAAATTATTCACTAATGCACCATTCACTCAATCTTGATTAATGAACCGTACACTCAATCTTGATTATTTCTAACACTCACGACTGCAGCAGGGGAGACGGTGAGGGTGTAGGAGAAGCGCGGGGCGGGGGAGACGGAGACAGAGACGATGGCGGAGGAGAGGAGGGCGCGGACGAGGGCGGAGTAGGCGTCGGGGCGCTCCGTCGAGGCCGAGAGGGGCAAGTCCGCGCCTAGGCCCTGGAAGAACCCCATCGTCCACTCCCGGGACTCCGCTGGAGACGGCTTCCACTGCTCCTCCTCCGACGGCGGCGGCGCCATCTTCCCTTCACTTGCTGCTCCGGCGCAGTGGTTGCGGTCGCGAGAGGGGGTGGAATGAATGCAGAGGGGCGACTTTTTCGCCGAAATGGCGCAAATTCGTTCGGCATTTGACCGTCTTCGCGTAGAATTTACAAAAATGACGCCCGTACGGTAGGGGCGTCTGGAGTCGACACCTGTCTCCTACCGTACGATCACCATATGGTGGGGACATTGTAGCACCACCTGCCGCACGGACACAATGCATCAGAGGGTACTGTAGCATTTATTTATTTATTTAAAAAAACTTATTTAAGTATATTTTTTATGAATGTTTAAATATAGAAAATGAGCTTTAAAAATTATGATTTTTTTGTGGAGCCTCCCGACACAGTGTACTTTCTTGTATAATTGTTGCACTATTTGTAGGAATTTTCGAGACAAAATCCGAACGGATAAAATTTTGAAAACATTGCACAAGCAAGTACAATATATCGGGAGGCTCTACAAAAAAATTTCATAATTTGTGGAGCTCATTTGCTATATTTAAAAATTCATACGAAAATATATTTAAATGAATTTTTAAAAAAGGGGAAAAAAGAAAAATGCTACCGTACCCTTGCCAAGACTTGTGGTCAGCATGACAGTGGTAAGCATAAAGGTTCCCCACCACACGCTGGCCGTGCGACAGGGGGTAGGTGTCAGCTTCGGATGCCCTGCTGTACGACCACCGTACGACATGGCGTCATTTTTGCAAATTCTGCATGAAGACTAAGGGTGGAAACGGATCGGATACGGATCGAATAGTCCTGAATACGAATACATATTTTTAAAACGAATATGAATGCAAATTCGAATATTCTCGAATACGAATACAAATCGAATGTCGTAACGAATACGAATTCGAATCGAATATGTACTCAATTCGGTCGAATGCGAATATCCTACAACTTTTGCGACAAAACTTAGTAGAACAAATTTATGTAACATATATCCATGACTACATATCTACAATAAAAAATCTCACTGGGCTTGGGCTGCTCGGTGGGTGACACTGGGCTGCACACGTGCTACTGCCTACTAGCCAGTGGCCACTGGTCTGTGGTGTGGACCGTGTGGTAGTGTGAAGTCTGAAGTGTCCTGCTACTGCTAGCCATTCCGACCCGAGAGGCCGAGACGCGATCGCTCATCGCCGCAGCCGAGGGCGCCAGAGATGGTGCACGCCAGACGGCCGCCCATTCCGTCGGCGGCGATCACGACGCCGTGGCAAAGGTGAGTGGTGATGTTTTCGGCTCAACTACTCGAGGACCCGTCGATGGAGCAGAGGGCGGCTGGCCATGGCGGTCGTGGAGCACACACCGCGACTCGCGCTCTCGCTGCCGCCGAAGCCGCCGCCGCGGTGCTCCTCCTCGCCGCCTTCCTCCGTCTTGTGGCAATGCCGGCCATTGCGGGTAACCTTGCTCGCTTTGGCTCTCGATCGCCATGGATGCGGATGCCACCGCGGCCACCGAGCTCGGCCTCCGCCTGGTCCACGTCGACGCCAACAACGCCGAGGAGCGAGGAGGTCGCCGAGACACCGACACCGTCATGGGCCACTGCTGCCTGGCGCCCTGGCCTAGCGCTGCTGCCCTGCCGGATACGGATACTATTCGAATCCGTATTCGTATTCGGCGTAATTTCTCGCACCATATTCGGATTCGTATCCGGGAAAAAAACCGAATAGTATCCGGATTTGGATTCGTTTTCTATTCGAACACGGATTATTCTTTACCATTTACAATTTTTCGAATACGAACATCGGATAAAACGGATTATCCTTTACCATTTTCCACCCCTAATGAAGACAACCATTCTTACAAATATGGATTGAATTTGCACCATTTTAGCCAAAAATTCAATGAATGTGTGGCGTAGTTGTGGCACTATTAAATACTAGCAAGTGTCAACTAACAACCACCTGTACGGCTAACTGCAAGTCATGAGCAAAGCCCGGCCTGGGTCCATTTAGGCCCATTGACCAGGGCCTGGCCCATGGAAGGTGTCAAGCATACCTGGTTTTTGGCGTGGCCTCGGACCATTATTCATTTTTTTCTTGTATGGTGTTTACCACCTACAATTTGGTGTTTATCACATCTTTTTATCTCCCACCTTCACTAAAATCCTCTGGTTTTGAGTTTATGTAGTGATGGTCAGATGAGTTGTGCCAGCCGGGTCGGCCTAAAGCCTGACATTGTCGGCCTGTGTCGTGCTTAGATCCAAGACTTCTACGGTGGCCAGCCCGTCTGACGCACGACTGAAGGCCGAGCCTAACACGATGGCACGGTAGCCCCGACATGTCGAGGGCGAGGAGGAGGCCGGGGTGGGTGAGGCGAGCGTGAGGAGGAGGAGACCGGGCGGCGGTGGCCATGACTAAGTTCAAGCTTATGAAAATCCCCAGCAAAGTCCCTCCAAATACTCAGACCTGGTCACTTTAGGGCATCTGATGGAAACTATGGCGCCGGTGGCTTCACTTCCTCAACATTACAAGACCCGGTGGCGTCAACCCCTTCTACCTCCTCCCAAGACTTGCTCTGGGGCAGAGGAGGCAAAGATTGACGACTTCAGTGGTGTTCAGCCTCGACCCTCATCGGAGAAGTCGACGGGCAGGGTAGGTGTACGTAGGGGTGAAAACGGATCGGATAGTTTCCGATCGATCCGGACGAAAACGGATTCGGAATATCTCGGATTGGATTTTTCTCGGATCTAGGGACTAGTGCAGAAAATACAGAGGGTTCCGAATTAGGAAATCCGGGTCCCGACACTCTTGTAATGATCTTAACGTTTAAATTTGGCCACCTCGCCGCTCCACCTCCTCTTCCCCGCTGCCGGCCCCTACCCCGCCCAACCTAACTCATCTTGTCCACCGTGGTGCCGCTTGCCGCCACTACCCTCCCCCAATCCCGTGGCCAGCGGCGCCCTCGCTGCCTCTCCCCTCCCTCTAAACCCCATGGTCCCGGTGAACCCCTCCCTCACCCGGTGAACCATAACGCTGATCAGCCGTCGCCGGAGATCTTGTTGCCGTCGTCGCTCGCAGTCGCCGTAAGTGATTTGTCCTTTTGTTGCCTGAATTTGTCCTCCTCCTTTGAATTCGTTCCATAACTATGGAACTCATATTCGACAGGTAGCAAATACCCTAATTTTTTAGTTCTATTGTTAACATGGGACGGTAATTTAAAATCAAAATTAAGCGGCATGATTTATAACGCTGTCAGTTTCTCAACCGGAGAGATAAAGCATAGAAAATCAAGAATGGCTGACCGCTGTTTCGTTCTTTTTTTTTTTTTTGCTTTTGAAGGCTTCCTGTTTTCTTTGTTGCCATCAATTGCTGATAGGTGATAGCATGATGTTCATTCAAATAAATCGATCTTGCTTCTAAGTTGTGATGCATTTCCACCAAAAAAACAAGATTCATTTTCTTACCTAAAATTGTTGTCAGCACATCCATAATTCCATATATCCACGTGATCACGTAACCATTTGAAATAAACAATATGAATGCAGACGCGAAACTTATACTACAATTATGATTTGAGTTTTGACCAATTAGCCACATGCAACGCTATCGTCACCTTGCTGTGTGTTCCTCCCGTGCAAGTCAACTGATGAACAGATGAAGCCAATCTGTTCATGAGAACGTCTTACCTTACCTAGCTCTGTAATTTCTGAAGAAAAGGAAAGGATAGAAGAATTGCAACAGCTAAACGAAGAAAGACAATTTAATATGTAGTTAGCAAGAGAGTTTTGATCAGTCAAGTAATTAACGATGACCTGGTTGCCGAGCTTGAGGACGACGTAGGGGTCGCTGCTGAAGACGTCCCGGACGGCGAGGTTCGTCCCTCGCGCCACCTTCACCTTCACTAGGCCAACAATCTCCTTGACCTCCTCTGCCTTCTTCGCCACCATCGATCTCGCCGGCGACAGAAGTACAAAAGTACCTGTAGTGCTAGATGCTAGAGCTAGGACCTTTCTCCCAATCCTATAATCCTAGCCTGTTCTTCTCTTCAAGCAAGTGAGCTAATTAAGCAGGGATGACTCCGTCTTGTTGGGCTAGTGTGCAAGTTATCACGAACTTTAACTTCTCGGGCACCATTATATATTATACATAACGGATTTACTATTTCATATGCCGCCTGAAATTTTGTAAAATCACAGTCGAATTTGCTCACCGTTGGATTTGACATAGAGATTCGTGCTTTGGCTGGCCGTCGTCCTCCTCTCCGATACCGGATTCACCTATTTAGAGTTTGGGTTCACTGGTGCCCCTTAGGCTAAGAAGGAGGCCGGGGAGGTGGAGGTACGGCAGAGGCACAATGGTGGCGGTGGCGCCATTGGCGCCACGGGACGTAGGAGGGCGGTGGCAGATCCGGAGGTAGTAGCCGCCGGAGACGTGGAAGAGGGCGACACTGGGGCGGATTGCTGGAGATGAGGAAGAACAATGGCATGGGAGGGGAGAGAGGCGGGCCGGCGGGGGGAGCGGCGGGCATCGCCGATGCCGATGGCAGGTAAGACCACTTCTAGTAGGCAAGACCACTTGTAGAGAGGAAAGACTTCGACTAGGTGATGTTTCTTCCTCCGACCAGGTTAATCAAATCGAGTGTGTCAAAAGTAATCGAACAAACTAAAGGGTGATCGAACAAACTCACTTAGAAATCTTTACGTAAAATGAAGTAAATAATTAAAAAGAGCTTGCTTAAAATTATTTCAACCACATTTTATTAAACTTATTTTCCTTATATTGGCAGCTAAACTTACGAACAGATCGATACTAGGAAGTTCCTTCTAGTGGGCAGGACCACATGTAGGGAGGAAATGCTTCGACTAGGTGATGTTACCTTCCTTCGACCAGTGTCAGGAAAACCAAGTGTTGTAAAAAGGGGATCGAAAAAATTATCGAAGCGTTCCTTAATGGATATTTTAAGACAATAAAGATTAAAATAAAACATAAACTTTATTGAGAATACATGAGGTTATACAGAATTTTCACAGCTGGACAATATTCCATGAATTAGAAAGAACTCTACTATGTTCCATTGCAAGTCGTGCCGAGCCTGGTCGCATGACTTCGACCACTGTATAAGGACATTCCCATTTAGGAGAAAGTTTATTCCGATTAGACTGGGATTAAATCTTTTTCAATACCAAGTCACCTACCGCAAGGCTGCGAGGTTGGATCTTACGATCGTAGTATTTGCGTAGGGCTTGCAGGTAGACTGCCGAATAGATTAAGGCTTGGTTCCTCTTTTCTTCGAGTGGATTGATGTCATCAGCTCGAAGTTGTTCTTGGCCAAAGTCGTTATAGGTTTCGACCCTTATCGACCGAATCTTTAGTTCAGGTGGAAGCATAGCTTCAGCACCAAAAAATGAAGAAAAATGGTGTTTCGTGTGTAGCCCGACTAGCAGTCATGCGAATTGTCCATAATATTGAGTGTAATTCTTTTACCCAAGCCCTCGAGCTCTTTATAAGCTGGTCGAAAACTCGAGTTTTGATTCCCTGCATAATTTGCCCATTTGCCCTTTCAATTGCCCCATTGCTCTGTGGATGGGTAACAGAGGCATAACATAGCTTAGTACCCAATTCTTCACAAAATTCTTAGAATTTTGCGCCTGAAAATTATATACCATTATCTGTTATGATCCGACTTGACACACCAAATCGAGTGATCATATTTTTTTTATCATAAATTTTTTGGCTGCTTCCGTTGTTATCCCAATCACAGGTTCGGCTTCAATCCATTTTGTGAGCGTATCAATAGCCTCGAAAAGGAACTCAAAACCTTCTGGAGCTTTTGGGAATGGTCCTAGGATATCGAGACCTCAGGTCGCAAAAGGCCAAGAAAGAGGTATGGTTTATAATGCTTGAGTCGGTTGGTGTATTTGCTTGCTATGAAATTAACATTGTACACACTTTTTAACGAGATTTTTAGCATCATGGAGGGCTGTTGGCCAGTAGAACCCTTGTCGAAAGGCTTTTCCGACCAGGGTTCTGTAGAAAACATGACCCCACAGATGCCTCCATGTATTTCTTGAAGGAGATATGATCCTTCTTTCTGCGATATGCATCGAATGAGAACCCCTTGAATACCTCGTTTGTAGAGGACTTCTTTGACCAAAGTATATATTTTGGCCTTACGGGATAAATGACCAGCCTCAAGATCGACACTAGGTACAGTACCCTTTTGAAGATACTCGTAGATGAGATTTATCCAAGTATCCTCGCATTCTTGGGAGGCGGTCTCGATAGGAGATGTGTCTGGTGTTTCCACCAGGGATGACTTCTAGAGCTATTCTAAGAAAAATCCTTGTGGTACTTGTGATCGGGAAGAAGCTATTCGAGCTAACTAGTTAGTGGGGAAATTACCCTTTCAAGGGATATATTGTACCTCTAAACTGAAAAAAAATGCTTTTCAAGCTTATTGACTTCCGATGAGTACTGAGACATGATCGGATTAGAGCATTGATACTCTTTTCCGACTTGATTCACGGCCAGTTGAGAGTCTCCTCTCACGAGTAGTTGTCGAATCCCGAGCGCTTTCACTGCTCGTATGCCAACCAATAATTCTTCATATTCTGCCACATTGCTAGTAGCAGGAAAGTTTAATTGAATTGTATATTTTAAGGTTTCTCTTGTACGAGATACCAAGACCACCCCAGCACCTGAGCCACTTAGCGTAAGTGACTCATCGAAGTACATTATCCATTGGTTGTGGGATCAGTACTAGGGTCCCTGAACAGGTTCAGGATTTGTCTATTCGGCGACAAAGTCTGCTAAGATCTGGGATTTAATGGCCGTTCGGGACACAAAATAGAGGTCGAACTCCCCAAGTTCAATCGACCACTTTGCCATGCGCCTTGCTATTTCCCTGTTCCGGAGGACCTCTCCGAAGGGAAACTCATACGACATGATTAACTTGTGCGACTAGAAATAATACCACAGTTTCCTTAAAGACATGAGGAGGGTATATAGAATTTTTTGGACCTGAAGGTAACACTCCTTAGGCCCATGTAAAACTACACTGACGTAATAAACTGGTCATTGAATGTTATCATGTTCGACAACCAGTACTACGCTTACTGCTTGTGGCATTGCAGCTAGATACATTAAGAGTGTTTTTTTTCTGGTTTAGGAGAAACCAGAATAGGGGTACTCGTAAGATATTTCTTAACATCCTTGATGGCTTTGTTTGCCACCTCTGACCACTCGAAACTCTCATGTTTCTTCAGAAGTTTAAAGAAAGGAAGTCTTTTTTCTCCCTGTCGTGCGATGAAATGACTTAAAGCCGTCATGCATCCTATGAGTTTCTTTCCTGAAGAGACACTAAACACACACTTCTCAGGATTGAGTTTCAACTGGTGTTTTCTGAGGTTGTTGAATTTTTCGTATAGGTCAGAAATATGATTAAGACGTTGTTTGCTTTTTATGACCAGGTCATCAACATAGCCTTCTAAATTTCAGCCAAGTTGAGGAAGGAAGGTTTTTTTTGCATCAAGCGTTAGAAGGAAGTACCAGTATTTTTTAAACCAAATGGTATTTTGACGTAGCAAAATATTCCAAATGGTGTGATAAATGTGGTTTTTTCTTCATCATCTAAAAACATACTTATTTGATGATTACCAGAGTATGCATCTAGGAAACTCAATATTTCGCAACCAGTAGTGGAATCAACTAACTGATCGATACGAGGAAGGGGAAAATCATCCTCTGGACACGATTTATTTAGATCAGTAAAGTCTACACATATACGTCATTTACCCTTAGACTTTCTAACCATTACAGGGTTAGCCAACCACTCTGGGTAGTTGACCTCTTTTATGAAACCTACCTTAAGTAACTTGTCCAATTTTGATCTAATAACATCTTGTCGATCAGGTGCAAATCTCCGTATTTTTTGTTTTACAGGCTTCTTGTCAGGCTATAAAGCTAGCCTGTGCTCGATCACTTCCTTAGGGACTCTAGGCATATTGGATGCTTGCCACACGAGGACATATGCGTTTTACTCGAAGGAAGGTGACGAGGGTGTCTTCCTATGTGGGGTCGAGAGCGACTCCAATGTGAACGGTCTTCAAAGGCTCCTCTGTATTGAGTGGAACTTCTTTGACTTGGTCGTTCGGTTTTGGGGCAATTTTAGACTTCGACTGCTTGGTCGAAGGTTGCACCTTGCTTGCTTCTTGATTTGTTATTTGGCCAACCATATCGAGGGACTTATGGTTGCATGTAAGTGCCATCTTTTTATCACAACGGATTGTGATTACTCCTTTGGGAATCATTCCAGAGTTGGTCGACCAAGAATAACATTATATGTCATGTCGACATTGACCACATGAAAAGATATTTTCTCCGTCCTAAAATTGTTTGGTGACCCAAACATAACAGGAAGAGAAACTTGACCAATAGGCTTGGCCGAAGACCTCAGTACGATCCCATGAAATGAATACCGTACTGGTTTGATATTTGTCCTTGGAACTTGCATTTCGTCCAGGGCACTCGTAAAGAGTATGTTTAATGAACTTACACCATCAACTAACACATGATTAACTTGACAGTTATTGATGGTGTACTTGACCATGATCAAAAAATGACCAGGTCGAATAGAAGGGATTGGACAGTCACCTTTCTCAAAGGAGATAGTGATTTCTGACCACTTTGGTACTGTATTGACAAGAGGAGGGTCGATGGAATTTACCTCACGTTTGATAGCTTTGAGCTGTCGTTTCGACTCATATGCTGAAGATCCTCCACAGATGTGATCGATGGTGTATTCTGGATCTTGAAACGATATCTCCTCATCATCATCCGACTGTTTTTGACCACTCATTTGTCCCACCTCTTTGAGTGTAGGAAGTGGTCCATTGCCGGAGTAGTAATCCTCGAGTTTCCGCTGAAAAAGTCGGCAATTGAGAAGGTCGAGTCCTTTTTTGTGAAAAGGACACCACCTAGGCTTGTCATTCTTCTGTTCAGGGTATTGACTTTTGCTCCAGTTGGAGTATCGTTTGGAGCTTCGAGGCTCCTTGTTGTTCATGGCTAAGACCTCCTTAGAAATTTTGACTTGAGATTTTTGGCCTAGTCTTGCTCTTGGATTTTCCAGCCTTTTATCTTTCTTTTTGTTACTTTTGCCCACTCCTCGTGTGTCCTTATCGTCACGATCAATCGTGCGATTCCACTCGAGCGCTTCTACTGTAGTTGCGTAACGATCGACCATTTTGAAGAGCTTGACGATGGTAGTCGGAGGATTTAGAGCGATATCTTCTGTGATCCTTCGATTGCGGTCTTGCTGCTTAAATGCCCTAGAGATAGAAGAGCTAGAAACTTCAGGAATTGAATTGCGAACTTGACTGAAACGCTTGATAAATTGGCGTAGGGTCTCGTGAGAATCTTGTCGTATTCTATGCAGGTCGTCCTCCTTTCCAGGGTGGCTGTAACTGCCCTAAAAGTTGGCTAGCAGTAGGTCGCAGAGGTGCTACTACGAATAAATTGATTATTGTGGCTGATTTAACAGCCACGATCGAGCTGGTCCTTCGAGTATAGTAGGGAGGTAGTTGGCCATGACATGCTCTCCTCCTACTGCTCGAACAGCAGTGGTATAGATTTAAAGAAATTCGATGGGATTTTGTGACCCATCAAACTTTTCCATGTTTACTAGTCGGAATCGGAGTGGCCTACGAACGGCTCGAAGGTAAGGCAAAAACGCCCGACATCTAGTAATAATATCATAACGCCTTCTTTGTAGGAAAGAAGGGTTGACATCACTAGACGATCATACTCGACGATACCCAGTAGTAAATGGACCTGTCCTATCATAGATCTAAGTCCTATGAGGGTAATACTCCTCGTGCTCCATCTGCTGGTGCAGATTTCTTGGAAGAAGTGGCGAACGACCACCTCCCCTAGGAGTTTGTTGATCACCAATTGTTCGTGGAACTCTTCTCCGACTAGTGTCATGGTCGAGAGATCGACCAAATCTGTTGTCTTGTCATTCTCCACGAGGAGAGTCATTCAAACGACTGGCATTTGATGGAATTGTCCCGGTGCGACTACCAGGACGGTGTTGTCGATTTCGCTCGAGCCTGACCATTATGTCCCAAAGTTTTCTTGCGATCTCTTGAGCGAAGATGTCATAGCCGGGAGCTTGTCCAAGCTCTTGAGCCTGGTTTTCGATCAGGTCATTGATTCATTGAAGCTCACGAGCTTCCTCCTGCTAGTATTGGGTGCGCCTAGGTGTTGGGACCCAAAAATGCGATTCAGGAACCCTTTGTGTATTCTGAACTAGTCCCAGATCAGTAGCTAGCTCATACAGGAAATAGTGATGAAATATCATCCATTTATTCGATTTAACTAAAAAGATCTCAGAGTAGCAAATAATAATAATAACTGGACCTTATAGTCAACCTTTACTTAACTTGCCACGCAGGGCTAAAGAAACAAATAAACTCTTGTAGTGGAATGAAACTCTTCAAATGGCCATTCAATATGCCTACAGGCAATCGAGTGGAGAACGCATCATAATCCGCAAAACCTTCATGGTCATCCTGGACGGAGAACTCTTGAGCAGCTTGATATTCTTCAACTGATCAACAATAGTGCAAAGCCGTGAGTACATAAAGCACTCAGCAAATCGTGGGGAAATGAATGTAAATAGTATTCATGCAAGGCTTGAACAAATGTTAGCTATGTGGTTCTTTTGCAGAAAGCAACATTTATGATAAATACAATAAATAGATTGAAATGCATACTTTAAAACAATAATAAATAATTAAATAATTTCTTTGAAACAACTAGTGAACTTCCCATTCACTTCCCAACCCAACCAATGATAAATGAATCCCTAATTCACCAATCGACACAAACCACCAAGTGAATTACCCGTTCACCAAACAAACATTATATTCATCAAGTGAACTTTCTATTCACACTTCAACTCATTTTATAAAAAACTCTATCTCTCGTGTGAAATCATGAAAGTATCTAGGCCCCTAAAAATTATTTTGGTAATTAATGACAATATGTGAATATAGGATTAACATGTTTATTGAGTATTTACAAGGTTTAGTCCCAGTGATGAATATAACAACCTGGAGAGACATGCTAAAGGTCAGTATGAAGATCAATATGGTTCAAAGATAAGGTACAAGTAGTCTAGGATCCTTTTTATATTTACCGGTCTTAGAAGAAAAGGATGGAAGACCGGATTTTAGGTTAAATACCGTACTATTAAGAGGGATCATGACTAGTAGCTTGATAGTATGTTCTTGTGCCATTTGGACCAATCTAGGATCATGCATGAACTCAGAGTTTGTTTTGAAAGCCAACTTTGCATTTCTCAGGAAAGTCGGTAGTACTGACGTTTTGTTGGTGTTATTACCGCACAATGGTATGACCGGGATAGTAGGTCCGACACTACCGCAACCCGGTCGTACCTTAATCTTGTTGGCAGTACGTATTTTACAGAGTGTCACCCTTTTAAGCTTCTTGCTCACCTGGTAAGCGGTAGTTCCGAAGCTTACTTGGCAGAACTACCGCATCGCAGTATGACCATATATCTTAAGCGGAACTACCACAACCCGGTCAGTCTGAAAGATAGTAAGCGGTGTGTTATTTCCAGTGAGTGCCTGTTTTGGACCTCAAAGTGAAGCGGTAGTACCGCCCTTGTGTTTCGGTATGAACGATAAGAGGAACTACCACATGATCCATGGCAGTAGTACCACGCCGAATTTCTAACAGCTCTTTTAGAGGCAGTTAATGCATCTGCGCTAGCCGTTACTGTGCATTTTGGGAAGGTGCGGTAGTACCGGCCATTGAACGGTGGTACTATCGCTCGTGCTGAAACTCTCTGTATTTTGCCTCCAACGAACGTATTTGTTTGTGTGTGGGGGGGGTATAAATACCCCTCCACTAGCTCAAGGACAAAGAGAGAGACCTCATTTAACATCCTTGAGCTAAGAGCATTCTCTCCACACCTCATATACACTTGTTGCATTCATTGTGAGGTTGTTGAGCAAAATTCAAGTGTATTCATTCTAGATTGATCCTTTGTACTTGATTGCCGTCAAGCGAAGATTGTGGTTCTTTACTCTTGGTGTTTGCCAACACCTAGATGGCTTGGCGGGAGTTTGCGCGCTGATCTCTTCAAGGAGATTGTGAAGAGGCCCGACGCCAAATTGTGAGTGGTTCAGTGTTCGCCATCTCCGGAGCGGAGGAAGAACAACCACTAGTGGAACCGAGGTGAAGGCTTAATTTGTGGAACTGGCTTGATTAGTTCAAACTTCCTCAACGTGGACTAGTGAAGACTGACAAGTCTTCGATACCACGGGAAAAACTTCGTTGTCTTCATTGTGGTTTACTCTTGTCTTTACTTTCCGCATTTACATTTCTAGTAATTCTCTTGTGCAAGATTTGCTTAGCTAGAATTGTATCTAGTGTTGACTTTAGTTCATATTTGTCTTAAGTAGCATAGTAGTTCTGTCATCTTATTTGTGCTAGGAAGCTTTGTTAGGTCTATCTTTCTTAAAGTTGTTAATTAGTCAAAAATATTTAAAAACCTCCTATTCACTCCCCTCTAGTCGGCTATCCTTGATCCTACAAGTGGTATCAGAGCTTGGTCTCTCATTTGATTTAGAGTTAACCATCTAAGATTGAAAAGGATGGCTAGTGAGAGAATTACTATAGGAAAGGCTCCGTTATTTGATGGCTCAAATTATGCATATTGGAAAAATTAGAATGTCCATTTATTTAAAGGCCATGAGTCCGAGCATATGAAAAACTGTAAATGAGGGTTACGTTATGCTTCTTGATCCACTACATCCCATGGAACTTGAGGGGCTTAATGCTCATTTAGATGCCCAAGGAATGAATGCTCTCTTTGGTGCTTTGAACGCGGATGAGTTCAATAGAGTGAGCAATTTTGAAACCGCTCATGATATTTGGACTATTCTCTCGGAAATCCATGAGGGAACATCCACGGTCAAAGAGACCAAATTGCATAGGCTCCGGATTAAGTATGAGACATTTATAATGTTGTCACATGAGGATATAAATGAAATGTATTCTCACCTCAACAACATTGTAAATGAACTCAAAGGCCTAGACACGTTACTAACCTATGTTGATATTATGAGAAAAATGCTTAGGGTCTTGTCGGAGAAGTATGAGACTTTGGTGACTCTATTTCTCAATTCATCTGAATTGCCAAGAATGACGCCAACCAGTCTCTTGGGCAATCTCATTACCAATGAGTTATACAAGAAGGACAAGGAAGAGCTTTTGGAGTCATCTTTCTCAGAGAAGAAGATTACCGCCTTCAAGGTAAAGGCGGAATCAAGTGATGAAGAGGATGAAGAAGAAGACTTCGAAGAAGAGTTTTCTCTCCTTGTGAGGAGAATGAAAAAATTCATGAAAGGACGCCTATATAGAAGCTTCAATTTTGACAGGAACAAGAAAGGGCAATCTTGAAGCAATAGCAAGCGCTATAGCAATATTCGTTGCTATAAGTGCGATGAGAAGGGACACATTGCCTCTCATTTCCCCACAAAGAAGGATGACAAGGGTAAGTCGTCTAAGAAGAAGGAATTCGATGGCAAGAAGAAGCTTTTCAAGAAGCTTCACAAGGACGGCAAGAATGAATCTCACATTGGAGAATGGAACTCCGATAAGGAGTACACCGACTCTGACTCCGATGAAGACGAGTCTCCCAAGAAGAAGGGACTTGTCGGCATTGCCATCAAGGTGGCTTCACCACTCTTCTCCACTCCTACTTGCCTCATGGCAAAATGAGATAAGGTAAAATCTATTAATGATAATGAACCTTTATATGATGAATTAATAGATATGCTTGAAGAACTAAATGAATATCTTGGAAAAGAGATGTCAAAATATAAAGTCTTAAAAAAGAACATGTCTCTTTAAAAGACTCTTATGAGGAGCTAAAGGATGCTCATGACTCTCTACTTCTAAAAGATATTGAAAAATCTCAATCGGATGTTGGAATTGCTTGCAATTTAATGAATGAGATGCCTAGAGTAGAAGTTGATTGAAATGCCTCATCCGTGTCTAGCACTTCTATATTATGTGATGATTTGTTATCTATATCATGTTGCTCTAAAAATGATCCATTGCTTATTGTTGAAAATCATGAATTAAAAGAGCAAGCAAGTCACTAAGCTAAGTAAAAGCTTAAAAAGATGCTTCAAGGGTAAAGCAACTCTTGATAAGCTGTTGAGTGAGCAAAGGTGCTCATTCAACAAGGAAGGACTTGGGTTCATTCCCAAGAAAGGTAAGAAGCCAATTTACAAGCCTAAAGGTTTGTAAAAGAAAATAGCAAATATTGCAATAAATGTCATAATATATGACATTTGTCAAATGCTTGCTCTATTACTAGTAGTAAGTATAATGGTATATATGATTCTTGTTATATGCTTAAGAAAACTAAGGATGGTAAAGTATTTGTAAGATTTGTTGGCACTTCAATTTTAGGCGCTAAAAAGAATGCTATTTGGGTGCCTAAAATCATGATCACTAACCTCCAAGGATCCAAACAAATTTGGGTACCTAAAAGAACTTAATTCTTGTTTTGAAGGTGAACTACAAGACCGGTGGAAAAAATTGGGTGCTTGATAGTGAATGCACTCAACATTTGACCGACGATAGAAAGATGTTCACTACATTCGAGAATGGAAAAGGAGTTGACAAGATCACATTTGGAGATAATAGCAAAGGAAAGGTAATATGATTGGGTAAAATTGCTATCTCAAATGACCTTTCTATTTCTAATGTATCTTTAGTTGAATCGCTAAACTTTAATTTGTTATCCATTGCTCAAATATGTGATCTTGGCTTAATTTGCTCATTCTCTAATGAAGGTGTTTCAATTTCAAATGAAAAGGATAATTCTTTAATTTTCAAAGGATTTAGATTCAGAAATCTTTACTTGGTCGATTTTTCTTCAAATGAATCATACTTGAAAACTTGTTTAATTGCAAAAACCCTCTTTGAGTTGGCTTTAGCATAGAAGGCTAGCTCATGTTGGTATGATTCAACTTAAAAAGCTTTTCAAACATGATTTAGTTGTTGGTTTGAAAGATGTGAAATTTGAGAAAAATAAACTTTGTAGTGCTTGTCAAGCCGGTAAACAAGTCACTAACTCTTATCCTTCTAAAAATATCATGTCAACTTGTAGACCATTAAAACTCTTACATATGGATTTGTTTGGGCCAACAACCTATAAGGGTATCGGGGGGTAATAGCTATTATTTAGTTATTGCGGATGATTACTATAGATATACATGGTATTCTTCCTAGATGACAAAGCCGAAACCTCCGGCATTTTTAAAAGTTTTGCAAAAAGGACTCAAAATGAAATTGATTTCAAAATTAAAAAAATCCGTAGTGATCATGGTTCCGAGTTCAAAAACACTAAAATTGAAGATTTTTGTGATGAACTTGGAATAAAGCATGAGCTTTCCACAACCTACACTCCAAAACAAAATAGAGTTATAGAAAGAAAAAATCGAATATTAATTGAAATAGCTAGGACAATGCTTGATGAATATAATTCTTCCGATAGATTTTGGGCGGAAGCAATCAATACCGCTTATCATGCTATAAATCATCTTTATTTGCATCGTCTTTTGAAAAAGACTTCCTATGAACTTTTTTGTTGGAAGAAAACCGAACATCTCCTATTTTCATGTATTTAGTTGCAAATGTTATATTTTGAAAAAGAGTGTTCGTCTTTCAAAATTTACAAGTCGATGCGATGTTGGTTTCTTGCTTGGATATTCTTCAAATAGTAAAGCTTATAGTGTCTTCAATCAAAGCTCCGGTTTAGTTGAAGGAAAACATGATGTTTAATTTGATGAAACTAACGGCTCTCAAGAAGAGCATGAGAATTTCGATGATGTAAGAAATGAAGCTTTAAGACAAGCTATGAAGAATATGTAAATTGGAGATATCAAGCCAAAAGAAGATCCAAATGATCCATCATCTTCTACTCAAGTTGAACCTCTTACCTCTTCAACAAGAAGTGAAATTCAAATTAATAAAGAGGACAACAAGGAAGATGATCAACCGCCCAACCTACCACCAAAGATCCATAATGCAATTGCAAAAGATCATCCAATAGATCAAATATTGGGTGGTGTAAGTAAGGGTGTTCAAACTCGATCTCGTGTCGCTTCTTTTTGTGAACGTTACTTTTTTTGTCTCCTCTGTTGAGACAAAACATATAGAAGAAGCACTTGATGATCCGGATTGGGTAAATACAATGCATGAAAAACTCAATAACTTCATCCGAAATGAAGTTTGGACATTAGTAGATAGGCTCAAGGAACACAACGTAATCAGTACAAAATGGGTCTTTAGGAATAAGCAAGATGAAAGCGGAATGGTTGTGACAAACAAAGTGAGATTGGTCGCTCAAGGATTCTCTCAAGTCGAAGAATTTGGTGATATGATGTCTAGGGAATTTGAAATGTCTATGATCGAAGAACTTAGCTATTTTCTTGTACTTCAAATCAAGCAACTCAAAGATGGAACCTTTGTGAGCCAAACAAGATATGCAAAAGACTTGATCAAGAGGTTTGGCATGGAAGAGGTAAAATCAATCAAGACTCCCATGGCAACCAATGGTCATCTCGACCTTAATGAGAGAGGTAAATCGGTAGATTTAAAGCTTTATAGATCTATGATTGGTAGTTTACTTTATCTTGTCGCATCTAGGCCCGATATTATGTTTAGCGTTTGCATGTGTGCACATTTTCAAGCAACACCAAAAGAATGTCATTTGGTGGCCATAAAAAGAATTCTAAGATATTTAAAACATTCCTGTAGCATTGGCCTATGGTATCCCAAAGGTGCAAAATTTGATTTAATTGGATATTCGGATTCCGATTATGCGCATTGCAAAGTGGATAGAAAAAGCACCTCGGGTAGTTGTCAATTCTTAGGAAGATCCTTAGTATCATGGTCATCCAAGAAACAAAATTCCGTAGCTTTATCCACCGCCGAAGCCGAATATATTTCCGCGGGTAGTTGTTGTGCTCAATTGCTATGGATGAGGCAAAGTTTGATGGATTATGGAATTAAATTCGATAAAATGCCTTTATTGTGTGATAATGATAGTGCCATGAAAATAGCCAATAATCCAGTCTAACATTCAAGAACCAAGCATATATATATTCGCCACTATTTCTTGAGAGATCATGTGAACAAGGGGGATATTGAAATTAGCCACATTCAGACTGAAGACCAATTAGCGAACATTTTCACCAAACCATTAGATGAAGGCTGCTTTTGCAAATTGAGGAATGAATTAAATGTCATAGACTATTCAAATATTATTTGAACTCATGCTTCATGCACTTTGTTCCTACTTTGTGTTATTTGAAGCTTTTAAGAAAGGTGTTTTTTTTAAATATTTTCCTAAAAATCTCTATGATCATAAAAACTATGTTCTTAGATAGACATTAGTCTTATCAATGCATAATAATCCTGAATGTTATTTACTTAAGTGCAAAACTAAGGATCATTTGCATAATTCTCATTTCCAAAGCATGTTCCTGAAGTTCCAGAAAAATCGGACCTACCGGCGGTTTAACAATGGTACTACCACATTGCGGTACTACCGGCGTGTAACATACGGTACTACCGCATCAGTTGTAAAAGGGCCTTAACTGCTCTCACATGGGTCTTTACCCTTTCATCTCCCGAGCGGTCATTCCGCACTCTTACCGCTCTCTCTCTCTCTCTTTCTCTCTCTCTTAGAACTCTCAAACCCTCTCAAAAATCCCTCAAATTTCTTCGAGTTTTCTTCAATCCTTGCTGATATCTTGCATCCTAAGGGTTCTTCTCCCTCGGATCTCAAGGTAAAAATATTCAAATCCCCTCTTTTGCCTTACCTTCAAACCCTAGGTCATAATTAGGTTTAATTAAGAATGTGGATGATTGAATGAATTTTTCTTGGGCAAAATTGCTAAATTAGTGTCTCATGATGTCTATGCATCTATTCTATGGATTCAATTCATTAGAGATACCATGAAAATTCGAGCAATCTCTTGCCCTAGGACATGTTCAGAGAAAGTGGTACTACTGCTCGTCATGCGCGGAACTACCGTGATACGGTCATATCGACCAGTGAATGGTGGTACTTCCGCATCCCGATACTACCGCTACTTGCACGTTGGTACTACCGATTTCTCTGATAAAACAGACAGTTCATTCCATTCAAAATTAAACCTATTTTGGTTGATCTCTTGTTCTCTCTGTAATATTTCCCCTCTGTTTGAAGATGCCAAGGACAAGGATCGTCACTCGCAAGTCCTATGGCCCTCCAAGAGGTCAAACATCTTCTTCTCAGCCACCTGCAGCTCCTGCTCCTGATCAACAAAATCCAGAGGAACGACGAAAGGGAAGACAAGATAGAGGCAAAGGGCTTGCAACTACTGATTTAGAAAATGAGGAGAGCGTATCCTAGACAGAAACTGCATCTGAGGCAGAAACTGAAGTACAAACAAAATCTGATGAGGAAATGGGAGAGCCTGAGGAGCAATAGATAAATTTGATGACAATCACAGCAGATGAGTACGATTTAATGCGTCATAGAAATCAATTTGTGTTTTCAGATTTATCTACAAATCCAAAGTTCCATACTAAGTTTCAGGAATTAGTTTATGAACAGATGTATGGTCCCCACAAACAGTTTGCTGATCATAAGTGGGTGGATTGGCCACATCTTAACTCCCTGGAAAAGTATGATGGAACATATCGACTTTTTCAAAGAGCCAGTATTCATGACCTTGTAGCACTCAAGTGTGACTACGATGAGGAGATTACCAGGCAGTTCTATACTACTTTGTATGTATGTCCTGACTTCACTCAGTTGGCATGGATTACAAGGGACTGCTTATTTGGATTGCCACATGCATGAGTTTGAGCTTGCTTTAAGGACAGAGTCAAGCAGTTATGAGAAAAATTATGAGAGACCTGCTCTTTTAGTTCCATCCTGGACAGAGTACTATGATCAAACTATCAGATATACTCTAGGAAAGATAGGTGGTCTCCTACCTATTCCCAACTTGGTTAATAGGATAATCAATCATACTATTCTCCCTAAGAGCGGGAACTTTGATGCTATAAGAGGACATGCCTGTAATTTGATAGATAATGTTATTATGCATAGGAGGAAGTTTGATGTGATAGATGTTATCCTTAGGAAAATAGCTTCTTCAAAGAATGATCGAGTTAAGAGAATCAACTATGCTCCTTATATCATGGCTTTGATCATCCAGAAGATTGACTACCGTGGAGGCATGGGATCTGTCCACAAGCCATACAAGCCACATGAGGGTCCTCCTATCCCTGCAGTTGCTCATCCTCAGGTTCAGCAAAGGCAAGCTGCTCAAGAAGATGTTCAAGAAGAAGGACAAGTTTCCCTTGCTCAAATTTATTCAACTATTCTAGAGATTAAAAATACTCAGCAAGAAATTAAAAAATTTGAGCAAGAATTCCAAACTGAAACTAACAATAGGTTGGATGCATTGACAGAGAGTGGGTGTGCTCTTAAGCAAGCTTTAACGACTCCAAATCGCTTTGGACGCCGTCGCCTCAACTCACCTCCACATCAAGCTTCAACCTCTCAAGCTCCACCATCTCCTCAGGATCCGGCTGCATGATGACTTTTTGGTATTTTGATACCAAAGGGGAGAAGTTAGGAGGGGAAAGGAGAAAAGGTTTAAAAGGTTGAGGGGGAGCAAGCAAGAAAGGAAGATTGGGCTGCTAGACTGCTACTATCTATATTATATAATCTATGTTGAACTTGTCTTGTGTGTGCTTGTAATAGCCTAGTTTAAACATTGTTATGGTATTATGTTCTCTTGTCTTTATGGTATCTTGTTAAACTTGGTACTTAATATATTATGGTCAAGTTATTCTCATGAATTGCAATCTCTTTCTTATGGTCATTTCTTAGCATTGTCAATTCTCTCAAGTTTGAACAAGTAAAAGAAACTCCACCAAATTTTTTCAAAATCTCTACATGTGCTTGCAAAAACATTTTCTCACTTATATGCACATGTTTAGGGGAAGCTTTCTGTAAAATGAATTTAACAAGCAAATAATTCTCAAAACTCTGTTGAGCTCATTGCAAGAATTATTTTGTTAAGTCAGAACAAGAATATACAACTAGTTTTTCAAACAAGCGGTATATTCAAAACTATATCTTTCTCACATATTGATTGAGTTGTCATCAATTACCAAAAAGGAGGAGACTGAAAGCATCTAGGCCCCTAAAAATTGTTTTGGTAATTAATGATAATATGTGAATATGAGACTAACATGTTTATTGAGTATTTACAAGGTTTAGTCCCAGTGATAAATATAACAACCTGGAGAGGCATGCTAAAGGTCAACATGAAGATCAATATGGTTTAAAGACAAGGTACAAGTAGTCTAGGATCCTTTTTATGTTTATCGGTCTTAGGAGAAAAGGACGAAAGACTGGATTTTAGGTTAAATGCCGTACTATTAAGAGAGATCATGACTAGTAGCTTGATAGCATGTTCTTGTGCCATTTGGATTAATCTAGGATCATTCATGAACTCAGAGTTTATTTTCAAAGCCAGCTTTGCATTTATTAGGAAAGTCGGTAGTACCGACGTTTTGTTGGCGGAACTACCGCACAGCGGTATGACCGGAATAGTGGTGCAGTACTACCGCAACCCGGTCGTACCTTAATGTTGTTGGCGGTATGTATTTTACAGAGTGTCACCCTTTTGAGCTTCTTGCTCACCTGGTAAGCGGTAGTTCCGGAGCTTACTTGGCGGAACTACCACATCGCGGTATGACCACATATCTTAAGCGGAACTACTGCAACCCGGTCAGTCCAAAAGATAGTAAGCGGTACGTTATTTCCAGTGAGTGCCTGTTTTGGACCTCAAAGCGAAGCGGTAGTACCGCCCTTGTGTTTCGGTATGACCGGTAAGCGGAACTACCTCATGATCCATGGCGGTAGTACCGCGCCGAATTTCCAACGGCTCTTTCAAAGACAGTTAATGCGTCTGAGCTAGCCGTTACTGTGCATTTTTGGAAGGTGCGGTAGTACCAGCCATTGAACGGCGATACTACTGCTCGTGCTGAAGCTTTCTGTATTTTGCCTTCAACGGTCGTATTTGTTTGTGGGGGGTATAAATACCCCTCCACCAGTTCAAGGACAAAGAGAGAGACCTCATTTAACATCCTTGAGCTAAGAGCATTCTCTCCACACCTCATATACACTTGTTGCATTCATTGTGAGGTTGTTGGGCAAAATTCAAGTGCATTCATTTTAGATTGATCTTTTGCACTTGATTGCCGTCAAGCGAAGATTGTGTTTCTTTACTCTTGGTGTTTGCCAACACCTAGACGGCTTTGCAGGAGTTCACATAGTGATCTCTTCAAGGAGATTGTGAAGAGTCCCAGCGCCAAATTGTGAGTGGTTTGGTGTTCGCCATATCCGGAGCGGAGGAAGAACAACCACCAGTGGAATCGAGGTGAAGGCTTAATTTTTGGAGCCAGCTTGATTAGTTTAAGCTTCCTCAACGTGGACTAGTGAAGACCGGCAAGTGTTCGATACCACAGGAAAAACTTCTTTGTCTTCATTGTGGTTTACTCTTGTCTTTACTTTCCGTATTTACATTTCTAGTAATTCTTTTGTGCAAGATTTTCTTAGCTAAAATTGTATCTAGTACTGACTTTAGTTCATATTTGTCTTAAGTAGCATAGTAGTTCTATCATCTTATTTGTGATAGGAAGTTTTGTTAGGTCTATCTTGCTTAAAGTTGTTAATTAGTCTAAAAGATTTAAAAACCTCTTATTCACCCGCTTCTAGCCATGGCGTGAAGAACACGGACTCACGAGTCCCGCTCGGGAACGGGTGAAGAAGAAGATCACGAGGCAACTAGCAGCGGGTCCACCGAGTAGGGAAACAAGAAAAGGAAAAGGCCAAGGCATGGGCTGGCTCGGTGCAAGTGAGCGCATGGTTTGGCCAAAGGAAAGGAGGTGGCCAATGTGGTGCAGGCCAGCCAATAAAAGTGGACATGGGCCAAGGAAGTGCGGGCCAAGCGATGAGAAGAAAGAAGTGTGGGCCGAGAAAAGAAATGTGCTGGGAGTAGAGAAATGGGTCAAGGGTTAGGAATAGGAAGTGGGTTTCGGCCCAAATCAATATATCATATTTTAATTAGTTTTCCTTTTTAGAAAATAGCAGAAAATACAAATAGCAACTAGAAAATAGCAAATGCACTTGGAAAAATTCTAGATAAATCTAGAAAATATATCCAAGCACATAGAATCCAAATAAAATAATTTTGATAATAGTTGATGTTGAGATTATTCATATTAAATTGTTTTTGATTCAGAAAATTCAGATTAAGCTTTTAACTTTAGCAGGAAAATCCAAATGGTTATTTTTTACTTTTAAAACTTCAAAACAAACCAAATTTTTGGGATGTTATACCAGGTAAAGATCTCTGGGTAGCAATTCTTCTTCTAGGATTTCGACCACGCTCATGAATGTGGAGATCCTGGTTATCGCTAGAGGTGTTCTAGTCATCACCACAAGAGCTCGAAACGAGTGCGCGATGGGAAGCAACCCCAATCCTGCCTCTTGGAGAGAGATTAGGATCTGAGGGGAGGACAAAGACCTCCTGGGTGCTACTATCCCCACTTGCGGCTGAGTGCTCCTGACTCGGAGAGTAGTCGAAGGACAACGCCTCGCGACTTGGAGCAATCCCCTCCAGGAAGAGAAATTCCAGGTTATAACTGTCTCCGGTTGAAGGTGAACTCTGCGGGGGTATAGTCGAATCCGCAGGTGAGGCGGGCTCGACCACACACCTCGTGGGGGTAACAAAAGGGTGATAGTTATTAGGTGTTAATTGAGACCCGGAATCATGGATTCCTAGACTTGCTGTGTTGGATCGAACGGCCTTAGACAGACTTGAACATTTGGAGGAGGAACCCTCGTTGTGTTCAACACTCGCCGTGGGGCAATCTTGATCCTGGTCGGTTGGACCCTTTCCCTTTGAGGGTTCTGGTTCCTACTCTGGGCGTAATGTTGTGGGGGAGAGGGCTCCCTCATCAACCTTGTCCGTGGCATGGTTCCCTGGGTCAAGTGAAAGATTCGTGGAATCGGCATTGTCGTCGGATGAAATGATGCTCTGCTCGTACTGGTAGCAGGTATCCATGTCAAGTCCTTTGTAGTTTGCCAAATCGAACCAATTCTCCTAATTCCACTCTCTTGCCATGAAAACATCAGAGTTGAAAATAAATACAATTTGTTTAAAAGGGAATGAGAAATAGAAGATCCCCACGGATGACGCCAATTATCGATGGTTTAGTATCGATCTTATGAATGAATGCTGGGGGCTCTCCTAGAGCGAAACCACACATAAAAGGTCACATGAATTTTATACAAGTTTATGCCTTCTCTTGAGAGAATAATAACCCTACTCCTGTGTTATTATATTGATTATGTTTACAATAGGGAGGAAGTCATTAAAACTAGGGCTTGATGACTTCTATCTCTCGTTGTGCCTGCCGAATCTCTTGATCCTCTTCTCTTTATATAGTGCGTGAAGGGGTGACAGTTGTCCACATCAAGAGGCACCTTATCGTTTGATGCAATGCGCATGTTTAAGGGTAGTTATTGCTAGAGACATATCCCCCACATCGCCTTGCGGTTATGTCAAAGACAGAGGTTTAATATGTGCAGTTATCTTAGGAATAACGACACATATTAACTACTGCATGTACTAAATACAACACACAAATGTCCCTAATTGATTGGGCCCACATGTCTATAGGCTTTATCGACCATAGGGTGGTTATAGCTGACTTGGTTGTAGTAAGACTTACGACCATGAGGTGATCGTAATAGTACTTACTATCAATAGGTGGTCGTAGAAGAACTTATGACCATGAGATGATTGTAGCAGGATTTGCGATCAATAGGTGGTCGTAGAAGAACTTACGACTATGAGGTGATCGTAGCAAGACTTATGATCAATAGGTGGTCGTAGAAGAGCTTATGACCATATAGGGTGGTCATGTAACAGTTTACGACCACTAGGTGTGTATGATCTCCCTCATTGTTAATATTGAGGGGTACATTTGAAGGTTGTATAAGTGACATTATTATCTATAATACTACAGATAAATAACTTAATTAACTGAGGATTATTAGATCCTCGTCAAATGTAGTTGTGACCATGAAATGCATGTATTGAAACCTTTATGTATGGTTTGCATTGGATGGTATGGTTTGTAGTAAACTTGTTCATGGGTGGCCCGGTCTGGGCTAGCTCGGCTCGAGCCCGGATCGGGCTTAGGACTTGATTTCCAGCCCGAAAGCCCACTGAATTTAAAAAATAATAAAAAAACTATTTCTTTATTCTCTAAATGAATTAAATATTACCTTTTGTTCCAAAAAGAATTAAATAATATTTTTTTAAATGGAAAAATGATTTTTCGGGTCAGGCTCGGGCTAGCCTGTTTGAGGCTTGGCTTTTCAGGCCCGGCCCGGAGCCCAGTCTGGCCCGGCATTTGAACAGGTCTAGTTTTCAGTGAAATGGGGACACATTAGTTAGGCTTCGTAAGACATTTTCACATAGAATTGAACAAGCGTGATCTGGCCTTGACATTTTCTAGAAAAGCACATAGTATTAAATAAAACTTAGCATTCAACAAAACCCTGACAATGCAATGAGTTCACAGTTCACACAAACTACAAATTAATTGAGTTCACAAAGTGCATACTAAGTGAGTTCACAGCTCACACATACTGCAAATTAACTTCGGTCACATCTCACACCTTGACATTACAAAATAAGTTGGACTGGGCCATCAAACCAACAAAAGTAGTTTTGGGTATTATGTTTCTTCCTAGGAGTCATCTTCTCTATAGGACTTGAATGTCCTAGTGATTTTGTGGTCATTGCTAGTTGTGATGTTATGTCTCCCATGGATAGTGCCAGTTGTCTGCCAAAAAAATATGAATTAGTATAAAATTGCACATGCACATGATGGAAAGGACATGGTTTTTGTTGGTGGACCTTCTTGTGACAGGTCCAGGACTGTCATGCAGTTGGGGGGGGGATGTTGAGCCTTAGCTTTGGGGGTGTATAAGGAAGTGAAGTGCTTGGACCTGCAACCTTGGATGTGCTTGGACCTGTAGTTCTTGATGTATCCTTCTTGCTCCTTTGTTTCCCGTGACAAATAAACATGGCACATCATTGGGTTACACATCAAACACACTAGCTTATTGCAAGAAATTTACTTTTACCTTTTTCTTTGTGCCATTGAGATGACAACCAGCTTGCCTATGACCTAGGTCCCCAATAGTTTGCACTTGCTTATTTCCCTTACCGCCCTTTTCTAGGCAACTCTTGAACCTCAACTTCCTAGGTATTCTAGTAGACCTTTTTCCAAGTGGTGGTAGCAACTGAAACCCTAGATCGACCTCGGGCCATTAACTCGTCTGTCAGTTGTTCTACTACACCTTCATATGCATCATTGAACCTTTCCCGTGAATTGATATTTCTCTGAGTAGTTAAAAACCTCAAAGCTTGATGCCTCCACTTCTAGTTCTACTGTTGCTGCTACTAAATTAAAAAGAATCATTAGACTGTCTAGATTGGTAACACTGGATTGGCTAGATTGGTATCCAATATTGTCTACGATTTCAACATAAAATCAAACCCATTTCAACCACCAGCGATTATTAAATGCCTCCATCATTTGTATGTTTGTCATGAATCCTTTCAACCAACCCACTGTTCCTATCATACTATCAGTGCAAAAAATTTGGGCTTCCTGACCTGAACCCCAAATTGCCCTCTCACGTAACTGTGTCACCAACTTATCCAGTGTATATCGATCAAGAATGACATCCCATTCCAGATCTTGATGATCAATTTGGTGTGTGCTACCATCATCAAGCTGAGCAATGTATGCCGCAACTCTAACAGCTACTGTAAAAGATCACTTTGAATCAATAGGCTCATCGATCGATTGTGAAATTAAAAATAAGTTAGGAGCGTACTATTTTATTCTTCGGTCTGTTCGGATCTACTCCAAATACAAGCGAAAAACAATCGAAAAGGGAGTTGACAAGAGAAGTTACATATCCGTTAGGATCCATCGCGCACGCTCCACAATCCCTCAAGCTCAACCCATATCCATCAAACAAACAACCTAGGGTTTTCATGCATTCAATCAATCTATTACAAGGAAACTTGACGAGGGGGCTAGAAATAGGGAGAAAAAGCCAATCCAAATGACGACGTTACCTCAACCGAAGCATCCGTCGCCGTCGCAGGTGATGGGGATTGCATCGCCGCCTAGGTTGCCATGGTAGTCAGGAGAGGAGGAGGGGAAGTGTGGCGCGGTTGGTGCGTGCACCGAGGCTGACCGGGCCATATGCCCTAGGCCAAGGGGCAGAACATTCATTTCACGTATGAAAAAAATGCAAAAAGGAATTAAAAATTATGAAAAAAGTGAAGAATGTCAAAAAAACAATCCAAATATTAAAGGCACGATAAATAAACAACTGCATCGAAAATAATACCAAAAGATCTATTTTCTCAAAGAAAAATCCACCAACCCCGGGGAGGAAAATTAATAAAAGCAGGAGAGCAAGCTCACACCGGCCAGGCAGCCGGTGGCAAGTGGTCCCCGCCTGGCGCGTCCCCAGCGGTTAGCCAGTCCACCTCCCGTGAGGTAGCCACTCGCTGGTCGCTCCACCACACCGACACGAAACGGCGAAACCGCACCGTCTTCCCCCTTCCCTTTTACTGACTTGCGAGGAGGAGGAGCGCCTGCTGCAATTGAGAGCTCCAACCAATTCCCACTCCCACTCCCACCTCACCTCACCTCACCGGCTCACCCCACCCCACCCACCCCAGAGCAAGAGCAATGGCGTCCATCATCGTGCAGGTGGCCGTCATCCTCCTCGACATCATCGCCTTCGGCCTCGCCGTCGCCGCCGAGCAGCGCCGCAGCAAGGCAAGGCGCCCAGCAACCCCCAGAAATCTCGCTTAATAATTGTTCCTCCTGTTGCTTTTCTTGCCCTGCTAACGCGAATGCTGCTGCTGCAGGCGACGGTGACGCCGGACCTGGCCAAGGAGTACGACTACTGCGTCTACGACTCCGACATCGCCACCGGCTACGGCGTCGGCGCGCTTCTCCTCCTCGCCGCCGCGCAGGTCGTCGTCATGCTCGCCAGCCGCTGCTTCTGCTGCGGCCGCGGCCTCAAGCCCGGGGGCTCGCGCGCCTGCGCCCTCATCCTCTTCCTCTTCTCATGGTAGCTAACTACTACTAATCAACTGTTTGTATCTTAATTTACCACTTGCTGTTGCTGCTCTACTTCTCGAGATCTCGGGTTGTTTTTGCCGCCCCCCTCCCCCTATCCTTTCTTTCTCTTCTTGATCTGGGTCGGCGGTAGTGTAATTGTTACAGCAATTTGAACGGAATCTGTATTTCCTTTGTGGTTTGAACTGATGGTTCGCAGCTTCAGTTTAGATCCGTTTGCTACTGGGCGATGTGGGACTGGATCTTGTGGTTGGAATTCATCTTGTGCAACAGAGGTTGCATTTGGACTGTAGTGATGGTGATGGGGGATCAAAAGGCCAATTCTGAGATTTTTTTATATGTTGGATGGCTACTAATTTAGAGCTAAGAACCACTTTATTAAAATGGTTTTGTCCACTTCCTAGCTAATTTACTAGCCCTAGCCAGGATTGATGCTGTTCAATCTTGCCAAGATTGGTCCTTTGAAAACAGTTGGGGTTCTATGTCTATGTGTGAATTGAGTAGTCGTTCACACTGTTGTTAGGTGAAGTATCTCTTAGATCTGTTAGGTGAGGTATCTCTTTGTTGCTTACCAAAAGAAAATTTAGCACATTACTGCTACTTCATTATACTGATTGGGGGTGAGCGGTGGGATTAAATTGTGGCATACTCAAAGTGGCAATTACTTGCCCTACCAGAAGGTAATTAGTCGCGGTTTAGTGTTGTATCCTGTCGTGGCTTTGCTTTACAACAGTTGCATTGTCAGCCTAAGGCTCAACAGTCAAAACTCAAAACTGATGTGTGTTCTTCACTTTTATCATTGCCGTATTTTGGCATTTCAGTACCCTCATAGAATCTCTGCATACAATCAAGCATTTTTCTGGGATTTGAAGCTATGTCCTGCTCAAAAATCTAATTCATTCTAGGTTGGAATAGTTGACTTTAATACATGTGGTAGATCTCCTGGATATCTATATTATAGATGTCCAACTGCCCCCAATGTACTTGTACCGCAAAGCAAAATGCTTAAGATGGGCTACTTTATAGAATTTAATGTTTGAAGGAGTATTCCTGTAGCAGTTGAGCTAGATAACTTAAGAATTATTTTGTAATATTATGGAGATATTTATAGCATATCTTCTGTCCTGTCCTGTCCTCTTATTTTGTGGGGTGTAGCTATGCTAATCACTAGCCCATTGACTTAACAATAAAATAAGGACACCATGTTACGTACCTTCGTACAGCTCACCATACTAAGTTTTTGTGACCGGAGGGGGAAGTACTTAACTTAATAGTAGCCGACAGCTTATGATTATTTGTTTACACATTAATTGACTTCTGTTAAGTTTTTCAATGAACTGTAGAACTCTTCAGTTCTTTGATAGTGTGTGACTCAATTGTTTATCTGATCTTCCTTGAAACCAAGCACTGGGATCTTCTAAGCTGTTCTTAAGTCAACGTCAATTAATAGCTTTGCTTTTCTTAGTGTCCTTGGCTAGCCAAGCCTTCAACTAATTTAGACCTGCCATAGTCTCGCCAGTTAAATTTCATTGAAACCAATTTTACTCATCTGACTGTTTCTGAGTGTGCCCCTCACTACTTGTATTGAAACCTGAACTGGATGATCTGTCAGTTTCTAGCTGTTCTGACATCAGCAAATGTTTTTCAGTACCTACAGATTAGAGATATTGAGGTACGCATCCGTCAAACAGTTTTTGTTGGTAATTCTTTTTGCTGGTGCATTAAAATTTTACAAACACTTGTTGTGAATATTCTAACCATTCGTTCAGCATATGTCTGTTGATGTTTGGTTGAATAAGCCATACCAGGGCAGATTGTTTAATCTGCTTCTCTTTTCTCTGTGCCTTTGAAGTTAGTCGTTACTGTCAGAACTTGTAGTGCAGAAAAAAAGAAATTGCATCAACAAAGTCATATCAGTTGCAATTCCCATTGAAATTTTCACCAGCAAGATGTTTGCTTCCCATTCGCAGGTTGACCTTCCTCATTGCAGAGGCATGCTTGCTGGCAGGATCAGTCCGTAACGCATACCACACCCGGTACAGGGGGATCTTCAACGGTGACCCACTCTCTTGCGAGACGGTGCGCAAGGGTGTCTTCGCTGCTGGTGCAGCCTTCACCTTCTTCACAGCCATCCTCAGCGAGTTCTACTACATCAGCTACTCCAAGTCCCGCGATGCTGGTGATGGCGCTCCCTACGGCGGCTCCAGCATTGGCATGGGCCCTTACAATTAAGGAGCTTGCTGAATGCTGATGCAGTGGTTCAGTACGTTTCAGGGCGGATCATGTAGTCGTGGAGTGCAGTGTTCTTGTTAACATTACCTTAGTTACGGTGTAATTGGTGATTGGGTTTACTATTTTATTAGGTTCATGTATGAGATTACTCGGTTGGGCTGTACACTTTTTGAATTATTGGATTGGTTCTGGACATGGAATACACGTATCCTAGTATGATGTGCTGATATAAATAGACTATGCTAAGACTTATGAAAACTGCAAACTATGAATTCTGCTTCAAATTGCTCTTCGTGTCTGTCCAACTTCTCCAAGGAGGTCCCTTACGATCTCAGTCTCGATCTTGTTGCCTCCATCTTTATTTATCATCCACGCCAGATCTTCCTCCAACTGATGACCATTCCATATCAACAAAACCTTTCTATTCCGGTATTTCCAAAATCGGATTTCCTTTCATGGTTATTCTATGGCTGACCATTCCATATCAACAAAACCTTCCTATTCCGGTATTTCCAAAATCGGATTTCCTTTCTTGCTGGTTATTCTATGGCTGATTTTAGCGCTTCTGATCCATCCACGTCAACTTGGTCTTCCTGACTTTCTCCAATTTTGTGTTGACGTGGCCGACTATTCTGTCTACTAAAATTAGGCGGCGACAATTAGTACTATTACCTAAAAAAAACTCCGAAAGTGTTTTTAAATATAAATCTCTTGTGGTACTATACCAAATATGTAAGTTTATTCAAGTGCATAGAGCGGTAGAGGGTTTATATTATATGGAAAAGACACATGCGTCTACTACTGAGTTGGCCTCACAGCTAATAGGGATGTGTTGTTTTTCTTAGGACAAGCTAGCAGAAAGAAGTAATTCAAAGTGACGGTGGAGTTGAAAGACGACAGTGCCTACCTCCGAGCCGAGAGAGCCCGCCCTTCTTGAGAACTGCTATTTGGTCGCTGCAGTGTTGTAAAAAACGGCCGGAATGGTCTATTAATCGTCCGTTTATGTGGAGTTGTCAGGCAAAACATCATGTATACATGAATTGGAGCACATTTAACGTTTGTGAACATCAAATCGGCCGTATTGTTCCATTAGTCAGCCGTTTTCGTATAATCGCCCGAATAATCCATTTAATTGACCAAATTTAGCCATTTAGTCAAGTTAGAATTCAGCCCGTTACAATTAGCCTAATAGCAGCCTAGTTAGTATCCTAATATACTCAAGCACAAAAACACTTGATTCAGAGTAACTGATTCATACATAACTATCACAAAATCAGACTGTTGACAATGATTCAGAGTAACTGATTCTCTCGTGGTTATGGGTCATTTTGTGTATTTAAATTTAAAACTTAGTTCTTTTGGTCATCGCCTCGTCAGTATGTTAAGTTAGTAAAATCTATGTGACAATGCGTGTTTTTAATCTATTACTTAAACTTGTTGCAAGTCGTACTTTGGTGCAGAACTATAATAGTCCAGCGATCAATCTTGTTATCTTTTGAGTTAATAACAAAGTTATCCTATACAATTGGAGGGTGGTACAGGTTTTTTCGATAGTATTGACAATATATTGTTTTCAAATATATCTAAAACTAGTCCTATCATCGAATATGTGAGGACGTCAAATTATCCACATAATTCTGATTAATCATCCGTATTCCGATTGATCGTTTGGTGATACCTATCCATCTGAAAACAACCGTATTCTGTTTTTTTTTTAAACAAACACTGGGTCGCTGCCAACTCCCCCGAAAGCCAATATGGCCGCCGCCGCTCTCACTAGAAAGTAGAAACCTCGAGTCATTCTAGATCAAACAATAGCACTGGCCGGGCCGACGAGTGATTCGTTGTTGGCCTTCATAGGCACCATGATCCATTGAGCTGGCCGACCCACATGTACTTATTCCTCCTATTGGGTCTCATTTATTTTACCTCAGGTGTTCTAAGTAGAGTGTCTAATAAAAATGTGTCTGAAAGGAACATAATTTTTTTTTTTACCTGAGCAGGTGACCAGGGGTGGACCTACCTGGGAACATCCATGATTTTTTTTTTGCAAAACATCTAGTATATATAATATATAGTAGGTATAATCCATATATATATACACTCTTAACTGGGCCAAATCTTGCATGTTTCTACTCATCAGCCCAATCTAACCCACACCTCTCCCTCTCAGCCCACAAACCATACTTATCAACTATACCGGAGGTCATACCGGTTTGGTCCTTGGAATGGTACATTTTGGTACTGGTCCATACTAGCGTACCGTTTCAGATTTAATATAATTGTAACATTCCAAATATGGGTGTGTGTTTCAAATGTAAGAAAATGAGAAGAAATTAAAACTTTTCTTACATCTTGAAGTTTTGGACTTTTCTAGAATTCTTGTAAAGGAATTGTGAAAATCAAAAACACAAATCTCCTGTTGACTAAAATCAAACTCTTATTCAACTTTGTCAGGAATCTTGTGATCAACCTTTGGAAATAATTTTCCTTGGTTCTAGGGATGCTGTGTGACCCCTCTGAAAAATTTCCTAATTTTTAGAAATTATTTAATAATTTTTGGAGGCAAGTCAAACCAGTTTTCCAATTGGTCAAACCCTAGAACAAACCTTGAGGAATTTCTTGAGAAAAATGCATTGCATGAAAATCTCTGAAAATTTTATGTAAGGTTAATCCTAGAGTGAGGAAGCTCTAGTCAAAATTTTAGAATTTTTGGAGTTAGTTTGCTACCTCTAAAAATTCTTCCAAACTCAGTTTTCAAATTTAAACCCTAACTGGATTTCACTATTCCTCGGGCGCGCCCGTTCGCACTGTTGGGCTCGAGCCACTTGACTCGGTCGAGCCAACTAACTGCACCGGGCCTTGCCACCTTTGGATCTTGATCGAACCACCAAGATTCTTCCAATCATGGCCGTCCATTTCTAATCCGACGCCAAGGTGGTCATCCCTTCCTCTCATGCTTCATGGCGCTAACGCCAAGACACGCCATGGCAGAGCGCATGCGAGGGAGAGGGCAGTGCCTTGTCACCTCCCAACCGCTCTTTGCTGCTGCTAATTAATGCTCGCCAGTGCTTTCGGCCCCAAAGTCGTGTACAGAGCTGCTCCCATCCCCTCCGCGTCCTTGGCCGAGCGGTGAATCGAGCGTGGGCCGAGCTCACCGTGGGTGTTTGCCCTAGCTCCATATTTTGTTCCTCTGGCTATTTAAGCCCCCCTTGTTCCTCCTTGGCTTCCTTTAAACACCCTCTCGACTTGCCCTTTTCTGGTCGAGCTCGAATCACCCAAAACACCTCTGCCGCCATTGTTGCACCTCGAGCTCCTCGGTGAAGATAGTGCCCCAGTGGCTTTTCTTTGTCTCTCTTTGCTTCAGCTTGTGCCTCTCACCTCTGTGGTTAAAACCCCTCACTCGATTTAGGTTTGCCTTCACAGGAATGGCCTAAATTGGAGTTTTGGTCCCCCGGCGAAATCGCCCTTTCGTCCTCAAGACTTTGTAAGTCCTCCATTTTCCAATTGCTCGCTCTAGGACCATCCTTGAGCCATGTTGGAGCTATCCCAATGACGCGGTCCCTCTCTCTTTGCTCAGGTTGGCTTCCCCGCGTTGTCTTCTTCGGCGCCGGCAAGGTCCTCCGTCGCCAGAGCTTCTCCAGCCACTTTTGGACCTCCTCCGTGCTCAGGTAGCATCCTAGTAGTCCCTAGATGCTCGGGCACCGGCTTCTCTGAACTGCGGTGGAGCTTTTTGCTGTTTGTCATTTCGGCCGTGTTTGCACCGTCGCTCTCTCCTGGCTTGCCGTCGTTCTAGGCCACCGCTGCAGGTGTGAGTGGTACCAGCAGGTGCACATCTCTATTGCGGACCTGGCGGTACCCTTGGTTTGCGCCGCCGCGCCCTAGGTCGCCGGCGGTGAGCCAATCTCCCTGGCGGGTCTTTTGTCGGACGGAGACGGCAACTGTAGCGGCGTCGTTAGGGTCGTCCATCCTTTGATCTGTGGTTGAGATGTCGCGTGGTCTGTGCGCTCGCACTGTGTTGCGGTAGTCGTGCGCCGTCCATCTCCAGATCTACGGCTGCGATTCACGTGAGCGTTCGTGCGCTCGAGGTCCAAACGCGGCCGCGTTCAAGTCAATATAGACCGCTGGATTTGATCTCAACGGTCTACCACCAGGGATTCCGCGCGCGCGTCCGTTCGTCCGTTCAAGTTGGGCCATTGGATTTGATCTCAACGGTCTACGACCAGGGTTCTGCGCGCGTGTCATTGCGTCGACCAATCGTTGGGCCGTCCGATTCGAGATCAACGGTCCAGGTTTTTCCATTTCGTATTAGGAAAATTCCCGAGAGGTTTATTTGTGAACTGAAAAAGGTAATAAACTTCAAAATTGTATAACTAATTCATTTTAGCTCCATTCGAGTTGATTCAAATTTTGTTAGCTCTGGTTGGAACTGAGCTTTAATCTAAAAATGGTTGGAAGCTTAGTTCGGCTCCAGAAAATGGATTGGTAAATTGGTTTAGAAAAAGGCTTTAATTGTTGCTCTAAAAATTGCATTTAACTTGTAAATTGCATAAGTAATTCTCTGTAGATCATTTTTGAGTGAATCCAATTTTTTTGGCTTCCTCTATTAGTGTACTAAATGGTAGAATAGGTTTTAGGCATGCCACTATTTTTAAAATCTTTGTGTGTGCATTTTATTTTGTACTCTTGTGCACGTCTTTGAAAAATCATAGAAAATGCATCCTAGCTCCAAATGAGGTGAATCCAATTGTGTTATTCATCTCATGAGGTGCTGTAATTACCATAAAAATCCCAGGTGCAACACCTTTTTGGAAAATTGTGCTAAAGAATTTAATTCGATGAACAGTAACCGATTTGAATTTTCTAACATTTTCCAAGTTGAGCAGTTTTGTTTTGGCCATAACTTTTGCATTGAGAATCCAAATCAATTGGTTCTTATTGATAAATTACTTAAAAATCATGCTCTTGCTGCTGTAAAATTTTTAGATTATTTGGAGAAAGCTGATTTTTGCGTCTTTTCGGTATTCTTCGTTCTTATCGGTTCTTTTTCGCTTTTTTCGTTAGGTGCCGACAAGTGCGTTAATCCCGAGAGTGACCCTCTGTAGCATAGTGAGCATCTTCAGCAAGACAAGCAGTTTGATCATCTCCCATTCCATTATTTTCAAAGTCTAATACTTTGTTTACAACTTGTATATATACATGCTTTATTTTGTTGTTAAATTATTGTCGATTAGTTTATCCTATAGATACATACTCTGTAGGTAAATGTTCAATCTCTACTACTAAGCCTAGGAATATCTTGCTGTGATTTAGAGTTCGTTGGATGAGCTCTTGTCACTTAGTAGATTACGTGTTGATATTGCTTAGAAATGCTTAGCTTACGGTAGAATTGGGAGTTATCGACTTAGTCGATAACTTTGATAACACAAATCTAATTGTTATTCCATTATGTCCAGCACTTGTGCTTTGTTAATTTATAAAGTCAAAAACTGAAAATGAAAACTGTTTGAACTTGGGCACAATGGATGATGGTGTGATCTGTTGGTGTGTGGAATGGTGCCTAAGTCAACAAGGATCGAACATCTTGTTACACTAAACCAAGCAATTTTGCGTGCTAACCACACGAGGGTATTGAGAACCCCTCTTGACTAAGTACTTTGGGGGTGTTAATTATGAGTCGATGGTGGTTAAAATGTTTTTATAGTGATTGGGAGCACCCGCAGTTGCTTAGGCTGGACCGGTGCATCCTACCCTTTGGGTTGTCGCGACTCTTAATTAGCATCATCCATTGGAAATGTCTCGTAGGACTTAGCCGTGCCGGCATACCAAAGGAAGTGTGCTTAATCATGTGCCGAAAAGGCGGTCTAGCGTGTGGGTACATTGGTACACCCCTGCAGGGTTCAAACTATTCGAATAGCCTTGTCCTAGGTTATGGACATGCTTGGGGAGGTCTTTCGAGAGTTAGTCTACAACCTTTAATTAAAACTTGATGTGGGCGGTATGAATGGGTAATTCATGCTATTGTTGTGGTGACTATTGGGTTAGTCACTTCCAGGATTGTTGTTGTCATCTATCTATTGTTATTATGTTGTTGTGTCGTTGTTATTTGCAAATTAAAAACAGATTGCAAAACTGCTTTAAATCTGTTACATTATTGCAAATGAAAATTGCTTTATGCTGAAAACAACCTACAGCCTCCACTTAAATAAGCTTGCATGTAGCATATGTATAAGTCTGTTACCCTACACGTCAGTCTTACGAGTACATTTTTGTACTCATTTGCTTTGCTTAATTAATTTGTTGCAGAGGAGGTTGATCCCCTAGGGATCCACTTTTGTGAGATGTGCGGTGGATTTGACGACTAGGTTGGCGGCCCAGTTGGTTGCCTTGTGGGTTAAAGGCACACTAATTGGCTCTTGTTTATTGCCATCTTATGGCCTTTTGCTTCCGCTGTTTATTTAACTCTCTTAGTTGTTATTTGGCCGGTCGGCCCCTTTTGTAATAACTCTACTATGTATGTCTTTTGTTTAATCTAGTTCGTACTTTGGTTCTATGTCTCAAATGGAATTGATGCATGATTTTGTAAAGGGGTGTGTATACTGCAATTCTGGAAAGTATACATATCTCGAAGACACGGGTTATTTTGTTTGTGATGCTAGGGTCAATGGATGACTAAGCATTACAAGCCGAATCCGCCGGGGTCCTCACAATAATAATACGTGTATATATATTTATGAGTATATATTTGTTTAATTATATGCACACCAAATATCACTTGTAGTATTATCCCAAATACATAGTAGTACTATCAAATATAACATATAGTTCTATAGAAGTTATTATCAATTTCACCGGTATGGCCGGTATTGACCAATATCGAGCCGGTATGATAGGTATTTAGGCCGGTACGGTATGTAGGGCTACTTTGTATCGGTTTAGATGACAGTATGATACGTACCGGCCGATATGGTCGGTACCGGTACGGTATTGATAACTATGCCACAAATCCTCCCTCTCACAACCCACCAAAGCTCTCGTAGCCCAAGTTGACCCATCCCCTAAGGCCCCAAGTCCCCAACCAGCCACCTAAGCCTAATCTCTAGCCAAACCTCTCTCTCTCTCTCTCTCTCTCTCTCTCTCTCCGGCTTGATGCGGCTAGTCGACAAGTGGGCAAGTGGCAGCGGCTGGGCGGGGCGAGAGAGACGTCATGAGGTCGAAGGCACAAGGGCAAGGGGCCACGGCGCCAGTGCAGCGCCGCGACGGTCGCGTCTGTGAGTGACAGCGGTCGTGGATGTCGGACCCGGGAGCGAAAGATCCCGAACCCTCTGTGTTCATACACCAGTCCAGGATTTCCGGTGTACATAGTTACAAAAATGATAACATAGACATATCTCGTATTGCATTAATAGTAAATCAGAGTTTATTACAAAAGAGGCTTACAAGCCAACAATAAAGAACACAGTAGAAAACGAAGAAAGTGTAGTAGAGTCCAGTTAATCTACCACAGGCAATCGACTGGGGTAGCGGCCTAGTTGTCGAGATTCACACCGATGGTGAAGTTCTTCTCCTCTGAAATTTGTTTGCACAAGGCAAGTATGAGCACAACCACCGTGCTCGCAAGTTACACCCGTCAAATAACAGAATGACATGCATACATCAGGTAAACAAGGGGTATTGGCAGGGTTTATTTGCATAAAGCAGCATTTTCAATTTTAAATAATCATATTAATTTCCAAGGCCATTTTTATATCAGTATCTAGAATCGATTTTAAACAACAATTTTATAGTATGGATAACCTCCATATTTGAATGGTGAAGGATACCCTCCTGTCACAATGGCTAACCGCCCAATTTTCCCACAGGACTAACCATCCTGAAAACATCTGTTGAAATCACTTTTGAAACCAAAAACAAGTCTAACTCAGAGTGGCCTTGCTAGCATGTCCATGACCGCGGACGTGGCTATTCGAATAGTTTTACTCTGCAGAGGTTGTACACTTTACCCACATGACATGATTCCTCTAGTTTGTTCGGCATCTGTCAATGCCACCTCTCACTGCCGAAGGTAAGAAGTCTAGAGTTCATGACAAGGCCTTTACAATGCATCATCCCATCGCAGTCCAGCCTCGCTAAGGTTTCACCCCCTTTGGACTAACCATCCGCAGGTTCAGGGCCCCCTCTTGCGCCAGGTGGGAATAAAATAGTCACGAAAGACAGGCCATGAAAGACCACCCACGTACAGACAGGATAAACTGCGATGGAACTCTACAAATTAATCAGCCAGATCCCACGCCCCATTCTGGAGACATGTGGTTGTACGGTAAGGCATAGTAAGGTGCGGCTCAAAGACCGGTCCTTAATCGACTTGGGCGTCTTTCAAATCAACCCTGGGCTTTAATCCTAACCAGATTAAACCTACACCCACCATTCAACCATTTCGCCCAAGTCCAAACCATTTTGATTTTATTTAAGTAAAAACCATCTTTACAAATTCTCTATGGTAAAACAATACCATAGATTTAATTTTAAACAATTTTGTAATGGTTTGGCTAAATCATCCCAAAATTAAAATCATGGTCTAAGCATTTGCTAAGCATCTCCAAACAATTTATCTATGGTGACAAAGGAATGACATTTCAATATTCAAAATTGGCCATACAATAACAATTGGAATAACTAAGCATTTAAACAGGGTATTAAAATAATTGACTAAAAATATGCATGCAATAATAATTTTAAAAACTGAATTAAATAACTTTAAAATACTGGGGACAATATGGTCAAGGGTGTAACTTGCCTTCGTTGAAGTCTTGACTCTTTAAATCTTTCGAAGAATCTAACTCTCCGGAATCGTCGAAGTCTATACGCGAAAGTACGACAAATTCAAATAAATTCAGAAAGACAAATTAAACAAACTCCAAATGAAATAAATTTATTTCATTTAGCTAGATAATAATTTTCTAAGATTTTAGCAATTTGAATCACCCAATTTGGAGTTTGGATGAAAAAGATATGAATTTTACAAGTTTTAACCTAAATCTGGAATTTAATTGAATTTCTAAATTCAAACAAGATTCAAAATGAACTCCAAATTAAATAATTTTGGTTTAGTTAGCTAGATCTTGAATTTATATGAATTTAGAAATTTGAATGGACTCAATCGGAGTTCGGATGCAAAAGATATGGGCTTTGGAAAATTGAATTTACATGAAATGATGAATTATAGGATTTTTCAGAATTTAGGATTATTTTTCTAAAGGAAAAAGGCCTTTATTGCGCCATCATGACGTCAGCGACTGTGTGAGGTGTCACTGACATGTGGGACCCACGGTCAATGGACCGGTTCCACGCTTAGTCAACCGCCCACGGTGGGCGCGGTGCATAGAACGATCTTGGGGTGTCTTGTTGGCGAGGGGTTACGTGGCTTAGCCACGTGGCGCCACGAGTTGGTGAGGTGGAGGGTGAGGTGGCGGGTGTGGTGGCGCAGACGTGGACGCCGGCGGGTGGTGGTGCTCGGTCCCCGATGGTTGCCGGCGACGAGAGGCACGGCGGCGAGTGCAAGTGGTACCATGCGAGGGAGGAGGCGATGGGGAGTCTAGTGCTCACCTCGGTGGGGCTAGGGCACGAAGTGTTCGCCGGCGGCGAGGGCGAAGGCGGCGGAGCGGTTCGGTGATGTGGCGGCGCGGCGTTCCGGTGGAGCTCCGGTGAAACAGAGACAAGCACCGGGTGCGCGGTGATGTGGCGAAGCCGTTGGTGGCGGCGGCAAGGACGCGGCGGCGGTGATGGCAAGACTGTCGGCGGAAGGAGTGGCGGCCGACGGCGAAGAAACTCAATTCCATGAGCGAGAGGTAGGGAGAAGTGTGTGGTGGCGTCGGCGTTGGTGTGACGAGGGGCGCCCGAGGCTTGCTTTTATAGGGGCCGAGGGTGGCCAGGAGAGGAGATCGTGGGCGGGGCGTCATGGTGGCGGTTGTGGCGCGCGGGCTAACCGGCGCGCGGGGAAAGAGGGGGACGTGAGGGAGTGGAGGCGGTTGAGGGGTGCGGGTCATGCGCGACCGAGTGGAGGGGCGGGGACGGTCGGGGCGACGGTTGAGAAGCTTCTGCGGCCGAAAATGGCGGTGGCTTGGTGCGGTACCGAGTGGAGAAGAAAGGGAGGTGGAAGAAGATGGCGGGGCCCGCGTGGGAGTGGAGGCGGTCATTTGCAAGGTGGGACCAGGAGGTGAGGAGAGGGAGCGTGCTTGAGCCGAGTGGGCAGTGTACTGCAGTAAGGAGAGGTGGGCCGGCGAGGAAAGCAGCCCAAAACAGTTTTCGCATTTTAATTGATTTTCCAAATTTAAATAATCAGATTAAATAACAAGGGCTTTAGAAAATGGTTAATTAAATCCAACAATTATGGAAAAATTCACATAAATTGCTAGAGTTATTTTGGACTTAATAAAATTATTCCCAACTTAAAGTTGGCTTTTAATTTTGCAAATAAATTATTTTGGTTTTAAAATAATTAGGAAAAAGCATTTAAAATTTCAGAAAATTCTCAAAATTAATTAAATTTTTATTTTTCAACTTTAACTCAAATAAAACTTTAAAAACTTTAATAAATTTTATTTTTGACTTTTAAAACTTTAGAAATTCAAATAAAGCAATCACACTCTTTCAAATTTCGAGAAAGTCCAACAAAATAATAACTTTAATTGATTTTAAATTGGTAATGAACTTTGGGCATTACGATTGGAGAGGGTAGGAGTCTTGCAAATTGGCACATAGTGGCGGTGGTCGATCGGCAACGGCGAACCACTGAGCCCGAGTCGCGCGTGAAGGCAGTGGGCTGCAGCGTAATTACAAACTACACAGGGCCATAGGTGAATTCACTATTTCACTGAATTGAATCTCAATTCCCAAACCGCCGAACCTAGTAACCAAATCAATAGTTTTATTTTGTGTTAATTGTGATCAGTGAATCTTGTCCTTTTGTTTTTGTGAGTTGTAGATCATAGAGCTTTGAAAAATGAAAAAGAAGTATTTATGTTGATCAACGACTCTCTTCATGTCAGCAAGTCTCTACCATCCGGCTCCTACCGAAACCATGATGGCAATTGCACTAACCCTTGCGCCGCTTGATGCAACCCATCACACCGAACTTTCCGTTCGGTTTTCCTTGTCCATTTTGCGCCATTCTTGAGTCCACTGATTTCATCCGACATCCTCGTTCATTCTGGACCATAGCTCACCAAGCCTAGTCTCGATCATCCTCGCCGTTGACCATCATTGACCTCCAAGCCTCTTGCACAACAATAGACCTAGAAATCGATTTCGGGAATAAGTTCTTTGCAACTTGACTCATGTTAGTCAAAACATGCATCATGCAACACATATGCACTAAAATCCATGAAATTAACCTAATCTCATTTAACATCGCCAAGCCACCAAAGAATAGGAAAAATCGTCGATCGCCACTCATGGCGGTCTAATCACCGGCCGGGTGATCGATCACCCAGCAAGGGGACTTATCCAAATTTCCTCCCCGAAATTTAAAACGAATATAACTTTTGGCTCGAAACTCAAAAATTGTGAGACCAAGTGTAGAAGAATCCTCTCTCTTGCCTACACCCTCTATTTTTTGGCTCGGCTCCAAACTCAAAAGTCACCTTTATGGCCGATCAGACCGCCGCCCGTGGTCGGTCTGACCGCCAGCCACTTGACCAGCCCAACGGTCGGTCTGATTGCCAGAGGTGGCCGATCAAACTACCACCAAGGCCGGTCTGACCGTTGCCCTGGCCAATCTGACTGCCTATTGCCTGACAGAACCTTAATTTTGCCAAAAACGATTGTTTCGACAAACCCTCAGGACCATTGTCAATTGTATCATCAGCCTAAGATCATGAGTGTATCCCCAAGATATCCACAGTTCTTGTAGGGTTTTGCCATTGGCTCAGCTCCCTTGGTGTCCCTTGCCCTCTTTGGTGCCTTCATGAGCCGTGCTACGATCTCAACTATTGATGTTCTGATGCTTAAAGTTTTCATTTGACTGATTGTTGGTGCTATTCTTCCATACAAGTTCTCTACAATGACCATGAAGAGTGCTGGCAGTGTAGCGCTCAAGATGGTGGAGGAAGTCCAGAGGTAGTTCAACACCACCCTTAGGCTCATGGAGGGCACCTATAGCGCCCATTTTCGGATGAGTGAATAGTAATTACTATTCGGTTTTCATTCTTCGCCGTAATTCAATTATCAAACTAATTCTGAAAACTTTCTTTCTTTCTTGGTGTGTGTTTCAAATGTAATGTCCGTAACATTTGAAATTCAAATTCGCGGTTTGGAGTTTTCTCCTCTCCTTTGAATCCCCGGGCCATTTTGAGTTGGACCTCCATTCCCTTTCGGGCTCAGCCCATTCCTCCTCTCGGGCCAAGCCCATTACCTCTTAGCCCAATGACCCTTTTCTTCCCTTTCTTTTTCGGCTGCGCTTGCCCAAGCCAACCCGGCCCCTTCTCCTTTTCTCCCCCCACCCCTCTCGGCCTTTCTCGGCCCAGGCCACTCCAACGCCGGGTCATCTCCCCTGTTCTTCTCCCCACGGTGATCTTGCCGCTCCTCTGCTGCGCCTACTCCCTTAGCCACCTCTGCGCCACCGGCTACCGCAAATCCCATCCCGCCGCTTCCTGCACCACCACGAGCCCTGCGCAGCCGTGCATCACGCCGTCCTCGTCGCACCGAAGCACCCGGTCCAAGCCGCACTGCCGCCATCCTTGGCCCCTGGAGCTCGCGGACCAAGCGCTGCGCCCTTGTCAGCGGTCGCCAAAGTCGCGCCAAGCCCACCAGCTCCCGCCCCGTCTTCTCAGCCGTGCGAATCTTGTGGCGTCACGCTCGTCCTCGCCATGCTAGTCTGCCCGGTCCAACCCGTGTGCGCTGTGCAGCGCACTCACGCACCAACGTCAGCGACGACCGCAGCGTCCTGTTCCTCGCTCTGTCCTCTCCGCGTGCAGGCGCCCATGCCGCAGCTTCGGGACACAGCGCAACCACCCGTCCTCGCCAACGACTCCAAGCTCCCTCCCGTTGGCCTCCCACACCCTTGGCCCCCTATAAAGCTCCCCCTCTGCCCCCTTGAGCTCCTTACTTCGCCCCTTGGAGCTCTGGTAAGAACCACCCCAAAAACCATCGCTTTTCCATTTCAGCCGCCGCCACCTCCACCGCCGTCTCGCCGCTCCGGTCACCTTCTGGCACCACCAACCCCGTCACCATGAGCCCCTAGTCACCAGGAGCCTCTCCCCTCAAACCCCTTCGAAGATCCTCCACCACAGCCGCCGCAATTGGGTTTCTTCCTCGCCTCCGGCCGCCACCTTCACCAGCACCCGCCGCCACCTACAGCCACCCTCTGGCCTCCCCGTCGAGCCCGTTGGCTTCGCCTCGTCGAGAGCCACCCGATGCTCACCTCCCCCAGCCCGAACCACCCCCAGACCGCCCCCTCCACCATGGCCGAACCACCACCACCGCTTAGCACCACCCGTCTTAGGCCACCGTCCCCTTTCCGGTGCCGCCACCCCATCACCAGCTCCACCACCTCGCTAGCTCCCCATCCCTGCCCTTGCTTGGCTCTGCCATGCCCTAGCCCGTCGGCGCAAGGCCGAGCCAGCCCATTGTCTCATGCCGCCAAGATCGCCACAAGCGTGGGTGTGTGCAGATCGACTGTTCCCCATCATTAGGCCTTAATGACTGGGTTAAAAGCCCTAATCATTATTTAGCCCTAATGGTAGTCATTAAGTCTTAATGGTGTCCTAAACCCCCTCTCCACTCTCACTTCCAGGTGGGCCAGCGCAAGATAAACAACCCATCCCCCCTTCTCTGTGATTGCCAGTGGGCCCCATCACAAGACCCTGCTAAGGACCAAGACTCCAACGCAAGATAAAACCCGGTCCACACTTGTCTTTGTGGACCATTACCTCCCTCCCTCTCTTTTAATTCATTTAATCTTCATAAATTCATTTCTCCTCCGTTATAACTCCAAAAATTATGAAATAAATTTCTAAAAATTTGTTAAATCAAGATCTTGCTAATGGCACAGGACTTGATTAATTTGGAGTTCATTTGTGTATTCTTGTGTATTTATTTGCTCTCTTTGCCGTTGTGCCTTTTTCCCGTACGTTTGCCCGTTTAGGATTTGAAGACGCAGGAGATCCTCAAGTTGATCAAGACCAAGAGTATCACGATCACCTTGCCTTTAACCAAGGCGAGTCAATACTTTGATCATATCGCTCCTACATTTTATGCAAATTATATTCTTTTAAATTAACAAATTGCATCCTTTAATTTCTTAATCAAATGTATGTTAAATCTTAAGGTAGTTAAACACCCACTTGTTGATAAATTAATTATTATGCCAACCTTGATAATTTGAATCCATTAACCCTTGTCACCCTAGTAATTATATGGTAATACTAGCTATAGGGTGTACTTAGCTTACATGCTAGCCTTGCTTAAGTATAGGGTATTAAATACCCCAATCATCATTTCTTCAAAACATAAAATGATTTGGGTAGTCATTGGTGGTCCATTGACTAAAAGGTGTGAAAATAATTTGGTTTTACTCCTCAAAACCCTAATTGCTAGTTCTATCTAGGCGGATGGTGAGGCGGTGGGTGCTCAGGGAGCACAAGGATGGTTGGTTTGTGGAATAAACCGCCCAGATAACCCTAAGGACTTAATCTTGTCACGACCACCCGTGTTAAACAAGTACAACCACAAGTCTGCAAAGTGCAACTTGGCCTAGTAAAATTATTAAACCCTGAATGTATCTCACACGGTGGAAAAAGGGAAAAATGCGCAAGCGTGCGGTACATCCAACTTGAATGGGTGAGGTTGCCAACGTTGTGGGTAGTCTAAATCTACACCCAACGCTGCGTGTACAATGATCCCGCGCAACGTATGGGCGCAACCCCATATGGGTGACATAACGGAAAGGGCAAGGTTGTTTGAAAGGTTACTGTGACGGTCGCCCAACTACATGACTACGGAATCATGTGGGGTAACGAGTATGACTATCTCTTGAGGGTAAAGTGTACAACCTCTGCAGAGTCTAAACTGTTTAAACAGTCGCGCCTATGGTCAAAGGCGGACATGGGAATCATAACTTGAGTTAGTTCTATTTCAAAACTTTGTGGGTGGTATGGAAATAGTGGAAGGACTCACCTAGCCCTGTGTTGGATTTTCCCTAAGTCTTCAAGCTCAGTGGGTGTGGTCATTGGAGGTAGCTCCAATTGAAAAGATGCATGGGTAGAGTTTCCGACGGATGGAACCTCTACTGTTATTAATTATTGCATATTACTCTCTTTATCAAAATGCAATTTGTTAAAAATGCTAAGTCATAGGATTTGTAATTATGATATTTGAAAAACTTGCTTTCGCAAATAAAAGAACCGAGCCATCCTTGTTAAGCCTTGCATGTATATCATTGCATTGTGTGTTGGCTCGCGAGCACGGTAGTAGTGCTCATTCTCGCTTCTCCCCCAAACCCTTTAGATAACGAAGATGAAGGAGACTACGCTTTCTACGAAGGACTAGAAGATGATGGACAAGGATACGACGAGGAGTAGAATATTTCTGTAGTTTAGGTCTCGCCTAGTCTAAGTAGACTCGCTGGTACCCGCGTACAACCAATATTATCCAGTCCTTGGTTAATATCCGTCAGTACCTGAGTCACCCGACCGCTTGTTCGTGTGAGATGAGCCCTACCTCCCCTTTTACTTCCGCTGTAGATTCTGTTATCTTTCTGTAATGTAATCAAGTTGGCCTTGTGTGGCCCTTTTGTAAAACTCGACCCGATGAGGTCTATGTTACTCTGTCTTGTAATATATTTGTTTTGTTTAGACCTTTGCGGTCTAGACCCCCCCTGTCTTTTGGACCTCCTGTCCTTAGACCTCCTTGTGGCCTTTAGGACCTTTTGTCCTCAAAGACCTCCCTATCTGTCCTCTCTGGATCTCTTTGCAGGACCTCCTCTTTGGATCTCCTTGCAGGACCTCCTCGCAGGATCTCCTCCTTAGACCTCCTCCTTGGATCTCCTCTTTGGACCATGGACCATGCCCTTTGACTGGTCTGTGCACCTTTTGACTGGCTTCTTTGGCAGTCTTAAGTGCATTTGATGTGGGTTGAGTCACATTAAATGCTGCCACCTACCTTTGTACTCTTTTCTACTTTTTGTCACATCCCTTGCTTTCTTTATCCCTTTTTTGTACCTTTGGCAGTGTACCTTTTGTACTAATACCTTGAACCTAGGCGTCTCCTTTTGGTGGTGCTTCTGTTTTCCTCTCCCCTTTAAATAGAGCGCCAGGGGGCATCCACTTCCTCCCTATTCGCCATTTTAGTCTCTCTTCGGTTTTCTCTGTTCTAGAGAGCTCTCCAAGCTCTTTTGGGTTCGGACCTCTTGGGTCTGGACCTCCCTCCTTTTGGACCTCTCCCTTAGTGGTTTTCTTTCCTTTCGGTTTTTGAGTGTGTGCTTTTTTTCCGGTTGTAGTTGCTTTGTTGATTTGGTTTCTTTGCAAGCGTGTAGATTTTGTGGGTCTTGAGGAGCTTGAAGATCCGTGACCACCATGAAGCTTCAAGAACTTCGCCACTAAAGGCAAGTCATGGGACCCTTGACCATCTTGATCCCATTTGCAAAAGTATTTTGATTTGTTAACTTGCATTGCTATTTGTATAAAATAGTTTGGGTTCTAGTTAAATACCTTCCCCTTTTTTTTATGCCTCCTTGTTACTTTGGCAATCTACATGTTGACATGTTTCCTTGAAAACGTAGGATGGGTACTGTTAGTTGGTTTCTTATTGTTATTGCCAACATGGGTAACGTATTTGCTTAGCCATGCTCTAGTAGACGCTGGTCTCCCCATGAATCATCAATATTGCGTAATCTTGACTAATGAATTATGGAACCTTGGTTGGTGCCACTGATAAGCGACTGTGGTTGCAACCATAGTTGTGTTGTTTGTGGTGCGAGACCACTTTAAAATATGTTGTGCCAGGACTGGGTGGTCTTTGGCCAGGTGAACCTAAAAGTTGTTTTTGCTCGGGCGAGTTGGCCAGAGGCGAGTAGTGGGTGCTCCAGGGGTTGTTGCCATGGAGTCACCTGGGTGATCCAGGGGTTGCAGCCATGGAGTCACCTGGGTGCCCCAAGTTGTTGCTGGGGTCACATTTGGGTTGTAGAATGCCTCGCCTTTGGCGACCATTTAAGGATCGAACCTTGGGAGCCATTGATGCAGGCCAAACCATGCAACCACATGTCCATTATGGGGTGGACCGAGCAATAACTAGAGAAGTCCTGATTTGGTTACTGTGGTAGATGAGTCGTTGAAGCTGGCGAAGAGGGGCTACCAGTGCTATACGCACAACCGAGTTGGCGAAACCTTAACGTCTTGAGAACTAAGTTGGGGTGATCTTTGTAAAGCCCGGTGGTAGTCTCCACTTGATTCACATGTCTAAGGTAGCGTGTGTAATATCAGCGACTACCTCTTGTGGGTAAGTTTTACACCTCTGCAGTGTAAATCTATTGAATACCGCGTCTCGGTTATGGACATGCCCGGAGATTTGAATGAGGGTAGAATTTGTTTGTGAAATGGTGTTCCTCCTGGCGCTTTGGTGAGAGGTCATGGCTTTTACCTCGAGGAGACCTTGGCGGCTCGGAGGGGTCATGGCTGGCTCACAAAGTGGTCCAGTAATTTGGTCTTGTGGTGCTCTGGAGTGGGTGCTCGAGAGAGGTTTGGGTTGGTGCCTTGGGTGTGAGTGGGTGCTCACTTGTCCCTTTGAAAATCAAATGTACTTATGTATTATGTTTTCTAAACTTGAGCTTTGCAATCTATTATGTTATTCTTGTCAAACTTGGCTTTACGCAAACTAACCATCTGACTCTCATTGTCAAGCCGTGCATAGTACTACTTGCATACCTTACCCATGGCTTCTTGAGTACATTCAAAGTACTCATTGGCTTGTGCCTCATTGTTTTGATCGGCGCAGTGGTTGGAGTTCCAGTGATCCAAGTGCTCTCGGGAGGAGCACCTTTGAAAACCTTCTTGCAGAGGGTGGCGTCCTCCACTTGGTAGCCTGTGGGCTGGCCGAATGGACCTTGTGTTTATGTCTTTGCCTCCGCTGTGTTGTTGTTCTCTTTTGTTGTTAGCCTTGAGTGGCACCCCTGTACAAACCTTGGCCATAAGGCCACTTGTTAATATATGTGTTATTTTGGTCTGTTTTCTCTTTGAGCTTGTTGTATGGATTTGATTACACTTGTGTTAGATTTGTGCGAGCTAGACAATCTGTTCCTGGGACTAGCTCGGTGCACAGGCGAGACCTCCGGGAGGTCCCACGGGACTCTTTGGGAGATCCTGTCGGACCTCCCTGATGATATACCTAGAGGTGCTACCGGCTGGTTGTTGGTCAAGACCTCCAGGAGGTCTTGAAGACCTCCTGGGAGGTCCTGGTAGACCTCCCTCGGGAAGCACCAAGCGGTACTACCGCTCCTCCATGCGGTAGTACCGCAGCTCAAAAAAAAATGGTCCTCCCGGACCTTTACTGTATATCTCAGGGTGGGTCGTCACACATTGCCATTCAGCAAGATCTGACTTATCCAGAGCATCCGATCAAGATCCTCGACGTCATCGAGAAGCGAACAAGACGCCAAGTCTTCCGCCTTTGTAAAGTCTAGTGGAGTCACCACTCCGCAAAAGAAGCCACCTGGGAACGCGAAGATCAACAAAAGCGAGACTACCCGTCCCTGTTCTCGGTGCAGCTAGAATCTCGGGGTCGAGATTCCGTTTAAGGTGGGTAGGATTTGTAGCGCCCGTTTTCGGACGATTGAATAGTAATTACTATTCGGTTTTCGTTCTTCGCCGTAATTCAATTATCAAACTAATTCTGAAAACTTTCTTTCTTTCTCGGTGTGTGTTTCAAATGTAACGTTCGTAACATTTGAAATTCAAATTCGCGGTTTGGAGTTTTCTCCTCTCCTTTGAATCCCCGGGCCATTTTGAGTTGGACCTCCATTCCCTTTCGGGCTCAGCCCATTCCTCCTCTCGGGCCAAGCCCATTACCTCTTGGCCCAGCCAGCCCTTTTTCTTCCCCTTTCTTTTTCGGCCTGCCCACAGCCCATGCCAACCCAGCCCCTTCTCCTTTTCTCCCCCCTCCCGGCCTTTCTCGTGAGCACTCAATCGGGTCATCTCCCCGTTCTTCTCCCCCACAGGTCGTGTGCCTTTGCTCCCTCTGCGCTGACTACTCCCCTAGTCGCCTCTGCGCCACCGGCTCCCTACCGCCCCCATCCCGCCTGCTCTCGCCTGCTCCCCTACACCGCCCTGGAGCTCCTCTGAGCGCTGCACCAACTCCCTGGCAGCGACGACCCTAGAGCCCCGTGCGTAGCCATGCGTCACGCCGTCCTCGTCGCACTGAAGCACCCGGTCCAAGCCGCGCTACCGCCGTCCTTGCCCCTAGAGCTCGTGGACCAAGCGCTGCACCCTCGTCAGCGGTCGCCAAAGTCGCGCCAAGCTCACCAGCTCCCACCCCGTCTTCTCGGCCGTGCGAATCCTGTGGCGTCACACTTGTCCTCGCCATGCCAGTCCGCCTGGTCCAAGCCATGCGCACTGCGCAGCGCATGCGCGCACTAGTGTCAGCGACTACTGCAGCGTCCCGCTCCCTCGCTCTGTCCTCTCCGCACGCAGGCACCCATGCCGCCGCTTCAGGACACAGCGCAACCACCCGTCCTCGCCAACGACTCCAAGCTCCCTCCCGTTGGCCTCCCACGCCCTTGGCCCCCTATAAAGCTCCCCCTCTGCCCCCTTGAGCTCCTCACTTCGCCCCTTGGACCTCTGGTAAGAACCACCCAAAAAACCGTCGCTTTTCCATTTCGGCCGCCGCCACCTCCACCGCCGTCTCACCACTCCGGTCACCCTCCGGCACCACCAACCCCGTCACCGTGAGCCCCCAGCCACTAGGAGCCTTTCCCCTCAAACCCCTTCGAAGATCCTCCACCACAGCTGCCGCAATCAGGTTTATTCCTCGCCTCCGGTCGCCACCTTCACTAGCACCCGCCGCCGCCTACAGCCACCCTCTGGCCTCCCCGTCGAGCCTGTTGGCTTCACCTCGTCGAGAGCCACCCGATGCTCACCTCCCCCGGCTCGAACCACCCCTTCCACCATGGCCGAACCACCACCACCGCTTAGCACCACCCGTCGCCGGCCATCGCCCCCTTTCCGATGCCGCCACCCCGTCGCCAGCTCCACCACCTCGCTAGCTCCCCATCCCTACCCTTGCTTGGCTCCGCCATGCCCTAGCCCACCGGCGTCGCCGCCCATGTTGCCACGCCCACCAGGCCACCACTGCTGCTGCGTGGCTGCTGCAGAACCAACTGTTCCCCATCATTAGGCCTTAATGAGGGTTAAAAGCCCTAATCATTGTTTAGCCCTAATGGTAGTCATTAAGTCTTATGGGTGTCCTAAACCCCCTCCCTACTCTCACTTCCAGTGGGCCCTACGACCTGAAATGACCCATCCCCTTCTCAGGATCGCCGGTGGGCTCCCATCACAAGACTGTGCCATGGACCAAAGACCCCAGCGCCAAGACAGACAGGGTCCACCTTGTCTTTGTGGACCATTACCTCCCTCTCTCTCTTTTAATTCATTTAATCTTCGTAAATTCATTTCTCCTCCGTTATAACTCCAAAAATTATGAAATAAATTTCTAAAAATTTGTTAAATCAAGATCTTGCTAATGGCATAGGACTTGATTAATTTGGAGTTCATTTGTGTATTCTTATGTATTTATTTGCTCTCTTTGCCATTGTGCCTTTTTCCGGTATGTTCGCCCGTTTAGGATTTGAAGACGCCGGAGATCCTCAAGTTGATCAAGACCAAAAGTATCACGATCACCTTGCCTTTAACCAAGGCGAGTCAATACTTTGATCATATCGCTCCTACATTTTATACAAATTATATTCTTTTAAATTAACAAATTGCATGTTTTAATTTCTTAATCAAATGTATGTTAAAGCTTAAGGTAGTTAAACACCCACTTGTTGATAAATTAATTATTATGCCAACCTTGATAATTTGAATCCATTAACCCTTGTCACCCTAGTAATTATATGGTAATACTAGCTATAGGGTGTACTTAAGCGACATGCTAGCCTTGCTTAAGTACCGGGGTATTAAATACCCCAATCATCATTTCTTCAAAACATAAAATGATTTGGGTAGTCATTGGTGGTCCATTGACTAAAAGGTGTGAAAATAATTTGGTTTTACTCCTCAAAACCCTAATTGCTAGTTCTATCTGGGCGGATGGTGAGGCGGTGGGTGCTCGGGGAGCACAAGGATGGTTGATTTGTGGAATGAACCGCCCAGATAACCCTAAGGATTTAATCTTGTCACGACCACCCGTGTTAAACAAGTACAACCACAAGTCCGCAAAGTGCAACTTGGCCTAGTAAAATTATTAAACCCTAAATGTGTCTCACACGGTGGAAAAAGGGAAAAATGCACAAGCGTACGGTACATCCAGCTTGAATGGGTGAGGTTGCCAACATTGTCGGTAGTCCAAATCTACACCCAACACTGTGTGTACAATGATCCCGCGCAACGTATGGGCGCAACCCCATATGGGTGAGATAACGGAAAGGGCAAGATAGTTTGAAAGGTTATGTGATTTGCCGCCCAACTACATGACTACTGAGAATCATGTGGGGTAACGGGTATGACTATCTCTTGTGGGTAAAGTGTACAACCTCTGCAGAGTCTAAACTGTTTAAACAGCCGCGCTTATGGTCAAAGGCGGACATGGGAATCATAACTTGAGTTAGTTCTATTTGAAAACTTTGTGGGTCGTATGGAAATGGTGGAAGGACTCACTTAGCCATGTGTTGGATTTTCCCTGAGTCTTCAAGCTCAGTGGGTGTGGTCATTGGAGGCAGCTCCAATTGCAAAGATGTATGGGTAGATTTTCCGACGGATGGAACCTCTACTGTTATTAATTATTGCACATTACTCTCTTTATCAAAATGCAATTTGTTAAAATGCTAAGTCATAGGATTTGTAATTATGATATTTGAAAAACTTGCTTTCGCAAATAAAAGAACCGAGCCATCCTTGTTAAGCCTTGCATGTATATCATTGCATTGTGTGTTGGCTCGCGAGCACGGTAGTAGTGCTCATTCTCACTTCTCCCCCAAACCCTTCAGATAACGAAGATGAAGGAGACAACGCTTTCTACGAAGGACCAGAAGATGATGGACAAGGATACGACGAGGAGTAGAATAGTTCTGTAGTTTAGGTCTCGCCCAGTCTAAGTAGACTCGCTGGTACCCACGTACAACCGATATTATCCAGTCCTTGGTTAATATCTGTCGTACGCAGGTCACCCCAGTCGCTTGCCTGTGTGAGATGAGCCCTACCACCCCTTTTGCTTCCGCTGTAGATTTCGTTATCTTTCTGTAATGTAATCAAGTTGGCCTTGTGCGGCCCTTTTGTAAAACTCGACCCGATGAGGTCTATGTTACTCTGTGTTGTAATATATTTGTTTTGTTTCACGCCTTGTATGGTTGATTCAGCAATGTACCTATGAGTGCTATCTACTGATCTAGGGAATAGCAAAGTGTTTTCACAGAGGATTTGGATTCTCAGAATCCGGGTCTGACAGCACCACTAAGCCTGACTATGCGACGTGTGAAGATCTCCACTGATGCGTCCATCAAGGAGGTGACCCCCCTGGGTGCTGTTGTAATACTTGTTGGTGATATGCCCTAGATGCAATCATAAAGATGATTGTATCACGTCTATATTTACGAATTATAGAATAAATGTTATTATATTCCTTGAATGAATCATCAGTTATAAAGATTAACAAGTATGTGACTTGTTGGTGAAGCTCTTTAACTTATATGATGTCGTTCTAAATGTATCCCTAGTCCAATGTCACTGGTCGGAAAACTAGTGACTTTTCAACCAGCACATGTATTGGTTGATGACTATGTTTCACCGGTCATGGATATTGGGATATCAAATCAATAATGTGAAAACATGTTAGAGAACATTATGCTAGATTAACCCACCTTGAGACACTATTGAGATTGTTATGATTTTATGTGTCATCCGTTGGTATCAAGTAATGATGATGTATAATCCTCAGACCTGAGATCATCATGGTTTCCTACATGTGTAATAGTGCACTTAGGGGTTGCCAAACGCTACTTCGTAACTAGATAGTTATAAAGGTAGATTTCGGGTATGCTATAAAACATGCAGAGGAATATGACTGATCGGATATCGGATTTGCCCCTCCTAACATAGCATGAGAGATATCTCTGGGCCCCTCGATGTGGTCAGATAAAGAAAGTCATGGCTGTGCCACTAGTGGTTGAAGAGTCGACCACATGAAGTTATCCGTCACTTGATCGAGAAAGTATTGAATGGTCTATGGATGACAAAATATCTCACCTGGAATTCAACCAGATATTGTGAGGCAAAAAGAGAATACACTGGCAGGTCCTTCCGTTCGACTAGATATGGACTGGTCGTATGGACATACGAGCTGGTCGAACATAATCACTAACTGGTCATCAACTGGTTGTAAGGAGTTACAAACAGGTCATGACTAAATATGTACTAGTTGTATAAAGATACAAGCTGGTCGTAAGTGATAAGTACCTAGTCGTAGATCATATTGCATTAAGGTTCGTCCGATATAATTTATGTGTATTCGGGAATCGTTATATCCTGCTAGGAACCGCTAACGACTTGTGGTCGAAAAAAGGTTTCCGAGTCACAACCGATTACGCATGAATCTACAGGGTCATACACTTAATGAGTTGGAATAAACGAGTTCGGATAGGACCCGTCATGGGCTCTTTATAAGGGGATGCATGAGGCTATTGGGATAAGACAAACGGACAACGTGAGTTGCTCCACCGAAACCCTAGCCGCTATCTTCTCAAGAACTCCAGCGTGCGAGTTGGTGCTAGCACACTGGCGTACGATGGTCCATCCTTAGATGTGTGAATACTGTAGAGGCACTGCTACGCTGATCAAGGACAATCCTCAACCTAAACAAGGAACATGATTGGTTGCTAGAGGAGATGATCGGCATCGAGGATGAGGACGATCGACTACGACCACTACATCGACAAGCTTGATGTTGGATCAGGCTACTCCAACTCTTTTTCTGCTGCGCTGCGCATCTAGTGGTAATGATCTATGATCTCTTACTTGCATGGCTTCCTGGTTTACATGGTAGAAATTTTGAATTGCCAGCTATTGTAGCCTACCCATATCCCTTCAATGCTCACACCTCTTATTGTCGTGATCTTGTTTGGTGTTGATACCCTCTCTAGAGTCCTTGCTAGTGCTCTCGTTTCTAGTGTTCAGGTTGGTGCAATCGGTTTTTTCAGGACTATCTTTCCATCATTGTATTCTCTTACTATACTCCATTCATAACTATGTTGTTTCCATTCAGATTGCCATCTCTGCATTAAACACTGGTGGTTCCTGGGACAATGCGAAGAAGTACATTGAGGTAGAGCCTTTTATGATAGGAACACCTATTAGCCAGCAGGTTTATTTTTCCCCATATTTGCCAAACATTATTAACTCTGGTTCTCCATGGTTTTAGGCTGGTGCATCTGAGCATGCAAGAACCCTGGGCCTGAAAGGCATAGACTGCCACAAGGCAACCGAGATCGGTGACACCATCAGGGATCCTCTAAAGGACACCTCAGGCCCCTCCCTCAACATCCTAATCAATCTCATGGCCGTCGAGTCCCTCGTGTTTGCCCCCTTCTTTGCAATGAACGTGCTATGTAGTCATGCTTGTTCCAATATGTTGTTCATTAGTGTAACATCAAGTAACTTAAAAGATTTTTGTAGTTCACCAATATCTCAAGTGTGTTGTTCCGCGTAACCCATGCATGCTTGCCAAATCCCTGCAACATAAAATTGTCCCCTAGCCAGGATTTGCCCCTATTTTTGCTGTAATCACTAATCAAAATAGATGACCTTGAGCAATGTTGAGCAGTCTTGCTGCTCCTTCAACTTAGTTGTCGATCCTATGCTGACAAATGTTCTTGTTTCTTTAGTTAAGGGCTGGATTGATATGCCCTTGCACCCTATCAATTGGCATCTGGTTATGCTGTGTTAACCCAAATACCTGCAACCATGTTTCCCAACAAAAATATTTTCATTGTAGTTCTTAGTGGACAGTTTTACATAATTTAATATATTTATGAAGCAAAGCATTTTGTCTTTCTATTTTAAAATACTTTTAATTTTAAGGAACTATCCATTTTTAATGATTTTTTCAGTGCCATAAGGTGACGGATTTGTAATTGATGGACTGTCTTGGTGGCCATTTTCACATCAACTTCTTGTTTGGACACTATGTGGGCTATGGTAGTGTGTGCTAATATAGGTTCCATAAAGTTGCCGCATCAGCTTCATTTCTACATTTATGTTAATGTTCATGTTTAATGCATGATGTCTAATTTATCAGTTGGTTTGTACTTATTTTACATGATGCTATGTCGATTATTTATGTATTGAAGTAAACTATGGGAAAATATTGTTTGCTACCATTCATTTCCATAATTGTCGCACAAAGTTCTTATTCTACCATGTTGCACTAATGTGATACTCATAGATATACGTATCACCATCTTTAAATTGCTTGATTCGCTTTATGTGTTAAAAAGAAATGTTATTTCTATAAGATTTGAGGTTCCGTTGCAACGCACGGGCACCCTACTAGTACAATTAATATCTTGAGCTTCTCAGTTCATTTAGTTCTTTAGTTTTAGTGAAATATAATATGATCGTGAACTATCATCATCTCATTGAGATGATGCAGCATGCAGTGATGTGAAAATTGCTGAATAGAACCCCCAACGTTGGCATGTCTCAATTTGTGATTCGAACAGATAGACCAAGAAGGGCATAATCACTTGAGTTATTGGGATTATTAGCTTCATTGAGAAAAGCCCACATATTATGTCGATGATCAGTCAAGTAGTGCAGCTCATGATGGCCAATCAATGCTTTTATCTCTAAATATTTATTCGCTATTGACTCAGATATCAGGTTTTGACACAGAATTAACAAACATATGCACTTATGTTCATTCTTCATCATCATTATCGAGACTTTTTTCTCCAATGTTTGGGTCATGTCTTGTAAGTCTTATTTTGTCACTATCATTTTGAATGGCAATGCTATTTTTTTCTAATATGATTTTGAATGGAAATGGAAACAGAAACGAGACCAACGTATTTTGAATTGAGATATATTGGGGAAAACGTGTATTCCATGTCGGGACCCAAATATGCAAATCCAGACCATCTATGTATTCTGCACTAGTCTAGGATCACGATAGTGCAAACAGTGGCAACATAGATGAAATATCAACCATTCAATGAAATAACTATGAAAGTATCCATATTTTATTGAATTATAGCAACAGACCTTATGTCCAAAGTTTACATAATGTGTCATGCAGGGATTAAAAGACAAATAAATACTCTTGCAGCGGAAGTAGAAAACTCATGATAATCATCCGACATGCCCACAGCCAATCAAGTAGGGAGCGCATCCTAGTTTGCGTAGTCTTCAAAGTACTCATCGTAGAACTCAGAGTTCCCGGGTTCTTCCTTTGCAACTGATCAACAATGCATATAGCCGTGAGTACATAAAGTACTCAGTAAGTTGTAACAATGCATATAGCCGTGAGTACATAAAGTACTCAGCAAGTCGTAGGGAATAGTATGCAATTAATATTCATACAAGGCTTAACAAGGAATAGTTGTATGGTTATTTTACATAAAACAAATATTGACAGTAAATACAATAAATAAATTGTAAAACATAATTGAAAAGAAATAATACATAAAGTAAACAATTGCTTTGAAACAACTAGTGGATCTACCCGTTTATCCTGGAACCCACACCACACGTGACAGAACCAAAGTCAATAATTGCAAATTAATCAGACAGGTCTATCCCATATTGGACATGTGGTGGTACGATATAGCCTAGTTCAATGGAACACAAGATTAAGTTCTTAGTGATTACTTAGGCGAGACTACCTCATCCCAATATGCACATGACACCCCCTTTACCACACGATCATTCGCCTGAGCGTGAAACTATTTTGTTTAATCGACATTAGCATCTCCTGCCATGGCACAACAAATTTTACAACAGTGGCGTACCACAATTTCATATCTTATTAAGTCAAGTTTAATCTTGTGAATATGAGCCCATCGTATTTCTAAGCACACTCAAGATCCACTTTTGTCGCCGTCTCGTCGTCGATCTCGCTGCACCATCACAACCCAGAGAACCCTCACGGTCCGAGGAACCCATTTTTGCCCTTGGCTGCCACTCCCTCGCCACCGTTCACCGTCACCGCCACTAGCTTCTCTATTCCTTCCCCTTTTTCTCTCTCTTTGCCACCTAGTCTGCACCGGAGCCGCCACCTTAGCTTTGCCTCTTGCGTGTCAATCCCCGTCAGCGCCCGCGTGTCAACCCCGAGCCATAGTGATGTGGACATGGTCCATGGTGGACTGTGTCTCAGACACGTGGAAAACACGTGTCAGCACTGTTTATGAACCCTGATGCACCATGCGTTGTGAACCCAGTTTTGTGGACTTGGTCCATAGACCATAGGCCCACCTATCAGTGTCATTAAATTTCTTTTTCTTTGTAAATTTAATTCTGGCTGAAATTAAAATCCTTACAGATGTCATGCAGATGAACTAATCTAGAATTTTCTTTTGAAAGAAAATTCTAAACTCCAGAATCGTGTTTTCTCTCTTCTTTTTCCTTTTCTAGCAAATCATTCGAGAATCCATTCTCCTTCGTCCGAACTCTGATTCAGTCAGTTCAAATTCCTAAATTCATCTAAAATTGAGATCTTTATTTTAGAGTTGGCTTTGCTATTTTTGGATTTTATTTTATTATTTTATTTTGGATTTATTTGTGCTTCGTCGTTTTCTCTCTCGTTTAGACGACCTGTTTCAAGGAGCAGGAGCAGGAGCAGGAGCAGGAGCAGAAGCAAGTTTTAAAGATCCAAGTGTGGTAACTGAGCAAAGTCAATGCAAGTCATAGTCCTTTGATCATGTTGAACCGTTGATTTCAAAATTATATTGTTTTATATCAAAGTGCATGCTATATTTATATCAACTATTTTGGGAATAGTTAATCGTCTATTTGTCATTATGCCACTATTGATTATTTGAATATCATGAATCATTTGTCACCATAGGATGGTCTTTACTAGTTGGACATACTGGTATCATCAACATGGGTATCATAGATATGCTTAGTCATGCTTAGTTGTACGATGGGCTCATGCCACTTGTTCAATAATGTTAAATTTGACTTAATGAGATATGAAATTATGGCGGGTAGCCACTGTTGTTAAAATTTGTGTACCATTATATGATATGTCATTGTTCCTGGTTGAATAAAACAATTTCCGCTCAGGCGAACGATCGTGCAGTAATGGGGATGCGGTTAGCATATTGTGGGTTGTGGTAGACTCGCCTGAGTAATTGTCAAGGACTTAATCTTGTGCGCCATTGAACTGAGCCATATCATACAACCACTTGTCCAATATGGGATAGACCTGACTAACTAATTAGCAATGTCTTAATTTTGATTCTGTCTTGGAAGCATGGGTTATGGGATAGACGTATACTCACAATGGTACAAGAGGGGGGCCATGTCTGGATGAAAAGACAATCAGTGTTGAAACCTTAGCAGGCAAAACTGGGTTAAGAAGGAGCTTTGCAAAGGCCTTGGGATGATCACTTAGTCGCACACTTATCGAAGTGTGGCCAGACACTTTAAGTTGATTTATCTCTTGTGGGTAAAGCTATACAACCTCTGCAGAGTAAAAATTGCTTAAACAGTCGTGTTCCCAGTTATGAATAATGCTTGGGGATTTCACACAAGAGGTAGAGTTTCTTTATAAAAATATGTCGGAAGGTGAATGGGGAGTTCACTTGGTAAATATAATGTTCGCTCCATGGATGAGATGTTCACTTGGTGGTTTGGTTGGAAAGTGAACGGCAAGGTCACTGGTTGTTTCAAAGCAATTGTTATTTATTTATTATTCTTTTCAATTACGCATTTCAATCTAGTTGCTGTATTTACCGTCAATACTACTTTCTGCAAAAGAACCATACAACTATTCCTTTGCTCAAGCCTTCCATGAATATTAATTACAAAGTGTTCCATACGACTTGTCGAGTACTTTATGTACTCACGGCTTTAAACTTTGCTGCTCAGTTGAAGAATATCAAGCTGCTCAAGAGTTCTATGAAGAGGAGCCCTTTGAAAGCTTTGTGAATTAGGATGCATTCTCTACTCGATTGCTTGTGGGTATGTTGATTGGTCTTTCCATGTTTGTCGTTCTGCTGCAAGAGTTTATTTGTTTCTTTAGCTCTGCATGGCAAGTTAAGTAAACATTGACCATAACGTCCGGTTATTATTACTATTTGTTATTTTGAGATCTTTTTAGTTAAACCGATAAATGGATAGTATTTTTATCAATGTTTCCTGTATGAGATAGATATTGATCTGAGACTAGTTCAAAATACACAAAGGGTTTCGAATGTGTAAATCCAGGTCTCGACAGGCTACCAATTCTAAGTCATGTGTGGGGTTGTTCTCTTCATGAGGCCTCAACTGCCTTGAAGCATATTATACTACCTTCTTTCTTACAATAGAACACAACCAAGACCTTGTCGTGATGCATCATAGAAAATCTCAAAGCCTTTTCTGATATCTGGCAGAGTAAGTATTGGGGCGGTGGTCAAACACTTCTTCAATTCTTGGAAGCTCTGCTCGCATTCTAGCATCTAAGCAAACTTCTTTTCCTTCTTCAACAGCTGAGTGAAGGGTCTTGCTATCTTGGAGAATCCTTCTATGAACCGACGATAATATCCTACCATTCCAAGGAAATTCGGACCCTCTATTTATTCTACACTAGTCCAGGATCACACTAGTGCACATAGTGGCAACATAGATGAAATATCAATCATTCAATGAAATAACTATAAAAGTATCCATATTTTATTGAATTATAGCAACATACCTTATGGCCAAAGTTTACATAATGTGCCATTCAGGTCTTAAAAGACAAATAAATACTCTTGCAATGAAAGTAGAAAAATCGTGGTAACCATCTGACATGCCCATAGGTAATCGAGTGGGGAGTACATCCTAGTTCGCCTAAGCGTGAAACTATTTTGTTTAATCGACTAGTGGCATCCCCTACCATGGCACAACAAATTTTACAATAGTGGCGTACCACAATTTCATCTCATTAAGTCAAGTTTAATCTTGTGAATATGAACCCATCGTATTTCTAAGCATAGCTACATCAACCCATGTTGGTATTACAATTATGTCCAACTAATATTAACCCAACCTATGGTGACAAAAGATTCATGGCATCCAAGCTAAACAAGATGGCACAATATCAAATTGGTGAATAGCTACTCCCATAAAATTGTTAATATAAAAGTAGCATGCATGTTGGTAAAAAAACAATATATTTTTGCAAAAATGAGTACAATATGTTCAAAGGTTATGACTTGCCTTGGCCTTGCTCAATTACCACACTCTGCTCCTCAAATTGTGTTCCTACTCCTTGGAATTCGCTGTCTAAATGGGAGAGAGAAAATAAGAAAAACACAAATAAAATAAAATTCAAAATTAACAAAACTAGAACTATAAGAAAGACCTTGATTTTAGATGAATTTAGAAAAAAAATAACGGGACTAATCGGAGTTCGGATGAGGGAGAACAGGCTTCTAGAAGATTAAATTCAAGGAAAATGAGAAAACACTATTCATGGATTTCCGGTACTTTTGGAATATTATTTCTAAAGAAAATTATGGATTATTGCGTCAGCATGATGTCAGCGGGGATTTTGAATTTTGGCCAAAATTATTTTCCTAAAAAATAATTCCAGTCACTGACATGTGGGCCCAGGTCCATAGGACTGTGCTGGTCCATGGTGGACCGAGCGCATGGCACAGTGTAGCCTTGCCACACAAGCGTGCCACGTGAGTGTCCACGTGGGCTTAGGCTGCAGAGGTGGCGGCCATGTGGCACCACGTGGTGGCCACGTCGGCTCAACGGCAGCGCGCATGGGGACCAAGGGCCTCGGCGAACGGCGGCGTGGCGATGGTCGGTAAGGTACTCATTGGAGAGAGGGAGAGATGATGAGTCTTTCTACCTCACACAGGTGGTTGGAGATGGACGGAGGTGACTGATGGCGAGGAGAGGGCGGCGACGCGTTTCGGCTCACGACGGCGCTCCGGCGACGGTGAGGTGCACACGGTGTATTACATGGAGTGGCGATGCCGAATATGTGGACGATGGTGGTAGAGCTCCTTCGACAGCAGCGAAAATGACGACGAAAGAGCTTGCGGCCGGCAATGAAGAAACGTGGATTCCGACGAGGAGAGGAGAGGAGGGGAGGAGAGCTAGGCTTTGGGGAGAGGATGAGTGAAAAGAGGGGCACCCAGTGCTCCCTTTTATAGGTCAAGGGGAGTAGCGAGGGAGGAGATCGATCGGGGGTCATTTCTTACCAGCGTGGGCATTGGCGCTAGTAGGTTTTTTTAATGGGAGTTAAAGGGGGGAAACGAGCAGAGTGAGTGCGGGAGGTGAGAACGTGGCCGTTATTGACCTTAAAGGTGCACGATCGGGAAAGAAACGGTAGTGTTGAAGCTCGTAGGCGCGCGGCAATGGCAGTTCTAACATCCCAAACATTGGTTTGTGTTTCAAATGTATGAAAATGAGGATAAATTAAAACTTTTGATGCATCATTGTTGTTATTTGAAATTTCTGGAAATTCTTTCAAAAGAATTGTTGATTTCAAAACTAAATGCTTTAATTGACTAGAAGTAAAATAATTTAAAACTTTCTAATCAAATCTTGTGATCATCCTCTAGAAATATTTTTCCTAAGTTCTAGATCATCCCAGTAACTCCTCTGAAAAATTTCATAATTTTTAGAAATTATTTGCTATTTCAAAAGGGCTAGTCAAACCAGTTAAACCCTTAGTCAAACCCCTAGAGCAGCAGCTTGTGAATTTTCTAGAAAGAAATTCATCGCATTAAAATTTCTAAAACAATTACACAAGATTTTCCTCAGATCCTGCAAGCTTCCATAAAAATTTCGGAATTTTTGGAGCTTTAAAAGTCCCTCTAAAAATTCACAAACCATCTCAGCCTATTTATTAAAACCGGTTTCACTATTCCTTGGGCTTGAGTCCGACCCGGCCACTTGACTCAGTCCAACCAACTAACCACACCAATTGTGAGCCGTTCGATGGAAACTCAACGGTCTAGATCGCGTAACCCTTCGGCTAGGTCCGAACGAACGCGCACAACGCCAACCGTCCGATCTTGATCTAACGGTCGAAATCTTTCCACTCGTTTTCACACTAACTCAGCCATTTCGCTCGCTGACTGGTGGGCCCTCTCCACTGTTCTTCGTCTCGGTCTTGGCACTTTTCATGTCGCTTTGTGCCCACGTCATGGGCGAAGCTCTGAGCTGCGCCACGGACGGCGTCAATCCACCGCTCGTTCCAACCACTCCTGGACCTTCGCCCGGTGACACCGCTTCCCTTCCTGTCGTTGGAGCCCTATAACCCTGTCTCCCTCGCCCTCAAGCTCTCACTTTCCCTCTCGGTGACCGAGGGAAAGGAGGCAAGAACTCAACCCCCTCTAGGGTGAGCTTCCTCCGCGTGGTTCCCCCTCCTTCCTCTTCCTTCACCGCCCCTTTGTGCCCCAGTTTGAGCCCTGTCTTCGTGTGTAGGCCCAGGAACACGAAGAGCGTCCCCATCTTCTCTGGAGCGTGTCCAGAGCATGCACCCGACGCCGCCGTCGTGCCAACTTCATTCTCAGTAGGTATTATCATCTCTAAAGTGCATCATCCCGTGCCTTAGAGCATCCTCACAATTTCCCCTCCACTGATTTTAACTTTCGTTCACAGGAATCGCCGGAATCGAGCTTTTCCCCTTTTCCAGCCACAAGTGCCCTTTTCGTCTCCATCTCCGGCACGATGAGTCCCGGTTCAGTTCATCGCTTGTACACCATCTGTGGACCCCACTGATACTCCTCCTACCTCTAGTTATGTCCCATTTTTCTCTGGTTGAGCTGCCTACGGTGAAGTTAATCGCTGCCGCCACCTTCCTCGACGCCGGCTCAACTCCGACCACCCCAGTTTGACCGCGTCACTTCGGTAGCATCCCTGAACCTCCCTAATGCTCATGCGCACGTTGGATCGCCTCGGGCGCCATCGCTCTACGCATTGGCTTGTAGCCCGAGCACCACCGCCGCCATGGCTCGTCACGCCGCCATGTTGGACCACCGCTGGCTTCGCCGCTGGTGCCGTTGGGTGCGCAATGTGAGGACCTATCTCGGGAGCTCCTAAAAAGATCTCCCAGGACCTCCCTAGGAAGTCTGACAGGACCACCTAGAGGTCTGGGAGGTCCTCCAAGACCACCCGAGGAGGTCTCCTAGGGCCTCTAGGAGGTCTCTAGGACCTCCCTAGGAGGACTTGATGGTCCACCCGGAGGTCCACCAAGACCACCCGAAGGTCCTGATCTCTGTGCACCATGAGCTAGTCCTAGGATTAGATTGGCTAGCTCGCACAGACTCAACATTAGTGTGATCAAATCCATACACAAACTCAAAGATGAAGCAGACCAAAATAACACATATATTAACAAGGGACCTTAAGGTCAAGGTTTGTACAGGGGTGCCTCTCAAGGCTAACAGCAAAAGAGAACAACAACACAGCGGAAAACAAAACAATTACAGGGTCCATTCGGCTAGCCCACAGGCTACCAAGTGGAGGACGTCCTAGTGTGTAGGGTCTTCAAAGAGCTCCCCTCCTGAGAGCACAAGACCTCCTGGATCTCCCTCCTCTATTGGTTAAAACAGGGCACAAGCCAATGAGCACTTTGAATGTACTCAGCAAGCCGTGGGGAAAAAGTATGCAAGTAATATTCATGCACGGCTTGTCAATGAGAGCTGTATGGTTAGTTTGCAAAAAGCAATATTTGACAGTGAAATAACATAATAGATTGCAAAGCTCAAGTTAGAAAACATAGCACATAAATAACTTTTGTTTTCAAAGGGAGGCAGTGAGCACCCACTCACTCCTAAGACCACTCTAGACCACGAAGGTCTAGAGCTCCCAAGACCAGCCCCTGGACCCCATCTCGAGCCAGCCATGACCTCTCTGGAGCCGGCCAAGGTCTCTTCGAGACAAAGCCATGACCTCTCGCAGAAGTGCCCAGGAGCACAATTTTTTGTTATAAAAATCTACCCCTCGTTCGAAATCTCCGGGCGTGTCCATAACCGAGAATGCGGCTATTCGAATAGATTTACACTCTATAGAGGTTGTACAAATTTACCCACAAGAGATAATCATCTTATAATGTCCGCTCACACACTTTCGAGGTGTGCGACTAAGAGATTATCACAAGGCCTTTATAAAGCTCCATTTCGACTCGGTTTTACTCACTAAGGTTTCGCCACACAGGCCCCCTGTTGCGCCGTTCCCAGCCACAACAGAACCAAACCAAAACTTCACTAATTAGTTGGCCAAGTCCACCCCATCCAAGACTTGTGGTTGCACGGTAAGGCCTAGGTCAATGGCTCACAAGGTAAAGTCCTTAGTTGCTGCTTAGGCGAGACCTTCCACAATCCCAAGGTGCACCCAGCACCAAGATGCACACAGGACCAATACAAGAGAAGGTGCGCGCAGCACTAATGTGCATACAGCACTAAGGTGCACACAGCACAAATGTAAGAATGTGCATGCAACACTAATGTGCATATAGCACTGGTGTGCACACAACACAAGGTAAACGTGCACACAGCACCCCCTGCTCACCTCTGGCCACTCTCCCAAGCATAAAAACGTTTTGGTTGCACCTGGCCAAATGGCTACCCAAGCCATGGCACTCAAATTTTTATTAGCGGCAACACATGCCATAGTTCCTTAGTTCATTAGCCATGTTTATCATTGTTGGGTTCAACCCGGCCAAAGGACTACCCAGTCCTTGGCACAACAAAGTTTTAGTTAAAGTAACAACAAATGTCGTGGCCTCACACAGGGCCACACTTCATTTTAATCAACTACACTGGCCGTTACTACACAAGCCACAACCAGTGCGCTGGGGGTAAACTAACATTGATGACACTTGGTGAGACCAACGTCTACTAAAGCATGTCTAAGCATAGAACAATACCCAGGTTGGCAATATCAATAAGAGACCAACTAACAGTACCCATCCTAAGGTGTCCAAGGGATACATGTCAACATGTCTAGCACAAATATTCAAGGAGGCATAAACTCAAGTAGGGAAGTAACTATGCCCAAAACCAGTTTTATACAACTAGCAATGCAAGTTTAATTCAAAGCAAAATACTTTTGCAAAATGGCTTCAAGATGATCAAAGGTCCACGACTTGCCTTCGGTGGCGAGCTGCTGAGCTTCTGAGAAGGCTGCTGGATCTTCGAGCTCCTCGGCACCCACGGAATCTACACGATCGCAAAGAAAAGAAACAAATAAATAAAGCAACTCCTCTTGTTCTCTCAATCTTGCAAAATTAATTTCTTTTACAAAGCATGGTCTTTTTATCATAATGCTCTACTATATTTTCAGGTGGATATACCACCCCTATCTAGCAATGCTAATGGCTCTTGTTAGCCTTACATGGGAGATAAAGGGATAGCTTGATTGTTCTTGCAAACAGATATATGATCTTTTTTAGAGGATGCAGGTTTATTGCTTTGGCATCGCTCCCAAATCTTTTAACAATGAACTCAGACTATGACCTTTTCGCAGAGTTGACAAACAACAACAAGTGTGGTTTTCTAACTACTATTATATTGCATATGCTAGACAAGGCTGTATAGTTGGTAGTCCTACCTAAAAGGCTAAATCAGGTTTGTTCCTAGCTGCACATTATGGTAGACTTGTTGGTGGCAGTAAACAAATGAACATGAATTGACTTTCAGACATAGTTCGAATGCCTTGAACACAGTTCGAATGTCTTGAAAACTACCTTTTGCACGTATTCAAATAAAGTTAATTAGACATTGTTTTGATGCAGAAAGGATGTAGCACATCACTTGGAAGTACATTACCAATACGGGTCTTGACTCATGTGCACAAATGTACGTATTGAAGGTATATATATTTGTTTTTTTATTTCTGCTATGGTTCTGAAGATATATTGTTTTTTTTTGGCTTTTTGCCCTCTTCCTGACTCATAATGTGATTGTGTCCTTATAAATATTTGTTAACATCTCTAGAGAATTTGTGTAAGGTCTCTTCTTTTGCAAGAACTCGATTTGCAGCACACAGTGGTTAAGGTGAAAGTCCAACAAATTTTGCTTGTCTCGTTTTGTCTGTAGTCTGGATCACTTGTAAGTGTTGTATCCAACCATGCCGTTTTTAAATTTTGATGTTGATTTTAGTCTACTAAAACTGGCCCTTTCAATTTAAGAGCTTTCAGAAGATATTTGATTTGTAATGCTAGGACCGATTAGATGGTTAAGTATTACGAGTTAAATACCCCGGGTACTCACAGGGGTGGTGCGGGAGGAAGAAGAAAGAGAAGTGGAAGAAGGGGAGGGGGTGGCTGATGGGTGGGACTCGGCGGTAGTGAGAGAGAGTGAGGGGCGGGTTGGGTTGGCATGGGGGAGTTGGGCCGTGGGAAAAGAAAGAAAAACGGATCGCGACGGGAGGTTTCGGCCTGATGAGATTTTGTGGATTTAAAATGATTTCTGAATTTTAGAAAATACAACAAATAAAAGGGTCTCAAATAAATAGCAAATAAACTTGAAAAAAATACAACAAATAAAAAGGGTATCAAATAAATAGCAAATAAACTTGAAAAAAAATCCAGAAAATTCCTTGGAACCTAAGGAGCTCAAATAAAATAGTTTTGAAATTAATTGAAGTTTGGTTTATTCATATTAAATTGTTTTCATTTTTGGAAATTCAAATTAAGATTTGAATAATTCAAGAAAATTCTAATGGTTCCTTTTAACTTTTGAAAATAAAAAAAGGCACTAAAATTAGGATGTTGCACGCTTACTATTTGATGCAATATTAAGGTTTTCGTTGTAAAGTACGGAGACTCAACTAGTAACAAGAAAAAAAGTTAGAGATGCATTTGGAGACTACACCCGCAGAAAATGACATCCAGTTAGTACGGTGATGTACTAAGCAATGGCTTGTCTATATATAACAATCAACTAAAACTAGATAAACCTCCCGCGTGTTGCTGCGGGGCTGATTGTGCTTTCATAAATTAATTATTAAAATATCATTATAAAGGATTTGATTGGTGTGATGTAGGACTTGAGCATTTGACTGCAATTATGAATTCAGTAGTCTGATAGTCCTCGATCTTTCAAGGAAGGTACATGTATCAGTTTGAATATGCTATCACCCTTCTTTGTCATTTTCCAATCAACAAAGAGACCGGCAATTACCGAGATACAAAATATTCTTAAGGGCTTGCTTGTGAAGCCCGTTCTCTATCAGGATCTATATAGACGGATCGAAAATTTGAATTAAAATTCTGATCTATTCATGTGGATGAGTCATTATTTTAACCCAACTAAATAAGGTGTAAGAGATTCTATTGGTTCATCCTGCCCTTTTTCTCACTGAATATGACCAAAGACTACAACTGTAAAAAATAGAGATCGCTCTTAAAATTTTACTACCAAGGATAAGAAGCAATGAATACTTCGTACAACAACACCTCTATATGGAACGTTTCACGCATCAGACTAATCGCGATGGAAAGGCCGAGATGTGAAAAGAGGCAGCATGCTGCAGTGCATCCATGCAGTGGGAGATGTGTGGTGGCATTACGTCATTATCAGTTTCATGGGTGATAACGGGCTGCATGTTACAAAATGGATGCCTTTTTCAGACGTGGTAATTAGTTCGTTCGGCTTACAACTTTGTCATATATCGGATGGCTTATAATTTCTAAAGATAAAAATCTGACGGCTGGCAATTTTTTTTGGTAGATGTGGCCTCACCAAATGGCTTTGTTTGTAGTCAATAATATACGGGAGAAAGGACAGATTTGTGATCATTCAATTTTTTGGCCGTTGGATCAGATCCCACACCAATCTCATGTCTCCCTCCCCTCCCCCGCCGATGCTGTTGACAGCTCCAATCACGGAGGGCATTCAGCGACATGTCATCGTGTGGGATTGGCATCCTCTGACATTCTAATTGGAATGTCATCGTGAACAGTACCGTGACATTAGGTAAATCTAGGCTGTTGGATTTGGAAAGAACGGTCCAGATCAATAGCTACAGCGATGCTACAACACTCGTGAACAGCGTATACAGAACAGTATTTTTGCTACAGTATTCACTACAGTGTTTTTCTACAGTACACGGCGGGATCTGAGCCTCTTGTTTTCGATCCAACGGTCCGTACGCAATGTCATGGTACTGTCCATCCGTGACATTGTTATGTAATGGTAGAGGATACGTATCCCATCGTGTGGCATTCCTAAGGCTCTCGTCAGAAATTAGATGGGAAGGTGGCAGGACTCGAATCACGAAATATATCTACTAGTAATAAAATCTCCTGAAATCCCTGAATCTTTGGTTACGTGCTACCCATTCGGTTTACCAAAAAAAATCGTTTTAAATATTGATAGTCTCTAAAATACAACTTTGATCACTAATTACTATTATAATTATTTGTAAAACCTAATAATATTATAATATTATAAAGGTACTTTCCGACACGAATCTACACGCATGATTTTTATATACCTAATCTAAATATTTAAAAAGATATGAATAGCAAAAGTTTCTAAAGTTTAACTCCACGCATTCCCAAATGATTTGTTTTTGTGAGCAGGAGAGAGTATATAGCATTTCCATAGTAAAAAAAAGTGTTACCGTGATAATATAAGGCAAAGAGAGTTAAAAATCCCGCCAAACGCGGACACAAGAAAATAACGGTGCTCAGCGAACCCGACTACTCTCTCTCTCCTTTGTATACTTGCTCCACCTCACCACCACTCTTGTCGGGTCCAAAACCTCCGAAGATTCGCTAAGCCACCACCCTACTGTTGGCCCTACGGATCTTGCCGAAGAGTATGCAGCGAAATCTTGTAAAGCCGGTTTGGTGATCTCCTCACCTTCATCAGCAAGTCTTCATTCCTGTCAAAGACCCTCAAGAACGGCCCCGTGAGCTCAACTCTGCATCCTTCTTCCGCCAATTGTCCGAGGCTTATTATATTACTAAGTCGTTAGGCGCGCTACGCCGCGCTCGACCTTGGAATATACGATGTTTAGCCATAGTCTATAGAGTGCCTAATATGACACAATGTAATTTCGCATGTATTTATGGAATATGAGTAGGACTATGGATTAGAAATCGTTGATCGACTGTCACTACGTAATAATGTACAAGTAACCCAAATGATGGATACCGTCAGGATTTTTCATCAGATGATGATTATCTATAAATATGTAACAAGTATGGAACATCTGAAGTTCTAGACTCAGGAGAATGTCCTGCATTCCAACAGGAAATAGTGGCAAGTCCCAGAGTCATTGATGTTATCAGCAGCAAAAGGAGAGCAAATGAACCTAGCAATGGCAACACTTAGTTGAGGAACTCATGCCCTTAGAATTCTTCAGGTTGATCCTTCTTTGTGACCCCAACAGGCAGCTCGGCAATCGAAGACAGTGGCATCCATTCACTCCTCCCTTCTGCCCAGAGCATTGTGCTTTCGGTGAGGTACCCATTAGCAAAATGTCCTGCGGAGAGGGCGAGATTCCTCAAGTAAAGACCACAACGAAAACGGGGAAACGAAAACCTATCCTAACTGCAATAAGACGCGACCACACAACAAGCGAACAACTTCAACCGCGTGACCTAAACCCTAGCTCCAGCAAACCGCCTGCACTAACAGTCCCACCGATACATGCCAGATTGGAAGCAAGCTTCATATGTCATTGATGGTATGTACACACCAGCTAAATAACACAGATGCAAGAACAAAAGGGGAACACTGTATGATCTCGTATGGAGCGTTAGCAGAGCCTGATGAACAGAATGTCCTAAGGAAACACAACCATATAGTTTAGGTATGATAACCTAGATATCAACTATTTGATAGTGCATGAGTCAGTTACATGCTGTATACACGACAAAAGCAAAGCCTTCTGCTCCTCCAGCTAGTCTAGAAGGTAGACCCTTGATTAACTCCTTCAAGCCTTAGTTATTGCTCTCACCCAAGGTCTTTGAATGCCATGATGTTCCATTAATTATAAAAAGTTGTACAAATAACTTAATTATTCATTAACACAAGCAATACCACATCAAATGGTTTCAGGATCTAATTTCTTTTTTTTTGGTGTTAATTTCTGAAAAACTAAGGCGAAAAATGCAAAACAAAAAAACAAAACAAAATATTTACGGACCAAACCAAACTCTCATTTAAGCTAAACACCAATAAATAGAAGACATAGCATGTTGATGAGTAAATAATACTCCAATATGAAACCAGATACATGTAATGAGACTACATCCTTGGTGACCATGGACAACCTTAGACACATCTAGCCCTACCATATTTAGTAACCTGGCATTGAAACAAAGCTATCTTTAGCTTATGAAATTCCATTCTGCAAAAAAAATCTACTACTTTCGTTGCTTTATTTTTTGCAATGTTTGTTGTGCGGTGTTGTAAATTCATAATAATTCAAAGAAATTTGGTACAAAGGGACTAAATAAAAAATTCCATCCATTGTTTGTATCTTCGTTATCAATGATTCAACAATAAACACACAAAGAGTAAGCTAATAAAAATATCACCTCTGAGTCAACGCCGGACCGTCGTGAGCACCGGCGACTCGACTCATCCATCCTAGCATCAGGATTGGGCATTTCGTGTCTGAAAGAGGTGAAAAGATTGTCCTAGATATCAAATCATCCTTCCAAAAGTACTTGTAAAGTGCCACATAGACTGATCCTGTAGAGATGACGAGACACATGGCTGCTTGTGAGTCAGAGGAGATCCTGTAGACTGATCTCCACAGGAATAGAGCGAACCTCTTCATTTACATAGACTGATCTCTACAGAATCACATAGAGGCAGAGGAGTGTACAATGCAGTGTTATAATTTGGTTGATAACGAATAGAAAAGCTAAGTAAACACGATACTCAGTTTATATTCAAAGGTAATACATAACTAAGACGCCTGCGTGTCCTATTCATTATATGGACTGATTTTCATATTTAGAGCAGAGCATTTGTTCGTCTTTATTTTATCTGTTTTGAAAAGTTCACTAAAATCGGTTGACATTATAATGAATTTCAAGACAACTGTACTAAGGAATAATATAACACCCAAGTAGCTCTGAATGAACCTGACTCAATCTGACACTGGTCCTTGAGTAAGTTCTTGGCCTGGTCCACAGCCATGGAAAATTCCCCATCTATATGGCGCCTAGTGTCCTTGTACCATAGAAGTCCATCCTACCTACCAGCAGCATCTGAGACTGTCCAGGCATCCCGGTTGGATGATGGTCTCCAGCAAGGCCGTAACAAGTTCATCAATGTCACTATCACCCTCATCAGTCATCCCACCCACATACGCCTCCGAGGTCGCTTCATCTGTGCTCTAAAAAAAATGAAGTTTCACTTCTCAATGCACCGATATATCTCTTTCTTTAATCCTGGAAAGAAAACATGTATAAGTATATGAAACACAACTACACAAGTATGGCCTGTTAACAATACTCAAAGTCCATAGTTTGCACCAGGGTTCTGATAACCGGCTAAAAAGAAAAACCGGGGGTGGCCGGTATGGCCGGTACAGCCGGTAACCGGAAAATTTCAGCCGATTTCGGCCGAAATTTTCCAAAAAAAATTTGAATTTTTCGGATTTTAAATTTTAAAAAATCAAATTTGAGCAAAATTCAACCAAATTCGGCCAAAATTCAATCACAACCGAAATTTCGGCGCCGGTTACTGTTTCTACCGGGGGGGACCGGTAGAACCGGTAAAACCGGTTTTCGGCCGAAAACCGGCCGGTTATCAGAACCCTGGTTTGCACTCGGTTTGGAAACACAGTTTCAAGGATAACATCTTTGATCTTTCTTTCATTTCTTTGTGAGTATATGTTTTCACTACTATCTAACATACATATCAATGTTAGTACAGTTGACTACAACTCCAAATCCAAAAGGTCTGAGAAATCTTATCTCATTCCTTATAATAATACAAGTGTGACGGAAAATCTAAAATCAGGATCCGACTAATGTTTATAGCGCATAGCAGTACTCATAGCGACAGATAACAGAGAACGTACCAGATTGGAATAATATTCCTTCACTTCTCGTCCTATTGAATCCATATTCCCTATGATTATATCTGGCCTGTATCTGCCAAAAAAAAAGGACAGATTAGTGAAGCTTTACAAAAGAAAGTTTCAGAAAAATATACTACACGATCTCTGATAATGTAGAGCATACGAAACTTTTCATATCACTATGTTCTATGATAAAAAGCATTATACACGGCGTGTAACAAAATTGAGCTGTGAAAACTGGAACATGGTTGGAATCAATTATTCTATTTGGAGTAGCTAGAGATTGATTATGAGACTACTAAAATGCACTGACAGTTCTTGAACAGATTTATGATACGAAATAAATTAGTGTAACTCTACAGACTGCAGCAGTGATTTTGTATAGGAAATGATGAGTATAGGAAAATTTGCAGTAGTGATTTTGTATCAATCTAAGTACAATCTAAAATCTGGATCGGAATAATGTTCATAGAGCATATCAGTACTCATAGCGACAATATAATGCAGAGCATACTAAACTTTTGTTTTAATCATGTTCTCTGATAAAAGCATGATATAGTAACTAAATTGTTCAGACGCTATTGACGCAGTTGGTAGCACAGCAGTGATGCAATGGTAAGGATCAGAACAATTAGCCGGCTGTAGCACTGTATGTTTTGAATGATGGCAAAAGAATAGATCACTGGGAAGAGATATATGATGTGCATAAATGTGTAACACAGTAAATGGGAGGTTTACACGGTAAGCCTATTTAATAAGATTAGACTTCTTAAGCATAGGTTTATAGGTAGGGAGAACAGTATGAGTTGTAATTAAGGGAAGAGGGATTAAATGGTGTGAGGGGTCAAAATGTGCGCTGACATAAGTAAGCAATCATATACTGTTGGTTCTCGAAGGAATGCTAGCATTTTTTTTGGGTTTAGCATAGGTATAGTATGGTTGGATAAGACAGCATCATGTAAAGAGGTGTAATGATAACAAGTGCGATAAGGTAAGTATGCATGAAGAGCAGGTACATTAAATGTCATGATTCTAGGCAATTGGACTGAAGCAAAATGGTAATTTATGCATTCTGGAGTAGACCATGCAATGGTAAGGATTAGAAAGAAGGACTAAACATTGTGATGGGCCAAAATGTGTTCTTAGATCTTCGTAGCACAAAGCGCCTCGTACAACCATCAGTAACATCCTTAAATAGAAAAGTTCACCTGTACCTGGGTGCACAGAAATTATCCTGCCAATCTTGGTTCCTCTTTTTCTGGAGGACCACACCTTACGATTAGAGTCCCATGTCCATGATGTGGGGAATTCACAATAGGTAAGAGTTCTTGCTGCCGCGTATCGCTGATTTGCAACGAACCACTCAGTTAGCGTGGTCTTCGATGCAGCACTGTATGTTGTAAATGATGGGAAAAGAATAGCTCACTGGCAAGAAACCTATGATGCGCATAACTCTACTAAACAATAAATGGGAAGTTGTCACAGTAAGTTCATAGAATAAAATTAGAATTCCTAGGCATAGATTTATAGATTGGGAGAACAGTATCAGCGGTAATTAAAGGAAGAAGGACTAAACATTGTGATGGGCCAAAATGTATGATGTCATAATTAAGCAGTCAGAAACTGTTGGTTCTCAAAAGAGGTGTAATCAAAAGAAGTGTGATAAGCTAAGTACACACAAGGAAGTTAGAATAACACTATGGTAACACGGTGATTAGGAAAGGCTACATTGCTTAGAGAAATAAAGTGATATACAAAGATAAGTAGTGTTCCAACTCTTTTGCATTGTATAGACAGTTATTACCTTTGAAGCGATGCAATGCTAAGGATTAGAACAATAAGGCAACTGCAGAACTGTATGTTGTAAATGATGGGAAAAGAATAGATCGCTGGCAAGAAATATATGTTGTGCATAAATGTGCAAAGCAGTAAACGAAATGTTGATACAGTAAATGCATAAAATTGAATTAGAATTTGTAAGTATAGGTTTACAGACAGGGAGAACAATATCAGTGGTAAGTAAAGGAAGGAGGATTAAACATTGCGAGGGGTCAAAATGTATGTTGACATAATCAAGCAGCCAGAAACAGTTAGTTCTCAAAGGAATGTTAGCGTCTATTTTTTGGGGGGTCTAGTATAGGCATAGTATGGCTGGGTAAGACAGTATCATTTAAAGAGGTGTAATCAAAAGAAGTGTGACACGGTGGTTAGTAAAGGCTGCATTGCTTTGAGAAATAAAGTGGTATACAAAAATAAGTAGTGTTCCAGTAGTCTATAACAAGAAGAACAAGCGATAAGCTGAAGGAGGCAGCGTGGGCTATTGGCATAGATATTGCTAACAAATACATGGAGATGGTGGGAGTCTACATTTACATACATAAGGGGTAACACTAAAGAAGACAAAAGTAGTCTTCAGAGGAATTGTAAGACTTCATCGTACACGATATTCTTTGTTTCTGATACAGGCGAGCCATCTTCATCTTCAATCAGTATGGTTAGGCCTTGTTTCGAGGTCACTCTTGATACAACAACGTATAGTTGCCCATGTGTGAAAACCGGTTGCTTGAGATACACGCCAATTTTTTTTAAAGTCTGGCCTTGACATTTGTTTATAGTCATTGCATAGCAGATTTTTATCGGGAATTGACGGCGTTTCAAGACAAATGGCCAGTGTGGACTCTTCGAGTTAAGAATAATCCTTGGTATACAAGTTGTTTGTCCAATGTGTGTTCCAGTCATGATTGTAGCCTCAAGCACGCAGTCGCCTAATCTGGTTAACAGCAAGCGCGTCCCGTTGCACAAACCAAGACTCTGGTTAATGTTTCTGAGGAGAACAACTGGCACTCCGACTTTAAGTGATAGGACATGTTGGGGAAAATTATTAATGTTGATTGAATTTAGGAATTCTGTCGGATATAGTAGGTCAACGTCAGCTGTCTGATCATATGTGTCAGCGACACTATCATAGCTAAGATATTCTCTAGAAGGAATTGGAAGCCTTTCAAGCACTAATGCGTTAATTTTGTCAGCTAAAGCATTGAGGGGTGTCACAATCGCACGTGATGCAAGATACGTCATGGAGTTGTAATTAGCAGCAAAGTCTTCGTAGACGGTATCAATAAGAGCAGACATGTTATCAGTGGTAGGCGTAAGCAGTAACTCAGATGGTATGTGTATCCATGTGGGTTTGGAGTCGCCTGGTTTTGTGTGCATAGGCAAGCGGCCCTCTCCAATATCTAGCACCCATCGAGCAAAGTGCGACAATTCAATGCGTTCGGAGGGACAAATAGAGGGGTTTGTAAGACGCATATTGGTAGTGAGGTGAAGTATGTGGGCATCTGTCCACAATGGTGAACTGACAAGTGAAGCCGCAATAATATCTTTACGGGTGCCTCCTGGAACAACTGGCAGTATTTGCCTGAAGTCACCACCAAGAACGACTGTTTTTCCACCAAACGGTTTGTTAACATTGGAGGTATTATCGGCGGCCATAATGTCACGCATGGTACGGTCTAAAGCCTCGAAGCACCTTCTATGTGTCATTGGTGCCTCATCCCATAGCACTAGTTCAGTTTTTGTAATGAGTTCAGCAAGGATTGTCCCGCGTCGAATATGGCAAAGGCTTTGATCATCAATTTCAAGTGGAATTCGGAACCTTGAGTGAGCGGTACGGCCACCTGGCAATAGCAACGACGCAACTCCGGAAGATGCAACAGCTAGGACAATACGACCTTCGGATCTTAGCCTTGAAATGATAGCGTTCCATAGATATGTTTTCCCTGTACCACCATGGCCCGAGACAAAGTAGAAACATGGTTGGTTATAGGAAACAGAATGTACGACACTATCATAAATTGAACGTTGCTCGTTATTTAGACTGTCGTACATTGGAGCTGTTTGGGACTCTAGCTGTAACCTGTCATAACACAGTTCTTCAGCAATGAGCCTATTGCCGTGTTGCTTCGTATCCATCAGGTGGTATTGGGAGGTCATAGGATTCCAAAGAGAGGCCATTTGATGAAAAAAGGGAAGCAAGCTCTCTTAAGAGTAGGATTTGTAAGGAATGGTCAGGCACCATGGTAGTCTGTACGTTTAGTGAACGATGTATCCTGTATGTGATATCATCAGTCATAAATCGCCAGTACCTATCGAAGAGGAGGCGTACATTGCCAACTTCGTTGTATTGGACAATCGCTAAGAAGAGATGTCTAAGCTGAGAAGACGTGGCCCAAACAATAGCTTCGTCCAAAAGCGAATACCATTCCGTGTCATCGCCGATGAGGCCACGTATCTGGCATGCTTGACGGAATGTGCTATAGACTATGCCTTCGTGTGTTCTTAGATCTTCGTAGCACAAAGCGCCTCGTACAACCATCAGTAACATCCTTAAATAGAAAAGTTCACCTGCACCTGGGTGCACAGAAATTATCCTGCCAATCTTGGTTCCTCTTTTTCTGGAGGACCACACCTTACGATTAGAGTCCCATGTCCATGATGTGGGGAATTCACAATAGGTAAGAGTTCTTGCTGCCGCGTATCGCTGATTTGCAACGAACCACTCAGTTAGCGTGGTCTTCGATGCATTAGGATCGGCAAGAACATTTGGCAGTGTTGAATCCTCGGTAAATGATACCCTAGCCATATTGGGTAAATGTACGGCCAAACGTTCCACGGAAGGTGTCCTAGCATGGATCTCGAAACCAAATAGTCTCCAGCTCGCTTCACAGGCAGAGAGATATCTGGATTTGATATATTCATCTATCTCATCGATCTGAACAGCTTGCTCATTGGAGGTGGTAGCCTACGACGCGTTGGTGGTTCGCAATGCCATGGCTGCGTAATCATGTCCTTTCATGACATACTTAAAAAGATATTTCACAAGATTTGTTTTATTGCACCATTCAACATTGAGGTGAGCTTGGTATTTCTTGAGCAATGGGAGGTTGTGAGGAACAACAAATCTATTATCTAATCTAACTCCGTGCTTTATGATGAACCTTCCATTGTCCCGTCGACGATATATTGGAAAGCCATCTGTGTCGACAGTTGTTTCGCTCTGGAATTGTTTTGGATACCATTTGGAACATTTGCCTTTCTTCATACAAGGGCATCTAGGGTTTTGATCTCCACAAGGACCATGCATCATGAATTCTTCGACAAGAGCATAGCCTAGTGGATCAGACACCATATCTGGTATCTCCGCTGAAATAAGACCATCGATAAAATCTGGTGTAGGCATATCACTGCGATCTTTCAGCCATTTAAGCACATGGACATGTGGAAGGCCTCTCTTTTGGAATTCCGTAGTATAGATCACTGCAAAAGGTTGATAGGAAAGTGAGGGTTCAAATAGTTAATAGAAATAGAGGGGATGTGCTAAGGCGCGTTGAAAGATTGGAAATACCTGCACGGATCGGACCGAAAGCAGAACCATTCTTAATGTCCGCTATGTATTCTTCGAGCTTCATATGATATACTCGAGTAACTATGTCAGATCTATCGAGGAGAGGCCTGGCTCGATCCAAGCGCTTGACTATCTCTGGCCATTTTGGATTGCATGTGAATGTGTTGAATAAGTCCGGAGCACCGTATGCTCTACACAGAGCCATGGCATCATGGTAATTCTGAACCATGTATCTTCTGCCTCCGGTGAAGCTAGCAGGTAAGATCATTTTTATGCCGATGTCTCTGCCAGTTTGAGCGCCCTTAGCAACTGCATCTGTTATACCTTGATATGTCTCTGACCTTAATTTGTCCTGGTTGAAAACATGGAAGCTAAGGCGGTTTGCTTCGATACAAGAGTAAGCATTAACAATAATCTGATCGGAGAGCCTCCCTGAGCAAGTGAAAGGATTGGGCTCGCCTGCACGATAGAGCAGGTAATAGCAATAGTACTAGAGCATGGAGACAAATTCTCGGATTCCTGGAGGTGCATTATCAACGTCTCTATACTTAATACCGAGATGGTATCCTTTATCACCATGTGGAAATAGCAGCGGGTATTGTAAAGACATCAGAGCTGGATGAAGCGGCGATATTTGTTTGCAAGGACCTGAATTTGTTTGCACAACAATGTCAAATGTGGAGACATTAGTAGGGAAGTCAGTAACAAGTAAAGGCGCCAATTCAAGAAGAGGCGGTGAGGTCAGAAGCGATTCCGTGCGATGTATCCGTACCAATGAGCTGGATGGATATGTTCGGAGCATTTGGAGACATCAGCCGATCTCGAGCCATTCTAAACTTTTGAACATAAGGATTGCAATGGTCAAGCATAGTAATGAGAGCGCTGACAATCGTAGGGTCAGGTTGGTCATGATGGTCTTCAACAGCGTCCAAAATGTTGATTCTATTATTAACTTCGTTTACAGTATCATAGATATAAAGTTGAGCGTACTGCGGGCGTTTTCCATTCGCTGGTAACAGCGATCCGATCCGGTGATGCACCACACCGTTGATACGAAAAACATAGGGGCCGTTACCAGTATTGATAGATCTATCAACATGAACTCCAAGAGAAGTGAATGCGAAGAGTGAATTGTATTGTCTGATCAAACGCATGAAATGGTTAGATCTAGAGCCTCCATTGAAGCAGACAAGCTCTCTTAACGGCGAAGGAAATGGCCTAGATGATGGGAGTGAAATCTTTCCCCCGCGGCAACACAGATTGTATGAAAGTTGTCCATGAGTGACTGAACTTCTAGTGGACAAACGTTCCTGATACCAGAAAATCGCCGAGCAATGTGGACATGCGTAGGCCAGTGCGCCATAGTAAGAACGCATTGGATGTCGCTGCAAGCAGGCACAATGAATAGACATGAGCATTATAAATACGGAAGCATGCATGGTCATAGTTTTTTTGGGCTTTTTTTTGTTATCAGCTATCTGGAAGATCAGAAGCTAACCTTTAAGAATCTCAATGTATTGAAGTGGCAAGGATGATATAGGGCCAATGGATGGACTCCACGGTATAGCACCTATGGAATTAATTAGGAAAGATAGCAGAGTGTGAAACATAGGGAATTAAGAATGAGGATGTATGAAAATGATAGTTGTGACTGAGCACACAGAGAACTATGTTGCGAAGAAATGGCAACCGAGAAACCTTGAGCAGCCAACAATCTACGTCTATTAGCCAAGAGTCTTCTCCGACGATTCTGCCGTGCAAGCTCAGGGTGAACAGTTGGGTAGTAATAGCCTCCTAGAAATGGAAAGCATTGATGAACATATAGAAACCATATCAAAAGGGTGCAGTGAACAAATGAAAGGGTAAATCGGTAGCAGGCAGTTTCAAACAGCGGTACCATGTCTAACAGCGGGGAGGCGACTGGGCTGTGCTGGAGCCGATGGCTGGCCTACAGAAGGCAAGATTTAAGGAAAGAGAACGAATTAGATTTTTTATGTACAGGGAGCTACGGTTGTTGGTCCGTCTTTGGCACAACAGTAATATGGCAAAGTTAAGAACAAATAGCAAGCGGATAGCAAGAAGAGCAAGAGCATAGGATGAGTAGCGCACCGGGTGTCCGGGCGGAACGAAGAGAGCAAACGGTTGTGCATTTCGTGGAGATAAGGCAGCGCAGGGCAGTACCGCAATGCTGGCATAGCCATAGTAAGGATAGACATACCTATCTGTGCTGTAAAATTAAACGGAGCAGCCGTGTCAGGGCGGGATGATGAACCGACTGAGAAAGACAGAACCAGGCAAGAGCATAGATTAAATGTATGTAACAGGCAGGCACAGGCAAGAGGATGAAAAAAGGCGATAGAATCAAGCACCCACCACATATAATCGATCGATCACTACGCTCTGGCATTTGTGCATGTACCACGTTTAAGCCAGGCAAAGTGCATATTGATAAGCGCGCTGTGTATGCAAGGCCAACAATCGGCATAGGCGGCATCAATGGGAAGAAATAGATACACAACGTCTCACTGTGAGCGAGCTAGAATATGCATAACAGAGTAGGACACGGCACCTGGTATGTTTCTCGGAATGTTGACGGTGCGCCTACCGGGTAATAGGATGAACAAGAAGAAAGCCCAGGCGCGAAGGGACCTTGCTGTCGAACCAAACGAACAAGATAACCGGACGCGTCACCTGAAAGAACACGAAGGCCATATGAAGCAACACACCGAACCGATAACAGCACCAAAACAAACGGTACGGGCTCGAATGCCGATCAGAGCTCGCGAAGGTCGCCGTGCAGCTCACCGGCTCGCCACCGACTGGCATTTGGCCGCAGCAAAGGGCGGCGCCTGGAGAAGTCCTAGTGAGCCCGGTGCTGCGATTCCTGCTCTTCCCCTCCTCCCCTCTGTTAAAGATTTTTTGGAGGGAGCGGTGGCGGCGGCCACGGCGGGGGAGAGACGGGGATCAAGGCAGCATAGAGGCGGTGGGAGAGGGAGCCGAGCTTCGGCGGTGAGGGAGACCGAAGGCGGGGGTTGGAGAGGGAGGAGTGGCAATGACGGGGAGCGAGACCGAAGGGCAAAGTGAGAGCGAGGCCGAGGGCCCAAGCAAGCCGGGTGGGAGGAGACCGGGGCGGGAGGAGGAGGGCGACGCGGAGCGAGGGGCAAGCAGCTCGGGAGAGAGAAGGCCGGGGCGATCTGGTGAGGAAGAGGGTGGAGCGGCGGCGACGGAAAGGGGGGGGGCCGAGCGAGGAGAGAGAAGAGGCTGGCAGTGATGGCGTTCTTGGGAAAGGCGGGAGGAGGGAGGCAGGGGAGGAAGGGCTGTGCGCGAGTGTCTCTAGGCAACGATCGGCGGCGAAAACATCACCCCTTGACGCCGAGAGGCAGGCAGCGATTCTTGTGACAGAGCCGATCGAACGGCGCGGAGGCGCGCAAGACGCAATCCGACGGCGGGAATTTTTCGGGTGACGTAGAGGGGCTGGGAGATCGCCAATCCTCCCGGCTTTAGATAAAACTATAGATTGCAAAGCTTTGGTATATAATATACCTCGGATAGCATTTTCTTAGCTCCGTTTTTGCACTTAAGAACTATTGTCCCCTTTCCCTTAATCTGAACTGTGGAACCGTCGTCGAATCTTACTTGACCGAAAATTTTCTCGTCAAGCTCATCGAACATGAAGTAGTCAACTGTCATGTGATTGCTCGCTCCATTACTCAAGCACCACACATCAGTGTGTTCATTGCCGCTGTCTCCTCTACGCAATTTTGGCACCATGTTCACCTCATTTAGTATTATCACCATCGCTGGCGCCTCTTCCAAACAGAAGAACACACAAGGAAAATCTGCAGGCAATGCTTTCTTCTTGTATTTCTCATGCTCTGTTTCTGTTCTTCTTGTTACGGGACCACTACCTCCCCTGCTTATATACTCATACATAACTGACTAAGACACGGAAACGGCTTGTCTCGTACACACACACGGCAAGCCTCACAGCCAGACTCTTGATACCAAACCGAATACGCGTCTTATACGTGACTGATCCGTATACAAGTCTCATACGACAACACATATGGACTACGACTCAACTATGATAAGATTTAACACCTACCACGACCAGCATGTCCTCCTTCGATTCCGTCGCGGGCGAGACCACCATGTCCTCCTTCGATTCCGTCGCGGCCGTCGCCCGCGACGAGGACGCGACCCCGCCCGCGACATTCGACCCTGCCGTCGACATCGCCCGTGGCGGAGGCTGCAACGGCGAGGATGCCGTCAACGACGGCGGGGACCTCAGCATGCGTTGTGGCCGCTTCGCCGCGTCCTACTCCTCCTTCGGCACCGCCATATCCGACGACGACCTGGCCGGTACCGAGAGCGACCGTGGCGGCGGGTTCGGCGGCTTGGGCATGCCGCCGGACTCGAACGGCGCAGGCTACGGGTACGGCGAGGTTGAGGACGTGATGAATGGCGTGGAGTTTTGTTTCTGCTAGGGATTTTATCTAACCTGTTCTGATTTTATCTTTAGGGGATTTGTTTGACTCTGCTTTTGCTGCTGTAGATTCAGAAGTTCTTCCATTTGCCCCCCTTCAACCGGATGGATTTGTGAGCGGTGACATTCTTTCTTTCTTTATTTTTGTTGTCTATGAAAATAAGATGAACTTGGTATCTAGATTAAATTGGCAAAGCTGCACCTAGCTCATATCCCTCTGCTCTGACAAATTGTTTGGTCAGGTCCTTGTACTTCTGTGTAAAATTGCTCTTAGGAGACTAAACTGCAAAACCTTTTATTCTCTTTCACTCAATACTGCACTTATCTTACAACTCCGGTACCACAGAATCGGTGACGACGATATGTCTGTCGATCAGCTTGAGCTCCATCAGCACCGGCGGATCGCCGGGTGCGATCAGCTGAGGAACCTCCGTCGACAGCAGCTCCGACTGCGAGCACGCCGGCGAGGGTACGAAGAATAATGATGCTTGCTCTTGCTCCATCGACGGCGTGCAGGCCATGTCTGTCGGAACGTCTGTGGCACGATGGTCTTCTGGCGTTTGCAGAGTTGTTGGCACGGGGACCACCGGTGGGAGATGAACACCGGTCCTCTGAGCTCCGGAGCTGATCGGACCCGGGACAGAGCGCGATGCCGACGGCTGGTCGCACGTGTGCGCGCCGATGTAGGTTACCTCCAGCACGGACGGGTCGGCGTCGGATTGCTGCACCTGCTTCTTCGCCGAGCAGCAACCGAGGTCCGACTTATGGGCGCACTTGAAATAGCTCCTGAAAAACAGGGAAATGTATGTACAGTTTCAGCCTTTCAGGTATAACAAGTTAGCAACAGACAAATCGGTTCCACTGGTGCTGCACACGTGTTTTTTTTGGATAAAGAGCATCATTATATTAAAGGAGAATAGAAGAGTACAACGCGATTACAAGATTGAGAACCGCCAATAGAAAAGACAAAAAATCTAACATGATGACAAACTTCGGCAACAAAGTTCATAGCTCCTACTTCACAACAACTTGCAACCGAAGGCACCTTAGTCGTAGAGCAAAGCCCAAAATCTGCCGGTCCTGAATGCCAAGACCTCCACAATCAATCGGACAACCGTTGGACCGAAACAACGACTAGAGAAGGATGAACAGGAGCATTACCTCTTCTTGACCTTGATTGGATTCAACTCAATTCTTACTCCAATAGTAATAAAAATTGTGAAGATCAAAGTACAAGCACATCGGAAGTCTTATATGAAATCCAATCGAAACCCCGAAATACAACAACCAAAATCATAGAAAACTCAAAGCAATGTGAGTTAGACGGTCAGGCCTCACAAGGGGTGGTCTGACTGATGGTCAACCGGTCAGACCTCTCACAGGGGGGCGTCTGACCCCTAGCACGATGAACAATAAAATCAACACAAATTCAAAATCACAAATCGACTCAACTTTTGATCCGGTGATCCAAATCCCCTCAAATTTCAACTACAACTCATCAAAAATGTCAGAAATCTATTCTAATCGACAATTGGGAAGATCAAGGCCAAAGTTCTATTAATTTCTTAGATGGAGGAAGGAGGACACAAGAACCTAGAAAAATCAAACTTTGATCATAAAACTTGCTCGTGGGTAAAGATGATCATTATGATCCTAGATACATTTTCACATATCATAGCAAGCAAGATCACAATAAGAAACCAAAAGATCACCAAAATCTCAAAAGTCACCAAAGAGAGATCAAGAACAAGAAGAAACTCATCTTGAACCAATGTTGCTTGGATTGATTTGAGATAGATATTAATTTACAGTCACTCTACCATGGAGGACAAAAACTCAACACTTGATAACACAATCAATCCATCTCTCACAAATCCCCGCCTCAACTACTCCGAAATTCCCAAATTACAAATTAGAGTTTTTCTCTTTAAGGACTTGGGAACTCCGCATCTAGAGATTCCCTTTTATAGTGGAGACTAGATTTAGAGAAAAAAAATCCTAACGGGCACCCGTTAAACCCACACACAAACAGATTTACACTCACGCATGTTTCTCAAAGCGGATGACGAACCGGGCTTCCCGAATCCGTTTCTTCGTGATATTTATCTTCATTTGACCTAAACCACCTCTCTTTGCGCCGTCTTGAGGGGCGGTTTAGCCAAAGGTCATAAAGGCGGTATTTTGGTGAAGTTACCAAAATACCCCTTCTCGATCCTTCTCCAAAAACCGAGTCCAATCTTCATAAAGCAGTCGCATGCTTCGCCTTGACCGGTCTAATTGCCTACAACCTGATAACATCTGAATTTTACCAAAAAGGGGTGTTTCGACGAACTCTCAACACCATTGTCAATTGTATCATCATTCTAAGAACAAGATCATATCCCCACGATATCCATAACAACACACTTGCCTCAAAGAAACCAAGCATTTCGCACCTTTAACCGATTCTTATCTGGACCAAAGAAATCCTCTAGGCCTCTTGTCAATAGCCTTAATCTGTTAATCACCCATTTAGGAAGTTCTAAGGCCATCATCTGGTACAGCGGCGAAGCTGGTCATCAGGCACATGTGTCTTCGCCTCTATTCGTTAGCTGTGACTAGACACATTCACGAGTAGCTGCCGGTCGGCCCGAGAAACCGATCATGTCAAGCCGGCCTTGGGATTGCAAGTCCTACTGAAGGAAGCTTGGCGGCCCGATTTCGAAAAAAACAATTAAATAAATAGAAATCTATTATTTTAATCCTAAAAATGAATTAAATAATATTTTTATTCCAAAAAAGATTAAAATAATACATTTTAATAGAAAAATCAACTTTTCGGACCGGGCTCGGGCCTGCCAAATTTCGACCGGGCTTTTCAAGCCCGGCCGGGCATTTGAGCAGCTCTATCTGCGACTCTCATCTGTCATATCTCTTAAGTGGTAGTTTGGGTCTCCTGGATTAGACGTTAGTTTATTCTAAAAACAGATTTTATAAGGAGTCTTAGAGAAAAAACAGTTTTTACCAGTTATTCCTGTCTAATTCCTCCAGACTAAATACACAAGCAAATCACTCGGTGTGTTTTCTACGAATTGGTTTGTGCATGAAACATGGTAGAAATATCCCCACCCTTCACCGCATTAGAAGGAAAGAACTATAGCGTACCTTGCGAATTTCGCGCCAAGAATGTCCTTTTGACCATATTTCCTCCATGTGTACGAATCATAGTCTCCATGTTGTTGTATAATAGTTCGGCACACACCGTCCCTGCAACATGTGGTCAAGAATCTCAGAAATGGCAGTCTCCTTGATTGTTAGGGTTTTCAGCCTTAATGTTTCAATTTTCAAGTCCAATTAACAGCAGTTCTTTGTGCATTATTTGTGGACATTACTGTAATTTGATCCCGTGACTATAACGTTGATGGAGATGGAGCAGACATGAAAGTAAGGCAGGTACCTCATCCGTTGACCACACCTCCTGGACGTTGACCTCCTGCCACCGCCGGCGCCACTGTTCAGGTAGCCCTGTCCAGGCAGCACCGGGAGTTGCTGCTGACCGTAGGACGCGCCGAACTGCAGGGACGCGAGCGCTTGGGACAGTGAATCGGAGATGTCCGACAGGAGGGCCTCCACGGCGGCAGGGCACTTCTCTCCGCCGTCGCCTTCTGCCGCCGGCAACAGGTTCGCCAGTAGGGCCTTGAGCTGGTTGGTCGACTTCTGCCCTCTCAGGAGAAGCTCCTCCGTCGTCGCGCCGCCGCCGGTACCAGCCATCTCAAGATGAAACTGAAAGTGCTCTCACAAACTCTCTCTCTCTCTCTCTCGGTGTGTGCGTGATTTGTGATGCTCACAATAACAAGTAGATATGTGTGACATTTCAGATATTATCCACTTTATTATTCCTTTCTGTATACTGTCAAATGCACTTTACTTACTTCATCCAGCGACGGTCAGTCAAGATAGAGACCAGTTAACCACTCATTGCGTGTCTTATCTTAAGCACCGGGTTGCATCTGACCAGGTTGCATCTGTGTGAATTTTTCTTCTAACAAAAAGCTGCGTATCTATGTTAGCAATTTTCAATTTAGTCGACGCGTTCGACGGCACGCCATACGTGGTGCCGATGGAGGGCAGATTTATCTATTCCTCTAAAACAGCAACTCTGCTCAACAGAATCCCGTAGCGATGGATGAACTGCAAACAAGGATTACCGCAAGGTGACCTCCTGTCCCTTCACCTTTTTATCTTGGGAAAATTCATTATTTGCCCTCTACTTAGATCCGTTTTCAGAATTTACCCTTATTCCCGACGTAATACATTTTTTGCCCCTCACTTAGTCTGTTTCTTCGTTTTTTGCCCTCTTCACGTTATTTTACTAATATCCAACCGTTTTTCCCGTTTTGACCATGCGAAAATACAACTTTGCCCTTGCTCATTCTTTTCCCCATTCTCTTCGGTTCTTCTCCCATTTTTCTTCTCTCCAGAGGTGGCCAAATGCGCCTTGACCTGCCGCCTTGGCTCGGCCGGCACCGCCTGCCTCGCCGCCGGCCCTGGCTCCTCCCTGCAAGGCCTCCTCGCCCTCCATGGTGTCGCCGCCGCCCGGCCACCCCACCAAGGCCCGGCTCATTGCTTCGCCACAAGACATGCACCGACCCAAACCAGCGCCCGCCCCCCCGGCTCCACGCGCGCCTCCCGGTTCGGCTCAGGCTCGCCCGCGCAAAGCATCGTAGTAGTTCATCTCGTGGCCGAGGCGGGAGCTGCGCAGGGTCTCGCAGGGCGAGGTCCACCTCGAGGCGGCGATCGCGGCACCGCGCCATTGCGGGCGAAGCAGGGTCTCGCGAATGAGGTGAAGACGAGCGCAAGGAATATGACCACGGCGAGGAGGAAGACCGCCCGATAACGCCGAGGAACGACCATCGCCATCGCCCACCGTCGCCGGAGAGGGTCCTAGCGATGCGGCCGCGGGAGTCGTGAGGCCCATCGGGAGGAGCAGGAGGCGGTGGCGGTGGCGGTGGCAAGGGTTCTCGACGCCATTTGCACTTGTGCTTTATGACAGTGCGCTCGTTTGGTGCTTCAGCGGGATGAAGGCGTGAGATCTGCGACTCGAGCTATGAGTGATAGATCAAAGTCATCGATGATCGACTTAGATGGCGGAATTCATTACTGTTGGAGAGCGGGTGAAGCGGAGGCGCGCCAGAGGAGGTAGGAGGAGGCGCAGCAGTGAGCAAGGCCGGAGGCGCACTGGTCGGAAGAAAGCCCGCTTGTGTGTAACCGTGAGGTGATAAGAAAGAAGGGGTAAAAATGTCTTTTCGCGTGTCTTGTAACGGAAAAACAGATAGATATTATTAAAATAATGCAAAGAGGGCAAAAAGCGAAGAAACAGACTAAGTGAGGGGCAAAAAATGTATTACGTCGGGAATAGGGGTAAATTCTGAAAACGGATCTAAGTAGAGGGCAAATAATGAATTCCCCCTTTTATCTTGGTCGCGGCCGACTTATCAAATGTCACGGCGGAGTGTGGCATCCCCTGAATGCCGCCCGGTCATGTACCATTCTCCAGTATGCAGACGATACTCTGATCTGCAAGGTGGCACACGATCCGACATTACTGCTATGAAGAAGCTCCTCGACCAGTTCTCTTCGGCCACCGGGTTGAACATCAATTACAACAAAAGCACCATTATGCCAATGAATGTAGCACGGGAGTTAGTCCCCTGGATCGCGGGAGCTACAGGACGCAAACTTGAAGGTTTCCCACAAACCTATCTCGGGCTACCCCTATCCAACATCAAGCTAAACCTAACGACCTTCGCACCATTCATATCCAAAACTAACAAATACCTTGCCGGCTGGCAAGCAATGTTACTCTCTCCCGGCGGCCGCATAATTCTTCTCAACTCAGTGCTGGACGGGCTTCCTACCAATGTCATGGCCGTGCTGCTCATGCCCGAAGGTGTTGTCAGAGCACTGGACAAACGTGATGAGGCCCTAGGTGCGTCTACTACGGTGGTCAACATCCCTAAGTTGCAAGTGTGTGCTAAACCTCAAGTTGAGCCTATATGCATCAATGGAGAAAGAAACAAGAAGAAGGTTCGGCCAAGAACAAAGAGAGGGAGGTAGGCCGAAGGGAAAGCTTGAGCGGACATGGGAAGACACAAGAACCAAGGACTTTGCATTTTGGAAAGTTTGCAAGGGAATCTTACCAAGAAAAGACAAAGAATCCTAAATGGATTTGGATTGGAGCAATTCCAATTCAGATCAATCTTTAAAGGAAGTTAATTTTGAAATTACTTGTAATAGGATAGTTTAATCTATTTTCAGCAATTAGAGTAGCTTAAACATCTATGTAAAGTAGGAGGGTTTTTTGGTTCGGATTACTGTTCACGTGAACAGATCGACTCGGATTACTGTTCACGTGAACAGTAATCGGACTAGGAGTCTTGTGCTTACGTGGGAGGCTATATAAACCCCCATGGCCGCACTATAGAGGTGGACAAGTCATAGTTGAAGAAAATACGAAAAGTCACATGTTTGTGTGGCGCAAAATGAATACATGCGTTTGGAAATTCCCGCCTAGGGTTTTGTGATTGCGTGAATATTGGAGGTGGCTTTCCTTCCAAGATCCGTGATTCCTTGTGGATCATCTCACCAATTCGTGGCATCCTCAATTTCTCACGGTTTGGTGTTGTTCTTCGGGTTTGATTTTGTTTCTCTCTTCGGATTGATTCAACATCAACCAAGTATTACTTGCTTTGGAGATATACTTGTTCTTCCTTTTTACTGAACCAACGAGGAAAGCTAGGGTTTTGCTCCGATCAAGATTGCAATACAAGTACCGTGAAAGATTGGGCCACATTACGCATCAACTACACGTTGATCCGTATCATCTTGGTATCAGAGCGTGGTTGATCACGGTACGTGGAATTTTTTCTTGGTACTTTTGAGGTTGGTCATCATGTCAAGAACTAGCCAGCGCGGTTCTAATGATGGATTGTATGAAGAGCCTATGTACGGTGATACACTATTACCGGATGTACGTGCTCAATTTGATGCTACTACCGGCCATTTTCTTCGTCGCGAGAAGGTGTTACGCCATCAACTTGAAGCTCAAATCCAAGGGGTGCAAGACACGCTAAACGATCGTCTCAACGTGAATGAACGGCGTATGATGGAAGGTTTTGACAATCTAAACCATGCTATCCGTCGCTTGGAGGAGAGGCTACCACCGCCACGAGGAGGTAATGTACCGGTGCTACCCCAACCACAACATGGACGTGCACAACGTGTTGTACGTCGAGATGGAGATGACTTCTACGCTGCTGATTCGGAGGAGGCTATTTCCGATGATCGTGGAAGACGTCAACGATGTCCACGACGTGATTACTTTGATCGTCGAGGTGCTGGACATGGTGGACATCATAATGGAGGTGGTGAACGTGAAGATGACGGTATCGGGAGAATCAAGATCACCATACCAGAGTTCAAGGGCAGATCTGATCCGGAGTCTTATTTGGAGTGGGAGATGCGTGTCAATCAAAATTTTGACAACCACCACTACTCCGAGGAGAAGAAGGTTCGTGTTGCCTCGATTGAGTTCACTGAATACGCTATTATTTGGTGGGATCAATTGAATCGTGCAGGGGAACGTCCTAACACTTGGGAAGCAATGAAACATGCTATGCGGGAACGTTTCGTGCCAGCATACTATACACGGACGCTGCATACAAAACTACGACGACTTACTCATGGTGCTAAGACGGTGAGCGAGTACTATCAAGAGATGCAAGTGCTCATGATCCGTACAAGTGTGCGTGAGTCGGCAGAGGCGACCATGACACGTTTCTTCGAGGGGCTGAATGAAGATGTGCGGGACCGTGTTGATTTAATGCAATACAATACCGTGCAAGAATTACTTCATCAAGCGGAGCGTGCTGAACAATGGGTGAAGGGCACTCAAGCAAGGAGTGGCCGTACCACTCATAGCGCTTGGAGGCATGCAACTTCGCATGACGGAGATGCAGGATCAACTTCCAAACCGGTTGCATCTACTACACCGGTTCGGAGTACATTCAAGGAAGCTTCGAAGCCTATAAGTGCTGCGGGCAAAGAAGTCTCACATGCTGATTCTAGTGCATTCTCTACGGCTAGAACTAGCAACATTGAATGCTTCAAGTGCAAGGGCCGAGGTCATATGAAGAAGGATTGTCCAAACATGAAGACAGTGTTGCTTACACATGATGGCTACGCAACGGAGAGCGACAACGATGAATCTGAACCTTCCGATGAATCTGAGAAGCTGGAACCACTCATTTGTTATCCAGCAGAAGGTGTTAGCTTGATGGCTCAAATGGTGCGGCGTGATAACACTGTTATTGTACGGAAGGGACAGCGACATCATATCTTTCAAACCGATTGCAAGATCAAAGAAAAGGTATGTAAGCTGATTATTGATAACGGGAGTTCGAGCAACATGATTGGCAAGGATGTGGTGGAATCACTCTCATTGTCCACATGGAGGCATCCTAAACCATATTACATCCAATGGCTCAACAACGTCGGCAAAGTCAAGATCACACACAAGGTGAGAGTGCCACTTACAATTGATGGCTATGTCGATAAGGTGGAGTGTGATGTGGTACCTATGCATGCCGGTCATATTCTATTGGGACGTCCATGGCAATTTGATTTGAATGCTACACATCAAGGACGGTCCAACCGATATACTTTCATGCACAAGGGAGAATTCCATGCTTTGCTGTCAAAGACCGATGAAGAAATCAAGAGTGATTTGGTTGTGGTTAGCAAGAAGAAGGTCAGAACACTATACTAAAACCGAGGACGGTTTTGCTTCAAGAAGGGGAGGATGATGAGGCCCTAGGTGCGTCTACTACGGTGGTCAACATCCCTAAGTTGCAAGTGTGTGCTAAACCTCAAGTTGAGCCTATATGCATCAATGGAGAAAGAAACAAGAAGAAGGTTCGGCCAAGAACAAAGAGAGGGAGGTAGGCCGAAGGGAAAGCTTGAGCGGACATGGGAAGACACAAGAACCAAGGACTTTGCATTTTGGAAAGTTTGCAAGGGAATCTTACCAAGAAAAGACAAAGAATCCTAAATGGATTTGGATTGGAGCAATTCCAATTCAGATCAATCTTTAAAGGAAGTTAATTTTGAAATTACTTGTAATAGGATAGTTTAATCTATTTTCAGCAATTAGAGTAGCTTAAACATCTATGTAAAGTAGGAGGGTTTTTTGGTTCGGATTACTGTTCACGTGAACAGTACCGACTCGGATTACTGTTCACGTGAACAGTAATCGGACTAGGAGTCTTGTGCTTGCGTGGGAGGCTATATAAACCCCCCCATGGCCGCACTATAGAGGTGGACAAGTCATAGTTGAAGAAAATACAGAAAAGTCACATGTTTGTGTGGCGCAAAATGAATACATGCGTTTCGGAAATTCCCGTCTAGGGTTTTGTGATTGCGTGAATATTGGAGGGTGGCTTTCCTTCCAAGATCCGTGATTCCTTGTGGATCATCTCACCAATTCGTGGCATCCTCAATTTCTCACGGTTTGGTGTTGTTCTTCGGGTTTGATTTTGTTTCTCTCTTCGGATTGATTCAACATCAACCAAGTATTACTTGCTTTGGAGATATACTTGTTCTTCCTTTTTACTGAACCAACGAGGAAAGCTAGGGTTTTGCTCCGATCAAGATTGCAATACAAGTACCGTGAAAGATTGGGCCACATTACGCATCAACTACACGTTGATCCGTATCAAAACGCCATCGCGCCTTCCTCTGAACACGTCAATTTAGTCGACGCATTCGACGGCACATCATAGGCAAATCTGATGCCAGGAGCACACAGGACAAGAATGCAAGGGATTAATTATGTTTGAAGGCTCAGTGTTTTCATAGTAACTTTTGCATTTGAACTTCGAATCTGGCAAATGACATATGCATTTCGATTGTCTCAACACGAGCATCATCATGTGATCCTCCAAATTGGAATTTGAAAATGTCTTGATTATTGAAAGCTTATGGAAAGGATCTTCGGAACCCATCGATTTGCCGGTTTAGAAGTGGACTTATCCAAATGAGTGATTTTGGTTCTTCCTGCAAAACACATGAAATGGCAACGAAACTACATTTTTTTGTTAGGGTTAGCCACCAAGTGACACAATTATGCGCAACTATACTAGAACAATGTTGGTGCGAAAGATATGCGTAAAATGAGCGCCAACAAGTTCATGACATCAAATTGCAGGAAAAAAAATCACGAACATGTAAGGCCTATATATCTGCAGCAATTATATTATCTATCTACCTTGTGCATACTTCTACCCAGTTCTACCCAGTTTATCTCCTTTATCTCTTCATTCTTCCTTTGCCATTATAGCTTAATACCAAATGGCTTATAACCAACAGTGAATGAACCCACAGCGTCTTTATGTGGTCTCGCTTGATGATTTTTTTTTTAAAAATAATACATTTTAAAAATAGAATTATAGAAATAAATGTCTGTTTAATAAAATTACAGAAATGGTCTTCTCTTGTTGTTTCAAATGACGATATGCCCCTATCATTAGTTGGACTGGCGATAGGATCCTTGTCGCCAACCAAACAGTGTTAAATGTATCTGTAGCCAATTGGAACGGTGATAGAGACGTAAGACAACATTTGAAATGTCGACACATTCCTGTCGCCAAACCAAATGGTGATATGAATCGAATTTTTTGGCGTAAATAATTGAAATAAATTTATATTTATATTTTGAGAGAATGACTTTAAATTTTATCAATTATTTTAAAAAAGAGAATGAAATATTAAGTAGAGAACACTTAGAGTTAAATTTAAAATATGAGATTTCAACAGTGACAATAAGACTTCGTAATCTAGGTGTGAATTACATGGCGTTGAGGGTTTGGTTATGTGTAGTTGTTTCTCCCGTTACTCTTACGGTCGGAACGACAACATGTATGAATCATCAACCCGATCTACATGTAGGATACATGTGCGACTTTTAGAATCGAACAAATGTTGCATCGAAAAGAGGTTAGTCTTGACGGGCCATTGGTGCCTTCTCCTTGTCTGCTGCAGACCTACGTGTAGGGGTGAAAACGAATCAAATACGAATGGATAATGACTGCCATATTTGTTTTCATATTTTTCTCGGATGTAGATACGAATACAAATACCCCGGATATAAATACAAATAATGTTAAATACAAATACGGAGTGAATACGAATCGAGACAAATCTGATCCACTTAATATTTTTCTAACGTGAAAATCCCTTAAATTGTACGCCATAAATTAACAGGAACATATAACTAGTTTATTTGATCCAAACATTCATGAATTGTTCATATTTTCATCTACCACACATAACATTGGCACTTACAAGCTACATTAATTAGCTCATCATAAATATAACACTTAGTTTACCACATTTAGCTCATATCTTATAAGTTATCACACATTCACATTTAATTCATCACATACATAAAACTTAGTTCACACTTCGCTCATCACACCTAGTTCATTAATGACATACATTGTTCGATAATACTTGTTCAATTTCTTCAGTTGTGGGCCATATGTCATTGAAGAAGACTTCATTGCCATCCTTTCCAACTCGAATGGGTTCTTTCTCAAAATCAATGTCAACCTGAAAAGTACATGTTTTCGTGTTAACAAGCTCCCTGCAATAAAAGCACAAATAGATGGCACGTATTTGAGCATGCTAGCCCTTCTTACAGAAATAAGCTATGGAGCATCAAGTGGGATAAAATGTCATGGATTTACAGTGCCAGGAAGTTATCGGACCCGGATTCCGAGAATCCAAATCCTATGTCAAAACATTGTGCTATTCACTGGATCAGTAGATAGCACTCACAGGCACATTGCTGAATCAATCATACACGGCGTGAACTAAAACATTCAAATATATTACAAACTTCAGAGTGACATAGACCACATCGGGTCGAGTTGCAAAAGGGGCCGAACTGGCCAAATTGTTTACATTACATGAAGGCATACGTAAACTACAGCGGAAGCAAAAGGGGTAGAGCTCGTCTCTCCACAGGCAAGCGACTGGGGTGACCTGTGTAGGATGGATATTAACCAAGGGCTAGATAATATCGGTTGTACGCAAGTACCAACGAGCCCACTAGACTGGGGTGAGACCTAGACTATAGAACTATGCTACTCTTCATCGTTTCCTTGTCCGTCAACTTCTGGATCCTCGTAATATGCGTAGTCTCCTTGATCCACATTGTTTGAAGGGTTTTGGGGGAGAGCGAGAATGAACACAACTTCTGTGCTCGCGAGCCAATACACACAATGCAATATTATATATGCAAGGCTAAACAAGGATGGCACGGGTTCTTTTATTTGCTAAAGCAATGTTTTCAATTATCATAATTACAAATTTCCTATCACTTAGCATTTTAACCAAATTGCATTTTTATTAAAGAGAGTAATTGTGCAATAATTATAACAGCAGAGGTTACCTCCACCTTTATGCTTATTTTGATTTGAGCTACCTCCACTTATTAATACCACTGAGTTCGAAAACTCAGGAAAAATCCAATCTTAGGGCTAGATGAGCCCACCACATTTTTCATACGACCCACAAAGGGTTTTGAAATAGAACTAACTCTAGTTAAGTTCCCATGTCCGCTTTTGTTGTAAAGGCACTACTGCTTAAATAGTTTAGACTCTCAGAGGTTGTACATCTGTACTCCATAAGAGATAGTCATACCAGTTATCCCACATGATTACAGTAGTCATGTAGTTGAGCGGCAAATCACAAGAACCTTTCAAATTACCTCGCCCCTTCCGTCATCTCACCCATATGGGGTTATGCCCATACGATGTGCGAGATGTTCGCCTCGGCAATCTGGAGTAGTTGAACTACACCACAACGACTGGCTTACTTCACCTTATACTGGTGTCCCATTCAAGCTGGAAGCATCACATGCTTGAACGTTCTCATTATCCATCCAGTGAGATGACATCCAGGGTTTAATAAATTTACTAAGCCAAGTTGTAGTTTGCAGACTTGTGGTTGTATTTGTTTTACACGGGAGGTCGTGATAAGATTAAGTCCTTAATTCATCCGGACGGCTCGTACCACATACCAATTACTCTCGTGCTCCGTTAGCACCCACCACCATTCCATCCGTCCAGATGTGGTAATAGCAAGTTGTTAGGATTTTGAGGAGTAAAACCAATTATCTCATTCATTTCAGTCATGAACCACCAATGACTGCCCAAAACTATTTCATGTTTGAAGAAATGATGATTGGGGTATTTAATACCCCGGTACTTAAGCAAGACTAGCATATCGCTTAAGCATAACCTATAGCTAGTATTTACCACATAGTTACTAGGGTGACATAGAATAATGGATTCAAATATCAATGGATGGTATATTAATTAATTAATCATCAAATGGGTATTTAACTACCTTAAGCTTTAACATACATTTGATTAAAGAATTAAAGCATGCAATTATGGTAATTTAAATGAATATAATTTACATAAAATGTAGGATCAATATGATCAAAGCATTGACTCACCTTATTTATAGGCAAGAGAGTCTTGATATTCTTGTGCTTGATCAACTGGAGATCTTCGCGTCTTGAATCCTATTCTATTTAACGCGTCTCTAAAAAGGCACAAACAAGCAAAGAGAGCAAATAAATACAAAAAGAATAACAAATTAACTCCAAATTAAACAAGGCCTATGCCATTAGCAATATCTTGAATTTACAAAATTTTAGAAACAGATTTCATAATTTTTGGAGCTATAACGGAGGAGAACGGAGCTTTCGAAGTTTGAATTGGAAATAAGTCGGAAAATTGAAAAGGGAGAGAGAGAATCTCTGACATGTGGGGCCCATGAATAGTGCTGGGTTCACATGTATAGTGCGTGGACCGGAGGTCAACATGCACTGTGCAGGGTCCACGGGTCTACCAGTCCATGGGAACAGTAATGCGATGGGGTCCACTTGTCGGTCACAGGGGAGGAAAGGTCCTAGTATTAAAGGAGTTGCTACTGTCTTAAGGGTCCATTGGTCAGTCAAACAAGAAGGGTTTTAAGACAACACTTAGGGCATCAATAAAGCGGCTAATAGCCGCCTAGCCTTAATCCCGACCGGGATTCGATCATTAAGGGCAGCGTAGCGGTCGGCGGGACATGCGGAGGGCTCTTTGGCTGGAGGCCACGGCTTGCCACCGGCGACGGCAAGCATGGCGGCGGTGGTCAAGCACCAAAACAGACTACCCTTCGCGAGGCGACCCTAAGGGTACCGGCGGCGGAGCACCAGCTAGCTGGAAACGACGGCGCGATGGTGGGAGGCGGTGGAGGCAGCGGGCTTTGAAGCCATTCGGCGGTCCGACGATTCCCAGAGAAGAAGGGTGCGCACACGAGCAAGGGGGAGGCTCGAGGGACTTACCAAGCCCAAGAGGAGGTCCGGCGGTGGGCTGTGAAAGGAGATCGGTGGCGAGGAGCTTTTCGGCTGGAGCTAGAGAAGGAGGCCGAGTCCAGGCGTTCCTACGGTTCAGAGCCAAAATGGGTTTAAGGGAAAGCTTCAAGTAGTGCCAAGGCACAACGTGACGCGAAAGAAGAGAGGGGAAGCCCACTGGAGCGTCAAAATGCCGGTGGGAGCGCAACGGCTCGTCTGGGACCTCGGGTGTTCTTGGGTGGAGGCTTACCAAAAGAGAAGGGGGCGACGTGGGGGAGAATAAGGGGCACAGGGGCCCTTTTATAGGCCAAGGGAGGAGGAGCCGTTGGAGGGGAAGCTTGGGCGTGCGCGTGGTCCCGAGGTGGTGTCATGGGCGCATTGGCACGGCATGGTGTCATGGCGGCGACTTGGGCAGCCACAGCGGGTGGGCGAGGTGACAAGGTGGGGCAGGCGGCAGGTGAGCCGGGGCGCTGACGGGGGCACGCAGGTGCACACGTGTTCTGCGCATCGTGCGGGTGCACGACTTGGACCGGCTGCGACGTGCGCAGCATTGGCAAGGACGAGCGGCGATGGGACCAGACGAGAGCACTGCCACCGGAGTCAATACAGGTGAGGGGAGCTGGTGGCGATGCAGAGGGAAGGTGGTGCACGAGGTGGCGCAGAGGGCGCTCGTGGGCGCGGTAGAAGGCGCAGGCAGGCGCGTGTGCTGGCAGTGCGCACGAGGGAGAGAAGGAAAGGGGGCTCGGGCAACCTGGCCAAGGAAGAAAAAGTTGGAGGGGGAGAACCAGGCCAAGGAAAAGCAAGAGGGGAAGGGGGCTACTGCTGGGCCGAGAGTGGGCCGGCCCAAGAAAAAGATGCGGCTGAGCCCAAAGGAAAGATAGACAAATTTGAGAAGAAGGCCCAGAACCAAAAAGGGAAATTCAAATTTGAATTTGAATTCAGGAGTTGCGAAGATGTTTCAAACACAAACACGAGCTTAGAGGAAGCTAGAAGATTTTTGAGAATATACGCTAGTTTGAAAATCCAAGAACTGAAATAAACACTATTCACCGTTCGAAAACGGGAATGTTACAGAAGTGAATATGCAACAACCAGAGGTGGTGAAGCAAGGTAGGTAGCCCGAGTCAAAGGGTGCACCCGACCCTCTTTTTTAATTCCAGGGTTTCTTTGAATTTGGACGTTACCACTTTGCAGGTTTCCATACTAAGGTTCAATACAATCAAATCCGTAGCGTATACTGATTTCGCCGTATCCCCATTTTCCTTTTCTTTGATTGAGACCTGGATTCCTTGTGTAATTTCATCCATCTCTTAGTTTTTTTTTTGGAATCGTTGAATTCATTACTCGACGTTCATCTCTATTTGCCAGACCCTGCTTATTGCTATTCAGAATTGAATTTATTCTATTGTTGATGTATTTACAATTCAATTGGAATCAATATATCCTCAACCCCCCGCGTCCCCGTCCCCCTCTTTGCTAGACAGGACAGCAGCAACGACTACATCTGCACCAAGGAAAAAATACTGCCCGGTTACCGACGGTTACCGGATTTACCGGCCGGTCCCGGGAATAACAAAACCGGCCAGTTTTGTTCCAGTTTAGCAAATTTCAAATTTCGGTCGATTTTTAAGAAAATTCAAGCAAACATCGTGAGGATTTTTTTTCCGGGAAATCCGATAACCGGCCGGGTTTTTTTCCCGGCCGGCGACCGGGATTTCCCTCGGAAACAGGTTTTGGATCCTTGCAACAAAATATTCAATGTGCATCAAGATATACCATTTTCTGCTATGCCAGCTGATACAGATTCACCAATATCGCCAGAGTTGGCGATGCAAGTGGTACAGCCATACCCAACAAGATCGAATCCTTGCTGGCTCAAATATTCTTGAAGACCACTGCATAGAGAAATCACCAGATTGGATTCAAAGATGCCATCGGATAGGACACACTGTAATTCCATGTTTTACTAAAATTATTGAATAACAACAAGATACCTCTGTTGCAAGTATTTAGTGACAACCCCATATCAGGGGCAAGGCTTGTCTTTACCCATGGTTTCACCTGAAGAAAAGTTTCATTCCACAGTCAACATTATAAAAGAACAAACCTCTAGACCCAATTCGCAAGCTTTCTTTGCCACAAGGCCAGCACCAAGCATAATGCTGGGATTTGATGTGTTTGTGCAGCTAGTTATTGCTGCTATAACAACACTGACGTGCTTGATTTCAGCAGGTTGCCCACGAAAGTCAAATTTCACAACTTTATCCTGTTGTTCCTTCGGCACTGCAAAACCCTGGAATTTAGTACATGTATTTTGTTAGTAACGTCAGATACGGCATTGTAATGCAAAAATCATATGCTACAAAACCGAGAGCTTACCGTGATACTGTCGGACGGAACTTGTAAATACAGATTCTCTGTGTATTCTGAACTAGTCTTATAATCAGTTGCTAGTTCACACAGTGTCAATATCGATGAAAATCATATCTATACAACAAAATAGTTAAGAAATAAGCAAATTATTATTAAATAATAGCAGCGGACCTTATGGCTAAGGGTGCAAATGAAGAGGATACGAACAGATATCGCTTATCCCGTATCCTTTTTCATATCTTTTCTTGGATTCGGAGTCGGACATGGACAGTGTCGGATACGAATACGAATGTGCATAGTCTCGGTCACGAATATGGAGCGAATATATGCCGAACCGAATACGGATTGTCTCGGTCACGAATACTTATTCGGATATTGCGCGAAAACAGAAACCATATATGTCGTACAAATAGATATCAATCAATCATAATACATGTCCAAAATGTAATTATATTAGTAGTATAACAAGTAAATTTAAATATATCACACGATAACTATGTGAAAACTAGGAGGACGGCAATCAAGTTTGCACTACGGTGATAGCTCAAATTTCACAAAAAGAAACGGACAGTGGACCAGGTGTAACATCTTAGGCAGGCAGAAACCAATTGTAGCACTTGTGGATAAAGCATGCCTTCCATGATAACTAATGTATATACAAAAGGTGATATACTGATATATCTATACTAAGTGGCAAACAACTGAAGCTCTAAGATCCAAGATATAAGAAAATTTAATGCTTTGGTAGTCCAAGAAAGTGGTTATTCATTTTAGTAGAGTCCTGACTCCTGAGACAGCAACACATTTGATCTTCCGCAGCAAAGAAACAAAATATATTGTCTAATTCAGCAAATAGTAATTCAAAGGATAGACATCAATATTTCATTTTCATGTCACTAATATGATGTTTTCAGATACCTTGACTTAGACAAAAGAGGCTCTGAGGTTTGAATTAGTCTTCTTTTGATTAGAAAATTTCACTAGAACACACAGTCTCATCACAGACGGTTCGGAACCATCATCACAGACAGTTTTTGAACTATCTGAATTTGTATGTCTGTGATAACAGTCGATTATCACAGATGGTTCAAAAACTGTTTGTGATACGGCATAACATAGATGGTTTTTTGTTGAAACCGTCTGTGAAGGTATAATATCACAGACAGTTTCCATTAAAAACCGTTTGTGATAGGTAGGATATCACAGACGGTTTTATTTACAAACCGTCTGTGATTTGAGACATATCACGGACGATTAGGAAATAAAACCGTCTGTAATATTCTACGTATCACAGACGGTTTTTAATGGAAACCGTCTGTAATATTCTACGTATCACGAGCGGTTTTAATGGAAACCGCTCGTGATAGTATACATTCACGCAGCGGTTTCAACAAAAACCGCTCGTGATAGGTCTTTATACCTAACTAATTTTACGGTTTATAAATAGAACCGATATTTCACGAGCGGTTTTAACGAAAAACCGTCTGTGATAGTTCTTTATACCTAACTTTTTTTTTATTTTTGGCTAGCATCAGGAATTGCTAGCCATGCCCTCTGAAAACAAGCATACAGAAAACAGTTACATCACAGATAATCAATTGTTGACAACCCAAAGTGATCATTACTCAAAATAAACAACAAAAGAATTTATTCAAGTATTGTCGCTATAGTTACAATTAGATTACAACTGAATCAATTGTTTTCAAGTGGTTGAGAGGTGTTGACGGGGTGAAACTCTGCGTCAGTGACGGAGTGAAACTCTCTGTTGGTGTTGATGATCTCTGTCTTGATGAAGACGCAGAGCTTCCCTCGAACGTCTGCGATCTTTTTCGCAATGAGTGCATCTAAATCTATGATCAAGTCCTGTCGCTAGTAAGAGTAAAGTGGTAAGCATATATATTTAAATTTATAATTAGAAAATAATTATTTCAAGATTGACAAACCTCGGGATCCTTCATCTTAGCATTAATGATTTGCTGCATATGATGGCAAACGTGGAATGCACATAGCTGATCTTTTTTTTGCTGGTGGCACTGCAAAAATAGAATTACATATATAGGTATAGTCAGTTCGAGACGCATTATTACGAAGTATGATATAGGATTATTGTGTTGTAGCGCATACCAGAAATCACGTCCTGTGTTGCAGTGTGGCGTTCGATCCCTTGTATGATACTCCGTCGGCAACATAGGCAATGAACAACCTACATGATTCTAAAAAGTTATCCTCGGCCATTTCAAACGAAGGAAGACTACAATAGAGTTATGTATGGAGGAAATGAGCATATCTGTCGAGTATTCCTTGCACAAGGTTGAAGTCGTGCTTTTTTGCTGATTAGGGAATCAAGGTATATTACCTTGTTCCTCCTTGGTACAATGACTAAAAGGATCCAGTGGAACCTACTCATATATATCGCTATAGTCATTAAACCTAAGTTCGTGTTGCGTATAAAGTACAAATGAAATTTATATAGCAAGTAGTAAAGCACTTACTCCTGGTTGAAGGGCACCACTATGTAGTCCTTGTTGTCCTGACGAAGCAATGCCGCCGTTATGTATTTCTCGACGAAGGATATGTCTTGTTCGATGGTTTGCATAGAGACCACGTGTGGGCCGAGGAAAACCACCGGTTCGGACCATTCCTGGGCTTTTTTTCATCATGTATCTATACATAAGCAATGAGTTGTAATATTTATCGGTATTACGTGAATGTAGAACTTGATTGTACACACTTGCAATGTCCAACATCATAGAAGCGAGGCGTCGAGGGCAATGAGGTTGAATAGGTCATATAAGTCGTTGAAGCCCACGACGAAGTGGCCCGGCTCGTTGAAGAAACGCTTATCCGTGTATCTGATGTTGATTCTAGTATCGCACCCCTTCTCTTTGGTCTTCCACATGTACCAGGCATGTAAAGCCTAACAACCTAATCCAGCGCGGTTTAATACTGTGTCGGAGGCCAACGGACTTCCGATGGAATCTTTCAAGGGCTTGGGAGGTGCCTTAATGTTCAGCGATTTCGATTTGGCCTTAACAACTGACTTGCTATACGTCTTCCTGTGAGACAACTCGAGAACCGATACGGCGACACGCTTTTCTTGTTCCTTCGGCGTCTTCTCCACAGGAACCGATGAGGTGGCCTTCTAAGGCGAAGGATGAGGTGGAGTCATCAAGTGTAACATCCCAAATTTAGGTTTGTGTTTCAAATGTATAAAATTATAATATTTAAAAAACTTTTGATTTAAATTCATGAGTTTGCACTTGGGTTTCTAAAATTTGTTTTAAAATTCAAACTTTAAGTCGGTTTTCAAGTTTTTACTTGATTCTAGAAAAATTCATGTATAAAAATCTCTAAAAACAATTTTTTAAAATACTAGATTATTTATCATGAATTGATATAATTTTTCCCAAATTTTTAGAAGTCGTTTTGACCTTTTCAAAATTCTAGCCAAGTTTCTTGGGCTGATTTAAAAATGAATTTAATTTAGCCAAATTATGTATTAACAGTAGCTAAAATTATTTTTCCTAAGTCATAACTGAAACCCGTAACACCCACAAAAAATTTCAGAACTTTAGTCGTCTCGGTTCGACCGCACCGCATCGCATCGCCGTCCCTTTTATCCCTCCGATGCGGATCGAACGACTATTATCACTTGTGCTGTTCGGACCGTCCGAAGTGGCCTCTAATCTGGACCGTCCAATCTCGATCGCACGGCTCACATTAACAGTGTCGTTCGGACCGATCGAGTGGACTGTTGCGACTTGGCTCGACCACGTCGTTTCGCCGGACCTGAGTCAGACTCGGGCTCGTACCCCGTCACCGCTGTCACTGGCAAGTGGGCCCCGCTTGTCAACATTATCGTCTTCCTCCCACCGCCTAAGCCGAGCTTCGCTGGCGCCACCGCATTCGCTCCCCGCACGTCCCATGCGATCATGCCACCTCAAAGCACGCGTGTGCATTCGAGAAGGATCGCCCAGACCTCATAAATCTCCTGCGCTTATCCATTCTTCCCCTTCCTCACTCCTTTGCTCCCTCCGCTCATTTCTTTCTCTCGGCCGGAGCTCAAGATGAAGGCCGCGCGCGCCGCCGTCTCGGGGCCGCTCGAGCACCCGTGACCCCACCTCCGAGTTCCCCTCTTCATGCCACCTCCATTTTGCCTAGCCCAGGTCCTTGGCGTCCAGTGAATCGCCAAGGGCCACTTCGTCGTCTTCATCTCCGGTGGCCTTGAGCCCGCGAGCTCTTTAGCGTTCGGGTAAGTCCCTTCCTTTGATTCTTTGTCCATTGTGATCGCATTAACTCACTAAGTCTTCAGGCCAAACTAATTTGGGATTGGTTCATCATTTTGGGCGTGCGACCCGTTCTTCTCCGAGCACGGTGATCCGCCGCCGCTCCGATTCCGGCCAACACCACCCTCCTTAGCTGTCAGGACCATGGGCGCCTCGTTCCAGGTGTCACGGCGAACCTGATGCGCGTTTCCCTGAATCTTGTCGACGCCCGTAGCGCCATCTCCACGGGAGCCGTGCCTTCATCTCTGCCTCCGGTCGCCGCCAGCTCACCACCGACCTCTTCGAGGACCTATGTCACCGTCATCAGCTTCACGAGGACCTTGCGCACCTGGTGGAGTCATCCCCGAGCCCAGAGCGCCCTTGAATCGCCAGATCGTTCAACTCGCCGCTGCGCTCGTGCATGGAACCGCCGACGAGCCGCCGATACTGTGGCGCTAACTACGTCATTAGCGGCTAATCATTTATTTTAATGTGTGTATGACTTGTGGACCCCTCTGAGTTAAACGTGTTTAGTAGTTCTAAACCGCACCGTTTAAATCTCCTGTATCATTGACATGTGGGCCCTCTCGACCGGTTAAGTGTATGCGAAAACTTAAACTACATTTGCTGACTTGAAAAGCGTATTTTTGTAAAGACGCCTTCGACGTCATCTTTGGCCGCGGCTGGGGTAGACTTGACCCAATCAACGGTTTCGTTGGTCCCCACCGGTCAGTGACCAGTGACTAGCTGCGCCCCGGTATAAAAAGTAATTAGTTCCTTTAGAAATTCCGAAAGCAATAAATTTTGCACTAAAAATTGATTTAACTTAGAAAATTCATAACTAATTCAATTTTGCTCCAAATTTAATGAAACCAATTTTGTTATTTTTAGTTTACTTTTTACTGAAATAGATATCAAACTTGATGTTGTTCCAGAAAGTGTGGAGTTAAATAAATTGTTTTTGCTCTAGAAAATGATTCAAACTTCAAAAATTCATAAGTCTTTCATCCTAACTCCAAAATGAGTAAAATTAATTTGGTTAATTCTTATTTTTACTATACTTTAACCTGGTTTAAGTTTGGCTCATGTTGCTATTTCAGAAAATATTGATAATTAATTTAATTAAGAAGTCATGTTTTAACTTGTAAAATACTTAGAAAATTTAAATAAACTCCTTTTGGACTGAACCCTTTGCCCTAAAAATATCTAAAAATCAAACCCTTTCTGCTGTGTATGAGTGTTAGTTGATCTTGGAGTTTGGTTATTTGGTGTTATTCGTTCTTATTCGTTGTTTTGCTCGAACGATAGATTTTGACGATTCGAGAGTGCAACCGAAATGATCATGAGAATGTCCAGAGTTTCGGCAAACAAAGGCAAGCACCTAATTTCCATTGATGCATGTTGGTCCTATTATATTCAAAAATTATTATCTTGTTTGCAAACTGTTTGTATGCATGCTTTATTTGTCAAGTTAATTTTGTCGTTTAAGAGGTAGTTAATCCATTTGCATGAATTCCTTTAAATTGTTTATCCCCTGCCACTAAACCTAAGTTAATAATCTCGCTGGTGAATTAGAGCCCGGTGGTTGTTGTATAGTCTAATTATGTTTATTTGGCGTCATGCTTAGCAATGCTTAGTTTCCGGTAGGTTGGGCAGTTGTCGACTTGTCAATGACTTTGATCACATAAACATTTTTAATACAAATATAACCAGCACTTTGTGCTATTGTATTTGAAAAACTAAAAATGAAAACAAAATGATTTGGACTTGGGCACATTGGTATGTTGGTGTGTTGTTGGGTGTGTGATTGGTGCCTGGGTCAACAAGGACCGAACATCTTGTTACACTGAACCAAGCATTATTGCGTGCAATCACATGAGAGTATTGGGAACCCCTCTTGACTTAGTACTTTGGCATGTGTTAATTCTGAGTCGCAGGCGGGTGTGAGCGTGTTGCGTTAAAAAGGTATTATTTGTGTGTGTTGGGTGTGAGGGGTGGAGTTCCTGTCTAGGTTCTCCAATCCTAAGGGTATCGGCAGTTGCTTCGGCTGGGCTGATATCTGATGCAACGTATGGGTCCTGCGTGGGAGCCCTGTGTGCACACGAGGCGGTTCACGGAGGGTTTCACTCATGCAGGCGACTCGTAATTAATGCACAATATTGGAAACAATCTCGTAGGACTTAGCCGTGCCAGCATACATAAGGAAGTGTGCTTTATCCGGTGGCAAAAAGGCGGTCCGACATGTGGGTAAAGTTGTACACCCCTGCAGGGTTAAATCTATTTGAATAGCCAAGTCCTTGGTTATGGACACGCTTGGGGAGGTCTTTCGAGAGTTAGACTAAACATTTTGGAATTTGAACTTAAAACTTGATGGGTGGCATTGAGAATGGTTTCTCATGCTATTGTTGTGTGCTGCAGGTGTAGCCACATGTTTAGTTGTTGTCTAATCATAATTACTTATTGTTATTCAAAATATTCAAAAGGTTTGCTCACTTGCCATTTAAATCTATTACACCGTATTCAAATTAAAGTATTGCTTTGCACTGAAAAAGGAACTTTAGCCTTCTCCATTGAGTAGAGCCTGCATGTAGCTATGTATAGGCTTGGTAAATGCTTGCGGAGTACATTCGTGTACTCGTTGTTTGCTTTTGTTTACTAATCTGGACAGCAGGTATTGAGGTCGAATCGGGTAAGAAAGTTGCACAGAAACGTTAATTGCTAAGGCTTTTAATACCCAGTCGGTTGCCCTGAGGGTTATGGCAAGCCATTGGGACTCCATCGCTGGTTAAGTTATGATTTTATTTCAATTCATTTATTGTTTTTCCGCTGTATACTCGATATTTTTATCTTGCAATATTATGATACCCTGTGTATAGTTCGATATTGTTTGTGAAGGTGTGTGTGCCACTCCTGGGAGGTACACAATACACCGAGAGTGGAGAAATTTAATTTGTGATGCTAGGACCAATTGGGAGTTAAGCATTACAAGTTAAATCGCCCGGCGGCTCTCACATCAAGGGCCCCTGTAACATCCCAATTTTCTGAGAAAATAAAAAGAACCATTTCGTTTTGATGAGAGTTCTAAAGTTTAACCTAAGATTTCAGAATTAAAGGTGTTTAAAATGACTAAAACAAACTTCAACTAATTCGAGTTGGGTTTCTTTTGAGTTTGTTGGAGTTCTCTGGAGTTGTTTTTCCCCTTTCTCTGTTCGCTCCGTGTTTTTCTCGGCTCAGCTCTTTCCTCTCCAGGCCTCCCTTCGTTTGGATCTGAGGGTTCAGACCTCCCTTCGTTTGGATCTGAGGGTCCAGACCTTCCTTCGTGTGGATCTGAGGGTCCAAACCTCCCTTCGTTTAGATCTGAGGGTCCAGACCTCCCTTCAGTCTAGACCTCCCCGCTAGTTTAGACCTCCCTTTGGTTTGGACCTCTGGGTTGTCTTGGCGACCTCCGGGTGGTCCTGGAACTTGCCAAGACCACCCTCCTGGTTTTTTTTTGCAAAGACCACCCTCCTGGTCTTTTTGCAAATACAACCCCTTGGGTGCGACCTCCCTCTGAGGGCGCGACCTCCTCCTTTTTGTCGTTTTGCTACGACCTCCCTTTAAGGCCGCGACCTCCTCCTTTTTTTGTCGTTTTGCCGCGACCTCCCTCTAAGGCCGCGACCTCCTCCTTTTTTTTCGTTTTGCCACGACCCCCTCCTTTTTGTCTTTTTGCCGCGACCTCCTCCTTTCTGTTGTTTTGCCGCGACCTCCCTCTGAGGCCGCGACCTCCTCCTTTTTGTCGTTTTGCCGCGACCTCCCCTTTTGTCCTCTCGTCGTGACCTCTCCTTGGGTCACGACCACGCTCCTGGTCTTTTTGCAAGACCACCCTCCTGGTCTTTTTGCAAAGACCACCATCTCGGTCTTTTTGCAAAAACCACCATCTTGGTCCGCGACCACCCCTTGGGCCATGACCTCCTCTATGGTCACGACCTCCTCTTTGATCATGACCTCCCTTTTGACTGGCCCCTTTTGTCAGTCTTGCTCACCTTCTCCTTCCTCTCGTCACATCCCTGCTGACACAAAGGACCTTGGGTATTAAATGCTGTTGTGTCACATTAAATGCTGCTGCTTATTACAGTACCTAATTTCCCCTTTTGTCACCTCCCCTACTTGCCCCCATCTCTTCCTTCACCTACCATTGAATTCGTGTGTTTTCTCCAAGCTATAAAAGCCTGAGCAGCCCTCCTTTATCTCCTTTAGCCTTCTCCAGCTTTCTTGCTCTGCTCCGGACCTTTTTCCTCAGGACCTCCTTCGACCTCTCCCTCTCAGTTGGACCTCCTCCCGAGAGCTTTTCTTTTTGTTTTGTTCTTCTGTTCTTAAGTTTTACCTATGGTTCTTGTTTGGTAGTCTTTGGTTCTTATTTGAATTCGCTGTATTTATTTGGTTCATTTAGCTCGTGTAGATTCGGTCTCTCAGAAGAATTTTGGACCTAGCGACCTCTACAGAAGACCCCCTAGCTCTTCATCGTAGGCAAGTCGTAGACCTTTGATCATATTGAACCTAGTTTGTAAAATTACTTCGTTTTATAACAACATGCATGCCTATTTGTATAAAAATGGTTTGGGAATTAGCTAATCACCTACTTGGCAGTATGACCCCTTTGAATACTTATGTTCTACATGTTGACATGTACCCTTTGGACCACCATAGGTCGGGTAATCTTAGTTGGACCTCTTTATCGTGATAACCAACTTGGGTGCGTATTATTGCTTAGACCTGCTTAGTTTTGCAATGTCTCTCGATCACCTGTTCCTAAATGTTAAATTTGATGAAGAGATTATGGAATTTGTGGCATGTATTTTGTCGTGGCATGTCTTGTCTTGCAAGCGTTGCCGCTGACCTGTGTGGCTGCTAATAAAATTTGTTGCGCCATGGCCAAGGAGGTCAATTGGCCGGGTTGAACCCAAAAATGTTTTGCTCGGGCGAGTGATTGTGCAGTAAAGGGGGTGCAGGAAGCACATTGGGATGAGGAGGTCTCGCTTGAGCACCCACTAAGGACTTTACCTTGTAAGAGTTCGATCCAGGCCATACCGTGCAACCACATGTCCAGGATGGGGTGGACCTGGCCAACTAATTGGCAATACTTTGATTCGGTTCCGTTTTGGTAGAAGTGTGGAAGGACCTGGGTTTACTCCCACACTTGGCGCAAGAGGGGGCCAGGATGGCGAAACCTTAGCGAGCAGAACCGAGTCAGGGCAGAACCTTGTAAAGGCCTTATCACATGCTCTAGCCTGCTTACCCCAGGTAGTGAGCAGGGGCATTGACGGGTGCTAAACAAACTAGAGAATTCTTGTCTTGTGGGTAAAGTTGTACACCTCTGCAGAGGAAAGAATCTATTCGAATAGCCATATCTCCGGTTATGGACATGCCTGGTGATTTCACGCAAGGGGTAGATCTTTCCAAACTTGTTGGTCTTGGTTTGTTTCGAGTGGTTTGGCTCACGACCAGGGTGGTCGTGAGAGGTCTGGGGCGTGGCCAGGTTGGTCACAAGCTGTTTTCAAAAGAAAACTTGTTACTTATGTGCTAATCTTTCAACTTGTGCCTTGCAATCTACTTACTGTATTTCAAGTTAATATTGCTTTTCGCAAAGTAACCATAAAGCTAACTGTGTTGAGCCTTGCATAAATATTATCTGCATTCAATTCCCTACGGCTTACTGAGTACATTCAAAAGTACTCATGGCTTGTGCCCTCTGGTTGATCAGCAGTTGATGAAGACCTCCTAGGGAGCTCCGACCTATTTGAAGAGGAGGTCTTTGAAGACCAGGCGTGTTAGGACGTCCCCTACTCGATTGCCTGTAGGCAGGTTGTGTGGCTCCCGCGTGCGTTTTGTGTTCCGCTGTGTTGTTGCCCTACGTGGCACTTCTATAAAAAGTTTGACCATAAGGTCTTTTGTTATTATTGTTGTTAATTTGTCTGCTTCATCTTTATTTAGTTGTATGGCTGTGATCACATCGTTGTTGAACTGTGCGAACTAACGACTGATCGTGGGACTAGTCCAGTTTGCACAGGAGGTCCCAAGGGTTGTTACCCGGGGCGTGACAAGATGGTTTCAGAGCCATATCGACTGTAGGACGTAACCCTAGTTAGCAAGGTCATCTTAGTCAGAATTCAAAACTTAATTTATAAATCAAGCCAACAGGCTAACCTGAGTAGTTATTCTTCTCTCATCCTATTCTATTCTGTTCTCATCTTATCCTAATCTCTTCTCACCTCATTCTTAGATTCTCGCCTCTTATCCCCTCTGAAACTTTGTTTCCAAATTTAAATTGATTTCTATAGGATCAAGCTTTGCTTTAATTTGACCACCCAGATAAGTAGGGCTAGATATGCTTTAATAGAGTTGCCTCCTAAGCCTAGTACCATTTAGACCTCTTGTTTGAGTTTTGTTGCCTCTTTTAGCCCTTTGGCTGTTTGCTCTTTGGGTTTAACCGACCTCCCCAATTAGGTTGTTCCGTCTTCTCCCTTGTTCTTGCTTACCTCTGTGCTTTTCCTTTTTACCTAGTGTGCTTTCTTCTTCTTATCTATTAAGCCTAGGAAGCTTTGTGCAAATGGATCAAACCCACAAGTCGGCAAGTCAAGATGCGCCAGTGGACCCCTTTACCCAACCACCACCTCCTTCAGCAGCCCCGGCAGATCAAGGCTTGGAGTAGTTTATGGCAGCCCAGACTCAGCTGATGAATGCTATGATGCATAACATGAATCGGATGATGAATCAGCAAAATCAAACCTCTGCTGCTCTTCTTGCAATGTTGAACCAGAGACACCAAGAAGCTGCCCTGCCACCATCGCCACCACCAGTTGCTCCTCAATCAAGACTGGCATAGCTTATGAGGACTCGACCACCCTCGTTCTCCAGCTCCTCAGAGCCATTGGACGCAGATGATTGGCTGCGCTTAGTTGAAAAGAAGATTGCTATCACTCGGTGTGACGACCGTGAGAAGGTATTGTATGCTGCACATCAACTTGAAGTACAAGCTGCAGCATGGTGGGAGTTTTTGTGCTGCCCATGCAGATCACTAGAGCATTACTTGGGCTGAGTTCTCAGAAGCTTTTCGCTATTTTCTTGTCCTTGACGGGAAGGTGGAAATGAAGAAGAATGAGTTCTGTGAGCTGCGACAAGGCAATATGTCAGTGGGTGAATATCTCAGCAAGTTCACCCAACTCTCTAGATATGCTTCAGAGGACGTCTCTACGGATGGTGCACGTCAGAAGCGCTTTACAAGAGGTCTCAACCCAGGCTTGAATGTCCAAGTCGTTGGCAACAACTATAAAGACTTCCAGCACCTCGTGAACAAGGCCATGCTCGTTGAAGAGTCTCGAAGGGAGCTTGCCGAGTCTTATAAGAGGAAGATGGTGCAGCCTGGTGCTCACCAAGGACATCCACAGAGGGTCAGGACGTCTCCACGATCTCCTGCCCGTTTTACTCCTTATGTGGCTCCCAGGACCACCCCTGCGGTGACCTCTCGCCTAGTGACACACGGTCTTGCAGCCCTAAGATCAAGAATCAAGAGCTAAGGACTACCAACCCAGCCACAGGGATCACTTGTTACCATTGCCACCAACTGGGACACTATGCCAGCAACTATCCCTTGAAGCAAGGACCTCCTCAGGTCAAAGTCAACGCAGGACCTCCCCCGACCAAGACCTCCTTGCTAGGAGCGGGGCGTGGAGCTCCTCAGACCTCCTCCGCACCAGTCAGGACCTCCCAAAGAGGTCGTGTGAACCATGTTACCATGGAGGAAGCCCAGACAGCCCAGGACGTCGTGCTAGGTAAGTTCCTAGTACATTCAGCCCTTGCCACCATTTTGTTTGATTTTGGAGCTTCCCATTCGTTTGTTTCTCGGAGTTTTGCTGCAAAGCATCAGTTGAAAGTTTCAACTCTTAAGACCTCCTTGTTGGTCCAATCCCCCGGTTCGGAGTTAAGTATGAACCAGGGATGTCCACAAGTTAAGATGATCATAGAAGGGGTAGAGTTCCTAGCCAACTTGACCATCCTCGATACCAAATCCTTAGATGTGATCTTGGGAATAGATTGGCTCTCAGATCACCAAGCCATTTTGGATTGTGGTTGAAAAAAATATTACTTTGACCAGTCCAGTTGGGATTAGAGTGAAGTTTGAAGCCTCTTCGGAGAAACTTGAAGAAGCAGTGGCCTGCAGTGTTCAAGCCGTGTCCTTAGAGGACGTCCCAGTGGTCTATGAGTTCCCAGACATCTTCCCAGATGAGTTGCCTGGAATGCCACCAGATAGAGATTTAGAATTCGTCATCAACTTGGTACCTGGAACTGCTCCAATCTCCAAGAGACCTTATCGTTTGCCTGTTGATGACTTGGTCGAATTGATGAAATAGATTGAAGAGTTGCAAGTTAAAGAATTTGTTAGACCAAGTTCTTCACCTTGGGGTGCTTCAGTGATCTTTGTTGCAAAGAAAGATGGAACTCAGCGGATGTGTGTGGACTATCGTGCACTCAACGAGGTCACCATCAAGAACAAGTACCCTCTGCCCAGGATTGACGACCTATTCGACCAGCTAAAAGGAGCCAGGGTGTTCTCCAAGATAGATTTGAGGTCATGGTATCACTAGTTGAAGATTCGTCAAGAGGATGACCCTAAGACAGCTTTCTCGACCCACTATGGATTGTATGAGTACACGGTCATGTCTTTTGGGTTGACCAATGCTCCTGCTTACTTTATGAACTTGATGAATAAAGTGTTCATAAAGTATTTGGATAAGTTCGTCATTTTCTTTATTGACGATATCCTAGTGTACTCTCACAGTGAAGAAGAGCATGAAGACCACCTCCGCTTGGTCCTGAGCAAGCTTAGGGACCCCCCAGCTCTATGCTAAGTTCAATAAGTGCGAGTTTTGGATGAAGGAGGTCACCTTTTTGGGACATGACTTGTCGGCTGAAGGAGTCGCTATCAACCCTAGCAAGGTCCAAGACGTGCTCAATTGGGAATCTCCCAAGTCAGTGCCTCAGCTCAGAAGCTTCCTTAGAATGGCCGGTTATTACTGAAGGTTTATAGAGGGGTTCTCTAAAGTAGCAAGACCTGTCACCCAGTTGCTAAAGAAGAAAAAGAAGTACTCTTGGACGCCAGTGTGTGAACAAAGTTTTCTAGAGCTAAAGAAGCGATTGACCACTGCTCTAGTGTTGACCTTGCCTAATATCCGTAAAGATTTTGAAGTCTACTGTGATGCCTCACAACAGGGTCTTGGATGTGTCCTGATGCAAGAAAGGAAAGTGGTAGCCTACACATCTCGTCAATTAAAGCCTCATGAGGTCAATTATCTCACTCATGACCTAGAATTGGCTGCCGTAGTGCATGCTTTGAAGATTTGGCGCTATTATCTTATTGGTAATCGCTGTGAGATCTACACTAATCATAAAAGCTTGAAGTACATCTTCACCCAAGCTGATCTTAATTTGAGGCAAAGAAGATGGTTGGAACTGATAAAAGACTACAATATGAGGATCCATTACCATCCAGGAAAGGCTAATGTGGTAACCGATGCTCTAAGTAGGAAGGTCTACTGCAGTACCTTTATGATCAAGGAAAACCAGCCATCATTGCATGAGGAATTTCACAAACTTAAGCTAGAACTAGTTGAAGAAGGTTACCTAGCTGCCCTCCAATTGCAACCAACCCTCCAAGACCAGATCCGAAGAGCTCAAAGAGAGGATGCAGATGTCCTAGATCAAGAGGAACATGAAGAGGGGAGCATTCTCAAGATTTTTCGAAGATGACCAAGGGACCATTTGGTTCGATAAGCACCTTTGTGTGCCAGACCAAAGGGAGCTCAAACAATTGATACTCAAAGAAGCTTATGAGACCTTGTACTCCATCCACCCCGGGAGCACCAAGATGTATCAAGACCTCAAGAAAATGTACTGGTGGCCTAGAATGAAGCGCGAGATCGCTAAGTATGTAGCCCAGTGTGATGTTTGTCAATGAGTTAAAGCCGATCATCAAAGACCTCCTGGACTCCTTCAACCCTTGAATATACCCGAGTGGAAATGGGAGGAAATTAGCATGAATTTTATCATTGGTCTATCGAGAACCCAAGCTGGTTATGACTCTATATGGGTAGTTGTAGATCGCTTGACAAAGGTTGCACACTTCATCCCGGTGAAGGCCACCTACTTAGGAGGTAGACTTGCAGAGCTGTACATGGCTAAGATAGTGTGCCAGCATATAGTACCCAAGAAGATTGTGTCGGATCGAGGATCCCAGTTCACCTCCAAGTTTTGGCAGAAGCTGCACAGTGCTTTGGGAACAAATTTGAATTTCAGTACAGCCTACCATCCTCAGACTGATGGACAAACAGAAAGAATAAACCAAATCCTTGAGGACATGTTGAGAGCCTGTGCTTTAGAGAACCAGGCCAGCTGGGACAGAATGTTGTCATATACAGAATTTTCCTACAACAATAGCTTTCAAGCAAGCTTGCAAATGTCCCCTTTTGAAGCTCTTTACGGAAGGAAGTGTCGGACACCTTTGTATTGGACTGAAACAGGTGAGAGATAAGTGCATGGACATGATATCCTGAAAGAAGCCGAAGATCAAGTCAAGTCCATCCGTGAAAAGCTAAAAACAGCTCAGTCCAGATAGAAAAGCTATGCGGACAACCGTCGCCGAGAGTTAGCTTTTGCTCTAGGAGATCATGTGTACTTAAAAGTCTCACCTCTTAAAGGAATGCATCGCTTCAGGGTCAGTGGAAAGTTTGCACCTCGATACATTGGACCTTTTCCCATTTTGGACAGAAAGGGAGAAGTGGCCTACCAATTAGACCTCCCCCCAGTTGTCGGACGTGCATAACGTCTTCCACGTGTCGCAGTTGAGGAAGTGCCTGCGTGTTCCAGAGGAGCAAATGCCCGTAGAAGCCGTGGACCTCCAGCAAGACCTCACCTACAAGGAGCAACCCATCAAGATCTTGGAAGTGTCCGAGCGTGTGACAAGAAGCAAGGTCCTCTGTTTCTGCAAGGTCCAGTGGAGCAATCACTCTGAAGAGGAAGCTACCAAGGAGCGTGAAGAGGACTTGAAGGCAGAGTTCCCGCGCCTATTCTCTAGCCAGCTCGAATCTCAGGGTCGAGATTCCCTTTAAGGGGGGGTAGGTTTGTAACGTCCCAATTTTCTGAGCCTTTTTGAAGATTTTAAAAATAAAACGAACTATTTTGTTTTGATGAGAGTTCTAAAGTTTAACCTGAGATTTTGGAATTAAAGGTGTTTAAAATGACTAAAACAAACTTCAACTAATTCGAGTTGGGTTTCTTTCGAGTTTGTTGGAGTTCTTTGGAGTTGTGTTTCCCCTTCCTCTGTTCGCTCCGTGTTTTGCTCTGCTCAGCTCTTTCCTCTCCAGGCCTCCCTATGTTTGGATCTGAGGGTCCAGACCTCCCTTCGTGTGGATGTGAGAGTCCAGACATTCCTTCGTTTGGATCTGATGGTCCAGACCTCCCTTCAGTCTAGACCTTCCTGCTGGTTTAGACTTCCCTTTCGTTTGGACCTCCGGGTTGTCTTGGTGACCCCCAGGTGGTCCTGAAGACTTGCCAAGACCACCCTCTTGGTCTTTTTACAAAGACCACCCTCCTTGTCTTTTTGCAAAGACCACCCCTTGGGCGCGACCTCCCTCTGAGGCCGCAACCGCCTCCTTTTTGCCGTTTTGCCGCGACCTCCCTCTGAGGCCGCAACCTCCTCCTTTTTGCCGTTTTGCCGCAACCTCCCTCTGAGGCCGCAACCTCCTCCCTTTTGCCGGTTTGCTGCGACCTCCCTCTAAAGCCGTGACCTCCCTTTGAGGCCGCGACCTACCCTTTTGTCCTCTAGTCACGACCTCTCCTTAGGTCACGACCACCCCTCCTGGTCTTTTTGCAAGACCACCCTCCTGGTCTTTTTGCAAAGACCACCCTCTCGGTCTTTTTGCAAAAACCACCCTCTTGGTCCGCAACCGCCCCTTGGGCCGTGACCTCCTCTGTGGTCATGACCTCCTCTTTGGTCAAGACCTCCCTTTTGACTAGCCCCTTTTGTTAGTCCTGCTCACCTTCTCCTTCCTCTCGTCACATCCTTGCTGACGCAAAGGACCTTAGGCATTAAATGCTGTTGTGTCACATTAAATGCTGATGCTTTTTGCAGTACCTAATTTCTCTTTTTGTCACATCCCCTACTTGCCCCCATCTCTTCCTTCACCTACCCTTGAACTCGTGCGTTTTCTCCTGGCTATAAAAGCCTGAGTAGCCCTCCATTATCTCCTTTAGCCTTCTCCAGCTTTCTTGCTCTACTCCGAACCTTTTTCCTCAGGACCTCCTTCGACCTCTCCCTCTCAGTTGGACCTCCTCCCGGGAGCTTTTCTTTTTGTTTTGTTCTTCTGTTCTTAAGTTTTACCTGTGGTTCTTGTTTGGTAGTCTTTGGTTCTTATTTGAATTCGCTGTATTTATTTGGTTCTTTTCACTCGTGTAGATTCGGTCTCTCAGAAGAAGTCGTGGACCCAGCGACCTCTACAGAAGACCTCCAGCTCTTCATCGTAGGCAAGTCATAGACCTTTGATCATATTGAACCTAGTTTGCAAAATTACTTCGTTTTATAACAACATGCATGGCTATTTGTATAAAAATAGTTTGGGAATTAGCTAATCACCTACTTGGCAGTATGACCCCTTTGAATACTTGTGTTCTACATGTTGACATGTACCCTTTGGACCACCATAGGTCGGGTAATCTTAGTTGGACCTCTTTATCGTGATAACCAACTTGGGTGCATATTATTGCTTAGACCTACTTAGTTTTGCAATGTCTCTCTATCACCTGTTCCTAAATGTTAAATTTGACTAGGAGATTATGGAATTTGTGGCACGTATTTGTCTTGGCATGTGTTGCCTTGCAAGCATTGCCGCTGGCCTATGTGGCCGCTAATAAAATTTATTGTGCCATGCCCAAGGTGGTCAATTGGCCGGGTTGAACCCAAAAATGTTTTGCTCGGGCGAGTGAGCGTACAGTAAAGGGGGTGTAGGGGGTGCAGGAAGCACATTGGGATGAGGAGGTCTCGCTTGAGCACCCACTAAGGACTTTACCTTGTAAGAGTTCGATTCAGGCCATACCGTGCAACCACATGTCCAGGATGGGATGAACTTGGCCAACTAATTGACAATACTTTGATTCGGTTCCGTTTTGGTGGAAGTGTGGAAGGACCTGAGTTTACGTCCACACTTGGCGCAAGAGGGGGCTAGGATGGCAAAACCTTAGCGAGCGGAACCGAGTCAGGGCAGAACCTTGTAAAGGCCATGTCACATGCTCTAGCCTGCTAACCCAAGGTAGTGAGTAGGGGCATTGACAGGTGATGTGAGAACCCGGGGTATTTAACTTGTGATACTTAACCATTAAGATGCTTCGAGCATTACAAATCAAATATCACGACTCTCGGCGTATATGTACTTCCCAGAATGCAGTAAACATACCCCATACAAAAATTATGCATCAATTCCATTCAATCACATAGAATCCAAAGTATGACTACGAAATTCAAAAGACATACAATATAGAGTTATTACAAAAGGGGCCGACCGGCCAAATAGCAACTAAGGAGTCATAACTAACAGCGGAAGCAGGGTGCCATAAGATGGCGATAAATAAAAGCCAATCAGTGTACCTTAACCCACAAGGCAACCAACCGGGCCACCAACCTAGTCCTCGAAACCGCCGCACATCTCGCAGAAGTATAACCCTTGGGGTTCAACTCCCTCCTCTACAACAATTACATTAAAGCATAGCAAATGAGTACAAAAATTGTACTCGCAAGACTTATGTGTAGGGTAACAGGCCTATGTAAATAGCTACATGCAAGCTTATTTAAGTGGAGCAGGCACTAGACTCATTTTCAGCATAAAGCAAGTTTTCATTTGCAATAATGAATAGATTTAAAGTAATTTTGCAATCTGTTTTTATTTGATAAAAACAGCGATATACAAGTAACAATAATAACAAGATAACCTGGAAGTGGCCAACCCAATAGCCACCACAACAATAGCATGAACTCCCCGTTCATACCACCCACATCAAGTTTTAATTAAATGTTGTCGTCTAACTCTTGTAGAGACCTTACCAAGCATGTCCATAACCTAGGACGAGGCTATTCGAATAGTTTGAACCCTGCAGGGGTGTACCAATGTACCCACACGCCAGACCGCCTCTTTTGCCACTAGATTAAGCACACTTCCTTTGGTATGCCGGCAAGGCTAAGTCCTACGAGACCTTTCCAATATTGCGCATTAACTACGAGTCGCCCATATGGGAAGAAGCCCCATGCGTTGATGCGAAGTCATCAAAGATGCTCATCTCCTTATAAAGGACGATGCTCCTTGCAGTGGATAACCTCCACTACTGCTCACCCAATAACCCACCATGCAACTCGGAGCTAACACACGTCAAAGTACTAAGTCAAGAGAGGTCCCATATCCCTCTCATATGGTTAGCACGCAATAAGCGCTTGTCTTAGTGTCCAAGATGTTCGGTCCTTGTTAACCCGGGCACCATTCCAGTCACACCATAAATTCACACCAACAACCATTGTGCCCAAGTCTAAAACATTTCATTTTTATTTTTCAGTTTTTGACTTTATAAAGTAACAAAGCACAAGGTGCTGAGCATAATAATCATAATAATTTGTGTGATCACAGTTATCGACTAGGTCGATAACCGCCCAATTCTACCGGTAGCTAAGCATTTCTAAGCATGATGCCGAAAAGACAATAAAAGAGCATAATTAAATCACCGGGCTCTAATTCACCAGCGATATTATTATCTTATGCTTTGTGGTAGGGGATAACAATTTAAGAGCAACCATGCAATAGGAATAGCTACCTCTAATCGGGAAAATTACTTTGACACAAAAGCATACATACATACAATTTGCAAACAAAGTATTAGACTTGAAAGTAATAGGACATTTATGATCAAACTGCTTGCCTTACTGTGGATTACCCTCTTGCTGCAGAGGAGCACTCTCGCAATCGATAATTTCGTTGGAACCTAGCGCAAGAAGTCGAAAGCACAATAAGAACGAATAACACCGAAAAGACCCAGAAATTCAAATTCGTCCAAAAATTATGAAAAATTCACAGAAGGTAGATCATGATTTTAGATGAATTTAGCAACAAGAATAAATTTATTTGGACGTTCTATGTAGAAGTTATGGCAGTTAGAAGATCAGTTTTCCTGAAAATTCAATTAAATAGAGATCTGTTACTGTTCACCCGGAATAATTCTTTTGGTGAAAATTTCCAGAGCAGTGGTGCACTTGAAATTTTTATGTTATGAAGAGCACCACATGAGATGAACAATGAAATTTGATTCACCTCATTTGGAGCTAGGATGAATTTTCTATGATTTTTCAAAGTTATGAAAGTAGTACACAAGTTATATGCAAAATAAGATTTTCAGTAACAGTTTCATGTTCATAACCTATTTTAAAATAAACTACACTAACAGAGGGTTCGAACAAAATTGAGTTTACTCTTTTTGGAGTTACAGAGAAATACTTATGCATTTTTGAAGTTAAAGCAATTTTTTGTGCAACAATAATAATAAACATAAAGTAATTTTGCCAAAAGTATTTTCTGTAACGGTAACATGGTTCAACCCATTTTTATATTAAAGTACATTTAAATATGGAACTAACAAAATTTGAATCATCAATTTTGGAGCTAAAATGAATTACTTAAGCAATTTTGAAGTTTAAACAATTTTCAGTTCATAAATAATTCATTTCTAGATTAAACATGCATTAAATACTTTTCTTACCGGCCTAGAGCTAGCCACAGCCTACGACAGGTGGGGTCTACTAAACAGTACCATTTCGTTTTTATTTCCGATTTAAAATTGCTACTGACAGGTGGGGTCCTAATATCATACACATGGTCCATGAAACAATGCGTAGACCAATGGTCTACGAAACAGTGCAAAGGCTAAAGGCTGCGGTTCACCAACCACTATTGGCCTCGGGCCCACATGTAAGCGACTAAAAGCTAATAAAGGCCAATCATTAGCAACAGTAAACTGTTGTTTTTCCGACAAAGATACGCATTAATTACTAATCACAGCCATTAACGCTAATTAACCGTCGCTAAAGGATCGTTGTCGGCTCGTCAAACAACGACGACGCATGTCATGCATGGCGTTCGGCGGCTCGCCGGCATGCTGCTGCCGTGGTGATGAGGTCCAAGGCCACAAATGGAAACCTCGCACACTAAGCGCATCTCATGGTGTTGGCGGCGCAGTCTCATGATGGTCGTGGCGGCGGCAAGACCGAGAGTGGCGGCGGCGAGCTATGGCCCACAGCAAAAGCACAAGCGATGGTGCCCGGCTAGTTTGAGGCAAGCGAGCGCCTATAAGGTAAGAGGAGCTCACCTAGATGACCGGAGGGATGAGCTCACGGAGATGGGCGGTCGGCGAAGGTCGCGATGGCAACAATGGCGTCACCGAGGAGGGAGCACCCTGAGGGAGAAAGAACGGAAATGAAGGTATAGCCAGCACCAGCGAGGCTAAGAGATGGTGTGCAAGAAAGTAATTTGGCAGGGGCTCACCGTGCCGGAGATGGAGGCGAAAAGCTTTCTTGCGGCCGGAAAAGAGGGAAGTCTCAAAATCTCGAGGTCCCTACGGATGGGTGGTCAAATTGACCGAGGGGAAAAACTCAGAAGGTTGAAGCGTGCATGATGATGCGCATGGGAGGAGAAACCACTCACCAAAGACGAGTCTTGCTCGGCGGTGTCACCCGGTGCGAGCTCTGGGCGCGCTCCGGAGTCGAGGGTGAGGACCGGGAGCTACAAGACAAGGGAGAACTCGGGTTAGGGAAAATAGGGACGGCATCGAAGGATAAGGAGGATGGAGCTGTCGCGGTGATGCTTACCGGGACGGAGGAGAGCCCAAAACCTCCCTCTCTCCCACGGCCGAGGAGAGAAGTGAGGGACAAGGGGGGGGGGGGGCAGAGGGGGTTTTGGTGCGGGAGGGATGACGGAGAAGGGAGCGGTGTTAAGTGCCGCAGCCCCATGATTGGTCGTGAGGGGCGTTGGGTGACGGTGTGGACGGAGCGCGGGCAGAGCAGGTGCGCCGCGTGGAGCTTGGCGTCTGAGCTCGAGCTGACCCAAGGAAGAAGACGACTTGTCTGTGGCGGGCCCACCGGCAGCTGATCGCGAAGGAGCCTTGGCGGAACAGAAGGGGGTGTGGTGTGGGCGTTCGATCTCGTCGGACGGCTCAGATCGAAGAGCGTTCGAGTGTGTTGAACGGTCAAGAAATCAGGGCGGTTGATTGAAGATCGGACGGTTCATGATCGACATGGTTAGTTGGATTGGGTGAGCCCATTCGCCGAGTCGGAACAGTAGAATGGCTCGGCCCAATGAACAGTACTGAGCCCGAGTTTTCAATCTGATTTGACCAACAAATGACAGGTTTGACTAGGGCTTTAAAATTAGAAATAAATTTCTAAAAATTCTGAAATTAATCAGAGGGCTTCCTGGGACATCCTAGTTTCAAAATAAAATTTTAAACCTACTGTTCAATACTTAATTTGTGTAATTTATATTCAAACTTAGAATAGGTCTTTGACTTGTGTTTGAATTTTCTAGAGGTTGAATTTGGTTCCAAAAATTTGGAAAAAATTATATTAATTTATGATAATTCTCCTAGTATTTGAATAAATTATTTTCAGAGGATAACATAAGTTTTTGCTCTTGCTTTCTTTTGGAACTCTAATTTGAGTTGTATGTTTTCTTTGTTTTCAATACTTTCAAGTCCAACAATTTATGCAAAAACTCCATAAAACCAATGCATGTTCAAAAGTTTTAATTTCTCCTCAGTTTTATTACATTTGAAACACACACCATTGTTTGGGATGTTACAGGTGCCGAACAAACTAGAGAATTCGTGTCTTGTGGGTCAAGTTGTACACCTCTGCAGAGGAAAGAATCTATTCGAATAGCCGTGTCCCCGGTTATGGACATGCCTAGTGATTTCACGTAAGGGGTAGATCTTTCCAAACTTGTTGATCTTGGTTGGTTTCGAGTGGTTTGGCTTACGACCAGGGTGGTCGTGAGAGGTCTGGGGCGTGGCCAGGGTGGTCACGAGTTGTTTTCAAAAGAAAACTTGTTACTTATGTGCTAATCTTTCAACTTGTGCCTTGCAATCTACTTACTATTTTTAAAGTCAATATTGCTTTCCGCAAAGTAACTATAAAGCTAACTGTGTTGAGCCTTGCATAAATATTATCTGCATTCAATTCCCTACGGCTTGCTGAGTACATTCAAAAGTACTCATGGTTTGTGCCCTCTAGTTGATCAGCAGTTGATGAAGACCTCCAAGGGAACTCCGACCTCTTTGAAGAGGAGGTCTTTGAAGACCAGGCGTGCTAGGATGTCCCCCACTCGATTGCCTGTGTGTAGGTCGTGTGGCTCCCGCGTGCGTTTTGTGTTCCGCTATGTTGTTGCCATGCGTGGCACTTCTGTAAAAAGCTTGACCATAAGGTCTATCATTATTATTGTTGTTAATTTGTCTACTTCATCTTTATTTAGTTGTATGGCTGTGATCATATCGTTGTTGAACTGTGCGGACTAGTGACTGATCATGGGACTAGTCTAGTTTGCACAGGAGGTCTCGGGGTTTGTTACCCGGGGCGTGATAGTCCCGTTGGAGAGGAATGTCCGTGTTGAGATCACGGCAATGCTGGGTCTAGGACGATGTCCTTCTTGGGTCACTGGATAAAAGTGTGCATGGCATCCCCTAGTGTTATGATGTCTTCGTTCGGGCGAATCTCCAACGGGACGGCCATGAAATTGTCATGTACCATGTCCACGTGGACCCTAGCGTAACCCTGTGCCAACTGGGCACCGTGCTGCACTGTCCCTTCCTTGTATGGATACACCATCTCCCGCCCAGCCTCAATAGAAATGGACCCAACTATCCTCACTTGGAGCTTGCAGGGCGTCGTCTCCTACAAAACGATACACCATTAGCTAAGGCATTCTATAGGTCTATCTTTGGTGCATTCCAGAGATATACATTACCTTGATGTCATCAGTAGGTAATTGGACGTTGTCATGTTCAGAATTTGGAGTGGACGCGACGCTATTCCGATGTTGAGGAGGACTGGCTCCCAAAATAACAGGGGTGGCTTGCAACTGGCTGAGGAGTTAATTCATTTGATCCTGCAATCTTGTTATCTGTCCTTGAAATTTTGCAATAAGCACCAATTCCAACCGGGCGTCGTGCTCGGCCTTGGATCTCTTCCTACTCCTATACGTGTCGGAGTCATGTCGGAATCCATCACCCCAATGTATGTAAACCCCCATGTCTCGCGTACGACCTGGATGCTCCTTGTTTTCTAAGGCTGTAGATAGTATATCTTTCTCCCTGTCTACTTGGAAAGAGCCTTGGGAAGATTCGGTAGTCAATGTATGCTGTAAGAGGTCATCATGTTATTATAGACACTATGAAGTTATGGACTTATTAACAACTAAGTAGTTCGACATATTTACCAGACGTCGGGACACTGCCTCGTCTACTGGGTTTGTGAAAGAGATGCTGCTCGAAGACGAAACTTTTGCCCTCGCTCTTAACCAGCTTAGGGCACGCTCGTCTATGGTCCCAGCAAATTGCCTGGTTGTATTCTGGTCCTCCGCCGCCCATTCTGTGGCTTTACCCGCGTACCTAGCGGTGCCGAATCTATGGGGGTGAGTGCTTTATGTCTGGAGAGCTTTGTGCGCTGCACTTTGCTCTTGAAATTCGGCCGTCGTCTTCATAGCCACAAAGGCGTCCCATATTTCCCGCGATAAGAATTTATACTTCGTGAAGGGCGTCCGACCCGTGTTCACATACTTCGTGACAAATGTGTTCTTGAAGGTCCTCCATGCGTGACACATCGCGAGCAATGCCTGCCGTTCCACACGTGCCTTGTCTGCTTCTGGGATAGTGAACGAGACTGAAAGTTCTGTCCACAGCGCGCCTCTCTGTATGTCCGTCAGAGACTTCCAGCTTGGTGTGGTGATGGGGACCCGTTCCCTTGCAAGTATCCTGTAGATGGTCCGGAATCTCGCCGTTGCTATCTTCGGACTCAGAGGGACCCCAGAAAACATTGACCTCCGTGATGGTCAGTCAGCCCATAGGCAATTTCGATATTACTCTGCTATCTCGCCTACGTTTCACTTCCGTCGAACATCCAGATGCATTCGGTGACGTCGATGCCGATGGCGAAGACGGTGCAAGCGCCATCTCGTTTACTTGCCATGTGATGGCGTCGATAGAGCATTTTGGTTCACGGAATTGAACTGCGTGTCAACTAATTAACATTTCAAGAGAATGTGCTTCGGTTTGGTACTTTGGTTAATCAGAACTCTGAATCATCACACCATTGTTGTGTGTAAAAAGAAAACATGAGATGAACCACGGCTCTTACATGAATTTTCCTTGATTGCAACGAACAACTCCAAGATATGAGAATCGAAAGAAGCTTCTGACCCCAGTTTGATCCCCAGCAAGAGGGGTGAAAACACCCTAATTCAAAATAGGAAAACGACTATATTTAATACGTCTACTTTTAAATTGATCTAATTTCACCCGTGTACTATAAAACCGGTTATATAACCCCTTATACTTACAAAACCAGATCAAATAAGATCCAAACTAGAAATCAGGTTGGTTTGCACGTTGAGTTGGCTCCCAACTGGCAAGTGAGCTTAGTCAGCTGAGCTGGCTTCCCCTGTACATCATGCCAATTTTCTGAATCTGCCGCATCTTTGCCACGTCACCTCCAATCTCTTTCTTCTCCATCTCTCCCTCACCTCCAATCTCAATCTCTCTCTCCTTACTAGGCTGAACGTGGCTGAGATGTGGTCGAGTTCGACGCCGGAGCTCAAGCTCGGCCTCTACAGCCCAAGGCCGAGCACCATCGGTGTGTCCCTGGAGCTTGTCGTTGCAGTCTTGCAGAGCCTGAGCGCACTTAGCCAGAGTTGGAGGAGAAGGTACTCCGGGCAGCGGGCTCGACGTGGGCGACGGAGCGCGTCGGATCTCACCGGAGGAGTGTGCTGATGGCCGGCGGAGAGGAGCCATGACATGCAATTTGGGAGGAATTGCAACGGGAGAGCGGAGGATGTGGTTCAGTTAGACGACGGAGCTCGAGGTGGCGAGCAGGGGTGGGGAAAAAAACTCCGGTAGCGTGCTTGTTCGTTCAAAATTACTCTAATTATATTTATTAATTGGTTAAATTTTAAAATAAATTAATTTATAACGAAATTAGACTTCACTCTAACTCAACTCAGCGCATTAACTCGATTATAAAAATACTTTCAAACTATAATAAAATAATATTAAATCAAATTGTGTACAACTCCTAGTTGAATCCGCGCAAGGATCTAAGCAATCAACTCATAGTAGTCATTCTCTCCAGATAGGTGGACTCAAAACCTTCACAACCATCACGTACCTTCCGTAAGCACTTCTTTGGAAGGTCACTAAGAGCATGCCTTCAAGCCATCTAGAAATCACCGAATTCCAAGAGTAATAAGCCTATGGGCGTTACTTGTACCCAACAAGGTCAAGTAACAAAGAGTGATGCACATCAAGACCTAATCTACCCTCTAACACTCTCAAAATCTCAGCTCGAAGCTCTTGAGTGACCTTGAACTTGTTAATATGCAAGCTACTGTTTTGGAGTTACAAGGGTACTAAATTGAACGCTTATGCTCCACTTATATAACCTCAACATTTAAAAATTAGTTGTTTGACACATTTTCTAAAAAAGTGCTTGTAGACCCGGATCATCCGCCTCAGTTCAATTTTCCTCAGCTCAAACATTTAAAAAAGTAGTCATTATGCCAACCCAAATAATTCGAGTGACCCGGATCAGCCTCTTGAGCCATATCATCCGCCTTAGTGTATCCATCCCGTGGAGCCTCTCTAGAACAATGGTATAAGTTAATGATACACCTTGATCCGGATCATCCGCCTCAATGCTTCACTTAAATTGAAACCTTTTGACCAATGACACACTTCAATGGTACGCCTTGAGCAGTATAAACCACCTCTCAACTTGTCCAAAAACATCCTATCTGGAGAGATAATACGCCTCAACCCGCATGATATGCTTTAGTGTAAAATACCATGGACACCAACAACACCCTCTTTGGACTAATGGTACGCCTTAATGGTACTGGTTGATTTGGATTATCTGACTCTGTAAATTTCCAAAAACACAGAAAACACCCTCTCTGGACAGATGGCACGCCTAACCCGAATAATCCGTCTCTATTGATTTTTCTGACTTAGCTGTATTTTGATCTAAACTTTGATATCCTCTCAACCACCACTTGACTTTTGACACTCTGATTAGAATTGAGCTAGAAAGACTCAATGTGCACCACAACTAATTACTCAACCCAACTAAGATCAAACTACTAGCCTTGAAGCCCCCTTAATAGTACAGCGAAAGCAAAAACAAAAATCTATCAACTACAATGATCCATGCTCGACTCATTGGATCATTCCTAGCTACAAGGTCCTTAATCTTCATGAAGAAGATGTTTGCCGTTATTTGCATATGTGGGTATCCATGAAGGTCCAAGAACAAATCATATTCATCATCAAGACCTGACTAATCTTAACGACACTCAAACCAAAGTTAGTCTTAATGATTTAATCAGCAAAACCACAAAATCAACGAATTAGGGGTCTAGATGCTTACATGGTGTCATCAGAAGACAAATAGAGCCACCTCTTCTCTTTTAGTCTAACTCAAAGTCCGAATTGCCTCCCCCTCAACAAAAAAAAAAAGGGTATTCACCCCTTAAACCACCAAATCCAATGTAGTCTCGTACCCGTTACAATTACAATTTTGAATCAGACACACCCTTTAGTTTCTTGTGTCCACATACATCCATGAAGCCATCCATGACATTCTCTCGCAACCCTGTTTGCTTCAGTTCCCTCTTTAACTAAGCAGACCACAACCTAATTGTCGTGAATGGTAAGATAACAAAAGATGGAAAATGGAGTTAGTTTGTTGGAAATGAAAAAAATAGCATAATTAACTTTTTAGTGGGAGGCATAACTTGTTTTGGGGCGGCACATAACTGAAGTAAAGCTTTGGAGTGATATTTTAACAGAGAAAACTTTTACTATGACAGCCAGCTATATTTTCATTTGCAATAACCCATTTTTGTGATCACAATTACATAAATGCATAACCCATTTTTTTAATCACAATTACATAAATGCATGTGTAAATTTCATTTACTTTCTGGCCCGAAAGATATTACGGGTTTTACTTGTATAAACAACACATTTCTAACTTAGAACGACAATATTAACATAGTATATTAAACCATGCATGCTCCCTTACTACTGCATATGTCAACATAGGACAAGTTATATGAATCCCTACGAAGTAGGGTTTGTCATCAGATTAAGCAAAATTCAATGTATTCCTTATTTGCTTTGAATAAATTGTCCATCCAGTGAAACCTCTCCTTTTGAAGTTTCAAGTTCTCTCCGGACGAACTGCGATATGCTAAATGCGTTGTAAAATACATTGTTGTCGACATCAGCAACACCAGTACTTAATTATACAGAGAGGTGGATTCCTAATGCCTCCCAAACGTAAAATCCTACAAAATATAAGTGTGAATGTATGTAAGCTGCATCCTAGTGACATTTGGTGTAAAGGAGAGAAGGAAAGTTGAAAGAAACAAGAGGAGATGGCGTAAGGGGATTTATAACGAGGTGTGGTAGCTAGAATGAAGTTATGGAGTGTGATTCAATATGCTTTTAGATATTTCTAGCATGCAATGTTGGCACTGAATATGGCCGGGGGCAAAAGTAAACAATTAATGCCTTCAAGGTTAGACACTCCTAAATATCATGCATGAGTAAGATGTTTGTGATTGGTATTATACATTTGTTCCTACCTGATATTGAGACTTAATAGACCAAGATTTTAATGCACTTCTTGTAAGCTACTATGATCAATTCTTAGTTGAAACGGAAGTAATATTCTTAGAGTTGTACTTTTGATTGACTATTGCGACTTGCGGGCGTACTGTAAAAGACGATAGAAATCATCCTGTCCTGTCGCACACAAACACACTTCACTGCACCCATGATTCCACTGTGGGACTATCATAAAGGACGAAGAGAACCACACTTTTCTCATGGTCCGTGTTGGCGTGTTCTCTCAACAATCAACAATACATCATTAGTTCATTTAGTTAATAAAAAAATATGTATTGCGAATTTCACAGGTTTAATGTTGAGTATATAAGTATTTTTCGAATTACTTTAATCCAGAAATATGCTAGATAAAATATGAAAAATACTCTAGCTATTTTCACAAAGCAGATAACCGAGAACACTATAGCCATACCAGATTCTAGAAGGACAGAAGCTAACATAACTATTTCAGTATTCAAGACAACAACAGATCATAAAGCAAACCAAGTAATAAGAGAGAGATAGCCATACCCAGATTCAGTGGAAGAAGAAGCTGCATGCAGCAGAGTTCTTGATGAGGACGTCGTTCGTCATGGCGTAGCAAACGTCGTGGTAGTAGTCGTGCAGTTGATGTAGATGTAGTAGAGGATCAGCGAGCAGTCGCGCGAACGCTCCCCAAAAACCTTATTCGTCCTCGCTCGTGCAAGCCTTCAAGGACGAGGGTTCCGAAGGCCTGCTCTCCCAGTGCGGCCGTACACGCGCCTCGCCGGGATAGAGATCGCCAGAGACAGCAACAAGACTGAAGATTTCTGTATTGTGGATGTGGAAAACTCGAACCAGAACTAGTACTCTCAGTTGTCTTAAATAACCAAAAGCAAAGAGTCCAAAGGCCAACAGTTGCCATTGATTCGGCAGAGTTCAAAGGCCAACAGTTGCCATCAAGAAGCAGAATCGAAAGGCCAAAGGTTGCCATTGATTCGCCATCAAGAAGCAGAACTCTGTTATTTTTAATAGCTAAAAACAAAGAGACCAAAGACCAAAGGTTGCTATTGATTCGCCATCAATTACGAGTCAGTGCATTTCGATTTTCGAATAGATAAAGAGCCTGACACGCCTGCGCACACGTGCACGGCTCGGCGAGGCGAGCGAGCACGCGCGTGTGTTAGCTCTTTCCAATTCCGCAAGAGGGACTACCATATTCCACCTTATAAAGTGGTGTAACTCCCCTTCATCCCTCCATGTGGGATTAAACAGTTTTAGCACATGCACATGGGTCTTTAAGATTTACCAGGAATTAATTAGAATATAAATTTAGATCTAACCCATATTAATTCCAACATTTAAGTCTTAAACTAATCAATCATGCATGAACATCAAGATTGCCTCTACATGGTTATTCATTTCCGGTTTACTTTGTCTAATCATCGACCTAATTCATCAAACTAGGCTGAAGGCCGAATGTCCATACGCTTTGCATTTCGCTAGCACATTGTAGTGCAAGTGTGCAACCAGAAACTGAAGCATGACGTAATTTTTTTTTGGCACAGACATTGTTAGTTTCCTCTGTACTTCCAAGATTCTCCAACCTTCTTCAATCATCCACAATTTTCTTCAGTTTCTTCAGATTTGGTTCTATTTCTATCAATATGCATACATGCATAAGGCAAAAGCCTCTACTACTTTCATAATCAATTCCTCCGGCCGAAGCGTCTGTATGCGAACAAGTAAACAAGACAAGCGTCTGAGAAGTTTTGGGTATTATCTACATTGTAGAGAATACATAATATCATGTTAATCATAGCTCTGCTCCGGCCACTTCGGGAAAACAATCCACAAGATTAACGAGCCTTTTTTATTTTTTAATCCTTTTTAAAAAATTATTTTAAAGATAAATTTTTCTTAACTTTATTTTCAATTCTGACCTCTTTGGTCACGTCATAACCTGTGGCGTGACTCAACTATCTTTGTCACGCTACCAACATGGCGTGATCAAACTGTGCTGTCACGCCACCAACCACTTTGGACATGTCCGTTTTTGGGCTAAATCCTGTCACGCCAAAAAAAATGACGTGACAGCACAGTTTGATCACATCACAGATCATGGTGTGACCAAAGATATCAGAATTAGAAATAAAGTTTCTTTAAAGTAACTTTAAAAAAAAAATTAAATAATAAAAAGAATTCAAGATTAACAGACGAGGAGAATCCACATTTCCTCTTTTTTTTTTGTGTGTATTCCATTTCCAGGGAATCCGTGTAACTGTGACAATAGAGAAAGTCTTGTTATGCTGCGCGGCACGAGCTGTTTGCCTCATTAGTTGGTTGTCATAATTCTGTAGTTCTTTTGGGGGTCTAGCTGTTGTTTTTCTTTTCTTTTGCGGATGCTTCTCTTGGCTCTGCGTTGTATCGGATTTTTTTTTTCCTTCTATCTTAATTAAAATGACATGCAAAGGTTTTGCATGTTCTAACAAAACTACAGAATATAGATGGAACCTTAAACAAACCAACAGAAAATAGCAGCGACAGAAAAGAAAATAAACGTCACTACTACAAAAAGGCTAATACTGGATGTCTCATCACAGACGGTTGACCAAAACCATCGGTATTACATTCAATCACGAGCGGTTTTGGTTTAAAGACCGTCGTACTCATCGATCGCGCTTAAAAACCGTGCGTGAAGAGGCAATATCACGAGCGGTTCATGTTGAAAACCATCGTGAAGTATCACGAGGCGGTTACGAACAAGAACCGCTCGTGATATTATCGATATCACGAGCGGTTTTAAACACAACCGTCTATGAAGTATCACGACGGTTACGAACAAGAACCGCTCGTGATATTAATTAATATCACGAGCGGTTCTTAACAATAACCGCTCGTGATAATATCGCTCTAGCGTGAGTTTCTTCATCGCCGATCGTCGTTAATTCGCCGCCATCCGCTTCGCTCTCCGATCGTCTCTTCATCGCATCGATCCGCTTCGGCTCCCGATCGTCTCTTAAATCTCACACTCGAATTTATTCCTTGTTTTATAAAAGGATCATCGCCATCCAAGATGATCATCCCCACATACTTATAAAAAACGAAATGATCGCCTCTTCCTTGTCGCCGAGCGATGGCCTTCTTGGCGCCTTGTCTGAGCACCTCTCTCGGTGTAAGTTGAACCGTCTTTGCGGAAGAACCTTTGTTTGATCAACAGTGTCTTCACTCCTCTGCCTTGAAATTTGCGGAGCGGTGGCGGCCACCTTCCGCCGTCTTGACATCCTTCTCCGCCGTGTCTTAGGGTGATCTCCCACTTTCGGCGAGTTTACGCGTCATCGACGTAGTCCTCCAAAACGACGTTGCACGTCTCCAAGAGGCTTGCCGTCACTTGGACTGTGTAATCGAGGTGGCAGAGACCGAGTCGACCAGGCCGAGACCCCTCAAGCAAGGGAAGAGAGCCTATGGGCTCAATTCTTCTTGGTTCAACAGTCTGAGGGTTTTCGAGAGACACGCGAACGAGCGCGTCAATGGGTGGACGCATTTCAGGCTTCGTTCGCTGATGATCAGGAACCGTCCGATGCCGACACCGTCGCCTATGAAGTATTGTAGATAGAGATAGCAGCCTACCTTCGCCACTAGAAAAACCTTGTTTAATTATAGGTTTCTGCTTTTTTAATATAAACATGTAATTTCTTCATGTCATGTAAGTGTATATACTTGAGAAAAAACCATTTCACAGACAGTTCCATTATGGAACCGTCTGTGATATGTCCCATATCACGGACGGTTCTATTATGGAACCGTCTGTGATAATTATCACTGACGGTTCCATAATAGAACCGTCTCTGATAAGTCTCTTTATAAGTAGGAGCTAGCCCAGCTTGCCGCTAGGGTTTGCGCTCTAACTAAATCACTCCCCAGTGCCTTACTCTCGTCCGTTCCCTCACGCATTTCTTGGACGCCGCCATTCTTCCGTCGCCGGCCAGTTTAGCAGCTCTGATGACCGCAAAAGACACTAAGACGATAAGAGTGTCTTTTTCACGTCACCGTTATGCCACAACTATGGTAACGCCCAAACTCGTCACTCCTCACTCGGCCGCTAGGGTTTGCGCTCGCCCTAACTCCGTTCCCTCACCTCGATCTTTGCCGCTCGACCTGCGTCATGCGTCGCCGCCCGACCCCTTTGCGCCCGCTAGAACTCTGGCGGGCTTTGCTTTCCCATCCTCCTCTATTCTCCTCTAGATCTGTTAGCTTAATGTCTTTTGTTGAGTTTGATTTTTATGCATGAGCCTTAAGTTGTGTCTCGATGTTTGTGTGATTTATGCAAGGTAAAGGAAATAGATGAGGGTTGTCTTTGGTGATGGGGTCGCCACCGTGGTTCTTGTTGTACTAAGGTCCCTCTCTGTCTCTACCCTCCTTGCTCTGTGATGAAAATGGCTAGCTAGTACTCTGCGATGGATGCCGAGGGCTACTCTTGGTGTGGTGGGTTTGGACACCCTTGGTCTTGTTCTCTTGCGATGAAGCGCTCAATGATGTTAATAGTCTTATGCTGAAATTGAATTGATAATTAGTTCATATTAATAGTCCCTTGCTCTGTGATGTAATGATGTAAATAGTCTTATTTGAAATTGAATTGATAATTAGTTCATATTAATAGTCCTCTTCTTTGTGTGATGTAATGATGTCAATAGTCTTATGCTGAAATTGAATTGATAATTAGTTCATATTAATAGTCCCTTGCTCTGTGATGTAATGATGTAAATAGTCTTATGCTAAAATTGAATTGATAATTAGTTCATATTAATAGTCCTCTTCTTTGTGTGATGTAATGATGTCAATAGTCTTATGCTGAAATTGAATTGATAATTAGTTCATATTAATAGTCCTCTTGCTCTGTGATGTAATGGTGTCAATAGTCTTATGCTGAAATTGAATTGATAATTAGTTCATATTAATAGTCCCTTGTTCATGCGGTCAAGTTCTCCTACCTCTTGCGTGCAGTCGTCCTACCATTCCATTCATAATCTCTTCTCTATAAAGTCTCCAGCGTTGGTGCTTGTGCCATTAAAACCGGCATCATATATATATATATATATATATATATATATATATATATATATATATATATATATATATATATATATATTATTAATAGATCTCGACCACTTTAGGAAATTAGTCCCATGACATGAGAAGAATGAGGCAGTATCCACGGGCAACCTCATTGAGCCTGTAAGTTTAAAAAGTATGGATGCAAAGAAGCGTTAGGACATCAATTACAGATTGGGCGTCGCTATGTTCGAAAAGTAGCGTTGATCGCAACTACTCCATTAGGAAGTGGCATCATGTATTAGCAACCAACAATTCTTGAGCATGTAATTGTCTTTAAAGCCAACAAGAACACTAAGCAACAAGTTGAAATTCTTTTGAAATATGAGAATGGTTGCTTGGTGTTCTTGTTGAGATTAAAAAATATATATATAATATATATATGATGCCGATTTAATGGTACAAGCGTACCAACGCTGGGCCTTTATAGAGAAAAGTCATCATAGACGGTTCCAAACCACAAACCGTCATGATATGTACTTATCACGCAGACGGTTTGTGGTGAAACCCATCTGTGATATGTGCTTATCACGAGCGGTTTGTGGATGAAATAAATCGTGATATTATTATCATGACGGTTTGAACCACAAACCGTCAGTAAAAGTATACATCACGAGCGGTTTTAAAACCGTCGTGATGACCTCATGTCATCATCGACCCATAAACTCGGGCGGCTCACGAAACAAATGCAGTAATGGCGTTTTGAACCGTCTGTGAAAGCTTTTTCTGTAGTAGTGCGTCTAAATTGTAAGGAAGAGAGATGATATCTTCTTAACTTCTTTTATTTTCTTTATTCTACATATCCTCTATCTTCATAGGTCCTGGCTCCAAATGAACATCACCAGAGCGATTGCAGAGAGAGCTTTGCATGGAGGCTCTGGTGGTCCAGCCGTCCAGTGATTAGGGACGGCCGAAGTGGCAGTTCTTCCCTTGCCAGAATGTTAGTGCTCTGTAGGGTAACTAAAGTCATCAAGGGAAACTGATTCTCAATGCCTCCTACCCCTAAAATCTGGTGAAGGAAAAGTATTATGATGTGCCGGTACGGGTGGCATCCGTATTTGGTATTGAGTTTAAAGGAGAGAGAGAGGGAGAGAGAGGATTGAAATAAACAAAGGATGGTTGGGTAGGGTATTTATAACGCGAGGTGGTAGCTAGAATGATGTTTCGGAACATAGTTTGGTGTAGTTTTTATATCTTTGCGGTGTCACAGTTGACATTGAAATGTACGCCAGTAAGATTTTTGACGTTTGAGAACATGAAAAATATCTGAATTTCACTCGACATTAATATTTTTTTTGAGGTGTTAAAAGTAACAACTATGACGTCGATGTATGTGCTGCGATAATCACACTGGCATAATGCTACTGATCTTGATTACAAACTAATTAATGTAATACCAGGTGCCTTACGACGTTTGATATCTGACTGTTGGAAATTTTATCTCTAGTTACGATACTATTCTTTGGCTGAAATTTCTAGTGTTACCTGTACGTACAAAGACCGCGATTTAAAGACAAAAGAACTACTAAATTTTTACTTTGAAACGGTGCTAGCCAAATTTTTAGTTTCTTTTGGCTTAGACAACTACTACTAATAGTTCGTAAACCACTGATCTATTCTCGATTTGTTTGCGCCGTTGCAATCCTTGCATATTCTACCGAATAGAAATTTGTGGGTGACATTTTACTCTAGCGAAGACTTTAGAGTGGCACCAAACTAGTATTTCATTTTCGTTATCTATTTTTCTCACAATAATACATAATTGGCCTGCTACATTCAATTATTTTATGGTCCAAACAATTATATGGGTGCACAAATTCCATAATTTTAACTTGTAAAGGCAAATGGTAACATAATATATTTTAAACCATGTAACTCATTAATAGACATACCATTGTAGGCATTCGTCTGATGTCAGCGCTTTCATCAGAAAGGCAAAATTCGTTGTGTTATTTCTTTGCCTTCTCTCGACTGTCTTTTCTGTCTCTCCAGTTCTATTGTGCTGCTAAATATCAAATGCTTTCTAAACCGAGCAATGTACTGTACAACTCCACAGTCCCCATACACTGTAGGCCCTGTTCGGTAGAGCTCCAAATTCTCATTTTCTAGATTTTGCTCATGATTCTCTGATAATCCACTTCTCTGATAATCTGGAGCTGTCTGTTAAAAGCGTTTGGTTGGTAGGTTGGCTTTAAAAACTATATGAGGGGGAATTAGAGGCAAATAGACTATGTTACCCCTGGTTGTAATAACTCAATTGTATTTGTGTCTTTCTCACATGTATTTGTACACAAATTATAGAATTTCCCCCCCTAAATTTTTTAGACTATGTGAATTGTTATGTATCAATGTTTCTTGTAAAGTTTTTATGTTCCAAACAAGCACTGTTACTTAAAGTTTTTTTGTGAAACTTACTAAAGTATATTTTCCACGATATAATTATTAGAATGTACCACTATCGAAGAAAGGAAAAGCGAGGCTAAAATTAGGCTGATCATGAGAAAGTAGGAAGAATGATTGACATTTGACAGGGAAAAAAGTGCCTCCAAGAACTAAAGATATCAATCCGTGCACTGGTGCACACACGCAGGCATGCACACTAATACGCATTCAAGTGCGAGCAGCTAATGGTTTGGTAAAGGGAGAACGCTAGGGCAAAGTCCTATAGTGATAATTTTACAGGAAACAACATTAGTCAAGGAAGGAACACCACGGGAGAACATTCCATTTCATTCATGTCAATTTTCATTGGAACTCTATGTTACATCGAGAAATTTACACTTGGATTCAGACAAGCCTTGAGCATCATGACATAACGTAGATACCGGTCTTGAATCTAAATAAATCCAATACATCATAAAAGCTATCACTGAAGTATACAACAACAGGCCAATTGCACCCATCATCCAGATAAGGTTGCTGCCAATCAAGTTCTTCAGACTGGATACAGCAAACAGGCAGAGAATTGCAGTACAGATGATTTCCTCACAGGACAATCCACCAATTCTTCTTTTCGAGAACATGCAAAAGAGGTCCACCAATTCTTTTTGGATTTGTGCAAACGTTAAGGACTAGACTGCTGTTATTCCCTAGTCCTGCTCTGGTTGGGCTGATGGGACGAGCGGCTCATGTTCATCAGCACCATTTGATGTTCTGTCCATGCCACACAACTCTGGAGATTTTATAGGCACCAATAAGGACTTGTGTAGAGCAGCGAAAGCCTTGTTTCCTTCACCGTTGCTCCCTAAACAAATGGTATCACCCTGCCCATGCCAGACACCACACTGGACGTTATTCATCTCCAAAGTTCTAGCCTCCTGCTCATTGAAATGCTAGCAACTGTGAGGTTAAGAGACCAATAACAAACAAATTTGGTGAACTGGGACTTCAAAGGGGTTTATATATATAACCCGGCACAGCGTACAGCAAGGAAGGACAGATGAGATGGAGAACATAGTCATCTAGACTGCGTAAGCACAAAAAAGGTGAACAAAAGAAGACAAGCACCATAATCAACTTCATTAGGCACTCACTACTACTAGGCTCTAGCACACTAGCAACTTGTTTCGAAACTTTATTTGAAAATGGTAATGCCAAGAAATACTTACACGGATATTGAACTGCTTCCTGATTCTTCTTCGGGAGTAATCGGTATATATTGCTATCAAGAGAACAGAGCCAAGTCCCATATACAAATATATATAATGCCTTGTTATAGAAAAGGCAATTAGGCTGACCAGAACAGCCACTAACAAAATGAAGTAAAATATTCCCTGAAATAATTTCATCTTGAATCAACAGGGTGAATAAGAGTTAAAGAAACCAACATAAGCTTATGAGCATAGCAAACTTGTTTGGGAATTGGCTAGTCGGCACTCCAAAAATTTTAAAGTCGCATCTCCTCGTGGGAGCTAGTGCCTTATGCTAGTCTATTTGGCTATGCCGGAATGGGGTTATTTTTGACAAAAAGATTATCACTAATCCCTTGCAGGTACTCTTCTCGAGTGGTCATTGGCTGGGTATCTGGGCAAATTTGTAGAAATCAATTCAGAAGGAGGCTTTGCTGGCTGGGAGCGTCAGGTTGGAGTTTGTGGCGAAGCAAATTTTAAACTCTCATGGGTGGCTGTTTAGCCAAAGGATTAGCGATGGTTTAGTTTAAATTTAAATTTGAACCGTCCTTTGGTTGTAAGGCCTAAGGCCACTATTAACTATCTTTGGTACCTTTGGCACTTTATTTTATTAATAAATAAGGCTGTGTGCATCCTCCATGCAGAGGCCGGGAAAGTATTTTGCTCTTCAATTATCTAAAAATGAGCATAGCTCCATTCAGGGAAGCTTACTATAAACTTGGAAACGCCAAAATCAATGGGAACGAGAATGTGGCACAGAGCACAACAATGATTGTATTTCAATTAAGACTTGGCAAGTGACCTGATTAACACGATTAAAATGGTTTATCAGCAAAACAATCGAACTTAACATGATTAAACTACAATCTAGTCAATATGACAGTCTACTTCTTAAAACTGAAAGCTTATGGTCATGTGACATGAATGCATTGCACAATAGCATGTAAAAGACTCATGCAGTCAGGTCTTCGACAATGACTCTGAATTTCTGAAACTTCAACAATCAAACGCATTGTAGAAACGCATTTATATGCACTCAGAATTTCTGAAACTTCAACAATCAAACAATCAGACAGTCAAACAATTAATCTGCTGTAAATATATTTCTGAAACTTCAACAATCTAGTCTGAATTTGTTACAAGCAAACAGCAAACTATTACTCTGAATTTGTTACAAGCATACAAGCATACAATATAGTGACCAGGTAGGCAACAACATGCTACATATATGCAGAGAATTCAAGGATTAATGCATGTTTATGTATCTGTGCACATTCTTGCTGAATCCGGGGTATGGCTCATAGCCAAATAGCTTGTTGAGTATCTATGCACAAAAGAGCCAACAAGTACTACTGATCACAACTCCATGTCGAATCAATTCCTAGTGGAGATGGGGAAGATGAAAATTGAAGCTTGCCTCGAAGAGGCCATGGCCGAGGAACCGCCATGTCCAGCAGAAGAGTTGCGTGGCGGTGGCGACCTTCCAGAGAGCGTGAACCCGAGGTCTTGCGCGACGTATTTGGCGGCCCAGCGGGCGAGGGCACCGACGCGGGCGATCGACGGCGAGGTAAGCGGCGGCGTAGGTGAGGGAGATGGCGGGCCGGTCGAGCAGGAGGAGGGGGAGGAGGGGCAGGAAGTGGAGGATGAGGAGGCTAGTGAAGAGGATGGGGCTGGCAAGCAGTAGCGTCTTGTGACATTCACCGGGTGGCGATCCGCTGACCGGAAGAAGGCGGCAGACGTGATGAAGGGGAGGTGAGAGGAGAGAGCGCTGGGGAGGACAGCGAGGTGGTTGAGGCGGCGGAGAGGGAGGATAGGATGTCGGCGAGGGCGGGGCGGAGGGCAGCAGAGGAGGGACAACCAGAGGGGTCGCGGGAGGCGAGGTGGAGGACGGACTCGGCGGTGGGGGCGGGGCTCTGCGAGGAGGGCGGGCGCTCGGGAGGGGGGTTCTGCCGGCCCCGAGGGGGGGAGGAGGGGAGTCCATGCTTGGGAAGGAGGGGCGGAGGTGGCGCACCAGGGCCCGACGCAGAAATCGCCGTCGCGAGAGTAGAGGAGGAGATGAGGACGCGAAGGAAACACGAAAGGGTCTCGGGTCTCGTGATTGGATGTGCGGGGGTATCTCGATGGCATTTTGCAGGTAAAAACGTTCAACTTTAAGGGGTATTTTCACTTTGCAAGCTTGGATTCTCACGAGAATCTGCGGAAAGGCCGCTTCTCCTTGCTAGTTTATTTTCGAGATAGCTCCTCGCGAGAAGCAGAATCTGCTGGTTTTGAGAAGCTGGGTGTTTGGTACTGCTCTACGAGATCCTAACGAGAATCTAAGAGTAGGAGCTGTACCAAACAAGGCCTTAATTAGCAAAACTGAAAGCATTTAGAGAGAGAGATTCCCGATGCCTCCCAAACCTAAAATTTGTAAAAGTCACAACTCACAGGCAGCATCCATGGTCACAGAAATAGGGCAACGGACAGGGTTATAGTTGAAAGAAACAAGGCGATAGCGAAGGGAATTTTATAATGAGAGGTGAAAGCGAGAATGAAGTTAAGAAACCTAAGTTGGTGCATATTGAATGTTGCATATTGAATGTTTGTAACATGCAAAGTTGACATTGAAATTGTTGGTTGGTAGGCTTTTGCACCCGCAATCTCAATTTAGACACATGATCATAATATAAGAAGATACGTGGGACCCTAGCATAGAATGGGAATACATTCATCAGTTGGCTGCTCTTTAATTTAGTGTAGTAAAGTAGCCCTAATTTCAGGTATAATATGATGCTTTCTGATACGGCGCTAGCTAGCGTAGCAGCTTCGGGCTGTGTTTCTCCATTACAATTTCAAGTTAAATATTTAAGTGATGCTTATTTGTTGCAAAAAGAAAGAAGGGAGACGACCCCGGCGGCCGAGAGGATGGAGAGGGAGGAAGGCCGAATAGAGGGGAAAGAGAATACAACAGATGTAGCATCAGCGATCCTTGAAAGGAAAGGGGGATGAAATGAAACCCCAATGCAGGCTGCTGAAACTAGTGCTGCGCCTGGGTCTTCTGCTCAGGAGTTGGCGGCCGCGTGGAGCTGTGCGAGCATGCAGGACGTACGGCAGCTCATAAGCGCCGAGGGCAGCGTGATGCATGCAGCCGTGTAATGCGTGCATGTGGTCGAGGAGGCCGTGGGCGACTGAGTGCCGAGGTTGAGTCAGTTGGTGACTCCGAGTCCCAGTCGGTTGCGTCGGCCCTTGGCATAGGGCTGCGTGCGTGGGCAAGGTATAACCCCAGGCCGAACACTGTGTATCCTTAGACAAGTTTTATTCCGATAGAATAAAATACAGGGCACGAGTTGCGTGTTCTTGTGAATTTCTAATCAAGGATTCTGTTTTTTTAAATTGAAGAGCAGGAGAGCTGCCCCATATATTGATAAAGTAGGAGAGAACAAAATAAAAGAGAATACAACGGTTCACCGACGGGGAACACCTCATACGGGAGAGAAATTGCAGCTAGACGAACCTCGTAGCACCCTAACCAACAACACCGGAGGTAACAAACCAACTAGCAAACACCACAACTCCGATTGTTCTGTCTTACACCTAACACATCATGGCTAAGGGAAGGGGAAACCTCCGCGCCCAAAGCACAGAAACTCCGAAACTGGCTAAACCGGGCAGTGTAGAGAATCACCAATGCACAAGCTTGAGAGAGAAGAATAGAAGCAGGGGCAAGGTGAATCCACTCACTAACGGGGTAACCGGCAAGGTGTTTCAAATGAATTGAGTGAGAAAGTGACTCCTCCCCTTGGCGACGACGGAGGACGACAAAAACACAACACTCGTCAACTCTGACTCCTCGCTACCTCCTCCCACCGGCTCGTTCAAGGTGTCCTGCACCATCGGCTACAAACGGGGCCTCCGACAGTCGTCTTGCACCTCCTGACGACACGTCAATGGCAAGAGCCCGAGTCTCTCGAGTCTCTTCCATCCGGCCAGCTTGCTGTTCCTCAGGTCACCGGTCTACAATTGGACTATCCCGGATAAGCAGTTGAAATGGTTCCTCTCCGTAGCCATGCCAGCACTCGGAAACCGGTGGCTCGTAAAGCAACTAGGACCAGGGCTCTCCATCTGTTATGTGACTGAGTCTTCAAGCGACATTATTACAGAAAAGGTCTTCACAAACGGTTCAAAAACGTCATCACAAACTGTTTCCGGAGTAGTCTGAGTTTATGGGTCAGTGATGACATGAGGTCATCACAGACGGTTTTCGAACTGTCTATGATACCTGACTATCACAGACGGTTCGTGTTTAGTCTGTGATATATATTCTCTATAAAGCCTCCAAGCGGTGGTCGCTTGTGCCTTTAAAGTCGACTTCATATATATATATATATATATATATATATATATATATATATATATATATATTAGATTAGATTATATTGTTTGTAGTTCTCGGCCACTTTAGAGGGTCGTGAGAAGGATGAGACAGATGCCACGGGCAACCTCTCATCGAGCACGCAAGTTCAAGAAATGCGGTGCAAGGAGGCGTGTGGGCGTACAATTACCCGGATATCGTCGATAGGTAATTGTACTTGACATCAAGGAATGGTTGATGCTCTCCTTGCACTGCACTTCTTGAACTTGCGTGCTCGATGAGAGGTAGCCTGTGGCACTGTTTCATCATCCTCACGACCCTCGAAGTGGTCAGACTATAAACGATAATATATATATATATATATATATATATATAAAGTCGGTTTTAAAGGCACAAGCAGCCACTACTTGGAGGCTTTATAGAGAAGAGATCAGGAATAGAATGGTAGGACGTATACGTACCTGGGACGCAAGGGAGGAGAACTTGACCAGCATGACACGGTTACAAATTAGCCCATCCGAGCCACATCGATCCCTTGTAAGCCAACCGAGCACAAAGAACCGGCATCAATAACCCTCAGTATCCATCAGAGAGCATTAACCAAACCCACTATTTTGCCCCATTCATTTTTGTCAATCTAAACCCACAGCATGAACTAAGCAAGATGCACAGAATGCACATACACCAGTAGCCCTCAGTTTACATCATAGAGCAATGAGACTATTAATATGAACTAATTATCAATTCAATTTCAGCATAAGACTTAGTTCCCCCTTAGTGATTGTTTTAAGTTTATCCCTCTTAGTTTCCCTCTCCCATCTTTTCTAAGTCTTCAAGTTCTGGCAGATGGTGAACACTCGTAGATCTGGTAGTGGAAATGCAAGTGGATAGGGCCATGCAAATGAGGATTATCAGAACAACCCAATTCCACCACCACCTCCAGCAGATGGACCCGATTGTCGCCGGATGATGGCCAACTAGTCTCACTAGATTGACCTGCTAGCTCAGTCACTCAACAATACCCAAGCAGCAGCAGCTCAAGCAACACCACCACCTCCACCACCATAGAGAGCCAACTTATCAGAGTTCATGAGAATGCATCCTCCAACATTCTCCAGTAGCACTGAGCCGATGGATGCAGACGACTGGCTCCGAGCAATTAGCAAAAAGTTGGACATTGCCCAGTGCAATGATCGTGAGAGAGTCCTGTTTGCCTCTCACCAGCTGAACGGACTTGCTTCAGAGTGGTGGGACAATTTTTCTCAGTCTCACACCAACGCCCAGACTATCACCTGGAATGAGTTTGTGCAGGCATTCCGTCGTGCACATATCCCTTCAGGCATGGTGACCCTAAAGAAAAAGGAGTTCCGTACACTGCATCAAGGCAACCGTACTGTCAACGAATATCTCCACAAATTCAACTAGCTTACCCGCTATGCTCCAAAGGATGTGGCTACAGATGAAGCAAAACAAGAACGTTTCCTAGAGGGCCTCAACGACGATCTTTCTGTTCGTCTAGTTGCACAAGACTACAACAACTTTCAGCAGTTGGTAAATAAGGCCATTCGTCAAGAAGGCAAACATTTGGAAATGGAAAATCGTAAAAGAAGGATGGCAGCTCAAAAGTTTAACCCAAGAGGATTTCCCAAGCCTCGCCCCACTTCTTTTCAGCAGCCGCAGCATAACAAATTCCAGTCTTTCTCATCTGCTAAGACAACCGTACATGTGCCAGCTCAGCGCTTCAACAACCCCAATTTCCGCAACGTTGCTCCAGGGGGCCAGTTTCAGAAGAAGGAAAGTCCCTCAGTGGCAGGAGTCACATGCTTTCACTGCAATGAGACTGGATATTACGCCAACAAGTGCCTGAAGAGGCAACAACCAGCAGCACCGGCAAAGCCAAATCAGGGAGTTCCACCCTTAGGCAACGCTCCTACAGCAAGGACAGCATCCCAGTTTGTGAAAGGACGTGTGAACCATGTCACGGCCGAAGAAGCTCACATAGCACCAGATGTGGTCCTTGGTACGTTTCTTATCAACTTAGTACCAGCATCAGTTTTATTTGATTCAGGAGCTTCACATTCTTTTGTATCAAGTCATTTTGTGGGCAAATGTGGGTTAGCATATCACCCCTTGTTAACCCTATGAGGATATTATCTCCGGGATCAGAAATGAGAACTAAATCTTATTGCCCAGACCTTACCTTGGACATAGAAGGAGTACCTTCTTAGCTGACCTTACAGTTCTTACATCTCAAGGATTAGACATAATTCTTGGAATGGATTGGCTAGCCAAGAATCAAGGCCAAATAGATTGTGCCAACCGAACTATCACTCTTGTCAATGACCAAGGGATCAAAGTGGAATTCAAACCAAGGAATACGGTTGAAGAAAACTATGTCCTTAACAGTCTTGAGGGGATAAAGTTGGAAGAAATCCCAGTGGTACAAGAATACCCAGATGTGTTTCCTGAAGATTTGCCAGGTATGCCACCAGATAGGGACATTATGTTCCTAATTGACCTAGTCCCAGGGATAGCCCCAATCTCGAAGAGACCCTATCGAACGCCAGCTAATGAGTTAGTAGAATTGAAGAAACAGATTGAAGAATTGCAGAACAAATGTTATATCCAGCCAAGCTCATCACCTTGGGGAGCACCGGTACTATTTGTCAAGAAAAATGACAATAGCATGAGGATGTGTGTGGATTACAGATCGCTCAATGAGGTCACAATCAAGAATAAGTATCTGTTACCCAGGATCGATGATCTCTTTGATCAGCTAAAAGGAGCAAGTGTATTCTCCAAGATTGACCTGAGATCCGGCTACCATCAGCTGAAGATAAGACCCGAGGACATTCCTAAGACTGCTTTCACAACCAGATATGGATTGTACGAGTTTACGGTGATGTCATTCGGACTCACAAATGCACCAGCCTATTTCATGAATATGATGAACAAAGTGTTTATGGAATTTTTGGATAAGTTTGTGGTTGTATTTATCGATGACATTCTTATATACTCCAAAGATGAAGAAGAACATGAACAGCACCTCAGGGCTGTATTGGAAAGACTCAGAAGTCATAAACTTTATGCCAAGTTTAGCAAGAGTGAATTTTGGTTAAAATAAGTGGCTTTTCTCGGTCACATTGTTTCAGCAGGAGGAATTGCTGTTGATCCAGCCAAAGTTGAAGCCGTAATGGACTGGAAGCAGCCCAAGTCTGTTACAGAAGTAAGAAGTTTTCTTGGTTTAGCAGGATATTACCGCAGATTCATTGAAGATTTCTCCAAGACAGCTAGACCTATGACTCAACTACTAAAGAAAGAAAAGAAGTTTGAATGGACAGAAGCCTGTGAAAAGAGTTTCCTAGAATTGAAGCAAAGGCTAGTTTCAGCACCAGTGTTGGTTTTGCCTGATATTCACAAAGACTTTGAAGTATTCTGCGATGCTTCACGTCAAGGACTCGGATGTGTGTTGATGCAAGAAGGCAAGGTTGTAGTTTACGCATCTCGCCAGTTACAGCCTCATGAAGGGAATTACCTGACACATGACTTGGAATTGGCAGCAATTGTGCATGCTTTAAAGATATGGCGATATTATCTCATTGGTAATCGCCGCGAGATCTTTACGGATCATAAGAGTTTGAAGTATATCTTCACCCAATCGGAACTCAACCTGAGGCAAAGAAGATGGTTAGAACTGATCAAGGATTATTACCTTGGCATTCATTACCATCCCGGTAAAGCAAATGTAGTTGCAGACGCGTTGAGCAGAAAAGGATATTGTAACACAATGTTGGTTCAGAAAAATCAGCCAAGATTGTTTGAAGAATTAAAACAGTTGAATTTGTAAATAGTAAGTCAAGTTTGTGTGAACACTTTAGAGGTGCAGCCCACAATCCAGGAACAAATCCGAGAAAATCAGAAAACAGATGAGGACATCAAGGAAATTCAGAAAAATATGAGGAGAGGAAAAGCTCCAGGATTTTCCGAGGATGAACATGGTACACGTTGGTTTGGAAACCATATCTGTGTGCCCAATCGCATAGAGATAAAACAGATAATATTACAAGAAGCCCATGAATCTCCTATTTCTATTCACCCCGGAAGTACTAAGATGTACCAGGATCTAAAAGAAAAATATTGGTAGGTCAGCATGAAACGAGAGATTGCTGAATATATTGCTCATTGTGATGTATGCCTAAGGGTTAAGGCAGAACATCAAAGACCTGCAGGATTGTTGCAACCCTTACCAATTCCCGAATGAAAGTGGGAAGAAATCGGTATGGTCTTTATCATCGGACTTCCTAGGACACAATCAGGATATGATTCCATCTAGGTAATAATTGACCGATTGACCAAAGTGGCACATTTCATTCCAGTCAAAACCACATACAGAAGCAGTCAGTTAGCAGAGTTGTATATGGCAAAGATTGTTTATCTGTATGGTGTCCCAAAGAAGATAGTGTCAGATAGAGGTTCGCAATTCACATCAAGGTTTTGGAACAGTCTGCACGAAGCATTGGGAACAAGACTCGATTTCAGTACTGCTTATCATCCTCAAACAAATGGACAGACAGAACGTATAAATCACATTCTTGAAGACGTGCTACGAGCTTGTGCTATAGATTATGGAAAGAGTTGGGACAAAAATCTTCCCTATGTAGAATTTTCATATAACAATAGCTATCAAGCCAACCTTCAGATCTCACCGTTTGAAGCACTTTACGGCAGGAAGTGGAGAACACCACTCCTTTGGGATGAAGTAGGAGAACATCAATTCTTTGTCCCTGCATTGATTTCAGAAGTTGAAGCCAAGGTAAAAATGATAAGGGAACGATCGAGAGTAGCACAGTCCCGACAGAAAAGTTATGCCGATAATCGTCGAAGAGATCTATCATTTGAAACAGGAGATTTTGTCTATCTCAGAGTGACTCCACTTAGAGGTGTAAAAAGGTTTCGAACCAAAGAAAAACTTGCACCAAGATTTGTTGGACCATACAAGATTTTGGGAAAAAGAGGTGAATTTGGCTACCAGCTCGAGTTACCAGAATCACTATCAGCAGTTCATGATGTCTTTCACGTATCTCAGTTGAAGAAATGTCTCCGAGTACCAACAGAGCAAACTCCTCTTGAGAATATCGATCTACAGGAAGACCTCACCTATGTGGAACATCCAGTCAAGATTCTTGATGTAGCAGAACGAATCACCAGAAGCAAAGTCATCCGTTCTTGTAAAGTGCAGTGGAGCAATCACTTAGAAGAAGAGGCCACTTGGGAGCGAGAAGAGGATTTGAAAGCCGAGTATCCCCACCTCTTTGCTAGCCAGTCTGAATCTCGGGGACGAGATTCCCTTTAAGGGGGGTAGGTTTGTAACATCCCAAATTTTCACTCTTGGCAAAATAAAACTTAAATTATTTTCCTTGAAATTTCTGGATTTTTTAAAACTTTTCTTTAATTACTTTAAAGCCAAAACAAATTTATTTGCAAAAAATATTACCAAGTTTAAGTTGAAAATATTTTATTTAAGTCCAGAATGTCTTTGAGAATTTCTGTGAACTTTCTCATAATTTTTGGATTTTATTTGCTATTTTCTAAAGCCTATTTGAATTATCAGGATTATTTAAATGGCTAAATCAATAGAAAATTTCCACACAGTGTTTGGGCCGAATCTTCGCCGGCCCAAACCAACTCCCGTGCTCACATGGCCCGCTCGCCGCGAGTTTCCTCACCAACCCTTTCCAACCATTGGACCAAAAACGAATGGTCCAATTTTGATGGAACGTTTGGACGTCCGAACATCTCATTCAACGAGGATCGTTCGATCTCAATCTAACGACTCATTTGCACCCGCTTCTTTCCTATTCACGTTCTTTTGCCGACTTGTGGGACCGCAGTCAACAGCGTCGTCTCCCACCTCCCTTTCTTCCTCCCCGCACCGCCGCCATTGACGATCTCAATCGAAGCTCATAAGTTTGCCCATTACTCCCTCTTTTTACGCGCATTTGATGCCATTCAGAACTAGCATGAAACGGCCGTGCACGACCTCGAAGTTTCAGCCTCGCCCGAGCCCTATAAAAGGGAGCCCCGGGATCACCATCCTCTCCTCATCTCAGCGCCGCCACCCACGTAGCCCCTCTCACTCTCTAGCGCCCCGATTTCCAAGTTCCTCGCCGCTGGCCGAAGGAGCTTCAACTGTCAATTCCGCCGTCGTCGAGGCCGCTCTGCCCCCATCATCCACACCTTCGGCTTCGCGACGTCACCACGAAACTCGTGCGCGCACTCATTTGCCCCAAAGACCACCGGAGCGCCTACTTCGTCGACGACCTAAACCCGCCGCCGCTAAAGCTCGTCGCCGACGATCTTTCTGCTATGCATTCTCGCAACACCGGTGAGCATCACGTTCAGCATCTTCCCCTCTCTCTTTTGCGCGCACCCACACCCCTCGCCGTGGAGCATAGCGCTGGTGAGGAGGTCGCCGGAGCTCCGCTAGTCACGGGCATACGTGGCTCGGCCACGTCATCGCCATGTAGGTACCATGTCAGCACCGAATCCCATGTGGAGCCTACGTGGCGCCACGTTAGCCTGGTGCAGCGTCCCGCACCCTTCCTCGTTCACTGTGTTGTGCACCGGGTCCGTGGTGGACCATTGACCAGTCGTGGGCGTGGTCCATTGACCACGAGCCCACCTATCAGTGAGACCACCCGGCGATGATGGAAGAAATCCAGATTTCCTTTAGTAAATTAATTCGAAAAATCTATTAAAATCTGATTTAGGGTTTTATTTAGGTTTTAAACTTCTAGGAGCTCGTATTTATTCATACGAACACCGATTTAGGTGATTCAAATTTCTAAATTTATATAAAATCGTAAACTAGCTATCTAAACCAAAATTATTAAATTTGGAGTTCATTTGAAGTTCATTTGAATTTTATTTAAATTTGGCTTATTTTTGCGTATAGATTTTGACGAGTTCGAAGAACCAGAATTAATCAACGACCAGACTTTTGAGCAAGGCAAGTTACATTCTTTGATCATATTTGAATCCCAGTATTTAAAATAATTTAAATTCTATTTTTAAATTATGTACTGCATGCTCATTTAAATTTAGTTATTTAAATACCTGTTTTAAATTCCTAGATATACCTAAAATCCTTTGTATGGCCAATGTTGGTATTGAACTAAATATCTTGTCACCTTAGATAAAACCTGGTTGATACATTAGTATGAACTAGAATTATTTGAAAATATTATTCAGAGACATGCTTAGACCAAAAATGTTTGATTTGAGGAATTTAGCCAATGATTCAAATTCTATTTGAAAATAAGTCCATGGTATTGTTTTACCGTGGACACTCTTGCAAATGATTTTGAAAACAAAAATAAAATCAAAGGTGGTTTAAACTTGGGCAAAATGGATGTCAGGTTGGTGCAAGTCAATGCGTAGGATTGAATCATTTCATTGATCAAGTCCAAGGTTTTGGTATGTTGCCCAAGTTGATTAAGGACCGGCCTGAGAGCCGCTTTTGCTAAACACCACCGTACTACCACATGTCCTGAGTGGGCATGACTAGGCTTAATAATTTGCAATACTCTACTATTATGTGTGCCATGTGTTGTGTGGGTGTTGGTTAGATAGTATTCCCACCTGGCGCAAGAGGGGGCTTCCAGAGGATGGACAGTCCAATGGAAGTGAAACCTTGGCGGGAATAAATACTTTAGGGTAGAGCATTATAATGGCCTTGTGATAATTGCTTAGTCGCACGCCTTCGGAAGCGTGTATTGGCCGACATCAAAAGCAAATTATCTCTTGTGGGTAAAGTTGTACAACCTCTGGAGAGTGTAAAACTATTCGAATAGCCGTGTCCATGGTCATGGACATGTTTATCATCTGCCACTCAAAGTTAGACTTTTGTTTTGGTTTTAAAAGGATTTTGTCACAAATACTCCTGAATGGTTTATCAAATTGGAAGTTTGGGTGGTTAGCCATGAGATAGGAGGGTGTCCTTCGCCACATCTTTGTATGGAGGTTATCCAACTATAAAACTTGAGTTTTATAAAATGAATTTTAGTTACGAGATAACCGCTTTGAAACTTGGTACAAATATTTGAAAGAAACATGGCTTTATGCAAAATCAACCCTATAAGCCTTCCTTTGTAATTCTTGCATGCATTATATTCTGTTATTGGGTGTAACTTGCGAGCATAGAAGTTGTGCTCATCCTTGCTTATTGCAAATAATCTCAGAGGAGGAGTTCTTCGTGGATGAGGAAGACTTGGACGACTAGGCTGCGCCTCCAGATGATTGCCTGTGGCGTATCGTTTGGCCTACTACTATCTTTTGCTTTCCGTTGTAATTTTCTTTAGGCTAAGTGCCCTTTTGTAATAAATACTCTGATATTATTAATAAAGTGCGTGATGTGGACTTGTGACCATATTTGTAAAACTATGTACACTAGCTGTTCCTGGACTAGTGTTGTAAGCACAGAGAATCTGGGATCCTTCAATCCCGGGTTCGATAAGTTCCATGTTGTGGCAAACATAGTATCCACAGGTGTTGCTCGGCGGCTGCTGGTGGCACTGCAAAAATAGAATTGGTTAGTTCGAGAGGCATTACTACGAAGTGTTATATAAGATTAATATATACTAGCGAATACTGGGAATTTGAAATCGTGTCGTAGGTTCACTCCCTTGTATTTCCCTCCCTTTGCATAGTACATGATGAACGACCTACGTGATTCCAAAAACTTAGTCTTAGCCATTGCAAAGGAAGTAAAGACTACAATAGAGTTATCTATGGAGGAAATATGTTTACCTATCGATTAAATTTTTGACAACTGTGAAGTTGTTATTAGACCTCTTTAGGGGATCAAGGTATCTTACCTGGTTCTATTTTGGTATAATTACAATTAGAATCCAGTGGTACCTACACAGGTATGTCGCCATGGTCATTAAACCTAAGTTCGTGTTGCTTATAAAGTACAAATCAACAAGTATAGCCACTAGTGCAGCACTTTACCCCTGGTTGTAGTGCAAAAGTATGAAATCCTTCTCGCGGTGATCCAGCAAAAGCGTCGCCTTGTACTCCTCGACAAAGGTTGTATTGGTGTTGATGCATTGCTCAGAGACCAAGTGTGGGTCGAGGAAACCTATCGATAGTTTACTTGATGTGGTTTCTACGATCATGTATCTATGTATATGTACAAAAGATAGAAGTTATATATGACATTTATCGGTATTACACGAACGTAGACCGTGATTGTACACACTTACAGTGTCCAGCATCGCATGAGTGAGGCGTCGAGGGAGTCGAGGTTGAAGAGTAAGAACAAGTCATCGAAGGTCACCGTGAAGACACAGTCTTGAAACTTATGGTTAAAATGAATTTTCTTGAACTTGACAGTGACACCCGAGCACCGTTGTCCATCCGTATTTTTGGCCTGTTCCATGTACCATTCATGCCATCTCTGGGAAGCCAAACCTAGGGTTTTGAGCTCCACTTCCGGGATGACCAACGGCTCGCCATGCACGAATTTCTAGGCAACGACAAGAAGGAGATATCATCAGACTGCTTCGATTTGCCCTTTTCGTCTCGCTTTTTAGAGGTCAACCGGGCACGAGGTGTAGATGCATATGATATACCAGGTCCTTGCCGCATTGGTACAGGTAACTCTGGTGGAGGTAGATCCAGTGCAGATACTTCTTGTGAAGTTGACACCAGTGCAAGTGACACCAATGCAGGTAGCTCCAGGCAGATGTCTCTCTTGGGCCACTGGATGAGTGCTCCAATGGCTTGTCCTAAAGTCACGACCTCATCGTTTGGGGGCATCTCCAGCTGGACGACCTCGAAATAGGCATAAATACCGTCCACATTCACTTTTACGAAACTCGGTGCTATATTTACACTATGCAGCAAGGCCCCGACACCGAAAGGATATGCCTGGCCCCAAGCAGCATCCAGGGCAATGGAGGAATATCTCACTTGGAGCTTACACTTCGTAGCCACCTACATAATGATACAAAATTAGCTACTCCAACAAGCCTATCAATGGATTGAGTATTCCAGGGATAATAATTATTACCAGGATGTCATTAACAGGAAATATGTTATTGATTTCTATGTTATGGTTGGACGCATAGCTACTCGGACATTTGGGGGGCTGGCTAGCACAGTAGCGGCGGGGGCTTCCAACTGATTTGTGAGGGATGCACGAATCTCCTCTCGTGCGACATCCCGCATCTCTTCTGTGTTGTGAGGGATGCACGAATCTCCTCTCGTAGCTGTGCTTCGCGCTCGGCTTTGGCTCTCTTCCTACTCCGGTACGCCCGGAGTCCGCAGCGAATCCATCTTTCCATGGAACATAAAGACCAATGCCTCTCGTGCGACCTAGATGCTCCTTGTTTTCCAGGGCCGCAGAGAGTATATCTCTCTCCCTGACTGCCTGGAACGAGCCTTGGGAAGATTGTGCAGTACTCAGCTCTTCCTGCAAGAGCTCGACATGTTATTTCACTTCCTATGAAGTTATCGAGTAATTACAAACTAGGTAGTTCGATATCTTACCAGGCACGGGACACCTTCCTCGTCTAAGGGGTTTGGAAAGGAGATGGCCCCTGAAGACGCAGTAGATAACCTCGCTCTTAGCTAGTGCCGGGCGCGCTCAACAGGGATCCCAACAAATGGTAGGGAGGCATCGAACCATCTTGCATGCTCGTCCTGATCCCTCCATTGCGGGATTTTACCTGCATACCTAGCAGTGCCGAGTCTATGGGGGTGCGTGTTTTTTGCCTGGAGCGCCATGTGCGCCTCACTTTCACTCCTAAAATCATCTATCGTCTTCTTCGCCAGAAAGTCTTTCCAGTACTCCTCCACGAACGGATACTTCTGGATTAGAGCTCAAGTTCCATTCCAGTAAAAGATTATTATCAAAACAATTTCAGTACAAGACTAAATGCTAACGATCAATCAACAGTAGTAAGCATTCCATTCCAATTAGAGCTCAAGTTCAAACCCGATTATCAAAACAATTTCAGTACAAGACTATTATCATCACAGAGCATTCATCTCAAGCCCACTACACCACAATGTAATATGGACATATCAAATGCAAAGGGGTAATTAAATTGAAATGTTGTGATACTCGCGAAGCAGATGGAAATCAAAGCCACTGAGCAATCTGAGCAATGTGTGAGGGGAAGGGGTGTTAGGGTCGGCAACTCGACATCTGTTACCTTTGGGCATCGAGGGGAAGGATGAGCAGGGAGCACCGAAGTAGCAGGGCGATGTCGAAGGGGAGGCGCGCCAGGCTCGGGGGAGGAGGAGGCGATGCATGCTTGGGGGAGGGGAGGAGGTGGGCTTGGGGGGGAGGGGTGCTGAGTTCGGGGAAGCGGCGGCTCGTGCTCGGGGAGGAGGCGCCGGGCTCAGGGGAGGAGGCACGTTGGGCTCGAGGAGGAGGTGGCATCGAGGACGGCGGTGATGGGCTCGAGGAGGAGGCTGTGTCGAGGATGACAGCGATGGGCTCAGGGAGGAGGGGAGCTGGGTTCGGGGAGGCGGCGGCTCGTGCTCGGGTAGGAGGCGGCGGGCTCGAAGGAGGAGGCGGCGTCGAGGACGGCAGCGATGGGCTCGGGGGAGGAGGGATGTTAGAGAAACTTAATCGTTTGAGTAGGGAGCGTGGCAAACCCTAGAGTCCAAATATAAATAGGGTTGGACATCATAGACGGTTCCAATAAATAACCGTTTGTGATATGTTATGTATCACAGATGGTTTGTAGATAAAACCGTCTGTGATAGATGATGTATCACAGACAGTTTGTAGATGAAACTGTCTGTGGTATCTGATGTATCACAGACGGTTTGTAGATGGAGCCATCTGTGATAGATAATCACAGACGATTTGTCCTAAGGAATCGTCTGTGATATTCTTTTATATTGCTAAATCTATTTCTATTTATTGGCTAGGCTCAGGAAATGCTAGCTATGCCCTCTGAAACAAGGAGAAACACAACAAGTACATGTGTACATCCAATTCACATTCATTTAAGAAACTAGCACATCCATTTCACAAATTCAGATATGACACATTATCATATACATAAATACAAATTCACATATGACACATTCTCATATACATAAGTGCAAATTCAGAACATATGACACATAAACATTTCATTCATCATTGCACTTGCTTATCTCCTTTAAAAATTAGCCCTTCATGATGATCAATGCGTATGTAGCTAGTTTTTTCATGTTGTTCTTCCTCGACCCTTATGTCGTTTCCGAAAAGAGGCAACTCGTCAAATTGATTGTATTCTTCCTCATCCACTACATTCTCAACTTCGACAATCCTCCTTTTTTTTCATGAAGAACAACTTGGTTAGTGAGTACGAATGGTTCATCTTTGTATCCGACATGTTCGAGGTCCACGTTAATGACGCTGTACCTGTCGACCTTCACCTGTTGGAGATGGACCCAATGGCACCGAAACAGGGGGATCTTGAAAAGCACGTAGTCGAGCTCCCAAATCTCCTCTATAAACCCATAGTAGGAGCTCTTCAACCCATCGGTACTAAACGCATCTATGCGGACACCGCTGTTCTGGTTAGTGCTCTTTATATCCTGAGCCTGTGTATAGAATGTGTACCCATTTATGTTGTATCCTTGCCATGTCACAACTGTAAAGGTTGTTCCTTTTGCCAACCATGTCAATGTATCACTTGATGATTTCCTAGCGAGTCGCTCCTTCAACTATTGGTTGAACCGACTGTTGTGCTGTCTCGTGATCCAAACATCTAGCCGCTCTGGATTCTATTGCCGAAGCACGTCCTTGTGCTAGTTGTATTTTTTCTACTTCCATTCCCAATGGACAAAGAACATTCTTGGCTCTGTGGGTGGTTTTGGGCAACTCGTTTCCATCCGAAAGCATGTCCGCTAAGAGACCTAACAGTGCCGTGAAACTCTTGTCGGACCAACCGTTGCTTGCCTTCAATTTCAGTAGTTCAAGCATGGATGACAACCTTGTGTATTCCGGCTTGTAGCCCGGGAACAAAGGCTTCTCTGAGTCCTCCATCAAGCCCTCAAATTTACCAAACTCTCTCTCACTATAGTTCACTTCTGCATCACTTCTGCATCTGATCCAGATTGTCATCATGTAGCCTATCTGAATCAGAACCACAATCGACATCATCCGGCGACATATCGTTGACTTTGTCGGCAATGTCATTATTACTACCTTCCTGTATAATCTGCTCTTCACTGTGACTGGTCCAATGTGTATACCCCTTTTTGAAACCCCTTCGAATCAATTGTGCTTCGATCTGCGCTTGGTTCTTAAACATTTTCAGATTCTCGCAGTCAATGCATAGACAGTACATATATTCTGCCTCCTTATTCAACATATCCTCCTCGGCAGCTCTTGTAAAAGCAAACACGCCATTAATGTACTCTTCACTTACACAGTTCTTAGCATACATCCAGCTTCGGTCCATCACATGGTTCGTATTGAAAACCCTGGAAATAAATAAAAGGGTGATATCGAAAGCGTATTTTCTGAGGCTTATGCTTTCCAACAGAGAAAGCGTATTTTTCTTTGAACTAAAGGCGACTTTTCTCATTTTTACATTTTTTCGGACTTTATTAACTTACATGTGGGCCCTACTTGTCAGTGACTCATCTTTTTATTTCATGATTTTATTTATAAAATATATGGTGGTCCCACATGTCATAGACTCATTAGTTTATTAACTAAATGATTAAAAGTAGTAGGATCTGAGGCTCAAATTGGGCTCAGGGTGCCATCGCATTGCTAATAGTCGTGGCTCGGGGCCCTAAGGTCGCCTAAGGCGAGCCGACAGTGATGTCCTGTGGCAGCACCATGGGCTCCACTAGCAATTTCAGCGTAAATGCCCGAAACTACTCAAATTAAAGGATCAATAGCTAGTTCACATGCAATCGACTAGGGTAGCGGTCTAGTCGTCAAGATCCACACTGATAGCGAAGTCCTTCTCCTCTGAAATTTATTTGCATCAAGCAAGGATGAGCACAACTCCCGTGCTCACAAGTTACACCCATTAACATATTATAATGCATGCAAGGATATAACAAAGGAAGGCTTAATGGTTGAATTTGCATTAAGCAATGTTTTCTTTAAATACTTGTACTAAGTTTCAAAGCAGTTATTATATAACTAAAAATTATTTTATAAATTCTCAAGTTTTATAGTCAGATAACATTCACACAAGAATGGTGAAAGATACCCTCCTATCACATGGCTTCTTGCCCAAATTTTCTATTTGCATAAACCGTTTGATAAAGTCTTTTCAAAACAAAATCAAAGTCTAACTTTGAGTGGAAAATGCTAAGACACGGCTATTCGAATAGTTTTACACTCTGCAGAGGTTATACAACTTTACCCACAAGACATGAATTCCCTAGTTTGTTTGGCATCCGTCGATACCACCACTCACTTCCTTAGGTAAGCATTCTAGAGCACGTGTCAAGGCCTTTACAATGCTTCATCCCACAGTAGTCCTGCCTCGCTAAGGTTTCACTTTCATTGGACTGTCCATCCTCCGGAAGCCCCCTCTTGCGCCAGGTGGGAATAAAATTAGGTCATAATAGATGCCCACGCAACCGGATGGCACGACCACGGTGAAATGTTAAAATTAGTTAGCCAGGTCTCGCCCACACAGGACATGTGGTAGTACGGTGTAGTTTGGCAAAAGCGGCTCTCAGGCCAGTCCTTAACTGACTTGGGCGACTTCCAATAAAAACCCTAGGCCTCAACTCTGACCAGGTTGAGCCTGTGCATAAACCTGCACCCACCAACCATCCATTTCACCTAAGTACAAACCAACTTTTCCTTTTTACTTTTCAAAATCATTTGTAAAATCTTCCATGACAAACCAATGCCATAGACTTTTAAACAACATTTGATTTTTGGCTGAAAGTTCCCAAATTGAATAATTTTGGGTCTAAGCATCGCTAAGCATAACTTTTCTCAAAATATTCTAGTTCATACTATCGCATAAACTAGATTTATATCTAGGGTAACAAGGTATGAGGGATTAATGTCTAAGACTTGTCAAGTACAAGATCAGTATGTAAACCATTGGTATTGATAATCCAATCTCCAGTATTTGTAAAATCCTATAGTCCAATATCAATTAGCCCAATATACACCATTTAAGTCTATTTCTATGACCCAACTTCAATTGATCCAACATTTAACTCTAATTTTTATAATCCGATATCCATCAATCCATTATTCCTTAATAAACTATTCCTACTAATTCAACATCGATCCAAAGACTATGTAATCCTATAATCAAATTTTCAGATAATTTGATATCCAATAACAATCTATTTCTAGAATCCAATATCAACAATTTAGTATTTGACTATAGTATCTATCTATCATCCAATGTTTATTAATCCAACACCAACAGTTATCTACTTCTAAAATCCGATATCCCATAATTATTTATTTCTATAATCCAACCATAATAATCATGTAATCCTAGAATTTAATCTCCAATAATTATATAATCCTATAATTCAACATCCAAAGATTACTTCTACAATCAAATACCTAACGATCGTATACCTTTAAAAATCCAATTATTCAACCCTAATAAATCAACAATTGTATCATTCTATAATCACTATCCAAGATTTATGTATTCCTATAATCCAACTTTCATCAATCGTGTATTACTATAAGTCAGCAATAAGGTATCTCCTCCAACAATAATGTATTCTTATAATCTAGTCTTTTCAATTTCTAACTCCTGAATGCATCACAATCGGAAAGATTTTTCATACTGTCTGTCTTAACAATAAAGGGCTATATATTGGAATTAGTAATAACAATAAAGCTTAAAACAGGTAATTAAATTACATTGAATATAAATAAGCATGCAATAATAATTTAAAATAGAATTTAAATAGTTTTAGATACTGGGCTCAAATATGATCAAAGGTATAACTTGCCTTGCTTGATTAGACGATGTTGTTTTCCTTAATAGGTCACCTAGTACTCACAAGTACTCTCTCCAGGTAGTCTATGTGTACAACCACGATGATTATACAGTCAAAATCAATCCTCTTATATGTTCTCCAACGGCGTCGAAAACTGACTCTCCAAAGTCGTCGAAATCTATACGTGAAAACAAGCCAAATTCAAACAAAATTCAAATAAAGATTCAAATGAACGCCAAACTAAATAATTTTAGTTTAGTTAGCTATATCTTGAATTTATACAAATTTAGAAATTTGAATCGATGAAATCGGAGTTCATATGAGAGAGAACGAATCCCGGGAAGTTTACAATTCACATGAAATGATGAAATAGGATTTTCCCGAAATTCTTGATTTATTTTTGTAAAGGAAAAGACAAACATGACGTCAGCTGACGTCATCAGAGGATTTTTCGGCCGAAAGAAAATAGGAAAATGATTTTGACATGTGGGGCCCACTATCAAAGAGAGGGTGCATGTGGACTGGGTTCGTAGAGATTTTGGAATGGTGGGAGGTTTGGAGTACCACGTGGGCATGCTAACTAGGCAGCCACGTATGCAAAAGAGAGGACGTGGCACCTAGGTGGCGATGGCGCGGACGCCACGTGGCGACCACGTCGGTGAAGACCGGCGGTGCGGCTCGGGTGGTGACACTCGTCGGCGAACGGCGGTGTCCCAGCCGGTGGCGAGGGCTCCAGCATGGAGAGGAATTTACGGCGATTGCGATGCGCACGATCTCATCGGCGGCGCATGAGGTGGTGGCCGGCGGCGAGCAAGGAAGGCGGCGGCGGCGATCGGGTTGGAGGCGGTGTGGCGATGTGGCGGGTCTCCGGCGAGGGTGAGGCGCACATCGGGTAGGCGACGATGTGGTGAAACCGTGGGTGGTGGTTGCGGGGCTGGAGCGTCGTCGACGGCGGCGCTAGAGGCGATGAGGAGAAGGGTGAGTGAGGGGGAGGGAATGAGTGAGAGGAGGGGCTCCTCGTGCTCCCTTTTATAGGGGTAGAGGAGGTCGAGAGGGGGAGATCGTGGGGCGGTGTTTTCTCGCCGACGCGGGTGGTGGCGTAAATGCAAATTAACGCGAGCAAGGAGGGAGTAATGGTCAGGATTGAGTGCGGGAGGAGAAGGCGGTTTCATTTTGGTGTGAATGTGCGAGAATCACGGAGGGAAATGGGTGGCTTTAAGAGCTTCCATGCCTAACAATGGCGGCCAGGCATGGCGACTGTGTGCGAGCGTAGAAGAAGGCGAGGGGGAGAAGAAAGACCTGACACGCAGGCCCCTCGTGGAAGTGGCATGGTGAGAGGGAGTGAAGTGCACGGGTGGCGTGTCAGTCGTTTGATTTTGATCCAACGGTCCCGACCATTGGATGCGCGCGGCGAAGACGGGCCGATGGGCCGGCGTGCGGTGGAGAAACTGGGCTGAACGGAAGATTTGGCCCAAAGAAGGATTTGGGATTTTTAAACAGTTTAGCAATTAAAATAATTTGATTAATTCAAAAGGGCTTTAGAAAATAGCAAATAAAATCCAAAAATTCTAGAAAAATTCACATAAATTCCTAGAGTTATTTTGTATTTAAATAAAATATTTCCAACTTATAATTGGTAATAAATTTTGCACATAATTTATTTTGGCTTTAAAATAGTTAAGGAAAAGCTTTTAAAATTCCGAAAATTCTAGAAATTAATTTAATTTTTATTTTTCAACTCTAACTCAAATAAAACTTCAAAAACTTTAATAAATTTTCTTTTGACTTTTTAAAACTTCAAAAATTCAAGAAAAGCAATGAAACTCTTTCAAATTTTAGAAAATCCAACAAAATAATAACTTTATTTATTTTTATTTTGGTAACATAATTTTGGGATGTTACAATGTTTATGCTCTAGTAGCTCACCTCGATCATGAGGAATGTGTCAATGAAGTCGGGGAAGGTCCAAGGCGGCTGGTCGTCGATGAACAGAGGCGACGGCGGCAAGCTCCTTGGTGATAGATCGTCTCGGTGGAAATAAACTGAAACAATTCACATGCACAGCTTTAGGGGGGACTTATAGGTGGGGAAATCAACCTTGGTAGGGTCAAGGACTCACCGAAGAAGAATTAGCGTCGATGGCAGCGGTGGTGACAGAGAGCTCCACGGTGACAGCTCGGCGTGGGTGACAATTGCTGAAATGGACCAAACGAGCAGGCTCAGTGAGGTGAGGCGATACTCAAACTGGGCACGGAGTGGCGATGGACTCACCGTAGCACCAAAGATGGAAAAGAAGACTCTATTGAGGAGCTACACTACTGCACCAGATGATTAGTAAGCGAGCAAAATGGCACACTATCTGTGATGAGTTAATTATCACAGACGGTTATTGTTAAGAACCGTCTGTAAGGTATCATAGATGGTTGTTTGTTTAAAACCGTCTGTGATATGTATAAATATCACAAACGGTTATTATTAAAAACCGTCTGTGATTCTTCATAGATGGTTTTCATTATAAACCGTCTGTGATACTACCTCTTCACAGATGGTTTTTAGCACAACCGGTAACACAAATGGTCTCTAAACCAAAACCGTCTGTGATTGCATGTAATACAGACGGTTTTGGTCAACCGTCTGTGATGAGGCGTCCAGTTCTAGTATTAGCCTTTTTGTAGTAGTGGCCGCTCGTCACCGCCGCAATGCCGCCTCTAGCCATCTCTGTCTCCACAACTACCACCCATAGCTTCGCCTTACTTCCCTCTTTCCATTCCGTTGCTCAAAGTTGCCGCTCATCGTGCCGCTCGCCATGCCATTCGGCCATGCGCGTAGCTCTGCTCCTTCCTCTCTCTCTCTCTCTCTCTCTCTCTCTCTCTCTCTCTCTCCCCGACCGATGGGACCCACTTGCGTTTAGGATTTTGTTAACACTAATGACATAGCTTAAGTGTAAATAGTCTATGATAGGTGGGACCAGTCGAAATAGTTAACAAAAATCTAATTTTAAACATTTATAGTAAATATGTCTATGACATGTCGGTCCACCTCTGTTTTATAAATAAAAATCCAAAAGATAAAACTATGAGTCACTGACAAGTAGACCCCACATGTAAGTTAATAAAATTCGAAAAAAATAAGAAAAACAACTTTTAGTTCAGAGAAAAATATGCTTCTCTAATGGAAAGCGTAAACCTCAGTAAAACTCAGAGGAAAATATGCTTTCACTGTTGGAAAGCGTAAACCTCAGAGAATACGCTTTCAACATCACCCTTTTTATTAATTTTTGGAATTTCAAAACCGAAACAAATTGAAATGCTAATTACTTTCACAATGAACTCCAAATCAAATGAGTCTTTTTTATGAATTCATCTAAAATCATGCTCTATCTGGATATGCAAAAATATTTGGATTTTGTTGCTGTTGATATTATTTTTCTTTATTTAATTTGCTTCGGCCCTTTTGATTAGACGTCGATTGTTAGAGCAAAATTCACAATGATCATCCATCCTCTGATTCAAAGAAACCAGAGCAAGGAAAGCACCCCCTTTGTCCATGTTGATCCTACTATTTTAATTATTGTACTTTTTTAAAAAAATCTATTAAGGGGGGAGATTCAAGGATTTGCCATTGTCCTTTCATGTGAAATTTAGCATTTGCCACTCATGTGAGGATGACATGTGGGCCCAAGACCCACATGTCATCCTCACATGCAGTGGCAAATCCTAAATTTCACTCCTTAGCAGTGGTAAATACTCAATTATTCCTCAGGGATAACGGTAGTTATAGTCCTATTCGATGCATGATCCTCCTTGAAATATTAATATCCTTATTGTTGTAGACATTAGGGTATGGTTTAGACAATGAATGATGTTGAATTGGGTTTTTTGAATGCGAATATCGCATAAATGCTTAGCCAGGCTTTAGTCTTTACTAAAATTGGAAAAATGGATGACATGTTGAATATGAGTTTGAGAGATTTTGAAATGATGGTCCAGAGGGGTTTACCTCTGTTGTTTTGTATACAAATAAAAAATAAAAAAACCTTAGTTTGTGACACGGGCGAGTTATATTATAATCTGAGGAGTGTGAGAGGTGTATCTCACAAGTAGATAGGGGGAGATCCTTGCCTAGGTCAATTAAGGACCGAACACCGGTATATCCGACCTAAGCCTAAGCGTACAACCACATGTGCCTGTATGGGGACGACCTTAGCTAATTAAGTCATCGAAAACCAGCCTTGCACGTTGGTAGGCCGTGGTAGTGTGAGCATGATCGGTGTAGGCATGTTCAAATGGGCTCCCTTCACCGAGGCATTGGGAACAAAGCCTTTCGACACAACGGTGAATACCTCACTGAGACAGAGTTGTACCCAGGTGAAGTGAGGGTGTTTATTCGCTGGGCTAGTGCAAGGTTAGGACTAGGTGATGTAAAGGCTTCGATACGTGCTCTAGACTACTTACCAAAGGATAGTGAGCGGTGGTATCGACGGATGCCAAACAAACTAGAGAATTTGTTTGCTCTGGGTAATGTTGTGCACCTCTGTAGAGTGTAAATCTATTTAAATAGCCGTGCTCACGGTGATGAGCATGCTAAGTGTAGTATTGCTGGGTACAGTCTTGGTTTTTGCAAAAATGGTTCTTGTTGGAAAATGAGGGAATGATTTTGTCGTTGATATTTGAGTTGAGTGCCACGTCTATGGCTTAAAGTGAGATATTGATAGCAGCCGAGGAGGGTTGCGATTTATTATTTATCAAGTACTTACTTGTTGTCCGTCATCTATTTAACTGCTCTATAAATATAATTTGCAAAGTACTATTTATTGATATTGCAAATAAAACTTGCTTAATGCTGAAAACAACTTGTAGCATAGGGCCTCATCCCTTGTTAGCCATGCATATATATAAATTTTGGGATACACTACAAGTCTCGCTGAGTATGCAATGTATTCAATCTTGTGGGGACCCCGAAATTAAACACGTTTCAAGTTAAGTGATTACACCAGAGAACGACCCTTAATAGGAAATGAATTTGATTTCGAGTACCCGGATATGTGTCTCATGCTAGCTCCTAGGATCAGCTGCTAACATGCACATATCCAAACAACATTATATCACTTGCATACCCGATTAGAATATAACGAATAAAAATTAGCAGCGGAAAAACATTAAGTAAACAAGGTCAAGAAAAATAAATAACCTTTCCAATGGTGCGCCACAACCCCAAGGGCAACCGATTAGGATTAAAGCCGATATACCAACGTTATCACCTCAACTTGTTGTGTTACTATGGTGTTCTTACCTGCAACATAGACAAGCCAACTGAGTACAAAAACGTACTCGCAAGACTTACGAATAGCAAATTTAAGTAAATGGCTAAAATGGTTTTTTTAGTGTAAAGCCTAGATATTTCACAAGATAACTAATATAGATTGAAATTTCCATTTGACAAACATTTGAAGTATGATATAGTAGTAGATTCTCCAATTCATGATCAATATTTTCAAGATTTAACCATCAATAAAATCATACCCAGAGTAGCTATCCCACCCGGGTAAACTAACATCAATACACGAACTTCCCGTTCGTGATGACAATTCTTTCCCCAAATAAACCCTGATCCTATTCCCAACATCTAACTGTGCATGGTTTCCCACAAGTGATATCCATGACCGGGGACACGTCTATTCGAATAGATTTAAAACTCTGCAGAGTTTGTGCTGCTTTACCCACATGATATGAATATCTCTCAATATCGGCCAATGCACTCTTCCATAGGAGTGTGACTGAGATATCATAATGAGGCCGTTACAATGCCATGTGCCAACTATTAAACCACCCGAGGATACACACCATGGTAGACTATCGATCGCCTAAATCACGGTTATACCTCATTGTGTAAGTAAGTCCTTGCGAAGCTTTTCCGCTAACGCAAGCGACTCTTAAGGGCAAGTAAGACAAAAATTATCATCCCCCCACTAGATTGACAATACAACGGTAACAACAATAATAAAAACAACAATTGTCAATCTATCTGTGGTTTGATAGTAGACACACTAAAAATTAATAGGCCAAGCCTTTGCCATTAACCCAGCATGTGGTTGCACGTATGACTTGGTTCAACACCACACAGATCGGTCCTTAATCACCCAGACGGGGCTACATAAATCCATAACAATTTCTCATCATAACCCTACACCCGTCCAAGTTAAAATGTAAAGAACCCAATGCCCAATATGTCCACAATAAATCGATCCAATATCTGAACATAATCCTCAATTCCAACATAATTCAAATTAATCTCAGCTGATGGACTAGCTCCATCAATCACTTTCGACTACATCTACTAGCATCGTTAAGCATTGTTCTAAAAATTATCAAACAAACCCATATAACATATAACCTGGATTTTTCAAGGTAAAAGGGGAATCAACATTCAAGGAAGGCCAATGCAACAAGAGGATATAACTAAACTACCCGATTGACATACAGGTAAATGAAACTAAAGCGATGCATAGAATACTTGAAAATCAACATAAATAGTTTTCAAAATTAATAGGAATTCAAAGTGCATCAAAGGAAATATCTGCTTTCCTTTGTTGGTACCAATTGTAATTACCCTCAGATGGAACTCACAATACGTTGGAATCGTCGAAAACCTAACGAAAAGATGATATTGCAATAAACTCCAAATAAAGCCAACAATAACAAATCATTCAAAAATTGCATCCAAATCACAAAGTAGGTATAGTATGATTTTAGGTGAATTTAGGTGAAATTCTTAGTTCAAATGGAGTTCATAAGAATTTTCTACACATTTTACAAAGTTAAAGTCATTAATGCAAAAATAAAACAATTATCAAACTTTTCTATAACAGAAACATACTTAAAACAAAGTCCATTTAAAAGTATATTAAACATGAAAACCAACAAAATTTGTTTCATTTAATTTGGAGTTAAATTGAATTAGTTATGAATTTTTCAAGTTATTTGAATTTTCTGTGCAAGTTTAAATCGTTTCGGAATTACTAACCGAATTAAATACCTTTTTTTACTCACCCTCAGCTAGCCTTAGAGGATGACAAGTAGGACCGGGGTCAAGGGTTTGACCCGGTCAGCTGAGCTCAAATGAACGTGCATTTCTAGTGAATACGACTTCAAATTCCACAAACGTAATTCAGTTTGAATGTGTCAAGATTATGCTTTGATTAAGATAAAGCGTACTCCTCAAACTACACATCCACTTAACTGATTGTACGGGCCTAAATGTCTATCACTTAGAGGTTTAAACGTTTTCACTTAAAGTTCTAAACACATTTTTAATTGGTGGGACCTATATGTCATAAGCTCATTAAGGAATTACTTAATCGTTAATGATTTAGAGTTAACCTTCACACGCTGGCGATTCAACGGGGCTCCCGTGCATGGCGATGCGGCGAGGAAGGTGATCTACCACTTTAGGAGACCTTCGGACTCGGGATCAGGACGAATGGGTGCGGATCAGCCTCATGAACATCTTGGTGGTGATTTGGGGACCAACGGTCACCGGCGGCAGGCTCGCGACGAACGGAGTCGGAGCCGAAGAGCGACGCTCAGGGAGGAGGTGCTACGGGCATTGATAAGCTTCTGGAAGGTGCGCAACAGAGTCACCTTGACGCCAGGAACTCAGTGCCTGCATCAACGTCGACGAAGAGGTTTGGTGACGGCTGGAATGGCGACGGCGGCGGGTCACCGTGGTTGAAGAAGATGGACCCGTACATCCTCGTCGTTGCGCCAAACACAAATTGAAGTCACTAGTCAACTCTATGAAATAGCGATATCTTAATGGACAAGGCGGCGTTGAAGATAACCTACCAGAACGCCGTGAGCTTCGTGGCCAAGGCCACCGGCCGTGAAGACGAAGATGATGCTCTCATCGATTTAGTGCATGAGAGACTCGAATCGGCAAAAATGGGTGCGGCGATGGGTGTGGAATTCGGCGGTGAGGTCACAGGCCCACGGGAGGCTTCAACGCGGCAGCGCTCCTCTTGTCTTCACCCACGGCCGAAGAAAAGAAAAGAGCAGCGATGGCGAGAGGATGCACGAGGAACCGAATGGATTGATTTGAGTGACTCGTGAGGTCTGGGTTACACCTTCTAGTCGGATACAAAAGCATGAGGTGTCAAAATTGACATCATGGCTTGGATGCAAAGCGATAGCGCCGAGCGACACCGACGATGAGGAAGACGAGGACGGTTCCGATAGGTGAGGCCCACTCGTTAGCAGTGGAGGCGAAAGCGGCGCGAACCAGAGTCGGATGTGAGCGAACTGATTGGGTCCGATCAAGTCAGTTGGCTCGGGTCTGGTCGGGTTGGGTGCGGGTCAGACCTACTCAGTTTGGACGGTCCGAACGGAAATGGTGATGCTGTGCGTACGATTAGCATCGGACGGCCCGAATGAAATGGTGTGATCAGACTAGTTCTGTCAGACCCCCGGGCATGGAATACCCGTGAATCTTATGTGTATACAGTGCTAGTCCCAGGAATAAAGGCTAGCACACACATTCACAACATCTGGCATCACAATCATACATTCACATACTAATGTAAAGCAAAAGGGTGTAGTCTACTTAAGCTATTACAAGAGTTATTACAACCAGGGTCGACCGGCCAAATAAAACAGTCATCAGAGAAACAAAGTAGCAGCAGAAGTCAACTAGTAGTAGCAAAAGTCCAGCAGTGTGCCCATTGATCCGTCAGGCAACCGACTTGGAAGCAAGACCTAAGTAGACCCGTCACCAAACCCTTCGGTGCTAGGTGCAGAGAACTCGTCGTCAGGCGTTTGTTCATCTACAAAATCTAAAGCAACAACAACAACAAGATTGAGTACTTGTGTACTCAACAAGACTTGTAGTGTATCACAAAAATTATATTAGATGCAAGGCTAACAAGTGAATGGCTCTACTCTACAAGTTCTTTTGCTCAAAGCCAAGTTTATTTGCAATAATCATAAGTAATAATTTGCAACGGTATTTTAAATGAGCAGATTATGAAAGTACAGGACAGTAAATAATGGTAACTGAATAAGTAACAACAAACACTCAAACCCTACCCGGTTGCAAGCAAAAAATATAATCAATGTTTCGCCATAGAAATGGCACTGACAGATTCGGTTCAACCACAGACATGGCAATACTGCTATAGAAATAGCAAATCAATCATGAAATGACAATCGGTTATAGACATAGCAACAAAAACAATAGACATGGCAGTTAACTCAACAAAGTAAAACCCCATGTCATTACCCCAACATTTTGGGACAAAGCAGTTTGGAAAACAAAACTACCGCCATACCAGCCGCACTAAGCATGCTCATGACCGTGAGCGCGGCTACTGGACTCAAGTAGTTCCTACAAAAAAATTTCTAGAGGCCAACACCTTTCGTGAATTTTTACAAAATTTAAACAAGGTGCTGTTCTAAGAGGTCTTAAGGATTTCACTAAACAAACTTTCATATAGAAATTTTGGTTGAAGGGTTCCTGGGACAAAAGGCCCGAAACCAATCTCTTGCTTAGGAAGTTTTATTATACTTCCTCTATTTCCTTTTTAGCACCTAAAGGTGTACAAGTTTTAGTTTTAAAAACAACACAAGATTTTCAAAAGGCAAAGTTTAAAGTGCAAATGTTCAAGGAAAAATTTTCTTAATGCATTTTATATTACTTAATCCCAAGATTAGGATTCTGGGATGTTACAGACCTACCCCCCTTGCAAAGAATCTCATCCCCGAGATTCGGTAGGCTCGGAGAAGAAAGAGGGAAAATCAGCTCTAAGGCGGTCTTCTTGTTCCCACATAGCTTCATCTTCAGTGTGGTTACTCCACTGGACTTTCAGCATCTTGATGGCACGGCTTCGCGTATGACGCGTGGCTTCTTCTAAAACTCGAATTGGTTGCTCCTGGTAAGAAAGATCTGGTTGGATATCCAGGATTTCTAAAGGAACAAATTCGATGGAAGTCCGAAGACATTTCTTAAGCTGAGATATGTGGAAGACATCATGTATGTCTGAAAGTTGAGGTGGCAGCTCGAGCTGATAAGCTACTTTGCTTCTTCTTGCAAGAATTCGGTAAGGGCCGATATATCTTGGTGACAATTTCCCACGAACTTGGAAACGGCGGATACTTCGCATTGGTGAGACCTTGAGATAGACAAAATTGCCTACTTCAGATGTTAGCTCACTGCGACGACGATCGGTGTAGCTCTTTTGTCGTGACTGTGCTTCTTTTAAGCGTCTCCTTATTGCATCCACTTTCTCTTGAGCTTCTTGAATGACAGTAGGTCTAAAGAATTGTCGTTCTCTGACTTCGGACCAGAACAGTGGCGTTCTACACTTTCTTCCATATAGTGCTTCAAATGGAGACATCTGAAGACTGGCCTGGAAGCTATTGTTATAAGAAAACTCAGTGAGAGCTAAGCATTTCTCCCAGTCGGTGCTATAGGATAGCACGCAAGCTCGTAACATGTCTTCTAGTATTTGATTTGTTCTTTCTATCTGGCCTCCGGTTTGAGGATGGAATGTTGTGCTGAAGAAAAGCTTGGTTCCCAGCAGTTCATGCACACTATCCCAAAATCAGGAAGTGAACTGAGGCCCTCGATCAGAGGTTATGATCTTTGGCACGCTATGCAGACGGATGATATTATCCATATAAAGTTCTGCTAGCTTGGCTCCATTATAAGTGGTCTTGACTGGAATGAAGTGAGCCATCTTGGTTAAGCGATCCACAATCACCCATATGGAGTTGTGCCCCTTCGGGTCTTTGGTAACCCTGTGATGAAATCCATGCCAATTTCATCCCATTTCCACTCGGGAATATTCAGAGATCGAAGTAATCCCACGGGTCGTTGATGTTCTGCTTTGACACGCTGGCATACGTTGCACCAGGCAACATGTGCGGCGATGTCTTTCTTCATACCGGACCACCAGAATTGCTTCCATAAATCCTGGTACATCTTAGTGCTTCTAGGATGAATAGAGAGAGGAGTATCGTGGGCATCTCTCAGGATTAACTCTTTGATACCTTGATCATTTGGAATGCAGAGTTTTTGTCCGTGCATAATCAATCCATTCGAACTTTCGGAAAAATCTAATTTTCCGCCCTCTTGGAGATTTTGCTTGATTTCTGCTATCGCCGGTTCTGTGAGTTGGGAAGCTTGGATTTGTGATTCCAGAGTAGGTTGCAGGGCCAGAGTGGCAACATAACCTTCTTCAACTATTTCCCAGTTGAGTTTTCAAAATTCTTCATGTAGCATCGGTTGATTTTCTTCGATCGATGCCCTCATGTGGTGAAGTTTTCGGCTTAGAGCATCGGCTACTACATTGGCTTTACCAGGGTGGTAATGAATTCCTAAGTCGTAGTCTTTGATTAATTCAAGCCATCTTCGCTGCCTTAGGTTAAGATCTGGTTGTGTGAAAAAATACTTCAGGCTTTTATGATCTGAGTATATCTCACACCAATTGCCAATGAGGTAATGCCTCCAAATTTTGAGGGCATGAACCACTGCTGCTGTTTCCAAATCATGGGTTGGATAATTAGTTTCATGTGGTCGCAGTTGACGCGAGGCATAAGGCACTACCTTGCCTTGTTGCATTAGCACACAACCGAGGCCGTGGCGAGATGCATCACAATACACTGTGAAGTCTTTGTGTATGTCAGGTAGGGTGAGCACTGGGGCTAATGTTAGTCTTCTCCTTAGCTCACAGAAACTCTCATCACACGAAGTTGTCCATTCAAACTTCTTTTCTTTCTTCAGAAGCTGAGTCATTGGTCTTGCAATCTTGGAGAAGTTCTCGATGAAGCGACAGTAATATCCCACCAAACCGAGAAAACTTCAAACTTTAGGAACAGTTCGAGGTTGCTTCCAATCTAGAACCTCTTGGATCTTAGTTGGGTTCACGGCCACACTTCCTTTGGATAGAACATGGCCTAGGAATCCGACTTCTTTAAGACAGAATGCGCATTTGCTAAACTTGGCATATAGTTGATGCTCACGCAGCTTGTCGAGCACTAAACGCAAATGCTGTGCGTGCTCTTCTTCAGTTTTGGAGTAGATGAGAATATCGTCGATGAAGACCACTACGAATTGATCCAAGTACTCCATAAAGACCTTGTTCATGAGATTCATGAAATTCGCAGGAGCATTGGTAAGTCCGAAGGACATTACGGTATATTCATATAAGCCGTAACAAGTAGTGAAGGCAGTCTTCGGAATATCTTCAAGTTTGACCTGAGTTGAAAATACCCAGTTCTCAAATCTATCTTGGAGAAAATACAGGCACCATTCATTTGATCGAACAAGTCATCAATCCTTGGAAGAGGATATTTGTTCTTGATGGTGACTTCATTCAGAGGGCGATAGTCAACGCACATGCGTAAACTATCGTCTTTCTTCATGATGAGCAAGGCAGGACATCCCCATGGAGATGAGCTAGGGCGAATAAATCGTTTGTCCAGCTGTTCCTTGAGTTGCTTCTTCAATTCGGCTAACTCATCAGAATCCATACGATAAGGCCGTTTGGATATAGGTGCTGTCCCGGGTATCAAGTCGATCACAAATTCCATGTCCCGATCAGGCGGCATTCTCGGCAGTTCATCCAGAAACACGTCGAGATATTCGCATACCACAGGCACTTGACTAAGCTCTGGGACTGTTATGGAATTGAATTTGGGCTGTTGTGACAGAGCGCCACATGTGGGAATAAAATTGACGTGCTCTCCGTCAGAGTTGACTAGAGAGACTGCTCGTCTAGCACAATCAATAACCCCTTGATGCTTGGATAACCAATCCATCCCAAGGATTATATCTATCCCAAGTGTATCTATCATGATAAGGTCGGCTTTGAATCCTACCCCATTGATTTCAAGTGGAACACCTAAACATCCTAATCTTGTTCTCATGACAGATCTAGGTGAGTGAATCTCCATAAAGCTTCTTAAAGATGCAGTTTCTAGTTCTTGTTGTAGAGCAAACTTCTTAGACACAAAGGAATGAGTTGCTCCAGAATCAAATAATGCTAAGGTAGGTACCGAGTGTACGAGGATCGTACCCGTTACCACATCAGGTGATGCGTCGGCTTCTTCAGCAGTAGTGTGGTTAAGACGACCACGTCCATTGCCTTGTGCCAGCTTGGGTGCTTGCTGTCCACCGGGGCCTTGAGTAGGACCCTGGAGTCACTTCTGAACACCAAATGACTGAGGTTGAGGCACTGAAGTATTCTTCTTTAGACATTTGTTGGCATAATGTCCGCGCTCATTGCAGTTGTAACAAGTGATGTTGGCTGCCGGATTTTGAGTATCGGATTGCTGATTTTGGCGGTTATAGTGTTGAACCGCAGCTTGTTGTGGATGGGGAGCTGGTGCTTGAGATTTCTGTGGTGGTGGTGCAGAAGAGCGAGCATTTGACGGCTGCCAGTTCCGAGGTCTCGGTTGGTTGCTACTAGCTGATTTCTGTGCAAGCCACTTGCGCTTGTGGCTCTCAACAACTGCTCGAGTGCTATCTTCAACTCGAATAGCTTTGTTGACCAACTCCTAGAAGTTGGAGACATCATGGGCAGCAAGTGACCATTTCATCTCGTCATTAAGTCATTTCCGAAAAAGAACAATCTTTATTTCCTCTGTAGGTATCTCAGAGGCTACATACCGGGCAAGATAGTTGAAACAGTGCAAGAAATCCATCATAGTATGGTTCCCTTGCCGAAGTTCATTGAACTCTCGTCTCTTAATATCCATTATGCTTGAAGGGATGTGGGCATTAGAGAATACTTCTTTGAAAGCGGCCCAAGTGAGAGTCTGGCCTTCTGGAAGCATAGCCTGATGATTCTCCCACCAGGCGGTTGCTGCACCTTGAAACTGATAGGATGCGTATAGCACTTTCTCTTCATCGGTGCACTGTGCAATGATCAGCTTACTCTCCACTGCATGAAGGCAATCATCAGCGTCGAGAGGGTCGGCAGCTGATGTGAAAGTGGGCGGCCGAGTTCGCAGAAACTTGCCCATCCTGGATGAGGGCTGATTGTTCGCAGTTCCATTTCCTCCAACGACAGTGCCAAGGGCTGCAGTGTTCTGAACCAACTGCTAAAGTAAAAGAGTGTTGGTCTGTCGTCCCTGATCAATCATGGCTAGCACTTGAGCCATGGTGGGTGGCGGTGGCAGAACTTCTGGGTCTACGGTAGCAGCAGAATGAGGTTGGTCTTCTTGTTCTGTTGCTGCAGACGGGTGTTGAGCATTTGGCAAAGAAGGTACAGAAGTCTCATTCTCTGGGGGTTGAGATCCAGAGGGAGTTCCTACTGCCATGAGCTGACGAACTGAACGGGTTACTGGCATCCTGATTAAACAACAAATAGAGTTAACAATTGTTCGCAGGATACGAGGGAAAAAGCAAAAGTTAAGTGGGTCAATAAGAAACTTCATCCCATACTATTGTAACTTAATATACACTAGTAGCATGCATAATTTTTAAGACATAGGGTGGCACACATGAATTTCAACATACTAGTCAAACATTACATGGCACACATGCCCGTTGTTCCAAAATACAAAAGAAAGCAACTAGAACATAACAAGTAGCATATTACAACAAAAGTACAGCGAGGTCCCACCTCAGGCTACGTCTACAAAATGTCCAAAAGTGCTCACTAAAACACCCACAAGTGAGCTCTACGCAGACTACAGTCGTCTAGATCGTCTAGTCGCGCTGGGCAGCTCCCGAGGACTCAGGGGCGACGGAGGAATGAGTATTCTGGGGATCGGTGTCCTCAAGTCCAGCAAGACGGTGACAGAAATGCTGCAACGGCTGTGTAGGAACCACTGCATCTGCATAGATAGCCATCACCCGGTGGTGATGTCCGATAGTCGACATACGAGGACGTCGAGTGCGGGGCTGCAGACGAGTGATAGGCTGAGGTAGATCCTCAGCAGGTGCCAACACTGCATCCTCTATGTATAGAAACTCCCGGGAGAAGAAACCCTGGGCCACCATAGGAGCGATGCTATCCTCCAGTGTGCAAATCCTCCAGCGTGCCTCTAGAAGCTCGCGAGACACCCGACGAAGATATCCGTCAAGGGACCTCACCAGGCCTACGAGGTGCAGGTGAGGTGTAAGGAACTGTCTCCCCTCTACCTGGTAGGTAGGCTCCTCCCGTCCTTGACTGGTGGGAAGTGAAAGAATGGCTCCTTGATCTTGGCATCTCGTGTCACAGTCGAATGATAGCAACATAAGCCGCGTCAAGCAGGGGCATCCAAACAGTAGAGCCTCTCTCGTAGCAACGGAAAGCTGGGTCGCCGAAGTTCCTCCCCTGGATGAGCACCTGGGTGAGATACTCAGTGGAGGCTTCACTTGCCGATGCGCTATAGACTGAGTACTGCAGAGTGTGAGGCCACTCGATGTGCTGCAACATCACCCAAAGAGTATGTTGCAACGTGCCCTCCTCAAAGGCACTCGTGCGGTACTGAGGCTCTCACTGGTTGACCATCTACACAATTATAAAGAGAAGACGAGTTACAGATCAAATGACCAGAGCTATGGATAAGAAAGACAGTAGTTGGGAAAGAATTTTCAGCATACACTTTTAACCATTCTTAGTTTTACTTACTAATCCCTTAGGGCTGTAAAACAGGTATTTCTACCCCTTGGTCTTTACATACTATTAGACCTTTGTAATAGCAATCAATTTAACTCCAAATGAAATAGGAGGGGGTTATAAAAGATATTACATCACAAAAATTTCAGCAAGCAACACATTCTGAAATTTTTGAAAAGAGAGGGCTAAGGGGGTATCCTTAGTAGTTCGAAGACAGCAGCTTCAAAAGGACCTTATGGGGATGTTTTGACCACACGTTGGCTTAGTTTTTAAAATCATAAAAGTAGTTTAATACTTTCATTTTCAGAGAGCGTCCCATCTCTCACAACTAGGATTATTTTGAACAAAATGAGGTGAGTTGGCCAAAAGAGCTTTAGGTAAGAAAGAATGCTAAGAGGAAAAAGATTAGCAACCTTTCTAAAATTTAAGAACCATTCCTATGGTTAAGTTAGATTGCAAAATTTTATTTCTAATTCTAAACTATTAACCATTCTACCTAGGGCTTGTCCTACAGTCAAGATGGCTCGATGCAGTATTTGTCGGACCCGGGTGTGGAATACCCGTGAATCTTATGTGTATACAGTGCTAGTCCCAGGAATAAAGGCTAGCACACACATTCACAATATCTGGCATCACAATCATACATTCACATACTAATATAAAGCAAAAGGGTGTAGTCTACTTAAGCTATTACAAGAGTTATTACAACCAGGGCCGACTAGCCAAATAAAACAGTCATTAGAGAAACAAAGTAGCAGCGGAAGCCAAGTAGTAGTATCAAAAGTCCAGAAGTGTGCCCATTGATCCCTCAGGCAACCGACTTGGAAGCAAGACCTAAGTGGACCCATTACCGAACCCTTCGGTGCCAGGTGCAGAGAACTCGTCGTCCGGCATTGGTTCATCTGCAAAATCTAAAGCAACAACAACAGCAAGATTGAGTACTTGTGTACTCGGCAAGACTTGCAGTGTATCGCAAAAATTATATTAGATGCAAGGCTAACAAGTGAATGACTCTACTCTACAAGTTCTTTTGCTCAAAGCCAAGTTTATTTGCAATAATCATAAGTAATAATTTGCAACGGTATTTTAAATGAGCAGATTATGAAAGAGTAAGTACATGACAGCAAATAATGGCAACTGAATAAGTAACAACAAACACTCACAACCCTACCCAGTTGTAAGAAAAAAATATAATCAATGTTTCGCCATAGAAATGGCACTGACAGATTCGGTTCAACCATAGACATGGCAATACTACTATAGAAATAGCAAATCAGTCATGAAATGACAATCAGCTATAGACATAGCAACAAAAACCATAGACATGGCAGTTAACTCAACAAAGTAAAACCCCAGGTCATTACCCCAACATTTTGTGACAAAGTAGTTTGGAAAACAAAACTACCGCCATACCAGCTGCACTAAGCATGCTCATGACTGCGAGCGCGACTATTCGAATAGTTTATCACTCTGCAGAGGTGTACAACTTTACCCATAGTACGCGGTACTCTAGTTGCCTGGAATATCTCTATATTGTTGCTCACTACTGAAGGTAAGTAACCTAGAGTTTGCGACGTAGACTTTACATTATCTAGTCCTAACCCTACACTAGCCCTGCGAATCTTTATCCTCATCTGTCAGGATAACAATAATCATAACACTAGTAGTAACAAAGTAACACATCGGATGAGGAGCCTTACTCACAAGGACATAACCCGTTGAGCAAGTCCCTCACTTCGCCCGGGTTGAAAGCTGTCGAAGTGAGGCATTCGCAGTTGTGTCCGCATTACCGAACCATCAGCAATGCGGACACTACTTCTGCCTACTGTCATGCAAGGCTAAGATTTCGATAACTTAGTTAGCTACGGCTACCCCACCCTAGCACATATGGTTGTACGATTAGGTCTTAGTCCCAGATTTGCTGGCTTCAATCCTTAATCAACTACGAGCAAGATCTTCACCCTATCTACTAGTGAGTTTCAATCCTCACTTTTTCATAATACAATATAACTTGCCCGTGTCTAAAAGACTAAAGTTTTCATGTCATTTTCATAAAAATAACAGAGGTAACTCCTCTAGACACTTTTCAAAATAATCCCAAATTCTCAAATTAACATATTGTCCTTTAATCAATTTTTCAGAAATTCTATTGCTCTAATTGCATTTGTGCAATGGCTGCACTCGAAAATTCCAAAATGACATCATATATTGTCTAACCCATACTCTAATGGTTACAATAGTAAAGGATCAATAATCTAAGGAGAAAATTGTAGCAAGTAGGATTTACAACTACCATTTTCCCAATAGTAGCATTTTCATACAAACATACACGCATGCATAATAGGATTTGCAAAACAAAGTACAATAATTAAAATACTGGGATCAACATGATCAAAGGGGGTGCTTGCCTTGCTCTTGCTGTTCTGGAGGTATAACGGATTGATCGTCGCAAGAATAACCCGAATAATCAACGTCTAAAAAGGGCCAAAAAGAATTAAAATAATATCCAACAAAAACAACAGCAACAAAAATAAAATATTTTTACACAAATAGGTAGATCATGATTTTAGATGAATTTAGGGACTGGTCTCACTAAATTTGGAGTTGTGTAGCAAAAGTTATTAAGCTTTTACTACACTCGGTTTGATAAATCCAGAATAAATGGAAAATATGTTTTCTAACGGAGAAGGCGTATTCTCACATCCGTTATATCAGAAATTGCGCCTTCGCTAATGGAAAGCGTATTCCAGCTATAACTGAAAGCGCATTTTCTATTTCCCATTGGGTCTTTGGTTGAAATCGACAAGTGGGGCCTACTGTTAGTGAGACGGCCCAAGGGGTTGTGCTGTGTACTTAAGTTGTGGGGCCCGCATGTCATAGACGCAAACAAAGTTGGATTAGTTATGCATCTATTGTGCATTTATGAAATTTTGGACCTTTTTAAAACTTTTTGCTGCAAAGCAAATAGGTTACAACCTGGTTTTTCAAAACCTAGAAATAAAAATTTTCAAACAAAATAAGAATTTGTCAAGAATTTGAAAACTTTTTTTAGAGTAGGGTATAAAACCCTATGTAGAAAATCCCTTGATTTTGAAGACTAGATTGAAACCTAGTAACCCAATACTCCTCCATTTCAAATTTGAAAATATATTTTCTATAGCTCAGAAATACAAACTGATTTCTATTTTGGAAATATAGTGGGAGTCAAAGCTGAGATTATGTTATTTATATTTGATATGCTCTGTTATGCTTGTTTGGATTTTCTGAAATTTTTGGAGATTATTTGGTTCCTTATTCGATTTGCATATTCAAATTGAGTTTGAATTTAAAATGCAAGCAAATCTTATGAACAGTTCCTAGAAATACTTTTCCTAGGTTCTGGAACATCTTATCAACTCACCTACAAAATTTGATAATTCTTAGAATAAATTTGATATTTTTAAACGATCAGTTAAAGTAAAGATTTGAAAGTCAAACATCAAAAACAAGAACATAAAATAATTTTAGGAGACAATGTACTTCAAGTAAAACCCTAGAAAATTTACAGAATAATAAAATATGTTTCCTCAACCTCCACTAAAAATTTCATCAATTTTTGAGCTGGTAAGCTATATCTAAAAATCCCCTAAACCCCCTCAGCCATTTTGGTAAATCAGAAAATCCACTGTTCCTCCGACCTGACCCATTCGCCATTTCGGTTCGACCTAACCCCAACCTGGAACAGTGACCGACCACACCTGACCCACCAGTCCCGAAGCCACCTTCCCCTCCATTTTTCTGCTTCCCCTGCTTGAAGGCGTACTCTCGTGGAGCTGTTTTCCCTCCTCTCTCTGTCTGGCCTGTGGGCCCCACTCGCAGGTCATCTTCTCCACGTCGCGGCCGCGCCTTCGCCACCTCGCCTGCGCGCACCATGGCCTCGTCGTCGCCGTGCGTCATCTTCAGTGGTTCCACCCCTGGTTTTGGACCAGCGCCCACGGATTCGCCTCGCCCCTCACCGCATCGCCCACGCCGGCCCCAGCGCCCATCTCGCCCTCTCCACGCAGCCGTTGCATGCTGCGACGCAGCGTCGCACCGCGCCACGCTGCCCTCCGTCCTATTGCCATAAGAAGACCAGACGCAGCTTCCCTTGCTCCCTGCCGCTGCTCTCATTCCCTTTTCCCTTTTCCTCAAAAGCCACGGTGTAGCCCGGGGAGTTCAAGCCAAGCCGCCGCTCGGCCACCAAGCTCCGCCCGCCGTTCTGGCATTTCGACGACCCCCTCTCCCCGCCGTCCGTGTCGGACGACACCCCATCACCCCACCATCAAAAACCCCCACTTGATTTGGAGATTCCTTCACCAAGGAGCTGCGCACGGGTCATCTTCCCCGCGATCGGCAAAACCCGCCGCCTCCACTACCGCACCTTCTCCGATGACTCTCCGGCCGATTACTCCCTCCTTGAGTACCTCATAGTTTCCCTTTAACTCCCCCATTAACTCAAATGTCCCCTCATGCTCTCCAGGTCATCACCACCAACGACCTCCTAGCGTCGCCCGTGCTCACCGTCGCCAGCTCACGTCGAGTCACCTCCGCCTCTACTGACCGAACTAGTAAGTTTCCCCTGCTCCACCAATGCTCTTGCTCCTCCTGTATTCCTCCTTTTTGCACCTGAGCACCGCCTCGCCTTATCACCTCCACAGCCGGCCGCCGCATCTCCTCGCTGCGCCGCCTCGGTGTGGCTCAAGTCGCGCCAAGACCACCCCTACCACCCTCGTATCTCAGGCAACCCATTTTAGCCTTCACCGTCGCCTTCATGCCGCTCCCTCGCCGGTGGCGAAGCCACGCCCGAGCCCTGTCCGTTCTGTTCCTATAGCTCATTCTCTGAAAATGTAAGTTTTATCAGAAGACTAATAACAGGATTAATTCAAGAAGTTAAAGTTTCTCTTAAACTTAATTGGCTGGATAATTATCTAGCAACAACGATTGAATCTAAAAACATTTATGAATAGGTGAATTGGTAAGAAGAGTAGTTCACAATCTGTAAAAATCCTTTGAATGAAATGATGGATAGGGAAGGGAAGTTGATTAAGGAAAATTTGAAATGTCAGTAAACCCTTTTTGCAAGCCCAACCAATTTTCTTGCTAACTAATTTTGCGAAGGTCACTTAGGTCACTCTAGTGAGTTAGCAAATTTGTAGTTGAGTTTAAAGGAAGTTCAGTTTTAAGCACTTTAGTTCTGAAAAACTTGCTGTTAGATGAATGAACAGTAACCTGACAAATTTCAGCTTTGTCAAAAGGCTAATAACTTGACTGCTACTAGAGCCTTTCTTGATGCAATTAGTTAGTCGGACAGTTATCTAGTAGTAGTAACCTCATCTGAAAAACCTTTGTGGCTGTGAAATCCTGGAACCAATAGAGAACAATCAACTATTTTGTTGAAGTGTAGTCAGAGAAGTGGAATTAGAAGAAAACTTGAAATATCAGTGTAACCTTCTTAACCAATGTCTTTTACTATCAAATATGGAAAAGGTTTTGAGTCTCTCAATTAAGTTAGTAATTGGGAGTTTGAGTTTAAGGAAGATCAGATAATAGCATTTTAGTTTAGAAGAACCTGCTATTGTAGGTGCATGAGTAGTAGGCTGAAAATTTTCAAAATTGTTAGTAGACTATGACTTTGCTAATTCCAATAGTTAGTAGTGCCTTTGTTCTTTTAGCCTTTGAGCACTTGTACAACAATAGAAGTAACCTAATCTGTAAACAAATTTGGATAATCGAGTTAAGTAGGAAGGTTAATTTAACCATACCTCCAAAACAGCCTTTTCCTCTAATAGGATGTATGGTCAGAAAAGGGTTTCTAGATGAAGTCTTGCTTATGACAGTAGGCTTGACCTTGCCAAATTCTTTTCCTTAGAAGGTTTTTGTTCCATTTAAGCTTGGACCTTAAAACTAACATAGGCACATCAATCTAGTAAACAAGCATTAGCATGTCCCTCCTTAACAACCAGTGATGTCCTTGTGTATGCAGGAAATTATCGGGTTTGGGGAGAACTATAAACAGGATGAATAACTCTTGGAGTTTTTCAAACTTACAAACCTCTTGATGTTTTGGTGAAGTCCAATACTTAACAAGCACTATGTTAGGTAATACTTAGTAGTCATTAACAGCAGTTTGAACATAAAAACAGATTTGTAAACCTCATCAAGATCAGTAAATAACCATTAGTAATTAGTCCTAAGAAAACAAGAGCTATCTAGGAGACAAGTTTGTAATGCAATACTCATCTAAAACAGTGGGATAGATTTGTCTAATGCCAATACAAATAGATTCTAAGATTTAATTGTTAGTATTTCGCATTAAACCTAAAAGAGTAAAATCAGTTATAAGCCAAGATTAGGTTATGAGTAGTCAATCAACATTAGACCTTATGCCAGTCTCAATTTCAAAAGTTCATAACCAATTCAATTCAACTCTAAATCAAATAATTTATGTCTCTAAATTCATCTAAAATAAATACCTTTCTTCTGTATTAATTTCATGATTTTTGGAGTCTTTGGAATTTTTGGTGTTTATTCGATACTTTTGCTTTTGTCGGTTCTTATCGATAGATGACGATGATTCGGGAGTGCAACGGTGTTGTTCATGTGAATGTCCAGAGTACCAGCAAACAAAGGCAAGCAGTTTGATCATAAATGTCCCATTACTTTCAAAGTCTAATACTTTGTTTACAAATTGTATGTATGCATGCTTTTGTGTTAAAGTTTATTTTCCCGATTAGAGGTAGTTATTCCTATTGCATGGTTGCCCTTAAATTGTTATCCCCTGTCACAAAACATAAGTTATTAATATCATTTGGTGAATTAGAGTCCGTGATTTAATTATGCTCTTTATTGTCTTTACGGTGTCATGCTTAGAAATGCTTAGCTACTGGTAGAAATTGGGCGGTTGTCGACTTATGTCGATAACCTTGATCACACAAAATATTATTAGTCCATTATGTCCAGCACTTGTGCTTTGTTAATTTTGTAAAGTCAAAAACTGAAAATAAAATTGTTTCATGACTTGGGCACAATGGATGTTGGTGTGATCTGTTGGGTGTGAATGGAATGGTGCCTAAGTCCCCAAGGACCGAGTTACTTGTGTCACTAAGCCAAGCGCTTATTGCGTGCTAACCACATGAGAGGGATATGAGACCTCTCTTGACTTAGTACCTTGGCGTGTGTTAGCTCCGAGTTGCATGGTGGGCTTTTGGGTGAGCAGTAGTGGAGTTTTATCCACTACAAGGAGCACCATCCTTTATAAGGAGGTGAGCATCTTTGATGACTCCGCATCAATGTATGGGGCTTTTTCCCATATGGGCGACTCGTAGTTAATGCACAATATTGGAAATGTCTCATAGGATTTAGCCGTGCCGGCATACCAAAGGAAGTGTGCTTAGTCATGTAGCGAAAAGGCGGTCTAGCGTGTGGGTACATTGGTACACCCCTACAGGGTTCAAACTATTCGAATAGGCTCATCCTAGGTTATGGACATGCTTAGTAAGGTCGTGCAAGAACTAGACTATAACATTTAATTAAAACTTGATGTGGGTGGTATGAATGGGGAATTCATGCTATTGTTGTGGTGTCTATTGGGTTAGCCACTTCCAGGATGTCTTGTTATTATTGTTACTTGTATCTCGCTATTTTTGTCAAATAAAAATATATTATAAACTGCTTTAAATCTATTACATTATTGCAAATGAAAATTTGTTTTATGCTGAAAATGAGTCTAAAGCCTCCTCCACTTAAATAAGCTTGCATGTAGCTATGTATACGCCTGTTACCCTACACGTAAGTCTCGCGAGTACATTTTTGTATTCATTTGCTTTGCTTAACTAATTGTTGCAGAGGAGGTTGATCCCCAAGGGATCGACTATTGTGATACTGACTTCGTACAGGACGACTAGCTTGGTGGCCTGGTCGGTTGCCTTGTGGGTAATGGCAAACCGTTTGGCTTTTGTTTATCGCCATCTTATGCCTTATGTTTCCGCTGCTACTTTGGTTATTTACCTTATTATTTGGCCGGTCGGCCCTACTTTTGTAATATGAACTTGTATGTCCTTTTTGTTATAAACTTGTAGACTTGGTAATGTAATGACTTGTGTATGGAATGAATGCTAAATTTTTGTATGGGGTATGTGTACTGCAATTCTGGGAAGTACATATACGCCGAGAATCGGGATATTCTATTTGTAATGCTAGGACCAATTTGATGGTTAAGTATTACAAGTTTAATACCCCGGGTTCTCACAACTCGCCTTGGATATAGGTAAGAGGATCTTGACATTCTTGTGCTTGATCAATCGGGAGATTCTCCGCGTCTTCAAATCCCAATCAGACGAAAATACTGGAAAAAGGCACAACGGCAAAGAGAGCAAATAAATACACAAGAATACACAAATGAACTCCAAATTGAACAATACCTATGCCATTAGCAAGATCTTGAATTAACAAATTTTTAGGAATTTAATTCATAATTTTTGGAGTTACAACGAGGGAGAACGGAGCTTCCAAAGATTGAACGGGAATTAAAAGAGAGAGAGAAAGGGAGATGGTGCACGGCACAGTCATGGGCCAAGTCCACATGCGGGCGTGCTTGGGCGCGTGGTGCACCGGCCATGGGCGGGCCCACAAGGCAGCCACAGGAGGAGGGAGGCATAGCCAATGACTGGTGGGCCTTTGGCCACCCATCCCCATTCGGTTTCTCACCCGGCCAAGAGAGAGGGGGAGGCAGGGGTGAGCGGGTGGCACTAGGAGGTGGCGGCGCCAGCGATTGGAGGCGATCGACGGCTGGCGAAGTGGGGGAATGGGGTCACCGAAGAGTGGCGGCCTCAAGGGAACTAGCGGTGGGGCCAGCGACCCAGTGGAGCGGTGGTGCAGCGAAAAGCAAGCGGCGGCGGCAGGACAAGGAGGCGGTGGCGGGTCCCAGGCTTGGATGAGCCCGGCGGTGGGGGTGGCGCGAAGGAGCAGGCGGCGCGCGCACCGGCTGCGCCCGAGAGAGAGGAAACCGATGGTGGAGTCGGGGAAGCTCGAGGCGACCCGAGGCGGTCCAGCGGTGATGGCCCGGGGCGGAGGAAGAGAGGCGATGGTGGTGGAGCTCCTTGGCGGTGGGGAGGGAGCTTGGAGGCGGGGAATGGCTTCTCTTGTCGCGAGGCGCAAGGTGACGGTGGTGGCACACCAGAGACGGCGCCGGAGCGGTTAGTCGACGGGGAGGCGGCGCGGCCAAGGTGGGAGCGCGGCTTCGGCTCTGCTCGGCGAAGAGCGCTAGGAGGAGTAACAAGGGGATGACAAGGGGAGGCACAAGGGAAGGCAAGGGGGCCTTATAGCCGAGCAAGGAGGCAATGGAGCCGTGGGAGAGGCTGGGCAGCGCATGGTCCCGAGGAGTGTCGGCGAGCTTTGTGCACGGAAGGGACAAGGCGGGGGCGTCAGGGAGGCGTGCGCGCTGGAGAGAGCTGGCGGTGCAGGCGGCCTCGTGTGGTGGCATTGCAGAGGGGTGGCGTGCGGCAGGGGCACACGAGGCTGGCGCAGGCGGCACAGAGGGCACAGAGAGCCGTTGAGGGGCTAGCTTGAGCGCGCATGCGCGAGCGCAGCGCGACGCAGGCGCAGACCGGGTGAGGGAGGGCTGGCATCATGCGATGACTGGGTGCACGGGTGCTGCAACGGGTGACATGACGAGGCGGGAGCGGCCCTAGTATCGCACAAGTGAGCTGATGCGCGCAGGGGTAAAGACAAGTCGGCGCCGACATCAGGACGACAAGGGCAAGGACTAGAAAGGCTCGGAGCAGGCGGGAGCAGCTGGTTGCGCACGAGGGTGGCGACCGGGCACTGTAGGCGGCGCAACAGGTAGAAGGAGCCAGAGGTTTGGCAGAGCACGTGGGAGAGAGGAAGAAGCACGAGCGCAGCAGGCTGTGGCGTGTGGCAGAGGAAAAAAGGGAGAGGCGCCCGCTGCGGCTTGACCGGGGAGGAAGAAGCCGGATGGGGAAGCCGGGCCTGGAAAGGAGAACAGGCCGAGTGGCTAAGGGAGTTGGGCCGGCCCAAAAGAAAAGAAAGGGGGCCCAAGGGAGGTGGGCTGGCCCAAAAAGAATAGGGCTGAGCCCAAAAGAAAAAGGAGGCCCAACTTGAAATGGCCCGGGAATTCAAAAGAGAGGAGAAACTCTAAACCGGAATTTGAATTTCAAATGTTAAGGACATTACATTTGAAACACAAACCGAAGAGAAAAGAAAGGATGTTTTCGCAAATAGCTTGGTAATTTGAATTACGACGAAAACGAAAATCGGAACGGTAAACACTATGCGCCGTTCGAATACGGGACGCTACACCTATCAACTATCACGCACAGGACACTTCAGAGATGCTAGTTGATCGGGTTGTCAAGCATTGGCACAAAGGATCACTCACAAATACACTGGACAGGAGGTTACATAACGACTACGATGTCGATGAGGTATGTCTAGTGTTAAAGCTAGGATTATTGTGTGCACATCCATTTTGCAATGCAAGGCCCAAGATATGCAAGTCATGCAATACTCGATGGTGACATGCCACTCCGGAGTTGATGCCCACAAACTTAAGTTATAGCATGTTGGCCATGATGCGTAATCGAAGGTTTCGACCAAGACACATCGTTGCCTTCCACATGAGGGCAACAATGGCATGTCGCCGATCTCTCCGGTGGTAGATGACATAGATGGGATTCGAGGCCATCTGAACATATTGTACTGAGCACATTGTAATTATTAGTTCTCATTGTCACAATATTTACTTCAAGGATTCTCAAAAGAAAAACTCTAGTGTCACTAATTAGATCTCGCCAAGCATCTGCTTTCTTCTCGTTCTTAGTTTGAGCAGAATGCAAGGGTTCTCATTGTTAGATCTTGTAAATAGTTGGAGAGTTTCTACTTGTACTTGTTTGAAATTAAATGACTACTAGGTAACTTCCAATCTTATATGTACCGCATATCGCTTTTGTAATGTTGAGGTTCGATTCTTGGGTAACCACATTCAGTTCACTAAGTCAAGATTACAACGTACACCCAACTTTGTTGTCGTTAATACAAAGATAAAAAGGATCGCCCAATCCTAAAGAGAGAGTAGTTCCACCTTGATTCTCCGATCCTCCGTAGGGGAATGTTAGATTAAGTCTATCATGTTATACATCTGTAAGACTAATTTGTCTGATGCAAAATTTATTTTTTTTGAATAAGCACAAGGAATACTTAAAAATGGGAATACATGTTCCTTTACGTAATATTCTTGAATTCCATATGAGCGTATACCGAATCTAAAGTAAAAAAAAACTGAATATGCTTATTACATGAACTACAAGTCTAAGCCATTATGAAATACTCTGCACATCTCCAGGTCTACAGATCTGGTAATATTATTGGAAGGTCAATATAACAATTAGCTTCCATGACAAATAGATCAATGAGTATTGAGTATTCACAGATAACTCAATACTTCTTAATTATAGACACTCATAACTCATAAGTCGCATGTTCAACAACATTTGCTTGCAAAAACATAAATATCTAAGGGATGGAAAAAATTCGAATCCATAGGATACACACAGGAGGTTAGGATATCTTTTCATACCACATGTTTAGGATTTTAAAAAAAGCATAGGCTGAATCCAGGGGCTAGCATTGCCATGAGAGCCTATGAATACAACAATATACATGCAAGACATGTAAGGATTCATGTTCAGACTGTCCTGCATGGCCCTAGCAAGATTTTCATCGTTGTCTCCCTTATCATTGTGTCACCATGGGCATGAGAAAATTATGGTCCAAGTCCATCTGGAGTTGTTGGTAATCCATATAGGCTAACTACAAATGTTTAAAAAATGGGTGCTAGAAAAATAACTTATCACAACAGAAAGCATTTTCTCGCAGGATGTGTCACAACAATAGCATCAGAGACAACAACAAATGAGTTGGGTCCAAAAGAAAGTTTGTAGACGGACCATGCTGCAAAGATATCGTCATACATTAGTATTGCAGAAGTTGACCTCTTAGTTACCTGACTATGAACATAATGGTAAGGTAGTTAATACTGTGTTGATTCAAATGGAAATAAGCCGTTTTACAGCAACAAATATTTAACAAGAAAAACACGTGAACCGCTAGCATCTGTTCTTGTTATAAGATGTGTCTTTTTTTTATCTTTGGTCATCTACCTCACAGAGGTGTAATTAATTTCACATTTATACACAAGCACTACATTTCTAATGGGGGAGAGGCCTCATGTTCATGACATGTATGGTGGACAAATGCACAACCGCACATAGATGCTAAAGCAAAGGAGGTACTGACAGGTTTAGCTCGCTATTTTATGAGTGTGTAATGTGCATCTGAAGGTGCATATATTGAGAGTTGAAACAGCATTGAAGACATATTCCAAAACCATGGGATTTGAATATGGAGTTCAAAAACTGTATTCAGATCAACACATTCAGGTGATTATCAAGTCAACACTATAACACTAAGCTGGTAATCAAGTAAAAATAACTCAATTGATACCCTCTTCCGTTTGGAGATGAAATAATGGAAAGTCTGTTGTTACAGAAATGTCCAAATGATTTTTGAAAAATGCAATCAATATATTTATACCTTAAGTGGAACAAAGCAGTACATCGCTAAAAATGCATTGGTAAATGCATGAGACAGAGAGGGCTAAGCACATGTTTCTTTTTTTTTATCTTTGGTCATCTACCTCACAGAGGCATAGTTAATTTAACCTTTATACACAAGTAGCACATTTCTAATGGGGGAGAGGCCTCATGTTGATGTGATATCCTCTTCAGTACCCAAAAGATGATATAGTGGTATTTCAATATTTAAGGATGAAGAATAAAATTTTTAGAGATACCTGAAAATGTGCATATGTGATAAGCTTACTTGCTCTGCAAATTTGCATGATCTGCACTCGGTCAAGACCTGAATTCTCTTCAACATGATATGTTTTGACCTATGAATTCACAACAAAAAAATTTAGATCGGCCCATTCGCTCGTATTGGACCAAAGTTTTAAAAAGGGGGTCTAGAAAGCATAAAGTAGAAGTCATATCAGCCTCATCTTTAGCCTTAAAACAAGGTAATAGATGCACAGGACAATCATAAATTAAGTTTCCTACTGTACCTCAACATTTTCATATAGTCCTTTAATGCTTTTTTTTTTCATCTTCCTATGGCCTTTCAAGAATACAGTCTGATATCATAGGCTATCAGGACAAAGGTTTCACATCGGGAGTATTTGAGGTGTGAATGTTATATACGCATTGACAGGACAACGCAGGGTACTAAAATCATAATTTTTCTACATTTACATTTTTTTTACTGCATTTACATTTTTTTTACTATATGGAGAAAGTCCTTTTGATATATTCCAATATAAACTACTGTGAGACGTTGGAATCAACAAACTAGGAGTTTAAATATGTAACAGCCCAAAATTTCAATTTCAGAGAAAATTTAAAATTATTTATTTTTGTGGAAATTCTGAAATTTTTAAAACTTTTCCTAATTAGTTAAAGCTAAAATAAATTTAACTGCAAAATCTATTATCAAGTTTAAGTTGGAAATAATTTTATTAAGTCTAAAATGACTCTAAGAATTTATGTGAATTTTTCTAGAATTATTGGAATTATTTTGCTATATTCTAAAGCTAAAATGAATTAATCTGAATTTTTAAAATGGAAAACCAATTAAAAATCCCTAAACAGTGTTGGGCCGAAAGCTTCCGGCCCATTTCTGCTCACACGCGCGCGGCCCGCTCTCCCAACTCAGCAACCGTCCGATATGCATCAGACGGCCCTCACGCGAACACGCCTCACGGTTGCTCCGCACCCTTGGATCGAAATCCAACCACCCGCACTCGTCGTTTTCCTCCTTTCTTCTCTAAGCGCCGCGTGCACCGCCGCCATTGCCGCCCTTCGTGAAGCTCTTAAACGCGCCATTTACGCCTCCTTTCGCGCGATAAATGCGCGATTCAAACCCACGTTTCTCCGCTTCCACTTCGCCCGCTTTTCCTCTCTTTAACCCTCTTTAACCTCCACTTCGCTCGCCGCCGCCATTGAAGCCGCACACGATCTCCGTCTCCTCACCTGCCCCGGCCCCTATAAAGGAAGCCTCGGGAGCGCCTCCATCTCCGCAGCACAACGCCGCCACTCACTCACTCCCGCCGCTCTCACCTTGTGGAATTTGGAGATTTCACCGCGCCAAGTTTACATCTTCTTCAATTCCGGCGTCACGCTGCCGCGCAGATCCTCATCTCCGCCACCATGACCTCGCGACGTCATTGCGATCACGGTGCGCCACCCATTTTGCCCAAGACCTCCAGATCACCTTATCCGTCGACACCAGACGCTGTCGCCGCTAAACCTCAACTCCGACGAGCCTCCGGTCCACGCACGCCGCTAAATTGGTAAGCATCGTGTTTCGTCTCCCCTCTCTCGATAGCGCCCTCAGACTCGCCATGGCGCAGAAGCGCGATGCGAGGTGGTCGCCGAGCCTCGCCGGACTCGGCCACGTGGTTCAGCCACCTCGGCGCCAACACGGCGCCACCTCACCAGAGTCCGACGTGGCGGCCCGCGTGGACGCCACGCCACCTCCCACGCCAACTCAAGACCACCTCCGAGCCCTAAGGCTCGTGGACTTGGTCCATGTGAGCCATGTCAATGACATGTAGGCCCCATTGTCGAAAAATTAATTCAAATTCATTTAAATCCGGAAAATCATCGCTGACGTCATCATGCGCAATAATTAGAATTTTCTTTAGGAGAATAATTCGAGAAAATTGTTTAAATAATGATTTGGTTTAAAATTTGTAAAATTCATAACTTTTGCATTATAACTCCAAATTAGATGATTCAAGTTGCTAAAATTTTAGAAAATTATTGTCTAACTAAATAAAATATAATAATTCAATTTAGAGTTCATTTTAGTTCTGTTTTAGAATTTAGAATTCTTTTAAATATCAAATTTAGGTTAAAATTTGTAAAATCCATATCATTTGAATTCTAACTTCAAAAATTAGTGAAATAAATTTCTAAAATCTATTAAAATGATTTTATAGCTGTTTAAAATGATATTATATTATTTGGTCTCAGCTTAATTTGTCTGTTTGAGTTCTATTTGAATTTCATATGATTTATTTTATTTTCACGTTTAGACTACGACGATTCTGGGGAATTTGATACTTCTCAAGACTTAGATTTTCCAGACTGCAACGAAGGCAAGTTATACTTTGACCATTTTGCCCCTATTATTTTAAAGTTAATTAAATTCAGTTTTTAAATTATTAAATGCATGCATAATTTTATTCAACTATTTCAAATTCTGCTTAAATAATTAGTTATTCCTATTATCCTTGTATGCCAAATTTTGATGTTGCCATGTCATTCCTTTGTCACTTTAGATAAATTATTATGTTTAATAATCAAATGCTTCGCAAATACTTAGACCATGATTTATGTTTTTGGGAGAATTTTAGCCAACTCAATAAAATTTGCTGAAAATTAAAACTATGGTATTGTTTTACCATAGAGAATTTGTAAAGATGGTTTTATAAAAATAAAATCAAAAGGGTTTGGACTTGGGCGAAAAGGATGAATGGTGGGTGCGAGTTTATGCACAGGCTTAGTCTGTTAAGATTAAGACCTGTGGTTTAAATTGAATGACGCCCAAGTCAATTGAGGACCGGTCTTTGAGCACATTTTGTTATGCCTTATCAGACAACCACATGTCCTGTATGGGCGGGACTGGCTTAATAATTTGTAATACCTCTTAGTTATTTGTGCTATGTTGTATGTATGGGTGTTGGGTAGACAGTTTTCCCATCTGGCGCAAGAGGGGTTTTTGAGGACGGTCCACCCAATGGAAGCTTAAACCTTAGCGCACGAGTACTTTGAGGTAGAACATTGTAACGGCCTTGTGATGTTTGTTCACACACGCTTTAGAAGCGTGGATTGGCCGACACAAAGAGTATAATATCTCGTGTGGGTAAAGTTGTACAAACTCGCAGAGTAGAAACTATTCAATAGCGCGTCATGATCATGGACATGCTAGCAAAGCCACTCAGAGTTAGTTTTGTTTTTGGTTTTAAAAGTGATTTCAACAGATAATTTCGGATGGATAGTCCTGTGGGAAAATTAGGCGGGTAGCCATTGTGATTGGAGGATATCCATCATCTTTTATGGAGGTTATCCACAATAAACTATTGTCATTTAAAATGGTGATTTAGATTATTGTATGAAATGGCTTTGTAATCTAATATGATTATTTAAATTAAAGCCGCCGCTTTACATAAAATAACCTTGCCAAGATCCTTTGTCTACCTTATGCATGCATATCAATTCCATATTGGTGTAACTTGCAGCACGGTAGTAGTGCTCACTCTCTGTGAATAATCTTTATTCAGAGAAGATATCTACCAGACGGTGAGGATCTTGACGCCTAGGTTGCGCTTCCGCATTTATTTACTCGTGGCTAATCGTTGGGTCTACTACTATTTTTTCGCTCATGTGTTTTACTTTATTTGGCCTCGTGCCCTTTGTAATAAACTCGAATAGATATTAATAAAATGCGTGATATGTTTTGATTATCACTTTTGTTTGTTGTGTACATTAGCTATCCTCGACTAATGTATGAACACGAGAATTCGGGATCCTTCGCTCCCGGTTCGACAAAAGTGGTATCGAGCCATATCGATCGTAGGTCGTGGCCTTAGAATCGCTTTTAAGGATTTATTTCTCAAAAATTAAAAATATTTTGAGTCTATCCAAGAGTCTTCTCAACACTTCTTTTTAAAATGGTTATCAACTCATCTTATTCTCTAAATTGTAGATGGCTGAACAACCAACCCGGATTTCCCATGGAATTTTCGCCGGACACTGGGCCGCACTCCTATGGAAGATGATGCAACACCTAGGCTACAACCAGAGACCAACTTATCAAGGGTACATGTATAAAGCGGGAAACCAAGAGCGTTGGAGACTTGAAGTAGTCCTCTACGCCAATCTTCAACCAAACACAAACCACCACATCTTCGACGCCCCAATGAGACGCGATAATTTCGCTGATGGACTTCAGGACGCAGCTAGAGAAGCAACACGTCGCCTCCGCCATATTTACAACAATCATTTTGAAGACTCCGAGTTCCACTACCACCCCATGCACATTCCGACTCGGCTTGATAGTACCTTTCGTTCAGCTGAGAACGAGGACTCTCCTGAACTTACTCACCAAGTGGACTGTCTAAGGCAATGGATTATGCCTACTAAACACTCGATGAACTGCGTAATACTCGTAATGTACCGCTAGATGCGTAAGAAAGGTTGAAAGTTGCGAAGAAGAGTGGCTACCTACAAAGGCAGAGAGGGTAGTACTTGCGAGCCAGATTATACCCCTCTTACACCTTAGCAGTATCTCATAATATGATCGTTAGATGCGAATTATGAGCTGTCGATGTCTCTTGTGATAGCCATAATCAAATAATAAAATAAAATAATAAAAGGACTATTTTTGGCAAAATTTGGTTCTTTTGTCTTGTGCTTGTTTGTTCTTGGGCTGTTAAAAATATTATTCCTTAGAACTTTATTTCTATACTCTATTCTCGAGTCTTTAGAAGATTCCACAGATGGTTACCACACGCACCGCAATGGTAGCGCCAAGGCCAAGGAAATCCAAACGCAGACACAGAAAACCCCGCCCAAAGAACCACCCCTCCACGGTGAAGGGCCCGATTGGCGCCAGATGATGGCCAATCGACACATCCGATAGACACGCTAGCTCATCCATTAACATCAACCAAGCAGCACCAGCTCAAGCACCACCACCACCTCCACCTGCACAAAGATTGACCATGGCAGAATTCATGCGTATGCGCCCACCGACTTTCTCCAGAAGCACAGAGCCGATGGATGCCGATGACTGGATCCGTGCTATCGGGAAGAAGCTGGATATCACTCGATTGTCTCGATCGTGAGAGAGTCTGCTTGCCTCTCACCACTCACCGGTCCCACATCGTAATGGTGGGATAACTACAACATCTCCCATGCTGATGCGCAGACTATCTCTTGGGAGGAGTTTGTGCGGGCTTTCCGCCATGCACATATTCCCGCGGGGATAATGACCCTAAAGAAGAAAGAGTTCCACGCGCCAAACAAGGCAATCGCGACAAAGGTGAATACTGCACAAATTCAACCGACTTGCTCGCTATGCCCCAGCAGATGTGGCTAGTGATGAAGAAAGGCAGAAAGGTTCATGGATGGTTTGAACGATGAGATCTCACCGGTGGTCTCCAATGACTACACCGACTTCCAGCAGGTTAGTGAATAAAGCTTTTCGCCAGGAGGCCAAACATCTGCAGATGGAGAACTGCAAGCGGAGGATGGCCGCTCAGAAGTACAATGCTGGAGGACAACCCAAGCCTCGCTTTACACAGCCTCAGCCACCACAGCGTGGAGGATTTCATCTTCCACACTCGAGCTCCAAAGACCAACACAAGACCCCAATACTTCAAAGCTTAGTGAGCAACTCAACTGGAGGTCGGCCTCAGCAGAAGAATCCGATTCCATCGGCGGTTGGAGTGACTGTTTCCATCAAGAACGAGATGGGGCATTATGCTAACAGATGCCCTAAGAAGCTGCAAGGCGCACCACCTACTAGGCCAGCACCAGGAGTTCCAGCCACTGGCGGCAATCAAAAGCCAGCGGTTCAGTACACGAAGGGACGTGTGAACCACGTTACCGCAGAGGAAGCTCAAGCAGCACCGGATGTCGTCCTTGGTACGCGTTTCGATCAATTCAAGACCAAAGATTAGTCCTATTTGATTCCTGAGCATCGCACTCTTTTGTTTCCAATGAATTTGTGGGAAAACATAGGTTACCTATCTCCTTTAGATAACCCTATGATAATTCACTCCCCGGCTTAGAAATGAGAACCGCTTATCTTTGCCCAAACCTTACCCTTGAAATATCCTGAGTAACCTTCCTAGCAGATTTGATAGTCCCTGCATTCTCAAAATTTGATGTAATCCTTGGAATGGGTAGCTAGCCAAGAATCAAGGACAAATAAATTGTGCCAATAGGTCTATTGCTCTTACCAATGAGCAAGGAATCTCAGTTGAATTCAAGCCCAAGACTAGTACCGGAGGAAGATCAATTCTAACCAGCTTGAAAGAATTAAAGCTTGAAGATATACCAATGGTACAAGAATTTTCGGATGTTTTTCCCGATGAACTACGGCTAAGATGCCACCCGACAGGACGTAGTATTTATAATTGACTTAGTCCTGTGGACCGCCCCAATCTCAAAGCGACCCTCTGAGAATGCGGCCAATGAGTTGGCAGAGATGAAGAAAGCAGATAATGGAACTAAAACAGTAAAGGTTATATACTGCCAAGCTCATCACCTTGGGGAGCGCCAGATTATTTGTCAAGAAGAAAGACAATAGTATGAGAATGTGTGTGGATTTACGATCACTTAATGAAGTGACAATCAAGAATAAGTACCGCTACCTAGGATCGATGATCTGCTTGATCAATTAAAGGGAGCAAGTGTATTTTCAAGATTGACTTGAGATCCGCTATCACCAATCAAGATCGCACTGAAGACATTCAAGACTGCATTCACAACCAGATATGGGTCAGTATGAATTTACTGATGATGTCGTTTGGTTTGACAAACGCCTCGCCATTTATGAATATGATGAACAAAGTGTTCATGGAATTCTGGATAAGTTTGTGGTTGTGTTCATCGATGATATTCTCATTTATTCAAAGAATGAAGAAGAACACGAGGATCATCTCAGAATAATTTTGGGAAAACTCAGAGAGAATCAGCTTTATGCCAAATTTAGCAAGTGCGAATTTTGGCTAAGTCAAGTGGCATTCCTTGGACATATTGTGTCACAGGAGGAGTCGCAGAGATCCAAACCAAAGTTGAAGCCGTAATGGGTTGGAAACAACCCAAGTCATCACAGAGGTGAGTAGTTTCTTGGATTAGCGGGTATTACCGCAGATTTATTGAAGGGTTCTCCAAGATAGCGAGACCCATGACTCAACTTCTGAAAAAGGAGAAAAAGTTTGAATGGACAAAGGCCTGTGAAAAGAGTTTCCAAGAACTGAAGAAGAGATTAGTGTCTGCACCAGTGTTAGTACTGCTTGATATTCATAAGGACTTTGAAATCTTCTGCGACGCATCCCGTCAAGGACTAGGATGTGTACTTATGCAAGAAGGCAAAGTAGTGGCTTATGCATCTCGTCAGTTAAGACCACACGAAGGAAATTATCCGACTCATGATCTTGAGTTAGCAGCAATTTGCATGCTCTGAAAATCTGGTGGCATTATCTCATTGGTAACCGCTGTGAGATTTTCACAGATCATAAGAGTCTCAAATACATTTTACTCGGTCGTAACTCAACCTCGCATAACGAAGATGGCTAGAGCCGATAAAAGATTACGACCTTGGAATTCATTATCATCGGGTAAAGCAAATGTAGTTGCAGATGCCCCGAGTAGAAAGGCGATTGCAATACCATTTTGGTTCAAAAGAATCACCGAATTGTATGAAGAATCAAACATCTAAATCTGGAGATTGTCAATCAAGGATGTGTCAATGCTTTGGAAGTTCAACCCACTCTTGAGTCGATTAGAGAAAAACAGTTAGAAGATGAAGACATCAAAGAAATCAAAAGAATATGAGAAGAGGCAAAGCCCCGTGATTCTCTCAAGATGAGCAAGGAACAAAGTGTGGTTCGGAATCGATCTGGTGCCTAATCGGCAGGAATTAAAACATCAATTCGAAAGAAGCACATGAATCACCCTACTCCATTCATCCCTAAGTACCAAAATGTACCAGATCTGAAGGAGAAGTATTGGTGGGTCAAGATGAAGCGAGAAATCGCTGAATTTGTTGCCGTGCCAGATGTATGTCAACGAGTTAAGGCGAACATCAAAGACCCACCGGTTTGTTGCAACCATTACCAATTCCTGAATGGAAGTGGGAAGAAATTGGTATGGATTTCATTATGGGACTTCCTAGGACCCAAACAGATGTGATTCCATTTGGGTGATAATTGACCGATTGACCAAAGTGGCCCATTTCATTCCAAATCAAGACCACCTATCGAGTAGCAAACTAGCCGAATTATATGTGGCCAAGATTGTTTGTTTACATGGTGTACCCAAGAAGATTATCTCGATAGAGGTTCCCGATTCACTTCCGATTTTGGAAGAGTCTTCACGAAGCTTTAGGAACCAGACTAACTTCAAGATCAACAGATCACCCTCGACGGATGGTCGATGTAACGCGTCAACCAAGTTCTTGAAGACATGCTTCGAGCCTGTGCCTTAGACTATGGAAAAGTTGGGACAAGAATCGCCCTATGCGAGTTCTCGTACAACAATAGCTATCAAGCTAGTCTCTGAGATGTCTCCATTTGAAGCTTTATATGGCGTAAAATGCGTAACTCCGCTCCTTTGGGATGAAGTAGGAGAGCACCAATTCTTCGGACGGAATTGATCAAAGACGTTGAAAGCAAGGTTAAAGCAATAAGAGAACGTCGAAAGTAGCTCAAACCCGATGTAAAAGTTATGCCGACAATCAAGAAGAGAATTGACATTTGAAATAGGAGTTTTGTTTATCTCGAGTTACTCCACTCGGGGAGTAAGAAGGTTTCAACTAAAGGAAAACTCGCACCCATTTGTGGGTCCTTACAAAATTTTGGCAAAGAGAGGTGAAGTCGCTTATCGCTTGAACCGCCAACCACCTTGTCTGCGCAGACACAACGTTTTTCATGTGTCACAACTAAAGAAGTGCCTTCGAGTGCCAGAGGATCGACTCTTTTAGAGAGTATCAATCTACAAGAAGACCTCACTTATGTAGAACAACCAATCAAGATTCTAGACGTCATGAGCGTGTTACTGTGAGCAAGATCATCCGATCATATAAAGTCCAAAGGAGCCACCACCGAAAGTGAAGCCACCGGGAACGAGAGGAAGATCTTAAGGCGAGTATCCCCATCTCCTTGTTGGTTAAATCAATCTCTGGTCGAGATTCCTTTAAGGGGAAGGTTTGTAACAGCCCAAAATTTCAATTTCAGAGAAAATTTAATATTATTTATTTTGTGGAAATTCTGAAATTTTAAAACTTTTCCTAATTAGTTAAAGCTAAAATAAATTTAACTGCAAAATCTATTATCAAGTTTAAGTTGGAAATAATTTTATTAAGTCTAAAATGACTCTAAGAATTTATGTGAATTTTTCTAGAATTATTGGAATTATTTTGCTATATTCTAAAGCTAAAATGAATTAATCTGAATTTTAAAATGGAAAACCAATTAAAATCCCTAAAGCAGTTGTTAATAAAGCTTAGGCCCATTTCTGCTCACACGCCTGTGCCCGCTCTCCCAACTCAAGAACCGTCCGATATGCATCGACGGCCCTCACGCTGAACACGCCTCACGGTTGTTTCTGCACCCTTGGATCGAAATCCAACAACCCGCACTCGTCGTTTTCCTCCCTTTCTTCTCTAGCGCCTGCGTGCACCGCCGCCATTGCCGCCCTTCGTGAAGCTCTTAAACGCGCCATTTACGCCTCCTTACTTTCGCGATCGCGGCGATTCAAACCCACGTTTCTCCGCTTCCACTTCGCCTGTTTTCCCTCTCTTTAACCCTCTTTAACCTCCACTCGCCGCCGCCATTGAAGCCGCACACGATCTCCGTCTCTCACCGCCCGCCCCTATAAAGGAAGCCTCGAGCGCCTCCATCTCCCAAGACAACGCCGCCACTCACTCACTCCCGCCGCTCTCACCTTGTGGAATTTGGAGATTTTCACCGCGCCAAGTTTTATCTTCTTCAATTCCGGCGTTACGTCGTCGCCAAGATCCTCATCTCGCCACCAATGACCTCGCGACGTCATTGCGATCACGGTCGCCACCCATTTTGCCCAAGACCCTCCAGATCACCTTCTCCGCCGACACCGACGCCGTCGCCGCTAAACCTCAACTCCGACGAGCCTCCGGTCACGCGCCGCCGCTAAATTGGTAAGCATCGTGTTCAGCGTCTCCCCCTCTCTCGATAGCGCCCCTCCGCACCCCTCGCCATGGCGCGTAGCGCCGGCGAGGGTGGTCGCCGGAGCCTCACCGGACTCGGCCTACGTGGCCTGGCCACCTCGGCGCCAACACGGCGCCACCTCAGCTCAGAGTCCGACGTGGCGCCCGCGACGCCACGCCACCTCCCACGCCAACTCAGCACCACCTCCGAGCCCTAAGGCTCCGTGGACTTGGTCCATGTGAGCCATGTCAATGACATGTAGGCCCCACCTGTCAGAAAATTAATTCAAATTCATTTAAATCCCGGAAAATCATCGCTGACATCATCATGTGCAATAATTATAATTTTCTTTAGGAGAATAATTCGAGAAAATTGTTTAAATAACTGATTTGGTTTAAACTTTGTAAAATTCATAACTTTTGCATTATAACTCCAAATTAGATGATTCAAGTTGCTAAAATTTTAGAAAATTATTGTCTAACTAAATAAAATATAATAATTCAATTTAAAGTTCATTTTAGTTCTGTTTTAGAATTTAGAATTCTTTTAAATATCAAATTTAGGTTAAAATTTGTAAAATCCATATCATTTGAATTCTTACTTCAAAAATTAGTGAAATAAATTTCTAAAATCTATTAAAATGATTTTATAGCTGTTTAAAATGATATTATTTTATTTGGTCTCAGCTTAATTTGTCTGTTTGAGTTCTATTTGAATTTCATATGATTTATTTTATTTTCACGTTTAGACTACGACGATTCTAGGGAATTTGATACTTCTCAAGACTTAGATTTTCCAGACTGCAACGAAGGCAAGTTATACTTTGACCATTTTGCCCCTATTATTTTAAAGTTAATTAAATTCAGTTTTTAAATTATTAAATGCATGCATAATTTTATTCAAGTATTTCAAATTCCTGTTTAAATAATTAGTTATTCCTATTATCCTTGTATGCCAAATTTTGGATGTTGCCATGTCATTCCTTTGTCACTTTAGATAAATTATTATGTTTAATAATCAAATGCTTCGCAAATACTTAGACCATGATTTATGTTTTTGGGAGAATTTTAGCCAACTCAATAAAATTTGCTGAAAATTAAAACTATGGTATTGTTTTACCATAGAGAATTTGTAAAGATGGTTTTATAGAAATAAAATCAAAAGGGTTTGGACTTTGGCGAAAAGGATGAATGGTGGGTGCGAGTTTATGCAGGCTTAGTCTGGTTAAGATTAAGACCTGTGGTTTAAATTGAATGACGCCCAAGTCAATTGAGGACCGATCTTTGGCGCATTTTGTTATGCCTTATCGTACAACCACATGTCTGTATGGGCAGGACACAGCTTAATAATTTGTAATACCTCTTAGTTATTTGTGCTATGTTGTATGTATGGGTGTCGGGTGAGACAGTTTTCCCATCTGGCGCAAGAGGGGTTTTTGAGGAGTCACCCAATGGAAGCGAAACCTTAGCTGCACGAGTACTTTGAGGTAGAACATTGTAACGACCTTGTGATGTTTGCTCTGTCACACGCCTTAGGAAGCGTGGATTGGCCGACACAAAGAGTATAATATCTCGTGTGGGTAAAGTTGTACAAACTCGCAGAGTAGAAACTATTGAATAGCGCGTCATGATCATGGACATGCTAGCAAAGCCACTCAGAGTTAGTTTTGTTTTTGGTTTTAAAAGTGATTTCAACAGATAATTTCAGGATGGATAGTCCTGTGGGAAAATTGGGCGGGTAGCCATTGTGATTGGAGGATATTCATCATCTTTTATGGAGGTTATCCACAATAAACTATTGTCATTTAAAATGGTGATTTAGATTATTGTATGAAATGGCTTTGTAATCTAATATGATTATTTAAATTAAAACTGCTACTTTACGCAAAATAACCTTGCCAAGATCCTTTGTCTACCTTATGCATGCATATCAATTCCATATTGGTGTAACTTGCAGCACGGTAGTAGTGCTCACTCTTCTTGAATAATCTTTATTCAGAGAAGATATCTACCAGACGGTGAGGATCTTGACGCTTAGGTGCGCTTCTGCGATTGCCCGTGGCTAATCGTTGGGTCTACTACTATTTTTCTCGCTCATTGTGTTTTACTTTATTTGGCCTCGTGCCCTTTGTAATAAACACCTAATAGATATTAATAAAAGCGTGATATGTTTTGATTATCACTTTTGTTTATTTGTGTACATTAGCTATCCCGACTAATGTATGAACACAGAGAATTCGGGATCCTTCGCTCCGGGTTCGACAAAATATGAATTGTGCTATGCTTACCCATTACCACTTTTTCTTTGTTCTTCTAGTTGAACGCCATTATCACCGCATGTGCTCTCCTCAACGCCTTTAGTGTGTCAGGATTGTCCAAGATGGCACAACAGAAAGTTATAATGATTCCATGTCGTTTGGCAATGTTAGTGTCCCCAAGTTTGTTGCTTACACAAGCGCTTGGGCATGGAAGGTACCTCCCACCGTAATTAGCTTTTATTCCAAACCTCAATATGCAATGTGGTGAGTGCACATATAGATGCAAAAGCAACTTTAATATGGTCATATGTAAATCCAAGATTGTAGTTAGAACGCATAAAATTAATAGTGATGAGTCAAGATATCCATTAATAAAGTTTTCCAAGTGGTGGAAATGAAACCAACAGCTTCTAATAAAATATGTGGAGTTTCAAACTGTGGTACACTCAAAAACCAAATCACATTAGCAGAGGTAAACACATCCGATGGAAATAGAAGATAATTTATAAGCACAACTGCAGTGATCGAGCATAATTTAGCATCAACCATCCCACACTTCAAACTCACTCCTTAACAAACATCCGGTATTTTGATCATTTCAAGTTCAAATCATTGAAAGAGTCATGAATGTAACTAAGTTTTGGAGAATATAACGCCCCGAATGGAGGTGAGAACCTACTAGGATCTCTCAAATTCGTGAATGAGGAGATATACTTAGTGGGTAAGCCTATGGAAGAAGTTTGTCTTTGGTTACCCGAGATTCAAAGATGGTTCAAAATCGCAGAAAAACTTAAGGTGAGAGATTCACTATATTTCAAGAGTATAGCAAACACAAGTTTATGCATGACAAATCACAGACTAAAAATTGTACTAATTGTGAAATTTCAGAGGTCAAACTTGAAAGATGTAATGACACTTTCTTCTTACCAATAACTCCACAGTGGTCTATGGGCTAAAAGGATTGTTGGTCGACATGTTTCTAGACAATGCAAAGATATAGGAAACTCTTTTTAGAGAATTTGGGGTGTCCACAGAGAAGAGGAGAGCGCAAAGAAGGGTCATGGTGAGTTTTATATCCTATATATGTCCTAGTTCATTTAAATGTGCGCCAATATTGGTATTGCATCATTTTAGCTCAATCATGCAACTTAAGATAGCCCTACAATTAAAAGAACTTCCTTACTAATTCAACAGACAACAATGTCTCCGACGCACTGTGATTATATTCCGGGAGTATCGATGGGAGTGAAGATGATGCAAAATTTGAAGTCACTACAAGATCAAGAAGTTTAGGAGCCTTCTCATTATTCAAAGAAAGCATCCTGGTTTCAAGATATTATATTTAGAACAAAACTAAAACTCCAACATGATGCTTTGAAAGACTTATCAAGCAATGAGCATCATTAAGTACATCAAATGAGTAACGCTTGATGTTTCAAATGTCTAACCTTACAATTTTCCTTTCCAAGGCTTCTAGTTTTTTGACGGGAACACCATGAGCAAATCATGACATAACGAGCGGCTAATCCAATGCATCACTCAGACATCGAGAGGAACAACAGGTGAATGTTATAGCAGTCATGAGATCAAATAAGAAACAATTATAAATAAGAACCATGGTATCGTTAAACTGTACATTTCGAAATGAATTAAACTCAGTCTTACAGATTTGGCAATCATTCTAGCAGAAGAACTCTATATAGCTTTATGACATTAACCAGATGTTTCAGAGGGCAAGCTTTGGATATGCATGGTGGAGGACACTAAGAATCCCATTCGGGTTTCAGAGACCAAGAAAATGCGAGCAGGGGCAAGCGAGGAGAGCCGAGTGTTGCGGGCGAAGTCGGCGTCGGCGCCGGAGGTCGAGCCGGATGCACCAGACCAAGCTAAGCGGGCTAGGCGCAAGGCCAACCCCAGCAGCCGAGAAGGCGCAGAGGAAGCCGAGGTGCACAGCGCGAGGGCGCAGCCGTAAGCACGGTGGATCGAGCGCTGAGGTGCGCGGTGGTGGTGTGAACAAGGCCTGTGGGGCCGGAGGCACGGGAGAAGGGCAGGGCAGGAGACCAGGGGAGGAGCATGGGAGGACCTAGCGCAGGGCACAGCGGACCTGGCCGGAGGAGCCAGCCGAGCGAGAGGGAGGCGAGGAGGTGGAGGACGAGGAGGCAGAGGTGGAGGTCTTTGGGGTAGGGAGGAGGTGAGGCGGCTCGAGGTGGCAGATCTGGCCAGGAGAGAGGACCTGTGGGAGGAGCCACGCGGGAGGACCTAGCGCAGGGCACGAAGCGCAGATTGATCGGCGGGAGGAGACGGGCCGAGCCGGAGGGAGGCGAGGAGGGCGGAGGAGGAGGAGGGCAGAGGCGGAGGTGCCGGGTTAGGGAGGAGGTGAGGCGGTTCGAGGTGAGGAAAGAGGAGGGTGCCGGTGAGGAGGGAAGAGGAGGAGGAGGGAGGAGAAGCAGGTGGGGCGGCGGCGGTGGCGCCGGAAGGGGAGGAGGGGGAAGGAGCAGGCGCCGTCAGCGCGTGGAAGGAGGGAGGTGAGCAGGCGGCGCGCTCGGGAGGAAGATGAGGGAGCGGTAGGCGGGCGTGGGGCGCTGGGGTCAAAGGAATCGCAGGCAAGGAAAACGCAATAAAGATCGGACGGGCGCGAAGCAATGCCGCGCGGGATCCGACGGCCAAAAGCTTTCGAGGCGACGTGGCCCATCTAACTGCGCTGCAAAACTCCCTTCATTTATACCGGAGGATTCTAGGCAATCTCTTCAGAGTAATATAATACCTTCAGTCCAAATCTACATTAAATGACAATTGCTTACGTTCTAGCTCAAGTTCCTGTTCTTAGTCAAGCCACCGGCTTGACATAAAACTACTAGGTATCAGGATTCTCCAGTGTTGTTGAATCAGAAGGTGTCACAGTTGGTCCGCCATGGACCAATAATGGCTACCCAATCAAAGACAAAAACAAAAAGTTGGAGATCAAGGAAAATAGAAAGAAAGTATTAGTCTCTCTCCACTCTGAATCTCGGACATTGCTTTTTAATAGACGGTTATATACGCTGCTTACTTTAGGTGGAATGGATAAATTTAAGTGTTCAACTGAGTTAACACGAGAATTTAGTCTAGATCGTTATAATCTGGATCCACCACGATCAACAGTGTAGATCTTTCTCTTGTTTTACAAATTAACGTGAGAATTTCTATCCCTTGAGAGCGAACGTGATGGCTTCTTTTGACTCTACTTTAATAAGATAACTAGCAGGGTGTCCCGCGCATTTACGCGGATAGATTTGTTTTAAAGTTTTTCATGTCAAATGATATAATTTAGATGCTTAAGAATATATTTACGTATCTCATAGCTATTTAGATTTTTAAGATATCATAAACATTAGAAATGACAACAGAAACTTGAAGAAAAACATAACTTGAGGAGCGTAACTGACGTATGAGTTTTGATGGAAGAAAATCTCTAGCATAATAAATAACTACTCTCTATCATGTATGCATCATGTAGATACATGCCTTTATTTTTTCTCCACTGGTTACACTTTTTCAAAATATTTGCATGAACATGTACCTCTGTTAAACTCAAGCAATACGTTGATTATATATACAACAAAGTATCTTATTAGTTTGCATGGTATTAGAGTACCTTGCCCACGTATACACTGATGCACTATGGGTGACCTACCTTGAACTTATCTTCCCTCACGTCGGTTGCCCTACTGAACCATGTGTCTTATATCTCTTCTCCCAACCACAATTTTTATGCTTTAATCTCCAACAGTAAGCCCAATTCTTGATCGATATCTCTCAGCTGCTACCCCTTCCGATGCAATACTCTACCACATAGTTATCTTCTACTTCTCTTTAATTATTGTTTAATACTAACAGTTGTGACATCAACACGCATACGTGCAAATATCGCTAATCCTTGCCGGGGACACCCTTCACACTCTCTCTGGTGGCCCCAAGCTTATTTCTTACTATTGTGCCATCTCTACTCTAAGCTATTTGCTCCTTTGTTTATGTACGCTTGTGTTTATATTCGTATGGATGCATGCATGTATATACACATGACGATGTTATACTTGCTTGATGTCTTCTTCTACCATATTGGTCACTCCTCTTCGACATTGTCCAACTCAAGGATGTGGCTTCCTTACTAACTGATATGACCTTCCATCTTCACTAATTCCGGTATGTCTGCTTTAGTCGCTGTCTAACCATATGGAGAATTTTTTCACCATCGCCGATGACGCCGTGTCACCAACGATGGCAGCTCCTAGTTACGCGATAACCCTATATCGTCAATAGCTCATCTTCAATGTAAACCTTCATCTCCTCTTTGCTAGGGCTTCCCCATCTTCAAGCTTCTTTGGCCACTGACTTCTTCAACAATGTTGATGCTCACCACTTATCGTCGTAACACTTGGCTCCTTCGACTCCGGTCTTTCTTTTTGGTAGCTCTAGTGAGTAGCATGACATTGTCCTTGTGGAATGACTAAGTTGAGCAGCATGAAATTGTTCTTATCTTCGTCGTCGCTGCCGCGGCTCTTCGTTTCCTTATGGATCAATGTCTTCTTGTAGGACAGATCGACACCATTGCGCTCTTTTGTGGTCTCATCCGACACTATTTGTGGTATCCTCATTATAACGTATATTTAATTTATTAAAAAATTTAGTTATTCATGGATTTTACTTTGGAATTCGTATTGTTGTAGGGACAGCCTACCGGCCCCACCAACTTGGCGAAACAGTCCCGAGGCTACAACATGTGCTCCAAGGGTGGCCCGAAGTCTCCGGAGGGTCGCCGAAGGGTGCCTCGGTCCGAAGCCTCCAAATGGTCGCTAAAGGATCTCCCGAGGGGTACAGGAGGTACCCCGAAGGTTTCCCGAAGCCTCCGAAGGGTCTCCCGAGAGGTACAGGAGGTACCCTGAAGGTGACCCGAAGCCTGCAAAGGATCTTCTGAAGTGGCAGCCGAAGGAGGCTCGGAGAGCATTCGAAGGGTGTTTGGAGGAGATCCGGCTGGAGGAAAGGAAGGAGACGGGTGGACCAGAAGCTACACATAGGGGTAGGAAAGGACCCTGCAGTCCCTACACTGGTGGTACTTTTGTAGGGGTGCTTGTGTAATCTCATGTATCCTGCTATTTTGGCTATAAATAGCCACCCACCCCCATGTAATAGCAATGGCTTTTTTAGAGTATTAATACACAGTACATTTTCCTGACAACCAGTCCCCTTCTCGAGGACTCTTCGGACATCTCGTGTGTACAAGGGGTCCCCCCCTCTTTTACTGTCTGGTCCTTTTTGTAACGACAGTTGGCGCCGTCCGTGGGGACGGCAGGAAAGCTACGAAGCACAAACTTCGAGCTCAAGAATGGCACCACAGAAGAAGACCAAATCCAAGACCTTAGCGGCCGAAGCAGCCGCAGCGGCCACAACACCCAGCACCCCGAGGGCAAAGCGAACTAAAACCTCCGCGGCAGCGGCACCCCTTGCCCCGCTGGCGGAGGAGGAAGCAAACAACTCTACGTAGGGGGGCACCATCGGGAGTGACACCCAGCGAGTAGGTCCGCCCACTGGAGAAGCGGGCGTGAGCCAAGAGTCGTATGTAGCATTACAACAGGAGTTGGCGGATCTACGTCGCGAGATGGAAATTCTCTGACACCCACCGACAACGGTCCTCGCAGCTCCACTACAATAGGGGCGTGGCGTTGACGTGGTTTTTCACCATCGCCCCACGCTCCATCTATGCGTGGGAGCAGCTACGAGACCTCATAAGAAACAACTTTCAGGGAAACTACACGGAACCTAAGGATGCGGGGCACCTGTTCACAATAAAACAGGCGCCAAGTGAATCCCTCCATAGTTTTTTCAGGAAATTCGCGAAAGTCAAGTGCCAGGTAAAAGGCATCAACGAAACCACCATCATAAACGCTGCCACATGCGGGCTCCGAAAGGGACCACTGTCCGAGAGACTAGCGCGCAAACCCGTCCGCACGGTGACAGAGCTCTTCGTCAAGATGGAAGAGTACGCCCGGGCAGAGGAAGACAGTGTTCAAAGGGGAACACTCACTACCTCCGCCCCAGGCCTAACCCCGCAAAAGAAGCATCTGCCACTACTTCAGCCGGAGCACCTGCTAAGCCACGAAGCAACGACTTCCGGCAAAAGGGTCGGGGAGTCTACAACGTGGATGGCGCCCCACACACCGAAGGAGGACGACGCGGAGGTCACTGGGGCTGAGGACGTGGGCGAAATGCTGGTCGCCAAACAGACAACCGCGCCGGAGGCCTCGCACCCTTTTGCGACCTCCACGGCGAAGGCACGCACACCACCAACGAATGCCGCACAATCGCAGCCATGCAGGATTACATGAGCTGCGAGCAACAACCATGAGAGCCCGATAATAAAAGAGGAAGTGACAGTCGGCTCCCCGCAACACCACCAAGACCCCGCATAGAAGGAGGTCGCACTGAGCACCAACACAGGATCATCAACATGATCACCAGAGGATCTTCGTTCGGAATACCATCAAAAAGGCAGCGCCGAGCGTACGCCCGGCAAATTCATCACCCCGCGGCATACCCCGCATCCAGCCCACCCCGCTACGCCGAAATACCAATCTTTTTCGGCCCAAAAGACACTCAGGGCGTGTATTTTCCGCATCAGGACCCCCTCGTCATTTCCGCCAGCATTACGGATTTCGAGGTCAAACGCGTCCTCGTGGACGGAGGAAGCTTCGCCGACCTCCTCTTCGTGGACACCTTCGACAAAATGATGATCCCTCAGGATCGTTTGTCACCCCCGGGCATACCATTGATAGGCTTTGGAGGGAAGCCTGTGATGGCCCTCGGCCAGATCATCCTCGATGTCACATTCTGCAATGGCTACGCAACCTGAACCGAGGCTGTCACATTCGATGTCATCCAAATGCAGTACCAGTACAACGTTATCCTTGGCAGAGCAGCATTGAACTCCTTTAGGGCCATTGCGCACCACAACTACCTATGTATAAAAATTCCCGCACTAGAAGGCGTCATTACCATGCGAGGAGACCAAGACCTAGCAAGACAGACAGAGCTCCAGTTATTACCACCAGCCCGGCATGTCCATACTATCGGACAAGAGAAGAACGAACAGCCAACCTGCCCTTCGGCAAAGTGGGCACCAAAGCCAAAGCCCCACGGCGAGCTCCGGAGAGTCCCCCTTGAGGACGACTCCCCGGACAGGACAGTTTCCCTAGGAGCGGAGTTGCCAGCAGAAGCCCACAACGCCATACTTAGTATACTTCGCAGAAACAAGGACGTCTTCACCTGGGGCCCAGAAGACATCCCCGACGTAGCGTGCACAACAATCGAGCACCGCTTAGCCCTCCGAAGCGAAGCGCCACCCAAGAAGCAAAAGCTGCGATGCATGTCGGCCGAAAGGTTAGAAGCAGCGAAGAAACAAATCACCAAATTGTTAAAGGTGGGGGTCATTCGAGAAATCAAATACACGGAGTGGCTCAGCAACCCTGTTCTTGTCCAGAAAGAAGGCAAATGGCGCATGTGCGTCGATTACACAGAGTTCAACAAAGCATGCCTCAAAGATGATTTCCCGCTACCCCGCATTGACCAACTGGTCGATGCTACCTCGGGCTGCGAGTTAATGAGTTTCCTCGACGCCTACTCCGGCTACCACCAAATACTCATGGCCAAGGAAGACGAACCGAAAATAGCTTTCATCACCCCTGTAGGCACATATTGTTACACCCGCATGCCCTTCGGGCTGAAGAATGCGGGTGCGACCTTCAGCCCCCTCATTTCGAGAGTCCTAGCCGGACAGCTCGGGCGCAACGTAGAAGCCTACGTCGATGACATAGTGGCCAAAAGCAAGTTGGCAGATGAACACACGAAGGACCTGCAAGAAACCTTCGCAAGCCTTCAGAATGAGGGAATCAAGCTCAACCCGGAGAAGTGTGCCTTTGGCGTTAAGGCAGGAAAGCTTCTTGGATTTCTCGTGTCCGAGAGGGGCATCGAAGCCAACCCCAAAAAAATAAGGGTCGTTCAGGAGATGAAGCAACCTCACAATGCCCGCGAAGTGCAAAAACTTACTGGCCGGCTAGCAGCCCTTAGCCGATTTCTTTCCCGCTCGGCGGAGAAGTCCCTTCCATTCTTCAAGACACTCCGCGGAACGGAGCCATTTCGATGGACCAAAGACTGCCAGCGCGCATTCGAAGAACTCAAACAATACCTGACCTAGCTGCCAAGCCTCACCAGCCCGACACAAGGAGCAGATCTCCTGCTCTACCTCGCCGCCTCATCCTCAGCGGTAAGCGCTATCCTCATCAAAGAAGACAATGGCCAGCGCCCAGTCTACTGTGTCTCCGAGGCACTCCAAGGTGCAAAAACAAGATACACAGAGCTCGAGAAGCTGGCGTACGCCCTGCTGATGGCCTTAGGGAAGCTCCGCCACTACTTCCTGGCGCAAACCATCATCATCCCCACATCTTACCCCCTAGCGTTGTTGCTGTGAAGCAAGGATGCCACAGGACGAGTAGGAAAGTGGGCCGCCGACCTCGCGCCCTTCGACATCACCTTCGTCGCCAGGACAACCATTAAATCACAAGATCTGGCAGACTTTGTGGCTAAATGGACGCCGAATAACGAAGACCATACCCTCGCTCAAGTCGAGACCCCGTGGACAATGTACATTGACGGATCGTGGTGCTGCGCCGGTGCCGGAGCGGCAGCCATTCTAGTCGCCCCGGACGGGCACACCGTATCCCACTCAGCCCACCTCGCCTTCCCAACAACAAACAATGCCGCCGAGTACGAAGCGCTACTACTGGGCCTCCGCAAGGCGAAGGCACTGGGAGCAAAGAGGATACTCATCAAAAGCGACTCCCGACTAGTAGCGGGTCACTTCGACAAATCGTTCGTCGCAAGAGACCCAGAAATGGCAAGCTACCTCGCCGTGGTGCGCAAAGCATCAACCTACTTCCTCGGCCTCATAGTCCAAAGCCATACCTCAAATCAACAATGAAGAAGCAGACAAACTGGCAAAAATGGCTAGCTCCGGCCAACACCCTTCGCTCGACGTTTTCCACAATCTTGAGGACACCTTAATTGCGCGCCGGCACAAGGGCTCTTACCGAAGAGCAAAATTGCGCGCCGAGCCTGAGATGTTGGCGCGGAGTGTGCTCCAAGTAGCCGAGGCTGACTGGCAAGACATCATCGTCAAGTACCTTGCTGCAGAAGAACCAGAAGATGAGGGCGAAGCAAAGCGCCTCCGCCATAGAGCCAGAAATTACCATGTCCTCGACGGACAGCTCTACAAGGGGGCTATCTGCGCCCCTACTTGTGGTGCCTGTCCCGGGAAGAAGGCCAAGCCCTCCTCAAGGAGATCCATGAAGGACTATGTGGTGCACATCAAGCACCCCGAAGCATCGTCGGCAAAGCATTCCGCCAAGGATTCTACTAGCCCACGGCGCTCCATCCAAGACCTCGTTCAGCGCTGCCAAGGGTGCCAGTGGGCCAACAGGCAACCCAAGGCACCCTCGCTCCCACTCCAGCCCCTGCCACCAGTGTGGCCCTTCGCAAGATAGGGGCTCGATGTCATCGGACCATACCCCACTGCAAGGGGTAGCCTTCGCTTCATATTTGTTGCCATCGAATATTTTTCAAGATGGGTCGAAGCAAAGCCAGTCGCAAAAATCACCTCGGCAGCAGCTCAGCGCTTCATATGGAAAACTATAATTTGCCAGTACGGGATACCGCGCGACATTGTCACAGACAATGGGACCCAGTTCGACTCGATAGCGTTTCGAGCGTTCTGCCGAAACCTGGGCATCACGATATGCTTCGCATCAGAAGGGCATCCCAAAGCCAATGGAGCGGTCGAGCGAGCCAACGGCAATCTTCTAGAAGGCTTAAAGAAGCGTCTTGTTGGACTCCCAAAGGGAGTGTGGCCGAAAGAACTCCAGAAGGCCCTGTGGGAAATCCGTACATCTCCAACAAGGGCCACGGGTTTCTCACCGTTCAGACTACTCTTCGGTGACGAAACCATGACCCCTGCAGAGTTCACCGCAAAGTCCCTCCGAGCAACATCTGAACCAGACCCCGCAGAGAGGCGCACCTCCCTCGATCTCCTCGAAGAGCACCGAGTCCAAGCAATAGCTACCATGTCCAACTATAGCGACGGAGTAGCCCGGGCATACAACCGGAGAGTCAAAATCCGCACCTTGGTGCCGGGTGTAGGATCAAGGATAACCGATTAGAGGGGGGTGAATAGGAGGTTTTTAAACTTTTTAACAATTTAACAAATTAAGCCAATTAAAAACTTAGTCTAAACAAGTTACACTTCTAGCTAAGCAATTCAAACACAATAAGCAAGCTAGAAATATAAGTGCGAAAATGTAAAGACTAGAAATAACCACAATGAGACAACAACGTTTTCCCATGGTATCGAAGACTTACCGGTCTTCACTAGTCCACATTGAGGAAGCTTGACAACTCAAGCCGGCTCCATGAATTAAGTCTTCCCTCGATCACTATAGTTGTTCTTCCTCCGCTCCAGAGATGGTGAACACCAAACCACTCACAAGCTTGCACCGGGCCTCTTCACAATCTTCTTGAAGAGATCACCGTGCTCCACCGCCAAGGCCGTCTAGGAGTTCGGCAAAACTACAAGAGTAACAAACCAAGACCTTCGCTTGATGGCGCTCAAGTGCAATAGGATCAATCTAGAATGATTTGATGCACTTGAATGAACTCAACTACCTCATAATGAATGCACAAGAGAATTTTGGGTGTTGAGTGAATGCACTTGGCTCTCAAGGCTCTAAGGATGTTAAATGTTCACTAGCAACCTATCCAAGGGCGGTTGGGGGGGTATTTATAGCAGCCACCAACAATTATGACCGTTGGGGACCAAATCCCCAACTTTCAGTGAAATTTGGTACAACCGCCATCTAGGGTGCAATTGAACCGTACTTGTGTCAGAACTCCGTAACGGCTAGAACAGAGGCATTTATTACTCTGACATAGCCGTTGGAGTTTCCCGTTCGATACAACCGCCAACTTAATTCCGGTTCAACCGCATCGCCCGGTTGAACCGCATTGATGTGCGGTACAACCGATCGTAGGGTTTCCAAATATGTTGAAACGACATGATCTCTGAAAAATATGAACCGCCTTAGAAAAATCGGTACAACCGCGGTGCGGTTCAACTGTTTCACAAATGCGGTTCAATCGATTATCACAGAGAGCTCCGGGTCGAAATTACATCTATTCTGGTTTTCTTGAACCGCCAACTAAAAATCGGTTCAGCCGAAAATCGGTACAACCGATTCTCAACGCGGTTCAACCAAAAAGCCAAGAGAGCTCCTGAGCCAAAACGCACTGGTACTGTTTTTATTGAACCGCCAACTAGAAATCGGATTGACCGTAATGCGGTTATACCGCTCCAAGAGCCGGCCGCATCGCATTAGCGCTTCGATTGGTGAAGCCTTCAAAGTCCCGATTATCTTGCTAAGTAAAGCGCGGTCATACCGCACAAAGCGGTACAACCGCCATTATAACTGTGGTACTACCGATTTCTGACAAATGCACTTAAGGCTTTCAAATTCAATTTTAAATACGAATTCAAATGCATGCATGATCCTAAATTGATACATATGGCACAAGAACATGCTATCAAGCTACTAGCCATGATCCCTCTTAATAATATGGCATTTAACCTATAATTCGATCTTCCAACCAAATCTCCTAAGACCGGTAGAACATAAAAGGATCCTAGACTACTTGTACCTTGTCTTCAAGCCATGTAGATCTTCATGTTGTCCTTTAGCATGCATCTTTACGTCATCAAATTCACCAATGGGACTTAACCTTGTAAATACTCAATAAACATATTAATCACATATTCACATATTATCATTAATTACCAAAACAATTATTAGGGGCCTAGATGCTTTCAATCTCCCCCTTTTTGGTAATTTATGAAAACACACCTAATATGTGAGAGAATGATTATTTTGAATATACTATGAGTGTATATACTTTTGATGACTTAACAACAAAATAATTCTTGCAATAAGCTTAAATGAGTTTTGAGAATTATTTCCTTGTTAAATCCAATTTAAAGAAAGCTCCCCCTAAACATGTGCATATAAATGATAGAGAATCTTTGCAAGCATATGTAGAGATTTTGAAAAAAAATTGGCAGAGTTTTTTTAGCATGTTTGAACTTGAGGGAAATACAATATTGAGATATGACAATAATATAGATTGCATTTCATGATAATAATATGACCATAAACATCATTCAACAAGTTCAACATTAAGAGCAACATAGTTATAAACTATTACAGGCAAAAAGGTTCAACAATAGACCACATTACAAAACACATAAGTCCATATATGGTAATAGTAGCAAAAGACTTTGCTCCCCCTAAAACTATTGAGAGACCATGTGGAGGTGTCCCCATGTTTGTGATGAGTAATTGACGGTCGGTTTAGTGAGTTTGAGTTTGTTTCGGGTATTCGAGGGTAGAGTACCTTTACTTGTGCCTTCTTGATTATCTTTGTTTCGATGCGGTGCTATGTGATGGTTTGCTTATGCGTGTATCGCAGGACTTCGGAGCTAGGTCATGGTGAGGCGAGGTGGACCGGGACTAGACACAGGAGGTGTTGAGGTCCAGACGGTCAGAGTTGCCAAAGATGATCGAGGCTGCTGAAGTGGTTGCGAGTCGGGAGACGAGGAACCGGAACTGCCCGTGACGGATACGACGGGCGATGACGAGCGGACCGGGACTAGACTCAGGGAGGAGTCGAGGTCCAGACGGTCAAGATACCGGATGCGGAAGCTTCCGGGAAGCTGCTTGAGGGCAAATTGGAGATTTGACTCAAGCAATGAGAGGATGGGCTGGTTTTCCCTCCAAATCCTGGTCATGTTGACCATGACCTTTGCCTCATTTGTGTGTGGAGCAAGCATGTGAGTTTTGGACTGCACTTCTTGATTTGCTAATTGAGGACATGAGCCTTCTCATTTTTAGCTGCAAGTGCGTGTGCAAGAGATAAGAGCTGAACAGTGTGGGTACGAGCTGAGTGAGAGCTCCAGTGCGTGTGTGTGTGCTTGTAGTAGAGTGTATGAGCTGAGGGTAGTGTAGAGCTCCTGTGTGTGTTCCCAAGTGGAGAGCTGAGTAGTGAGGGTATGGGTTGAGCTAGTGCGTGTATGTTTCTCCCTCTCAAGCATGTAGTGTGTGGAGTAAATTTCTCAGTGTAATCATTCCTCTGGAATCCTTCATCTATTTGCAATGAATTCATTTGAGAAAGTCTGGATGTGAGCCTTTGTGATTTCCTCTGTTTCCCTTTCCTAGGGTTTCTTAACAGAGTACACTTGTTTCTTGTGTTTTCCCTTTAAGATTTGGCTCAAGTTTTGTGTTCTCTAGTCCTAAGGTAATTGCTCATCTATCTGCAGAATCTCTTGAGCAATGGATTAGTAAATGGAAAGGAATTTGAAAATTAATGCTCTCTCTGCTCAAGTCTCAAATTTTGTCAAAATCTTGATTCCTAGGCTTTCTGTTGAATTCTCTTGTTCCCTAGGGTCTTGATGTTATTTAGTTTGTTTTCCAGATCTTTTGGCTCAAAAGCTTCAAGCAATTTCTCATGAATTTCTCCTTTTCGGGCTGCTGCAGTATTCTCAGTTTCCCAGCTGTTTTTAGTTTGCAACTCCTTGTACTCAACCGAACTGCAGGGTCTGCTGCCTCCTCTGAATGTTTCGGTCAGCAGTAACTTGTGGCAGCAGTCTCTACTCTTGTGTGTGATGCTTTCGGCCAAAACAAGAAGAACATTTCGGCAGCAGTCACAGGGCAGTTGTAGTTCATTCTCTGCTACATTTCTTCTCCTGTTTTCAGCTTGGTATTCTCGCAGATTTGAAATCTTCTCTTGTCCATCTTGCCGAAGCTGCGATCATAGTTTCTTTTTGTGTGCTCTGCATTTCAGCTTCAGGTGTATTCGCCCATGAGTAATTCCTGCAGCTCTCGGCTGTTTGTCTGAATTCTTGTTTAGTTTGGATGCAAGGCTGGTTGTTGGGTTCGGCTATTAGCAAGTGTGCAGTCCCTGTTTCCTTGTTTACCTGCATTCGGCAGCTGTTGTTTTCAGTGATGTGTCCTCAATTTTCAGCAGCAAGAACCTGCATTTTCAGTGCATCATTTCTTGGTTCGGTCAGTAAGAAAGCAAATATATTTGGGTGAAGTGCAGCAGTACTAATTCTTCCTTTTGCTTTCAGTTTGCAGTGAGTAAAATTTTCAGAGTTCCCTTTCAGCTATCTGCAGATTTCAGTTTTAGCATTCCTTTGTCTGAACTCAGGGCTTTCTCGGTGAAGTGTAGTACTCTCTGTTCTTAGGCAGGAATAACTTGGAGTATCTAGTCTCTCCAGTATTTTTGGGGCAACAATGTTCTGAACTTTTCCCTTGAGTATGAATCTTACTTCATAGCTAATGTAGCTATCGGAGTAAATGTTCGTGGATACTTCAGGGGATAATTTTAAAAAGGCACCATTCACCCCCCTCTGTTGCCATTTTCGATCCTACAACTATGTCTTCACATTCTCATCTTCTCACTTCTCTCCCTTTGGCATCAAAATACCAAAAACATCTCAAACGACGGGGTCCTGAGGAGGAGGATCCTGAGAAGCGGGATCCTGAGTAGTCGAGTCCTGAGCTGGAGCTGGAGCGGGATCCTGAGACTCTGGAAGAGGAGCTAAGTCCTAAGAGGCTGAAACAGTAGGAGCGGGATCCTGAGGCACGGACTCAGAGGTGGTCGAGGAGCCGAGACCGTCTTTGGAGCCGATGGTGGAGCAACATGGGTTTGGAGATCGAGGCATCAAGCCGGGCCACCGGAGGAATAGCATAAGATGTAGAGGTCTTGGAAGCTGGAGGAAGACGACAAGTGTATCGCTGAGGAGTCCTCAATAAATCCTCTATATCATTAATGCTCTCCATCATAGCAGTCATCCTGTTATGAACCTCATTCTGAAAGTCATTTCGAACTAACTCCATGTCAGCTAGCTTGTTGAGGGTCTCATTCTGAAATTCTATATGAGCAGTCTTCATCTCTTGCAGTTGGCTAAGAATCAACTGCTGATTTTCAAGAAGTTTGTGCAAGGGTACCTTCTGCAGGAGCAGCATCAACAGCAGGAACAGCATCAGCAATGGGATCATCCTCAGTATCACGACGAGGAGGAATATCGTCTCGTGGCTTATAAGACTTATGGACTGAACCCAATCCACCACAATACTGAATCTTCTTGGTAATTAATGCCATGATGTATGGTGCATAGTAAATCCTCTTAATCCTATCATTTTTGGAAGATACTATGCCCTGAAGAATCACGTCCACAACATCAAACTTTATCCCTTTCATAATATGATCAATTATATTCTAAGCATGTCCCCTAATTGCATCAAAATTTCCACTCTTGGGGTAAAAGGTATGATTTATAATTCTGTTAACCATGCTTGGTAAGGGTCTGAGTCCAGTGACTGTTCCAAGCTTGTTTCTGACAAAAGAATCATAGTAGTCAGCCCAAGCGGGAGGCAGTAAAGCAGGGCTATCAAAAATCTTCTCCCAAGAGCTGGACTGTATTCTCAAAGTTCTTTCAAATTCCTCTTTTGTGCTCTCCAGATTTCTGGTAACAGTTATCCATCTAAAAGATTCCAAGTCTGCAGAGATGTGCATTGTGGCATAAAATTGCCTAATCAGCTCATCATCATAGTTCTGCTTCAGTGCAACAAGATCATGAAGACCTACTCGATGGAATAGCTGATACACACCACTGTAGTTATCCAAGACATTTATGTGAGACCACTTAATCCATATATGATCTACAAACTTCTTGTGATGTCCATAAAGCTGCTCATACACTTGTTCTTGGAAGACGGTGTGAAATCTAGGATTAACTGAGTCTGACTTAAAAGTGTACTGATTTACATGCCTTTTAAGTGCATACTCATCTGGTGTAAGTAATCTCAAATCAGTTGGAGGCTCTGGAGGCTCTCCCAAGTCATCAAAAGTCCCTGCTTGATCTGACTCAGTCTTAGCATCAGAATCAGAAAAATTCTCTTCTTCTTCGTTTTCTTCAGTTTCAGGTTCGGATGCTAGCCTTTTGCCCTTGCCATGCACGACCTTCTGTCAAACTGATCTCGCTTGCTGAGTTTGAGCTGTAGGCACATTCGTTGAGGAGGTTGAGATGGAGCCACAGATGATTGAGGCGAAGATTGCCCCCTTGGAGGTCCATGCGACTTACGAGCCGCTATACGAGTCCTAGGCATCTTCACAAGTAGAATAGGTTACAAGGAGTCCAAAGATTTAATCAAAATAGAATTAAGTGAAAGAGAAATGAACTTTCTGTTTTTCAGTCAGGAAAATCGGATAAACCGCCGTTATATGCCCGGTACAACTGAATTTCGGTTGAACCGCTCTCAAGAACCGGTTGTACCGATCGTCCCGACCGAGTTCTAGGTTTAGCAAAAAATTTGGATTTTTGATGATTTATCATGGAGTGAATCCATGAAATGAATGCGCAAGTATCATTAGACATCAAATATACAATTTTTCCCAACTAGAAACCAGAAAATCATTCACATTTTCAACTAAACCTAAAATGATACCTAGGGTTCCAAATGCGGTAAAAACTCAAATCAAAAGAGGTTTTACCTTAAGGAATGGAGGAGTTGAACCCTAGAGATGCAAAGATTAGCAAAGGAACGAAGAATCACCGAAGATTTTAGAGGATTGGAGTGGAGGTTTTGAGAGGCTTTCGGGTTGGAGAAAGAAACGGTCGAGCGCAAGTGGTGCGGTGCGGGGACGGTTGAACCGTCGCAAAGAGTTAAACCTCGGGTGAAACAGTAACCGCAGGGAGTTACTGCTCTCTCAAAAAAGGACGCGGTTGAACCGCCAAAGCACCTCCGGTAGAACCGCACTTCGGTTGAACCGTAGTTATAACGTCGATCATACCGCCACACGGTCGTAGCGGGCATAACACGCTGGTTGATCCGATCATCCTGGAGCTTCAAGGAACAGCTCTGGAATTTCTTTGGAATTGAGATTATTTGCAAATGATCCTTAGTTTTGCACTCAAATAAATATCATTAAGGATCATTATGCATAAAATAAACTAATGTTTATATAAGAACATAGTTTTTATGAACATAGCTATCTTTAATAAAAGATTTGAAAAATACTTTCATAAAATAGTCAAATAACATTAAATGAAGCACAATACATGAGACAAGAGTTCAAGCAACATTTGAATAGTCTATAACATTTAACTCATTCCTCAATTTGCAAAAGCGGCCTTCATCTAATGGCTTGGTGAAAATATCCCCTAATTGGTCTTCGGTTCTTATGTGGCTAATTTCAATATCTCCCTTGCTCACATGATCTCTCAAGAAATGGTGGTGAATATCTATATGCTTGGTTCTTGAGTGTTGAACAGGGTTATTAGCAATTTTCATCGCACTATCATTATCACACAAAAGAGGCATTTTATCAAATTTAATTCCATAATCTATCAATGTTTGCCTCATCCATAGCAATTGAGCACAATAACTTCCTGCGGAAACATATTCGGTTTCGGCGGTGGATAAAGCTACAGCATTTTATTTCTTGGATGACCAAGATACTAAAGATCTTCCTAAGAATTGACAACTACCCGAGGTGCTCTTTCTATCTACTTTACAACCCGCATAATTGGAATCCGAATATCCAATTAAATCAAATTTAGCACCTTTCGGGAACCAAAGGCCAATGCTAGAGGAATGCTTTAAATATCTTAGTATTCTTTTAACGGCCATTAAATGGCACCCTTTTGGAGTTGCTTGAAAACGTGCACTCATGCAAACACTAAACATGATATCAGGCCTAGATGCGGTAAGATAAAGCAAGCTACCAATCATAGACCTATAAAGCTTTAAATCTATCGATTTACCTCCCTCATTTAAGTCAAGATGACCGTTGGTTGCCATGGGAGTTTTAATGGGTTTTGCATCCTCCATACCAAACTTCTTGATCAAATCTTTTGCATACTTGGTTTGGCTAACAAAGGTCCCATCTTTGAGTAGCTTGATTTGAAGTCCAAGGAAATAGCTCAATTCTCCAATCATGGACATTTCAAATTCTCTAGATATCATATCACCAAACTCTTTGCAAAAATCTTGATTAGTAGACCCAAAAATAATATCATCAATATAAATTTGACATACAAAGAAATCATCATCTATAACTTTAGTAAATAAAGTTGAATCAATTTTCCCGATTTTGAATCCTTTTGAGACTAGAAAATCTCTAAGGCGTTCATACCATGCTCTAGGAGCTTGTTTAAGACCATAGAGCGTCTTGGAGAGTTTATAGACATGATTTGGATTTTTAGGATCTTCAAAACCAGAAGGTTGTTCAACAAAGACAAGTTCGGATATTTTACCATTTAAGAAAGCACTTTTAACATCCATTTGAAATAATTTAATATCAAAGCATGATGCAAAAGCAAGTAATATCCGAATTGACTCAAGTCTTGCTACAGGAGCAAAAGTTTCACCAAAATCCAAACCTTCAACTTGTGAATACCCTTGAGCGACCAATCTTGCTTTGTTTCGAACAACCAAACCATTCTCATCTTGCTTATTTCTAAAAACCCATTTTGTACCAATAACGTTGTGTTCCTTGGGTCGATCCACCAATGTCCAAACTTCATTTCGGGTGAAGTTATTGAGTTCTTCATGCATAACATTCACCCAATCCAGATCTTCAAGTGCTTCTTCTACATGCTTTGGCTCAATAGAAGAGACAAAAGAGTAATGTTCACAAAAAGAAGCAACACGAGATCGAGTTTGAACACCCTTACTTACATCACCCAATATTTGGTCTATTGGATGATCCTTTGCAGTTGCATTGTGAATTCTTGGTGGTAGGTTGAATGGTTGATCATCTTCCTTATTGTCCTCTTTATCAATTTGAACTTGATTTGTGGAAGAGGTTGGAGGCTCAACTTATGTGGAAGATGATGGATTATCTTCGGGCTTGATGTCGCCTATTTGCATATATTCTATTGCTTTTCTTAAGGCTTCATCACCTACATCATCTAAATTCTCATGCTCTTCTTGAGGGCCGTTAGTTTCATCAAATTGCACATCGTGCCTTTCTTCAACTAAACCGGAGTATATGCAAACACAACGGCTTCGTCATCCCAGGGATGGGGAACCGTCTCAGATCCGGGAGCCCAGACCTTCGTAATATCCTCGAGCTTGCCCTCGCTCACAAACGTCTCAAGAAAAAGCCTCGTCACAATAGACCTCCCCAACTCACTAGTATACTCCGGATCACCCGCAGCGTCCCGACCATGCCTCGCCATACCCGAAGAACACAGACCACACCCTCGCAACTCACACCAGTGTAGCGAAGAAAGAAAGCAACATTAGAAGACAACAGAATAAGAGCTAATAGCGACATGGGGGGGATGACGCACATATTTATAGCCACCAAAGAACAAACGGACAAAATGGTGTGGAAATCGAAGAGCCACCAACCAATACAACTCTGACATGTGTCAAAAAACCAAAGCCCTAAGGGTACGCAACGGCCACCAACCGCGCACGCCCCCCAAGGGGCGCCATCATCACAAGAACGGCGTACAGGACCTGAAGAGACGCCGAAACGACCACCATCAATGTAAAAACAATGCACACCAACCGAGGGCATGCGGGGCAAACCCCTCGGAGCAAGCAAAACACTTCACCAGGCTGAAGGGGACGGTGTGCTTGGACCCTTCGGGGCAAAGACGCGGTTTTCAGCCCTGATGAAACAAAGCATCGACCACGAGGGGCTTGTCGTAGGGGCAGCCCACCGGCCCCACCAACCTGGCGAAACAGTCCCGAGGCTACAGCATGTGCCCTGAGGGTAGCCCGAAGCCTCCGGAGGGTCGCCGAAGGGTGCCTCGGCCCGAAGCCTCCAAATGGTCACCGAAGGGTCTCCCGAGGGGTACAGGAGGTACCCGAAGGTGACCCGAAACCTTCGAAGGGTCTCCCGAGGGGTACAAGAGGTGCCCCGAAGGTGACCCGAAGCCTGCAAAGGATCTTTCGAAGTGGCAGCCGAAGGAGGCTTGGAGAGCATTAGGAAAGGACCCTGCAGTCCCTACACTGGTGGTACTTTTGTAGGGGTGCTTGTGTAATCTCATGTATCCTGCTATTTTGGCTATAAATAGCCACCCACCCCCATGTAATAGCAAGGGCTTTTTTAGAGCATTAATACACAGTACATTTTCCTAACAACCAGTCCCCTTCTCGAGGACTCTTCGGACATCTCGTGTGTACCAGGGGTCCCCCCTCTTTTATTGTTTGATCCTTTTTGCTACGACACGTATGGACATAGAATTTCAAATTTTCTTTTATTTTTTGTCCCTAATTTAAGTTATTTTTTGTTGGAATTGATATACTAATCCAATTGTTAATTTTTATGCCAAATTAAATTTATTTATGGATTTTAATTTGGAATTGCATCAAAATCAAATTGCCAATTTTAATTTATTTTTATTCCAAAAAGTAGTTATTTTTTGTTGAAATTTGAACAACAATCCAATTGCGATTTTTGTTTAATTTTTATTCTTGGTTATATTTATTTAGGATTTTACTTAGGAATTAGTATGTAAATCAAACTGATAATGTTATTTTATTTTTTTTGTTCGAATTTTAGTTATTTAAATATTTTACTTTGGAATTCATATGAAATCAAATTGAATTTCAATTATTTTTTGTTGGAATTAGTATACTAATCCAATTTCTAATTTTTTATAAATTTATTTTTAATTCAAATCTAGGTATTTTTGTTGGAATTAGTGTACTAATTAAAAAATTATTTTGAATTATATATATTTTAGGAATTTTACTTAGGAATTCGTATCAAAATGATTTTGCTATTTTTATTTTGTTTTTTATTCAATTCTAGTTGTTTTTGTTGGAATTTGTGTACTAATCCGATTACTAATTTTTTTTATTTTTATTCGAATTATGTTTATCTACTGATTTTACGTAGGAATTTGTATCAAAAATTAAGTTGCTAATTTTATTTTATTTTTTATTCTGAAATTCAGTTATTTTTATGTTGTACTTGAGATGGACTTTTCTTTCTATATTGTACCTAACATAGACTGTTTCATTTAATCTAGATCATTATAATCTGGACCAACCATAATCAACGGTATTGATGTTTCTCTTTTTTCACCGATTAACGTAGGAATTTCTAGCCCTTGAGAGCGAACGCGGTGGCTTCTTTTTCTATCGCTTTAATAATTAATATAATATAATAGATAGATGGCTACCTATTTATAAGGGTAAGCTAAAAAACTAATTAAAGCCATGCCGACTAAAATGATGTGGATGTGTTGTTAAACTTCTTGCATGCAGGCGTCATGGAGGCCAACTCAAGCATACTGCCAACTGGTTCCACATCTTGACCCGAAATCCAGGATTTTTTTTTTTTTTGAGAAAAGAAAAGAAAAATCCAGGAATTTTCCTCCGTGACCTGGAGATGTTCCTGCAGACTAGGCCGTACTCTTGCAGGAAGTGAATGTCCTGCAACCTATAAATCAGCACATTGCATGCTCTGCACAACACAAGTCGACACAGCCATGGTTAGTACTAGCATGAATCTTATTTTGTCCATCCTCCTGCTCCTAACTGTAGGCTTTAGTCTTAACCTTTCAGCCTTCAGTACCAGTAGTGACCATGAACAGTTCGTCTACACAGGCTTCACCTGCAGCAACCTCACCCTAGACGGCGCAGCCAGAATCACGTCGTCTGGCCTCGTCGAGCTGACCAATGAGACGTTCAGGATCAAAGGCCACGCATTTCACCCAGCTCCGGTGCGCTTCCGCCAGTCTCCCAGTGGCACGGTGCAATCCTTCTCTGTCTCCTTTGTATTTGGTATCGTCTCCTCATTTGGCGACATAAGGGGCCACGGCTTCGCCTTCTTCATTGCCCCGAGCATTGATTTCTCCTCCGCTTACTCAATCCAATTCTTGGGCCTTCTCAATGCTACAAACAATGGCAGCCTGAGCAACCACCTCTTCGCGATCGAGATCGATACCATCGAAAACGATGAGTTCCAGGACATCGACAACAACCATGTCGGCATCGACATCAACAGCCTCAACTCTCTGCGATCCTACTACGCTGGCTTCTACGATGATAAGAATGCCACCATGTTCACAAATCTGTCTCTCATTGAATCTGGGCCAATCCAAGTTTGGGTGGACTACGATGGAAATTCTACAGATATCAATGTGACCTTAGCTCCTCTTGGTATGTCAAAACCTGTGAGGCCATTACTCTCAGCAACCTATGATCTCTCAAGAGTGCTAACAGAACAATCATACCTTGGCTTCTCATCCTCAACAGGCTTAAGCACAGGGCATCACTATGTTCTTGGTTGGAGCTTTGGCATGAATACTCCTGCTCCAATCATCAACTCAACCAAGCTACCAAAACTACCTCACCTTGGTCCAGGGCCTCAATCCAAACTCTTAGAGATTGTCCTACCAATAGCATCTGCTTTGTTCGTATTAGCTATTGGTATTGCAGTTGTTCTACTGGTTAGGAGACATTTTAGGTATAAGGAGGTTCGCGAAGATTGGGAGGTTGAGCATGGTCCACGCCGATTCGCTTACAAGGATTTATTTCATGCCACGAAAGGATTTAAGAACAAGCACTTGATAGGCGTAGGTGGGTTTGGAAGGGTATACCGGGGGGTGCTTCCGACATCTAAATCAGAGGTTGCTGTAAAGAGGGTGTCATATGACTCGAAACAGGGCATAAAAGAATTCATCGCGGAAGTGGTAAGCATAGGCCATCTTCAACACCATAATGTTGTGCAATTGCTTGGGTATTGCAGGCGGAAAGGTGAACTCCTTCTTGTGTATGACTACATGGCAAATGGAAGCCTTGACAAGTACTTGTATGGTCAAGAGAGCAAGGCCACTTTAGATTGGGGGCAGAGGTTCCAGATTATCAAAGACATCGCATCGGGCTTGCTCTACCTCCACGAGGAATGGGATAAAGTTGTCATCCATAGGGATGTCAAGGCAAACAATGTGCTTCTCGACAAAGACATGAGTGGAAGGCTAGGAGATTTCGGCCTTGCAAGGATGTATGACCATGGCACTGACCCACAGACCACACATGTCGTTGGCACAATAGGATATCTGGCTCCAGAGCTCGTACACAGAGGTAAGGCAACCACTCTTACCGATGTATTTGCCTTCGGCATCTTCATTCTTGAGGTTACCTGTGGGCAAAAGCCTATCAAGGAAGATCCACAAGGCAACCAGCTCGTGTTGGTCGATTGGGTGCTTCAGAATTGGCACAGAGGATCACTTCTTGATACGGTTGACATCAAGCTCCAAGGCAACTACAATATTGATGAGGCATGCCTTGCATTGAAGCTAGGATTGTTGTGCTCCCACCCACTTCCTAACGCAAGGCCCAACATGCGGCAAGTAATGCAGTACCTGGATGGCGATGTGCCTCTGCCGGAGCTACTGCCGGCACAGTTCAGCTTTCACATGTTGGCCTTGATGCAGAACGAAGGTCGATTTGGCTCTTCCACAGTGCCTTCGTATCCATCGCCCATGTTGATGAGCTTTGGCTCAATATCTGGCTTCTCACTAGATGGAAGATGATGCTGAGGTGTGCATGGCAACAATGCTGGCTGAAACACATTTGCTATACACCTGTAAGTAGTCTGGGGTAAATATACGAGGGGTGGATCTAACTGGGGTGCGGGGTGTGCACCGGCAACCCCAAAATTTGTAAAATCTACTAGAGAGTAGCTAATCCATTGAACTGAAATTTGAGAGAGTAAGTAAGGTCATCGATTTTGAAGGTGCATATGGTGGTGAGTTAGGGGAAAGAAACCTCACAAGTCGCATCCATTCCTTTCTCCCTCTCTTCTATTGATTTAGGATTTAATAGTGAAATGCAGTTGCAATACTAAATTAGTACACGGTGCACATTCCAGTTTTTTTCTCACATTCATATATTGTGCAAGTTATTTTCCAAATTGATCACTATAGTGATTACATATGAAAAGTTGGTAGTAGACTACTATATAGTATACAGTGTGCTTCTCGGAACGAAAATATTTCCGGATGATGAATTTTGTGAAGAAAAGTACAAAAACAACTGGGGATGCGTACTTTGAATTAATCATATTGGGCGTTGATTTGTGTGTGCGTCCCTTCCCTGACCCTAGATTCCTAGCTCCACCATGAATATGCCAGATGCCCCAAGGATGTACATATTGTTGATTTTACTTCTCCTTTTTTAAAGAGATTTAGAAGTGAAGCATTGTACCAAGTGAAGCATTGTACCAAGGAAATAATGTTTGCTAGAAGAAAAAAAAGTGTGCTACTCACAAGAGAAGAATCGGAAACAAAAGTGTGCTACTCACCAGAGAACAATCGGAGTGTATACAACACTCAACTAAAATGAAAATTCTCCCTAAAATTTTTGAGGAGATAGTCTATTGAGCATTGCATCAACTTTTAAAATTCGAAGATCAAAATCAAATCTGAGTTTGGAGACATGAAAAGGAAAAGTTTGCTGTAAGTAGGAACTTTTTGTCCTTTTCTATTTCTATTTTAATCTAACCTATAGTTTATCAGGGATTTCTCTCCCTTTTTTAATTCCCTCCCACAACATAATTGGGCGAGGTATCAATCGTGGTGGCAACCGGGCAGGAAGCTAAAGATTCTCATGAAAAAGTGAGAGGATCATCCCTCAAATTTCCTCCATGAAAAAAGATTCTCGCGCTTGAGACTTGACTTGTCATCCTTTTTCTTGGCTGCTCCTTTCTAGCATTTTCATTGAGCCCTCTTCTCCACCATGTAATCCATGGTTGAATAATGAACCCTGATTTCGACGGCGTTGTATTTTCCAACACCGTGAACAATGGGGCGTCTTCCTAACCACCGGCTTCAATCCATGTCAAGGTCTCCTCTCCAGTTTTCCACAAGCTTGACTGTCTGAAAGTGCAAAGTAGTTAATGTCAAGGATCAGATTAGTTTGTTCGAGATCAAATTTTTCTCGAAAATCTCCCAAAGTTGATTTCACAATTAAAAAAATAGTTCTAATATGTTAACTCTTAAGAATTGTTTATTTGATAGAGTTAACCCCTGATAGTATCCAAAATTAATTCACGTATGATCATATGGTATGTAATATCTATAGTTAAAAACTTTAAAAAAAAAACTAGCTAGCGGGATTGCCCGCGCAGGTGCGTGGTAATATCTAGCCGCTTAATTGCAACATGTAGTATTTGTTATACTACTCTAATGCTTTTGGCGGTTGAAGCTTTTGAGGAATGGGCACCAACATGTGCTAGTATGGTTTATCATTTGCCGGACGGCTGTAAGGATAGGACTAGGCAATGTTAATGCTTTGTTACGAACTCTAGACTACATACTATCTGTGAGGACTCCCGGGTTAAATTCGTAAGACCTAGACCTTCCTGGTCTTACGAGTTTAACTCTGAGCCTCAGAGATGTGAAATCTAATTTAACTCTATTTAAGTCAGAGGACCCGGCTAAGCTAGAGCGACGGATACATGCATTCCTCTCCTCTGCGAGTGCCACATGGTAGCCAATTCTCCAACAGTCCAAGTCCACACTTAAACGAGTCAAAAGGGATTTCAAAACAGTAGATATGTGTCCCGTGTTAGCTCCCAATATCAGCGACTAATACGCACATATCCTCATCAACGTCGTACAAAGTCATTCCATACAACATACGATAATATTACAAATGGCATTCAACAAAGGACTTATGTCCCTAACTGTTACAAAAGTGGTCGACTGGCCAAATTCAAGTGGTAACATTAAGTACGCAGCGGAACAAAAAATTAAAATGTCCAAAACGCCAGCAAGGTGTGCCCAAACCCAAACGCAACCGATTGGGAGTTAGAAACAACGTCATTCATTAGTGTCGCCGAAAACGACTCTAACGAATTGATCGAGCAGGTAGTCTACCTCACCTGAACAAGTGGCAGCCCACTTTGAGAAACTAAAATCGCATGAATACCCGTTCATGCCGATACCAAGTTGTAACCCACATAAAATTTTAGTTAGAGTCTAACGATGATGTCATTCAATACCAAGTGGTCGTCTGTAACCGTGGACACGGCTATTCGAATAGATTAATCCCTGCAGGGGAGTACAACGTTACCCACATGACTCGACCAGCCCATAAACCTCCGGATAATAACACACTTCCTAAGGTGTGTCGGCTAGGGAAATTGAGATTCAATATTATTTAGCAAGAAAGCCCAATTGAGTTGAATCCCCTTGCGAGATGAACCCCAAACTCAGTACAAGCTACTGATAGAGCCTAGCTAAGCGGGCTCGCAAGTTGTGTTGGAGATACTGATACAATGTAACCGAACGGCCAGTTCTTGAGATCACCTAGGTACCAGGAACGGGGAGGAACCACAGTTGACGGGGAGGAATGCCAGTGACAGCCGGAACGCGAACGGCGGAGCTTCACCGTTTCTGGAGAAGAAGAGTCCATACTCCCTCGAGGAAGCACCAAAAGCTAATTAAACTCAGAGGTAAGCTTAACAAGATAATGCGATCTTGAAAGACTCGATGGCGTAGAGAATCACTCACCGAAGCGCTTGCGAGCGTTGCGGCCATGGCTACCGGAGCCGAAGACAAAGAATCGGTCCCTGGCGATTTAGTGGATGGCAAGGTCTCGGACCAGCAAAAACGGGTGCGCAAGTTGTGTTGGAACGGGTTTTCTCGTCATTAGTGGCAGCGTGTCCTTAAGAACTGGCCGTTCGGCTCCGCCTTTGTTCATCGTGAACTCACCACCGTCCACCTCGAGTCTCCTCATCACCGTCATCAAGTTCGTGATGTTCCTCCGCAACCTTACGCGTTGATTCCAAGCTCAAAGTCCCACGGTAGCAGTAGATCCTAGGAGCTAACATGAGACACATATCCGGGTACTCGAAGTTAATCTTGTTTCATGTTAAGGGTTACGTCTCTAGCATAATTACTTAATTTGAAAAGGGATTAATTTCGGGGTCACCACATTTGGGGGAGGGGTGAATAGGAGCGCTATCTTTTTTTCACCTTAATTGGATTCAACTCAATTTTCACTCCAATAGATATAAAAGCTATGAAAATCAATGTATAAACATAACAGAAGTCTTGTTTTGAATCCAATCGAAACCCCAAAGAATAGGAACCAAAATCACCGAAAACTCAAAACCAAATGAGTTAGGTGGTCAGACCACTTAGGTTGGGCAGTCTAACTGTTGGCCTAGCAGTCGGACCTCTCACCAGGGGTGGTCTGACCTCCAGCCCAATGAACAATAAAATCAACACGAAAATAAAGTCACAAATTGAGAGACCATGTGGAGGTCGTCCCGTGTGTGTGATGAGTAATTGACATAGGTTTAGGAAGTCGAGTTTGGTTTGGGTGGTTTGGACCATGTCGTTGCGGTGCAACTTGAGCTCGATCGGTTTGGTCAAACTTGGTCGTATGGGATTAGGATGCATATTCTTTGATTCGACAAGTTTGGATTTTGTCATGGTAAGTTTGTTGGCATTTACGCTTTCATGTATCGGCGGTGCTATTTGATGTGTTTCTTGTGCGTGTGATTGCGGGACATCGGGTGGAGTCGTGGCGAGACACGGTGGACGGACTAGGTGCAGTGGCACCGAGGTCGAACGGTCGGGATGTGTCAAAGACGGCGTGGACTCGAGGTGGTTGCGGCGTCGGCGAGGCGAGGAGCGGAAGCTTCGAAGGTGCAGGAGGGGCGAAGCAGGGAATTTCGCAAGGTCGCACAAGCGGAGCGGCTCCGTTGGTTTTAGCGGGCGAACGGGTGGAGACCCGTTAGCCATGGGCTATAAATAGGATGGAGGGGTGCTGCCCAAATCTGAACACCACAAGGGATTTTAGGGTTTCCTTTAGTCAAAATAGGCTTTAGAGAGTTTGTTTTGCTTTAGGCTTTAGTTGTTGAGGTTGTTCCTGCTTGTCCCTTCTTTTTCATCAAGTTGGTGAATGTTCTTGAGTTTTGAGAGTGGGAGAGGATGAGTTGAATGCTTGTAATCATTCCTCTTGTTTCAATCTTGTATCTCTCTTCCTTTAGATCAATATGAGATGGTGTTTATTGATTTGGTGCCTTTTTCTTGTCTTGCTCATTTGCATATTGATTGCTCTGTGTAGTTTTGTTTTCGGTTTCTGCTGCGTGTGTGTTGATCTCGCACTTACTAGTGGCTGCTTGTGTTCGATGGAAGTCTTGATATTTATTGCCTTGAGCTGCTATCATTTGATGCATGATAGTCACCAATTGCCTCTTGCTTGTTTGGCTCTGTGTGGAATCGCACTGGAGAGCTCCCGCAAAAAGCTGGCGGCTTTGTTCGGTTTACAATTGATCGTTTATTTTATTGTTTGCAACCGGTGGCTTTGTTTCTTGCTGGTTTTGTGCGAGTTGATCTGCTCCCCTGTCGTCGCGATGGTTGTCTTTCGCGAAACACCGAAGCCTTGTGGCGGCGGATCTGATGCTTTCGTCGTTTTGCCTATGCTTGTGGCGGGTTCTTGGTTTTAGTCTGCTGCCTTCTTTGACTAGGTCTTTGTCTTTGGCGGTGGTCTGCAGTTTCTCTTGTGTGCTGCGGATTTGTTTATTACCAGTTCCTTCGGTTCAGCACTGGTGATGTGCGCCTGAAGAAATGAGAGCTTGAGCGGTGGCTGTAGTGATTGTCATCTTGGCCCCTTTTTCTTTTTTCTTTGCGTGTGCTGTTTTGATCTGTTTGCTTTACTGCTTGAAGCCTTGTTAGCTATGCAAAACCGAACTCTGTCTTGTTGTTCTTTGTTTGCCCATGAGAAAAGCGAGCACTTGGCGTAGATTCTCTTTTTGGCATTCTTTATTGCTTTGCTCGATCATTGATCACGGCGCTGTGTAGGAGTTCCCTTTTCTTGTTTTGCTTAGCGGCGACTACTGTGATATCGTCCCAGCCAGAAAAAGAAAGATCTGAATTTCAGTTCGAGTTTTCAGTTTATTTTCGGGTTGCTACTGATTGCATTTTTTCTTTTGCTGATTTTCAATCTTTTGCATGCAGATTAAGCGGTACCGTATTTTCGATTGAATTTTTACCGGTGGTCTCGATTTATGCTGAATTTTTAGTGTCACATGCGTTCGAGTTTCAGCAGAATTAACTCTCTGTGAATTACTTTGTTTTGCTTCTTCTTAAAAAAAAAAAAAGGTGTACGTTTTCTCGGGGGCGTTTTTATAGAGAAAGCGCCTATTCACCCCCCCTCTAGTCGCCTTTTCGGTCCTACAATTGGTATCAGAGCCGGTTAGCTCTTTTCAATAGATCTTAACCGGTCTCAAGAGCCGTGGCGATGGACAAGTACTCGACCAAGCCGCCCGTTTTCGATGGCATCGATTACCCTACGGAAGAGCGAATGGAGACATACATCGGGCCGGGGTATGCCATCTGGCGAAAGGTCAAGGTTCGATTCATTTGTTCTGCCGATGAGAACATCAATGCCGGAACATGGGTGATGTTGAGGCAAATGCAAAGGCTAGGAACATCATCATCCGTGGTTTGAGTCGTAGTGAGTTTGACCGCATATCTCTGTCGTCGCCTCACGATATCTGGGTGACCCTCGGCGCATACCATGAGGCACCACCGGATCAAGGCGGTTCGACAGACCCGGTTCAAACGAGAATACAACAAATTTGAGATGCTTCTTTGGTGAGTCCCTAGATGAGTGCCATGCGTTTTCACAAGATCTTGAGCAACCTCCGGCGGTCGGTCTCACATACCCGACTTCGGACAATGCTCGTCGGATGCTCACGGACTCGTCTGCGTGTTTGGGAGATGAAAGTGACCACCATCAAAGACACGACAGACCTCTCGACCACGACTCTTGACGCTGTACTCGCGCCTCAAGACTCACGAGATTAGCGTTGTCTCTCGTCGGTCGAAGTCACAGTCGATGGCCTTAGTCACCAATCCCGTTTCTTCTTCAGGGCTTTCTTCTGATTCTTCTTGTGGTTTCTCCCTTGCTGCTCTCTGTGACGTAACTGATGATCAGTTAGAGCAGCTCGAGGATGAGCAACTGGCCCTCCTAGCTCGGAAGTTTTCTCATGCTTACAAGAGGAGGAGGGACAGAAAGAGGGAGGACCTGTGATTTGCTTGAGTGTGGTGGCCCCAACCACATTGCAACCGCCCTAAGCTGGAGAAGGGCAAAACGACTACGGCGGTTCGGGCAAAACGACTACACCGACAAGAACGCAACAAGAAGCCTCCAGCTCGGGCGCCCGGCAAGAAGAAGTTCGCGACTTGGCAAAGCCAAGAAGCTCTTCCACAGCGTCCTCACCGCCTTGACGACCTCGACCTCGGCGAGGTGGAGGGATGGAAGCGGCGATGACGGGGACGGGTGACCAAGAGCCCAAGGATGGCGGCGGCGACTTCTCGGCATGTGCTTCATGGCCCTCGAGGGCGAACTTCGGCTGACAATGGCTGTACTCGACTTCGGACGAGGTAGATCCCACCTCTGAGCAGCTTAATCATGCTTTTCTTAAGCTAGGAGGTTTTCATGCTAAAGCTAAGGCTAGGTGTCTTTGAGTTAGAGAAGGAAATAGATAGTGTCACTAGAGATTATTGCTCTTACATCTGCTCCTTCTAGTGATGATTGTGATACATGCTCGCTTTCTTTGGTTGATATGGAGAAGTTAAGGACCTCACATGATAGTGTGTCCTCCGAACTTGATAGTGTTAAGATGGAGAATGTTAGTCTGCTTGCTAAGTTAGAGTTGAGTAGGATGGCTGTTACCCTACTTATTACTGATGAGACTACTTCTCCCACCTCATGTGAGGGTAAGGACATTGCTGCTAGAGGATCTTATGCCATGCTTCTTGATCTGCCCAAGTCTTGTGAAAATTGCAATAACTTGAAGATGAACTTAAAGCAGGCGAGATCATAAAATTCTTGAACTACAAGCTTCTTTACTTGAGCCGATTGTTTCATGCTTGAACTGTCCTAAGTTAATCTAACTTGACTTCGTGTTCCAAACAGTTTCAAGATATGATTGATCATGAAAGGAAGATGACTAAGTTTGCTTCTAAGGACCTGTTAGCTCACCATGCATTAAGTGTAACAAACTAAAATCGACTTGATTGCTTTGGATGAGAAATGTGTGAAGCTAACTAAGGACCTTCTAGAGAAGTCACTGTGCTCGCAATATGATTGTGGAGAAGGGGAGAAGCCCGTGGTAAGGATGAGACGCTTAGCAACGTGAACCAAGCGGCTAGCGATGGGATGTCCCTTGAGTCGGCCAGTGCGTGCACAAGCCATTCTTCCCTCTGTTCTTTGGTTCTTCTTTTGCTCCCTTACCTTCATTGTCTCTTCTTCCCCTGCTCTTCTTGCACTCTCTCTTTCGGGAGTGTCAACCTTATGAACACTCTCGAGAGATTTGTAGGAGGCAAGAAGAAGCTCAATCTTATTCTAGACCAATCTAAGATCTGCAGATTTAATCGTGGTCTAGGATATGACTTCCTTGAGGACATGAGGAAGCATCCACTGCCGTGCTTAGACCCATAGCACCGTGTGTGATCGAGATCGAGCCCAGACCGAGAAAGTCCATTTCAAGTCGGCGGGCTATGTCCAGGATTTCGACAAGAAGGTAATTTCACATGTCGCTTCTACCTCTCGAAGGTGAAGTATCACCGCACCTTCGTCGGAAGGATGGACACTGATCGTCGGTGCTTGGTAGCGCCAAGATCGCGTAGAGACCATGTTGAGTCTCTTAGCGCATTCTGTGGTCGACCCCGGACCTTGAGTGCACCTAAGACCAACACGAGGTCTAGGCTTGTTTCTTCGATGGGTTTGTGCAAAGATCGAGGACTTGGTTTTTCGAGTTTTACGGTTTTCGTCCTCATCTTCGCTTTCGATCGTGACTTCCGCCGTCCCGAGGGTAGATCTAGTTTTCCCCATCGAGATAGCTACCATGGCGTGTTGATCTGTTGCGAGGTGCTCGACTCGCTCGCCTTCAGCGATCGGACTCAAAGAATGACTTCGGTCTGCTCTTAGACCTTCTGCTGTGAGTGACAGAGAGCGAGGGTAGATAGAGGTCGGTCGGGCTTGACTACTTCATCGCCGGCGTGTTACTCGATATTGGGTGCCAAAATCATCTTTGTTGATTTATCGATCTTGAGACTTTACTCTGTTTGACTCAGTTAGCGGGTAGGGAAGGAGAAGGTTTGGCTTGTAGACTCGGTTGTTCTCGTCTATATGACCGGAGACTCCGTTGGTTCTCTTCCTAGCCCGCGCTCGGTGATGAGGCGATCACCTTCGGAGCGCTTCGTCGGGCGCGTCATCGCCAAAGGTCTTGTCGCGTATTAATGCTTCTTTTATTCTTAAGGATGTTGCCTTGGTTAGTAAGTGCGGTACAATTGCTTTCGGTTTCTCACTTACCGATGGCGGTTTCGAGGTGAGCTTTAAGAAAAACAATTGCAAAATTCTTGATTCTTGGTAGTCCGGTTTGCGGGATTTCTCGTTATGGGAGGATCTTCGTGCTGATTTTTACGAGTCTTGGCGATCCTCTCGGTGTTTAGTTGCTTACGAGTCCCGCGATCTCTCTTCTCGGCATAGGAGACTTGGTCATATTGGATTTGACCATTTGACCCGAGTTAGCGACCATGATCTCATTAAGTGGTCCGCCAAACTCAAGATGGTCAAAGATCTTGTTTGCACTCCATGCCTAAGACGCGGCAAGATGGTTGCCGCTTCTCATCCTCGGTCCGATTACTATGACCGATGCAGGACATTGCTCCACATGGACACGCTTGGACGGCTCGAAGTCTTGATCGGCGGAGGAAGTGGTATGTTCTTGTTGTGGTCGATGACTTCTCGAGGTACTCTTGGGTGTTTTCTTAGCCTCGAAGGGCGAGACATTTACACATTTCGAGGTCTTTTTAGGAGGTCGTCTGTTGAGCTCCGGGTGCCTTCGAGCGATCCGATGACAATGGCACGGAGTTCAAGAATTCCTACTTTGAGAGTTTCTGCGGTGAGGCAGTGTAGAGCACCGTTCTCTTCTCCATCGTCCCTCGGCAAAATGGCGTTGTGGAGAGGAAGAACCGCCTTGGTCGAGATGGCGGGGCGATGCTTGATGAGTACTCTACACGAGGAAGTTTTGGGTGAGGCCATTGCGACCGCGTGCCATGTTTGAATCGAGTTTTTCTTGGGCACTCCTACACCGCACTTCTTATGAGTCGAGATCTGAGGCAAAGCCCAGCGTCTCTCATTTTCGTGTGTTTGGTTGCAAGTGCTTTATCTTGAAGTCCGGGAACCTAGACAAGTTCGAGTCACGTTCTGTGGCGGTATCTTTCTAGGCTACTCGACTTCTTGGCGGGCTTCTGAGGTGCAGGCTGCGAGTCTAGTAGAATGGTAGAAACACGTGAGGTGATTTTTGACGAGGCGGTCCGGGACTAGGCAGATATCTCGAGTTCTTTAGAGCAGTCCGAGACTATCTTTGTGGATGATGAGGACGAGGAGACGATGGTTGTTTACGATCCGGCTCCTCTTCCTTCCCTTGAGATGCCTTCTTCCACGGCACCTCAAGATGATCGACCCCTGCCTTCCGGAGCTAGTGGCTCTGTCCTGCCTCGTCTGCACACGAGGTAGAGGCCACTTCTTCTTCTCATCCGGGACCTCCCGACATATCCGTAAAAGTCATCCTTGAGGCGGATGATTGGAGACCTTTTGAGCGTGTCACACGCTCTAAGTCCGCTTTTCTCATTTCATCTCCATTCTGCCTTTGTTGCCTCTTTTGAGCCCAAGGATGTTTGTCACGCCCTTTCGATGAGTCTTGGGTCAATGCCATGCATGAGGAATTAGAGAACTTTGAGAGAAACAAGGTCTGTCGCTTGTTGAGCCCCACGAGGCCACAATATCATTGGAACCAAGTGGGTGTTCAAGAACAAGCAGAGTGAGGATGGGGTAATCATCCAAACAAGGCTAGATTGGTAGCTCGGGGTTTTCCTGGGTTGAGGTCTAGACTTCGAGGAGACCTTTGCCTCAGAGCTCGACTTGAAGCCATTAGAATCGCTTGCCTTTGCGGCTTCTAAGGGTTTCAAGCTTTACCAGATGGACGTGAAGAGTGCCTTCCTCAATGGCCTTATTGAGGAGGAAGTCTCGTCAAGCTGACCTCAGTTTGAGAACCCCAAATACCTAACCATGTCTTCAAGCTTTCAAAAGCTGTATGGACTTAAGAAGGCTCCCGAGCTTGGTATGAGAGGCTTAAGTCCTACTTGTTGAGTCATGGGTTTGAAATGGGTAAAGTTGACAAGACCTTGTTCATTAGCGAGCATGGCGGTGACTTTCTACTCGTCCGATTTATGTGGATGATATCATCTTTGGTGGCTCTTCTCATACTCTTGTTTCTCGGTTCTCCGATGTTATGAGCTCGAGTTTGAGATGAGCATGATGGGCGAGTTGAGCTTCTTCCTTGGTTTCCAGATCAAGCGAGACTCGGGAGGTACTTTCTTGCATCGGGGCAAGTATACTCGTGATCTCTCAAAGCGCCGACATGAGTGATGGTAAGCTCGTGTCGACTCCCATGGCTTCTCTGACCTATCTTGATCCAGATGAGGATGGCGAACCGCTTGATCAAAAGGAGTTTCGCGGCATGATTGGCTCCTCTTGTACCTCAACGCTTCGAGACCGGACATACATTTTTACGTGTGTTTGTGCGCTCGTTTTCGAGCTTCTCCTCGCGTTTCTCCGCCGAGCGGTGAAGCGCATCTTCGTACTGCGAGCTACCATTGACTATGGTATCTGGTACTCTTCCTCATCTGTCTTTCCTTGAGAGCCTTCTCGGATGCGAGACTTCATTTGGTGTAGGATAGATAGGAAGAGCACTTCCGACCGCCAATTTCTTGGCACTTCTCTTGTTTCTGGTCTTGAGGAAGCGGTCCGGTGTTACCTGATCCACCGCAGAGGCGAGCACGTTGTTGCGGCCGATTCTTTGTAGCCAAGTGCTCTGGATGACTTCGACCTGCGGGACTTTGGGTTAGTTATCGGCGTTGTTCCACTCTTTTGTGATAACACGCCTGCGATTAACATTGCCAAGAACCAAGCAAAGCATTCGGACCAAGCACATCGATATCCGCTTCCACTTCCTTAGAGACCATGTAGAGAAGGCGACATAGTGCTCGGTTTGTGGAGAGTGACCACCGGTTGGTGACATTTTCACCAAGCCATTGGATAGTTCGAGGTTTTCACTCTGAGGAGAGCTTGGGGTGGTTTGTCCTTATGGATTTGTAGTGAGGGGAGCTTTGGGTTTCTTGCTCTACTATATTATTTATGCTCTTGCTCCTTGCTGTTGCATTGCATTTTGGGTGCATTTGGGATTAGTCCTCCTAGCATAGATTAGAGTGCTTCTTTTGTCTAGTTGTTTAGATTTCTGCTCTTATCTTGTGATTCTAGGATCTTGCTTATTAGTCATTACTTATCTCACTAGGTTGAGCTCACTCACTTCTTGTAGGTTCTAGCGAGGTTGGGCCACCCTCGGGTAGGCAGTGCGTGTTTGCTCCTAGGTGTGTTAAGTGGGCGATTGATAGTCCTAGAGTCATATGGGGTAGATGAGAGTCGATCTGAGCCATAGTATTCTCTATATCTTATCTATGCTTTAAGGATTTTTGTTTTATGTTTTCTTTGCCGACTTCTCGATTTATTGTTTTGGTTCAAGGAGTTCATTTGGGAGCTTACGAGCTTAATATTGACTTAACTCAACTTGAACTAAAAGTTGCATCTAATATTGAGGGAGCTGGATCTTACATTTCTAGCATTCTCGCATTGTAATATAACTACATTGAGCCTTGATTATTATCCTGCTATGACATGTTTACAATGCTTTACACCTTGCCATGACTTGTGCTTATTTGCTAGATTTATCATGACTTCATATGTGTAGCTTAGCTTTTGCCATGATAAGATAATTAAAATTGCTCAACTTAAACTAAAACTTGTCATGTTAGCTTTTCGAGATTAGTCTTTCTTGAGCTATCCTTTTATGATTCATGCCATGTCAAATAATTTGGGTAGAGTGATGAATCTATATTGAGCCTTAGATTGAGCTGTTTTAGTCTCTTGATGATGCATGAGTTAGTACAACTTGTTAAAAGGCAAAAAGATCTCTTTTGTCTAAAAAACCGATCTCACCAATTCTCTCCTATGAGACGGCTTGCCATTGCACTTGGCATGAACTTAGGGGAGTTTTGGGTGACCTAGACTATCTTCTTAAGCTTCTCGCTTGGAGTAGTCGCATAAGGCTTGAGACCTAGCACATGATAAAACAAAAATCTGGTTGGAAACCACCATGAATTTCAAAAGAAAATATGTTTCATGTGTTCAATGTGCTTAAAGCCACAAAAGTATCCAGTACTTTAACCAATGTTTCAATCTTGAGCATAGCACTCTATTTGGTCTCAATTTAAGCTTCTTAGTTCCGCTTAGCTTATTGACATGGCTGCATCATCCTTGGATATCTCTAGCGAGACTTTGCTCATTGATGACTTGACTTGCTCACATAATGTACCTCATTTTCAGATTGTCATCTATGTGTTCTAGCTAGCTTATACATATCTTGTCATGATCTAGCTAGCCTTTTTATTGAGTTATGGCTTGGTGTATTACATTATGGTCATATTGGATAATTCTCATGGCTCTAACTGCTAAGAATAATCAAACTTCAGCCATTTCATCCATTAACATGTCATATTCTCTCTATTGCATCTTGATGCGTTTATTGCCAAAAGGGGGAGAATAGAGAAGAAAAAGTGTTGGGAGCAGTTTAGAGCTTTGGAGATCAATTTGCTCTTTTCGTTGTTGCTCTAGTGTTCCTTCTGTCGATATGGTCATTAGTTTCACTCTTCTTCTTTGGACCATGTTGGTTTCTTCAAACTCAAACTCTACTTTGCGCTTTTTCGGAGTTTGTCAATATACTCATCAAGGGGGAGATTGAGAGACCATGTGGAGGTCGTCCCGTGTGTGTGATGAGTAATTGACATAGGTTTAGGAAGTCGAGTTTGGTTTGGGTGGTTTGGACCATGTCGTTGCGTGGTGCAACAGGCTCAGTCGGTTTGGTCAAACTTGGTCGTATGGGATTAGGATGCATATTCTTTGATTCGACAAGTTTGGATTTTGTCATGGTAAGTTTGTTGGCATTTACGCTTTCATGTATCGAGCGGTGCTATTTGATGTGTTTCTTATGCGTGATTGCAGGACATCGGGTGGAGTCGTGGCGAGACACGGTGGACCGGACTAGGTGCAGTGGCACCGAGGTCGAACAGTCGGGATGTGTCAAAGACAGCGTGGACTCGAGGTGGTTGCGAGGCTTGCGAGGCGAGGAGCGCTGAAGCTTCGGAAGGTGCGGAGGGGAAACGGGAATTTCGCAAGGCTGCACAAGCGGGAGCGGGCTCCGTTGGTTTTAGCGGGCGTAACGGGGTGGAGACCCGTTAGCCATGGGCTATAAATAGGATGGAGGGGGTGCTGCCCAAATCTGAACACCACAAGGGATTTTAGGGTTTCCTTTAGTCAAAATAGGCTTTAGAGAGTTTGTTTTGCTTTAGGCTTTAGTTGTTGAGGTTGTTCCTGCTTGTCCCTTCTTTTTCATCAAGTTGGCTGAATGTTCTTGAGTTTTGAGAGTGGGAGAGGATGAGTTGAATGCTTGTAATCATTCCTCTTGTTTCAATCTTATATCTCTTCCTTTAGATCAATATGAGATGGTGTTTATTGATTTGGTGCCTTTTTCTTGTCTTGCTCATTTGCATATTGATTGCTCTGTGTAGTTTTGTTTTGAGTTTCTGCTAGCGTGTGTGTTGATCTGCACTTCGCTGTGGGTCTGCTTGTGTTCGATGGAAGTCTTGATATTTATTGCCTTGAGTCGCTATCATTTGATGCATGATAGTCACCAATTTGCCTCTTGCTTGTTTGGCTCTGTGTGGAATGTTGCACTGAGAGCTCCTCGCAAAAACCGGCGGTGACTGTGTTCGGTTTGCAATTGATCGTTTATTTTATTGTTTGCAACCGTGGCTTTGTTTCTCGCTGGTTTTGTGCGAGTTGATGCAGCTCCTGGCGTCGGCGATGGTTGTCTTTCGGGAAACACGAAGCCTTGTGGCGGCGGCGGATGCGAAGGTTTCGTCGTTTTGCCTATGCTTGTGAGCGGGTTCTTGGTTTTTGGTCTGCTTGCCTTCTTTGACTAGTCTTTGTCTTTGTCTGCGGTGGTCTGCATTTCTCTTGTGTCTTCATGGATTTGTTTATTACCGATTCCTTGGTTCACCTTGGTGATGTGCTTTGAAGAAATGAGAGCTTGAGCGGTGGTGTAGTGATTGTCATCTTGGCCCTTTTTTTTTTTTTTTTTTTTGCGTGTCTTTGTTTTGATCTGTTTGCTTTCTTGCTTGAAGCCTTGTTAGCTATGCAAAACCGAACTCTGTCTTGGCGGTATTCTTTGTTTGCCCATGAGAAAAGCGAGCACTTGGCGTTAGTTCTTCGTTTTGGCATTCTTTATTGCTTTGCTCGATCATTGATGCGGCCTTTGTAGGGAGTTCCCTTTTCTTGTTTTGCTTAGCGACTGACTGTGATCGTCAATGAGAAAAGAAAGATCTGAATTTCAGTTCGAGTTTTCGATTTATTTTCGGGTTGCTCTGATTGCATTTTTCCTTTTGCTGATTTTCAATCTTTTGCATGCAGATTAAACAAACCGTATTTTCGGTTGAATTTTTACCTTTGGTCTCGATTTATGCCGAATTTTTAGTGTCACATCGTTCGAGTTTCAGCAGAATTAACTCTCTGTGAATTACTTTGTTTTGCTTCTTCTTAAAAAAAAAAGGTGTACGTTTTCTCGGGGCGTTTTTATAGAGAAAGCGCCTATTCACCCCCCCTCTAGTCGCCTTTTCGGTCCTACACAAATCAACTCAACTTTTAATCCCGTGATCCAAATCCCCTCAAATTCAACCATAGCTCATCAAGGAGATCAGAAACCTATTCCAATCGATGATCAGGAAGATCAAAGGCAAGGTTCCATAAATTTCATAGATGAGGGAAGGAGGATACAAGAACCTAGGAAAAATAAACTTTGATCCTAAAACTTGCTCGTAGGTAATAGATGATTATAGATGCATTTTCACAAATCACAGCAAGCAAGATCATAGTAAGAAACCAAAGGAAAACCAAAAGATCACCAAAAATCCAAAAGTCACCAAAGAGATAGCAAGAACAAGAAGAGACTCATCTTGAAGGAATCTTGCTTGGATTGATTTCAGATTGATGTTGGTTTATAACCACTCCATAATAGAGGACAAAAGCTCAACACTTGAGCACACAATTAATTCATCTCTCACAAACCCTAACCTCAGCTACTACAAATCGCCAAAACACAAATTAGAGTTTTTCTCTTGGAAGGGCATGGGAAATCCATATCTAGATATTCCCTTTTATAGTGAGGTTAGGCTGAGAGAGAAGACCTTAATGGGCAACCGTTAAGCCCACACACAAACGGGTCTACACTCGCGCACGCTTCTCAAAGTAGATGACAAATTGGGCTTCTCGAATCCGTTTCTTCATGATCTTTATCTTGATTTGACCTAAACCGTCTCTCTTTGCGCCGTCTTGTACCGCGGTTTAACCAAAGATCATTAAGGCGGTATTTTAGTTACCAAAATACCTGTTCTTGATCCATCTCCAAAGACCAAGTCCAATCTTTATGAAGTAATCCCATACTTCGTCACATGTAGATTGATCAACGACTCTCTTCATGTTGGCAAGTCTCTCCCATCCGGCTACCAATGAAACCACCATGACACTTGCACCGACCCCCACGCCGCTTGGTGCAACCCATCGTACCGAACTTCCCGTTCAGTCATCCTTATCCATTTTGCACTATGCTTGACTCCACTAACTTCACCCGGAATCCTCAATTGTTTTGGACCTCAGCTCTCTAAGCCTAGTCCCAATCATCCTTGTCGTTGACCATCATTGACCTTCAAGCCTCCTGCACAACAATAGACCAATAAATTGATTCTAGGAACAAGTTCTTCGCAACTTGACCCATATTAGTTAAAACATGCATCATGCAACACATATACATATGTTCGTAGGATTCGATGCAATTTTCTACAATGTGCATGGGAGAACTATTTTTCTTTCTTTACATTGTATCAGTATCTCCAACACAACTTGCGAGCCCGCTTAGCTAGGCTCTATCAGTAGCTTGTACTGAGTTTGGGGTTCATCTCGCAAGGGGATTCAACTCAATTGGGCTTTCTTGCTAAATAATATTGAATCTCGATTTCCCTAGCCGACACACCTTAGGAAGTGTGTTATTATCCGGAGGTTTATGGGCTGGTCGAGTCATGTGGGTAACGTTGTACTCCCCTGCAGGGATTAATCTATTCGAATAGCTGTGTCCACGGTTACAGACGACCACTTGGTATTGAATGACATCATCGTTAGACTCTAACTTAAATTTTATGTGGGTTACAACTTGGTATCGGCATGAACGGGTATTCATGCGATTTTAGTTTCTCAAAGTGGGCTGCCACTTGTTCAGGTGAGGTAGACTACCTACTCGATCAATTCGTTAGAGTCGTTTTCGGCGACGCTAACGAATGACGTTGTTTCTAACTCCCAATTGGTTGCGTTTGGGTTTGGGCACACCTTGCTGGCGTTTTGGACATTTTAATTTTTTGTTCCGCTGCGTACTTAATGTTACCACTTGAATTTGGCCAGTCGACCACTTTTGTAACAGTTAGGGACATAAGACCTTTGTTGAATGCCATTTGTAATATTATCGTATGTTGTATGGAATGACTTTGTATGACGTTGATGAGGATATGTGCGTATTAGTCGCTGATATTGGGAGCTAACACGGGACACATATCTACTGTTTTGAAATCCCTTTTGACTCGTTTAAGTGTGGACTTGGACTGTTGGAGAATTGGCTACCATGTGGCACTCGCAGAGGAGAGGTATGCATGGTATCCGTCGCTCTAGCTTAGCCGGGTCCTCTGACTTAAATAGAGTTAAATTAGATTTCACATCTCTGAGGCCCAGAGTTAAACTCGTAAGATCGGGAAGGTCTAGGTCTTACGAATTTAACCCAGGAGTCCTCACAGATAGTATGTAGTCTAGAGTTCATAACAAAGCATTAACATTGCCTAGTCCTATCCTTACAGCCGTCCGGCAAATGATAAACCATACTAGCACATGTTGGTGCCCATTCCTCAAAAGCTTCAACCGCCAAAAGCATTAGAGTAGTATAACAAATACTACATGTTGCAATTACGCGGCTAGATATTACCACGCACCTGCGCGGGCAATCCCGCTAGCTAGTTTTTTTTTTTAGTTTTTAACTATAGATATTACATACCATCTGATCATATGTGAATTAATTTTGGATACTATCAGGGGTTAACTCTATCAAACAAACAATACTTAAGAGTTAACATATTAGAACTATTTTTTTAAATTGTGAAATCAACTTTGGGAGATTTTTGAGAAAAATCTGATCTCGAACAAACTAATCTGATCCTTGACATTAACTACTTTGCACTTTCAGACAGTCAAGCTTGTGGAAAACTGGAGAGGAGACCTTGACATGGATTGAAGCCGGTGGTTAGGAAGACGCCCCATTGTTCACGGTGTTGGAAAATACTACGCTGTCGAAATCAGGGTTCATTATTCAACCATGGATCACACGGTGGAGAAGAGGGCTCAATGAAAATGCTAGAAAGGAGCAGCCAAGAAAAAGGATGACAAGTCAAGTCCCGAGCGCGAGAATCTTTTTTCATGGAGGAAATTCGAGGGATGATCCTCTCACTTTTTCATGAGAATCTTTAGCTTCCTGCCCGGTTGCCACCACGATTGATACCTCGCCCAATTATGTTGTGGGAGGGAATTAAAAAAAGGGGGAGAAATCCCTGATAAACTATAGGTTAGATTAAAATAGAAATAGAAAAGGACAAAAAGTTTCTATTTACAGCAAACTTTTCCTTTTCATGTCTCCAAACTCATATTTGATTTTGATCTTCGAATTTTAAAAGTTGATGCAATGCTCAATAGACTATCTCCTCAAAAATTTTAGGGAGAATTTTCATTTTAGTTGAGTGTTGTATACACTCCGATTATTCTCTGGTGAGTAGCACACTTTTATTTCCGATTCTTCTCTTGTGAGTAGCACACTTTTTTTTCTAGCAAACATTATTTCCTTGGTACAATGCTTCGCTTCTAAATCTCTTTAAAAAAAGGAGAAGTAAAATCAACAATATGTACATCCTTGGGGCATCTGGTATATTCATGGCGGAGCTAGGAATTCAGGGTCAGGGGTGCACACACAAATCAACATGTCTGATTAATTCAAAGTACGATATCGATTGTTTTTGTACTTTTCTTCACAAAATTCATCATCCGGAAATATTTTCGTTCCGAGAAGCACACTGTATACTATATAGTAGTCTACTAGCAACTTTTCATATGTAATCACTATAGTGATCAATTTGGAAAATAACTTGCACAATATATGAATGTGAGAAAAAAACTGGAATGTGCACCGTGTACTAATTTAGTATTGCAACTGCATTTCACTATTAAATCCTAAATCAATAGAAGAGAGGGAGAAAGGAATGGATGCGACTTGTGAGGTTTCTTTCCCCTAACTCACCACCATATGCACCTTCAAAATCGATGACCTTACTTACTCTCTCAAATTTCAGTTCAATGGATTAGCTACTCTCTAGTAGATTTTACAAATTTTGGGGTTGCGGTGCACACCCCCTTTTGATTAGATCCACCCTCGTATATTTACCCCAGACTACTTACAGGTGTATAGCAAATGTGTTTCAGCCAGCATTGTTGCCATGCACACCTCAGCATCATCTTCCATCTAGTGAGAAGCCAGATATTGAGCCAAAGCTCATCAACATGGGCGATGGATACGAAGGCACTGTGGAAGAGCCAAATCGACCTTCGTTCTGCATCAAGGCCAACATGTGAAAGCTGAACTGTGCCGGCAGTAGCTCCGGCAGAGGCACATCGCCATCCAGGTACTGCATTACTTGCCGCATGTTGGGCCTTGCGTTAGGAAGTGGGTGGGAGCACAACAATCCTAGCTTCAATGCAAGGCATGCCTCATCAATATTGTAGTTGCCTTGGAGCTTGATGTCAACCGTATCAAGAAGTGATCCTCTGTGCCAATTCTGAAGCACCCAATCGACCAACACGAGCTGGTTGCCTTGTGGATCTTCCTTTATACATTGATTTTCATAGCTTTCATATCTATTGAAGTGAAAATTGAGTTGAATCCAATCAAGGTGAAAAAAAGATAGCGCATTAATCCCGTTTCAAATTAAGTAATTATGCTAGAGACGTAACCCTTAACATGAAACAAGATTAATTTCGAGTATCCGGATATGTGTCTCATGTTAGCTCCCAGGATCTGCTGCTACCGTGGGTCGTGGGACTTTGAGCTTGGAATCAATGCGTAAGGGTGCGGAGAAACATCACAAACTTGATGACGGTGATGAGGAGACCCGAGGTGGACGGCGGCGAGTTCACGATGAACAGAGGCGGAGCCGAACGGCCAGTTCTTGAGGACACGCTGCCACTAATGACGAGAAAACCCGACAGTTGATAGAGCCTAGCTAAGCGGGCGCGCAAGTTGTGTTGGAGATACTGATACAATGTAACCGAACAGCCAATTCTTAAGATCACCTAGGTATCAGGAACGGGGAGGAACCACAGTTGACAGGGAGGAATGCCGGTGACGACCGGAACGCGAACGGCGGAGCTTCACCGTTTCTGGAGAAGAAGAGTCCATACTCCCTCGAGGAAGCACCAAAAGCTAATTAAACTCAGAGGTAAGCTTAACAAGATAATGCGATCTTGAAGGACTCGATGGCGTAGAGAATCACTCACCGAAGCGCTTGCGAGCGTTGCGGCCATGGCTACCGGAGCCAAAGACGAAGAATCGGTCCCTGGCGATTTAGTGGATGGCAAGGTCTCGGACCAGCAAAAATGGGTGCAGCACGCTGAGAGAAATCCGGAGGTGGGCTTGCGGGTTTGAGGGCGACACCATGGTGACCACTCTCTGATCGTCTTCTTCCTCGGTGGCAACAAAAAATGGAGTGATGAGAAGAAAAGAGTGCGAGAGCGAGAGCAAGAATGGGATAGGGAGCTTAGTGGAACTCATGCGATGCCAAAGGAGCTGACACGAAGGCACTACGTGGCATTTCAAAGCTCGGTGGCACGCATGCACAGTGCCAATGCCGAGCGACACCGCCGAAGAGGAAGATGACCACCGCTCGAAGCGTGGGGCCCGCTAGTCAGTGACAGAAGCAAAACGGCGCGGCGAAGTGGTCGAGCCAGATCAAGTGACGCTCGGGTCTGGTCGGTGTGTGATGCGGCAACTGGCTCGAGCCCGAGTCCGGTCTGAACGACACAAAGCGATGTGAACCGTACGGTCGGTATTGGATGGTCCAGATTAGTGGCGAGTTCGGACGGTCCGAATAGCACAAGTGATGTGAGCCGTTCGATCTGCATCGGACGGTCCAGATGCGCTGAGAAGTTCGGACAGTCCGAACGGCACAGCTGATGTGAGCTGTTCGATCCGCATCAGATGGTCCGCACGAAGGTTGGCGTGATCAGACCTGGTTTGAACAGCATGGCGCGGTGAGAAGGTGCGTCCGGACCAAGTTGGCTCGGTCGGATCGGAACTAGGGTTTAGGATTAAGTTTGACCGAAAAACAAAATGTTTGACCAAGAGATTTGAAATAGAAAACAAATTTGAAAAATTCTGAAAATTTTTTAGGGTGTTCTGAGAATCAAATAGGTCTTAGGAAAAATAAGTTCAAGTGCTATTAATACTAAAATTTTGTCAGAATTAAATTATTTTCAAATTAGCATTAGTGAAATGGTTTGAATTTTGGTTAGATCAAAATAACTTCTAAAAATTTGTGATAAATAATATTAATTCGAGATAAATAATTTAGTATTTAAATAGATTATCTCCAATAATTTTTTTATCACACACTTTTCTGTATCAAAACAAAGCTTGAATTCAAGTTTAAATTTTGAAAATTTGGGACAAACTTTATTACATCAACCAAAGTTTTACATTAATACACAATTTACACACATAACTCATGATATGCTGAGCTAATCCAACTTAAGGATTTTGAGGACGTTCCCCCCCCCCCCCTTCTAGTCGCCATTTTGGTCTAATAAGTGGTATCAGAGCCTGATTAATTAATTCTTGACCGGTCACTGAACTTGGCAATAGAGAAGTACTCCACCAAGCCACATGTCTTTGCTAGGCTCGACTATGCCTATTGGAAGAATCGTATGCGTGTCTACCTTCAGAGCGATGGTCAAGCCATATGGGAGGTTGTCTGAGCCCCGCTCGTCTTGCCCGAGGTTGCTACGCTACCTTCAGCAGCCCTCTTGGCTAACAACCACAAGTTACGCAGAACGTCTGCTCCAAAAAAATTGGGACAACTGATTTCATCTGAAACCTTTGTTACAATTAACTTATAGAAAATTAATTAGCTTGCTAAACAATAACTAAAGGTTGTTCATTTGGTTTATACCCAGAAATTCACAATTTTTCCTTGGAGTAGAGAGCATTTTATAGAGTTGGTTCCAAAGTTTAGTTTCATTTGGAGAGTTGGTTTCTAATTTTTCATTGCAATAATAATCAATATATATGTTGTTTGATACTCCAACAAACAAAATATGGTGCTAACTAGAAAGCAATCGCACGCATGTACTGAACTAGTAACACTTGGGCAATGACTAATATACAAAACTACACAGACGACTGACTTACGCACTGGAGTCATGAGTGGCTATGAGTTGCCCTGGTTGCAATTAAATTCCAGACCGCAGAGTACACTGACAACAGAAAGCACCTCTCTTGGTGTACAAAAACACTCCATTTCTGCATCTTGTTGAGCTGTTACAGTTGCTGACGTGCCTGACATGGAGCACCTATCCTTCCTTTTACCCTTCCTCCTTTCCTTGGCCCTAAACCTAGCATCCTCGACCACTGCCACCGGCGAGGACCAATTTGTCTACTCCGGCTTCTCCGGCAGAAACCTCACCCTCGACGGCCCAGCCACGGTTACACCATCTGGTGTTCTTGAGCTGACCAATCGCACGGCTAATATCTCAGGCTCAGGCCATGCATTTCACCCATCTCCATGGCAATTCCGCAAGTCGCCCAATGGGACGGTGCAGTCCTTCTCATTCACCTTTGTGTTCGGCATGGTCCCTGTCTACTCTGATGAATGTACCGACGGCATGGCTTTCCTGATCTCTCCGAGCAAGGATTTCTCTGGTGCACAGCACGCACAGTCACAATACCTGGGCCTCCTCAACGAAACAAGTGATGGCAAAGCAAGCAATCACATATTTGCAGTCGAGCTTGATACTAGCCAAAACACCGAGTTCCAGGACATTGATGACAACCACATCGGCATCGACGTCAATAGTCTCACCTCGAATCAATCCCGACCAGCTGGCTTCTATGATGACAAGAATGGTGGTATCTTCAGGGACTTGGCCCTCGTTAGCCGCACGGAAATGCAAGTGTGGGTGGACTACGATGGAGAGACCACACAGATCAATGTTACCTTGGCTCCCCTCAGGGTAGCCAAACCGCTGAGACCACTAGTGTCAGCTACCTACAACCTCTCAACAGTGCTGGAAGAACCATCCTACGTCGGCTTCTCGGCTTCAACTGGCCCAAATTGCCGAATCAACTCACTGTATTGCGTGCTTGGCTGGAGCTTGGGTATAAACCGTCCTGCTCCAGCCATCGACATCACCAAGTTGCCAAAGCTACCTCGAGTAGTTGGCCCAAAACCTCGGTCCAAAGTGCTGGAGGTTATCCTACCAATAGCCACCGCCACATTCATCCTCCTTGTGGGAACAGCCGTCGTTCTACTAGTGAGGAGGCGAAAGAGGTACGCTGAGCTACACGAAGATTGGGAAGCCGAGTTTGGGCCACACCGCTTCTCATACAAGGATTTGTTCCATGCTACAGACGGATTCAAGAGCAAGAATCTACTTGGCCTAGGAGGATTTGGGAAGGTGTATAAAGGTGTGCTTCCAGTCTCTAAATTGGAGGTTGCTGTGAAGAGGGTGTCCCACGAATCAAAGCAGGGAATGAAGGAGTTTATCGCCGAGATTGTCAGTATTGGCCGCCTCCGACATCGCAACCTTGTCCAGTTACTCGGTTATTGCAGGAGAAAAGGTGAACTCTTATTGGTATATGACTATATGCCAAATGGAAGTCTTGACAAGTATTTATATTGTGAAGAGGACAAGCCCACGCTGGATTGGGCTCAAAGGTTTCAAATCATCAAAAATGTTGCATCTGGCTTATTCTACCTCCATGAGAGGTGGGAGAAAGTTGTGATCCACCGAGACATCAAAGCAAGCAATGTACTCCTTGATACTGAAATGAACGGACGTCTTGGTGACTTTGGCCTATCAAGGTTGTATGACCACGGCACTGACCCACAAACAACACATCTGGTTGGTACCTTGGGATATCTAGCCCCAGAGCTGGCGCGCACTGGTAAGGCAACACCTCTAACAGATGCGTATGCATTTGGCATTTTCATTCTTGAGGTAACCTGCGGGCAAAGGCCTATCAACCATCACGCACAGGACACTTCAGAGATGCTAGTTGATCGGGTTGTCGACCATTGGCACAAAGGATCACTCACAAACACACTGGACAGGAGGTTACATAACGACTACGATGTCGATGAGGTATGTCTAGTGTTAAAGCTAGGATTATTGTGTGCACATCCATTTTGCAATGCAAGGCCCAGTATGCGGCAAGTCATGCAATACCTCGATGGTGACATGCCACTCCCGGAGTTGATGCCCACAAACTTAAGTTATAGCATGTTGGCCATGATGCAGAACGAAGGTTTCGACCAGCACACATCGTTGCCTTCCACAGTAGGCAACAATGGCATGTCGTCCAGTCTCTCCGGTGGAAGATGACATAGATGGGATTCCAGGGCCATACGAACATATTGTACCTGAGCACATTGTAATTATTAGTTCTGCTGTCACAATATTTACTTCAAGGATTCTGAAAAGAAAAACTCTAGTGTCACTAATTAGATCTGCCAACAGTCTCTGTTTCTTCTCAGTTCTTAGTTTGAACAGAATGTAAGGGTTCTGCTGTTAGATCTTGTAAATAGTTGGAGAGTTTCTACTTGTACTTGTTTGAAATTAAATGACTACTAGGTAACTTCCAATTTTATATATACTGCATATCAGTTTTGTAATGTTGAGGTTCAGATTCTTGGGTAACCACATTCAGTTCACTAACTCAGTACTACAACGTACACCCAAATGCTGTTGTCGTTAATGCTACAGTATAAAAGGATCGCCCAATCTTAAAGCGAGAGTAGTTCCCACGTTGATTCTCCGATCCTCCGGCCGGGGAATGCATGGCATGTACCACCGGATGATGCTCAGAAGTCAGAATAGATGTACATTCAGATGCTTCCATTGAGGAGAATTAATCAGTTTTCACCAAAATAAAAGAGAGAGTGTCGGATCCGGATTTTGCAATCCTGAATCCTCTGTGAAAACACTATGCTATTTCCTGGATCAGTAGCTAGCACTCATAGACACATTGCTGAATCATTTCATACATGGCGTAAAACCATACCATTCATTAATTAACACATCAGAATTTACATAGATCGCATCGGGTCAAGTTTTACAAAAGGGTCGAACAGGCCAAACTGATTACATTACAAAGTAGTGGAAGCGACAATGGAAGCAAAAGGGGTGAGAGCACATCTCTCCATAGGCAAGTGACTGGGAAAACCCATGTGCGTAAGCGATCTGATCGAACGCTCAAAGGGCTACCCTGGCTTCGCCGATTGTTACACCGCAACTAGAGGACAGCTACATCAAAACCTGTCTCTTCTGGTGGCTGGTTGGGGACGTCAAGCGGAGACCGATGGTCATTTGTGCAAGTTCTTAGCAGTGGCATGTAATTCGGGCGAGGGCATGCAGGCGGTCAGAGGAGAGATGTGAAAGTATCCTCTGTTGGCTTTGGTGGTGGCCAAGTCTCGGGCGTAGGCACTGCACAATTTTCGGTTAATGGTGGGGGTTAGTGGTTAGGTGGTTGGACCAGGCGGAGCTTTTAACATCATTACATCACAGAGCAAGGGGACTATTAATATGAACTAATTATCAATTCAATTTCAGCATAAGACTATTACATCATTGGGCAGTTCAACAGCAAGACTAAGGGTGTCCAAACCCACCACACCAGTAGTAGCCCTCAGCATCCATCACAGAGCACTAGCCATTTTCATCACAGAGCAAGAGGATAGAGACAGAGAGGGAGTAAGGTAGGGTGATACCTCAGTATAGCGCAACCACGGCGGTGACCCCACCACCAGCACAACCCTCATCCATCTCCTTCACCTTGCATAAATCACACAAACATCAGGACACAACTTAAGGCTCAAGCATAAATATCAAACTCAACAAAAGACATTAAGCTAACAGAGAGGAGAATAGAGGGAGGATGGGGAAAGCAAAGCCAGGGGGGCCAGGGCCCGAGCACAGGAGGTCGAGCAGGCACGGGCCGCACTGGAGAACCAAGCCATGGATGGGAGCAGGCAGTAGGTGCAGGTGGCGGCGCAGTGGATTGGGTGGCGGCGTCACCGTAGTTGTGGCACGACCCTGACACTGCATAAGACACTCCTATCGTATGAGTGTCTTGTGCAGTGCAAAGTGGTGTCACAACGATGACGGGAAGAAGGGCGGCGACGGCGACGGGGTCGGGCGGCGGCGTCAAGGTGGGGAGGGGAACGGACGAGAGTAAGTGCGCTGGGGAGTGACGAGTTAGGGCGGACGCAAACCCTAGCGGCCGGGCACCTACTAATAAAGAGACTTATCACAGACGGTTCTATTATGGAACCGTCTGTGATATAGTCGTTCTCAAGTATATTATCATGTATATACACTTACATGACATGAATAAATTACATGTTTATATGTCAATTTTGTTATTTAAATACTGCTAAAAATTTGTTTTAACTATATATATATAGTAATAATTCAACATATAATTAATATAGTAACTTCACCTTCAAACTAGATTTTTTTTTCCATTTTGGATTTTTCATATGGCCAAACAGTGTGGCTAGTCTCTTCTTACAAAGATTAAAAAAAAGTAGAAACCTATAAATAAACAAATTTTTTCTAGTGGCGGAGGTAGACTGCTATCTCCGTCTTCAATACTTCGTAGGCAGCGGCGGCGGACGGTTCGTGATCAAACGAAACCTGAAATGCGTCCACCCGCTGATGCGCTCGTTCGAGTATCTCCCGAAGACCCTTGGACTATCGAATCAAGAAGAATTGAGCCCATAGGCTCTCTTGCCTTGCTTGAGGGGTCTCGGCCTGGTCGACTCGGTCGCTCGCTGCCTCAATTAAGCAGTCCAAGTAACGGCAAGCCTCCTGGAGACGTGCAACATCGTTGTGGAGGACCACGTTGATGACGCAGTAAACTCGCCGAAAGTGGGAGATCACCCGGAAAACGCGGCGGAGGAGGATGTCAAGACGGCGGAAGGTGGCCGTCACCTGCTTCAGCAAATCCTCGGACAGAGGAGTGAAGACACTGTTAAAATAGTGTTCTTCCGCAGTATGCGCCAACGTATAGCCGGAGAGGTGCTCGTACAGTACGGCCAGGTATGCCATCAATGCCGGCGACAAGGAAATAGAAGAGGCAACCATTTCTATTTTTTTAGAAGTAGTAGAGTTATATGTGGGGATGATCATCTTCGATGGTGAATGATCCTTTTTATAAAACAAGGAATAAATTCGGAGCATGAGACGAAGAGACGCATCAAGGAGCCGAAGCAGCATTGATGCGACGAAGAGACGCATCGGCGATGAAGAAACTCATCTGGCTTCAACGGAGAGCTGTAGCGATATTATCACAGACGGTTATTGTTAAGAACTATCTGTGATATTTCACAAACGGTTGTTTGTTGAAAACCGTCTATGATATGTAGAATTATCATAGACGGTTATTTTAATGACCGTCTGTGATACTTCACAGACGGTTTTAATTATGAACCGTCTGTGATATTACCTCTTCACAAACGGTTTTTAGCGTAGCTAGTAACACAGACGGTCTCTAAACCAAATTCGTCTGTGATTTCATGTAATACAGACGGTTTTGATCAATCGTCTATGATGAGGCATCCAGTATTAGTCTTTTTGTAGTAATGCGACCATATCCAGAACAACGCTTCTACCAGCAATACCGATACTCATGGCATGCATGTTCGCCTTATGCTCTCACACATTGTAACCACGTGTTGGAAATTCTACCCGTGGACGCACACTTTCACGGGTGAGGGAGACAAACTCACAGAGAGGAAGAACACATACAGAAGATTTTGCGTAGCACTGCAACTGCCTAGTGCTACTTTTCTCTTACTATTCTTCTCGCTTTCTGTTTTTCTCAACAAATACAAACCGAATACAAGACCTTATATAAGCACACCCGGACGTGGCTGTCACAAACTAACTCACACACTAGTAAATCACCTGCATGTAACTCACGCCACTATCTCCTAATAACCTGTCCACTTAACTCTATGCAGCCCACTAACTCAACTAATACAACTAGGCAATATGCCTCTACATGCAAGTTAATAGACTTGACCACTATCTCCACTACTCTGTCAATGCCTCTACATGCAAGTTAATAGACTTTACCACTATCTCTACTACTCTGTCAAGATTAATTCCAACATTCTCCCCCTAATCTTGACTTCACTTACTTCACAAGCCGAAGTTTGATCTCCTAACGCATCTCTAAGGAGTTTTGCCTTCTTCTTGCTGACCATGTCGCCGGTGACACAACTTGCTGGCGCCTTTTGCTTCTATCTCAACTCCGATTGTCTTTCGCTGGTACCATCGGCAACGAAGACTCGGACCGGAGCTTACATTAGTGAGTTCTTGGACACACCTACAAGAACTCATGCTTTCTCGTGGACACAACTAACACAAGAATACACACATGTACAATAGCTAGACGGGAGTACACGGAGAGAACACACTTCTATTCTCTTGTACTACTAAACTCTTAGACACGCACTCAACTAATTCACAGTGGAGGAAACAGAAGAACGTCATGAGCACACACACAGCTTTTGGCACTCGGCAGGCCCGGAGCTTTTCATGTGCTCTCATTCTTTATCTTCCACAATACCTTATAGCCAAGGTTGTGAAAGTCGGTCCTAGGCGTTAATTAGGCGCCGACTAGGCGCTCCTCGACCTTCACCCGCTGCGACTACGGCCGAAGCGGCGAGCTAGGTGGACCGAGCGCCTAGATGACGGAAGTTAGTCCTCCACGGTCCTCTGCGCCTCTCGGTGGCGCTCGGCTAGGCGGAAGATAAAAAGCCTACAGCGCCCGACGCCCCGACCGTGTTGCAACGCACTAGGGTTCCGCATCCCCCACCGCTAAGTCGAGCTCGCCCTGGCTCCAGCCATCGTGCACCACCGATTGGAGCTCGTCGCCGCTGATTGGAGCTCGCTGCCACCGAATCGAGCTCGCCCCACCGTCTCCGCCACTGAATCGAGCTCGCCGCCTCCAAAACGCGGTCGTCCCGCCATCGAATCGAGGTACGCCGTGCGCCTCTTCCCTCTGCTCCCCCACCGCTGACCTCCCCTCTCTGCTCTCTCTCTCCTCTCTAGTCCCCCCTCCCACCTCGCCGCCCTCCACTCTTTGCTCCACCCTCGCGCTGCCGCCTTCCTCTCTGCCCTCTCTTCTTAGTTCCCGCGCGCCGCCACCCTCCCCTCCTCCGATGCCCCCTTCCCTTCTCTGCTCCACCCTCGCGCCACCGCCCTCCCCTCTCTTCCCACTCCCCCTAGCACCGTAGCTCCCCCAGTCTGGCTCTAATGCTGCCTGCTCCACCCTCCCCTCTCTTCCAGCTCGCCCTAGCACCCACCGCAGCTCCCCCTCAGTCTTCCTGCTCTGCCCCCTTCCCTGCTGATTGCTGATTATCTGACCATGTTCTTCATGCTTCTTGATGACAGGTTCTTCTCTCAAAGCCTCAAAGGATTGCTGATTGCTGAATGTATGAAGTTTACATTGCATTGCCATGCTTGTCATATATTATCATGTCAAAAATGGCAGTTGTATACTTGTATGACTTGTTGAATGTATGAAGTTTACATTGCATTGCATAGCATGTCATATATTGCATTGCATAGCATGTCAAATATGGCAGTTGTATGACTTGTATCAAAGAATCTGTATGGAGAAGAATTGGAGATCATCACAATTACTGAGAAATGAGAATAGCATGTATGCAATGCAATGTAACAGCTTGAATGATAAGTTGGTTGCTCATGAAGTTTTGCTCTTTGCTTTTAGTTCTTTCTTTGATTTCTTGCCTAATTAATGCTTGCTCATGAAGTTGTGCTCCTTGCTTTTAGTTATGGACTTATGGTGCAATCTGGCAGCAGGTGTGACTTCATATACATGTTGCAGTAGAATGGTCTGATGTTTGTGGCCTATTGTCAGGTTCACAATGCATGAAAGTAGTGTTACCCTTCAGTAAGAAATGTTATATTATTATTATGTGCTATGTCATGTTCCATGCAAATGAGACATTAAGAAGCAATCTGGTAACTAAAGTCTATTGTTAGGAGCTCAGGGCCATGTCTTGTTGCATGTAATTGATAACTAAAATACTATGAAGTCCAGTTCAATCTTGTCATGTGCTATATATATTCTTGTTGTATCATGTTTGAGTCATCAGTCGTCACAAGAATGTGTGCATGAATATGTGTAACCGAGTGTGATGTTGATCTGCTAATTATTTAAGTCGTGGCAATATTGTATATGCATGAAAGAGTAATCAGTCATTAGCTTGCATAGGCTTTGAATGATGCAATTGCTACTGGTACTTTGTTAGTTGGTATCTAATTCCTGGGTAGAGCTGGCCAAATGATCTCGTACTTCATATTGATGTTGCTTTATATGCTAAGTTAGTCAAAGTGTCAAACACAATTTGCAAATATAGATGTATGTTATGACTTATTGTTAATATGTCATTTTGTCAAGATGTCATCCGTTGCTTCCGAAAGTGCGACAGTGCCAACAATTCAAGCGTCCTTAAGAGGAATTTTGAAGATATAGGATGGGAATTTGGGTATTTAGATGATCCAAACAACTTGGATAGAGTGAAGTGTCGCTTGTGTCAAAAGGTAATTCACGGAGGGGTGTATAGACTCAAACAACATATTGATCATATTTGCGGGAACGTTGCTAGATGTCCAAAGTCCACACAAGAAGAACAAATGAAATGTAGGAAGTCTATAGAGGATACACAAGCATTGAAGAAGGCAAAGAAAGCAAAAGAGCAAGAGCTTAGAAATGAAGTGATAATTGAAAAACAAGATGACCCTAATGAAGATGAAGAGCTTGAAGTTGTTGGAGGCTCGGCACCTTGTATATTAGGGCCAATGGATAAGTTTGCTTGCCCTATTGATACCCGGCAACAAAATATTAAAGATGCACTTTGGAAAGAAAGAAATCATAAGGTGAAACAATATGTTGTGAGATGGCTTTATGCTCATGGTATATTTTGCAACTCTCATTCTCTCATGATTGATATCCTTTCGTTGAACTGTTGATTGTTAGCCTCATATTGTATTGTATGTTTTTATGTTTAGGTGTCCCTTTCAATGCCATCAACAATGACGAGTTCAAACAAATGTGAGGCTATTGGTCGCTTTGGACCGGGGTTTGTAGGTCCTTCTCCATATGATTATCGGGAGAAGTTGTTGAAGGAGGAACTGGAAAGAACAAAGGATTTGTTGAAGACACATGAAGAAGAGAGAGCTTTGACCGGGTGCTCCATCATGACCGATGCTTGGACCGATCAAAAGAGGAGGAGCATCATGAATGTGTGTGTGCATTGCAAATTGGGGACAAGCTTCATACAATCAAAGGAGGTGTCGGATTATGCACACACAAGTGAGTACATATTCGAGTACATAGATACTTGTATTGAACAACTAGGTCCAACAAATATTGTGCAAGTAGTCACGGACAATGCTTCCAACAACATGGGAGCAAAGACATTATTGAAGGAGAAGAGACCAAATATCTTTTGGAGCTCATGTGCAACTCACACCATTAACTTGATGCTAGAAGTCATTGTTAAGAATATGCCAAAGTATAAGAAGACAATCGATCAAGCAAATACATTCACCATATTTGTCTATGCACATCATAGGACATTGGCCTTAATGAGAAAACACACAAAGAGAAGAGATATAATAAGGCCGGGGGTGACTAGATTTTCATCGTTTTTTCTTACTTTGCAAAGTTTGATTGAGAAGAAGGACGCACTAAGGTCGATGGCACTTAGTTCGGAATGGGAGGATAACATTCAAACTAAAACACAAAAAGGCGATGGCAACTTGTACACTAATGAGTAGAGCCTTTTGGAATGGTGTGTCTACTTATTTGAAGGTATAGCCAATCATCATATCCTTGTGGATATATGATGTTTATTATGTGATTCTTACCTTGTTTGCTATTTTATAACCTTATATATTGTATTGATTGAAGGTTTTTGAACCACTGGTGAAAGTTCTTCGCATGTTAGATGGGGATGGTCCATCTTTGACATTTGTTTATAGAGAAATACTACAAGCAAAGAAGCAAATCAAAGAGGCCTTAAACAATTTGGATAACAACTATAAATTGATCATAGATGCAATTGATGTAAAGATGGCAGGGAGGCTTGATTCTTCATTGCACTTGACAGCGTACCTTCTGAATCCACATTATAGTTACAACGATAAAACCATCTTGCAAGATACAAATCTTATGGATGCATTATTTGAATGTGTTGAAACATTTTATCATGATCATGATGAAATGCAAGCTCAAGTGCTTAGTGAGGACTGGCATAAGTTTAAAGATCAAGAAGGGGTCTTTCGGAAACATACCGCCAAACTTGGATATCAAAAAAGCAATTTTAATCCCGGTAAACTTGTGCTCACAATCATGATTTCAACTCAATGCATGCTTATTTAACCATTTTTCTTGTACTAATTTCCTTCTATTTTTCTTAATGGCTAGCAACATGGTGGTCTATTTTTGGATATCAAGTTCCTACTTTGCAAAGAATGGCCATAAAAATCCTCTCCTTGACCTCAAGTTCATCCGGATGTGAAAGAAATTGGAGCACTTTTGATATGGTAAGTCTCAGCTCTCAACTATAAAGTATAAACTATCTCATTCTCAATATGTCAACTATGTAACTACTACACTCCACTTTACAATTTGTAGATACATTCAAAGAGAAGAAATAGGCTAGATGTGAAACGTCTCAACAATCTAGTCTATGTTCAATTCAATGCAAGATTGTTGAGCAAACAAGAGAAAAGCAATATGAAGAACATCGATGTCATTCTAGCTTCGGATGCTACACAAGCTCAAGGATGGATAATTGAAGGTGGTGATGATGATCAAGAGGTTGAGGCCATTGATGAAGCATCTGAGGCTAGTGAAGCCATGCAACCTCGTAGGAGCACAAGAGTGAGAGACCTCTATGAAGATGATTTCTCGTCCAATTCCGAAGAGGATGTCAATGAGGGGGAGAACGACATTGAGTTCAATTCCGACCAAGAGGAAGTGGTTGTTACTAGGAATTATGAGGAGGAAGACGAAGACACTAACTCATGATTGACAGATTGAGTCATCTTAGTAATTCATCAAAAACTATATTAGTATTTTGCTTGCTATGTGGAGTTGGCACTGTCATGTTATGAACTTATGATATTTTGATTATTTTCAATGTCAAATCTTTGAGATGTGTAGCTGCATATGTTTCATACTATCATTCATTCATGATTCATCAATCATTCATTTATTCTTTCACACAAGTACACAACACAATAGCAAAATAACTCATCATTGATTAAATATGCAGGTTTACATCATTATTTGATTACAATACATACATGTTTACATCAAGCTCTTGGAGCCTTGGAGGGGAGATAATATACATGACTATATCAAATTGCACATGTCTTGCTTTTTCAGGTAATTTTTCTTCTATCTTGCTCAATTTGATGCCTGATGCTTGCTCAATTCATCAAATTATTTCTGTTGTGGGCTTATCTGCACCGTAGCCAAGCCGACCGCCTAGGCACCGCCTAGTCCGCCTAGGCACTAGGCCCAGGCTACCGCCCGCCTAGCGCTTTCTTGAATCTTGCTTACGGCAGCTACCAGATGTGACGTCTGACCCTCTGACCACACACACACACTCACGTCACGCTTCGCATCACAAGACGTCGCTTCTGGCGTGCTCCGTGCCTTTACACAATTAGGCAGCGCTCCGACATGGCACAGGCACACACGCCGCTGTCCTTTGCCTTGGCGCCTGCTCCACGCATCCACTCCCGGTCGCCGCGCCCATGCGGTCGGAATGCCATCGCTCGCGAAGGTGCTCACCGCACCTTGTGCAAATGCATGCATGCCGTTGTTCTTCTTTGCTTGCTGTTGCTGCGCAAGATGAAGCCATATTGCCCATTGCGCGCGCCGTGCCGAGGCCGAGCCCACCGTGGGCCATCGCGCCTAGCGATGCCGCACTGCCGTGTGCCGCACCACCGCTGCCCGGCGAGCCATCATGGCCGAGTAACATCACCTCACGTTGAACCTCGCTCTGATACCAATTGTTGAAAATTCTACCCGTGGACGCACACTTTCATGGGTGAGGGAGACAAACTCACGGAGAGAAAGAACACACACAGAAGATTTTGCGTAGCACTGCAACTGCCTAGTGCTACTTTTCTCTTGACATTCTTCTCTCTTTCTGTTTTGCTCAACAAATACAAACCGATTACAAGACCTTATATAAGCACATCCGGACGTGACTGTCACAAACTAACTCACACTCTAGTAAATCACCTGCATGTAACTCACGCCATTATCTCCTAATAACCTGTCCACTTAACTCTATGCAGCCCACTAACTCAACTAATACCACTAGGCAATATGCCTCTACATGCAAGTTAATAGACTTGACCACTATTGTCGATTAGGCCAGCTTAAAATTAAATTGTGGTTTAGTTGCTAGGTAAGTTGAGTAGTCGTTTTCCTGTTGTTAATAGACTAGCTTGCGTGTGTAGCAATCCTTGTGTATCGTCGGTAGTTTAGTAGGGCGTTTTGGGGAGTTTAATCCTGTTAGTTTAGATAGTTAAGTGGGAACCTTGCGATGCCGACCTTAGTACGTGTAGGCAGTAGAACGATTCTTATGGGGAGAGCTAACTTAGAGTTAGATCTCGAAAAATTTTCCTTAAATTAAATTGTGCTAACAATTAGAAGTCACTAACTTAGGTATCTATTATATCACTCAAAAATCCACTATGTATTTACTTATATTATTATTCGTGTTGCTGATTGCTGCAGAGGACGAACCAGCACCAACGGGAGCCGTTGATCAAAGTTGCTTCAACGCCAATCTTTCCTACAACTCCAAAGGCAAGCGATCCTCTTGAACATAAACATAGTTAATTTAAATGTAAACCGTATATTGCACTATTATGTTTATTGCATCAAAATTGTTTTCTCAAAACTTAAATCAATGATTGAGATGAAAATGATTAAGATGACTATGAAAGAAATGAGAAAGAGAAAGAAAGAAAGGAAAATAAATGAGAATTAATAGTTGGGTAAAAGGGGGCCCTGGCAGGGGAACGCGACGACGATGACGATGATGATGATGAGGTAAGAGGTAGGCCCCTTTTCACATATGGTTATAATATAAGGACAAACAAAACTCTTGCTCGGTCTGAAGCCATAAATTCAGTACCAACCATTTTTCTGTTTCGGCGGGCAGAAATGCTACCTTGTTACGTGACTATGCTCTCCACAATGGGTAAGTTATATATGTGTGAGTGTGATGGAGGAACTCGATCAGGACCGGTAGGAGAAGTCCGGAAGTGGGAGATCCAAAGCGCTATAGCGCTAAGGTGGAGTGTTGAGTGCAGGATAGAAGCTGCCTCAACCAACATTACTGGAACTTGGTGTATGACGAGGTCAGCAGCGTGATTTAATCAGCATCGACGAAAAGTAATGGGTGGAGACTTAATCACGTAACCTGGAAAATGTTCTGTATTCTGAACTCGAACCCGCATCAAAGGAAATGTAGGGGTCCCGACTCATTTAGAGCTCAGAATGACTATGGGTAAAGTGGTACAAAGCCTGCACAGTGCTATATCAAATCATGAATTCATGCCAGTCTCCTGGATTGGAGTCTACGGGAACCGTCGGGGGTCTTTTTTCTCTCCGAGTAATAAGTAGCGTTTTCAGTATTAAAATTTGCCACCTAATGTTTTAATAACTTATTTTCAGAAATGAGAGGACTTCGAAAATGTGATAACAACTAGAGATAGTCATCCAATGCATTCTTTGCTATTAATGCTTAATGAGTACACTCGTGTACTCAACCTTGTTAGTATTCTCCTTTGTAGATCCTAGTCCGGCCGGGGACTATCCCGAGTGGGGCGAAGGATAATGCAGGTACCGAAGAAATTGCAGGAGGAGAAGGCGCAGACTACGAGGACCAGGGCAAAATGGGCGCTATGTTTGACGTGTGGGACGAATAGACGGCCAGTACTTCAGGGCTTGCGAGAGAAGCGGAGAAGCTCCTTTGTAGCTGTGTAATACTTGTACTAAGAACCATAGCCTAGCGTGGCTATTACTGGAATAAAGGTACAGTTTCTATCTTATTGTTCTGCTGCGTAACCCTGGTAAAGGCTTACTATTCGTTGGAGCAGTGTTTTACTGAGCAAACGAATAGTAATCCGTATGTCTAAGTGGGATTACCCTTAGGGTAATGACACGGGGCGTCACATCTGTCAGGATTAATTCCAACACCACGCATAGTTGTGACTTGCTTTAATTCGTATTTCTGTTAGCCACTCTCTCTCTCTCTTACCGTGTATATATACACCATCCATTAATGAATACAAGTGTGTGTGAGTTATCTAATCTAAGTTTACATGGTATCAGAGCTATCCGCTCCTTAACCAATTTTTCCCTGCCCTCAAACTCCTCCACCATGAGTGACACATCTAGTGCCTCCTCGAGCGCCACCCTCCCTGCCACCAATGGCGCCCTTGCCAACGGCACTGCCCCAGCTGTGAGTGATGCCATCATGGTGGGGAAGCACATATGGTCCACTAACTTCTTTTTTATTCTTCTATATCTTTACTGCTTAAAAAGAACGTAGTAGTGGTGAGTGATATGTTCTTCGTTCCCTCTCTCTCGTCCCCTCCATGAAGGCAGACGGACGGGTGGAGAAGCACGGACGCGGCAACTGGGGAGGGAGGCACTGGCCAAGAGGTGAAAGAGGGCAGCGTGAGGATAGAGATAAGCGAGACGAAGACTCGCGAAGAAGAAGGTTCCAGTTCGGGGCGACGTGCGAGCAACGTGTCCCATGCGAGCGCTAGCCCTCTCCAGCTCCACTCCAGGCGATCTGGCGCGTCCAACGACTGATCCGAGGGTCAGCATTTTTTGGGTGATGTGTCCATGGCCAGAGTCCACCTTTTCCGCCTCCTTTTATATATAAAGATTTCTGTTAGCCACTCGCTCGCTCTCTCTCTCTCTCTTGTAACGACTGTTTTGAGGAACTTACCTCCCAGGCTCCCCTCCTTTTTCTTTCCTGTGCGCTCGCGCAGTCATCTTCTTCCTCTCTCTTCTCCCGTGGCCGACGCCGCCGCTTGCGTGCACGCTTCGCCAACTCCCCTGCCGCCACCTACTCGGCATGGTCGCGCACGCCGCTCGGGTCAGCAGCAGCCGCAGTCACCTGCCTCGCTCGTTGTCCTGTCCCATCGCCGCACCAACCCGTCGCGTCGTCGCCACTTGCCGCTCTGTCTGCAGCCGTGGCGGCGCGTCCACGCCAGACGACGCGATCGCAGCGACCTCGAGCCGCGACGTCGTCGCGGCGCTTCCTCGCGCCAGCGCGCTGCGTCCTTGCCACCTCGGGACGCGCCGCGCAAGGCCCGGACCGGACCCCCTCGCTCTGCGCCGTGGCCTCCCTATAAAGCCCTCCTCCCCGCTGACCTCCACGTCGCCCGAGCTCCGTAAGTTCTAGGGCAGAACCGAAGCCACGCCGCCTCCTCGTCTCGCCGCGCCGGTGAGTTGCCACCTCCCGAGCCGCTCCGCCACCCGCCCGGCCTCCCAGCGTCTGCTGCGCGCCCTCGAGCCGCACGCCGCTCCACCCGCTGGCGCCCGTGCCGCCGCCATGGTCGCCCGTCTTGCGCTTGCCTCTCCCAATGCCGCCACCGCCTTGGCAGGCCGCCGCCCTCCAGCGACCCAGCGCCGCCGCCCAGCCGGCCGCCGCGCCACTTGCCATGGCGCCGCCTCTGCCCGAAGCACCTCCTGCCCTCCCTGTTACGTCTTTGAAGTAGCAAAGAAACTAGGCAAAAAGAAAAGAATGGGGAATTGGGGGATTTGTTAGGGATTGAGGGCCCCACCTGCCATACTCTTAACCCTTCTCCCATGGCTGCCAAGTGGGCCCGCGCCCCACTATTTCCATGGACCGACCTTACCTTTGTCTTGATAGACTCGGTTGAAAGACATTAGTGCACCCAACCCTCTTTCTCCCTTTTAATTCCTTTTTAACCTTCAAAAATTCATATCTTGTCCATTTCAACTCCAAAAATTATGAATTAAATTTCTAAAAATTTGTTAAATCAAGATCTTGCTAATGGCATAGGACTTGATTAATTTGGAGTTTATTTATTGTTCCTTATTTATTTATTTGCTCTCTTTGCCGTTGTGTCTTTTTCCGGTATTCTCGCGTGATTAGGATTTGAAGACGCCGGCGACCCTCGTGTTGATCAAGACCAAGACTTCCAAGATCCCCTAGCCTTTAACCAAGGCGAGTCAATACTTTGATCATATTGCCCCTACATTTTATGCAAATTATGTTCTTTTAAATTAGCAAAATGCATGCTTTAATTCTTAATCAAATGTATGTTAAAGCTTAAGGTAGTTAAATGCCCACTTGATGTTTAAATAATTATTATGCCATCCTTGATAACTTGAACTCATTAATCCTTGTCACCCTAGTAACTATATGGTAATACTAGTTATAGGTTGTACTTAAGCGACATGCTAGTCTTGCTTAAGTATCGGGATATTAAAATATCCCAATCATCATTTCCTTAAACATAAAATATTTTGGGTAGTCATTGGTGGTCCATTGGCTAAAGGTTTGTGAAAATAAATTGGTTTCCCTCCTCAAAACCCTAATGCTAGCTTTGTCTGGGCGCATGGTGAGGTGGTGGGTGCTCAGGGAGCACATGGTTGGTTGGCTTGTGGAATGAACCGCCCAGATAACCCTAAGGACTTAATCTTGTCACGACCTCCTATGTTAAACAAGTACAACCACAAGTCTGCAAAGTGCAACTTGGCTTAGTAAAGTTATTAAACCTCGGATGTCATCTCACTGGAGGGGAATGAAGAACGTACAAGTGCGGAGATACTCCGGCTTGGAAGGGACACCAAAAAGGTGAAGTTACCAGCTGCGCTAGACGTTGTGGCCGAGGCCAGCTGCGCTAGACGTTGATGTGAACATCCCACACAACATATGGGCGTAACCCCGTATGGGTGGAATGACGGAAGGGGCGAGATAGCTAGAAAGGTTCTTGTGGATTTGCCGCCCAACTACATGACTACGGAATCATGTGGGGTAACGGGTAGACTATCTCTTGTGGGTAAAGTGTGCAACCTCTGCAGAGTCTAAACTGTTTAAACAGCCGTGCCTACGGTCAAAGGCGGACATGGGAATCATAACTTGAGTTAGTTCTATTTCAAATAACTTTGTGGGTGGTATGGAAAATGGTGGAAGGGCTCACCTAGCCCTGTTTTGGATATTTGCCTGAGTCGTCGAGCTCAGTGGTCGTGATTATTGGAGGCCGCTCCAATTAAAAAGATGCATTGGTAGAGTTTCCGCCGGATGGATTCTCTACTAAAATAATTATTGCACATGCTCTCTTTATAAAAATGCAATTTGTTAAAAATGCTAAGTGATAGGACTTTGTAATTATGATATTTGAAAAGTTGCTTTCGCAAATAAAAGAACCCGAGCCATCCTTGTTAAGCCTTGCATGTATATAATTGCATTGTGTGTTGGCTCGCGAGCACGGTAGTAGTGCTCATTCTCGCTTCTCCCCCAACCCTTCAGATAATGAAGACGATGGAGACTACGCCTTCTACGATGGCCCAGGAGATGATGGACAAGGCTATGACGAGGAGTAGTATAGTCTGTAGTTTAGGTCTCGCCCAGTCTAAGTAGACCCGTTGGTACCCGCGTACAACCGATATTGTCCAGCCCTTGGTTAATATCCGTCGTACACAGGTCACCCCAGTCGCTTGCCTGTGTGAGATGAGCCCTACCTTCCCTTTTGCTTCCGCTGTAGACTTGGTCGTTCTTTTGTAATGTAATATATTTGGCCTTGTGCGGCCCTTTTGTAAAACTCGACCCGATGAGGTCTATGTTACCCTGTGTTGTAATATATTTGTTTCAGTTCACGCCTTGTATGAATGATTCAGCAATGTGTACTGTGAAGTGCTAGCTACTGATCCAGGGAATAGCACAGTGATTCACAGAGGATTTGGATTCTCAGAATCCGGGTCCGACATCTCTCTTGTACTGTGTATATATACACCATTCATCAATGAATACATTGTGTGTGTGAGTTATCTAAGTTTACCTGGTATCAGAACTATCCGCTCCTTAACCAATCTTTCCCTGCCCTCAAACTCCTCCACCATGAGTGATACATCTAGTGCCTCCTCGAGCGCCACCCTCCCTGCCACCAATGGCGTCCTTGCCAACGGCACTGCCCCAGCTGTGAGTGATGCCATCACCAATGTCGCTGCACTCGTGGCAATTCCTGCGTTCTCCACGGCCATGAATGCAGTGAACATCAAGGTGCTCATCCCCTATACTTTGGACGTGCCGGAGAACAGCTACACCAAGTGGAGAATGCTGATCTCCATGGTCTTCGCAAGTATGGAGTGCGTCACCATGTCGACATCGCCGAAGAGCCGGATCATGACGACCAAGACTATGTCCGTCATGACATTACTGTCCTCATGTGGATCTACGCAACGATCTCAGAGGAGCTGCTTGATATTGTCATAGCCCCCAATAGCACCGCCTATGGGGTGGTCTAGGCACACGTCTCGAGCAACTTTTCTGAGACAACAAGCGCACCAAGGCTATCCATGCACCTCGAGGCTGATCTCAGGTCCTAGGTACAAGGTGACCTCACCGTCACAGGCTCTGTCCGACAACCTGGCGGATGTCGATAAGCCCGTCTTCGATGAAACATTGGTCCTGAAGATGATACGAGGCTTGAATTCTTAGTTAGCCACCATTGGCACTATCTTTCCTATGCAGCAGCCATTCCCCACCTTCATCCAGGCGCGATCCCTAGTGCTGTTGGAGGAAACGGCCCAGAACACCACCGCCCACAACGCTGCCGCGTCAGCTCTTATCGCCGCCAGCAACAACTCATCTCCTGGAGATCGCGGTGACCGCGCGCGTCGCGATGGTGAGCGCTCTGAGAAGCGCAACTACGACAAGAGCAATGACCGACGCAACAAGGGGGCCCGTGGCCGCGGACGTGGTAGCGGCTGCGGTCACCAGACGCCCTAGCTCGCTTACATGCCATGGGCTGCTCCCTGGGGGAATCGGTGGTGTGCGCCTTGGAAAGCGCCAAGCGGTCCTGGCGTTCTTGGAGCCTGACCACCATTGAACTCGGGCCAAAGCCTACTCCGCCATGATGATGCCCGAAGCTGTTACACCTGCCGCCACACCTCAGACTTGGGAGACAACCGGCCTTGTTGCAGCGCTCAACAATACCGTAATGCAGTACCCGTCCAACGACCAAGGAGAGTGATTCACGGACACTAGCCAGTCCTCTCATATGATCGGTGAAAATGGTAACATCACTAAGCCTTTATTCTTCATCTATGCCATATTCTCAACACATTGTTGTCGGCAATGGATCCCATCTTCCCAATCTAGGAACTGGCTCTACTTTTTTCAACAGGTCGGTTGGAAGATTCCCGGGTCAAATATATTAAGAATGAGAAAACAAGTTTAAGGAAACAAGAAGAAAGAGAAATCTCTCTGAAACGGAAAAAAACCTTACAGCCTCAAACGGCCGTGCTAAGGTAGCACCGACGAGTTACACACAAATGACTAAAGGGCTGAAACACAATCAGCAGTCTTCCACAAGAAGATTTCCTCCTTGATACTCCAGAGCACCCTTGTTAAGAAACTTACTGTCTTGCGCACTCCTGCTTTCTCTTTACATAACATCCTTTACTCACCTACCCTTGTTAAGAAACTTATCTCAGTGTGAAATTTTGTTAAAGATAACAATTGTTCTATCGAGTTTGACTCATCCGGTTTCTCTGTGAAGGATCTACGCAGCAAGAAATCAATTCTGAGGTTGCTTTGGCGACCTCTACCCCTTCTTCAGCACCAATAAAACTTCAACTCCGGCAAACTTCTCCTTCGTTGCCTCCGTTGATTTGTGGCACCAATGGCTTTGCCATCCTGGAAAGGAGTCATTTACTCGTTTAGTTTCCAATTCCTCAATTTCATACAATAATTATAGAGGCACATCCTCAGTTTGTGACGCATGTCAGTTGGACCAGCATATCCGGTTACCATTTTCTTCTTCGCATCTTCTACTAATTTGCCATTTCAAATAATTCACTGTGATTTGTGGACATCCCCTGTTGTGAGTTTCACTGGTTACAAATATTATTTAGTTGTGGTTGATTTCTCACATTTTACCTAGACATTTCTGTTGCGAAACATATCCAACACCTTTTCCAACTTACAGCGCTTCTACAAATTCGTTCTCAACCAATTCCACCTCTCAATTCTGTGTGTGCAATGTGATAATGGCAAGAAATTTGATAATTCCAACACACGCACACCTTCTTTGCCACCAATGGGATCACCTTCCGTCTATCATGTTCTCACACATCTCAGCAAAATAGTGTTGTTTTCCATATTTTTTAGCCTTTTGGATGTTATTTAGCAGTCAAGTTCTATTTCAATGTTATTAATCTAATTTCAACCTTTTGCTATGTTACTGACCTAATTGCTCAATTGGAAGTTTGCTATCTACTATTAGCATGGATCACCTTTTTGAGTCAACTGGTATGTGTTTTATATTATTTCAGTCAAGCACTTGTACACGAAAATTATTGGGTAAACGACATGACGAATGCATCACTACAAAAAAAAAACCCTCATAGGTAAATTTTTCTAGTGGCGTTTTTCAATTTGTCTCTAAAATAAGGAGTTATATAATCCTTCTATAGGCGCTTTTTAGAGACACTTTAAAAATCGCCTTAAAATTTTATATGCTAGAGACGGGTTTGAGATGTTTTTTAGACATATACAAAATTTTATCTTATAGAGATGTTTTTTGACACGCTCTCTAATTTGCCTAAAGATTATGTTGTGTAAAGACATTATTTTGAGACGTTTTCCAACTCTTTAGAGATGTTTTTTCGGTGGTTGATATGTGTTAAATGAACTACGTATAAATATTGCAACACACAACTAAACACGTGATCGAGATTGTGAGGTTGAGATGACTAGCGTGACAAGTCTAAGAGAAGTATTTCCAATGAGGCCTAGAGTTCGAGTACCAATCCTTACAAGAGTCCACTGTTGAGGCATAGTGCAACGTCTCTACATAACGCCAAACATCTAGTAGAGATTGCTTTAAAAACGTCACTACTTTCATAGTGACGATATATGAGAGGACGTTTATAAGGCATTTTCGAAAACACCTCTACAACTGCCTAGGAGCAAAAAAAAAACCTCTACAATACAAAGAAGTCACTCTACCAACCAGTTCTGTTGTAGTGGCATGGATGTTGCATAATGCAAGCTGAGGTTCAAAGCGAATGTCTCTCTAGTGCTAAGCAATCAATGACTCCCAAGAAAATATGTGCAACTGTTAACTGATCAATATTATATAGCTTCTATGTTAAGCAAGGACTCTATTGGTGCATGCAGTCCTTCCTGGTTTCAAAAAGAGTCTCCGTTTTCAAAAAGAGTCTCCGTTCTCCAACATGTAATTAAGGTGGTAATAGATTGAGCTGGTGGCTGTCCCGTTCGGCCTCCCTCAACGCGGCCTGATGCTGATGGCATTGCTTTTTTAGGTGTCCGATTTGGTCAGTTCATGGGAGACGTAGAGTAAATCAATACAAAAATTAGATGGTTGAGATGTTTTCTTTTTAGATTAATGTGAGAATTTCTAGCTGTTTCTCATTTTTCCAATTAATGTGGTAATTTCTGGCTCTTTTCACTGTGGAATTAATGTGAGATCTTCTAGAGGAGCCTCTAATTAGTAAAGGCAAAGATGTCATCACATGCAACCCGATGACATAAGAAGCAATTGCAATTAGTTACTATTATGAGCTATTCTACATCTGTTTTATGATACTCACAAATAACATTTAAATATGTTATATAAGGTCTAAAGTCCTATCAAACTAGACCCTATAAACTGCACTTTATAACTTTACATTGCAATTTGTATCAACTTTGGCAATGCAAGACTAAGGCCAGAAACAGATCATATTAGTACAAACTATTGACAAACACCTACCACACTGATTAGGTATTATTTTCAACTGCTTGTTTTTATTAGCCATGTAAACAGGTTTTGGTAGGAAATCCTAGATACAGGAACCGCTCCTACAACATAAGCCTGAGAAACCCAGCAAAAATCCCGTGAATTTTCATGAGCCAAACAAACAAAAGGAAACCTCAAAACCTTGAATCAGATACATCCGAGATAGAAACCTCAAAACATGGAATCAAGACTCATCATCAGGCTAACGGCTTAGCAGACTAGCCTACCCCACTTGTACCCTTAGTCAGATGCAGGGGCGGACCCATGCCTGGTGCTAAGTGGGCTGAAGCACCGGTACCCATTAGCACCATGGAGTACCCATGTAGTAGGCCCATGTAGCACCAGTCTCTCCTCGGCTCCTCCCAAACCTAACTCCCTACGTGGCTGTGCGGCGCCTCCTCCTGCCCGTGGCTCTGCTACCCTCTGGCCTTCGCTTGCCGGCTTTGTCCTCTGCCCTCCGCCCCTGCTCTGCCCTCCACCCCTCCGCTCGCGGCTCTCCATCCCGGCTCCCGCTATCTCATAGGCCGCAGCGCACATGCCGTGCAAGCCACAACGCCTCACCGCCTCCCTCTCCGGCGTTCGTGCGTCCGCAGCACCTCCCTCTCCGGCGTTTGCGGCTCTCCCTCTTGGCTCCTTCTCAGGCGTCTGTGCATCCGCAGCGCCTCCCACTCTGGTGTCCGCAGCGCCTCGCCGCCTCCCTCTCCAATGTCTATGCCGCCGACGGTGCCTCCCTCTCGGCTCCCACCTCCCAATCCCCCCCTTTCAGCGTATGAATTTCATGAGACAACTTCTATTAGACCTGGCTGAAGGAAATCTCAAAGCTCTCAGCCTGCAAGCTCTGGGTTAGGTACTGTGTACTCAACTTAACACATTTGATTCTAATTTTGGTGGCTAACTCCCCAAACACCGTACAATAATTCAAATGAGCTAGTGCACAGAACACAATTGATAGCCCAAAGGCCACTCTAGCAGTCAAACGACGCTTAGCTTGTGAGATGGTCAAATATTGGCACCAGGCTCAGGAGAGCATTCCAGAGCTCTTCATGTGTCCGATGGATGTGGGAGAAAGCATCTACTATTTGTAGAGTGGAAGTATGTTGAATAAAAGGTGTGTAAGCTAGTTTAAACATTATTTTCCTGATGTTAACTATCTTAGGTATGTGAGCTACTTTAACCATTGCTTTCCTGGTGTAAATTACCTTATTTTCAAATAGCGAATGCGTGTCTCGCATCCAAAAGGACTTACTGTTCTTCATATTATAGAAATTTCGTCCGCAATATACTAGTCTTATAACCATCTAAGCTGATGTTACTATACATGCTTTTATCATGCTAGTGCATACTACTCCATCCGTTCTTTTTTACTTGACGTTTTTTACTTTCTGCGGTCTTCGAGATGCGGCTTTAACCGTTACTTTTTATAACTTTACATTAAGATGTAGTAATAAAATTATAATATTATGATAGTATTTTTAACGACAAATCTAATGATATAATTTTTATATAGTCAATCTAGATAGTTTTAAATCTATTGGTGGTTAAACTTTAGAAAGTTTGACTTCACGGATTCTAGGAAGTTAAGTAAAAAAGAACAGAGGGGGTATTTCCGTGGTTTGATTCTTAACGAGGGAAACACCGAAAAATATCACAGAATGGCAATACAGCTTTGCAAGCTTCATAGGAATTCCTGAAAGAAAGCAGAAGGGCTTTTGAAGTCTTCCAAGAAACTCCTCTGGCATTAAGAGAAAGACATTCCCCCATAGTTTACTACTCATCATCTATTGAGTGTTCGCTCTTTTCATTTTATGTAATACCCTAAAGATTAATTCGGGAAATAATAATTAAATCGGGAGAATGTTTCTTTTAGCAAAGCGATTGAATAGGAGAAAGAGGGGGTTTTAATGTAATACTCCGATTTATTCTATGAAAGAAAGCGTTCAAAAGAGAAATTAGACATAAAAAGGGGTTTACTGCAGTTTTTGACAACCTGGGCCTCGGGCCTTGGCCCAGAGGCCCATGAGGGCCGCCACCAATAAAAGGAGGAAACCCTAGTGCTACAGTACCACGGCCCTGGTACTGTAGCGCCGCACTGTAGCACCCCCTACTGCTATGCCAAGAGGAGAAAGGATGGAGAGGAAGGAAGAAGGAGAAACGCCGGGAATTGGCCAATCAAGGAGAAAGCAAGGGAAAAGAGAAGGAGAGGATCCTCGTGCGGCGCTGGTGGAGGTGTTAAGTAAATCGTTCGTCAAGGGTAACGATGATCCCGATAGTTTAGATGGATAATTAATTGTTTAATCGTTACCGGTTAGTAGATCCGTTTCTGTCCAGTAGTTTGGACGTGAGTTTCGATGTCTGTAGAGGCAGTATCTGGGGATGAGTTCTCCTAGAGATAGTTGGGTGGTGTCGTTAGCTTTCCGTGGCCGCCAAGAATGCTCAAATCCGATTAACGGTTAAAAAGTTATGAATTGTTTAGTGCCGCTGTCCTGTTAATCTGTCAACATCCTGACAGTCTGTAGAAATTGGGGTTAATCTATTAGTTAAATACGAAATCAGAGGATCTTGTTATAACGAAAAAGATGGGTAATTTCCATACCTTTCCAGAAAGCCAAAGAACGCAATATTTGGACTTTCGTAGGAAAAGTTATGACTTTTTTTGTGTGCTGTCCAGAGAACCCAATATGATATTTGTTGTCCTAAAGAGTGGCTCGGTAGGGGCATTTGATGGCAGAATCAGAAGGGCTCCCCAACTAAATTTATTTAGATAATTTTATTATCTTTTCATAAAGTGTTAGAACACCTGATTTGGATTCCTGAGCAGAAAGTTATATAATTTAGAAGTTGACTGTCCGCAGTGGACACTTAATCGTCGGTAGAAATTGGAAGGTTGGGAAGCGCTTGGGAGTTTAGCGAGTTCAATTGTGGTCTTATTTGTTTATGGGTCCAGTATGCTTGTCTTAGATTGGGTTATTATTATGTTCAGGTGGGAGGGTGATCCCAGGGGCAGCGCCTTCTTCGCGTCCATCGTCCTCGCGTGGTTGAGGCAAGTATTCGGGTTAAAGAATAATGATGATTGTTTGCTAAGATTGATTGTGTCTTGATCGTGATTGCCATGCATGGATGTTATTGTGATGAATTACAATATATCTTGGTATATTCAAGCTATGATTAAAGTTTCTGTGTTCATAGTTAATGCTTACGTTACTATGTACATGTTGAATTCATATGTTTAGAAGATAATATCATTGAACATATGCATGTAGTAAGCATGATTGAGTTTTGGTCACGTGGTGACCAAGTATGAATTGTTGAGGTCCCGTCATGTCGATGACGGACTAGAGAATCCCCACATTCGTGTAATGTGGGCAAAGAGTAAAGAGGTCCCCATCATGCGATGATGGGCAAAGGTCCTATACTTGTGGAGTATAGGCTCTTGGTCCCTATTGCCGAGTGCATAGGCATGGGTATACATCGACGGTTGTATACCCGCATTACCGATAAAATGCGAAAAGAGATAAAGATTAAAAGGTGCATTGCATGGTTGCATTACATAAGCATGAAGACTATGTTTAGCGTAATGTTTAATTGTGAATATTAATCTTGGATCGGGTTTCTAGATTTGGCCTTGTTGATACTTCCGAGTCTGTGGACTCACCCTTGCTTTGTTGTGCTTTTAGGTACCACCGCAAGAGCGGCATGCATGGGAGGGAGTAGCTTTTACTGGATTGCACACACTACCCTTCATCCTAATAAAATCATATCATGTAGTTCATACTATATGAATGAGTAAACTGTTAAGTTTCATTAATAGATTTGGTTGAGTGTTTTGGTCTATCTGTAATGTTGAGATTAGCAAGTTGGATTATGCTAAATATTTCTCCATCGGATTAGACTATATTATATGCTTGGATGATAGTGAATGTTGATTTGTTGATGAAGCTGTAATAAGTAAACCAAGATGGGAAGGAAGGATACCTTCTCCATGATTTATTACTACTTGTGAATCTAGTTTAATGATGAGCTGTAATAGATAGAAATTAAGCGGTGAAGGAAGGATACCTTCTCCATATATTGGATGTTTTATTTATGCCTTCCTATGATATTACTGTTGGTACCTCGGTATTAATTAATAATACAAAGGAGGTTCGCGAATTTTAGTAAGATGGTTGTAGATAGTTCGTTTTACTTGTTTAATTTAGTAGCATTCGGGCTCATGTTGAAATTTGGGGTATTACAGATTGGTATCGAGCGGTTGTAGGTCCGTGGTATTTAAATTATTAATTTTGACACACTATGCACGATAGATGGGTTGGGTTTTGCATTGCATATACGCTTAGATTGAGTAAATAGTTACTTTTGTGCTCTGATTGCTAGTTGATCATTGTGCTTATTGTATGATATAATCTTATATACTTATAATTGATTATATTAGTTATATATTATGATAGTTGATGTCGAGAGGTTGAGGTCGTGGTTGTGGTACAGGCTTTACCGAGTTACACCACTTGTTCATAATAAGAGAATAGTGAAGTGGTTACCTCGGATATCTTAGTACAGTAGCGATAGTGAGTACCTTTACTCAATGTGTCTCTTTTGGGTATTTTGAGTGTTGAAGATTAATGGTTCTTCCTAATGGAAGAAGTTGTTAAACCCTTTTAGCGGTGTTTTGTCATAATAACATGAGAGATTATAATCAAAGCACTTAATGAATATGATATGGATTATAAAGATTGGGTTGCAGTGTGTGCATGATCGATCTTAGCTAAGATCCTTGAAAGAAAAGTTGAATAAGTTGAGGTTGTCCTCTAGTAGTTCTTGATGAGTTTGTGACTATGAGTATAACTATATTTAGTCGGAATCAATAGAGTTATTAAGAAGTGTGGAACATTAATGAAATGATTGATCAATAGAACTGTTTAGTTTGCTAAACTTATTGGATTATTTGGTCTCAATGGATTAATCTAAGCTGTGCAACAAGAGAAAAATAAGGAGGTGTTATTTGTGGTCTTAGTAGATAACAATATGGGGTTTTCTTTAATTGACTATTTGATGATCTTATTTTTGCTCGTGGGAATACAAATAGAGGAATGACCATCAATTCGTCCATAATTGAATAATCATCAATGGGTTATGATAACCTCCAGATTAGAATTAGAGTGTACTAAATTAGTGTGAGTGTTCCTAATAAGTGAAAGGTTGAAAGTCAAAAGTGATTTACTTATGTGTGTTTCATGGGGATGACCTGTGTTTGCATGATGGTGAATTTGTCGGATAATAGTATGCGTTTGATGAGAGGACTTTGGAATAACCTCTTAAATTATGTAGTAGGTCTCCTCTAAGATAAAGTGGTTGTTGCAATGAGATTGTAAGAATTTGGTATACTCTCAATTGAGGATGATATGATAAAGTGGTATGTAATACTTTGGTAAGCTGTTAGGAGCTTTATAAGGGAAGAGTTGACAATAACGAATCTTGTTAAGAGTGAATTATTCTTGATATTAGTAAGATTGTCGATATGAGAATGTGACGCATGGGAGTGGTAATGATTCTTCTAGAGAGGAAGTAAGTTGATTGCTTTTCGTATCTGGGTTAAATGAAATGTTTGGAGTTTTGCATCGTGCTTTTTGGGAGATCATGATTTATGTAGTAGATGAGATTAGTTGAGCAATGTGACGTATGGAAAGTTTTGTTTGGGTTCTAAGTGATTAATTTGATTTGGTTTTAAAGGCATTTCTTGCATAGGATTGCAAGTAATGTTGTAATCAAATAAAATTGCTTTCTTTGTTAACGGAAAATGTGTGCCCTAAGTATTTGAGGTTGGAGTTAAGAATTGTAATCTGCAACTTTTACATTTATTCTGACTTAAGAGTTTCTTGGGTTTCCATAGCAATGTTTTATTTCGATTTATGGGGATTTGGAAGTTCTTACGGTGGGACATGTGCCCTCACTGCGGACTCATATTTTGTTTTTTTCGAGATCATTAATATTTGATTGTTTCTCTTGGTCTCGTACTCACTCGAGGAACAACGTTTTCTTGTGCGTTGAAACTTGTATTTGTTTGTTTCTTCCTTTTGAGAAAGGAATTAACCAACTTGTGTTGCCAAAGTCTTATAAAGTGTAGAGCGTCGACTGGTTGGTGGTAGACAAGTATATGATAGTGGTGAAATCTTGGGAACCAAACTATTTGAAGAGCAGTAGATAGTGATTCGGTCTTGACCTATAACACCTGGAGAGGGTTCTAACTAAATGGATTGTTTGTCGATGAAATACAATTGATTAGTGTTACAACTAGTGGGACGTATGGCAAATTATGATCCAATACCCTTTGTTTGAATCTTGGTCAATCAGTTAGGGTATTGCGAATGTGTATATTGTGGTTGTGTAATGGCGAATTGGATTGGTGTGGATGAGAGGAGGTCCAAGATTGGTAAAACAAATCGCCTTGGGGCGGCTACTTGATGAGTGAGGAATGTTGACATTAATAACTGAGGTTATTGTCGGGCTGTGTGAAATTTTAGTCATCAGATCGAGGGTTACCGATCAAGTATCTAGGAAGTTCGATGTGGAATTCTTAAAGGTGGAATTGGGTTTGGCATTTTTATGCTAGCATCTTAGTTTCCCATTATTAGGTTCCAAGAGTTATGGTGATCTTTATAGGATCTTTTGGATGCAATAAATGAGGGTGTATCGGTGAATTTCAAATTGATTATCCTTAAAAGATTGAGGTGATGTGATTGTAGCTGAAATCTATATTGAGGTGTGTTGGGAATTATTATTTGTCAAGGTAATTCCTTTGGGTAGAGAAGGTGATCACAGTATGTTATTGTGGGTTGGAAGAGTCTCTCTTAGAGATGTGGATTCGTGTTCGGTTTGAGCATAGATTTGAGGCTTGCCAAATTAAAAGAAATGAATTAGTGTGTTATGCGATGATTTGGAATCTCATGATGTAAGAGAAAGTTGAATTCTTAATAGAAAGTTTGAAAACAAAAAAAAGGGATTGTACTCTCGGATGATGAAATATTCTCTGGTTTTTATTTGAGCCTTGTCTCTATGATGATGCCAATTATAAATTGAGTTGATTCATCTTGGTATGCGTGGTTCTTTTCGGTTATGACAAAGAAAAGAAATGGTTGTTCTTCGATTGATGATCATTTTGGAATTGTGATTAGGAGAATGAGTTAGTGTGATGATTTGGAAGCCCATGATTTGGGAAAGGATTTATTTCTTAAAAGAACTTCTGAAAAAAAATTCTCGAGTATAGAAGTGCTCAATTGGTTCTTGTATGAGTTGGCTTTTTATGATGGATATCATGTACAATATGATCTGACTTTATGATCGGCAAGGTGGTTCTTTCCAGTTCAGGAGTTAAAATGAAGTAGTTGATTTGAGCACTCGAGTGATTTCTTTTGGCTTATGTGGAGTTTAATTGCAAACTGTCTAGTTGGATTGTGAAAAGGTTTTCATGGGGAATCTTCGATTTTGGATTTGAGTGGTTTGAGGGAAGTTGGAATTGCATTGTGAATCCTTTTATTTCAGTTGAATCGATTTTTAGAGTCGATTAAAATAAGTTGTATTATGCGTCCTGTACTCTGAAAACCCTCCTAGTTAGGATGAAGAGATCGATGAAGATAGAATGAGCGTTCCATATGCTTATGCACAAATTCGTGGTTTGGTACCAAAGGAAGGATATCCCAAGGTACATTGGTTTGTTCTGGAAGTTGTGGGAAGTTTGAAGTTGGCAAAATGTTAGGACCGTATTGAGTCCATCTTGCGAGTACACATCGTCTTGTTTGTTCGATCTTGAGTGAGTACGAGAGAGGTCCGAAGTTTGAAGTTTCAGGAGCCGTGACCTTTGAGTAGCATCTGTGCGTTGTTAGAGAGGTCGAGCGAGTCTTTGAGGCACAAGTCGTTGGTTTGTGTCAAGGTGCCTTTGTCCCATTAGTCCGAGAGAGAGGCGACTTGGGAATTGGAGTCTCGCATGCGTGAGCATTATCCAAAGTTATTCACGGTAGCTACATAGTAATGTTAGTAAATCTTTTAGCTGTGGTTATTCTTTGGTGTTGAGCTTGAATAGAATTCGGGGTCGAATTCTGTTTAAGGAGGGTAGAATGTAATACCCTAAAGATTAATTCGGGAAATAATAATTAAATCGGGAGAATGTTTCTTTTAGCAAAGCGATTGAATAGGAGAAAGAGGGGGTTTTAATGTAATACTCCGATTTATTCTATGAAAGAAAGCGTTCAAAAAGAAATTAGACATAAAAAGGGGGTTTCTGCAGTTTTTGGCAACTTTGGGCCTCGGGCCTTGGCCGAGGAGGCCCATGAGGGCGACCACCAATAAAGGAGGGAAACCCTAGTGCTACAGTACCACGGCCCTGGTACTGTAGCGCCGCACTGTAGCACCCCCTCTTGCTATGCCAAGAGGAGAAAGGATGGAGAGGAAGGAAGAAGGAGAAACGCGGAATTGGCCAATCAAGGAGAAAGCAAGGGAAAAGAGAAGGAGAGGATCCTCGTGCGGCGCTGGTGGAGGTGTTCGTAAATCGTTCGTCAAGGGTAACGATGATCCCGATAGTTTAGATGGATAATTAATTGTTTAATCGTTGCGGTTAGTAGATCCGTTTCTGTCCAGTAGTTTGGACGTGAGTTTTGATGTCTGTAGAGGCAGTATCTGGGGATGAGTTCTCCTAGAGATAGTTGGGTGGTGTCGTTAGCTTTCCGTGGCCGCCAAGAATGCTCAAATCCGATTAACGGTTAAAAGTTATGAATTGTTTAGTGCCGCTGTCCTGTTAATCTGTCAACATCCTGACAGTCTGTAGAAATTGGGGTTAATCTATTAGTTAAATACGAAATCAGAGGATCTTGTTATAACGAAAAAGATGGGTAATTTCCATACCTTTCCAGAAAGCCAAAGAACGCAATATTTGGACTTTCGTAGGAAAAGTTATGACTTTTTTTGTGTGCTGTCCAGAGAACCCAATATGATATTTGTTGTCCTAAAGAGTGGCTCGGTAGGGGCATTTGATGGCAGAATCAGAAGGGCTCCCCAACTAAATTTATTTAGATAATTTTATTATCTTTTCATAAAGTGTTAGAACACCTGATTTGGATTCCTGAGCAGAAAGTTATATAATTTAGAAGTTGACTGTCCGCAGTGGACACTTAATCGTCGGTAGAAATTGGAAGGTTGGGAAGCGCTTGGGAGTTTAGCGAGTTCAATTGTGGTCTTATTTGTTTATGGGTCCAGTATGCTTGTCTTAGATTGGGTTATTATTATGTTCAGGTGGGAGGGTGATCCCAGGGCAGCGCCTTCTTGGCGTCCATCGTCCTCGCGTGGTTGAGGCAAGTATTCGGGTTAAAGAATAATGATGATTGTTTGCTAAGATTGATTGTGTCTTGATCGTGATTGCCATGCATGGATGTTATTGTGATGAATTACAATATATCTTGGTATATTCAAGCTATGGTTAAAGTTTCTGTGTTCATAGTTAATGCTTACGTTACTATGTACATGTTGAATTCATATGTTTAGAAGATAATGTCATTGAACATATGCATGTAGTAAGCATGATTGAGTTTTGGTCACGTGGTGACCAAGTATGAATTGTTGAGGTCCCGTCATGTCGATGACGGGCTAGAAATCCCCACATTAGGTGTAATGTGGGCAAAAGTAAAGAGGTCCCCATCATGCGATGATGGGCAAAGGTCCCTATACTTGTGGAGTATAGGCTCTTGGTCCCTATTGCCGAGTGCATAGGCATGGGTATACATCGACAGTTGTATACCCGCATTACACGATAAAATGCGAAAAGAGATAAAGATTAAAAGGTGCATTGCATGGTTGCATTACATAAGCATGAAGACTATGTTTAGCGTAATGTTTAATTGTGAATATTAATCTTTGTGGTGGGTTTCTAGATTTGGCCTTGTTGATACTTGCGAGTCTGTGGACTCACCCTTGCTTTGTTGTGCTTTTAGGTACCCGGCAAGAGCGGCATGCATGGGAGGGAGTAGCTTTTCTTGGATTGCACACACTACCCTTCATCCTAATAAAATCATATCATGTAGTTCATACTATATGAATCGATAAAGCTATTAAGTTTCATTAATAGATTTGGTTGAGTGTTTTGGTCTATCTGTAATGTTGAGATTAGCAAGTTGGATTATGCTAAATATTTCTCCATCGGATTAGACTATATTATATGCTTGGATGATAGTGAATGTTGATTTGTTGATGAACTGTAATAAGTAAACCAAGATGGGAAGGAAGGATACCTTCTCCATGATTTATTCTTGCTTGTGAATCTAGTTTAATGATGAACTGTAATAGATAGAAATTAAGCGGTGAAGGAAGGATACCTTCTCCATATATTGGATGTTTTATTTATGCCTTCCTATGATATTACATTGGTACCTCCGGTATTAATTAATAATACAAAGGAGGTTACGCTAATTTTGGTAAGATGGTTGTAGATAGTTCGTTTTACTTGTTTAATTTAGTAGCATTCCAGGCTCATGTTGGGCTGGGGTGTTACATTTTACACTTATTTTACTCTTAGTAGTTAGTACAAAAAATTTCCAATTTTATGATTTATATACACTACTTTGCCTATGCAGGTTGTGATGGTGCCAATGAAGCGTGGAGACATGTCATGACTTACGATGGTTTGGCAGACCGAATCTCCTTTAATTGGGTATTTATTTAGGCTAGAATTCTTTTTTTCAATGTCATTTATCTGTTTCACTATAATATCAGTTGTTGTATCAGTGGTTATGTACTTTTACTATGTTATAATTTAGTTGCAATCTAGTGAGACTTCTAGTTTGTTATGAGTTAACACCCTTGCTCTATTTCTGGGTCCGCCACTGGTCAGACGTGACATGCACCTACGCCCTGCAGCTCTCACCTCTATTATTTCGCATGACAAAAACCCATCGTCCTATTTTTGTTGTATATCATTATAAGCTCCATCAGAATTGATCTTAAGCATATCCTCAAACGGGGGCGACCAGCGAGGGATTTCTGAAACTTTTTTTTTATCCTTCTGCCTACTTGGACTCTCATGACATTAAACTGGAACTCCTCCACACTAGGTGTGAAAACGGATCGCATACGGATGGATAATGGCTCTGTCATATTATTTTCATTTTTTTTTCTCGGATGCAGATGCGAATACGGATGTGAATAATATCGAATATGAATACGGAGCAAATACGAATCAAAACGAATACGGTCACTGATATTTTTTCGGAACATAAAAACCCCTTAAATTGTATGCCAGAAATTAACGAAAATATATAAATAGTTTGTTTGATGCAAACATTCATGAATTGTCAACATTTAACGATATTTAACGACATTTAACAATATTTAACGATATTTAACGACAATTGATGACATTTAACAACATTTAACGACAATTGACTACTATTAACGGCGACTAACGCAATTGACGAGGTATTGACAATAAGAGGAACATGCATTAATGGGTATAATTACAATAAGAGTAACCGAACAAGTTTCTATAGATGTTGAGGCATCCAGAGTTATTTCATAGTCATTGTAAACTACTTATGAGCAAATTTCACTGATCCTCTAGATATTAAGTACACCTCTAGATAGCAAATTACAATAAATAACTTCACTGATCCTCTAGATAGCAAAATACAACAAATAATTATTACAAACAATTAATGCCCCTTCCACCTTTTTCTGGGCTTGGGACCAGCATCGGCAGTGTTAGGCACTTTGTTTAAGTCTGTTAATGTCTTAATGAAACAACATCAGGTACTTACAAAGATAATCAATATCATAAATAAAACTAAAATTTGCCCATAGCAGACAAATGAAAGAATATATGGAGACAGATGGGAACATACTATAGAACAACTTGAGTAACCAATACAAGACCATGTTCCATTGGAAAAGTCCCACATATCTACAAATCTTAGCACCTAACAACACTTCTATTAGTGAATCCATTCTATAACGAGCTACTAACAAATGAATGAATGTGTGTCACCATCAAAATCAAGTATTCAATGATGCAAACTAGAAGCAAGAGAATCCAGATTACCATGGACAAGTAAACAAGTCAACATTTTAATGGATTTATGGATAAATATCCTACATTACAACCAAGACTGCATTTAACAACAAGTAATAACTATTGACCTATCAATCCATCATTCAATCTTCATGATAATAACAAGCCATTAGATAACAATAAACATAATCTCCACCACAAGCACTAGATCATTGTTAGAATGTAATTCATCCACCACAAGCACAAGATCAAGGTATTTGGATCAAGGTGTTTGAAATAATGTGCATATACACATGTTTCTAGTAAATTATAAATTAGTTAGCCACATAACCATATGCTAAATTAGTTGTCCCAGTATAAACACAAGCTCAAACATCAGTTGAGGAGACAAAAGAAGTATCCCATCATATAATGCAGAATTTGTGCTAATTAACTCACTCAACACAACTAATGATTAATCGTGCTAATTAACTCACACAACAGATAATGATAAAGCCTGAGCAGCACACCCATTTCTTAATTCCTATTAAGTCAATTGCTACTCCTAAGTATGCATCCATATAAACTCTCCTATGTTGGCATGTTTCTTGATTCAATCTAATAGAAACTTAATGTATCATGTAGACAACATGAAAAATAAATTTAATTGACCAATAGGCCATCTTCTTTAAGTAGCAATGGTAGTGGTATATATCATATCATCAGTCAAAGGTTGAACATCTTGTTCTAACAAGCTAAAACAATACCTTGTAAACAATACATGTTCATGAATGGTGATGCTCAAACAGAAATGTTAATATTATTTGCTAATCCAAAAGGCTATTACAATATCAAATGATGAGCTCTCTGAGAATCAAAGAGCAGAGCAAGGAATTTACTGGTCAAGTAACTTCTTTTCCAATGCAATCATGAAATTAGTTTCTGAATTCATGAATCAAAATGCACCCTGCTCCTCTCATGGACTGGTACAAGTATTTCTTCACAGTTTCCTTAATTAACAGGCTGTAGATGGTCTATGCAATGCAAGAACAAAGGTAGTTTTCGAGCATCATCTGAATTCGAACAAGGGGGATGTCATGGTGGAGGTCGCCGGCAGTCGCGGCCAAGGGGGAAACTAAGGTGCTGATGTGTCGGGGTCGGCATCGGGGTCGATGTAGGGGGGTAGCTCGATGGGGAGGGGTGGTGGAGGTGGCAGGGGAGGGTGAGGAAGAAGGGGAGACGAGCTAGGGTTTGGGCGGCGGCGGCGGTGGCAGCTGGGGTTTGGAGGAGGGAGCCAGCGAGGAAGGATGGCGGCGACTGCTGCGGGCCGAGGAGGACCGAGGTCGGAGGAGTTGGTGCGTCGGGGGCGGAGGAGGAGGACCGAGGAGGAGGAGGTTGGGCTCGGGGGAGGAGACGCCGCGTCAGGGGAGGATGCGCCGCGTCGGGGGAGGAGGACGGTGGCGGAGGAGGAGGAGGCTGGAGGTGCCGAGGAGGATGACCAGCGCGGCAGGATAGGAGGTCCAGATCTGGGTCGGTGGCGAGGGAGAAGGCGGCGATGGCTTGGGGGGAGGAGGAGGACCAGCGCGGTGGGGTAGGAGGAGAGGGCTGGCGGCGGCACGTTGGTGGCGGAGGGAGGGGGAGGAGGAGGGCGGCGTGGCCTCACCGTCGCAGGAGGAGGAGGTGCGCGCGTGAGGAGGCAAAGCACGGGCATGCGTGGGGGTGGGGGTGGGGGTGGGCATTGCCGCGTTGGAGGTAGCCGAGGGTTATAAGTGCCTAAAGTGCCGGATATCCGGACGTGTTCTTATCCGGATAATCCGAATCCGTATTCGTATCCGCCAGATATCATGCCTACCGTATTCGTTTCTGTTTTCGACAAAAAAAAAATCTGAATCCGTTTTCGATCCGAAAACTATCTGAAAAAAATCCGATCCGAATCCGTTTTCGTCCGGATTGGACGGAAACTATCCGATCCGTTTTCACCCCTACTCCGCATTGCAGGTGATTTGATTTTTTTTTAATCGCCAATTGACAGAGAGCTGAATCCACGGGTCCTGTTCCATGGACGATTAGGTCTCTATCGCCAATTAAAATAGCGGCATGTTCCTCAATTGGCTATTTATTTCTATAATTCTTTTTTAAAAAAATCCAGATGCTTTCACCTATGTTTGCATTGCTCTGTTATTTGGATTGCCATGTAATTAGTAGGTAAGTCCCATGTGCCGAGTCGATGGGATTGTACTATCTATTGGATTAGTAGCTAAATGATTATTAGTCGATTGTAGAGGCGCAGTCGGTCTACAAGCTCAACAACAGTACACACATTTTTACACATTGCTCTTTCCGGTAGCTGCGACAACGAAGTTATTTGATCACGAGCTGAGTTACACTCCAACAGGCGGAGGCGCACATCTTCCATTTGCAAACATAGCTCGCCATTAGGGATGAAAACGTATCGGATAGTTTCTGATCGATCCGGACAGAAAAAGATTCGGATTGTCTCGGATCGGATTTTTCTCGGATAATTTTCAGATAAAAAACGAATTAGGATTTTTTGGTCGGAAACAGAAACGGAAACGAATACGGCAGGCATGCTATCCGACGGATACGGATATGAATACGGATTATCCAGATAAGACCAAGTCCGGATATCCGGATTTTAGCCCAAAAGACAAAAGGAGATTTTAATTGATTTTCGAATTTCAGAAAATGCAATAAATCAAATAGCCTTTTAGAAAATAGCAAATAGAGTTCAAAAATTCTAGAAAAAATCACAGAAATTCCTTGAATTATTTTGAACTTAATAAAATTAATTCCAAGTTAAATTTGGTTTTTATTTTTGCACATAAACTATTGTTAATTTCTAAAAATGGGAAAAACCTTTTTAAAATCCAGAAAATTCAACAAATTAATTAATTTTTTCTTTTTCACTTTAAATCCAATAAAATCTCAATAAATTTTATTTTTGACATTAAAAACTAGGAAATTAAATCATTGACTTTTTTTCTTTTTAACCAAGTAAATTCTTTTAAATCTCAGAAAATCCAATAAAATAATAACTTTATTAATTTTATTTTTGGTAACATACTTTGAGATGTTACAATCATTTGAATATAGATTAACCATTCAGTCTGATCGATGTTAGTGTGAACCAAGTTTTATGTATGTGATGAATTAAGTGTGAATGTGTGATGACTTGTGACTTTGTGAGTTATGACTTATGAGCTCAATATGGTAAACTAAGTGTTATGTTTGTGATGAACTAGTTAATGCAGCTTGCTAGTGCCAATGTTATATGTGGTTGCTAAAAGTATGAACAATTCATGAATGTTTGCATCTTATATGTTTTCGTTAATTTCTGGCATACAATTTAAGGAGTTTTCATGTTCCGAAATATATCTACGATAGTATTCATTTTAATTCGTATTCACTCCGTATTCGTATTCGATATTATTCGTATCCAGGGTTTTCGTATCCAGATTCGAATCGAAAAAAAATATAAAAAAAAATATGGCAGAACTATTATCCGTTCGTATCCAATCCATTTTCACCCCTACTCGCCATCTCTCCGTCTTGCACTTCAAAAGCACATGGCCTCCGTCCTCATCTAAACGGCGGCAAAAAGGACACAAAGTACCCATGTCGTTCCTGACTATTATGCATGGTTCAATCACCACAAAAATGAATTAACTTCCTTGGGTATCGTAGCTAGGTTCCATAGCTTCTTCCACAACACAGTCTGGCTTTCCAGTTTTCCAGGCGTCTCATGTGAATTGGATGGCATTCCTTCGACTGAGTATGGTGCAAACGGAGCGAATAATTTCTGTCTGACCGATAGAAGGCTTGTGGAGCAAATATAGCCGGGATAAATGAGTATCCAACACTATAGGTGTTTGACTCCGACTCCTAAGAAAAATATGGAATATGATACGGGATAAGCGATATCCGTCTGTATATGTTCGTAAGTCAGGTGGAATAAGGAAGCCTATTATGACTTCACTTAGGACCATAATAACAAATAGGCGGATTGCCGCATCTAAGTAGATGGAGAATACAGAGTGCTCTTCCTTCGACATCTTGGCTATTAGTCTCTCAGTGATCTCTCTTATTGCACCCATATTGTCTAATGTCCTATGTACGGTGCAAAAGAAACGGATAATTTTCGTCCTACCGATCGAAGGCTTACAGAATAAATACAAAATGAAGAAACAGGTATCTGGTACTATTTATGTCCGACTCTGACTCTAAGAAAAAAACTAAAATATAATATAGAACGAATTTCAAGAAACAATTTATAGGCCGATTTCACGGAGAGAGAAAAACACTTCACGTCCCTGTGGCCAGCAACAAAATGCTCCACCTGATCACTACCAGGAATCTGCAGAATCACTTCGGCGTCTTCTGGCCAGAAAATCTGATTCACCATTTCCTCGTGCCATGTCCCCGTCGATGGATCAATTAACTCTACAACTTTCGACACAATAGTGTGCCCTCTGTGTGTTGTAGGCTTTCTTATCCATCTCCTTGGTATCCATGGGTCCTGCCATATATCTATACTAGCACCCTTATCAATTCGCCAGACAAGCCACCCTTCACTAAGGGCTAGTTTGGTCGCTGCCTGAGCTTCATGCCTGGCAAAAATCTTCATGCCTGAAATTCTAATGATTTTTGTCTGGCCAGGCAGGACTGATGATGTGGTGTTTGGTTAAAGACCTGGGCCAGAAAAAAACATAAAATTTAAAAATCGCGTTTTGAGAACGAGAAAGTGTAAAAGGCATGAAATACGCTTTCATAACCACCCTTCAAAAACCAATACTGATCCCGAATCCTACCTTCCTCATCCCAAATCCTTCCTACTCCCCAAATCATCCTCCCCGAATTCAGGCGACATCGGCGGCGGGATGCGGGTAGTAGCAGCGGGATCCGAGCATGAGGAGCAACGGTGGCGGCGGGATGCGGGAGCGATGATGGTGGCGGGATGCGGGAGCTCAGCATTGGTGAGGGCAAGGTTGCAACGGCGGCAGGACACTACTACAAAATATGCTATACTAGACACCATATCACAGACTGTTCTTTTAGAACCGTCTGTGTTATACTTATCACAGACGGTTTCAAAGGAAATGCAGTGATCGTAACTTATCACAGATGGTTCATGAATAGAACCGTCGTGATAATTCCTGAGCAGTTCTTAAGAAGAACCAAATGCAGTGATATCGAACATCCTGAGCGATTCTTCTTAAGAATTATGCATGAATTATCCGCAGACGGTTCTATTCATGAGCGTGCGTGATTCTAATTATAATCCTGAGCGGTTTTGTAGAAAAAACCGTCTATGGTATTTTGTTTTGTTGGGCGGAAAACAAAAATTTGGACTTAATAAATGAAATTTGCGAAACTCGCTTTATATTACTTAGGCCTCCCACGACCTCACACCTCCATCTCCTCCTCGCCATCTCTCCTCTAGCAAGAGAGTGCATTGTCTCATACGACCTTGCGCTCCGGCCTCCCTCGAGCTCGTTGCCCACGACCTCCTCCACCTCGCCCTAGCCTCATCGTCGTCGGCCTTCTACAACCTCGTCGCCCCCGACCTCCCCCGAGCTCGTCACTCGCGGCCTCCTCCACCTCGCCCCGGCCTCGTAGTCACTAGCCTCCCACGACCCTGTCGCACTGGCCTCCTACGACCTCGCTCTCTCTACACCCCCCTTGCTCTGTGATGTGGATTACTGAGAGCTAGTATTAGTGCTCTGTGAATGGATTGAGTTGATGCTACTGTGATGTGGGTGATGCTGTAGTTATTGTTGGAAGCTCTTTGTGCATGTGTAGTTCATGTTGAGTTATTTGGTTTGGGCACCGCCATAACTTTTGTATACGAACTCGGATTGCGACGTTCTTTGGTTTATTGGAAAGCTAACGAAAAGTTCAATCCGAAAATCCGTAAAGCCCATATCAGATTCATTCGCGAGGCTCGCGAGGCTCCAGACGAAGTGAAAACCCCCAAAAAACGTCGTTTAGTGCCTCAAAACAGCCTCTGAAGTTTCAACACCTGTTTTCGGGGTTTTTTTTTTGCAATAGAAAAAGCTATCACAGACGGTTCTAAACAAGAACCGTCTTTGAAAAAGCTATCATAAATGGTTCCCGTTTGTGATAATCAATTACCATAGATGGTTCTTCTTTAGAACCATCTGTGATAGCTTTTTTTACAGTTTGTGATAGCTTTTTCACAGATGATTCAAAAACCGTATGTGATGACCTTATATCATCACAGATATATAAACTCAGACAGTTCAAAAACCGTCTGTGATGACGGTTCAAACCGTCTGTGATGACCCTTCGTGTAGTAGTGGGACCAGCGGGTGGAGTTCGGCGGTGGTGAGGCCAAGGTCACGGTGGTGGCGGCGACAACGGTGAGACCAAGGTCGCGGCGGTGATAGGACCAGCGGGCGGAGCTCGGCGTCAAGATGTCTAGGAATCAGGCATTCGTTTTTGTAAGCTTGGGCCTCACGAAGGGTGCCTGGACAGGGGAGCTCACCAGAGTGGCAACCAAACACGCTCTGTCCTGACCAGACGAGCAGACCCTAGGACGCGAACCAAACACGTCCTAATTGCAGCCCCGTATAGTTGGGCACGCACATGACATACCTTCCACTGGCTTCGCCTCCAGGGATACATCCACTGGGGATAGCTGATCGCACTGGAGGGGAGCACCTTGACCTCCATCCTTCTTTGGTGTAATCAATTTGTCCCAACTTAGCCAAATGGATCTTGTTTTCCGGATCCATCTGACTCCACCGATATCAGCTGGTCGCGCAGAAGGTATTGGTAGTTCCAAGTAAGCCATGGCGTATGTCGAGATCGCCAGCGCTGCCACCTCTATCAGTATCTCCTTTCCAGCCCTGGACAAGAGCTTTTCCTTCCAACCCCTGCCTGTCCGGATATCAGAGAAGATGGGGCCAATATTTCATTTGTTCCACCGGTAGATTTTCAATTACTCCACAAGCACGTTTGATTTGTTCCACTGATATTTTTATTTCTTTCGAACATCGTTGGTAAACAATTGGAACATTGCCCATTCTCATTAGAGCTTACTGTGTGGAACATCGCCAACAAATTGTTGAAACATCGAAACCAAATATGTCAAACATTTCATTTTACCTATTGGAATCCACCCAATCCCTTCCTCCTATCCAATTCAAAAGGTACGCACCAGAACATTGTCCGTGAATTACTCCAACATTTAGGAAGTAATGTATAAAACATCTTGTTCTATGTATTAGAATATTTTGTTTTTTAGCTTTGGAACATCGGCCATGAACTACTCATGGAACATCTAGTTTTACCTATGGGTCCTCTATACAAGATTCGATTGTTTCTCAGTTCAAACATAGTCAAATTTTAGTTCATTTACAACTTCATTATATATAAATTACAATGTAATTATTATTGAAAGTCTTAGTAACTCATATTTTCATCATATGATTCAAAATTTAACATATACTTTGAGAGGTTGAGCAAACACAAAGACAAAAAATGAAATTCTATACCAACAAAATATGGCAATACGGTGAACTCGTTATATTCCGAAGAAAAAATCACAATAAATTTGGACCCAATTTATCAGATATAAAAAAGTGTAAATCTCAAAGCATATCGAACGGATGAAAGTTCAACTATTTTGACGGAAAAAAGGGTAGAATGTTTAGCAATACAGTTTACCTATCAAAACGCGCGACACCGCAGGTATTGTGCATTTGGACGCTATAAACGCCATGAACTATTGCATGCTTCGTGGGCCTTCCATTTCCCGGGCCAAGCCCAGGTATTGTGCGTTTGGACTGTACTCCCATCGTCCGATCAAGATCGACGGGCTCAGGCGAACTGCTACAGTGTAGTATCCGAGCAGGCCGAGAAACCAAGAGAAAAGTAGTAGAAAGGCCCACGACCAGAGGCGCGGGGCCCAAACCCAAACCCTCGCCGTCGCAGCACCACTTCCTCGGTCGGCCGGAGCGCCCGTGCTCTCCGCTTTCGCTAGGGTTTAGCGCTTCAGACGGCGGCGGCGGCGGCGGAGGCCATGGCGGACCCCGCTTCCCCTCGCCTCGACGAAGACGATGCCTTCGGACGCGACTTCAACGCCTCGCCCTCCCCCAACGCCGCCCCCGCCCGTTCCGGTCTCTCCCTCTCTCGTCCATCCCTTCTCCGCCGCCTTTGCTGTTTATAGTGTTCGAGCTTTGGATTCTGGGAACTTACCTGGTTCTTATGGTGCTTGCTGCTGCTGCTGCTTCTATGCAGGCGAGAAGAGGCCGCTCGGCGATCTGGACGACGATGACGACGACGTCTTCGCTTCCAAGAAGGTAAAAGTTGTTCTTGTTTCGTATTTTTGGAATCCAGTACAAAATCTTTTGCTTTTCTTGGGCCTCTTGAACATTTCATAGCAAATATTATGCATCAGACGGAGTCCTTGTTGCGAAAATTGAGTCATGTAACTGTGTTGTACTTGTCTGAAGTTATTCAGTCAGCAATGCCCTGTTTTCAGCCCTTTCTTGGATGTAGTTCTTGCTTGCCTAATTCTACTGTATAAGACATGAGGTTATGCGGTTTCAACCAACAAGAATTTCGTTTAAGACAGCAATTTGTGGTGCAGGGAAAGACAAAGGTGGAGGAAAGTGCACCAGGTGCTGCCACAGGAATGATTCTGTCTCTTCGGGAAAGGTACATCACATTTCTTATTTAAATGTTTGAGCTATTGCTTTTCTTTTAGCAAATAACAGTGGTTATGTTGCTAATTGTGAACATGGCACTGAGTATTCTCCCCCCTTTTTAAGTTTGCAGAACTGTAAAGATAATCTTGCATCGTGCCAGGTGTGTAGTTAGTCACTTTCTGGGTTGTTAGTGCGTTATGTTGTAAAGCTGAATATTTAACGTGTCAATGAGTTCAAGTACTCTGCTATTCACACTGTAATCACTTTTTCTGTAATTGCTTAAATGGTAAGAAAATGTCTACAATTGACTTTGACAATTGTAGAAGAAAAGAACCTTAAGGCAAGTCTGCAAGATATGTTGCTGCCATTTTCTTGTGCTTCTTATGATACATATGTGCCTTTTTGGAATGGAAAAAAAGTCGAATGGAACAAAGATCAATAGTTTTTGACCCATTGCTCCTTCCTTTGTCTCCTTGCTACATGGCGTGGTGGCGATCTCGAAGTCATCCATGTTACGCAAGGCAGGTAGGACCAATTTGAATGATGTTAGGATAACATAACGCCGAGCCAAATTAATAATTATGATCTATACTGAACATAACTTACCTCTTGGATCCGGAGTACTCCCTGGCGACGGGGAGCAGTAGTATGGCTCACGGTCTCACTTGCAAGAGTCTTCCCCTTGTCCGCTTCTTTGCCGCATGCATGTAGCGATCTCAAAGTCATCTATGTCTGCGAGGCAATTTGGACGATTGAATTATGTTATGTCAGGGTTGGAGATTGATGAAGATGCGTTGGAATGCAGGTTGTAGCTGTGCGCTGGAATCGGTCGACGTCCAAGGCCTCGAAGGCGCGGCTGCGGCACCGTGGTGACAGAGCCACGCGGCCGAGACTTGGCGCAGAGGCGAACAGAGGAAAAGCAGACAGAGACTCGACGTCGACTAGAAGAGAAACATCGAGCAGATGTATAAGCAGAGAAGAGACAGAGTTGAGGCAATTTTCTGATTCCTCATTAAGCAAAGCAAAGCAAAGAGTCTTTCTCCCATTATAATGAGGTTCTAACAAACCGACTAGGAAAGGAAAACGTATACAACTCCGATACCAAACTGACTTGATCTGGTGTAATGTCCGACGACTTCTTCCTTCTTTCGTACGGGATGCCCCACGTGACATCTCTCTCCACCTTTGCAAACAGCTCGTCCTCGAGCTGAAAGGAAGGATAGTGTCGTTGAAATTGCTCGAGATCTTCCCAAGAAGCACCAGTAACCGCTGTATTTTCCCATTGAACCAAAATTTGGAAACGATCACGAGCCCGATGAGACTTAAGCACTTGAGCCGGTTGAGGACAAACTCGCCCATGCAAAATAGTAGGCAGTGGCGGCGGATCTTGTGGAGATGTACCAATAAACGGCTTGAGCAAACTAACGTGAAACACATCATGAAGTTTTGCGCTAGCCAGCAATTTCAAACGATATGCCACTAATCCGATTTTCTGTAGAATTTGATAAGGCCCAAAATAACGAGGTCCCAATTTTCCTTTTGATGACAACGACATTGAGGTGGCTGGACGATGATGTAAACATAGCCAAACCCATTGACCTTTAGAAAAATCCAACTCACGATGATTTTTGTCGTAGTGACGCTTATATGTTTGCTGAGCGAGCAATAAACGATCATGAATTTCTAGCAAAAAATTGTCCGACCCTGAAGCAGTTGATCCACAGCCGGAAGACAAGTGCTCCCTTGATCATAAGAGCACAAAGTAGGTGGCTCTCGTCCATAGACCACTTTAAAAGGCGTTGAACGCAATGATGTCTGGAATGTAACGCTTCTATCCTAGGGGAAGGGGTGTGTGAGTGTGTGTTTGGGGTGTGTAAGTGTGTTTTGTATTTTTTGTTCTTCTTAATGAAATGATGCGCAGCTCTCCTGCGTATTTGAAAAAAAAATGTCTGGAATGAAGTATTATAGCAATATTCAGCCCACGGTAACCAATGAAGCCATTGTTTAGAACGATTCCTAGTAAAACAACGAAGATACATAACAATGATCTTATTGACCACTTCGGATTGACCATCAGATTGAGGGTGAAAAGCAGAACTAAGATGAAGCTTAATCTCGGCCAATTGGAAAAGTTCAGACCAAAAATTGCTGGTAAAAACTGGATCACGGTCATTGACAATAGACGCCGGAATGCCATGAAGACGAACGATCTCACTAAAAAACATTTGATCCACTGAATAAGCTATGTAGGAATGTGCCAATGGGATAAAATGTGCAAATTTGGAGAAATGATCAACCACTGTAAGAATTACGGTCTTCCCATGAATACGAGGAAGTCCTTCAATGAAATCCACAGATATGTCCGCCCAAACCGTAGAAGGAACTTCTAAAGGTTGAAGTAACCCAGCTGGATGCAATTGTTTTCCTTTATTGTGCTAACAAGTATCAAAAGAGCGAATATAATCCTGGACAACGGTGCGAGCATTTGGGATATGAAAGTCAGCGCAAAGACGATGAAGTGTTTTCTGAATACCTTCGTGGCCTGTACCGTGAGCTATTTGGAGAATTGAAGATAATAATGCGGATGTTGGAGGCACATAGACACGACCATTATACGTGATTAACCCATCTGTAAGAGCCCATGGATCACGTTGACGTTTAGCTACAATATCCAATTGCAAAGATTGCATTGCGGCATCCTGCTGGAAGCTTTGGCGCAAATCATCGAATAAAGAAAACTGTGGTGAGGAAATGGCTAGAGATGCCAAAGGAATTTCTATGTCGCGCCTGGACAGTGAATCAGCAATGACATTTGTGCTACCCGGTTTGTATTCGACGGCAAAATCATAACCGAGTAACTTACTGACCCATTGGTGTTGTGGAATTGTCGGCAGTCTTTGATCAAGCAAAAATTTAAGACTGTAATGGTCAGTACATACCAGAAATTTACGCCTCCATAAGTAAGGACGCCAATGAAGAACTGCGTGAACAAGACCAATTAATTCTCTTTCATAAGCTGCGAGAGAGGCCATTGTTATTAAGTCGCACGACTAGTTGCGACTAATCGTCGACTAGTCGACAAGTCGGCACACTGGCACCGGCTAGTGTAGGCGACTCGACTAGCAGCGCTAGTCGTACGACTTGGCGCCATGGAGAACAAGGGAAGATGAAGCAGAAGGGGAGGGCGCCATGGAGAAGAGGAAGAGGGGAAGGTGTAGGGGAAGGTGAGGAGGAGGAGGCGGGGAAGAGAGAGACACTTGCGAGGTGCAAGCAGCGGTGGTGGCAGTCTTAGATGGCGAAGCAATGGTGGTGGCGCAAGGTAGAGGACGGATGGATGAGCCATAGCTTAGGGTTGCCACTTTCTTTGGATTGCTTCTGGCCGACCGGCCGAGTGAAGTTGAGAGGCTACATGGGCCCGATCTTGTAAGGAGGCATGGTTTACTAAAGGAATAGCCTAGGCTGCTTGTGCTCACTCGCGCATGGCGCTTGTGATGTAGTTCCTCGTCCTACAACGCCCTCTCTCTCCCTTGTTCTTGGTCTTGCCTCCTCTCTCCCTTCACAATCGATGTGACCGAAGGGTGGAGGAGGTGAAGGAAGGAGAATGGAAAGAAAGAGGAGCACCACCAGCAGCAGGAGGAGCTTGAGAGGGAGCCACGGAGGGCTGCAGACAGTGACGGCTCCATCCTTGGCTCAGGCCGCCATGGACAGCGATGCTTGCACCTCCAAGTTCCTCCCCCCTCTCCCTTGAGATCTTTTTTCTCCTTATGCCTTCCTTTCTCTCGGTTTTTCTGCTCTGTTTTGTTAATCTGATCTGTTTGGCTATCGTAGTCGTAGATCTAGTGGCAGTAGTTGCGGTGTAGTGGCAATAGCAGCAAGACTAGTACCAAGCCATGCCTTCTACCTGGTCACGACTAGTAGCGCCTAGTCGTACCTAGTTGTACGACTAATCGCCTAAGTCGACAAGTCGGCCCTGTGGCGACTCGACTCGACTTTACGACTTAATAACCTTGAGAGAGGCATGTCGTGGCACAATCGAACGACTAAAAAATGCAATAGCTCTGGTGTCTTGATGAAGAACCGCACCAAACCCATAACCAGATGCATCACATTCCACAATTAAATCCGCATGAAAATTAGGTAACTGTAATACGGGAGCCTGTGTTAATGCTGATTTGAGGCGAAGAAAAGCTTCCTGAGCGTCTAACGTCCAATGAAAAGCCTCATGCTTAAGCAAGCGAGTCAATGGTGCCGCAATAATGCCAAAATCACGAATCAATTTGCGGTAATAGCCAGCCAAACCAAGAAAACCCCAGACCGCCCGGACTGAAGTAGGGCACGGCAAGGATGATACTGCGCTAATTTTAGTGTGGTCGACTGCAACACTAGCCGCTGAGACATGGCCCAAATAAGCTACCTCAGTGGCACCAAATGAACATTTGGAACGCTTCAAAAACAAGTGATGGCGCCGTAGGTGCAGAAGAACCGTGCGAACATATCGTAGGTGTGCCGACCAAGTAGGGCTGTAAATGAGGATGTCATCGAAGAAAACCAATACAAAGCGTCAAAGAAAATCCTGGAGCACCGTATTCATCAGTGCTTGGAATGTCGTTGGGGCGTTAGTCAAACCGAATGATATGACAAGAAATTCAAAAAGACCCTGATGAGTGCGGAATGCAGTTTTAGCCACATAGGTCGAATGTATCAAGACTTGGTGATAGCCTGAACGTAGATCCAATTTAGTAAAAAATTTGGCACCACAGAGCTCATCAAGTAACTTGTGCACGATGGGAATAGAAAATTTATCCTTGATAGTCCGATCATTGAGATTGCGATAGTCGACACAAAAGCGCCAAGCATCGTCCCGTGTCTTGACCAATAAGATAGGGGATGAAAAAGATCATGAGCTGCGGCGAATAGTCCCTTCTTGAAGCATCTTAGCACATTGGTGTTCGAGCTCATCCTTTTGTAATTGCGCGTAACGATAGGGTCGTACCACAATGGCATCGGTACCTTTCTTGAGGTGAATATGATGAGAAATCTCGCGCACCAGCGGAAGCCCATGTGGTTCAGCAAAGAGATCACTAAATTCATCGAGAAGATCCTCCAACAGATTGGTAGCAGCGCACGCGAGTGACTGACCCGAACGTGAGAGCATGGGCACGCCGATCCAAGTGACCCGTCTTCCTCGTCGAGCAAAAGACATTTTCATGCGAGAGTAATCCCAAGTGATGAGGCCGAGAGTACCAAGCCATTGGACCCCTGAAATAACATCAAACCAGTCAAGTGGCATAGCATAGTAGTCCATTGTGAATTCCTCGTCGCCAATGCAGATAGTCATCCCTGGGCAGACACCCCCACTCATGACGCGGTCGCCGTTGGTCACAGTAATACTCAGTCCAGAGCGTGGATGCATGACGACGTCGGTGGCTATCACCACGTCGTTAGCGATAAAGTTATGAGTGGAACCGGAGTCTAGGAGTGCCACGAACGTGTTGCCGCCAATCTGGATGTGTAGATGCATCGTTTGCCCTCAACGTGGTTGAATCCCGGTGAGAGCTGGCAGCCGGCTGTGCATCATCGTCACTCTCGCTGTCCGGCTGGACTTCAATGACGAAGAGCCGTTTGCACCGGTGATTGGCCACGAATTTCTTGTCACAACGGTAGCACATACCCTGGGCACGACGACGCTCGAGCTCGGCAGGAGTGTGACGTGGTAAGCTGGCCATCGAGGGTAGTGCGCCATTTCCCGTGTCGTTGGCTGTGCTTGCACCGGGGACTAATGTGGGTGTGCCGTCGGGACGCCAAGGACGGTGCACTGATATTGGCGTTGTAGATATTGCGAGCTGTGTGCGGCGTTCGTAAGCTTGTGCTAAGCTCATGGCTGATTCCAATGACTGAGGTGCCTGCAGCTCCACATCAGTTTGCAATGGTTGCTCCAACCCGACGGTGAAGAATTGGATTTGCTGACGTTCAGACAGTGGGTCGGTGTGGCACAGGAGAGCCAGGAATTGGTCGGAAAAATCGCGGATAGAGCCTTGCTTGCGGAGGGCGATGAGTTCGCCCAATGAGTTGGTGCGTAACGGGAGTCAGAAACGAGTGTTAACCAGCTCGACGAAGTGGCGCCATGATGGTGTGCCGATGTCGCACTCCAAGCGATGATACCACTGCTGAGCTGAACCCGTCATATGGAACGTGGCCAACCAAACTTTGCCCTCCATCGTCTGTTGGCCCTGGAAAAATTGATCACAACGGTTCAACCATGGCAATGGATCGTCCTGCCTGTTGAACATTGGGAAATTTAATTTGTAGAAACGCGATGCACTACCACGTCTGGCATGATGGCCTTCGGCCGGTAGACGTGGGAGTACGGGTGTATCCCTGTTGGCGTGGCGCAAATCCATCACGGAGGCGGTTGGCGAAGCATGAGGCAGTCGATGTGGGTTGGGAAGTATGCCATCAGTTGCTCGGAAGTGTGCGTCGGTGATGGTGTCCTGGTCGGCATCCCCGGGTAGGTTGATGCGCCCATGTTCCAGCCGATTGATCACCACATGATGTGCTCGTTGTTGGTGATCAATATCTCGAACGGTGCCGGCTAGATTATCAATCTTCTCGTGAAGCTTCACATGATTGGTTTTTATCTGCTGAAACAACAGATCGAGTTTCTTGCCGACTGCGTCGATGTTGTCTCCTTCTAACATGTTGGATGGCGCAACGACTACTGATACCAAGTTGTCAGGGTTGGAGATTGATGAAGATGCATTGGTGCGCTAGAATCGATCGGCGTCTAAAACCTCGGGATATGCTGGGCGCCAGTGGTAATGAGATGTGGCCGAGACTTGGCGCAGAGATGAACAGAGGAAAAGTAGACAGAGACTCGACGTCGACTAGAAGAGAAACGTCGAACAGATGTATAAGTAGAGAAGAGACAAAGTTGAGGCAATTTTCTGATTTCTCAGTAAGCAAAGCAAAGAGTCTTTCTCCCGTTATACGGAAGTTCTAACAAACCGACTAGGAAAAGAAAACGTATACGACTATTACAGCTTCCGAGATTATCTATAACTGAAAAGGAAAAAGAAAGCAACTATTCTTAATCCGACAATGCTACAACCTTTGCCGATACCAAACTAACTTGATCTGGCGTAACGTCCGATAGCTTCTTCCTTCTTTCGTATGGGATGCCCCACATGACATGTTAAGATAACGCAACGTCGGGCCAAATCAATAATTATGATACATACTGAACATAACTTACCTCTTGGATCCGGAGTGCGCTCGGGCGACAGGGAGCGGTAGTATGACCCACGGTCTCACTTGCAGGAGCCTTCCCCTTGTACACCGCCTGCTTGGACTTGTACTCATCTGCTTTCTTAGGCTCGTCCGATGCCTTTTCAGTTGGGTCGGGGTCGGGTACGTAAGGTGTGCAACGCTGGAAGGTCTCGGCTCGCTATGGAAAGTTTAACATGTACTTCTGCTGGATGAACACTATCGTACATCTCCGGGCCGTTGATCCATCGGAAGAAGTTGCATTGTATCTCCGGTTGCCATTATGCGCGTGTAATCAGGGATTTGTGGAATGGAACGTATGGTGTGAAAAATCTTTGTGTGTGCAAGATACACTTACGAGGTGGTGACCGCACGTGTAGTACGCCCGAGCGGACGTTGCCGGGTGTGGACTGGATGATCTTTGCCGGTTTTTCGCACATACATTGCGGGCGTGGGAACTCTGGTTGTACCGACGCATCCTTCATAGACTTATCCGGGTAGGGTTTAGCCTTCTCGGCAAGCCAATTGAGCTTCTGCAGTATCCTCTTGTAGATGCTCGCCGAATCCTTCATCTCCTTTCTCTCAGTTATGTGAACCAAGCTTTTGTGTAGTTTTGGGAGTGATGGTGTAGTGTTATCCTGCAGCTATCTTCTCCTCCACTACTCCTCCCTCCTTTTATACAGGGATTTTTTGGCAAGAAAAGGGGGGTGGCAGTGTGTTATCATATCAGTCTACAAAAGTGGTAGCGTGTGGCGTGACAGGGTGCAGTCTTTTAGGTCTGAAAATGTGTCGTGGCGGAGTGTGGTCTTGTTATTCTGAAAAGTTAGCATCACAGTGTGTTGTCATATCGATTTGCAAAAGTGACAGCGTGTGGAGTGACAGGGGACGGTCTTTTCGGTCTGAAAAGGTGGTGTGACAGGGTGCGGTTTTTTAGGTCTGAAAAGGTGTTGTGGCGGAGTGTGGTCTTGTCGTTCTGAAAAGTTAGCGTCGCAGTGTGTTGTCATATCGGTCTGAAAAGGTGGTGTGGCGAAGTAAAGGCTAGAAACAGGGTGGTGTGGGGTGTCCCGTTGTTGACTCCCTCACATGGTCGCAGTGTGCACACAAAAAAGAAATATCAAAACACAAGACAAGTATAAGTAGTACAAAAATCAATATTTACATAGCATGACTGATATTTACAAGAACAAATATCTACTCACGATCCCTCTTGGGGTATACCCCACATGTTGCCCTGGCCTCGGGCGCTGGTGCGAGTACGTCAAAGGCTTAAGTGGCCGAGGTACCTAACCGACGCGAGTAGCCAGGGGGGGTGTCACGAGGGTCTGCGTCACCGGCTTGGTCGAGCGTCTTGAGTGTGTCGTGTAAGCCCCACGGAGACACAGCTACCACACTGGCGAACTCATAGTCCCCGGAGCGTAACTCCTAGTGCGACACCACCGGCTCGTCCCAAAGCGGCGCAAGACCTGTGAAACATTACGTTATGCATGTAACCTTGGTGAAAACCCTGAAATAGTACGCTATGCATGCAAGCAAAATAGTCATGCCTCGTCGCATGACGCGAGAGGATGACACCGCATACACTTGCCCCATGTACGGGTGGAACTCAGGATTTGTCAGAGAAAATTGTAGTTAGTAACTACTGGAGTTCGAAATAAAGAACCGGACGTGAGTATTTCATGCCGACCTGCAAACTGTGCCAGGGTACTCCCAGCACGGTGTCATAAGGACCCGCTCACCACGTCCGGATGAGGAGTCCTTGGGCGTGACGCACCGTGGCTCATCCCCCGTCCACGCACAGGTAGGTCCACCCAGTCCCTCGGCATACGATAAGTCGCGATCTCGATCCCCCGTCTCGACTTCTCGAGGAACTGCGCCATGACCGCTTTAATGTCCTGCGTCGTCATGCTGAAGCGCTCCTTGAGCGTCAACTGATGCACGGAGGTTGCCAACTCGTGCACCTCCCGGTGCAGATCAATCTGTACACATAATTAACAAGTTAGAAACTGATATCTTGCGAAGCAAATTAGAAGTATGGACCGTTCAATACGTACCACGCGATGGAATGCGAAGTCTGGCTGGGTGAGGTACGTGTCGAACGTCGCAGCCTCATGTCGTGGTGGGTCATCCACGACCCTCACGCAACAAACACTTGTCCGACTGGAGTACCACTCAATGTACCCCGCGTACATCCTGTGGTCGTAGGGAGCATCCTCCTGGACGACGTCACCATAGGCGTTGATCCAGCCCTAGACCAAGGGAACATCTTCTCTGCCCAGGAAGTCGTAGTAGATACTCTCTTCCTAGTGTATCTATGGAAGACAAAACGATTGCTTCGTAGGTACGTGATGCAAATGGTAAGGTAGAAGTAAAATGTGAATTTACCCATAGACGTTCAACAGCACCACTCCCCCTAGGGGGTGGGACATGTCGCAGACCGAACTGGCGCATGACCAGCTACACATGGTACTCCTCTACAAAGACGTCGTGCACTAAGGGCCTCCGCGTGAACTAGTACTCGTGGTCTCGCGTGCACAGGCTAGACAGGCCTCGGGGAGCGCACGCGTACACCCTTTCGGGAGTGTACGTTGTCCAGATGACACAGTCATTCGTTAGCTGATTGAACATCGCAACATAGTCCGAGTAGGACGCGTACATAATGATCGGCGTGTAGGTGACATATGTAATAGAACAACCCAAACTTAGCACACAAGATTGAAATACATTACAAAAAATAATAAATGTTCAGGAAACTTACCCGTCGGCGACACCACACCGTACCCATGGTCGGCTGGTACACGTCGTCATCCTCGGCGTACATGTTGATTGTGTACGCTCACAGGTCCAGCTGTGGTCGTCCAATCTAGAAACGCTCGAAGGACCACAACTAAAGGAGCAATCGTCGCCTGGTATGCGGTACATCACGCCAAGACCGCTGGCCTCGGTAAAGGGTGGATCTCCTCCGCTGCCGGTTAAATCGACTCTTGTGCGTACCGGATCATGTGCTTGTCGACGCTGTCAAACCCTAGGAACATCACCTACCCGAACAGCCACAAGAAGTAGGCCTCGAAGTGCCTCCTTACCGTGTGGTCGGGTGTCCTCCATACATTCGTGCTATGAGAAGTCAGATACACATCAGCAAGGTGCACAAATCAATTGATGCGAGAGGAAAAGAGTTTCGAAGACTTACGTAGAACCGGTAGATCCACTTCAGCGTCGGCCCTTTGGTGTTGCTGAACTCCCTGTAGCCGCTATCCGGCAGCAGCACCCCTTGGAGCTAGGGGTAGATATCGAACCAAGTAGTCATCTTATCGAGGTTTTCTCAAAATTTACATAGTTTGATTTAATATCATTTTATTTATAGTTTGAAAGTATTTTTAGAACCGAGCTAACGAGACGAGCCGAGCCGAGCAAGCTAGAATGAAATCAAATTTCATTCAAAATTGACACATTTCAATGTTTAACCAAATAACGAGTCTAATTGGAGCAATTTTGAACCGAGCCAACGAGTCCCACTAACGAGTTTTTTTTCCACACCTACCTAGAACCTCGCCAGGAACTCCGTGCGTCACGTGGCCGGTATGTCGTACGCCACTATAGGGAAGCTAGTGCAGGGCAACCCGGTCAGGAAGCTCACGTCCTGGAGCGTCAGCGCCATCTCCCGCACAGAAGGTGAAACGTGTGCGTCTCCGGCCTCCACGGGTCAACCGGCGCCATCAGGAGGCACCGGTCGTACAGAAAGCGTCTGAACGTACGCCCACTGCCCACGTGGTCTAGGTCATCCTCCCACGTCGTCTCAACCATCCTCGCTAGTAGAAGGAGGCCTACCTGCCTCAAACTGCGTCGGAAAAGATTAAGAACAAACGTTAGTCTACACAAAGTAGTCATGCTGCAAATAAGTACACGAAGGTTGCATCTGCATATACCTCGGAACCCAACGTGGGTCCACCCTCCACGCTCTCATGGGCGTGCGCAGCCACAGTGCACCAAGCTCAATCGCTGCCTCGCCCTCCTGGGAGAAGATGATACTGAGGTGGCTACGATGATGCGTATCAATGATCGGGTCAAGCAACGCATATGGTCACCACCAGCGTGTCCTGGGTCTATCATACCCGAAAGTTCAGTACATACATTGTAAAAATAATTACCGTGCACAAATACAAACCAAATTTAAGTTGGAATTATTTTTATTAAGCTATACAAACCATACTTACCTATCCCGCAATTTTTACATGTATTTTATTAAGCTATACAAACCATACAAACCGTACTAAGCTAATTTAGGTTGCTTTTTTGCCTAGCTTCAATTAGGATTTTTTTTTTCAATTAAAGTTGGGTCATGCTATTTTCCTAGTTAAAAAAAGGTATTAACACAGTAATTACCGCGCACAAATGGAAACCAAAATTAAGTAAAGATCATTTTCATTAAGTTCTACCTACCCTACTTAGCTACTCTGCAATTTTTAAAGATTTTTAATAGGTATTCGGTACCTTGCTATTCTCCGAGGTTTCTTCCTATTTTGGCAAATTTATTCTAAATCATTCGTATACTGCAACATAAATAATATCTGCACAATTAACTAAACTATACATAGTTCAAATGATGTACTACATAAAACAGCTAAAATTTTCTAATCTATTGAATTCTATGTCGTTATTTTTATTTGCTAACCGATAAGGTTTCGAAATAATGTACGAAGTTGCAAAAACATGTACCTGCAAAATGGCCGACCAAATTTGAAGCTTCGTCTCTCTCCTCCGCTACGAATTTGCAGGGCTTTGTTACGTCTTCTCTCCCTCCCCTCCTCTCTCTTCTCCCTTCCTTCTCCCTCTCTCTTCTCCCTTCTTTTTTCTGGAATTAAAATGATATTTTCCACCGATTTTAGGGGTTTAAATAGGCGATAGGAAAACTGGCGACTCAACTGGCGATAGGAACACTGTTTACTTCCTGTCGCCAGTTGAAATGGCGACAAGAAGTCGGACTGGCGACAAGAGGTCAACAGGTCCCTTTGACGATAGGAGGTGGCGACAGGAACCTACTTTTGTTAAAAAAATCAACTATTTATTTTTGTAATTATCTTTTAAAATAGTATTATTTATAAAAAAATCATTTCATATCGCTCTAAGAAATTGTGGGTTTCTGAATTATGGCTGGCCAAGCCTCTCCCTTTACAAATATATTGCTGCACTTTTGACCCCTCTCACAAAGAGTCTACCATATAACAGTTGCATAAACTAAAAAGGCTAACATATCTAAACTTTACCTAAAAGTTTAGACATCTGAGAAACAGAAAGTTAACAGCCTGCAACTAAAAGTTCACCTGCTGAACAGATAAATTCTCTGTAAAAATTGTCATATAAAGATGAAGTGGGTGCCATTGAAATGGGGAGATGTAGTTTACAATAATTGTGTGTGCAGTTTAGTTTAGTTAAACCAATACTGTTTTGCACTCATTGTGGTGGCACCTCTTACTAGTAACGTATATGATCCAATTGTTGTTAGAAGTAGTTTCTGAAATATTGCATTTATACGCATCACAGGTGGAACTGGAAGCTGCTAAATCGGAAATCCAAAAGTGGCATTCAGCATTTCAGAACATTCCAGCTGTACCTGCAGGAACCAATCCAGGTTAGCAAGTTAAATGGAAGCCCTTACAATTTTTGGTAATGACTGAGCAAAGAATATTAATTTACTTTAAATATAGAACCTGTTTCAGTGGTTACTTATCTCAATAACCTGAAGTCATCAGAAGAATCTTTGAAGGGGCAGGTTGGTCCTTTTGTCATGTTTGGATAGGGGAACTGGTAAAATAGTTCTGCTTTGCTTCAATTTGACTGTTCTTTCATTATATACTCAGCTGGAGAAAGCGAAGAAAAGAGAGGCTGCTTTTATTGTAACATTTGCAAAACGAGAACAGGAGATTGCAGAACTGAAGGTACCCGCCGACAGCCTCCTCCTACGAGGAGAAACATTTCAATATGGATACTGGATAGATCTGCTTAACATTTCGTAATTTCAATTAATGACTTTCTACTGTCCCTCTTTTTCTTCTTGATTGTTGGTCAATGTTTTGTATGAATTTGCAGTCTGCAGTCAGGGACTTGAAAACACAATTAAGGCCACCATCAATGCAGGTGAACATAATGCTTCTTATGTTATTGGTTTTGCCAATTGTATTGTGTATTTGAATGATTTGTTCTTTATTACAAGTTGCTTGTACAAGGGTTCTCTTTGTCGATTTAGATGGAATGCGCTGCAAAAAAAGAAGGCGGCTAAATAGTGCCTATTTTGAACCTGATCATGATTTTTTTTCTCTACAAATTGTAATTTATCATGATAGTTATTACTGTAATGTTTAAATCCTGATTACTATTGGATTGATTTCATTCTAGTTTGCACTTGGCAATACTATGCTAATTATATAGCTTACTTTAGCATGCAAACAAGTAGCAGTACATGTGAACCATGTACATTCGGGAAAGCTAATAGCCCACATATATTGTGGGGGAAGGTTTATATGTTCTCTCTTCTATCTGCCAATCTGTGTTTCCTTCTCTATGACATGTGGGCCTCCATGATCTACACTAATTGACATGTGATATAGACGGATAGACCACTTCCACTGATCCACATATCCTAGAGAGTAACATGAACGAGCATGTACAAAAAGGGAGGGTACATGCAAGGAGCATCTGCAGTATGCTACCATGTAAAGTGAATACCACTGTGTATGTGCAAATTTGGTTGAAGTAAACCCAGGTCTATTTCAGTTATTTTATTCAATGCACTACCAAAAAGCTGTTTGTTCATTATTTGACAGCTGACATACATGATTTCACCTTTTAGAAATCTAGAGGTTTATTGCCTTCTTTTATTGCATCTATTACTAAAAAAAGAGATGTTCAATGATGACGAATTCCATCCTCTCCAATTTGAAAGATCATCTTTTAGGTAGTCAATACCAGTTTCTGTATTGGACTAAACTTCCTAATATTTGCAATAGGAAGGATTTTGTCGGATATTTGTTCCAAATTCCAATAACATGAGCCCCACTGCCATAATCTTGTGTTTTTCAAATTGTAAGATTGACAGTTCCACTCAAAACAAATAGGGTAAACTTTCTGTAATGAATATTGGAGATGCTCACAAGACTGGTGCCTTATCTTTTATTCTAGCTTCCCTGTATATTTTCTTTACATCTTGAAAGGAAGTGCCTATATTAAATACCTTCCCCTTCCATATCTTGTCTATGATACCACCCTTTTGATTGGACTCCCTAAATGCGGGGGGCTTAGCTTGTTCGGAAAGCTGGCTTCTTAGAGAAGCTAGTGGAGAGGGCCTTCAGCTTCTTGGGACATGACCAGGCTTAAGCTTCCTGAGAAGCCCAAGTAGTTGCACCCTGTCTGGGGGCTTAAGCTTCTGGTAGCTTTAAAACAAAGCACTAGCCCTCCAACAAAGGGCCTTGATAACATTCAACCCTATGTTGACATTCTGGATGGCTTATTTTCATGCCGCCTTTTTTATTCTTTAACAGACAAGGCGATTATTGCTTGATCCAGCAATTCATGAGCAATTTACACTCTTAAAGGTCAGTCAAATTCCTCACGATCAGACAATTCTTGTTGTGTTATATTATTTGTGCCAGTATATTTGGAAAGTGGAAAGCACAATGTTATCATATATATAAAAGGACCATAATAGTAGGTTTGTAATTCCTTTTTGTACCATATTTGTAATATTAGCCAAATATAGATATCACAAATAAATATAACGAAATAGATATTACTTGTTTTCTCTTGAACCTTGAACCAATGGTATAATCCTCTTAAACATGTATCAAATTGTATATAGATGTCACAGGAAATGTGTTAATATATCTTGAAGTGGAAAGAATAAAAAATGTACTAAGGAATAAAATGTCATGTGGGGACTCTATTATCAGCGGTGCTGCCGAATAGGATATTTGATTTCCTTATCCTTTCATTCAAAGATTAGATATCTTGTTAAGATTAGAGATAAGGTTAGCTATTTGAATAAGAGATAGATTAGTTATTCCAACTCCGGCAAACGTCCTCAAGGCCCAACTTTGCCGTGGTGTCTGGCAAGTCTTTGTTCAATGGTTTGGGGCTCCGGGCAGGCTGCTACCGACACCTCTTGGGTTCATGTTTGGGACTTCAAAGCCCGCTACCCTACGGTACAGCTCGAGGACGAGCTGTTTGCGGAGGGCGGGAGTGATGTCATGTGGGGACGCTATTATCAGTGGCGCCGCCAGCGGGATCAACCCCAACCGGCGTTGGCTCCACCCAATTTGGCTGCTGCCGAATAGGATATTTGATTTCCTTATCCTTTCATTCAAAGATTAGATATCTTGTTAAGATTAGAGATAAGATTAGGTATTTGAATAAGAGATAGATTAGGTATTTGAATAAGAGATAGATTAGTTATTTAAATAAGAGATCGAGTTAGAGATAAAATGTTAGGGGCAGGCTATTTAGTAGCTGCCGAGTTCAGCATCGATTGGCATCTAAGAAATATCAGAAAAGGGTTAACCCCCAAAACCGCCGCACCCTGCCCCTTGGCGTGCCGACATCATGACACTGCCGAGTTGCAGGCATGCGGTTTCTTGTCTGCTGCCTTCACACTCTTATTTCCTGCGATCCTTCTTGTCTTCAAATTTAGGTCGTGACATAAAATGCCAAAGTAATGAATGTGTTACATTCGGAACAAAAGAGATGGGTAATTTAAGCATATTATCTATTGGATGTTGTAGCCATGCAGATGACACCTTAATTTGACAAGGATTATGAAATTCTATAGTGAATTGAAATTTTGAAACTTTTGTTTTATATAGTAGCCTAGGAAAGCTAAAACTTACATACGTTGAGGCCAACAAATGTACATGTGCACCAAATCTTACTGCCGCTGTTTTGCCAGAATTTGGTGGAGGAGAAAGAGAAAAAGATAAAGGAGCTACAGGACAATGTTGCTGCAGTCAATTTTACTCCATCCAGCAAACATGGGAAAATGCTAATGGCCAAGTGTAGAACATTGCAAGAGGAAAATGAAGAGATCGGGGCGATGGCTTCTGAAGGGAAAGTAAGTACTCCTATAGACTAACACTTCAACACATGGAGCAATAGAAATATGCTTTCGAAGGAAAAGAATCATTGGTCATTTTCTTTGAACAACCAACATATTAGCACAGAAAATTAGGTGCACCCTAGTTATATAGTGCCTTGTTAATACAAATAATATAGCTCTCTCTCTCTCTGTATGTGTGTGTGTGTTGTGATCCTTAGATCATAGAGGTAAACATCACCGGGAAGAAAGCCAGGTGGCGTCGGCTGCTTTGGGAGAGGGAAGACTACAGATTGGGAGGATGAATTGAGGAAGGAGAAAAACTATTTCATTATCAGTGCTTGATATCAAATGGCATAGCCGAGTGCCCCTTTTATAGAGCTGGCTTCACCTAACTACTTTATCTAAGGCAAAGGATAAGAGATATGCCTAACAAATAGCTAACGAGACTAACAATCGAATAGCTAATACTAATCTCTGTTGCTCCTTGCTTCTTACGTCCACAACAGCTGCTGCCCCTCCTGTTGGACCCACAGCCATGACTCTCTCTCTCTCACGTGCGCGCTCATCTTGAACGTGGAAAGTGTCTAATCGGATTACTGTCAGTGCGTGCTAACGAAAAATCTTTGGGGTACAGATCCATGAACTTGGAATGAAAATTGCAGTTCTGAGGTCCCAGAACAATGAGCTCAGGAATCAATTCGATGGTATGTGTTTAGTTGTGACCACCTATTCTGTATAATCCTTTATTCTTCTTTCTACTACTATTTGATTAATGCTTGAAATAGTACTTGAAGCATCTTTAGCTACACTGTTTCCTTTCTATATTGTATTTGATCTTCCCGTTATTTAACAGTTGTTACACTATCATAAACGATCCGATACTTGAAACAGTACTCATGCCCTGAATGATGGCAATCCTAAATTATAGGAATTTGAGAGGCTCATAAACACATTAATGCTTTGCAGGGAAACTAGATGATTCACAGCTGACAGATTTATTATGATTCGTTAGACTCGAACAGGAACTTCTGATTGGGACGTCCAATCATTGCTAGACTAACTATTAGTAGCAAGGAAAGTAGAGAATAATTTTTTTTCTTCAGGAGGAAATTTGAGAACCATAATATCATTGAAGGGGACGAATCTGCATGTTTTGTAATGTTATTTGTTGAAATCCTTACAAGATTTATGCCCCCATTTGCATTGTCATTGCTGTAGTCAATAGCTTGCGGTGGACCTATTGAACTGTCAAGCAGTGCTTTAGTGTTCCTTGCTTTTGTAGATATAGGTTATAAAAGCAATAATAGGCACATTGCGTCCACTTCTGCACACTCATATCTATGGAATCATGCAAGCTTTTTATGTGGAGCGTTGGATGATGACTGGATCGATCAGATTGCCTTGACTGGATCTAGTGTGACTGATTTACATCCTGGTTGCTGCCTGATTTATCACTTCCAGCTGTCCAGAAGTAACATGACAAGAATTTTAAGTTGAGTCCATCAAATGCTCATTCTGGTGACTAGTGCTGTACCTTGGATATTAGCCTAGCGGGATTGCAGAGGTTTTCAGTACTTCGTAATAGTGGTTAGATGGCACAAATTTTACTGCTTGATCCTAGTGGATGCCTGGATGGTACCTTGGATACTAGTTACTCAGGATTTCTGTTATATGAAAAAGAATGGTGAAAATTTCACCTTTTGTCTGTGTGAATTAGATAATTTTGTTAAAGCTGGTCGATCTGGCTAGGTCAACATATGTTAATGTGTGCACTTGAAACAGAAATTCATCAACTCCCTATAAAGTTAAAGCTGCTGCTGTTACTGAAATTCTAGTTATGATAATATGGAGCTGTTTAACCTTTTCCTTCTGTTGTCTTCAGGGTTGTATAAACACATGGATGGTCTAACCAACGATGTTGAGAGGTCAAATGAAATGGTAAGTTTCGTTGTTTTAACAGCTACTAAATTGGTCGCTTGTCTGTTCATTAAAGAGTTTGCACTGCCAACTATTTTTCTAGGTGTCCATTCTGCAAGAGGAGTTAGAAGCTAAGGATGTAGAGCTGAGGAGATTGAAGGAGATGCTTTCCCAGAAAGAAGCAACTCAAGACAGTAGTTGAAAGAGACGAAGCTGCAAATGATATGAACACTACTGGTCCGCAGACAATAAAAGTGGAAACTTGAAGCTAGGACGGTTTTCCGTGGAGCTACTTGGGTTCACCTCAGCAATTCATATGTATTCTGTAGCCTTGACGTGACAGTACGATGGTACTTTCATGTATGAAAAGTGTTAAATTATGCATTTTTTTTCTTCCTGATCTGTTGCATGTTAAGTCTGAGAGTGTCTAATTTTGTCATCCTGATGGTCATGATGCTACGTTAGTTCCCTCCTTGCCATGCTTCATCTGCGGCAAATCTTCACCAAGATGCTGAGCTGCGCGACATGCTGTTCTCTGTTATATCCTAATGGATCACCATGATGTTTATCTGTTTGAGCAGGCTTTCCATCGGTCCATTATACGTACGGCTTATGCATTCATGAATATAATCGGGAAAATTTCTAGTGTCGCTGAAATTTATCTTGATCCCTTCCATGCTACGGAAAAAAGTTTGATTCCTAATTTTACCCTGATCCCTTTTATGCCATGAAAAAGTTTGATTCTTTGTATGCCGCCAATTTTTTCCTTTGTTCCCTTCCATACCGTTTCTCGCCACAAATGAAAAAGACTTTTTATACCGTTCTTCTTTCTCCCCTTACTCCTTCCACTCCCTTTTCTTTTCTTTTCTTTTTGATGTGTAGTGTAGTGTAGCACGCTTGCGATTTTTTTTTTAATAATGTTATTTTAATAAATAATTACAAAAAAAATAGTTGATTTTTTTTTTTACAAAAATAGACTCATGTCGCAATTTCAACTACGATAGGGTCTTATCGCTAGTTGAAATGGCAACATCAACTAGTGACAAGAGTCCTATCGCCATTCAAATAGTTATGTTGCTCTTTGAATTGGCGACAGAATCTTGTCGTCAATTCAAATGGTGATAAGAGCATGTCGCCAATTCAAAATACAACAAGATGTTTTTTTAAATTAAATTGTATTTATAATATTTTTTAAGTGTCTGCGCAATCGATAATTTTCGAAAAGATAAGAAAATATGAAGTAGAGAACAATTTAGGAGTTTCAGTATGACCAAATATATTTGGAACGCGATTTCGACGGTGCAATATGAAAAATAGTCACCTTCGGCGATGCAATATAAAAAATAACCCCTATTCGACAGCGCAATAGCGAAAAATAACCCCCTTCAGCGGCACAATAACAAAAATAACCTCCTTCGACGACGCGATAACAAAAATAGCTCCGATTTATTTGAGAATACCGAATGAAATATAAGAGAGATAATAACTTGCGAACCAGGGTGGTCATTTCGCGTACGAAAATGCTACAATAGGGTGGTGCGCGTTGTCGCGATGTTGACTCCCTCACATGGTTATCTATACACAACAAGAATAAATAGTATCGAAACACGAGACTAGCTTAATTTAAGTTGTACAGAAATTAATATTTACATAACATGACTAATATTTACGAGAACAAATATTTTATTGCGGGCCCTCTTGGGGCGTACCTCGCGTGTGGCCCTTAGCCTCGTCTGGGTAGGCTGTAGGCGCTGGTGCGAGTACGTCAAAAGCTCTGGCAGCCACGGTACCCTAGCAACACAAGTAGGCTACACTGGTGTCGCGAGAGGGGGCTACGCCGACTGGCTCGCTCCAGGTACATCGTGCAGCTGTGAAACCCCAACGAAGACCTGACTGCTCTCACTGTGCGCAGGCCCATCGCCCTGTCACTACGGCGTCCACTCCTGGTCGAACTCGTAGTCCCCGAAGTGTGCTCCCTCCTACGACACCAGCTCCTCGTCCCATAGGGGTGTACGACCTGTTGAACAGTACATTATGCATATAAACAAGAAGGAAATGCTGAAATAGTACGTTATGTGTGTAAACAAGATAGACATACATGGTCGCTGCATCGCAGCGGATGGCTCCGCGTAGTCCTGTCCCGTATATAAGTGGTACTAAGGACCAGTTAGAAGAAATTGTCGTTAGTAACTAGTGCACTTCGAAATAAACAAGCAGACTTGACTGTTTTAGGTGTACCTACGAACTATGCCGAGGTACTCCCTGCACGGTGCCACAAGGACCCATCCGTCACGTCCGTGTGAGGAGCCGTGGGGCGTGATGCACCGTGGCTTACCGCCCGTTCACGTACAGGTGGGTCCATCACATCCCTCCACCTACGGCACAACGTAAGCTGGATGCCTTGCCTCGTCTTCTCTAGGAACTGGTCCATGACCTCCCTGATCTCCTACGCTGTCATGCTGAAGCGCTCCCTGAGCGTCAGAGTACGCATAGAGGTAGCCAACGTGTGCATCTCCTATTGTAGATCGTTCTGTACACAAAATTAACAGGTTAGAAACTGAAAACATGCAAAGTAAATAAGAAGTATGGGCTATTCAATATGTACCACGTGATGAAATGCAGAATCCGGCTGGATGGGGTACGTGTCGGTTGTGGTGGGTCGTCCACGACCCTAACGTAACGAACCCTCGTCCGAGCGGAGTACCATTCGATGTACTCCTCGTATGTCCCAGGGTCATAGGGAGAATCCTCCTGGAACATATCCTCCAAAGCGTGGAGCCACCGCTGAACCCAACGGGACAGCCTATCAGCCTAGGAAGTCATATGAGGTACTCCCTTCCTAGTGTACCTGTGAAAAGCAAAACGTTAAATTCATAACTACGTAAGGGAAAGGCTACGATAGAAATAAAACGTGAATTTACCTATGGACGTTCGGTGGCAACCACACCCCTAGGGCACTAGGACCTCCTGTCGTAGACCGAACTAGCATATCACCCGGTGCACGTGGTACTCCTCCACGAAGACGTCGTGCACCAAGTTCCTTCGCATGTGCCAGTACCTATAGTCTCGTGTGCACAAGCTCGATAGGTCTCGGGGTGCGCACGCGTACACCCTCTTAGGAGTGTACGGTTTCCAGATGACGCACTCATCCGTCAACTGGTCGAACATCGCAACATAGTCCGGGTAGGACGTGTGCGTAGTGATCGGAGTGAAGGTAACCTGTGGAATAGAACAACGAAACCTGAGCAAATGCAATTAAATTACATTACGAAAAAGACTAAAGGTTCAAAAAACTTACCCGTCGGCGACACCACACCATACCCATAGTCAGGTAGTCCACGTCATCATATTTTTTTTAGAGGTATCTTGCTATTTTCCTAGTTTAAAAAGTATTTTCAGCATTTACAAATTATTTACTATGTAAAAATGAAAACCTAGAATTTTTTAGCTTTGTTTGGTATTTTTTTTTTGCAGATTTAATCTAAATAATTCACGTACTGTACCATAAATAATATCTATACGATAAACTAAACTATACACAGCTAAAATATTGTACTACAACAAAGTATACTACAACTAAAATGATCTAATCCATTCAATTTTTTGTCGCTAGTTTTATTTGCTAATCTACCAAGGTTTCGAATTTATATATAAAGTTGGAAGAATATTTACTTGCAAAATGGACGACTAGATCTATTTCTCCCTCCCCTCTCTCTTGCGCTTCGCTAGACCACTTTTCAGCTCTCCTCCCCCTCTTCTCTTTTTATCTGAATTAAACTGACTTTTTGACCGATTTTTAATGGTTTATATAATATCCTCTATCGCTAGTTGGAGTAGCAACAAGAAGGCGCGGGTTTTTATCGCCATTTCAACTAGCGATTAACGCACAATTCAAAGCCAATCGTCAGTTGAAATGGCGACAGGAGGTTGAACCAGTGACTGGGCAGTAAATGATATCCTATCGCTATTTCAACTGGCGACAAGAAAACTAGTGATAGGAGCCCATTTTTGTAAAAAAAAAATGACTATTTATTTTTATAATTATTTATTGAAATAATATTATTTCAAAAAAAAATCCCCAAATCATCATCATACTAGTGGGTATAACATGACAATCTCCAAAAACTAAAAAAAAAGGTACCACTGGGATAAATAAAATCAGCGCTGACTGGTGATACCGGCTAGGACAGGTAGATACCATACCGCCCGGTTAGAGGTGATTTCATACTAATTTGATGGCATATTGATGATAATTATTATAAACACAATACTTTGAGGAGAAATTTATAAAACAAATTAAATAGAAATGTCAAACCAGTATAGACCAGAAAAATACTGGTAACCGGCGGCGGGTTACTGGCTACCGGCCTAGATACGGTAAATTTCCTAGATCCGGTTTTTTAATCCTTGGGTATAACATGAAAAATTACAGTAACATGTCTAGAAATTTCTTTATTGTATAACTTTGGTTTTTCTAATTCATTTCCCTCCTTTCTTGGTACTTTAGGGACTGATAGGTTCGACCTGTACAGGATCCGATCAGCCAGTGGCTCAAAATGGCCGAGAAAGGCTGTTAGTAAGCCGTTGAATTTACGGCTCAATTTGAAAGTGCAGCTCAGTGATATCAAGAAAATGACATGCGACATCCACAAAATATATCCAGTCTTGAGTCTTGACCATACTGGAAACCTAGCTAACAGCTTAACCATCGAGAACTGATTTGCAAGCATTTACTGAGGTAATGCTAATACATAGGAATGTACTATCCCCATGTGCATTTCACAGATATGTCTGGAATAAGAAGGTTGTACTACATGCTGAAGGCACATTCAACTACGAACAACAAGGCCTCATGCCAGTTGGTCAGGTTAACACTGCAGGGCGTCTCTGAAGGACTCTTGATAATAGACCTAGTTTGTTTCAGAATACTTGAATCCATGCTTCTTAAAATATTCCCGAAATCCATACACGCTCTGGTCATAGTTGAACTGCAGAATAGGATAATATCATCACATCAAGTCATCATCAACTCAAGTGGAAAACTTCAATAAAATCTATAAAGCATTAGACTGACAAGTATCGTACTTTCTGGAGATGGCACTGGCTCATATATGCATGACTATTTTGAAAGGACCAACCATAAATTCAGAACATTACTTACAGGTAAAACTTTTACGGAATACTTTATGATGTTAGGATCCACGCTCTTTCCTTGGCTAGCAGCCTGAGAAAGTACAGAACAAGTTGTTACCAAGACATAAAGACAGGAAGGCACATTGACATGCAGCTAACATGACGCTTACGTAAAAATACAAACAAAGAAAAAGAAAACCAAAATCGATGTGGGAAAAATGCTGCAACCCTATACTAACCCAATAATATGTGATGCCTGGGCATGAAATAATGATATCACATTACAATAGAGTACACGCAGCTAAGCAAGTAAAAATTAGAAGAGGATTCTGATGCCATTTAAGATGAACGGACAGAGTACAAATTTAGGTTAGCAAGCTAGCGTAGCAGGTTATTTTCCCTAAGTGAAAACACTTTGTCAATGAATTAGGTCATGCTTAAACTTCCCTTCAGATTTCCAAAGTGAAAACATGAATCCCAGATGTGAAAAAAAAGATGAAACAAATCTCAGACTGAGCCACACAATGCATATATTTCCTGAAAACTTGGTTTATTCTCCTACAATAGAAAACGACTAGTGCTTCTATGGTCTCTCAACATCTAAATTGCACAAATATTGGAGCTATAGTTAGTAGTGTAGTAGTGGGTGGTTGCAAATCAGACCCTCAATGTGCTTTACAATTTGTGCCTTCCACTTTTCGGAAGAACACCAAAGCACCTCTAGAACATACAATGTCCTTGAACTTTTCCTCAAGCTAGGGCATATGACTTCCCAATTGTTGAACATAACATGCAGAAAGAAGTTTCTTCCTTTTGGGATTATCCCGCCATTAGCATGAATAAGGATTTAGCAACTAATCATTCTCTAGCCACCAAGACTAGCAAATAATAGAAGATCAAGATTGACGAGAAATATGTTCATTCGCAACAGGATTAGAAGTAATTAGCAAGAACCAAGTTCACCAGTGATTGCCCTCCATTTTCAACATAATCCAGCATGCAGTCACCCGTACTCCCAGTCCAATGGGTAACAATTACATAAAACCGGCAGATATGAATGAAATAGATAACCAGAGTTTGGATGGAATTGCATAACAATTCCAAAGACAAAATGCAAAGTGTAAACCAACAAATGTTTCGAGTGTAACCTGTTCTGGGTTGTAAAATACTTCAACAAACGGATACTCATTCTTTTGTCTTGTGAGGCAAAATCCTGGATACTTTGGGCATTCCACCTGACAACAGAGAAGAAAAATGATCAATGCCTATTAGTTTGGTATTGAAGGCAAAATACATGGCAACAGTGGCACAATAGATATATATGTGAAATAGGAAGCCATGACATTTTAAGCATAATGTATTATGATATTATCTAAGTCCAAAAGCATCCAAAGAAAGAGGAAACCAAAAGTTGATAGTCTGATTTGACAGGAAGGCAGTTACATTGTATGTTGCGATTAACTGAGCACATTTTTTGTACATCGTAATATTGACGAGTATCAAAAGAATTATTCAGCTATTCGCACATCCAAGACTTCCATAGCATAGTCATCAGGAACCTGGGTCAACCGGGTCGCGGGTGGCTAAAATTGTGGGTCGAAGGGGGGTAGTATTGAGGGTAGTGTTATTCCGGATGCTAGTTCGGAACGCACATTCATGGCATAAACTATTTTGTAGACATAAAATCAGTATTGGCTTACTCGAACAAACTTTATATGCGGATAAAATGAAGCAGCAGCTTCCTCCAGTACTTTATCAAGATGCCGTGTATAAGTGCACCTACAAAAGCAATTTCAGGATTGGTGTGACTGTGTGAGCAATGCTTTTCGCATATGAAAACATAATGTTCTTGCTTGTGTTTCTGAACAAAAAACAGGAGATTAAACATACTTAATAGTAAAGGCAACAACTACAGGCCGTCCTTCATGCAACATCTGCACAAATTGACGCTCTGTCGTGAATGGTATAATTCTTGATGGCCCTAGATCCTTGGGATATCCAGTGTAGTACCTGCAATTTCATCAAGATAAAAGAAAACATAATAAAATAGTAGTACACAATAAAAAAGTTCACATGAGTAATTCTGAGAAGGTATTATATACAATCTAGTTCATGCATCAGAGTGAAGTCGAGCAATGACTTCCAAAGTGAATCCGACCATGACTAACAGTTTTTATAATCTTTTAGAGAAATGGTATTCTTACACGGAAATTGCTTGCACGCACTAACAAATAAAGTGCCAAGAGAAGGATTTGGTTAAATTCATTCATAGTGCAGATAAAAACAAATTTTGATTTACGCAGAAGGTAAGGAGTTTTTGCACGTCACATTACATATCGAATGCAAAGATATTATATCTTTTCTATATCTTAGTAACAGGATTGATCCCAAGCTGTCTTATCAATAATAAACTCGCCATGAGAATACCTATGACTGACTTTATAATTGATCTCCGTCTAACTGAGAAAAGTCACAAGCCATCATCTAGGATGGCATGTCCAATTTTTTCTTGAAGAATTAAAATAGAAGTAAATACATGAACAGTAGGATGTTCTACACTCTTTTGCACCCGATGTATGCTCCCTTCTACTCGAATAATTGGCATATTAGCAAGAGGACAAAATAGACAAACTATACATCTCTTCCAAAAACGGCAGACAAATGATGCCACTTTCGCTATCCTCAATATATGGAAGCATGCTTTTTCCAAAAGAAAAGGTAAATCACCTCAAGTGTAAGCTGCATGTTCTGCTGAAAAAGTACAAACTGCAAGATCCGGAAAATAGAACAGAAACGTAAGTTTAAGGTCAGTAAAGGTTTTCCTCACTTGCAGGTCGACCGAAGTTGAGAAATCATCCTATGAAGAAACGACTCGTCCATCATCTCTGAGTACACCGAGATTTCAGGATGACTGTAAAAACCTGTAAATTTGATTCTACCCGTTAAACCTGCCCGTTGTACATTTGCGCTAAATGCTAAACAAAACCTTACCGGGCTTCGATGGAGATTTCGTGTGATTCAATTATTATTTTCTTGAACAAAATTTGTGGGGTGGGGGAGTACCTGAAGGGTGGGGAGGAGCAGGGAGAGGAGGATGGGGGCGAGGAAGAGGAAGAGGACTCTGGCAGGCGATTTGTTCCGCTCAACTCGCAGGACTCCGACGAATCGCTTCTCCACCTCCACTACTATCGACGGCGAGGGAGGAGTGTGCGAGGAGGGAGGAGGCGACGCCGACGGAGGGGAGCTCGAGGAGGACGATCACCAGGAGGGAGCGGCGGACGCCTGCACCTCGCGGTAGTCGAGCGAGGACGGAGGCGAGTGCGTGGGTGAGGGAGGGCCGGAGGGGTGAGCCGCCGCCGGCCGTGCTGGAGAGTGGAGACCGGCCGGGAGAGGGAGGCGATGGGCTGGCCACGGACCAGACTTGGCTAGCAAAGTACCGGGCCGGGACGGGCCTTTCAGGCTGCTTAAATGGAAGCCATAGGCCAGCCGTGCCAGTTCTGGCTTGCCGGCCCATGTACAGCCGTACAGGTCTACCACGAGGCCAGCACATTGATCCACCTCCTCTCTAAAAACACAAACTGAGCTTTTCTTTTCTTTTCTTTTTTGTTGTTGAAACCAGCGTACTATTTTCAACTCAAAAGCAAGATTTATTAATTATTATTGCGTCAATGTTACGTCATCCAAAAAAAATCTTTACGATGAAATATGGTTGTTCGTCTAGCATATTGCACAGCTATCTTCCCTGTCCGCAATGACCATTCCACCAAAGGTGGTGTTGCTTAGCCGAGCACTTATTGTACAATCACATGTCCGAATGGAAGGATCTATCTTCACTTACCTTATTGCGACCTAGCAAGGATCCCACATGTGGTAGCTGATATGTTTTCTTTTCGGCTGTGCAATCAGGTTGGATGGTTGTCGGAGCTTTTGTATTTCTATACAAGACTTTGCCCCGCAACAATTGGGTCCCCTAGGCACCAGGGATTAATTTGTCGGGCGGGTACTTGTTAGGGTTCAATTCGATAAGGACTTTATCATCATCTCTTTGTCGTACACCAAAGAAAGTGTGTTTATTACGTATCAGTACGAGCTGATCATGTCTTATGGGTGATAGGTTTTCTTTGGGGTAATTGGGTCAGTGACATTGCGTTCGGGCGTATTTATAGGTATAACATCGCCTTCGTCACGTATTGGAAAACAACACCGCGAAGAGTCGAAATTAGAATAACACCGCCACACGGACGGACGTTATCACGAATCGCGTTACTGCCGTTTGGTGCCCGTGAGAGAGAAAAAAGGAAATGACATGTGATGCCCTTCGATCCTAGGGTTAATCCCTCCCGACTCGGCCGCCTTTCCCCTTCCTCCTTTTCTCCCGCTCGGCGCCGCGATTTGATCGTCTCCCGCTTGCCTCCTTCGCTCCACACTCCACCACCGCGAGACCCGGTCAGCGCGACCACCGAGAGAGGCCTCCATCGATCCCGCCTCTGCGCTGACTTCTTCCTCTGTCCGGAAGCGATGAGTCCGGGCAAACCCGGATTGAAGAGTCCGGCCAAGTCTGTGGCGGAGAGGTTCCCCGAAGACGTCACAAGTTCGGCTTCATGAGCGTCAGACGGGTACGGCTTTGTAACTACTTTTTATTTGGGGAATGGGTGGAACTAGGGTTTCGGAATTACGCATTTTGCTTAATATCTCTGTGGAATTAGGGTTTGCGATTGTCACGTTTAATTGCATTACTTACTTACGGTAGACGGTGCTTTATTTATTTATTTCTTGCAATGTATTTCATTGTTGCGGTAGGATGGATCCTACCAAGGCTATACGGCTAAGTGTTAGAGTTGGCGCCTACATGTCAAAGCCCGATAGGGATAGGATCGAGTATTGCCAGGCTAAGTGGGCGCAGAAGGTAATAGAACGTGGAAATTTCAAAATGGAGGATTTAATTGCCATGTTGCGCTCAGAATTCAAGTGGGGAAGTCGACAATATCTCTCTGTGTCCTTTTGGAACAAATTCCTTGGCGAGCACATCGACTTAAGCTCTGATGCAGACTTGGATATCACACTTGCATTGGAGAAAAATCGAAGGGTATTGCTGAATGTGCAGGTGATGGACGTAGCTCCATGTTGGGAAGGCGTCCCATTGCTCGGCATGGAGGTATCACAACCGGATTGCAGTACAGTTGACAACCTAGCAAAGGATCCATGTAGTCAAGGTAGCAATGAATTGCAGCAGGCTCTAGTTCTTTCCCTCAGTGAGCCACAAATTGAGCCTGCGCCTACTAGTGAACCCAATAATGTTAGTGAGGCAAATAGTGTGAGTGAGCAAGACACTGAGAGTGAGCCAAATAATGACCCACAAAGTGAGGAGGAGGACCATGTTGGAGTGGATGATGAGGGCATGTACAACCCTTCTGACCCAGATGACAATGTATCTGAATATGATCCTGCTGAGGATGAGGAGCAGCTCGAAGAGGAGGTTAATGATGAAGCTCTATTGGAGCCTCTCCCTGTGACTGACCTTAATAATCCAGTAATGCAAGTGGGTTCTATCTTTGCTGACCAAAGTACTTTTAAACGAGCTCTTAGACATTATGCAATTTTAAATGAGTTTGAGTATAACGTTGACTATAGTGAGCAGAAGAGGTTTGGAGCATCTTGCACCCATCCAGACTGCAATTGGAGAATTCATGCATCAAGGTTGCAGGATGACATAACTTACAAGGTAGTACATTTCATAGTACTTAAAACTTTCTGCCACAATTTTGGTTAATCTTTTGTTCTTTTGCAGGTGAAGGTAATTGCAGCACAGCATACTTGCACCACCACAAGTTTTGTGGGGGACAAGATGGCCTCATACAAATGGTGTGCAGGTCATATCAAGGATTGGCTGATTGAGGATCCATCTCTTGGTCCCAAAGAATTGAAGAGGAGACTCCAGGAGAAGTTTCATATCGATGTCAGCTACTTCAAAGTTTGGACTACAAAGGAGGCTGCATTAGAGGAAATACAAGGCTCCTGGGATGATAGTTTCGACATGTTGTACTGACTTCAAAGCGAGAGGTTGAGAAGAAGTGTCTGGTAGTATGGTTGACATAGAGTATACCTTGGTGAAAGGAGGCATCTCTTCACAGAGTATTTGTTGCACTCAAGCCTGCATTGATGGGTTTTTGTATGGATGTAGACCTTACCTAGGAGTAAACTCCACACATTTGTGAGGAAGTATAAGGGTCATTAGCATCTGCAATGATAGATGGCACAACTGGATGTTTCAGTTTGTTGGGCCATATTCGACTCAAACTCTTGCAAAATTGGGAATGGTTCATGGAGAGGGTGAAGGTAGCCATTGGTACACCATCGGCTTGGCAATCCATCTTGATGCTTGCAAGGGGCTTGAGACAGCTATCAACAATGTTTTCACAGATGGAGTTGAGCACAGGGAGTGCATGCTACATCTCTAGAGAAATCTGAAGAAAAAATTCAGAGGCCCTGTCATTGATAAGAACATGTGGCGGTGCAAGAACACAGAACCAAACAAGATTCGAGGTCACATGAGTTTGATTGCATCTTCTGTCGAGCTCATGCAATGGTTGCACACATATCACCCACACAAATGGAGCAAGAGCATGTTCAATGGAATGTGCAAAGTTGGCTACATCAACAACAACATATCTGAATCCTTCAACAAACAAGATAAATGCTTACAAAGGACTTCCAATTGTAGAGCTTTTGGACAGATTAGACAATTTGTGGTTGCCAAAATGGAGTTGAGGGCGAATTGCAAGTAAGTTAGAAGGAAGATCTTGCCACACATTTTGCAAGCAGATTGAATGCCAACAAGAGGGGCTTGAAGGGATATAGAATCACTAGATGTGGCCCTCTGGTGCTGAGGTTTCGATGTTGAATCGCAACAAATGACACAAGATATGCAAGTGGAGTTGGATGAGAGGATGTGCTCCGCAATCAATGGCAAATCGGTGGTAAACCTTGCAATCATGCAAGAGCATTCATATGCCACACAAGGGGCAAACTTGAGGACTTTGTCGATGATTACTTGAGTTGATAAGTTCAAGGCTGCCTATCTTTGGTGTATTCAGGCCAATTCCTGACAAGTCGCAATGGGAAAGTATTGACCACGGTTTCAAGCTTTACCCACCAAACTTGAAGAGGCCGGTGGTAGGCCAAAAACACAGAGGTACAGGGACCGTCTAGAGAAACCCTTTAGAACAAGACAGCGGTGCAAGCGGTGTGGTGAACTTGGACATCGCCAGAAGGGGTGCAAAAACAGTGTACCAACAGTAGGGGAAGAAGCTCCAGCTCAAGCACCAACTAACAAAAGATTGGACTGCTAAATTGTTACATTACCTAAATTGTTTGTAGGAAAGCACCAACTTACATGAAGTGTCTGTAGGAAAAGAGTGTGCAAGAAGAGGACTACACAAGAGGGTCAAGTTCCACTAGCATTACCAGCTGCAGGAACAACTAGAAAAAGGTCTTTTTCTCTCTCTTTGACCTACTTCACTCATTTTCGTATGATATATTGCATCCATTGAGGTCCCTCTACACTTCAGTCGTTTTTTCTCTCTTTCATGCATGTAGGGCAACCAAGAAAAAAACTATACAAGAGGGTCAAGGTGCACAAGCAGTACCAGCTGTAGGAACAACTAGAAAAAGGTCTTTTTCTCTCTCTCTTTGACCTACTTCACTCATTTTCGTATGATATATTGCATCCATTGAGGTCCCTGTGCACTTCAGTCATTTTTTCTCTCTTTCATGCATGCAGGGCAACCAAGAAAAAAACTATACAAGAGGGTCAAGGTGCACAAGCAGTACCAGCTGCAGGAACAACTAGAAAAAGGTCTTTTTTCTCCCTTTGACCTACTTCAGTCATTTCCCTGTGATATATTGCATCCATGGAGGTCCCTGAGCACTACAGTCAATTTTTTCTCTCTTTCATGCATCCAGGGCAACCAAGGGAAAACAGACCATGAAGAGGTCCCTAGGCACTGCTAATCCCAGTGAAGAAAGGCAACCTCCCACTACCAGGGCCATGAAGAGGTCCCTGGGCACTCAGCTTCCAACGGCCTCCTCACTAACCAGGAGAACATCACCAAGAAAGGAAGGGGGCAAACAGACCTCACACAAGATTTGATGATGCATGTTCTGAGGACTGCAATCTGTTATTTTGTACTCAACCTACTGTAATCTGCTGTTGTGAACATGCTTTGCATTGTGGTTGTGGTTATCCTTGTACTGAAACATCTGTTATGAGACATGTTATCTGTTAGGGATCCCTATCTGTTGTGAGACATGTCATTTTGAGATGATGATTCTTACTGCAATCTGTTATCATTCTACTGAGATAACAGATGCTTGTTATGAGACACCACAAGTTCACTCAATGCAAAATCACAATCACTTTCTCACATCACAATCACTGAGATAACAGATGCATGTTATGAGAAACAAAATCACAGCAATCTCATTCAATGCAAAATCACAAACAGTCATTTTCAGTTCATGCTTCTTACTGTAATTTGAGACCAACTGAAACACCACAATCTCATTCAATGCAAAATCACAAACACATTCTCCTTCATTTCAACATGACAATTACATCACAGTTTCAAAATCACAATAACAAGAAGAAACAAAAGTACAGCAATCATCAAATTAATCTTGTATTCCAACCTTCCAACAACATTGGCCTCCATTCTCTCAACCCTATCTATTAGCTTTCCAACATCCACCATTAAACTTCTTTCATCACGATGCGCACGGTCAGTATCCCCTTGGACCGACTCTACCTCTTCTGCCCATCGCCAGAACGCACAGCCAATCCCAGTTTCCTTCCAAAATTGGGTGAAAGCAGATCAACTACAAAATTCAAATTTCTTCACATACAACAAAACCCAAAACCAAATGGAATCCTGAATCCAAATACTTACTGAATACATAGGGCATTTGTAGTACCCACGGCCGGGATTTTTCCGAGAGTTGGACGTCCTGCGCCTTACCACCAAATTGCAATTCGGGCACTTCACAGATGGAGTGCAGCAAGATGTGTCCCCTCCTTGGCTCATTTCCACGGATTACGAGCTCCACCAAAGGCAATGGAAAGAAACCGAGGGCAAAGGAAACAGAAAAGAGAGAACGAACCGGAGTCCAGAGTCCAGGAGACCGATCAGGAGAAAAATCACCCGAAGGCAAGGAGAGAGCAGCAGGCAAAATCACTCGAAGGAAAGGAGAGAGCAGCAGCCAAATGGGGAGACGGCGGTGCGGCTCGTGTTGGACACGGACACGGCATGGAGTTGGAGTCGGGTGTGATGAGGATGGAGTTGGGCTTCGTTTTATGGGATGACGGCGTCAATTCACCTCTACAACCGGATAGAAGGGCAATTTAGTCTTTTCGCCACCAAACGGCGAACAGCGTGAATGATGAACGCTGGGTCCGTGGATGGCGGTGTTATTCGCGAAATTCGGCTCTTCGCGGTGTTGTTTTCCAATGCGTGACGAAGGCGATGTTATACCTATAAATACGCCCGAACGCAATGTCACTGACCCAATTACCCCGGTTTTCTTTTGCTCCGAATGGGAGGACCTAGCTTCTCTTACCTTATTGCGTCCTAGCAAGGTGATAGGTTTTCTTTTCAGCTGTGCAGTCAGGTTGGATGGTTGTTGGGGTTCTTGTATTTCTATACACGACCTTCCCCCGCAACAATTGGGTCCACTAGGGCACTAGGGATTAACTCATCGGGTAATTGTTAGGGTTCAATTCGATAAGGGATTTGTCACTATCTCTTTGCCGCACACCAAACAAAGTGTGTTTATTACGTGGCAATACAAGATGATGATGTCTCGTGGATAAAGTTGTACAAATTCTGTAGAGTCAAATCTATTTGTATAGCGATGCCCCAGTCATGGGTATTGCAAGGAGGGCCACAGCTTGGTTAGACAACTCGAATATTATGATGGGAAATGGTAAAGCTTGGAGATAATGATAATAATTTATTTGGGATGATACTTTCGTACTAGAGTCAAGTGGTTGGAGCCTACTCTCTTGTTAGCTCTTATCTGGACAAATGTAACATTTAGGTTTAGGATAAAGTTGCTAAGTCATAGGTTTACCAACTTACTATGATATGGTATTTAAACATAATATTTGCTTTGTTATATAACAACCTTAAGGCCTTTCCCTGACAAGCCACAAGCCAAGCAGCTACACAGTTGTACTTGGAATAAGGACTCGCGGAGTAATTTTGTATTCATGTTATTGCTCATGCATGTGGATCTAGAATTTGAGAGTGGAGAACCGGTCTATAGATATTCCTATGTATGGGGGTTTGGAGATGAAGATCCACGGTGAATATTAGGTCGTAGCCTCAGTCAATTGCATGTAGCAAATCATGGGCCTTTTTGGTTTACTTACTTTTTGCTATATTTTCTGTTTGAACTCCTGTGTCATGTCGGCCCATTATGTGAAATGTGGCCATAAGGCCTATCTACTACTGCTTATGTACACAATATAAAGTACTTTTTTTATTTATGTGTATGTATGGATGTGATACTTATCGATATTGTACTGTGTAGGTTAGCTACTGATCACGAGAATAACTCAGTATACACAGGATCTGCAAGGCTACGACGATACGCTTTCAAGTTTAAAGGACAAAATATGTACTAGTCTTTGCACACAGATTTGAATATTGTTGATTCGTTGACAAAGCCTCTTTTGCAACCTAAGTATAAGGTGCACACAAGAGCTATGTGTATTAAATACTTATAGGATTGACTCTAGTGCAAACCTCTCCCGCAACCTAAGCATGAGATGGCACATAAAAGCTATGAGTATTAGATATCTACTCAATCTTTGTGCTTTCGTTCTCGAAACTAGCTTATAAACACTTGTTGGTGGAGTGGATACCATTTTACCAGGCTCAATTCATGTTATGTAAGGAACACAATTCTCTTGGTGGATCTAAAGGGGCGCGGCACGTGGTAAAATGTTCTTCTCAAGTTAAATTGAGATGAGCACAATGATAAATAAATGATACCATTGCGTTCTTTTAAATGTTAGGAACTTGGATGCAACTAATTTGTAATAGCTTTGTTGCTTGGAACTTCTCTTCTCCACTTTGGAACACGAAAAATAAAACTGTATTCCAGGATATATATTTAACTAGCAGTTTAGCACCACCTTTGCCAATTTTTGCATTGCACACAATGAAGTTAAGATATCCGGATGATGAAATTAAATGGAGCCCTGGTTCCTTCACTTTCAAGCGGAAGCTGCTAGCAGTCGCAGTTTGATGGGCTAAAATAAATCCATATGTGGTTTCAATTATGAACTTTCAAAAAGATATGAAAACGAAACCATGTGAGATCATTTACTCAAGTATCTGAACAAGGTGGTAGATAGCTTCCTAGTACCTCCCAAGCCTATCATTCTAAATAGATGGCTGTCAGTCTTTGCCGTAAGTGCCCTAATCACCATCAGGTCCGTCACCTGTCAACCACATGTGATTTCTCCTCCTGAAAGTCTTTCCGTGTCTATGTATTTGGTGTTGCTAGGAGCCATGCATCCAATCCTTTTATAGGGACACCGAACTACCAAAGTGATTGCTCGTCTCTCACACTGGAGCTTTCAATTATTCAGATACTTCTACGTACTGCAAGCTTAATTATGACGATGTGTTTTTCAGTTTAGAGGACAATAAGTATAGCCAGGTAGTAATTTGCAAAGTACTATGCTCTTGTCTAAATTTATATGTATAGCCTACAATTGCACCAAACTACTCCGTGCGCCTTCAAATTGTCTAATGAATCAAACCAAGTACTTTTTACATAGGACTGAAAAGATCAACTACAAGTAGGTCCCTGCTGTTATTAATTTATTTGCTCAGAGTATCACTTGTAGTTAGGTCTCCAGGACACACCTTTTGGTGACAAAATCTATTAATACCATTTCCATTTATCAAATCTAAAGACTTCTATGCATATTAGTGGCTACAGTTATAAAATTTGACTGCACGTATTCTAAAACAAACATATTTTAGAATAGGTAGTTCCTACCACCAGGGGAAACTAATTTTCGGCAGACTTAACATTCATTGAGGACAGTAGCGGATATAGGATTTCCATAATGGGTGTTCAGAGTTAGTATTGTGAGGGTGGGAGGAATGGAAAACAAGACCTAGTGCTTGAGAGAAATGCCCACCGACCAACTAGACCATGGTAGTTTTGTGGTACTAATGGTTTCAAGCAATATTTTGGGTCACACAAGAAATATTTTGGGTCACACATGAACCAGCGTGGGTCCGGCCTTGATTAAGGAAGCCCCAAAGGGTAATGTATCATCAAAGGCACCATTGTAGTCGAGTTTCATGAGCTTACCTGCAGTTAGAGGTGCCTAGATAGGCTAGGCCAGCCCGAGGCACGACATTGTTGGCCCGGCTCAGGCACCGTACGACCCGCACTGTTCATAGGCTGGTGATGGCCGATGGGGAGGCATGGGGCAGAGGGGCGGTGAAAGCATTTAGGCTCCTAAAAATGGTTTTGGTAATTAATGATAATATCTGAATATGGGATTAACGTGTTTATTGAGTATTTACAAGGTTAAGTCCCATTGGTGGTTTTGATGACTTGGAGTTCCATGCAAATGGACTACATGAAGATCTTTTAGCTCAAAGATAAGGTACAATAGTTTAGGACTCTTTTTATTTTACCGGTCTTAGGTGAATTGGTTGGAAGACCAGGTTATAGGTTAGATAGCCATACTATAAAGAGGGTTCAAGAATCTAGTACCTAGAAAATGAATGATGCCACAAATGCTCAAATCATACTTGGTTTAATCTTGGATTTGATTTGAATTGATTTGGCCTTGATTTGAATTTGCTGAAAATCTTTGAGGCCGGACTTACCGACGTTATATGTCCGGATTGACCGGTGTGCCGAACCAAAAAGACGGTCAGCTTTTTCCAGAAGGTTGTTGTTTTCAGTTTTGCTGGAAATCCTCTGAGCCGGACTAACCGACGGCTAAAGGCCGGACTGACCGGGATCACGGGTCATGGACGCGGTCAGCTTTTTCCAGAGAGGTTGTTTTTGAGAATTGCTTCGCAATTTCTTCAGGCCGGACTGACCGCAGGTTATGTCCGGACCGACCGGGTCCCGATTCTTTGGCGGTCGACTTTTTACAGAAGCAAGTTTTCTCGTGTTTTTGGTGTTGAAGGCCGGACTAACCGTGCATTGCACTGCGGTCTGACCGGACCCCTCTGTAACGGCTATTTTCTCAGTGCATTTAATGTGTTTCAGAGAGAAACAGTCAACCGTTACCACAGGCCAGACTGACCGCACTCTTGCCTGCGGTGTGACTGGGCTTTCTGAGTTTTTGGGGATTTCGTGCCCCAACGGCTAGTGCAGTGGGTGGAGGCTATGAATACCTCACACACTGCAGTTAGAAGGCTTTGATGAACCTCATTGAACACACTTGAGCCCTTTGCTTTGTTTCCAACTCATTGAGAGCATTCAATTCCTTTTGCAAAGGTAGTTGAGGTTTTTCTAAGAGCATTAGTTGGGTTTGATCTTTGTGGCATTATAGACCTTTCAAGTGAAGATTTCTTACTCTATTACTCTTGGAGATTGTCGTCTCCTAGATGGCTTGGAGATTAGTTCGGTGATCATCTCAAAGGAGATTGTGAGAAGGCCCGGTCGTTTGTGAAGGTTGGAGCTCGCCTATCCAGAGAGGAGAAGAGGTACCACTAGTGATCGAGGGAATGCTTAATTCATGGAGCCGGCTTGAGTTGATCAAGCTTCCTCAACGTGGATTAGTGAAAACCAGCAAGTCTTCGATACCACGGGAAAAACTTCCTTGTCTCAATTGTGATTATCTCTAGTCTTTACTATTTCCGCATTTATATTTCTAACTTAATTCTTGTGTTAAATTGCTTAGCTAGAATTATATCTTGCTTAGACTAAGTTGTTAATTGGCTAAAATTGTTAAATTGTCAAAAAGTTTAAAAACGTCCTATTCACCCCCCTCTAGTCGGTTATCCTTGATCCTACAAGTGGTATCAGAGCTTGGTCTCTTATTGATTTAGACTTAACCGTCTAAGAGAGAAAAGGATGGCTAGCAAGGGAATTGCTATAGGAAATGCTCCTTTATTTGATGGCTCTAATTATGCTTATTGGAAAATTAGAATGTCAATTTATTTAAAGGCCATGAGTCCAAGCATTTGAAAAATCGTAAATGAGGGTTACGTCATGCCTCTTAATCCACTGATTCCCACGGATCAAGAGACACGTAATGCTCATTTAGATGCCCAAGCTATGAATGCTCTCTTTGGCGCTTTGAACGCGGATGAGTTCAATAGAGTGAGTAATTTGGAAACCGTTCATGATATTTGGACCACCCTCTTGGAAATCCATGAGGGTATATCCACGGTCAAAGAAGCCAAATTGCATAGGCTTCGGATTAAGTATGAGACATTCGTAATGTTGCCTCATGAAAACATCAATGAGATATATTCAAGACTCAACAACATTGTGAATGAGCTCAAAGGCCTTGGAACTAACCTTCTTGATGTTGATATTGTGCGCAAGATGCTTAGGACTCTCCCGGACAAGTATGAGACGTTGGTGACGCTATTTCTCAACTCACCCGAGTTGCCAAGGATGACACCAATGGGGCTCTTGGGCAACCTCATCACAAATGAGTTGTTCAAGAAGGACAAGAAAGAGCTGTTGGAGACATCTTCCTCAAAGAAGAAGATTACCGCTTTCAAAGCCAAAGAGGAATCAAGTGATGATGAGGATGAAGAAGATGACTCCGACGAGGAGTATGCACTCCTTGTGAGAAGAATGAAGAGGGTCATGAAGAGACGCCCCAATAGAAGCTATAACTTCGACAAGTACAAGAAGGGGCAATCCTCAAGTGACAAGAAGCATTATAGCAACATTCGGTGCTATAATTGTGAAGAGAAGAGGCACATTGCTTCCTGTTGCCCCAAAAAGAAGGATGACAAGGGCAAGCCATTCAAGAAGAAGGAGTACAATGGCAAGAAGAAGCTCTTCAAGAAGCTTCACAAAGATGGCAAGCATGAAGCCCACATTGGAGAGTGGGATTCAAATGATGAGTCAAGCGACTCCGATTCCGATGAGGAAGAGTCCCCCAAGAAGAAGGGACTAGTCGGCATCGCCATCAAGGAAGCTCCGTCGCTATTCTCCACTCCTACTTGTCTTATGGCAAAAGGAGATAAGGTAAAATCCATTAATAGTGATGAACCAACTTATGATGAATTAATGGATATGCTTGATGAATTAAGCAAATATCTTGGAAAAGAAAAGTCAAAATATAAGATCTTAAATAGGGAGCATATTTCTCTAAAAGATTCTTATGAGGGGCTAAAGGAAGCTCATGACTTGCTTATCCAAGAATATTCAAACAAATCTTATTCTAGTGTAGGAATTACATGTGATATTATTGATGAAATGCCTAGCGTAGAAATTGATAAGACTAGTGCATCTACTTCATGTAATGACCTACTTGCTATGCCATGTTGCTTTAGTATTAATGCTAATCATGATATTGTTGAGCAAAATGATGCAAAGCTTGTTGATGAGAACAATGAGCTAAAAGAGCAAGTGACCAAGCTAAGCAAAAGCTTGGAAATGTGTTTTCAAAGGTAAGACCACTCTTGATAAGCTTTTGAGTGAGCAAAGGTGCTCATTCAACAAGGAAGGTCTTGGCTATATGCCTAAGAAAGGTAAGAAGCCGGTAAACAAGTCCACAAGATTTGTGAGGCAAAATGGTATGTATTGCCATAAGTGCCGGGAAATAGGACATATGCAACAAAATTGTCCTAAGGGTAAGGTTCCATCACTTGGTATATATGATTCATGCTATATGCTTAGAAAGACTAAGGATGGTAAAGTAGTTGCTCATTTTGTTGGCACTTCAATTTTAGGTGCTAAAAAGAATGCTATTTGGGTGCCTAAATCCTTGGTTACTAACCTCCAAGAACCCAAACAAATTTGGGTACCTAAAAGAACTTGATTCTTATTTTGTAGGTGAACTATAAAACCGGTGGAAAACATTGGGTGCTTGATAGTGGATGCACTTAACACATGACCGGTGATAGAAAAATGTTCACCACATTCGAGAATGGAAAAGGAGTAGACAAAATCACTTTTGGCGATAATAGCAAAGGAAAGGTAATAGGATTGGGTAAAATTGATATCTCAAATGACCTTTTCATTTCTAATGTTTTTTTAGTAGAATTATCAAACTTTAACTTACTATCCGTTGCTCAAATATGTGATCTTGGACTAATTTGCTCATTCTCTAGTGAAGGCGTAACCATATCTAATATAAAAGATAGCTCTTTAGCTTTCAAAGGCTTTAGATTTGGAAATCTTTACTTAGTTGATTTTAGTTCAAGTGAATCATGTTTAAAAACTTGTTTAATGGCAGAAACCTCATTGGGTTGGCTTTGGCATAGGAGACTAGCTCATGTTGGAATGATTCAACTCAAAAAGCTTTTCAAATATGATTTAGTTGTTGGCTTGAAAGATGTGAAGTTTGAGAAAAATAGACTTTGTAGTGCTTGTCAAGCCGGTAAACAAGTCGCAAATTCTCATCCTTCCAAAAGTATCATGTCAACTTCTAGACCATTGGAACTCTTACATATGGATTTGTTTGGGCCAACAACCTATAAGAGTATCGGATGTAATAGCTATTGTTTAGTCATTGTGGATGATTACTCTAGATATACATGGGTATTCTTCCTAGATGACAAAGGTGAAACCTCCGAAATTTTCAAAAGATTTGCAAAAAGGGCTCAAAATGAATTTGATTTCAAAATAAAGAAAATCCGTAGTGATAATGGTTCCGAGTTCAAGAATACTAAAGTTGAAGACTTTTGTGATGAACTTGGAATAAAGCACGAACTTTCCACAACCTACACTCCGGAGCAAAATAGAGTTGTAGAAAGGAAAAATCGTACATTAATTGAAATGGCTAGGACAATGCTTGATGAATATAATACTTCCGATTATTTTTGGGCGGAAGCTATTAACACTGCTTGTCATGCCATAAATCGTCTTTATTTGCATCGTCTTTTGAAAAAGACTTCCTATGAGCTTCTTGTAGGAAGAAAACCGAACATCTCTTATTTTCGAGTTTTTGGTTGCAAGTGTTATATTTTGAAAAGGGGTGTCCGTCTTTCAAAATTTGATAGTCGTTGTGATGTTGGTTTCTTGCTTGGTTATTGTTCAAGTAGCAAAGCTTATCGTGTCTTTAACAAAAACTCCGGTTTAGTTGAAGAAAGACACGATGTGCAATTTGATGAAACGAACGGCTCTCAAGAAGAGCATGAGAATTTGGATGATGTAGGTGATGAAGCCTTAAGAAAAGCAATGGAATATATACAAATAGGTGACATCAAACCCGAAGATAATCCATCATCTTCCACTCAAGTTGAGCCTCCTACATCTTCCACAAGTCAAGTACAAATTAATGAAGAGGATAACAAGGAAGATGATCAACCATCCAACCTACCACCAAGAATCCACAATGCAATTGTAAAGGATCATCCAATAGATCAAATATTGGGTGACATAAGTAAGGGTGTCCAAACTCGCTCTCGTGTTGCTTCTTTTTGTGAACATTACTCTTTTGTCTCTTCTATTGAGTCAAAGCATGTAGAAGAAGCACTTGACGATCCGGATTGGGTGAATGCGATACATGAAGAACTCAATAACTTCACTCGAAATGAAGTTTGGACATTGGTGGATCGACCCAAAGAACATAATGTCATTGGTACAAAATGGGTCTTTAGGAACAAACAAGATGAAAATGGTTTGGTTGTTCGGAACAAAGCAAGGTTTGTCGCTCAAGGTTATTCACAAGTCGAAGGTTTGGATTTTGGTGAAACCTTTGCTCCTGTAGCTAGGCTTGAGTCAATTCGGATATTACTTGCTTTTGCATCATGCTTTGATATTAAATTATTTCAAATAGATGTTAAAAGTGCATTTCTAAATGGTAAAATATCCGAGCTTGTCTTTGTTGAACAACCTCCCGGTTTTGAAGATCCAAAGAATCCAAATCATCTCTATAAACTCTCCAAGGCACTCTATGGTCTTAAACAAGCTCCTAGAGCATGGTATGGACGCCTTAGAGATTTTCTAATCTCAAATGGATTCAAAATCGGGAAAATTGATTCAACTTTATTTACTAAAGTTTTAAGTGATGATTTCTTTGTTTGTCAAATTTATGTTGATGATATCATTTTTGGGTCTACTAATCAAGATTTTTGCGAAGAATTTGGTGATATGATGACTAGGGAATTTGAAATGTCAATGATTAGAGAATTAAGCTATTTCCTTGGACTTCAAATCAAGCAACTCAAGGATGGGACTTTCATAAGTCAGACCAAGTACGTGAAGGATTTACTTAAAAGATTTGACATGGAAGATGCAAAGCTCATCAAGACTCCTACGGCTACAAATGGTCATCTTGATCTAAATGAGGAAGGTAAACCGGTAGACTTAGAGCTTTATAGATCTATGATTGGTAACTTGCTTTATCTTACCGTATCTAGGCCCGATATCATGTTTAGTGTTTGTATGTGTGCTCGTTTTCAAGCCTCTCCTAAAGATTGTCATCTTATGGCCGTTAAAAGAATACTAAGATATTTAAAGCATTCCTTTAGCATTGGTCTATGGTATCCCAAGGGTGCTAAATTTGATTTAATTGGATACTCGGATTCCGATTATGCGGGTTGCAAAGGGGATAGAAAAAGCACCTCAGGTAGTTGTCAATTCTTAGGAAGATCTTTAGTATCATGGTCATCCAAGAAACAAAACTCCGTAGCATTATCCACCGCCGAAGCCGAATATGTTTCTGCAGGAAGTTGTTGTGCTCAATTGCTATGGATGAGGCAAACATTGATGGATTATGGAATCAAATTTGATAAAATACCTGTTTTGTGTGACAATGATAGTGCGGTGAAAATTGCTAATAACCATGTTCAACACTCAAGAACCAAGCATATAGATATTCGCCACCATTTCTTGAGAGATCATGTGAGTAAGGGAGATATTAAAATTAGCCACATAAAAACCGATGACCAATTAGCGGATATTTTAACCAAACCATTAGATGAAGGCCGCTTTTGCAAATTGAGGAATGAATTAAATGTCATAGATTTTTCTAATGACATTTGATTACATTATGTTTTGAAATCTTAGTTGAATTTGATTTTCTCTCATGATTCTCTTGTTTCAAGAGCTAAGATGGAAAACACATTTAGGGGGAGTGTTATACAATCACTATGTATACCACATCTCTAATTGTGCACATATCAACAAACATGTTAGAATGTGTTTTCAAAAATCAACCCTTTTGGTCAAAAAGTCAATCTTTGGATTTTATCTTTCAAACCTCTTGAAAATTAAGCTATTCCTTTGATATATTGTATTTCAAAGGTTTTTGGTTGACAAGATCTCAAAATTATCTATTTTAAATGAAAAGTCAAGTTTTTACCCAAAACTAGTTTCTTTTGTATCTTGTATTTGTCCAAGAACGGATTTTCATCCAAAATCTATTTCAAAAGGAATTTGATAGTGCTCCCAAAAGGAAAAACCTAAAGAAGGTTTGACCTTTTTTGTATTCATAGGTTTTTCAAACTCTCAACCAAATCAAAGTTATTTGTGTTTCAATCTCGCTAAAAAATAGCCCAAAACCCGAAAATTTCTTGTGTCAATTCTAGCATAAAATGAGTATCGCTATTTAGGCAATGTTTTCACTCATATATTGCCTCAAAATAGTAATTCATACTCATACATATCTTCACAAGTAACAAATTTCGTTGTTTGCTTCCTTTAATTCATTCAAAATCGATTTCTTCAAAAATCGCTCTATTTTCTTAAAAATCTATGTTCAAAACTCTTTTGTTGATCTAACCTCGTTGAAATTGCTCCAAGATGGTTTTATGTTGTGTGCTAACTCTATGGAGCAAGGACAACACAAATTATATGCTGATCAACTCAAAAATCTCCAGTCGCGGTCAACCCGCTGGTATATTCCCGGTCAACCAGCAGGCTGTTCCCCGGACTGACCGGACCTTCTCCTGCAGTCTGACCGCACCCAACAGTTAATGCGCATCGGTTTCCCTTCCTTTATTTCTCCCACCTACCCGTCGGTTCGCCATTTTCTTCCCCTCTCACCCGACGGTTCCCATTTTTCTCTCGCACCCTCGTCGCCGCCCTCGGAGCGCACCCTAATCGCCGCCCCCGGTGTGCATCCTCTCCGCCACTCCGCCGCTGGTTCTCCTCCTCACCAACGCTAATCGTCTTCATCTTCGTCGCCACTGCAAGGTTTTCCCCAAATCGATTAATCTTTCATGATTCTTCTCTAGATCTGTCCCTAGGTCGATAATCATCCTTGTGTATGCCCACATTGTCATATTCCTCGTTTGAATGTCGGCTTTTGGCCCGCATTGTGTAGATTCCGATTGAAATGCCAAAACCTAGGTTTTTCGGTCAAGGTCGGACTGTCCGACTTGTTGCGTGCGGTTAGTCCGAGTTACCTGCGGACTAATCGGCCAACTACCTGCGGTTTGGCCGGCCCTGACAGAAAACCTTCTATTTTGATTCATCATTCCATTCATCTCACTCCTTGCTGGTCTTGATTCCCTCTCCAGATCTCATGGCTAGGACCAAGACTGTCAGCGACCCCGAAGCATCTTCGTCTCGTCCTTCCCGGAGGGCTACTCGTCGTCCTCTTGTTGAGCACTCCGACAGTGATGGAGTGGAGCCTTCGCTGTCATTGTCCTCTGTGCCAAGTGCCAGCGACCACATGCTTGAAGAGGATGATGTTGAGCAGGAGTTTCCTCCTGAACCACGTGTTGATCTTCGGTCTATCAGAAATGATGATTTTAAATAGCTAAGGAAGCAATCTCCATATGGGCAGCCCAGGACAGCCACAGATGAGCGGTTTCACTCCTTGTTTCAAGAAGATTGCTATAATCATGTGGTGCTTCACAAGCAATTTGCTATTCAGAAATACATTAATTGGTCTTATCTCAACCAGCAAACTCGGTATGCAAGTTTATATTCTCGCTTTCGAAATGCTGGCTTGGATGGAATTGTTAGCATCAAGTGTAACTTCAATGAGGAGGTAATCCATCAGTTTTATGCTACAGTTCACATTCCATCAAATTTGGCCACCGTGACATGGATGACAGGCTCGGTGCGCTACACGGCCACTAAGCATCATTTTGAGGAGGCCCTCAATCTGCCAGCACGTGAATATATCAAAATTCACCTTGAGACCGCTTTACAGATTCCAAAACAGACACAGTTCTATGAACCTACTTATGTTGGAGCTATCCCTGGTAAGGTTGCCGGTCTGAGACCTCTTCCTAGTGTCATTAACAGGATTATTAGGGCCACTATCTTGCCCAGGAGCGGCAACAATGACGCTATTCGAGGTCATGCCTGGAATGTCATAGATTATGTGATGCGAGGAAAGAAGTTTGACATTATGCATCTAATCTTGACTGAGTTGCAATCTTGCCAAGGTGACTTGGGAAAGAGAATGTATTATGCACCTTACATCATGAAGCTCATTATCAGAACAACTGACTTAAATGGTTCCACTCCCTTTCCTCACAAGCAGTACAAGCCAGAAGGTGACCACGAGAGAGACTTGAGGAACAGGCCTCTTCACCCCGTTGTTGATGCTCCAGCATCTCCTCAGCCCGCCCCTCAGCAGCAGGGTGGACTTGATCCTCTGTTGTTGGAGGTTCTGCACACTGGCATCAACACGATAGTGTCTCGCTTTGATGCAGTGGATCGTCGCTTAGAGGTTCTGGATCACCGCATGGATGCCTTAGATCGTACCACTCAGTCTTTGGACTCTCGCCAGGTAGCCGTGGAACAATCCAACTCAGTTGTGCTTCAGCGCTTGGATCAGATGACTGGTCGGGTTTCAGAGATTCAGACCAACATTGCTAAGATGACCACTCGCGTCTCGTCGATCGAGCAGACTGTCACTTATTCTCGGCGTCGGCGCATTGATTCTCCTCCTACAGCCCCTTCCACGTCGACTGACGCTCCTCCTCCCCCTACTTCGTAGCTTTTGGTATTTGATGCCAAAGAGGGAGAAGTCCTATATACTCTATATTAGATATCTATTATGGCTGTTGAATGCTTGTTGGACTTTTGTGTGTAATAGTTAGAGGATAAGCTTATTGCTCTCTTTTGTTATGTATGTAAGCTTATTGAACCTCTTCTATGTACTCTTAATGTTTTACCGTCTATGAGCATGGTTGAATGTTTATGTACTTATGTGCTTGTAATCGGTTTAAAACACTGTTATGGTTTTTATCTTGATGAACTCGTTGGATAACCTTAAAGCTTATGTTACTCTCTTGAAATGCTATGTTTATCATGTTCATATATTGTTGCATTTCCTCAAGTTCCATCATGTAAAAGAAACTCCGCCAAAATTCTCTAAAAATCTCTACATGTGCTTGCAAAAATTCTCTACCTTTTATATGCACATGTTTAGGGGGAGCTTTCTTTATTTTGGCTTTAACAAGAAAATAATTCTCTACACTCCTTTGAGCTCATTGCAAGAATTATTTTGTTGTTAAGTCATCAAAATAATATATACTCGTTTCACAACAAGTAATATATTCAAATCAATCTCTCTCACTTTAATTGTGTTGTCATCAATTACCAAAAAGGGGGAGATTGAAAGCATCTAGGCCCCTAAAAATGGTTTTGGTAATTAATGATAATATCTGAATATGGGATTAACGTGTTTATTGAGTATTTACAAGGTTAAGTCCCATTGGTGGTTTTGATGACTTGGAGTTCCATGCAAATGGACTACATGAAGATCTTTTGGCTCAAAGACAAGGTATAATAGTTTAGGGCTCTTTTTATTTTACCGGTCTTAGGTGAATTAGTTGGAAAACCGGGTTATAGGTTAGATAGCCGTACTATAAAGAGGGTTCAAGAATCTAGTACCTTGAAAATGAATGATGCCACAAATGCTCAAATCATACTTGGTTTACTCTTGGATTTGATTTGAATTGATTTGGCCTTGATTTGAACTTGCTGAAAATCTTTGAGGCCGGACTGACCGACGTTATATGTCCGGACTGACCGGTGTCCTAGACCAAAAAGATGGTCAGCTTTTTCTAGAAGGTTGTTGTTTTCGGTTTTCCTGGAAATCCTCTGAGCCGGACTAACCGACGGCTAAAGGCCGAACTAACCGGGATCACGGGTCATGGACGCGGTCAGCTTTTTCCAGAGAGGTTGTTTTTTTAGAATTGCTTCGCAATTTCTTCAGGCCGGATTGACCGCGAGTTATGTCGGTGACCGAAAGAATCCCTGATTCTTTGGCTGGTCGACTTTTTACGATAAGTTTTCGTGTTTTTGGTGTTGAAGGCCGGACTAACCGTGCATTGCACTGCGGTCTGACCGGACCCCTCTGTAATGGCTATTTTCTCAGTGCATTTAATGCGTTTCAGAGAAAGAGAAACAATGACTGCTATCAAGAGGTCGGATGACCAAGACTCTTACTGTGATCGTCCGAGTGCTTCGAGTTTTTGGGGATTTCGTGCCCCAACGGCTAGTGCAGTGGGTGGAGGCTATAAATACCTCACCCACTGCAGTTAGAAGGCTTTGATGAACCTCATTGAACACACTTGAGGCCTTTGCTTTGTTTCCAACTCATTGAGAGCATTCAATTCTTTTTGCAAAGGTAGTTGAGGTTTTTCCAAGAGCATTTAGTTGGGTTTGATCTTTGTGGCATTAGAGCACTTTCAAGTGAAGATTTCTTGCTCTATTACTCTAGGAGATTGTCGTCTCCTAGACGGCTTGGAGATTGGTTCGGTGATCTTCTCAAAGGAGATTGTGAGAAGACTCGGGCGTTTGTGAAGGTTAGAGCTCGCCTATCCGGAGAGGAGAAGAGCTACCACTAGTGATCGAGGGAAGGATTAATTCGTGGAGCCGGCTTGAGTTGATCAAGCTTCCTCAACGTGGATTAGTAAAGACCGGCAAGTCTTCGATACCACGGGAAAAACTTCCTTGTCTCAATTGTGGTTATCTCTAGTCTTTACTATTTCCGCATTTACATTTCTAGCTTAATTCTTGTGTTAAATTGCTTAGCTAGAATTATATCTTGCTTGGACTAAGTTGTTAATTGGTTAAAATTGTTAAATTGTCAAAAAGTTTAAAAACCTCATATTCACCCCCTCTAGTCGGTTATCCTTGATCCTCTGATGGCAATGCGGCTTGGCAAGACCGCCATCGCAACACTACATTGTGCCTTGCGTGCACGGGAGAAGATGAGGATGGGGTGATGGGTTAGGCTGGTACAACACGTTTAAGGCCATTGGGACCGTGTCGGCATGACACAGGGTCATTTTGCATGTTGAGACCCGTCTGGCACGGTGAGACGTGCCCAACTGTAACATCCTAAAAATACCTTAATGCAAAAATACAGGATTTTTAACACTTTTTATGTGATAACTATTTCTATCCCTTTCGCATACATTTTTTATACTTATTTGAGCTGCATTTTCTATTTTGCCGGCATAAGTGGTGTATGGCAGAAAACCCTAATTACTAAAACTCTAATTATAGAAACCCTAAATACGAAAACCTTATTAATATAAAATGCAAAAGTAAAATAAACTTAAAGGTGTTGCCCTTCTAAATATTATGTGAAATGGAAAACCTAAGGTCAAAAAACATAAAAATTCGAAACATAATCCTCTAGATAATTAATCACCACATGAGAAATTCTTAGCAAAATACTAGAATTTCTGAAATCATCATAACCATAATTCTTTTCCTTTTTGCCAACACGTTTCTCCTATTCTTTTCTTTTACCTCCTTTCTTCCTATTTCTCTGGCTGAGCCAGACCAGCCTGCTGGTCCAGCCCAACCACCTTTCTCGAACCACCTTGGTTCTCTCCTCCCCCGTTCTCTCTTTTCCTCCAGAGCTGCACTAGCTCACCCCGTCACCGCCCCGTGGCAAGCTTCTTCTGCCATCACTCATCACCAATGTTGCTCGCACGCATGCGCTTGCCACGTCGCTGTAGCCCTGGCATCCCGCCCGCACTTTGCGCTCAAGCCATCACCGGCTGCTGCGACCCTCGCCTTGGTGCCCATGCCGTGCTCTAGCGCTGAGGATATCGCCAACCAACAATAAATGGCCGCCCCAGAAGCCCCATTGCCTCCCCCTATCGTGTTCCACCACCTTCTCCCTTTCCTCTTCTACACCAAAGGTCAAGGTGAGGAATCGCGCAAGCTCCGCTCCCAGTTGCCGCACACCGCTTGACGTCCCAGCTGCACCGACAAGCTTCTCTCCCCGCCGGCTACGTCACATCACGCCACACGACCCCGCAAGCCATTCCCCTCCGTCAATTTGGGGCTTGGGCCACCGGAGAGCAGCGCGCTGGCTTCATCTTCACCATGGCCAGCCGAAATCGCCGCCGAACCACTGTGCCTCAATCATGAAGCTTCGGTTCGATTCCCTTCACCGGGAGTGTCACCTCGTCATGGCGCCAGTGCCAAGAGCATCGACGGCGAGGTGGCGCTGCGTCGCGTTTTTGCAGCATGCAAATGCCACTTGGCACCATTTCACTGCCATTATCGCCATCAATTCCTTGTCTTCTCCGGTGAAGTGGATATAAAAACCCTCATTTTCGTTCTCAGCTAGCTTGATGCGTCGCTTGTTTTCGTCCTCATCAATTAGGAGTATCCTTCATTCTTGTACCCCTGTTCAACTATCTTCATGCCTTAATCATCTTACTAATGGGTAACCTTGGCATTGTTTGTAGCATTAAAAACCCGGAGCTGTCTTTTGAGCAACGGGAGCACACACCGAATGCCAACCTTAGATTAATCTCATTCTCGGTAATTTCTTGGCATATCTCTTCGCGTCATATTGTGTCTTATGATCTAAGAAGCAGAACCCCTCAATTAATTTCATATTTGGTCGAGCAGGTTGGTTAAGTCTCGAAAATCTCCTGTTTCGGTCAAGTTTGGCCCCTTTCGTCTCCAACTCTAGCAAGTTGAGTATTTTCTCAATTCCTCCTAGTCTGAGCTTCTTATGGAGCCAAGTAACCTATCCCTATCACTCATTCCTTGATTCTTTGCTCAGGTCATCTGTCGCTGTGAATTTCTTATTGTCGTTTTCGGTCTTTCATATCGCCAGCGAGCTCCTGAGTTTTTCCGGCCATCTCTTAAGCTCAGGTAGACTCCTACTAAACCCTCTTAGCATAAGCAAAAGTCTTTTGCTCATTGTGTGTGCCAATCGGCAAAATCACTTTTGCCGTATTTGTACCCCGTCGCTACTCTATTGTCGGACCAGCTTGACAGCACTGTAGCAAAGTCTTTAGCCTTTAATCCTTGTTGGTTAATTTTGGAAAGTGTTGATCTGGGTTATTACCTTTACTAAAGATAGTTTATAGCTTAAGAATTTTGTTAGTTTGCACATCATTACTTTTGATCATGCATCTTTCCAGCATTTTGGTATCTGTTATGTTTCTGGATGTTCATTTGCTATTTTTCTGTTAGAATCTGACTTAACTGATGCAAGTGAGCATATTGCTGATCAATCTGAGAGTGAACAAGTGGTTTATTACCAAGGCAAGCATTCTCTTGTAGCATGTTGATCCCAGATTTGATATTTTAGCGTTTTGAAATTACAGTGACAACTGTGTTCATGCTATTTTGAAGTATCATTAATTTGTGAGTCTAGTAAGTTATATCCCAATCTTTGTGGCTTACCTTCAATCAAATTCATACACTTATGCTTAAGATAGAAATCTGGTGCTTGTGTTTTGGTCCTTAGATTATTGCTTAGCCTTGCAAGTTAGTAGCACATTAATTGTTTGACAAGCTTATCTTGTCAGACCTGGGAAACACCTTTTTAATTTCTATCTTTGATTTCTTTGTTAGTTTGGTTAAAATTGAAAGTTAATTTAATTTTGTTTGATAACAATTTGATTTAGATCTGGACAAGTGGATGCTAGTGATGGTGCCTTCGTGCACGAGATTTGGAAAATGTGGTAGTCTTGTCCGGATCGTTAAGGACTGAACTGTGACCTGTCAATTTGAGTACCTTACGTACTTCCACACACGGTGTGTGGGCGCTGCTTGGTTAAGTAAGGGGCTAATGTTATTGAGTTGAGGAACTGGTGGAGTGAGGACATTTGCAAAGTTTGTGTGTCCGTAGGGCTCCGATTTCAATTCTATATGTGCAGGGGAGCACAATTTTAATTTCTGTCCATTGAATCGGCTTTCCCGACACAACATGTGTGCCCCGGTTAGCAGGCGCTATCCGTCGTTTGTACTAAGCGGGATTAGTCGCACATGGGTGATTCAACTCAATAATGTCAACTTGCTGAAAAATACTGAATCTTAGTTTACCCAGCCGTCATACCAAAGGAAGTATGTCATCGTTCGGAGGCATCCGAAGGCTTACGGGCTGACTAAGTCGTGTAGGTAAAGATGTACACCCCTGCAAGATTACAACTATTCGAATAGCCGTGTCCGCGGTTATGGACAAAACTTATTTTGATGGACAACTCAGTATAGACTTTGAAATTATTTGTATCATGGGTTTACTGGTTCGGCATGAAGGGTATTCATGTATGTTAATTGGTCAAAGTGGACAGCCACTTTGATTTTTGTTCTTGTTTGTGATTAAATTCTCTTTTACTTACCATCTTAGTCCAAAACTTGTTTATAAAAACTGCCTTCACAGAAAAATTGTAAGTATAGGAGTAAAACTGATTGCTTTATGCAAAAACTAATGCCATTACAACCTTCCTGTTATCAACCTTAAGCATGTATAAATTCTATTCTTTTGGATAGGTGCTGCTAAACACTTTCTTTTAGTAGTTTTGTGTAAGTCTTGCGAGTACCTTTTGTACTCAGTTTCTTTAACCACTTGTTGCAGGTGAGGACGGTTACTTGTACGAACTACCCGTTAGTGCCGATCAAGGCGATGCTAACAAGTGGCGCTATTTCTATCCTCCACTCAGTTGTCTGAGGGCGATGGGCAAACTAATTGGAATTTTTTTTGTTTATATTTTTGTTTCCGCTGCTAAATTTCTGTTATTTTGCTGCTGGTCGGTTGTTTATGTTGAACCGAACCCAGCTTGTAAAGTTTTGTCATGTATGTATATTGTATGCCTTGTATGACATGGTACAATGTTGTTTAGGATATATGTACAATAGTCTTTGATCTTGGGAACTATTGTAAGACATATATCCGGGAACTTGGTATTGAATTTATTCCTTGTCAAAAATTATGCTTTCGGGTGTAATTCTCTAACTTGGAATATATTCAATACCTGGGGTCCTCACACAGAGCTTTACCTCTCAAGGATCGTATGTCTCCACGGTGTGTGCCAAAGACAATAGTTTCAGATCGAGGTCCTCAGTTCACATCCCATTTTTAGAAGTGCTAACATCAAGCAATGGGGACCAATCTATCATTTAGCTCCGCTTACCACCCGCAAACAGATGGACAAACCGAGAGGGTGAACCAAATTTTGGAAGACCTTCTTCGAGCGTGTGTGCTGTCCTATAGCAGGAATTGGGAAAAGTGCTTGCCATTTACGGAGTTCTCCTACAACAATAGCTTCCAATTAAGTATACAAATGTCACCCTTCGAGGCGCTGTATGGGAGAGCTTGTAGGACACCCTTCAACTGATCTGAAGCAGGGGAGAGACCATTTTATGGTCCAACCTTGGAGGAGGATGCCGAAGAGCAAGTTCGTATCATCCGTGGGCGACTTCGGACGGCTCAATCTCGTCAGAAGTCGTATGCTGTAACATCCCAATTTTTGGGAGTTTTTCAAATTTTTGAAATAAAAATAACCCTTTGATTTTTCTTGAATTGTTAAAGATTAATTTGATTTTTCATAAATAAAAACAATTTAATGTGAGTAAATCAAACTTTAATTAAATAAAAATCGTCTTATTTGATTTTTCTAGTTTTATCTTGGAATTTCTTTTTCCAAGACCCGGTTGTTTTTCCGTGGAGTTGTTTTATTTCTTTTCGGCTTGTCCGAATTTCAGAGTCTTTTTAAAAGCTTTAGAAATAAAATAAACTATTTGCATTTCATTGAATAAATGTAAAGCTTACATTAAAATTTCAAAGTAAAAAAAAAATATTTAAATGATTAAATCAAACTTTAATTAAATTCAAAATGAGTTGAGTGGATTTTCTGGGTTTCTTGGATTTTATTCAAGTCGGTGCTGTTTCTTGCAACCTAGTTTGTTTTATTTCTTTTTGGTCTTCCTAAAAGTTATTTTATTGGTTGTAAAATGTAATTTAAATTATTTAATTTAAAGTAGTGATTTATTTTGAAGCTTTGAAAGTAAAAATAATCATTTGGATTTTCTCGGTTTAATTTAAAGCTTAAAATTGAATTTCTGAAGGAATAATATTTTAATTAGCTAAAATAAACTTTAAAAAAATCCAAAACTATTTTATTTGATCTATTCAAGTTCCAAAGTATTTTACAAAATTTTCTTGAAATTTTTGGATTTATTTATTTTTCGGATTTTTCTTTATTGTCTTTTCTTTTTTTTCTCTCTCCTCCCTTTCCTTTCCTGTTTATCTTCCCAACCGAACCTTTTTCATTTCTCTTCCCTCCAGGCTCCATGGCTGCCCTTTCTCGCCAGTTTTCCCACCGGGAATCCTGCTGGCACTCCCATGCCCTGCTCCCTTGAATCCCGCTGCCACCTCCAATCCCGCACGCCACCATCCTTGCCCAGCCGAGCTCCTGCCCTTGCCTTGCTGCTCCCTCCTCCCCATCATCATTTAAGCCAACAGCACAAGCCCCCCTTCCTCCTCCCTTCCTGCTTCTCCCAACCGAAGCCATCCTCCCTTCCTGCTTCTCCCGTCCCGGCCGAAGCCTCCCACACCAGCAGCTCCCCACTGCCGAGCTCCCCCTTTTCTTTCTTCCAGTGCTCCCCTTGCTCCCTTCCTCCTCCAGCTTTCCTCCCTCCTAGCCACACCGAGCTCCCATGTCCTGCAGCAAGCTCCTTCTTCCCCTCTTCTCCCCTTTCCTTCTTCTAAACCGAAGCAGCCACCACCGTGAGCTCCACTCCATTTTCATTCTCCCACCATAAGCTCCACCATCCTCTACCTCCTGCCCCTTGCTGCCCCTTGCCCCTTTACTGCTCCACCCGAGCCCTCCCCATGCCGCCATGGCCGCCCGTGTCACTACAGCAGCTCCCCTCCCATGCTGCTCCCTCCCCACCGGCTCCCCATGCTCATGCCCCTTGCCGCTCTCCACTGCTAGCGCAAGCACCGAAGATCCACACCAGAGCAAGCCCAAACCAGTAGCTCCCTCACCTCCCATCTCGCTTCCTCTCTCCTGCGCAAGCACCGAAGCTCCCCACCAGAGCAAGCCCAAACCAGTAGCTCCCTCACCTCCCATCTCGCTTCCTCGCTTCCTCTCTCCTGAACTCACACGCATGCACGTTCTAGTGTTCTAGTGCTGCATGCACAACACCACTAGCAAAACTCCCAACTTTTAGTCATACACTTTTGGTTTGTACATGTCCATCTCACTACTTCTCTCTTTCAAATCTGTGACGACCCACCCCGTGATGTACCGCAAGAGGTCCGGGAGGACCATTTTTTTTTTTGCGTTGCGAAGTCACCACGGAAAGATGTGGTAGCACCGCATGGAGCTTTACCGAGGAGGTGCGGGGCCTCGGGGAGGTCTTATGGACCTCTTGGAGGTCTTGGTCTGGCACGACCTCCCAGAGGTCTTGAGGACCTCTGGAGGTCGTGGCCGCCACCCGCTCAGTAGCACCTCCAGCACATCACTAAGAGAGGTCCCGGGACCTCCCGAAGCTAAAAAATCAGAGGACCTCCTAGTGGTCCTGCCCCTGTGCATCCGAGCTAGTCCCAGGACAACAGAGCTTAGCTCGCACAAGGACACAAGCCAATACCACAACCACGAGGTCAAACAAAGATGAAGCAGACAAATTAAATTTTATATAATAGGACCTTATGGTCAAGTTTGTTAACAAGAGGTCTGCCACTGAGGGCTTACAAAACCAACGAGGACTTACAACTGGCAACAAGGAGCTCTAGGGCTCAAACACCAAAACACGCAAAAGCCATCCAACAAGCACCACAGGTTGTCGGGTGGAGGACGTCCTAGGTAGCTTAGTCGTCGAAGAACTCCTCCTCGAAGAGGTCTGCACTGCCCTGCACTTGATCATCCTCATAATCTGCTTTGACACAGGGCTTAAGCCATGAGTACTTGGAATGTACTCAGCAAGTCACAGAGAGCAAAGGTGCAATAATATTCACGCAAGGGCTTACCAATGGAGAGCTGTATGGTTAGTTTGCACAAAGCCAAGTTTGACAATAATGGCAATAATAGATTGTAAGGCAGCAAGGTAAAACCATAACACATAGTAAATTGAAGTTGAAAAAGTGGAGTGAGCACCAGCTCACATCCACAACCAAAAATGGGGGAGGTCTGGTCACACCAGCGGCCAGGTCCTCACCCAACAACCATCCAAGAGCACCCACTCAAGAGGTCAGGAGGTCCACTGGACCACTACCCGAGCCAATCCACGACCCTCTAGAGCCGACCAAGGTCTCTTGAGGCAAAGCTAAGGCATCTCATTTGTAGTGCCCAAATGACGCAAATTTTCAAAACAACTACCCCTTGCACCATTTTCCTTGAGCATGTCCATGACCAAGGACTTGGCTATTCGAATAGATCTTTCACTCTGCAGAGGTGTACAACTTTACCCACAATCCACGATCTCTCTAGCGGGATGGGTTCGGTCACCCTTGCTCACTTCCTAAGGTGAGCAGTCTAGAGAGCAGCAAGGCCTTTACAAAGCTTTGAACCGACTAGGGCTGCCCGCTAAGGTTTATAATCCTCCAAATGGTCTAGAAATCCACAGGGTTATGGGGTGCCCCCTCTTGCGCCAACGAATCACACGCTCAACCACAACAGCCCCAAGCCATCTCATTGCTAATTATTCAGCCCAGACCATTCCCATAAAATGATCTTGTGGTTGCCTTTGTTTGGCCCAGTCAACAGACACAAAGTGAAGTCCTTAATTGTGCTAAGGCAAGACTTCCACAACCAAGTGTGCACTGACACCACTACTCACTCCTGCCTTCTTGCCTCGGCAAAACAATTTGTATTAGCCCATACCAAAAGACCACCCAGTCTGGCACACAAATTTTAACCAAGTGGTCTCACACCATAGTCAACCTGACTTAGGCATCCCGCCATAGTTGCTCAACAATGGCACCAACCACACATTCCATAACTTATTAGTCAAGATTATTAGAGATGAAGCATGATACGTTGAACCACGTTTTCTAAGCAAGGCTATATAAGACCTACGGCCCCCATGTTGGCAAATAACAAAGAACACCAACTAAATTATCCACCCTAAGGCTCACAAGGTGAACATGACAACATGATGGAGACAAGGTATAAAGGAGGTATAACGACAAGTAGGCAAGTAACTACTGCCCAAACCATTTTCTTATAAACATAGCCATGCATGATAAAGTAAAACCGAAATACATTTGCAAAACTTGGTTCAAGATGATCAAAAGGAGGTCGTGGCTTGCCTTGGTCAAGCGATCGAGAGCCTTCGCAAAGAAGAGCGGGTCCAAGATCTCCTCGAACTTGTGATCTACACGTTAGCGAAACCCGATAAGCAAAACCACACTAAGCGAGAGAACTTCAAAAGAACCAAAAGGAACTCAAACCAACTCAGCCAAAAAGGAAACCAAGAGGCTTAACACGACCTCAAAGAGCTCTGAGGAAGGTCTTGCGCAAGGAAGAACCGAGCAGATGAGGCAGGAAGGAAGAAATGAGCAAAAGGTTACAAAGGCTCGCCTCCCGGGCTATATATAGCCGGAGTTGGTAGTGTGCACCACAAGGAAAACTTCGGTGGCGTGTAGGCAATCGGGACAACTAGGGCGGGGCACTGCCCTAAAAGAATTGAAATAAAAGTACCTCGGATGTGATTGCATTTAATGTGACCCGACACCTATTAAATGCGCATGAGTTCGAGGCAAGAGCAATAATTACAAGGTGGTGAGAGGTGGCAAGTGGGGCCGATCAAGAGGTGCACCACAAGTCAAAGAGGTGGCCCCACCGCAAGGGTCATCCGCCAAAGACCTTTGTGAGGTCCTGGGCAAGAAGCACAAGACACTCAGAGGGGGAGGTCCTGGACAGGAGGTCCAAGGACTCAAGAGGAGGTCCTGGATAAGAGGTCCTCAAAGCTCACAACGAGGAGGTCCTGGCACTCAGATCTGCACAAGGGAGGTCTTAGGGTCAAGATCTCAAAGGGGAGGACCTCAACGGTCTAGATCAAAGGGTGCAGGGGAGGTCCTGACGAGTAGATCTCCAAAAGGGAGATCTAACGGTCCAAGATCTCAAGGGAGGACCTCAGCGGTCCAGATCAAAGGGTGCAGGGGAGGTCCTGACCAACAGGAATATTCAAGGTTAGGAGGGTGGTCTTTACAAAAGACCAGCAATGATCAAGGAGGTGGTCTTTGCAAAACAACTAGGAAGAGGTCCTGGAAACAAAGGAAAACGCGCAGCAAAGCAAAGCCGTTCGATTGGAATCGGGCGGCCCAAAAAGGAAAGGAACGTTCGGACCATCCAAATGTTACCTCGCGATTGAGCCATCAGATCCAGATCGAATGGCGCACAACAAAGGGGCTGTTCGGACCAAGCGAACAGACCAACGAGACTAGGCCGTCTGATTAAAATCGGACGGCTAGGAGGGAAAGGGGACGTTCGGACCGAGCTAACGTGCCCTTAGGATCGGGCCATCCAAACCACATCGGATGGTCCTAAGGTTATGAAGGCAAAGCCTCAAGCGATACAGCCACGAGAATCAAAGGTGGGTCCAAGCGCTAAGGAGGTCGGAACCTTTGGATCCAACTAAGGGGGGGACCTAGACGGCTAAGATCTCCAGAGAGGAGGTCCTAATGGCGAGATCTAACAAGGGAGGTGCGAGCGGCTAGATCTCAACAAGGGAGGTGAGCGGCTAGATCTCAACAAGAGGAGGTCTCGAGGCTAGATCTCAACAAGGGAGGTCTCGAGCGGCTAGATCTCAACAAGGGGAGGTCTTAGAGGACGCTGAGGAGGTCCACAGGACAAAGGAAGGTCCGAGGGGACCAGGGGAGGTCTATTTGAATGCTAGGAAGGTCCAAATAGATCAGAGGAGGTCTCAAGAGGGCACTGGGAGGTCCAGAGAAACTCTAGAGTGCCCAAGAGAACTCAGGGGTTCCAAGAGAGCGTGGAGAGGTCCATGGGAGGTCCAAAAGAAACAAAACCAAGCGTGGCTTGGAGGGACCAAAGAAATTTTGAAACACAAACCCGAGCTGGGTCCCTAACAGAAAAACCCCAAGCAAGGGAGAGGTTCGAACAGAGGGGAGATAAGAGAGAGAGGTCTGGATCTTAAAGAGATTCAAACCGACCAAGGGAGTTAAGAGAGAAGAGACAAACCAGGGGCACACAGAGAGGTTTCGGAGAACCAACAGCCCGAGGGCAGCAAAGACACCACAGAGAGCCTCAAACGGCAAGGAACACCAACAAAGAACTTAGTTAAGGTTTGATTAATTCCAATTGAACTCTCCAGATTTCAAAATCTCAGGTTAAGCTTTGGATTCTCAATAAAACCAAATGGTTACTTTTATTTTGAAAACTTTGGCAAGGACTTTAAAGAAAACGGGACGTTACAAACCTTCACCCCTTAAGGGAATCTCGACCCCGAGATTCAGGCTGAGCTAGGGAATAGGTGGGGGAACTCCTTCTTGAGGTCCTCTTCTCGTTCCCATGTTGCCTCGGCTTCAGAGTGGTTGCTCCATTGCACCTTGCACAACTTGGTGGTCTTGTTCCTTGTAACTCTCTCAGATACGTCCAAGATTTTGATGGGGTGCTCTTTGTAGGTGAGGTCTTCTTGGAGGTCCACAGCTTCTAAAGGCATTTGGTCCTCTGGCACCCGCAAACACTTCTTCAACTGTGAAACATGGAAGACATCATGGACTCCAGCAAGCTGCGGAGGGAGGTCCAACTTGTAGGCCACTTCACCCCTTCGGGCAAGAATTGGAAAAGGTCCAATAAACCTTGGAGCAAGCTTCCCACTAACTCTGAACCGCTGCAAACCCTTGAGAGGTGACACTTTAAGGTAGACTTGATCTCCTGGGACAAAAGCTAGGTCTCGACGTCTAACATCTGCGTAGCTCTTTTGCCGAGTTTGAGCAGTCTTTAACTTCTCCCTAATTGACCTTACTTGATCTTCGGCTTCTTTTAGTAGGTCCGGGCCAAGAACTTGGCCTTCACCCGATTCTGTCCAGTACAAGGGAGTCCTACATTTCCTCCCATAAATAGCTTCAAAAGGGGACATTTGGAGGCTCGCTTGGTAGCTGTTATTGTAGGAAAATTCTGCATAAGGTAACATCTTGTCCCAACTAGATTGTCTTTCCAGAGCACAAGCTCTCAGCATGTCCTCAATGACTTGGTTAATTCTCTCAGTTTGGCCATCTGTTTGTGGGTGGTATGCTGTACTAAAGTTGAGGTCGGTGCCCAAGGCATCATGTAGCTTTTGCCAAAATTTGGAGGTGAATTGAGATCCTCTGTCCGAAACTATCTTCTTTGGAACACCATGCAAGCATACAACCTTTGCCATGTAAATTTCTGCCAGCTTGTCTCCGGAATAGGTAGTCTTCACAGGAATAAAGTGAGCCATTTTTGTTAACCTATCCACAATGACCCAAATAGAATCAAAACCAGCTTGGGTACGAGGTAAACCAGTTATGAAGTCCATCCCGACCTCTTCCCATTTCCACTCGGGTATGGGTAAAGGCACTAAAGTCCTCCGTGTCTTTGGTGCCCGCCTTAACCTTTTGGCAAGTGTCACATTTGGCCACAAAATCTGCTATTTCTCTCTTCATTTTTGGCCACCAGTACATCTCCTTGACATCTTGATACATTTTTGTAGCTCCTGGATGTATAGAATACAACATCTCATGGGCTTCTTTGAGTATTACCTCTTTGAGCTTTGTGTTATTGGGCACACAGAGCCTTTTATCAAACCAAACCGCCCCTTTGCCATCTTCTGAAAACCTGATGGCAGTCCCTTTTCTTATGTTGGTCTTGATCTCTTGGATGTCAGCATCTCCATCTTGGGCTGCCTTGATCTGCTTTTGCAAGGTAGGTTGCACTTCAAGAGCTACCAAAAACCCTTCCTCAACTAACTCAAGTCTAAGCTTCAGAAATTCTTCATACAAAGTAGGCTGGCTCTCCTTGATCACCAAAGTATTGGCATAAACTTTCCTGCTCAAGGCATCTGCCACCATATTGGCCTTGCCTGGGTGGTAATGGATCCCCACATTGTAGTCTTTAATAAGCTCTAGCCACCTTCTCTGCCTCAAATTCAGATCTGCTTGAGTAAAATTGTACTTTAGGCTTTTGTGGTCAGTATAGATTTCACACCTATTACCAATGAGGTAATGGCGCCAAATCTTTAAGGCATGAACCACAGCAGCCAACTCTAGGTCATGAGTAGCGTAATTTACTTCATGGGGCTTCAATTGTCTTGAAGCATAAGCTACCACTTTTCTGTCTTGCATTAGAACACAGCCAAGTCCTTGTTTTGATGCATCACAAAAGACTTCAAAATATTTCCTGACATCTGGGAGAACCAAAACTGGCGCAGAGGTCAACTTCTTCTTGAGCTCTTGGAAGCTTTGTTCACAATCAGAGGTCCAAAGAAACTTCTTTTCTTTCTTTAACAGCTGAGTTAGAGGTCTTGCAATCCGGGAGAAGCCTTCAATAAACCTTCTGTAGTAGCCAGCCATGCCAAGAAAACTTCGAACTTGAGGCACAGATCTAGGAGGTTCCCAATTGAGCACATCTTGAACCTTACTAGGGTTGACAGACACTCCTTCTTTTGACAAAACATGCCCCAAAAAAACCACTTCTTTTAGCCAAAACTCACACTTACTAAATTTGGCAAAGAGCCGATGAGCTCTCAGCTTTTCTAAAACCGAGAAGAGATGTCTTGCATGTTCCTCTTCACTCTTGGAATACACTAGAATGTCATCAATGAAGACAATGACAAACTTGTCTAGGTACTCCATGAACACTCGGTTCATCAAATTCATGAAATAGGCAGGGGCATTGGTCAGCCCAAAAGACATGACAGTGAACTCAAACAACCCATACCTAGTCGAAAAAGCTGTCTTAGGGATGTCTTCCTTTCGAATAATGAGTTGGTGATATCCTGTCCTCAAATCTATCTTGGAAAACACAGCAGCTCCCTTCAATTGATCAAACAAATCATCGATTCTTGGCAAAGGATACTTGTTCTTGATGGTGACATCATTGAGAGCTCTGTAGTCCACACACATCCTTTGAGTTCCATCCTTTTTAGGCACAAAATGTTGGGACACGGGTAGGCTACGATAGCTACAAACAAAAATTTCTACCACGCAAACCAGGAAGCCATGCAAGTAGATGATCATAGATCGTTACCAACAGAGCCTTGTGAAACGGCGGAAGAAGGGTTGGAGCAGTCTGGTCCAACGAAGAGCGCGTCGATGAAGCGGCCGTAGTCGATCGTCCAACGTCCAGCGAGCCGATCGTCTCCTCCAGCAACGTCTGCGGTTCCTTGTGAAGATCGTGGATCGTCCTCAAAGCGCAACAATCGTAGTAGCGCCTCTACGGTATCCACATGTCGGGGAAGGAACAACCGAACGGCGGTGTGCAAAGACCAAGTCGCACGGTGGAGCTCTCGGGAAGATGGCGGCTAGGGTTTGGTGGTGTTTCACGCATCTTTCCCAATAGCCTCATGCACCTCCTTATATAGTGCTCGTGGCGGATCCTATCCGGACACGCCATTTAATCGTATTCGTATTTGTTTGTTCCAACCCGTTAAGTGTGTGACCACAGAGGTTCATGTGTAGTTCGGTTGTGACTGAAACCCTTTCCGACCACGAGTCGAGCGGCTCCTAGCGAACATATCGATTCCGAATACACACAAATTATATCGAGCGAACCTTAATGCAATATGATCTACGACCAGGTCTTCATCACTTACGACCGGGTCCTATCTCAGATATCGACCAGTTCAGTATGTGGTCACGACCAACTCGTAACTCCTCACGACTTGGTTTTGACCACTCTGTGATCGAGTTCGACCGATCTATGACTTGCTTGTATCTCCATACGACGATCTCATTCATTATTCGACTGAGCGACCTACTCGTGTATACTCCTTTGCCTCACGATGTCGGTTGAACTCCGGTGAGATGTTGTGTCATCCATGGATTCAATACTTTCTCGATCGAGTATCGATAACTTTACGTGGTCGAACTCTTCGACTACTAGTGGCATGGCCATGCACTTTCTTTATCCGATCACAACGAGGGCCCAGAGACATCTCTCTGTTATGTTAGGAGGGCAAATCCCATATCCGACCGGTCACATTCCTCTCCATGTTTGAGCATACCCAAAGCTACCTTTATAACTACCCGATTCACGGTGTAGCGTTTGGCAACCCCTAAGCGTGCTCTTACACATGTAGGAAACCATCTTGATCTCAGGTCTAAGGATTATACATCATCATTGCTTGAGACCAACTAATGACACATAGATTCATAACAATCTCAATAGTGCCTCAAGGTGGGTCTTATCCAACATCATGTTCTCTAACATGTGTCCATATTATTGGTTTGATATCTCCATATCTATGACTCGTGAAACATAGTCATCAACCAATACATATGCTAGTCTATTCATATGTGTCCTCATATGTTTACGACCAGGGATCGTATAAGAATAATTATTGCAGAAATATAGAGTTTCACAACCAAGTCACATACTTGATAATAAATATTAACAATATTATTCTAGGAACAAGATAACACATTATCCAATGTCATGAACATAATGAAATGTAATCATCTCTATGATTGCCTCTAGGCATATTTCCAACAGCCTCCCACTTGCACTAGAGTCAATCATTTTAGGTATCTAATCCGATAGCTCTTGTGTGTGCCTCATGCTTTGGGCGTGTGAGAGGCTTTGTCAGCGGATCGGCAATATTTAAACCGTATGAACTTTGCATATCTTAACATCTCCTCTATCCACCAATTCGCGGATAAGATGATAACGCCTGAGTATGTGTTTGGACTTCTGATGGGATCTAGGCTCCTTAGCTTGAGCAATGGCTCCATTGTTGTCACAATAGAGATCCATTGGGCTCGAGGCACTCGGAACCATTCCCAATTCAGCAATGAAATTCCTTATCCAAACACCTTCTTTTGCAGCTTCAGAAGCCGCAATGTACTCAGCCTCTGTCGTGGAATCAGCAACTGTCTCTTGCTTGGAACTTTTTCAGCTCACTGCTCCTCCATTCAAAATGAATACAAAACCAGATTATAACGATAATCATCTTTGTCGGTTTGAAAGCTTGCATCGGTGTAACCATTTACAACGAGCTCTTCATCACCGCCATAAACTAGGAACACATCTTTAGTCCTTCTTAAGTACTTAAGAATATTTTTCACTGTTGTCCAAATGACCTTCACCGGATCGACTTGGTATCTGCTCAGTAACACTTAGAGCATATGATACATCTGTGCGTGTACATATCATGGCATACATGATAGATCCAATGGCGAAGCATATGGAATATCACTCATTTTGTCTCGCTCATCAAGTGGTCGAGGACACCGATTCTTGCTAAGATTAATGCCATGCGCCATGGGCAAGAATCCTCTCTTGGAATTTTGCATGTTGAACCGATTCAACACTTTGTCTATGTACATTTCTTGGCTTAATCCAATTAGCCTTTTAGATCTATCTCTATAGATCCTTATTCCCAAGATATATGCTGCATCTCCTAAATCTTTCATTGAGAAACTTTTCCTTAATGAAGATTTAACAGATTCTAGCATCGGAATGTCATTTCCGACCAGTAGTATGTCATCTACATACAAGATCAGAATAACAAGTGTGCTCCCACTAACCTTCATGTAAACACAAGGTTCTTCTTTGTTCTTGATTGAAACCAAACCTTTTGATCTCCTCATCAAAACGTATATTCCAACTCCGAGATGCTTGCTTCAACCCATAAATGGACTTTTGAAGTTTGCATACTTTACTAGCATTCTTTGGATCGACAAAACCTTCAGGTTGTGTCATGTACACATCCTCATCTAGGTTTCCATTAAGGAAAGCTGTTTTGACATCCATTTGCCATATCTCATAGTCGAAATATGCAAACAATTGCTAGAATGATCCGAACAGATTTAAGCATCGCTCTTGGTGAGAAAGTCTCATCGTAGTCAACTCCTTGAACTTGTCGAAAACCTTTTGCGACTAGTCGAGCCTTATGAATGTGAACATTTCCATCCATATCAATCTTTTTCTTATAGATCCATTTGCACTCAATGGTTTTGACACCATCAAGTGGATCGACCGGTGTTCTAAACCTGATTTTCTCTCATGGAATCTATTTGATTTCATGGCTCCAAGCCATTTCTCGAGTCCGGGTCCATCATCGCTTCCTCATAAGTCTTAGGCTCACCATTATTCAATAATAATCGTCATGCCCATACCTTGTAGGCAATTGACGCGCCTTTTAGATCTACGTGGAAATTTGGTGCCTTATCTCTGTGTTCAACAACAATTTGTTCATCCAAGAGAGGTTCAATAGGAGTTGAAACACTTTGAGATGTTTCCGAATTTCTTGAGTTGCACCTTTCTCCCATCGACTCCTTTTGAAAGAAACTCTTTCTCCAAAAAGAAACCATTTCGCAACAAAAACTTTGTCCTCTTCGGTTGTAGAAATAATATCCTTTGGTTTCCCTAGGATATCCTATAAAGAAGCATTTATCTGATTTGGGTGTGAGCTTATCAGACGTCAAACGTTTAACATAGACATCACATCCCCAAATCCTTAGAAAAGACAAACTAGGACTTTTCCCAGTCCACATCTCATATGGTGTCTTATCCACTGATTTAGATGGTACCTTATTTAAAATGAAAGCGGCAGTTTCTAGAGCATAACCCCAAAAATATAATGGCAGATCCGATTGGCTCATCATTGATCGAACCATGTCCAACAAGGTCCTATTACGCCGCTCGGACACCCCATTCCATTGTGGAGTGCCGGGTGGTGTAAGCTGTGGAACAATTCCACATTGTTTCAAATGATTACCAAACTCATGGCTTAAAAACTCACCTCCACGATCAGATCGTAAAGATTTGATTGTCTTGCCAAGTTGATTACTCAGACTTCATTCGGAACTCCTTGAACTTTTCAAAGGATTCCGACTTGTGCCTCATTAAGTAGATATATCCATATCTACTATAGTCATCGGTGAAAGTAATGAAGTCTTGAAAACCACCTCTAGTCGTCAGCTTATTGGTCCACATACATCGGTATGTACGAGTTCCAAGCGGTCGTGCGCCCTTTCACTACGACCGGTGAAAGGCGTCTTGGTCATCTTCCCACTGTGCAAGACTCGCATGTTTCAAATGATTCTAAATCAAATGAGTTTAGAGTTCCATCATTATGGAGCTTTTTCATGCGTTTCACTTATGTGACCCAAACGACAATGCCAAATAAAAGTGGAATTTATTTCATTAGGTCAAGCCTTTTAGCATTAATATTATAGTGATGCATCATCAAGATTTAAAATAAACAACCCATTCAAAATAGGTGCATAGCCATAAAACACTTCATTCAAAAATATAGAACAACCATTGTTCTCTATAATGAATTTATAACCCTCTGCCATCAAACATGAGGCAGAGATAATGTTTCTACTAATGGTGGAACGTAATAACAATTATTCAATTCCATAATAAATCCCGAAGGCAAAAGTAGTGGCATAGTCCCGACGGCTAATGCCAGCAACCTTTGCTTTATTCCCGACGCGAAGATCCATCTCGCCCCTTGCAATCATCCTACTTCTTGTTAGACTCTGCATCGAATTGCAAATATGAGCAACCGATCCGGTATCAAATACCCATGAGTTAACAGAAGAGTCAGCAAGAAAAACTTCTATAACATTAATACCGTAGTGGAAGTTTTAGTCCCACCATTCTTTTTACGATCACCGGTATTTCTTGCGGTTCCTCTTCCGATGGCCTAGTTCTTTGCAAGAAAAGCATTCATTCTCTTGAGTCGGGCGGACTTAGTCTTGGGTTTAGGTTTGTCGGTTTGGATCTCATCCAAACTTTAGCCTTGCCCTTTTCTTGACCCAAGTCTTAGCCTTCTTCTTGAAGCTTGTACTCTTTTGCACCATCATCACATGATTGTTGCATTTCTTAATCTTGCCCTCTCATTGTCTTAAGCATCATATGCGATTCGGTGAGATTCTTGTCTAAGCCGTTCATATGGAAGTTCAAAATGAACGGCCATAGCTTTCGAGAAGCGAAGCAAGAATCAAATCAGAGCCAATTCTTGGCTAAGTGGAAAACCAAGTTTTTCCAAGCTCGTGTGTAACCAACCATTTTGATTACATGAGGGCTCACCGAACCACCCTCGGCTAGCTTACATCCAAACAAGTTCTTTGAGATCTCAAATCTCTCGGTTCTTGCTTGTGTCTCAAACATGCCTTTGAGCGCCACGATCATATCGTAGGCCTCTATGTTCTCAAACCGCTTCGAAGGTGCGAGTTCATAGCAGCAAGCATGAGATGACTAACATCAAGGGACTCATCACATGCCCTTTTATAGGCGGTTTTAATAGCAAAGAAGAGATTTTACAGAGGCACTTCGGAATTGGTTCTTCTAGAACATGTTCCTTTTATCTTGCACGAGAACAATTCTCAAGTTCTTGGACCAATCCGCAAAATTTGTTCCATTAAGTTTTTCCTTTTCAAGTATCGAACGTAAAGCAAAAGCTGGATGTAGGTACAAAGCGAGCTTGGTGCCATGATCTACAACAAAAATATATGCAAAACTAAGACATATGTTCATTAAAGTAACTTCTATTAAACAATTTAATAAAGATACTCCCACTAAACACCATATCCTCTTATGACATTTAATGATTCAAGATCCATAATCATTTAATCAACTAGTGAGCTTTGGCTTCTTTGCTAGAAGACTAGTGAAAACGGTAAGCAACCTTTGCTAATCATATCTACTATATGACTCTTGTTGTTGGGTAGCATCTCTATGCTTCTAAGACCCAACCTTTATGCCCCAAGGTCCACAACTGTTATGATAACCTTGTTAAGTTGAACCAATGCCGGTAGCGTAAGTGTCTCGACACAAACCCATCTAGTCAAGGAGAGTTAATGGCACTGCTTTGGCAAGACCTACCATTAAAATACATGACTTTTGATGGTGCGGCATATTTGGGAGGGCATCAATTTAACTTAATATTAAGTGAGGGAATTTTACTTCTATCATATTAAAAGCAATTAAAGCAAAATAACATGCATAGAAATAAATGAACAGAATGTAAAGGCATTCACAGACAATCAAATTGCATTGTGATATAGCATGACCCTTCTTCATGGTAATCTCCATCGCCATGTATCCTGCTCACCATGTCTTCAAGTGGTGGACTCCTCCAAGCACTCTCACTAAGCCATTATTTCTAATAGCACTAGTAATGAAACACAAGGAGTAAAGAAGCATCACAAGTCGACACGCAGAGCCGTTATACAATTATAGATGACCTTGGGTTGCAATTAATATGACACGCAGTCATGAAAATTACAAGCATACATGCATCTCATACATGAAACAAGTATGGGTCATACTATTCACATCAATCCTGCAAAAACAAGTTATGCATGTAATCCAATTCTAACGGATGACATGAGCACACACTACCTATAGCGCGATACGAATACCCAAGACGGCGGTCCCGCTTAGCGGTTAGCGGGCGGGTTCAAGGGTCCAAACATGAATCTTATTCACGATCCGAGCCTTGGAAATCATCGGGTTAATCAAATTAGCCCTATTCAACCAATCCGATCAATGCCTTGATCGACCACATCTGCGGCATACTCCGATGGCGGAATTCGACCGGTAGGAGTGATATGCGATGCCGTCGTGGACAAGTGCAATAAACCATCTGGTCCTTATAGCTCATACATCCTCGTAAACCCATCTACTACCACCGAGAAACCGACGATCTTATCGACCGGGGTCTAGGTCGCTCCATCTATATGAACCGATCTAGGTTACCAAAATCGACCAAGAATAGATACAATCTACTACTACCACATATCAAGTATATGCGATCGATCCGGATCAAAACTACGCAGATGGCTCGATACCACCCTTTGTTGGGACACGGGTAGGCTACGATAGCTACAAACAAAAATTTCTACCACGCAAACCAGAAGCCATGCAAGTAGATGATCATAGATCGTTACCAACAGACGCAGCGAGTAGCGGAAGAAGGGTTGGAGCGACCGTCCAACGAAAGCGTCGATGAAGCGGCCGTAGTCGATCGTCTAACGCCCAATGAGCCGATCGTCTCCTCCAGCAACGTCTGCGGTTCCTTGTGAAGATCGTGGATCGTCCTCAAGCGCAACAATCGTAGTAGCGCCTCTACGGTATCCACACGTCCAGGGAAGGAACAACCGAACGCTGGTGTGCCAGCACCAAGTCGCACGGTGGAGCTCTCAGGAAGATGGCGGCTAGGGTTTTGGTGGTGTTTCACGCATCTTTCCCAATAGCCTCATGCACCTCCTTATATAGTGCTCGTGACGGATCCTATCCGGACACGCCATTTAATCAGATTCAGATTTGTTTGTTCCAACCGTTAAGTGTGTGACCCAGAGGTTCATGTGTAGTTCGGTTGTGACTGAAACCCTTTCCGACCACGAGTCGAAGCGGCTCCTAGCGTAACATATCGATTCCGAATACACATAAATTATATCGGACGAACCTTAATGCAATATGATCTACGACCAGGTCTTCATCACCTACGACCGTGTCCTATCTCAGATACCATCAGTTCAGATGTGGTCACGACCAACTCGTAACTCCTCACGACTTGGTTTTGACCACTCTGTGATCAGTTCGACCGACCTATGACTTGCTTGTATCTCCATACGACCATCATTCTATCGTCGACTCGAGCGACCTACTCGTGTATACTCCCTTTGCCTCACGATGTCCGGTTGAACTCCGGGTGAGATGTTGTGTCATCCATGGATCTGCTCAATACTTTCTCGATCGAGTATCGATAACTTTACGTGGTCGAACTCTTCGACTACTAGTGGCATGGCCATGCACTTTCTTTATCCGATCACAACGAGGGGCCAGAGACATCTCTCTGTTATGTTAGGAGGGCAAATCCCATATCCCACCAAATCACATTCCTCTCCATGTTTGAGCATACCCAAAGCTACCTTTATAACTACCCGATTCACGGTGTAGCGTTTGGCAACCCCTAAGCGTGCTCTTACACATGTAGGAAACCATGCCGATCTCGGTCTAAGGATTATACATCATCATTGCTTGAGACCAACTAATGACACATAGATTCATAACAATCTCAATAGTGCCTCAAGGTGGGTCTTATCCAACATCATGTTCTCTAACATGTGTCCATATTATTGGTTTGATATCTCCATATCTATGACTCGTGAAACATAGTCATCAACCAATACATATGCTAGTCTATTCATATGTGTCCTCATATGTTTACGACCAGGGATCGCATAAGAATAATTATTGCAGAAATATAGAGTTTCACAACCAAGTCACATACTTGATAATAAATATTAACAATATTATTCTAGGAACAAGATAACACATTATCCAATGTCATGAACATAATGAAATGTAATCATCTCTATGATTGCCTCTAGGGCATATTTCCAACACAAAAATCACTGGGGCTCCCCAAGGTGAGGAGCTAGGTCTAATAAAACCCTTGTTCTGCAAGTCTTCCAACTGCTTCTTCAACTCCACATGATCCTCAACATGCAATCTGTAGGGCCTTTTGGAGATGGGGGAGGTCCCTGGAACAAGGTTGATGACGAACTCAAGGTCTCTGTCTGGAGGCATTCCTGGGAGCTCATCAGGGAACACATCCACAAATTCTTTAACAACAGGGACATCCTCCAAAACTTGAACTTGAGCACTACAAAATAGGGCTCCTTGGAGCTTCTCTGAGGTGGCCGAAAACTTCACAGTGGCACCACTAGGGCTGGTCAAAGAGATACTTTTGCCACTACAATCCAACATGGCATGGTGGTTAGCTAGCCAGTCCATGCCCAAGATCACATCTAGGGACCTGGTGTCCAAAAGGATAAGGTTGGCTAGAAATTCTACTTCTTTTATGACCATTTTCACTTGTGGACAACCCTGGTTCAGACTTAGTTCTCGAGTCGGGATTGAACCAACAAGGTAGACTTAAGAGCAACAACTTCGGCGGTGCTTTGCAAAGAAAACTCCGAGAAATAAACGAATGGGAAGCTCCAGAGTCAAACAAAATCTGCAATGCAGACCTTGAATTTACTAGGAACATACCTAGTACCACGCCCGAGGAGGTCTCGAGCTTCTTCCACCGCCACATGGTTCACACGGCCCTTCCAAAAGTCCGGGAGGTCCTGGCTTGAGGAGGTCCTCAAGTAGAGGTTTTGGCCGAGGAGGTCCCAAGTAGAGGTTTTTCTTGGTGGCTCGGTCTTCATGGGCATTGATTGGCAAAATGCCCCACTTGGTGACACTTGAAACAGTGATCCCAGCCGTGGAGGTCATTTGGGGTTGACTTAGTGTGCCAAGGATGCAAGGCTGGGTCATTTGGCCAAGGAGGTCTTGACAGAGGTCCTGGGAGGTCCAGAGGTCCTTGGCGCTTGGGTTGGTCTTGTACAAACATCTTGACACGTTGGGGAGGTCTTTCTTTGAGCAATTGGAGGGTGGCACCTTTCTCTTGAAGGACTCGAGTGTTCTCTTCAGATTCCTCAATGAGCATTGCCTTGTTCACCATATCCGGAAATCGGGATAATCGTTGCCCACAACTTGAACTTTTAAACTGGGATGGAGGCCTCGCTTAAAGCGTTTCTGCCGTGCATCATCCGTAGCCACATCTTCGCGAGCATAACGTGACAATTGAGTGAACTTAGTGAGATACTCACTCACTGACATGCTGCCTTGCTTGAGATCTCTAAACTCATTCTTTTTCATCTCTACCTTCCCATCAAGGACATGCGAGTGGCGAAAAGCTGCGGAGAACTCTGCCCAAGTGATCCTCTGGGGGTCAGCATGTGAGGCACAAATGTGTCCCACCACTCACCGCAGAGTCCTTCCAGGTTGATGTGAGGCAAACAAAACCTTCTCCCTGTCTTCACAGCGAGCAATATCCAACTTTTTCTCGGTTGATCTCAGCCAATCATCTGCATCTAAGGGCTCAGGGGAGCTTGAAAAAGTAGCTGGACGCGTCTTCAAGAACTCTGATAGCCTTGATTGCTGGTGAGCTGGAGGTGGAGGTGGTGGCACCGCTGCAGCTTGGCTACTTTGGCTCATCATGGCAAGTAGAGCATTGGTGGTCTGGCTTTGTTGAGCCATAATTTGGTTCATATTCTGCATCATGGAGCTCATCATTTGGGCTTGTGCCGCCATAAACTGCCCAAAACCCGGGTCTGTTGCTGCCACTGGAGGAGGTGGGGGTGGAGGCAACTGTTCTGGGGGCTCACCCTGACTTGTGGACTGCCGAGTCTGCACCATCTGGACAAAACTCTAAAGGTTTAATAGGTAAGACAGAAAGCATAGAGGATAAGAGGGTTAAAGCACAAAGACAAGTGGGATCAGAGAGAAAGATAGGGCATCTAAAAGGGGTGACTTGGTTAAACCCAAGAGAGAACCAAAAGGCCAGGAGGCCAAAAGAGGCAACAAAAGCTTCAAAACAGAGGTCTTAAAGACCAAAGCTAAGCAAGACTCAGAATAGGACCACTAACCCTACCCTTTCCACAGTCGGTCCTATAGAAATTATAAAGGCAAGGAGGTCAAATTAGACTTAAAATTAAGGTTCCAGCAAGGGTAAGATAACAGAACTAAAGAGGGAGTTAAGATTGAAGTAGAACAGGGTAAGAAATGATTTGGACAAGTTAAGTGCAGTATAGAACCAGAACAAGGAAAGAACCTCCGAACAAATTTTTAAGTTGATTTGCTTTAGAAAATAACTTTTTGAGTCAAAACTAAACCGACCTTTCTACCTAGGGTCACGCCTCAACACCACAGTGGCTCGATACCAACCTGTGACGACCCACCCGTGATGTACTGCAAGAGGTCCGGAGGACCAATTTTTTTTTTGCCATGAAGTCACCACGGAAAGATGTGGTAGCACCGCATGGAGCTTTACCGAGGAGGTCTGCCAGGGCCTCCCAGGAGGTCTTGCGGACCTCCTGGAGGTCTTGGTCCGCCGCTGACCTCCCAGGAGGTCTTGAGGACCTCCTAGAGGTCGTGGTCGCCACCCGCTCGGTAGCACCTCTAGGCACATCACTAAGAGAGGTCCGGCAGGACCTCCCAGGCTAAGTCCCGTAGGACCTCCTGGTGGTCCTGCCCCTGTGCATCCGAGCTAGTCCCAGGACAACAGAGCTTAGCTCACACAAGGACTCAAGCCAATACCACAACCACGAGGTCAAACAAAGATGAAGCAGACAAATTAAACTTTATATAATAGGACCTTATGGTCAAGCTTATTAACAAGAGGTCTGCCATCGAGGGCTTACAAAACCAACGAGGACTTACAAGCGGCAACAAGGAGCTCTAGGGCTCAAACACCAAAACATGCAAAAGCCATCCAACAAGCACCACAAAGTTGTCGGGTGGAGGACGCCCTAGGTAGCTTAGTCATCAAGAACTCCTCCTCGAAGACGCGTCAGACCGCCTCGCACTTGATCATCCTCATAATCTGCTTTGACACAGGGCTTAAGCCATGAGTACTTGGAATGTACTCAAGAAGTCACAGAGAGCAAAGGTGCAATAATATTCACGCAAGGGCTTACCAATGGAGAGTCAGATGGTTAGTTTGCACAAAGCCAAGTTTGACAATAATGGCAATAATAGATTGTAAGGCAAGAAGGTAAAACCATAACACATAGTAAATTGAAGTTGAAAGTGGAGTGAGCACCACCACATCCACAACCAAAAATGGGGAGGTCTGGTCACACCAGTGTCAGTCCTCACCCAACAACCATCCAAGAGCACCCACTAAGAGGTCCGAGCAGTCCCCCGACCACTACCCGAGCCAATCCTCGACCTCTAGAGCCGACCAAGGTCTCTTCGAGGCAAAGTTAAGGCATCTCAACAGAGTGCCCAAATGACGCAAATTTTCAAAACAACTACCCTTGCACCATTTTCACTGAGCATGTCCATGACCAAGGACTTGGCTATTGAATAGATCTTTCACTCGCAGAGGTGTACAACTTTACCCACAATCCACGATCTCTAGCGGATGGGTTCCGGTCACCCTTGCTCACTTCCTAAGGTGAGCAGCCTAGAGAGCTGCAAGGCCTTTACAAAGCTTTGAACTGACTAGGGCTGCCCGCTAAGGTTTCATAATCCCTCCAAAGTGGTCTAGAAATCCATTGTGGTTATGGGGTGCCCCTCTGCGCCAACGAATCACACGCCAACCACAACAGCCCCAAGCCATCTCATTGCTAATTATTCAGCCTGCACCATTCCCATAAAATGATCTTGTGGTTACTTTGCTTGGCCCAGCTCAACAGACACAAAGTGAAGTCCTTAATTGTGCTAAGGCAAGACTTCCACAACCAAGTGTGCACAAAGACCCACTACTCACTCCCGCCTTCTTGCCTCAAGAAACAATTTGTATTAGCCCATACCAAAGACCACCCAAAGGTCTTGGCACACAAATTTTTAACCAAGTGGTCTCACACCATAGTCAACACACTTAGGCATCCCGCCATAGTCGCTCAACAATGGCACCAACTACACATTCCATAACTTATTAGTCAAGATTATTAGAGATGAAGCATGATACGCTAGAACCACGTTTTCTAAGCAAGGCTATATAAGACCTACGGCCCCCATGTTGGCAAATAACAAAGAACACCAACTAAATGATCCACCCTAAGGCTCACAAGGTGAACATGACAACGTGATGGAGACAAGGTATAAAGGAGGCATAACAAACAAGTAGGCAAGTAACTACTGCCCAAACCATTTTCTTATAAACATAGCCATGCATGATAAAGTAAAACCGAAATACATTTGCAAAACTTGGTTCAAGATGATCAAAAGGAGGTCTGTGGCTTGCCTTGGTCAAGCAATCGAGAGCCTTCGCAAAGAAGAGTCGGGTCCAAGATCTCCTCGAACTCGTGATCTACACATTCGCAAGAAACCCGATAAGCAAAACCACACTAAGCCAGAGAACTTCAAAAGAACCAAAAAGGAACTCAAACCAACTCAGCCAAAAAGGAAACCAAGAGGCTTAACATAGCCTCAAAGAGCTCCTGGGGAAGGTCTTGCGCAAGGAAGAATCGAGCAGATGAGGCAGGGAAGGAAGAAATGAGCAAAAGGTTACAAAGGCCTGCCCTCCCAGGCTATATATAGCCAGAGTTGGTAGTGTGCACCACAAGGAAAACTCATGGACGGTAGGCAATCGGGACAACTAGGGCGGTGGCTTGCCCTAAAAGAATTGAATAAAGTACTCGGATGTGACGTGCATTTAATGTGACCCGACACCTATTAAATGCGCACAGAGTTCTGAGGCAAGAGCAATAATTACAAGGTGGTGAGAGGCTGGCAAGTGGGGCCAGCCAAGAGGGTGCACCACAAGTCAAAGAGGTGGCCCCACCGCAAGGGTCATCCCCGCTAAAGACCACTTTGTGAGGTCTGGGCAAGAAGCCCAAGACACTCAGAGGGGAGGTCTCGACAGAGGTCCAAGGACTCAAGAGGAGGTCTGGACAAGAGGTCCTCAAAGCTCACAACGAGGAGGTCCTGGCACTCAGATCTGCACAAGGGAGGTCTTAGGGTCAAGATCTCAAAGGGGAGGACCTCAACGGTCCAGATCAAAGGGTGCAGGGAGGTCCTGACGAGTAGATCTCAAAAAGGAGATCTAACGGTCCAAGATCTCAAGGGAGGACCTCAACGGTCCAGATCAAAGGGTGCAGGGAGGTCCGACCAACAGAATATTCAAGGTTAGGAGGTGGTCTTTACAAAAGACCAAAGAAGGATCAAGGAGGTGGTCTTTGCAAAACAACCAGAAGAGGTCCGGAAACAAAGGAAAACGCAAGAAGAAAGCAAAGCCGCTCGATTGGAATCCATGCCCAAGAAGGAAAGGAACGTTGAGACCATCCAAACGTTACCTCATGATTGAGCCATCGATCCGGATCGAATGGCGACAACAAAGGGGCCGTTCGGACCAGCGAGCAGACCAATCGAGATTAGGCCGCGTCGATTAAAATCGGACGGCTAGGAGGAAAAGGGACGTTTCGACCGAGCTAACGTGCCCTTAGGATCGGGCCATCCAAACCACATCGGATGGTCCTAAGGTTATGAAGGCAAAGCCTCAAGCGATACAGCCACGAGAATCAAAGATGGGTCCAAGCGCTAAGGAGGTCGGAACCTTTGGATCCAACTAAGGGGGGGACCTGGACGGCTAAGATCTCCAGAGAGGAGGTCCTAATGGCCAGATCCTAACAAGGGGAGGTCTGAGCGGCTAGATCTCAACAAGGGGAGGTCTGAGCGGCTAGATCTCAATAAGGGGAGGTCTTAGAGGATGCTGAGGAGGTCCACAGGACAAAGGAAGGTCCGAGGGGACCAGGGGAGGTCTATTTGAACGCTAGGAAGGTCCAAATAGATCAGAGGAGGTCTCAAGAGGGCACTGGGAGGTCCAGAGAAACTCTAGAGTGCCCAAGAGAACTCAGGGGTTCCAAGAGAGCGTGGAGAGGTCCACGGGAGGTCTAAAAGAAACAAAACCAAGCGTGGCTTGGAGGGACCAAAGAAATTTTGAAACATAAACCCGAGTGGGTCATAATGAAAAACCCCAAGCAAGGAGATGTTCAACAGAGGGAGATAGAGAGAGAGGTGCGGATCTTAAAGAGATTCAAACCGACCAAGGGAGTTAAGAGAGAAGAGACAAACCAGGGGCACACAGAGAGGCTTCGGAGAACCAACAGCCCGAGGGCAGCAAAGACACCACAGCGAGCCTCAAACGACAAGGAACACCAACGAGGAACTTAGTTAAGGTTTGATTAATTCCAATTGAACTCTCCAGATTTCAAAATCTCAGGTTAAGCTTTGGATTCTCAATAAAGCCAAATGGTTACTTTTATTTTGAAAACTTTGGCAAGGACTTTAAAGAAAACAGGACGTTACAAAATCTCTACCAAAAATAAAGAACCAAACTATGCATGTTATGCACCGCGTTCATTGTCTGAAGAGCAAGCCATTCATCTAATTAGTTCTTGCATGCACTGACCGGAGCTCCTCCACCTCGGTTCTCCATCTCTGGTCATCCATTCGCCAAGCCACCCACATCACGGCGAGCCCCTCGGCTTCCTCTTCCACCTCCCAGAATTTGCCCCACTACCTTGCTTTCGTTTCTCTGCAATCGAGATTTTTCGGTCGTGGGCTGAAACTCTTTCTTCCTCGTGTTCCGCTGCCGTCATTGATTCCCCGGTGACATCTCCAGCATATTTGGCTTCGCCTCGCAGCATTCTACGTCGTGCTACCTTCCTTTTCTCCAAAGCATCACGGTTCACCAGCGCCACTATTTCCCCGTATGCCTTTTTGCACGACGCCGTCGCGTCGGACCTCCGCCGGCGATGTCACCATCACCATTGGGTCTGTCTCGCTCCCGAGGTTCCATTTTGGTAGTTCACCGACTGCCCCCTCCCTTTCCCTTGCCGGCCCCATCATTTTTGGTTGAGCCAGCACTATTCATGTCTGATGATTTTCTATATTTTATGTGAAGGCAAACTTCTGGATATTCGTTCTCCTTCATATGAAATCCGATTTTTTTGATTCTTAGTTCTAAATTAATCTAAATTCAGCCCTTATCTTTTGCTACTAATTTCGTATTTTTTGGATTTTATTTGGATTTGTTGTATTTATTTGGCTCTTTTCGTGCGTGTAGATTCCGGCGTTCCCGAAGAATTCCTGGACCCGTCTACCGAAGCATCTCAAGCCTTCAACGGAGCCAAGTCGTAGACCTTTAATCATATTAAACCCATTTTATAAAATTATATTGTTTTATATCAACAGGCATTGCTAAGTTTATAATAAAAGCTTTTGGGAATAGTTAAATGCCTAATTGTCATTATGCCTCCTTGTATAATTGCTATTGACATGTACCCTTGAATGACAAATCCTTGGACACCATAGGAAGGTTAATTATTAGTTGGACATTATTGTACTACCAACATGGGTCATATTCTGTTTAGTCACAATGGGATTCATGATCACATACTCAAAGAATGATTAATTTTGACTTAATGATGTATGAAATTGTGGCGGAGCCACTGTTGTTAAAAGATGTTGTGCCATAGCAAGGGTTGTAATTTGGTCGGGTTGAACCAAAAATGATTTCATACTCAGGCGAATGATCGTGCAGTAAAGGGGGAGAATTTTGGGATGTGGTTGCCTCGCCTAAGTAGTCTCTAAGGACTTAACCTTGTAAGCCATTGATCTGGGTGTTACGTAAGGTCTTACCGTACGACCACATGTCTAGACTGGGATAGACCTAGCCAATTAATTAGCAATGCTTTGATTTAGTTCTGTTTTGGTGACATGATCTCCGAGTTTACGGATGGATTCACATGGCGCAAGAGGGGGTCCAGAATGGCGAAACCTTATCGGGCAGAACTGAATCAAAAACAGAACTTTGTAAAGGCCTTGTCACATTAAGCAGTGGTATTGACGGATGCCAAACAAATTAGAGAAATCGTGTCTTGTGGGTAAAGCTATACAACCTCTGCAGAGTGTAAAACTATTCGAATAGCCATGTCACCGGTTATGGACAATATCTGGTGATTTTATTCGAGGGATAGATTTTCTCAAAAGTGTTGGAATGGTTTGGTTGGGAAGCAATGTGGATTTTGGTTGATGGTTGGGAAGTGAACAGGGTGTTCACTAGTTGTTTTAAAGAAACTTGTTTACTTATGTATTAATCTTTTAAGTTATGCTTTTTAATCTAATTATTGTATTCACTATCAATACTGCTTTCTGCAAAATAGCCATAAAGCTATCCTTGTCAAGCCTTGCATGAATACCATTTGCATACATTTCCTTACAACTTGCTGAGTACTTTAAAGTACTCACGGCTTTGCGCCATTGTTGAATAGTCACAGAGGAAGAACTAGGGAATACAGAGATTTTTTATGAATACCTTGAAGATTATGCGAACTAGGATGCGTTCTCCACTCGATTGCCAGTGGGCATGTCGGATGGTTACCACGAGTTTGTTTATTCTCCGCTGCAAGTTTACCCTGTTATCTTTAGCCCTGCGTGGCAAACTCTGTAAAACTTGACCATAAGGTCCTTTTGCTACTAAGTAATATTAACTTGTCTACTTCATTAGCTATTTTGTTGTATGGATATAATTACATCAATGTTGCAACTGTGTGAGCTAGCTACTGATCTGGGACTAGTTCAGAATACATAGAGGGTCTCGGAGTTGCATATCCAGGGTCCCAACATATGCCGACCGTCGTCGTTGCGAGTTGAGTTTTGAGGTGGATGATCATGTTTACCTTGAAGTCTCTTCGATGAAAGGAACGAGTCGCTTCTAAGTCAAAGGCAAATTGGCACCTCGCTACATCGGACCATTCTGGATTTTAGCGAAACTGGGATTGGTGGCCTATCAATTGGAGTTGCCACCATCACTTTCAGATGTGCATGACGTGTTCCATGTTTCACAACTAAAGAAGTGCCTTTGCCTCTCAACCGAAGCAACTGAGTTCGAAGAACTCGACTTGCAACCCGATCTTTCTTATCGGGAGCACCCGATACGTATTCTTGAAAAAATAGAGCGCAAAACGAGAAATCATAACATCAAGTTCATGAAGGTTCAGTGGAGCAACCATACTGAAGATGAAGCAACTTGAGAACGTGAAGACCAAATACGAACCGAATATCCCGATCTTTTTCCTTCCACTTGAAGGGCCTTCGAATCAAGAAAGGCAAGGTTAAACAAAGCCATGGAAAGGAAAATGTAATAACCACTCCTTGTAACAGTGTAGGATATCTTAGCACTACCTTTGAAGAAAATCAAGACAACAGATGTTGTATATTCTTTTAGAACCTTCCTATCCAACTTCCGACCTACAGAGATTTCGGGGTCGAGATCTTTTGTAAGGGGGGAGGTTTGTCACATCCCTAGATTAATTAATGATATTTAGTATGCATCTCATTAGCATACATCATGTTTTGAAGCATTTGCTTTAATTATTGCACTTGGAAAATCTCAAACAAATGTTAAACCTACACTTCAAAATTTAACTCCCAAATAAAAACAGAAACAAATCCTATTAAAGTTCCCTGGGAAATAATTTATTCAAATACTATAATAAATATCATGAATAAATATTTTTTTTCCAAATTTATGGGACTAGTTTCAACCCCCAGAAAATTCAAACACATTTCAATGACCTATTCTAGGTTTGAATTAAAACTATACAAAATATATCTTGAATAGTAAGGTTTAAGAATTTTTATGAACACTATACCTTCCTAGGAACCCCTCTAATTTATTTTAAATTTTTAGGATTTTTATTCTATTTTTAAGACCCCGATCAAAGTAGAGAAGTTATTTTTTGAATCTCAGTCAAAATTTGCACTATTGGACTAACTCGAACCCAACCCTTTTACCTGGCTGGACCCAACCCCCTAGCTGCACCGAACGGGCTCAAACTCGGTCGACCGTCCGATCTAAATCGTGTGGTCCACACGAGCGAACTGAATGGACAGTCCGAACGTTCTGACTCGCGCAATCGATCGTCCGATCAAGATCGTGTGGTCCAAGCAAAACCGACCCAAGCCACTTGATCGAGTCAAACCACTTAGCTGTACTGACCGAACCACACTCGCGTTCACGTCACTTTGTGCCGCTGATGTGGTGGTCCCACCCATCAGCTTCATCTCCCTCCTGTCGCTAACGAGCGTAGGAGCCGAGCGCCACACGACCGCAACGCTCCAACGCGCTCAGTCGATGCTCCGTCGACAGCGTCAATCCATTGCCTCTCCCGACCACTCCCCGGGCTTCCTTAGCTAACGCCGCCTCCAATGCTGTCACTCACTATGGTTAAAACCCCTTCGACACCTTCGTTCTTCCCCACTTCTCCTCTGTTTGACCGAGGAGAGGGAGGCTTGCGTGAGCTCAGTTCGGTGGTAAAGTCCTGGCCACCTTGTCCCTTCTTGTTCTTGTTCAATGTTGTGTCCATTTAGGTCAAATCAGCTTGTGCCTTTGCTTGTAGCGCTAGAACCATCTTGGTGCCACTCTTAGCTCCGGAGCATGCACTCGAAGGACACCATCGTGTCTTCTTCGCCTCCGGGAGGTATTAACCTAAATCTTGCGCGTCATCTTGTGTCCTTGAACATGAGATAGTAAACCCCTCAACTAATTTAGACAATGCACGGCAGGATCATGAGGATTTGAAGGTTGGACCATTTTCGACCAAAGAACAATTCTTCGTCTCTCACCTTGATCGGGTAAGGCATTGTCTGATTCCTTGTTTCCCTAGCATCTCCGTAGCCCCTTTGTGCTTTCCCGAGCATTCACTTGTCCTAGTTCTTCTTAGGATCTCCTCTCCACGTTGAAGCTCACCGCCGCCATGGACATCTTCGACACCAGCCCAGCTCCGACCAACCCCGACCACCTCGACCTCACTCCTAGGTTCAGGTAGCCTCCTGGTAGCCCCTAGACACTCAGGCACCCGCCTGTATGCACGCTGTGGAGCTCTTGTGCTGTTTGCATGTTTGCCGTAAAGACACTGCCGCCCAACTCTGGCTAGCCGCCGTTCTGGACCACCTCAGTTGCCGCTGACACTGCCAGGAGGTGCGCATGGCTATTGCGCATCTATCCCAGGCCTTGGCCGGCTCCGCCGTGGCGTGTAGCACTAGCGAGCCGCCGAGCAAAAACATGGAATAGGAAGTTTCGTTGTTGTATGCCGACCAAGACTGTAGTAACGTAATTAGGGCTCAAATCCGGATCATTAATGGCTAATCATTGCTTAGTATTTAATGGTTCTCTTAGATTCACTCATGAATCACTGACTTGTGGGATCGAGAATAGTAAAGGAAGTTAAATAACGGTTTAAAATCTGAGATTGACATGTGGGCCCGAACCTTAAGTGCATAGTCATGAACCTTGTGAATCGGCTCGTGGAATCGCGGTCCACACACTATTTCGTGGACCGTGTCTATGACATGCGGGTCCCACCTGTTAGCGTATATTAAATCAGAAATTAAAATGAAAAATGACACCGTGTAGTGGACCCCGCTTGTCAGCATCTGTGGCTAGCGCAGCACCCGGTAAGAAAAGTATTAATGCATTTATAAAATCCAAAAATGAATTATTGTTACACTGAAATTTTGAATAACTTCAAAAATGCATAACTAATTCATCTTAACTCCAAAATGAATGAAACCGGTGTTGATAATTTTCATTTTTAATGAAATTGATTTTAAAATAGGTTTCAAACATGTCTATAATAGGTAATATAGTTTTGTAAAAATATCCATAACTCTATTATTTTTACAATAGAAAAAGTCGATAACTTTGAAAATTCATAACTAATGCATAAAAACTCCAAATGAGATGAACCGAATTATTTGGTCTTATATTAATATCCTCTATTTATCTATGTAATCATTTTCCTCCCTAGTGCTCTGCAAATTTTGACCAAATAATTAAATTAAATGAACAGTAACCGGATGCAATAAAAATTGGATTTTTTTTTTCTGAAAATTGATATTCAAACTGCTATAACTCTCACATACTAAATCCAATTGGGATAATTCTTTCACATAAATTCATCTAAAATCATGAACTAGCCACTGTGGAAAATTCATGCATTTTTGAGCAATTTGATTTTTTTGGCTTTTTTCGATGTTTATTCAATATCGTCTTTCTATAGATTCCGAAGCTATTGACATTGACTCGTACGCCACCGAAAGCGAGCAATTAATCTACCAGTAAGGAAAGCATCATTTGAACTTTCTTTTGCGCCATATTGATCCTAGTTTTTTTATTAGATAAGTGCAATGATAATTGCTTGCATGCTATTTTTGTGATGTGTAGTTAGTTATATCCTATTCTTGAGGTTATCCTTGAATTATTCTAGTACCTACATGCTTAAGTTAGGTTGTGTGAAATATATTGTACGGGATTGCTTAACCATACAAGTCTAGATACGGTAGATTGATTGTCGGGAATAACCCGACAATTATGGGAGACACAAGCTTTCTTATCTTCTTTTTATTCTAGATCTTCATATCTGTTTCTTAAGTTAAACTTTGTCATTTTAAAAGAGTTTTGGGGTCTAGACAAGTGGTTTCTAGTGAGGGTGCCTTCGTGCACGAGATCGGGTATGTGGTTGACTTGTCCGGACCAACAAGGACCGAACTTTGGTGACGTCGTTGATTCAAGTAAAACTCATGCTATCACACGCGGGATATGGGTACCGTACGGTTAATTAAGGGGAAGGTTTTATTGTGTTAAATCCCAGGTGGTGTGAGGACACTTGTGTTTAATCATTTGTCCGTAGGAGCCGATGTAATTTTCTATAGTGAGCATGGGAGCACCATTTTTCGTTTATTTACATTGCATCGGTATATCCAATAGAACTTGTGAGCCGCTTAGCAAGTGCTATCCATCGCTTGTACTAAGTAAGGGAACATCTTGCAAGGGGGACTTATCTCAATAGGATTTTCTTGCTAAAAATGACCATATCTCGATTTCCCCGGCCGACACACCATAGGAAGTGTGTTAATTCCGATGGCTTACGGGCTAGTCGAGTCGTGTGGGTAAAGTAGTACACCTCTGTAGAGATAAATCTATTTGAATAGCCGTGTCCATGGTTACGGACAATTGCTTGAATTCGGGAGTCACTATCGTTAGACTTTGAATTAAAATTGGGGGGTACAACTTGGTTTTCGGCATGAACGGGTGTTCATGCATGTGAGTGTATCAAAGTGGGCTGCCATTTTGGTTTTTATTGATTCATTTGTTTATCAATGTGTTACTTTATCACATGTTTTACTTCTACTTCAAATCTGATTTTGAAATGGCAATTGAAAAACTAGTATGTGTAGGTTGAAAATTGTTGCGTCTTTCGCAAAACTAAAGCCACTAATGCTATTCTTTGAATGTCCATTATGTATAACTAATTTTACCTTTGTGTAAGACTTGCGAGTACTTTTGTACTTAACCTGGCTACAACGATTTAGGTGAAGAAGACTTCGAGCCTGTTGAGCTCGTTAGTGTTGATTTAGGCGACACTAACAAGTAATGCTATTATTTAACTCCCAGTCGGTTGCCATGGGTTATGGGGCATACCATTGCTAGACTTTTGGTTTATTTATATCGTTTTTGATTCCACTTTAAGTGTTTAATTGAATTTGGCCGGTCGGCCCTTTTGTAATCGATGTAGACTTGAACTATTATGATGTATGTCTTTCTTTATGTCCTTGTATGAATGTTGTATGGATGTGATCGACGTTGAATGAGAGTATGAGCGTGTTGGTCGCTGATCTTGGGAGCCAACATGATCTCATACTCGCTGTTTTTGAATTCCCTTTTAACTCACTAAGTGTAGTCTTGAACTGTTTAGAGAACCGATCATCATGTATTGCTTGCAAAGGAGCAGCACGCATGATCATCGGAGCTCTAGTTCAGGCAAGACCTCTCACTTAGATGGAGTTAAATTGGAATCCATTTTACCAGGGGCCCAGAGTTATTTCCACAAGATCGGGTAGGCCTCGGTCTTACGAAAATAACCCAAGAGTTCCCACATGTAGCCTTGAGCCACTAATCTTGCCTTGTTTCTCACCACCACACCATTCTCATCTTGTTTATTTCTAAATACCCATTTTGTTCCAAAGACGTTGTGATCCTTGAGCCTTTCAACTAGTGTCCACACGTCATTGCAGACGAAGTTGTTTAACTCTTCGTGCATAGTGTTTGGCCAATCTGGATCATCTAGTGCTTCATCTACATATTTTGGCTCAATAGAAGAAATAAACAAGTAATGTTCACAAAAATAAGCAACACAGGATCGAGTTAGAACACCCTTACTAACATCACCCAAAATTTGATCAATAGGGTGATCTTTGGCAATTGCATTATGAATCTTTGGATGAATCATCGGTGCATGTCAATCTTCCACATCTTCAAATTGAGCTTGAATTGGCGTAGCGGAGGTAGGAGGTTCAACTTGAGTAGAGGAGGATGCATCATCACTGTCTTCCTTTGACTTGATGTAACCAAGTGTCATATTCTTCATAGCTTGTCTCAAGCCTTCATTACCTACGTCATCAAAATTATTTTGCTTTTCTTGAGAGCCGTTAGTTTCATAAAATTGAACATCACATGTCTCCTCAACTAAACCAGTGGTTTTGTTGAATACACGGTAAGCTTTACTATTTGAGGAATAACCAAGAAGAAATCCAACATTGCAACGACTTTTAAATTTTGAAAGGCAAACACCTTTTCTTAAAATAAAACATTTGCAACCAAATACGCAAAAATAAGATATGTTTGGTTTTCTTCTAATAAGAAGCTCATAAGAAGTCTTTTTAAGAAGGTGATGCAAATAAAGCCGATTTATGATATGACAAGTGGTATTGATGGCTTTCGCCCAAAAATCATCGAAAGTATTGTACCCATCAAGCATTGTCCTAGCCATTTCAATTAATATTCATTTTTTTCTTTCTACAACTCCATTTTGCTCCGGAGTGTATGTAGCGGAGAATTCATGCTTTATTCCAAGTTCATCACAAAAATCTTCAATTCTAATGTTTTTAAACTTGGAACCATTGTCACTTCGGATTTTCTTCAACTTAAACTCAAATTCATTTTGGTCCTTTTTTGCAAAGCTTTTGAAAACACCGGATGTTTCGGCCTTATTATGTAGAAAGAAAACCCAAGTGTACCTTGAGTGATCATGCACAATCACAAGACAATAACTATTTCCTCCTATGCTCTTGTAGGTTGTTGGCCTAAACAAATCCATATGCAAGAGCTCCAATGGTATAGAAGTGGACATGATACTCTTGGACGGATGAGAACTTGCTACTTGTTTGCTGGCTTGACAAACACTACATAGCTTATCTTTCTCAAACTTCACATCTTTCAAGCCCACAACTAAATCATATTTTAAAAGCTTTTTGAGTTGAATAATTTCTACATGAGCAAGCCTTCTATGCCAAAGCCAACCCAAGGAGGTTTTTGCAATTAAACAAGTTTTGAGACAAGAATCGCTTGAAGAAAAATCCACCAAATAAAGATTGTTGAAACGAAAACCTTTTAAAAACTAAAGAGCTATATTTTTCATTTGAAATAGAAAAGCCTTCTTGTGAGAAAGTGCAAGTAAGACCAAGATCATAAATTTGAGCAACCGAGAGTAAATTGAAGTTAAGCGAGTCTACTAGAGATTCATTAGAAATTGAAATATCATTGGAAATAGCGATTTTACCCAATCCAATTATCTTCCCTTTGCTATTGTCACCAAATGTGATCTTTCATTATTTCATTTTCTATTTTTGAATGTGGTGAACATTTTTCGGTCTCCAGTCATGTGTTGGGTACAACCGCTATCAAGTACCCAATGTCTTCCACCGGTCTTATAGTTCACATACAAAACAAGATTATACTCTTTTAGGTACCCAAATTTGTTTGAGTCCTTGGAGGTTAGATACCAAGGTTGTGGGTACCCAAATGGTATTCTTTTTATTACCGAGTATAGGAGTGCCAAGAAATTTAGCTATAATTCTACCATCCTTAGGTTTCTTGAGCATTTAGCAAGAATCAAATACAAAGGATTTTGATGAGCTACCAATTGGGCAATATTTTGCTAAATGCCCTACATCGTGACATTTGTAACAAAAGTTACCATTTTTCTTCACAAACTATGGATATCATGGGGATATGCTCATGATATTAGGATGATGTTACAATTGGTAATGTCATTAACGGTTTGTTGAAACAGCATTTTCAGCAAGTGTTAGGATAATCGGTCATACCAGTGTGTAAGTTGCGGTACGACCGTAGGTATATGCGCGGTACGATCGCGGTGCGGTAGTACCGGCCCTGCATTCGCTGCATCTAAAGGTTTTAGGTTGCATCAAATGGATGTTAAGAGTGCCTTTTTGAATGGTTTTATAGAGGAGGAAGTGTATGTTAGGCAACCCCCTGGCTTTGAGAATCGCAAGCACCCATATCGTGTTTACAAGCTATCCAAAGCCTTGTATGGTCTCAAGCAAGCCCCTAGAGCCTAGTATGATAGACTTAAGACCTTTCTGCTTAAGAATGATTTTGAAATGGGAAAGGTAGATAAGACTCTTTTCATTCTTAGGCATGGTAATGACTTCCTGCTTGTTCAGATTTACGTTGATGATATTATCTTTGGTGGTTCCTCTCATGCTCTTGTTTCCAGTTTTTCTGAGACCATGTCCAGGGAATTTGAGATGAGTATGATGGGCGAGCTCAACTACTTTCTAGGACTTCAAATCAAGCAATGCAAAGAAGGGATCTTTATCCATCAAACGAAGTACACCAAGGATCTGCTCAAGCGCTTCAAGATGGGTGACTGCAAGCCGATCGTCACTCCCATGGCGACTTCGACTGCTTTGGATCCAGATGAGGAAGGAGAAGTCGTGGATCAATGTGAGTACCGCAGCATGATCGGCTCCCTTCAGACTGACGGCCTCAAGATCGACATCCACTTCATGATGCGCCTCGTGTGAGGTTTCAGGCGTCTCCGAGGACTTCACATCGCCAAGCCGTTAAGCGCATCTTCAGGTATTTACACTCTACCCTCCAGTATGGCATTTGGTATTCCTGCTCTTCTTCGTTGTCCATTCAGGGGTTTTCTGATTCTGATTTTGCGGGCTGTCGGCTAGATAGAAAGATTACCTCTAGCACATGTCATTTCTTAGGCACTTCTCTTATCTCTTGGTCTTCTAGGAAGCAGTCTTCATTGCACAATCCTTCTTTCAAGTGAATATGTAGTCGCCGCTAGTTGTCAGAGTCGATTTTGTTGATGGTATCCACTCTTAAGGACTTTGGGTTAAACTTTGCTAGTGTTCCTCTTTTCTGTGATAACACTTCTACTATTAATATTGCTAAAAACCTAGTGCAACATTCTAGGACCAAGCACATAGACATTCGCTATCACTTTCTTAGAGACCATGCCGAGAAGGGTGATATTGTGCTGCATTTTGTGGAGTCCGAGGCTCAGTTAGCCAATATTCTCACCAAGCCTATAGACCCAACAAGGTTTGCCACCTTGAGGAGTGAGTTAGGGGTAATTTATCCCTATGGGTTGGTTTGAGGGGGAGTTGGATCTTTTCTGATCTTACCTTGTCCATTTGATCTTTTCTTGATCTTCTTTTGAACTTTTTGATCCTTTTGATCTTTTTAGGCTTTTGAGCTTTTCATGCATCTCATTGTATCATATTGCATTCATATAAAAAAAATCCAAAAAGATGCATTGTAATATAAGCTTTTCTGCTTTTCTTTTAAAATTGTTGAAACTTTGCTTATTACCCTTTGGAGCTTTAGTATTTCAATTCTTGCTCAATATCATGTCTAGTTCTTTGACTTGCTAGAATTATCATGCTTTCACATGTGTAGCTAAGTCTTTGCTGTATGAGCTAGAACTTTAAGACAACTCGAACTAAAAACTGTAATTAGTGGATGTTTTAGTTAGTTGCACAATAGTGCTCCTTTTGTGACATTGGCCCTGTCAAAATTGTTGTGTTAGCTCTTGAATCTAAAATTGATCATTACTTGAGCTTCTTGTGCTTCTAAGAATCTAAAACTGCTCATGTGCAAAATGAAAAATGAAAAATCAATTTCAAGATTGTCTTATGCTTAAATTGTGCCAAACTATTCTTACGAGACTGCATGTCATAGACATGAACTTGGAGATAGTTTGATAATCCAGACAATCTCATGGGAACTGCATGTCAAAACTGACATGAACCTCAAGATTTGTCGCCCTGGTAGAAGCTTAGAAAGAGTTTGTGGATGGCTCCTAGTCCAGGATCTTCTTCACTAAGATATACCTTTAATCAACTTCTGGTCGAAGCTTAGGAAGAGTTTGTGGATGGCTCCTAGTCCAAGATCTTCTTCACTAAGTTAGACCATTAGTCAACTTCAATATTCATTGCAAATAAAAAATTGTTGAAAAATGGGCGTTTGAGAAAATTGAGCAAAATGATTCAATACAGGACCTATTTGTCTCTTAATGTGGTCATTGTTAGCTTTTTGATCTCACATTGACATTTTGACATGGCCAGTATCATTTTAGGATCCCTGTTGATGAACTTGCTAAATTTGAAGCTTTGCTTAAATTGATAAAATTCATTGCGTTACATTGAGCCTTCTAGCTTAGCTTTGATATATATGTATTATCATGATCTTGCTAGCACTGTTAGGCTTGATATATTGTTTGTGCAATATTAGAAATGCTAACTTGTTCTTTTGGGTAATCTCCAAAGTTTCTTGTTCTCAAAAATTAAAAAATACAAAAATATGAAGCCACTCCATTGCATTTCATGCATGCTCCTTCTTATGTTTTTTCCTCAATTCTGCATTTGTTATCTCTGGACGAGAGGAAGGCATGATTCCTTGATGACTCCATTATGAAAGGGGGAGAAGATATATCAAAGATGTATAAAAGGGAGAAGATATAAAAATGTTAAAAAAGGGGAGCCTTTTGGAGAAATTTGGAGAATTTGAAATTTTCTAAATTCTGAGGATCATAGTGAGGGGGAGTTTCTTATTTACATTCTTATGGTCTTATTGCTATTTCTGAACTTGAATTGCAATTTTTGATCCTCACAATGATCAAAGGTCAATTTGAACAATTGTTCTTCCATATGGACCTTAAGTGAGATTTTGACCCTTTTCTAGAAAATGAAGCTTTCTTGCTTTCTTTTACTCAATCTCACTTGCCTATGCTATTCTGAAGCCAACTTGGTCATTTCCATTGCTTTCTCTTGCATTTGGACCAAGTTGTGCTTTTGTGCGAAAACATCGAGTTTTTACTTTTCAAACCTCAAAATTTGCATTTGTGGGAAATTGCCAATGTGTTCATCAAGGCGGAGATTGTGGATATCATGGGGATATGCTCATGATCTTATGATGATGTTACAATTGGCAATGTCATTAACGGTTTGTCGAAACAACGTTTTCAGCAAGTGTCAGGATAATCGGTCATACCGGCGTGTAAGTTGCGGTACGACCGTAGGTATATGCGCGGTACGACCGCGGTGCGGTAGTACCGGCCCTTACTGGGCGGTAGTACCGATTCTATTTCTAAGTTTCGGATAACTTGGAGAATTGTTTTTGGGTTAGATCAAGTTCATGGGTTTCATGGCATATATGTGTTGCATGATGCATGTTTTGACTAACGTGGGTCAAGTTGTAAAGAACTTGTTCCCGGAATCGATTTCATTGTCCATTGTTGTGCAGGTTGCTTTGAGGTCAATGACGGTCAACGGCGAGGATGATCAGGACTAAGCTTGGAGAGCTGAGGTCCAGAACGATTGGAGATGCCGGGTGAGGTCAATGGAGTCAAGTATGGCGCAAGAGGGACAAAGGTGATCGAACAGGCAGTTCGGCGCGACGGGCTGGTTCAAGTGGCGCAGGGGTCGGTGCAAGTGCCATGGTGGCTTCGATGGAAGCCGGATGGGAGAGACTTGCCGACATGATGAGAGCCGCTAGATCAACCTACACGTGGCGAAGCATGGAGGTGCTTCACGAAGATGGGACTCGGTCTTTGCAAAAAGATCGAGAAGGGGTATTTTGGTAATTTTACCAAATACCGCCTTGGTGACCTTTTGCCAACCCGCGGCGCAAGACGGTGCGTGGAGAAGCGGATTAGGTCAAGAGGAGATGATGACGGCGCTTTAACATGCGTGCGTGTGTGACCCGTTTGTGTGTGGGCCTTAACGGGAGCCCATTAGGGTTAATGCTTCTAGAAGGTCTAAGCCTCCACTATAAATAGAGGAGGGAGGTGGCTGCACCCCCTTCAACCCTTCCATGAATTGAAAACCATAGTTTTGCTTTTGTGCTTAGGGAGAAAATAGTTGGAGGTTAGGGTTCTAGAGAGTTGGATTTGATTTCGTGCTCATGTATTGAGTCTTTGTCTTCCATTGATGGAGTGGTTGTAAACCAATACCATATCAAATCAATCTAAGGAAAGATTGCTCAAAGATGTGTCTCTTTGATTTCCTTCTCTCTATTTGATGATTTTGAGTCTTTCTTTGATTCATGAGTTTTCTCTTGGTTTCTTGTCGTGATCTAGCTTGTTGTGATATGTGGGAATACATCTAGGATCATCTTGATCATCAATCACCCACGAGCAAGTGTTTGGATCATATTTTGGTTTTGACTCGGTTTTTGGAGCAACCTTCGTTCGAATGGAAAAAGGTCGGAACTTTGGCAAGGATCTTCACGATCGTTGTATGGAATAGGTTCCTGACATCCTTAGGAAGGTGTGTTTCAAGTTTCATGAAGTTTGGAGTTACGGATCAAAAGTTACGTCAATTTTTTATTTCGTTTTCAGGCTGTTTACTATTCATTTGCTTGATTTTACTGTTCACCACAGTACAACCGACACTGTTCATTCGGTTGTTCCGATTTCTGGTACAACTGGCACTGTTTATCAGTACTGTTTATCAAGCTGTTTTTTGTGTTTTTAGTCGTTTCTTTTGGGGTTTTGAAGGGGATTCAGTGCAAGTCTTCCGCCACGTTTATATATATTGATCTTCATAGTTCTCATAGCTATTGGAGTCAATATCATGTTTGAATCCGATCAAAGCGAAAAATAGATAGTGCTCCTATTCAACCCTCCCCCCCCCTCTAGTCGCCTTTTCGGTCCAACACAAACCTTGTAGCATTGTAGATTGGTCTTTTTCCTTTCTTAGAAATGAAACCAAGTCTCTCCTTGTTGTATGAGCACCTTTGCTGACTTAAAATTTTGTCAAGGGTGGATTTTTTCCTTGAAACATCTATCCAAACTCTTACTTAGTTTGGTTACTTGTTCCTTGAGTTCATTATTTTCAATAACAAGAGGACGATCATTTTTCATACTTATGCAAGCAACATCATCAATTTTATAGCTACATGGCATTACAATCAATTCATCACATGAGGTGGATATGCTAGTCTTAGATGAGATGGAAGATGCAACATTTAAGCAAGATATATCATCAATGATATCACAAATAATTCCTACATCCACCTTGGACTTTGAATGATCCCTAACAAAGAGAATCTCATGATCTTCCTTTAGCTCCTCATAAGAGTATTTGAGAGAAAGAAGTTCTTTCTTCAAGACATTGAATTTTGATTTCTCTTTACCAAGATATGTGTTCAAGTCCTCTAGCATATCCATTAGTTCATCATAAGTAGGCTCATCATCATTATCATTAGTTACCTTTTGTTCTCCTTTTGCCATATGACAATGAGGTGTAGAGAATAGTGATGGAGCTTCTTTGATAGCAATTCCGGCAAGCTCTCAATTTCTTGAGGACTCGTCATCTTCGGAGTCGGAGTCTCAAAAAGCTTCATCGAAGTTTCATTCTCTAATGTGAGCTTCTCCTTTGCCATTCTTGTGAAGCTTCTTGAAAAGCTTCTTCTTGCCATTGTAGTCATTCTTCTTGAATGATTTGGATTTTTCATCCTTCTTGTTTGGGTAATGAGAGACGATGTGACCCTTCTCATCACACTCATAACACCTAATGTTGGTGTAGCACTTCTTGCTTGAGGATTGATCTTTGTTGCCTTTGTTGAAGTTGAAACTTAGGTTTGAGTGTCTCTTCATGAATTTGCTCATTCTTCTTACAAGAAGAGCCATCTCTTCATCGGAATCATCATCTTCACTTTCAATATTTTCTTCACATGATTCCGCCTTTGCCTTGAAAGCAATATTTTTCTTTTTGGATGTAACTTGCTCCAAGAGATCTTCCTTGTCTTTTTTGTATAGCTCATTGGTAATGAGATTTCCCAATAGTCCGGTAGGAGTCATTCTTGGCAATTCGGAGGAGTTTAGAAGCAATGTCACCAAAGTCTCATACTTGTCTGGTAGAGCCCTAAGCATTTTTCGAACAACATCAAGATCGGTTAGCATTGAACTAAGACCCTTGAGTTCATTCACCAAGTTGTTCAACCTTGAGTACATCTCACTGATGTTCTCATGTGGCAACATGATGGATGTCTCATATTTGATCTTAAGCATATGCAATTTGGCCTCCATGACCACTCTATTGAATTCATCCGCGTTCAAGGTTCCATAAAGAGCATTCATTGCTTGAGCATTTAGGAGAGCGTTCCATTCATCCAAATCAGTAAGATGATTGGGATCAATGGGCATAACCAAACTCTCTCCTGCAATTCTCCATATGCTTGAGCTCATAGCCTTAAGATAAATGGTCAGACAAACATTCCAATAAGCATAGTTTGTACCATCGAATTGTGGTGCCCTACCAATTGAAAATCCCTCACTAGCCATCCTTTTCTCTCTAGGCGGTAAAGCCTAATAGATGAGAGACCAAACTCTGATACCACTTGTAGGATCAAGGATAACCGACTAGAGGGGGTGAATAGATGGTTTTTAAAACTTTTAGACTAAAAATAGATTTTAGCAATTTAACGCTATGAAATACAATTTCACAATTCAAGACCTAAAAAATCTAGGTCTTTCTAAGTGCACTACTTACTCTAAATTAAGCTAAACAATCTAATCAAGAGACACTGTTGCTTGAATAAGTAAATGCATAAAGAGAAGAGCAATAAAGATAAACCACACTATGGAGACAACCAATGTTTTCCCGTGGTCTTGGAGACTTGTCAGTCTCCACTAATCCATGTTGAGGAAGCTTGAACAAATCAAGCCGACTCCACATGAGCACGGCCCTCGATCACTAGAGGTAGCTCTTGTCCACTCCGGAAAGACAAGCTCCAACCTTCACAAACACCCAGATCTTCTCATAATCTTCTTGAGAAGATCACCAAATTACCTTCTTCAAGCCGTCTAGGAGGCGGCAACCTCCAAGAATAATAAACCAATAACACTTCGCTTGAAGATGCTGAACTGCCACAAGAATCAAACTCAAGCGCCGGAGAGAATCTCACGTAGAGTAGTCGTTGTCTTGCTACTCGTTACCTTCTCTCTCTCTCTGCTCTGTCTTGTCACCGGAAAGAATCTCGTGTAGAAGAGTCATTGTCTTGCTGCCCATTACCTTCTCTCTCTACTCTGTCTTGTCACCGAAAAGAATCTCGTGTATAGGAGTAGTTGCCTCTCTCCCTCCCACCCGTTGCTTCTCTAATGTCCATGTCTTGTCAGTTGTCACCAATCCCTCCACCCTGTTCCCCGATTCCAGTCGCCTCCACTTTCCACTCTAGTACTCCACTAGTCCACTGTCCCTCTTCCTCTCTCAGTCTCTTCAGTCTCCCCTATCCCCAATTCCCCAGCGACTCCCCGACTCCCTCACCGCCCATGTCTCCATGGCTCTCCATCCCCTTTGTCTCCCCCATACCCAATTCCCCAGCTCCTCCCCCTCTCCCCCACTACCCCCGACATCCCCTATCCCCCCCAGCCTCCATGGCTACACCCCCTCTCCCCCATCGCCGCCCGCACCCATTGCCACCAGCCTCTCCCTTCTCTCCCACCGCCTCCCCATGGACCCCATCTCCCCAACATCTCCCCTCTCCCTCACCGCTACCCCAAAGATCCCCATCTCCCCACTGGTGTCCACCACCGCCTGCCTCCCTAGGACCCCTCTCCCCAACGCCTCCCCAAACTCCGCCGCCACCGCCTCGGCCTCCCCTTCTCCCCATCGCCTCCACGGCCTCGGCTCTACCTCCCCACCTCCCCTCCACCTTCCCCACCGCTGGCTTTGCTCCACCCTCCACCTCATGCGCACGTGGGGCGGCGACGAGAGGCTTGGACGGCGTCGTGGGTGGGTCTTGGCGGCGGTAGGTCAAGGTCGGCGGGGACGGCGCCGTGAAGGCAGCCAAGTGGGCACGGCACGACGTCGTGGGCAGGGGTTGAGCAAAGCGGCATCACGGGCTTGCGGGCGCGGCATCATGGTTGTGGGCTTACGGGTAGGCGGAAGCGGGCGGGGGCTTGGCGTGCCATCGTGCCGGGCCGACCCGAGCATGGCCCAACTCCTCGTGTCATGCCATGCCGCACTGTGCCGCCCGACGGGCCCATCCTCGAGCCTGGCACGACCATACCGTTCGTGTCGTGCCGTGCTTGGGCTGTGCCATGCCGGCCGGGCCTCGGGCCGGCTCGGAAAATCATGGCCCAAGTCCCAGGTCTAACTTACTTGGCTTTGCTGGATCCTTGCAGCTACTTCGAGTATTGCCAAAAAAAAACATCTCGTGTACTGATATGGACAATTTCTAGTTTTCTACTACGTAAAATGACTACAAGTTGCAGTATCAATATTCGAAGAAACTTGAGAGCTGAGAACAGGCCTTGATCACTGGAGGTGTAATGTAAGCAAAAGCCTCTATAAAGTTTAGGGGAAATTGGCTACAGAGCACTGCACATTCGCGTCATTTGCCAACAGACATCCAAAAAACGTGCTGCAGCCAGAAGACACTCTAAAAACGTGTAATTTTGCCGTAGGACATTAAGGGCACTATTTTATCATTTTCGGACTGAAGTGGAGAGAGAAAGATGGTGAAAAGTCCATTTTACCCTCATCTTCTTCCTTTTGCAAACCGACTACAGTGCTTCTTCCCCAATCTCCCTCTTCCTCATCACTTCTTCCATGGCGCCACTCCTAGGTCACCTCCCCCACGGTGCTTCACCCAGCTCGGTCTAGCCGCCAGTCGCCACCTCTTCGACGCGCCCCGATGGCTCCTCCCCTACGCCACTCTTCTCTACCTCTAGCCTCCGTGCTCCTCCTCTCGGCCTCCGCTCCGTCCTCGCTGCTCCGCACGGCCTCCACGGCACGGACGATTTCCTTGAGCTCAGCGTCCACGTCTGCGCCGGGGCTATGCACGTGAAGGAGCGTGGCGTGGGCGCAGTCCACCTTCCCGCGCATGAAGAAGCTGCTGGGGGTGTCGGTGAGGAAGCGCCCCGGTCGCCTCAGCTCCACCGCCGTCGCCGCTCCCGCTGCTCCGGTGGCCTCCTCCCCGGGGCAACCCCGTCACGGCGCGTTCCAGCCCCCAATGGCCCTTATCCCTCCTCCAATTGCAAGCTCAACCGACTGGGAGCCGCGCATCGCCTCCTTCACCAGCTCCGGCCAACTCCGCCCCTAGCACCGCCGCTCCTTGCTCGGTAAGTCTCCAACCAATTCCTTTGGGTGGGAGCACCTCCTCACCTCCCCTTGTCGATCCTTGCAGCTCAAGCCCTCTCTCCCGCCTGCAACGCCACCTCAACGAGCATCCGGCGCCTTGGGCTTCCGCCTTGACCCACTCTGCACCTCCCCCGCCATGGATAGCCCAGTGAGTTCCCTGCACTTGCATCCCACTCATGCGTGCCTTGAACCTCCTCTTTTCCTCCCCAAAGACCGGTGCCCCTTTCTCCCTTCATCTCCGGCCAAGATCTCGCCTTGCCACACGGCCGCCTCAAGCCATGCCACCACCGCCTCGTGGTCGTCTCAAGATAGGTTCCATTTTGGACACCTTCTGGCCGTGATGACTCCTCGCGCCATGGAGCACCGCCCCCAAGCCGCCGGCTTGGCCTCCTCTGTGATGGTTCTATGTGTATGCATGTATGACAGTGAGACCGAGGGCATTGAGGGCATTTTACCCCATTTCTCTCTCCTAATCACTCGGATATATTATTTTAATGGGAAGAGTGTCTAATAGCAAAATTACATATTTTTACAATGTCTTTTGGCTACACCATATTTTTTAGATGTCCATTGACAAATGATGCGAATTTGTAGTGTCTTGTAGCCTGCGTGCCTTTGTGGTGAACATGTTTGGTTTGGTTTTTGTTCGCTAGCATAAAACATGCATTTTCTAGTGTTTGAAGGCACGTGGCGAGACATTCTTTCAGCTCACATGCCGTCTCATTAACACTTGGCTTCATGGCCAAATATCGATAAGACATCGAGCAGTAAATCGACAAATATTTATGGAGGCTGATCCTTTTTTCAAAAACTACACAGACGAAGATAGTACTGTTTCATAAGAGCATCTACAATAGTTTGTTTCTTAGTTTGTTACTAAGAAGAGAGAGAGTACTCAATCTAATAAAAAGAAACAACAATTCCAATGGATTGTTTCTTAAGCTTGTATCTAAGATTTTAATTGCTACAAGTTTGTTGGTAGGCAGTGGGACCCACAAAATGAGTATTTAGGTAACAACTAAGTCTTCAATAGAGTTTTTTTGTTGTTTCTTATGTCTTGGTATTAACAATCTGATAGCTTCTTCATGTAGAAACAGCTTCACCTTCTCTCCTCCACATCATCTAAAAGCTGATGTGGCAACCTCTTAGTAACAGCTGAGATGGATTGTTGTAGATGCTCTAAGCTTAAGCCATACACATCCTTTTCAGTTAACTGTACATGAAACTGTTGTTGCCTGGTGAAACAAAAACGACTCATTTTCTCCCAGGCTTGCAACTTCATCTCCTGGCAGACGACCTGGTAAATCAACTGCATCTATTCACTGTTTTTGAGCTACCATTATTTTATTTTATTTTTTTGAAGAAGGGGAGACCTGATTTCAACCAGTCAAACCATTCATTGGTGAGCACGCTCGCGCTCATCGAACTCAGGTGAGCTGAGGAGAGCTACGCTCAGTCCCCTTGAGCTACCATTATGACGTGCAAAACTACCAAAAGAGTGCATGACAATGTTAAGATGATTAGTGGTAGTAGTAGCAGCAGATGCTAAGCATTCGATACTTGATAGGACCAACCGGTGAAAAAAAAGAGGAAAATTTTCATACCAATAATTTCTATACAGAATAAAACGGTGAGTTGAATTATTTAATACAGGACCAAAATACTACACTATATGATGCTCCTTTAGCTACAACACTGTCCTCCAGCTTTGCTCTTCTCCCGTTTACCCAAAATACTCGCAAACCACTGAAGAGCTAAGCATAAAATACACTTGCAGATGAAATCCAAGATGAAAACAACATATCCAGATTATTGGGATTAGAATGGTAATCTCGTCCTTGAATTTAACTGCTAGGCGCCGCAATTGCTATATCTTCCATGCTCTTCTGGATCATTATCTCAGTAGGATTTAAGCACCCACGAATGTACTCCTGCCCAAGTTGTGCTCGCTCATTGTCCCCAAACCCGAATACAACGCCTCTGTTTGTCACTGCAACAGTGTGGTACAGCCCGGTACTTATTTGGGAGACGTAGTGACCACACAGACTATCGAGAGCACAAGGCCTCATTACTTTGTCAGAAGATCCAGGAAAACCTAAACTCCCAAAGCCCGTCCATCCAAAAGCAAAAACTGAGCCCTCATCAGTGAGAACAAAGGTCTTTCTCTTCCTTGCACAGACCTGTCCGAAATCAGAAACACACGCAAGGTTTTAGACATGAAACTTGTAATTATCGTGTTACAGGTATGATAAGAACATTTTAATTAGAACAAGCAACTTCAATCTCATATTATTGTGCATAAACATTTTAAAATAAAAGCATAGCAATGCCTTTCTTTGCTATCAGAGTAAGATTATTTGTTATAATCTATGTGATCATAATATATACTCCCTTCGGATTAGTTTGCTTGACGTCCTATGGCACATGAAGAGCTAGCTAGCAGCTACGCACGAACCGGTCGGAAACATCATTTATAAAAAACCGGAGGGAGTACTAAACTTATTCCTCCATGCTGAATGAAGTGGAGGAAAGTGGTGCAAACAAATGCAACAGACCTGCATAGCAACTTGGCCCTTCAGATTGCTGATCAATTCTGGGCTAGTTTTGTCATTCTCATCACCATGACCTAAGGCTCCACAGTAACCTCTGCCCCATGTATAAACCTGAAAATTTCAGAATTTTACTTCTGTCTGGGGAGCAACTAACAGTCACAAGATATAACTGAAAGTTCTTCGAACAATATATACTCACGTATCCCAGTGCATCGAGAGCTACAGCATGCTCATCTCCAGCAGAAACACGAAGTACATGAATGTTCCTCCTCTTAAATGATTGGATGGCACGCGGAAGAAGTTCATCATGCTGGTTCCCGTGTCCAAGGCAGAAGTTAGTACAAGAACCAAAAGAATGAACTGTTCCATCATCTGTTACGGCAAATGTATAGCTTGCACCAGCTGCAACCTGCACCACTGGAGTAAGGCCTTCAAATAATTCAACAATCTTTGGAGTAGCCCTGTCTATGCTGTCACCATGACCAAGCTGGCCATGTGTGTTACTTCCACACGTATACACTTGGCCATCCCTTGTAAGAATGACAGTAAAACTTAGACCAGTAGCGACCTGTGAAAATAATAAGATAGCATTAAAATAGGAATAGTGCATTACAAAACAAAAAGGGAAAGGATGTTGATCACTTGACACAAGTACTAAGCAAATTTGTAAATGCATGGTAAAATTTGAAAATAAATGACAGCACCTAGAACGATGCAATATGGTTAAGTACAGAAATCAAGTAACATATAACCTTTTTTCTAAAGAAGAAATACAGAACAAAGACACACAAAATGATGAGTAATAAAAAACACTGAAATCCAAATGTTAGGGCTACAGATGAAACGAGTTTTGTTCAACAGAAAAGTACTGATTTAACATGTAACTGAGTTGAATTAGTATCAAGGATGAAAGTATCTAGTGGTTATACAAAAGGAAAGGACAAGCTGAACTGCAAGATCCTATAGACATGCACACATGCACATGACTTAGAAGGGAAGTGGGGTTATTAACATGTATCAATATCAAAATTTTCATATAGAACATATATAAAAACAAAACAACATCCTGAGGTCAGGCATTTATTGACATCCATTCAGTTGGCATTGTGATCAAAACCAAATTGAATAGATCTTCCACCTGTTTAGCTTCTTCAACGTATAAGCCATGCTGCTTGGCTAACGAATGTACTTTACGAGAGATGTTGACAAGCATTACTAGTTTACTACTCTAGAAACCAATGTTAACTATGCTGCTAGCTTTCCCAAGCAATGCAAGTCTTCAGCACCTAAAAATGCAACTTCGCCTGAAAAAAAAAGCAAGAGAACAACAGTTGACAGTACAACTTTGTAAAATTGAATACAGTCAACATAGAACTAAGTACAACAGTCTCCTTGTCAAATTAAATGCACATTTGACCATGAAACGAAAGCAGTGTGCCTGTCAAGCCAAATAACTAGAAGCAGAGTTCTGTTTGCTGAATAAATGGAATATAATAATTGAAGGGCCATTCATTTCATCATCTGGCAACTAATGTGGTATATTAGGAAACACTGAACACAAAAGGAGGACAAAGATCATTGGTCCCACCTGCTTGCAAAAAATCCCTTTAAGGGCTTCTATTTGGGTTGGTCGAAATATAGTTCGTCCCACCTCACCGTGACCACAGCATAATGATGAATTATCTCCACAAGTGAACACCTATCTAGACAAAATTCTTTAGAATGCCAGGGCACAGAGTAACAGAAATATCGCAATATGCAATTCATAGCATCCATTAAGGAGAGCACAATTACCTCCCCAGACTCCGTAACAAAAGCAGCATGGTTGTGAGAGGCAGAGATGTTGACAACACGGGAAAGTGACGGGAAGGGAACCCGACTGAATGCCGCACACTGTGTAGTATCTGGACCATGACCTAGCACACCACACAAGCTGGACCCACAAGAATAGACAGAAGAGTCATGGACCAAAAGTGTGTGATATCTCCCTGTCGCTACTTGCATCTGGAAACATACAGCATGTTTACATAAATAAGAAACCAATTTGGACAAGTTTTTCCAATATCAGAAAAGATTGTAACTATTAGCCCATTAACTGTCTCCAAAATCCAAATGCAACAAAACAACTTTCATTGCTCATTTGGTCTTCTTGTTTACAACCATATCAAAAAATGACAATCAGCATCAAGTTCAACATACTATTAAACTCGTACGGCAGAGGACTCAAAATGTTTTTAAGGAAAAACAGCAAATCCAAAAGAACACACTGCACCCTCAAGAACAACCTAATAGTAATAAATCGGGCAATCCCAAACCATTATGCACCTACTATCATTAATATGAAAAGCTACAACTGCAAATTCAATCACAATGTACAAAACTAAGGCACCGGCGAGTTTTAAAATAATTAAAACATTTACAAAACAATATCAATACAGTTTACCAAGAGTTCTCCATCATAATAAATCATTTCTGCATAGTCTCCTTCTGCACCATGTTCATAGTAGTATTTTTTGTCGTAAGAATGCTTATCAGCATATATAGATAACAGAGATATTAATAAGTTTGTCCATCACGGATTAGATCTTAACTCCAACTCCAAAACAGGCACAATTGTTCTACAATAGCCTAGCAATAGCATGTATTCACTCCAAAACAAGTCAAACATGGGTATTAATGTGAACTATGAAGTTTCTGGATTCCGTGAAGCATGCATGATAAAAACATGTATCCGTAATTGCTCCTAAATGGACAAAACCGGAACTGCGACTTAAGCCCAATGATTTACACAAACATTTCTTTCTAGTGGTGGTCACCACATAAAACCTATCAAGATTGCGTTTTTATTATCTGATAAGTGAAGGAAGAATCCTCACTTCGCCTGAGGAGGTCTCGACGGTGCCGTAGGACTGCTCGACGGACTGCAGGAACCTAAGCACCTTCTTCCAGCTGCCTCCGCACCTCTCCAGGAGCTCCCCGCGCGCCGCGGGCCCCATGGCCGCGAACGCCGTCCGCGCGGCGCACAGCCTGGACGCCGCGTGCTCGGCCAGCGGCCGGAGCGCGCGGCACGTGGCCTCGAGCCGCGCCAGGTCGCCCGCGGCGAGCCGGCCGGAGGTCAGGACCTCCCCGATGAGGTGGCCCGGCAGCTCCTCCATCAAGAAAGCGCGCGGCGCCTTCTCCCCCGCCATGGATCCACCGCCGCAGGAACCGCGAACCCTTCGCAAAGAGCCCGAGCCTTGGGATGAAATCTTGGTGATTTTGGTCCTGGATCGATCGAAACCATCCAAAGATCCGGACGAACGGATCGAAATGGCGACGAAACCAGCAGCAAAACTCGCCAAACACTCGTGTCACCCCGCCAAGAACCGGGGATCCGGTGCAGCCTGGACGGGACAAACCAAATCAGATCGAACAGTGTAGGGAATCCCCGAGATATGGCTCCAGCTCCCTCCCCCCACTCGAAGCTCCAACCAGCAACCCCGGACCGAACCAAACGGAGACCAAATTGGGCAAGAAACCACTCGAACCACCCCAATCGGAGCTCGACGGAGCCGGACTGGATCGACGGGGACAGGAATCAGGAGGTCGGAGGGGAGAATCTTGCCTAATCTGGGGATTCCTGTCCTCCCTCTCTCCTTTTGAAAAAAAAAAGAAGCAAATATACGCAAACGCACGCACGCACGAACACAAAGCAAAAGCTTCCTACACGAACTGAAAGCAAAGCAATGGAAAGGAAAGCGTAGACAAGATTTCCTACGCGCAAATATAGAGGCTGAAGCGAATAGAAGAAGGAAAAGGCGAGAGAAATACGGGTGTGCGCGCGCTTGGATCCGAAGAGCCTGCCTGGGGCTTTACCTCACTGTGCGATGGGCCCGGTGGTAGCTCGAGTCACCTGTCAGTGAGAGTGAGGCGCGGTACTTCTGGCTAGCTTTAAGTTGGATGAGCTACCGGGTGACAACGCTCTTTGCAGTGACTGACACGGTGGGCCGAGGACCCGTGGGTCCGATGATTCAGTGAGGAAGGGTGTGTGGGTTGGTGCGCGGAATGGAAGCTTCGAGATGAAGGAGAAGGACGTGGCGGCCACAATCGCTTGAGGAAGACGTGTCGCGGCGGGATTGGGCACCAGTGGGATGGATTCTCGGTGCTGCCCATTGATTCGCTCTCGCATTCGCTTCCGCTTCGGGGACCGACAGACGCACAGCCTCAGCCACAGTCGGAAGGAGAATTTTTTTTATTGATTAATTTTATTTTAAAGTTAATCGCACACTTTATTTTAATTTCGGCCTTTCACACGCCCATCACGCCACCACTCGTGGTATGACAAAACAATATTATCATCTAAATTTCGTATCTAAGTAAACTCTTGTCACGCCACCACTCGTGGCGTAGCGGTGTTGTTTGGTCACGCGTCGACCAAATGGCGTGACCAAAAATCTTATTTAGCGAACTTATCCTATAATAATGGCGTTCTTTTGTCATGCCACGGTAGTGACATGACTAAAAGGATCAAAATTAGGAATAAAGTGCGTGGGGGTTAACTCTAAAATAAAAATAAAAATAAAAGGTTAAATAAAAAAAGTTCCCGGGAGGAGGAGGGAATTTTTTTAATAAAAAAATGAACACGTCATTTTATTAAAATAAATATTTATTTAAAAAATATATAAATAATACTCTGCATATTATCCAAGCATGGGTGCACATGCCCCCCCTAACGTAGCCAGTGACGGTGTACTACTAGAGGTGAAAACGGATCGGATACGAATTCGGATTGTCTCAAATCGGATTTTTCTTGGATAATTCTCGGATCGGAAACGAATACGGATTTTTTGTCAGAAACGAACACGAATACGGTACCCTTATTATCCGTCGAATATGAATACGGATTATCCGGATAATATAGAGACCGGATATTTGGAATCTGACCAATGAAATTTCACCTACTTGATCCTCACAAGTTGCTGCTATTAATTCGAAACTAACGAGGGCCATGCATTTGGATTGGAATGCGTGAAGCGATATTCTCAGTTGGAAATAGGTCAATTCCTATGGGATTTATTTCCACCTGGAATGAACCCTAATTTGTCCTAATTAAACGGCCTATACATATGCATGCAAGTTCAGTCCCCTAGTACGTAGCCTGTAAACATTTCAATCTGTACGTGCGTAACGGCGTAACCACACAGACATATGGGGAAGATCAAGTTGGAGAAGCTAGGCATGCGTGCATGTACGTGGAACTAATGTAAGCATGGTACACAGTGGAAACACGCTAGCTAGTACTTGCACACCTTACCTGCAGGAAACGCTGCATACATGGACGGTGTTTGCTTGTGAGTTGTGACCTTGTGAATGTGTGATGACTTGTGAGTTGTGACTTTGTGAGTTATGAGCTAAATGTGGTAAACTAAGTGTTATGTTTGTGATGAACTAATTAATGCAGTTTGCTAGTACCAATATTATGTGTGGTTGCCGAAAATATGAACAATTCATGAATATTTGCATCAAATTAATAAACTAGTTATTTGTTTTCGTTCATTTCTGGCATACAATTTAAGGGGTTTTCATGTTCCGAAAAATATCCGTAACCATATTCGTTTCGATTCGTATTCGCTCTGTATTCGTATTTGATATTATTTGTATCCGAGGTATTCGTACTAGTATCCGCATCCGGGAAAAACCATGAAAACAAATATAGCAGAGCCGTTATCCGTCCGTATTCGATCCGTTTTCACCCCTATGTACTACTGCCCATCGCCGTGGCTGGTGAAGGTGTACTACTACCACGGTGTCGCGGCCAATGACGCTGCCTTTGCTGTGCTACACCATGATTTCATGTGAAAACATTTGTGGAAAAAAAATTTCTGGAACATGTAATAATACATTTGAAGCTGCGAGTGCGAGGTAAAAAAAATACAAAGAAAAAAGTGTTCTCGGCTGAATTTTTAAAGTGTAACATAGTGTTTCAAATAGGGTTCAAACAGTATTCAAATAGTTTCAAAAAGACTCTTCATGATTTTGAAAATCGATGGTCGAGCCGTCACCGTGGGCCGAACTTGGGCATTGTTGTGCCCCTAGGGGGGCGGACTTTCCTTGTCCGTGCCCTAGGGCATGTGGCGCGTTCGCGCAGCTCTGCAATGTCTTTTTTTGTTTTGATTGGACGAGGGAGCTAAATTTGCTAATTAGCGCGGCAACTGTGCCAAAAGAGCCAAAAACTCCATTGTTTATGCATTCTGGGAAATGGATCCTGAGGATCTGTAGTGCATGATATTAGAAAACGATCTCCACCGTCCGATCAAAGATCGAGATCAGTAGCCATAGTGTTTTTGCTACAGTGTTTTTCCGTTGCAGCAAATATTTCACTATTGCCACATTATTTTCTACAGTCCACTGTAGAGTACCCTTCACACACTCACAAAAAACTATTCCCACAGTGAACCTCTGCAGTAATGCTAAGGATCCGGATCCGCATTCTGGGGTATGTAGAAAAATACCTTTTTTCTTTCAAGAGCTAGGACGACAACATGGGAGTAGGCAGTCTTTCAAAGGAAATAGAAAAGTGGATTCTACATCAAATGTTGCACAATGAATTAGGAACTTTCAGGAACTAGGAGGACAACCTGGGAGTAGGCAATCTTTCAAAGGAAATAGAAAAGTGGATTCTACATCAAATGTTACACAATGTATTAGGAAGAGGATGCATATATACAAGGATGATCCTACCTTTCTGCTCAACTTGGTTTATTTTTGTAGGAATTAGGGGAATAATTGTGTGTAGGCCCACGGGACCTCACGCCTTTTATTTATAGCCTAAAGATCCAATTCGATTCAAATACAACTCCTTATTAGACTCTAATACTAACTCGCCAATACTCCCCCTCAAGATGAGCCGAAGATATCAATCATACCTATCTTGTTACATATTGTAGCACTCTCACTAGGTCTAACCCTTTAGTGAAACAGTTAGCCAACTTTTCACTAGATTTGACATACTCCAACTTCAACATCATGCCATCGAGCTTCTCCTTGATGAAGAACCTATCAATGTCAACGTGTTTGGTACGATTATGTTGTATTGGATTGTTAGCAATGTTGATTGCATATTTATTGTCACAATACAACATCAAGAGATTATTCCTCCAAACCTAAAGCTCAGACAATAAACCTTTCATCCATATCATTTCACTCACACTCAACGCCATTGCTCTGTATTCTACCTCTGTAGTAGACCGAGCCACAACCTCCTACTTCTTGCTCCTCCATGGCACAAGGTTACCTCCCACAAAGACGCAATATCCAGAGGTAAACCTATCATCCACACTGCTCACCCAATGAGCATCGCAATACCCTTCCACATTCAGGTGTTGATTCTCCCTGAATCAAAGGCCTTTTCCAGGGCTACTCTTTAAATACCACAGGATTCGATAGACATCATCCATGTGTCATGTTCTGGGATCATGCATATATCGACTAACCACACTTACTGCATATGAAATATTAGGTCTTGTATGGCACAAATAGATGAGACGCCCAACAAGCCTTTGGTAAGTTTCCTTGTCAACTGAATCTCCCGACTCAGCAAATAGCTTGTGATTCCTATCAATAGGTGAAGCAATAGGGCGACACCCAAGCATACATATTTATGCCAGCAAATCAAGAACATACTTTATTTGGGAGAGAACTATAACCTTCGAAGAATGGACAATCTCAATATCTAGAAAGTGTCAAAGAGTTCCAAGATCTTTCATCTCAAATGCCTCTCCCAGTCTTTTCTTCAAGCACTTGATTTCCTCGATATCATCTCTAGTGATCACAATATCATCAATATAGACTGTCAATATGGTGATATGTGATCCTCTATTCCTATCAAACATAGTATGATCTCTATTGCACTGAGAATAGCCCATACTACAGATTGTGCGTCTGAATCTATCAAATCACACCCTTGGAGACTACTTTAGACCATATAAAGACTTCTTAAGTTTACACACATTCCCCTTAGTCTATCTGTTCTCAAAGCCTAGAGCAATCTCCATATATACCTCCTCTTGTAAATCACCATGTAGAAAAGCATTCTTCACATCCAACTGATATAGGGACCATCCGAAGTTAGTTACACAAGAGATCAACGTTCTTACTGTGCTCATCTTTGCCACTGGTGCAAAGGTCTCAGGATAGTCTATAACATATATTTGACTATAATATTTTGCAACCAACCGTACCTTGTATCTCTCTATCTTGCCTTTAGGAGTTTGCTTAATTGTAAACACATATTTGCATCATACGTCCATCTTTCCCACTAGAAGTGAAACAAGATCCCATGTCTTATTCTTTGAAGTGCACTAAGCTCCTCCTTCATAGTATTCTTTCACTTAGGATCCTGCTTAGCAGCTCGCCAATCCTTTGGAACAGGCACTGTTTGAAGAGATGCAATGAATGCCTTGTATGCAGGTGAGATATGGAAATATGAGATGAAATTTGCAATGTCATGCTCAAAGCCATACCGTACTAGAGGCTTTATGGCATTAGCTCTAGTTTTCCTATGTTGTGCATGTGGTTACTCTAGATGGGAGTGATTAAAGGGAACATTACCACTCACCCAGGGGGGCAAGGAACTTGATGGAGATAGAACCAAGGAGGGATTTAGGACTAGATCAACTTGCCAGGCCGGCTGTTAAGGTTGTGGTTGTTCTAGTTGCTCCTCTGCCAGCTCCGCTAGCTCAGGTGCTGACTGCTTGTCCCTCTACTTCTCCCCCTGTTTCCCAAAGGACCTCATTGATAAACCTATAATTCTTTTGGGGCTATCATATCTCTCACATATTCCATTAGGCTCAGGCATGAAATTGTCCTCATAATAACTTTTTCTTATTGACTATCACTCTCCTTGTTCTCCCCCCTCTCAACTATCACCCTCTTTCATAGGAGAGAACTCCAAAAACTGACTAAGAGTACCTCCACTCATGTAGTACGGCTCAAACTCCCGGAATATCACATCCATACTCACGAACAACCTTCTCTCAATTGGGTTCCAGCATATATAGCCTTCTGACTTGATGAATATCCTACAAAGATGCACTTCATTGCTTGAGGATCCAGCTTGCCAACCGCAGGTCGGTGATCCCGTACAAAGCACACACAACCAAACACCTTGGGAGGCACCTTGAACTCCCGCTGACCCAAAAGAAGTTGAGTTGGAGACTTCATCCCAAGTATTCGAGATGGTATGCGATTGATGAGATACGCTGTCATCATCACTGTCTTGCTCCACAACCCCTTTAGCACATTCGTCTCAAACATTAGTGAATGTGCTACCTCCAACAAATGTCGATTTTTCCTTTCAGCCACTCCATTCCGAGGTGGGGTACATGGGCAAGACATTTGATGAAGTATCCCTTCCTCTGATAGATGTGCTACAAACTCCTTGTTAACATACTCAATTTCATTGTTTGTTCAAAGAATCCGAATCTTTGCATCGAACTGGGTAGCAACGATCCTATGGAAGTCCTAAAAACACCGAACGACCTCGCTCTTGTGCTTCATCATATAAATCCAAGTCATATGAGTATAGCAATCAATAAATGTGACCAAAAAAAACTTAAAACCACTCACAGAAGTAACTAAGCATGGACCCCAAACATCAAAATGTATTAATATAAAAGGTTCATGACTCCGAAGATCAATGCTACTATATGTAGATTGTGTATGCTTTCCAAACTCACAAGCATCACACACAAGTTTACTCTTATCTACTTAATTGAACAGATCATTGTACAACCGACTTAAACTCTCAAACAGTGGATGTCCCAATCGATGATGAGCTAACAAAACTTCTCCCTCAACTCCTTTTGCAGCCACAGCCAATGCCACATCAATCTGATCAATGTACCACAACCCATTATGCCTTATTCCAGTCTCAATCCTCTTCCCAGTTCACTTCTTCTGGAACAAACACGAATCATCATCAAATGAGACAATGCATTTGAATTGGTCATTGATAGAACTAACTGAAATAAGGTTGATGGGAAAGAAGGGAACATGCAAAACAGCGGATAAAGCAATGGATGGTATGTACTCTATAGATCCTACACCCTGAGTAAGCTGGAAGGTTCCATCAACTTTTTGGACAGTTTCAGAATGAGTATATGGAGTATAAGATGCAAATGCACTAAGTGAACCCGTGACATGTCTAGATGCCACTGAATCTATGATCTGATCAATATGAGAGAGCCTATATGTGAATGCAAGTGCATATATAGTTATTGTAGTGGAATCATGAGGAGTCTTCAATGTCTTTCTCTGCTGCCACTTCTCACACTGCATAGCTGGCTCACCTGTCAGAGTAGCAGATGTGCTCTAATTTGTTAGGGCCATGTTAGCCCTGGGACCAACTCAGCCCCTTCCTCGACCTCCATAATCTCCACCTCCACCTCCACATCCACCTCCACCTCCATGACCACCACGACCTTCACCTCGGCCTCCATACCGTGGAGAAGGACAAACACAGCTCAGATGTCCTCTCATCCCACTGTTGTAACACTCCCTTTAATCGGGTATGGCACATGCGGATCTAACAAGATTGTTGTCTCCCATTACTCATAGTAGAATCTCCTCCTGTACCATAGCCAAAATAGCCTCCTCCGTAGTAAGCAAGTTTGCCAAGTGAAAGATGATAGCCCTCCTACTCTCAAACTTTGGGTTCAGCCCCTTCAAAAAGTGTGTAACCCGTCTATGTTGTAGACACACCCTGCCAGCCTCAATATCACCAACACATGTTAACTGCAGTGGATCATAGTGATCTAAATATGCCCATAGCTGTTGCAATTCACTAACATACTCCTGGAGGGTCTTCTTGTCCTGTTGCGGGGCCTCCACCTTGCCCTAAACCTCCACCATCATCATCACATTTCCTGCCCTAGAGTATATGTTGCTCAGCGTCTTTCACATTACCGGTGCACTCTGCATCATCTACACCATCCAAGTGACGGATGGAGATATAGAAGTTAGCAACCAAGCCACCACGACAGAGTAGGTGGTGTTCCATACCCTCCAATCCATGCTTACCTTGTATGTAGGCTCAACACAAGTCTCTCACAGGTAGTGCTCCACCCCTTGTCCTCGGAATTACCTGAGCCCTTCTAGACCAACTCAGATAATTCTTACTCCCTTCCAACTATACATCATTTAGCATTAGCTCCAGCTTTAACTCAGATAACCCTGCACCAGCTCTCGGACCTATCATATCTGTCGTGAAGAGGTCATATAGCATGCTTCTCATGTCACATTACATGGCCAATGAGAAAGTAGCATCAGCAATTGCCTTCCTCTTGTCTTCTTCTGTTTTCATCACGGCTTCTTCCTCCTTCCTCACAGCCTTAATCTCATTAGGAGTCATCCTCTCAAACAACTGGAGCAATACCAATCACTACCAAGATATGCCAAGCGTTTCTCCCACGATCACGGCAATCCTTCACGCATCAACGTTATGCCGAACCTCAATGACTGCCTTCATAGATACCCAAATAATGCAAAGTCATAGCATCAATTCAGATTGCCTTCTTTTATGTTTCGTTTTGAACAAAGAATCCCTTCTTCTCTCACCTCCTTTATTCACCTACCACATAGTTGCTTCTTGCTTTGGTTAGATTACATGGCCAATGAGAAAGTAACACTTGCTGAATTTGGTAGAGAGTTGATTATCTCTAAGTCTATTTAGGACCAAGTGGAGGTGTTCTTCATGTTCTTCCTCACTCTTGGAGTACACTAGAATATCATCAATGAAGACAATGACAAATTTATCCAAGTACTCTATAAATGCTTTATTCATCAAGTTCATAAAGTAGGCAGGGGCGTTGGTTAATCCAAAAGACATGACCGTGTACTCGAACAACCCATACTGGGTGGAGAAGGCTGTCTTAGGAATATCCTCCTAACGAATTTTTAGCTGATGATAATCTGACCTCAAATCTATCTTTGAGAACACTCCGGCTCCCTTCAACTGGTTAAACAGATCATCAATCCTAGGCAGATGGTACTTGTTCTAGATTGTGACCTCATTGAGTGAGCGATAATCCACACACATTCACTGGGTACCATCCTTCTTCTCAACAAAGATTACCGGGCTCCCCAAGGTGAAGAACTTTATCGGATAAAACCTTTTTCCTGCAACTCCTTGATCCGCTTTTTCATCTCAGCTAACTCGTTGACAGGCAAATGGTAGGGTCTCTTGGAAAGGGTGAAGTTTCAGGAACTAGGTTGATGATGAACTCTATGTCCCTATTTGGTGGCATCCCAGGTAAATCATTAGGAAAGACATCCGAAAAATCTCTGACCACGGGCACATCCTCTAAAACTACAGTCTTGACACTGCAAACTAGTGCTCCACACGCTTTTTAGTGGAGGCTTCAAATTTTACTTTGGTTCTAACCGGACTGACCAAAGTGATGCTTCTACCACCACAATCCAAAATTGTTTGGTGATTAGCAAGTCAATCTATACCTAAAATCACATCTAAGGACTTGGTGTCGATGATTATGAGGTTGGCTAGAAATTCTACCCCTTCATGATTACTTTAACTTTTGGACAACCTTGGTTCGTACTCAACTCCGAACCAGATGATTGAACCAATAAAGCAGTTTTAAGAGTCAAAACCTTTAGCTGGTGCTTTGCAGCAAAACTCTGAGAAACAAACGAATGCGAAGCTCAGAATCAAACAAAATAGTAGCAGGTGCTGAATTAACTAGGAACTTACCTAGCACGACATTCGGAGCTGTTTGGATTTCCTCTACCGTGACATGGTTCACATGGCCTCTCCCAAAAGACTGAGGAGTCATGGCAGTTGTAATTGGATTCTGAGGTGCTCCACGTCCTGCTCCTGGCATGGGGGTTCTAGTCGGAGTAGCTCCCAAATTGAATCTGACAGGAGTTGGAGTTTGCTTCTGTGGGCAATTGTTGGCATAGTGACATGTTTGATGATAGTTGAAACAGGTAATTCCCACGGCAGGATTATTGTTTCTTGGCTGCTGGTTGGTGTTGTTAATGCCGAAGTTGCAAAATCCTGGAGTAACTGTGTAACATCCCAAAATTTGGTCTGTTTTTTAAGTTTTAAAAATAAAAATAACCATTTGAATTTTCTTGTTAAAGTTAAAGCTTAATTTAAATTTTCAAAAATTAAAAAGATTTAATGTTAATAATCTAAACTTTGATAAATTAAAAATGGTTTTATTTGAGTTTCTGGTGTTCCAGAGAATTTTCTAGGAATTTTTGGAATTTAATTGCTATTTTTTTAGCTTAGTTTCATTTATCTCTTTTTCCTAAAATCAGAAATCCTTTTTATTTCCAAAATCCTCCTCGGGCTCATTTCCTTTCCTTGGCCCGTTTCTTTTATTTTGGCCCGAGTCTCATTTTCCTTTCTTTTCACCGCTCGGCCCGTTTCCATTTCACTCCCGGATCCCTTTTCTTTTGTTTTTTTTCCAGCAAATCGGCCCGCCATTTCCTCACTTTTGTTTTCCACCCGAGCCAACGGCCCATCCATTCCTGGCATGCCTCATGTGTTCCCTTTTGTTTCCTCAGCGCCGAAGCCAAGCCCAGCTCCACCTTTTGTTTTTCTTTTGTTTCTCTACCGTGTGGTCCCGGGTTGTCAGCAAGTCACAGGACCTTCTTCTTCGTTTTTGCTTTGGACTCTCTGTGTCTAAGTCCCGAACGATTGCGCCACCAGCCCCACTGTGGACTCCTCCATTCCAACCCTATTTAAGGGGCCCCAACTGCATCAATCTCTACGCCTTGTGCTTCTCCACCGAAACCCTAAAGTCCCAATCTCGTTCTTCCTTTCGTTGCGGCGAATTTTGTCAAAGGAGCAGAGCTGCCGTCGAGGCCTTCATCACAGGATTTCTTCACCGTCCGTCAACCTCTGGCCACCCCGAGTAGCCCTAGTAATCCTCGTCACCTTTCCGAGCCGATGCTCACGTTCATCTTCCTCGGGTGACCTCCAATCGCCAGTTTCCGCTGCACCCGAAGCATCCCCGCCGCCCATGTCGCCACCACCGGCAACCCACTACTGGACTTGCTGAACCACCACATCCAGAAGCATCTTTGAACTTCTGGGATTCCGTTTTTCCACTTCGCCGAGCCTTTATTGTCACCCATCACCGTCGACGACGAGCTTGAGCCGCCGGCCATCTTCTGTTCTCGGGTGTTTCTCCCTTTGCTGACGTGGCAGCCAACACCTCCCTCCACCGCACCTCCACTGAGCGCCACCTCATCTTTTCTACCGTCATGTCATCTTGTGTCAGCCGCCCCTGTGGCACACCCAAGTCCCACCCGAGCCAAAGAGTCCATGGATCCAATTCACCACGCACCAACTCAATGCCAATGGGACCCACTTATCAAATTCAATTGCTTTTATTTTATTTTCGGCTGAAAGATCCTTGATGACGTCAGCTAATGCAATTAATTGTTTTTCCTTCAGAAAAATAATTTCAGTAAATCCATAAATTATGATTTTCATAATTTCATGTGATTTCAAACTTCCAGAAGCCATATCTTCTTCATCCGAACTCCGATTGAGTCCATTCAAATTTCTAAATTCAAGATATATTTATCTGAGATTTTTATTTAATTTTTGGAGTTAGTTTTATCTCTGTTTTGTATTTGTTTGGTTTATTTGCTTTGTTTGCGAGTAGACATTGATTCTTGGGGAAGTTTTGAGCAAGGAAGAGTTCACCAAGATCAAGATCAATCCTAAGATTTATTCCAAGGCAAGTCATGATTCTTTGATCATAATGAACCTATGATTTCAAAAGTATATTGTTTTATACAAATTGTATTGGGATTAGCTATTACCTGTTGTCATTATGCCTCCTTTGATTATTCGAATGCCATGAATCATTTATCACCCTAGCATGGATAATTTTAGTTGGACATATTTGTATCACCAACCTAGGTATCGTGCAGATGCTTAGTTCAGCTTAGTTATGATGGGTTCATTATCACATATGTCATAATGATTAATTTTGACTTAATGAAATATGGAATCGTGGTAGTTAGCCATTGTTGTTAAAATGTGTGTACCATGATAGGGTATGTCATTGGCCTTGGTTAAACCAAATGATTTTCGCTCGGGCGAGCGGTTGTGCAGTGAGGGTGTGGATTTAACACGTTGTGGGTTTGTGGTAGACTCACCTGAGTAACTTATCAAGGACTTACACTACTACAGGAAGCCTCATCACGGGCGGTTGAACCGTCATCACGCACGGTTTTGAACCGTCTATATTTATTGATGCGTGATACAGCGGTTATCACAGACGGTTCAAAACCATCGTGATCGCACTATCACGAGATGGTTTTTATTGAAACCGCTCAGAAGACTATTATCATAGACGGTTTTCATCAAAAACCGTCTGTGAAGGCTATTATCACAGATGGTTCTTGTTCAGAACCGTCTTTGATGAGTTTTCACAGACGGTTCTTATTTAGAACCATCTGTGATAGCCTTTTCAGGGCAAAAAAACCGGCAGTTGCTAAAACTTCGGAGGCCGTTTAGAGGCCCTAAACGACCTTTTTTTGGGGTTTTCACTTTTTCGAGACCTCGCAAAGAGAATCTGAGTTCGTATGCAAAAGTTATGATGATTTTACCGAACGGTGCGCGATCTACCATCTATATTTTTGCCCAAACCAAATAACTCAACATGAACTACACACATCACAGTAGCATCACCCACATCACAGTAGCATCAACTCAGTAATCCACATCACAAAGCAAAGGGGGGGGGGAGTAGAGAGAGTGAGGTCGTGGGAGGCCGGGGCGACGAGTTGGAGGAGGCCGGTGACGATGAGGCCGGGATGAGTTGGAGGAGGCCGCCGGCGACAAGCTCGGCGGGGCCGGGCACAAGGTGTGAGGAGGAGAAGCAGTAGAGAGATGGAGGTATGAGTGTGAGGAGGAGAGACCGCAGAGGAGGAGATGGAGGTTATATAAGCGAGTTTGAGACCCGCCCATTATGTTCAAATTTTCGTTTCCGCCCAACAATCGAGAGCGGTTCTTGTTAGAACCGCTCGTGATAACACCTATCCTGCAGCGGTTTTTAGCGAGTAACGTCAGTGATCATTCCTGAGCAGTTCTATTAAGAACCGAAATGCGTGACCTGAAACCTCCAGCGGCGGTCTTGGCGGAGGCGTGGCGGTCGCGGCGAGAGGATAGCGAGGATATCACAAGCGGTTCTTAATTAGAACCATCGTGTATTATCACGCAGGCGGTTCTTATTGAGAACCGCTCGTGATTGGCTGGATTATCGCGAGCGGTTTGTGAATAGAACCGTGCGTGATAATTCCTGAGCAGTTCTATTAATGAACCGTGCATGATGAATAACTATCACGAGCGGTTCTAAAAATACCGTCTGTGATAGTCGGCCCGCGCCACCCGCAGGTCGGGTGACCCAACACGAGCGGTTCCAAAGGAAATGCAGTGATGGGGCGTCTACTATAGCCTGTTTTGTAGTAGTGTTAATCTTGTGCGCTATTGAACTAGGCCTTAACCATACAACCATATGGCCGGTATGGGACGGACTTGGCTAACTAATTAGCAATATCTTAATTTTGGTTCTGTCTTAGAAGCGTGAGTTGCGGCATAGACGTATACTCACGATGGCGCAAGAGAGGGGGCCCTATCTGATCAGAAAGACATTCGGTGTTGAAACCTTAGCGGGTAGAATTGGGTTAAGAAGGAGCTTTATAAAGGCCTTGTGATAATCACTTAAGTTGCACACCTAAGGAAGTGTGGTCAGACTCTTTGAGTTGATTAATCTCTTATGGGAAAAGCTATGTAACCTCTGCAAAGTGTTAAAACTATTCGAATAGCCATGTCCACGGTTATGGATATGCTCGGGGATTTCTCATGAAAGGTAGAGTTTCTTTATAAAATATGTCGGAGTGTGAATGAGAAGTTCACTTGATGAATATAATATTCGTTTGGTGAATGGGTAATTCACTTGGTGATTTGTCTTGGAGAGTGAATGAGTAGTTCACTAGTTGTTTCAAAACAATGGTTTAATTATTTATTATTGTTTTAAACTACGCATTTCAATCTATGTATTGTATTTATCGTCAATACTGCTTTCTACAAAAGAACCATACAACTAACCTTTGTCAAGCATTGCATGAATATTATCTGCATACTGTTTCCATACGGCTTGTTTAGTGCTTTGTGTACTCACGACTTTACACCATTGTTACTCAGTTGAAGAATATCAAGCTGCTCAAGAGTTCTTCGCCCAGGAGTATCATGAAGGTTTTGTGGATTAGGATGCATTCTCCACTCGATTGCCCGTGGGCACGTTGATTGGCCTTTCTAAGATTTTTGTTCCACTGGAATAGTTTATTTGTTTCTTTAGCCCTACGTGGCAAGTTAAGTAAACATTGACCATAAGGTCCAGTTATTATTATTATTTGTTATTTTGAGATCTTTTTAGTTAAATTGAATAAATTGATGGTATTTCATCACTATTTCCTATGTGAGCTAGCTACTGATCTGGGACTAGTTCAGAATACACAAAGGTTTCCTGAATCGTATTTTTGGGTCCCGACAAGCTAGGCGAGGTGCTGTCGTAGGGGTCCTGAATGCAGTAGGAGAAGTGAAACGGACAGGGTGCTGCACATTCATTCTGCCTCTCCACGGATGATTTTGATGAGCACCATGCTGCTCTTCCTCTTACGAGATTCCTCAAGCTCACGACGAGACTCCTCTATGAGCATGGCCTTGTTCACCAGATGCTAAAAATCCACATAGTCATTGCCAACGATAGAACCTTCTCGCGATCATCGCACCGAGCAATGGCAAGCTTCTTCTCTACAGAGCGCAGCTGGTCATGTGCGTCCAAGGGTTCGGAAGAGTTGAAGAAGGTAGCTGGGTGTGTCCTCATGAACTCCACCAGCTTTGACTAAGGAAAAGCTGGTAGTTGTGGTGGTGGCATGGCAACTGCTTGATTGTTCTGGTTCAGCATTGCGACTAAAGCAGCAACCGTCTGGTTCTGTTGTTTCATCATCTGATTCATATTCTGCATCATAGCGTTCATCAACTGTGTCTGAGCTGCGATGAACTGACCCAAACCCTGATCTGCTATTGCGACCAGAGGAGGTGGTGTATTGGGATCCATGGGTTCACCTTGGCTTGCAGTGTTGTGGGTTTGAACCATCTGCAACAATTCTTCCCAGGTTTAATAGATGATTGGGAGAAAGCACGATAGGTGAGAGAGAAAATCACAATAGACAAGAGAGAACAAGGGAGAAAGATAGAAACAAGCTAACTGGGGAAAGTCGGTCAAACCCAAGGAACAAATAGCCGGAATGCTATTAAGAAGCAACAAAATGCGACACTCAAAGCAAAAAGATCCTATTACACAGACTAAATGGTACTAAAACTGAGAAGGGAAACTCTGGTACAACACTACTAATCTATCTTACAGACGGTCGACTAGAAACAATTGGTAGTTCTTGAAACTTCCAGGCCATCCATCGCTTTAATCACCGAAGACTCGATCCGATAGAGATTATTGAGGCGAGAAAGTTCAATTTAAATTTGAAAACATATTTCAGAAAAGATATATAAGAGGTAAGAAACTAAGAATGATATGAGAAAAGATTAGAATAGATAAGAAAAAAATAGAATAAGATGAGAGAATAATAACTATTCGTTAATTGGATGGTTTGATTTATAAAGTAAGTTTTGAAATTTTTGACTATACGACTTTGCTAACTATGGTTGCGTTCTACAGTTGATATGGCTCTGATACCACCTCTGTCGGGACCCCTGATCTCTAAATACGAGCCCTCTGTGTATTTTAAACTAGTACCATGATCAGTAGCTAGTTCACACAGTGGCAAAATTGATGAAATCATATCCATACAACAAAATATCAAAGAAGAGGGCAAATTAATATTACTTAGTAGCAACGGACCTTATGGCCAAGGTTTACAGAGTTTGCCACGCATGGCTTAAGACAAAAGAGTAAACTTGCAGCGGAATAATACAACTCGTGGTAGCCATTCGACATGCTCACAGGCAATCGAGTGGAAAACGCGGCCTAGTTTGCATAGTCCTTAAAGTACTCCTCATAGAACTCTGTGTTCCCTGGTTCTTTCTCGGTGACTGGTTAGCAATGGCATAAAGTAGTGAGTCCATAAAGTACTCAACAAGTTGTAGGAAAATGTATGCAAATAGTATTCATGCAAGGCTTGAATAAGGATAGCTTTATGACTATTTTGCAGAAAGCAATATTGATAGTAAAATATAGTAAATAGATTGAAAAGCATGATTTAAAAGATTTAATACATAAGTAAACAAGTACTTTGAATCAACTAGTGAACTACCCATTTACTTCCCAACCAACAACCAGTGAACTACCTGTTCACTTTCCAACCAAACCATCATCCGAACATTTTATGAAAAATTATACCCCTCGTGTGAAATCACCGGGCATTGTCCATAACTGAGGATACAGCTATTCGAATAGTTTTACACTCTGCAGAGGTTGTATAGCTTGACCCACAAGACATAATCAACTTATAATGTCGGTAAGCCTAGTAATGGGTTGGGTTCATTCAGGTTTAATGGGTTGGGTTCTGATTTGGGTTCCTTTGGATGGGTTGAAACATGTGTGAAATTGTAATGGGATGGGTTGGGGTGGGTTGTTTTATAAATCGGGTTGGATCGGGTTGGGTCGATTGGGTTTATAAACTAGTGCTCGAAATAGGTTGAACCCATCGCACAACCTCACTGCTCTAGCTCCCCATGGCACCCTCGCTACCTTGCTGTCGCCGCCCTTCATCCCCTTTCCTTGTCGCCTGTCCTCTCATCACCACCTCGCCACCCTTCCTCTCCTCACACCGCCATCTTTGGCCACGCTGCCATAGCCCTTGACGGAGAGCACGTCAATGAAGAGGGTGTCGCGACGGAGGCGGTGGACGGGGAGCGAGAGGAGGACGGCCTTGGCGGAGAGGATGGAGGTGGCCAGGAGCATGACATCGGGGTGGCACTCGTAGAGGTCGTGCGGGTCAGGGAAGAAGGACGAGCTGAGGGAGGTCGCAGCGGCGGAGTGGTCGAATCGGGAGTGGGCAAGCACGGTGTGCCCCTACTACCCCAGTGTTTGGGCTAGGAACTGCCCGTAGTTGCCGAACCCCACCACGGTGATCTTGAGGCTCTGATTATGTTGGCCCTCCTCCTCCTCAGCGGCGGCGCGGGACTCATGGTCGAACGGCTACCACGCGGTGGCGTCCGTGGCACGGAGGCGGAGCGGAGTGGCTATTGGAAGGCCCAAAATGTCACACAGGAAGCCTACTCCCCTGGCTGGGAGAAGAGAGGGACACTACTATGGATCACCTCATCACAGACGGTTCGGAACCGTCATCACAGACAGTTTCCGGACCGTCTGTATTTGTTTGTCTGTGATAATAGCGGTTATCACAGACGGTACCAGAACCGTCTATGATACGAATATCACAGACGGTTTTTGTGCTAAAACCGTCTGTGAAGGCTAGTATCAGAGACGGTTCCATGGACAAACCGTCTGCGGCGTAATATCACGAGCGGTTATATATGCGAACCGCTCGTGATATGCAAATTTCACCGACGGTTCTATCTGTAACCGTCGACGACAGCGGTTCTAATATCCTGAGCGGTTCGTAGATAGAACCGTCGGTGAAATTTGCATATCACAGACGGTTCGTACATATAACCGTCTGTGATATTACGCCTTCGCAGACGGTTTGTCCATGGAATCGTCTCTGATACTAGCCTTCACAGACGGTTTTAGCACAAAAACCGTCTGTGATAATTCATTATCCTAACTACATTTTTTCTGATTTTTGGCAAGCCTCAGGAATTGCAAGCCATGCCCTCTGAAAACAAGCATGCAGACAAATAGATACATCACAGATAATCAAATTGTTGACAACTCGAAGTGATCATTACTCAAAAAAAATTACAAAAGATCGAATTTGTTCAAATATTGTCGCTATAGTTACAATAGGATTACAATTGAGTCAATTGTTTGCAGGTGGTTGAGAGGTGTCGGCGGGGTGAAACTCTGGGTCGGCGACGGAGTGAAATTATCCCTTGTCCTTAACGATATCTGATATGATAAAGGCGTAGAGCTTCTCTTGAATGTCCTTGATCTCATCCGCAAAGAGTCCATCTAATTCTATTATCAAGTCCTGTCGCTAGCACGAGTAAAATGGTAAGCATACATATTTAAATTTATAATTAGGAAATAATTATTTCGAGATTGACAAACCTCGGGATCCTTCTTCGTAGCACTAATGATTTGCTGCATATGATGGCAAACGTAGATTGTTCATAGCTCATCATTTTTTTGCTGGCGGCACTGCAAAAATTGAATTACATATATGTATAGTCAGTTCGAGACGTGTTATTATGAAGTATGATATAGGATTATTGTGTTGTAGCACGTACCGGAAATTATGTCCTGTGTGTTATTTCGGCGCTCGATCCATTGTATAATACTCCGTTGGCAACATAGTCGATGAACGACCTACATGATTCCAAAAAGTTATCCTCGGCCATTTCAAACGAATGAAGACTACAATAGAGTTATGTATGGAGGAAATGAGCATACCTCTCGAGTATTCCTTGCGTATTTGAAGTCGTGGTTGTTGCGGACTAGGGAATCAAGGTATATCACATGGTTCCTCTTTGGTATAATGATTAAAAGGATCCAGTGGTACCTACCCATGTATGTCGCTATAGTCATTAAACCTAAGTTTATGCTGCGTATAAAGTACAAATGAAATTTGTATAGCAAGTAGTGACACTTACCCCTCGTTGTAGGGCACCACTATGTACTTATTCTTCTGCTAATGAAGCAATGCCGCCGTTATGTATTCCTCGATGAAGGATAAGTCTGTTTTGATGGTTTGCATAGATACCACGTGTGGGTCGAGGAAACCCATCGGTTCTCGCCATGCCCGGGCCTTTTTCATCATGTATCTATACATAAACAATGAGTTGTGATATTTATCGGTATTATATCGGTATTACGTGAATGTAGAACTTGATTGTACACACTTACAATGTCCAACATCGTAGAAGCGAGGCGTCGAGGCCAATGAGGTTGAATAAGTCATATAAGTCGTTGAAGCCCACGACGAAGTTGCCCACCCCGTTGAAGAAATGCTCATCCTTGTATGCGACGGTGATTCGATGTCGCACCCCTTCTTTTGGTCTTACGCATGTACGGGCATGCAAAGCGACAAGCATATCCAGCGAGTAATATCTGTGGCCGAGTACAGCGGTTTCTGATGGAGTAATTCCGGGCGTCCGGGCTTCCTAGACTTGGGGGCGCCTTAATGTTCATTGATTTCGATTTGGCCTTCATGGTCGCGGCGTCTTCTGCGAGACGACTCGGGACCGTCTGAGGCACGCTTTTCTTGTTCCTTGGCGTCTTCTCCACGAGAACCGATGAGGTGGCCTTCGAGGCGAAATATGAGGTGGAGTCATCGAGGGTCCGTTGGAGAGGAATGGTGGATGTCGAGATCGCAGACCTTCTTGAGTCAAGGTGATGTCCTTCTTGGGCCACTGGATAAAAGTGTGCACGGCATCCCCTAGTGTTCTGATGTCTTCATTCAGGCGAATCTCCAGTGGGACGGCCATAAAATTGTCATGTACCATATCCACCTGGACCCTGGCGTAACCATGCGCCACGGTGGCACCGCATCGTCTTGCCTTGCCCTTCTCGGTTTGGGTACACCATCCCCCGCCTAGCCTCAATAGAAATGGACCCAACCATCCTCACTTGGAGCTTGTAGGGCGTCGGCCCCTACAAAATGATACGCAATTAGCTAAGGCGTCCTATAGGTCTATCTTTGGTGCATTCCATAGATGTACATTACCTTGATGTCGTCTATCGGTAATTGGGCGTCGTCATGTTGAAATTATGCGTGGGCCGGCGCTACTCCGATGTCGGCGGGGTGGCTCCCAAATCAATAGGGTGGCTTACGGTGGCTCGGGGAGTTGATTCATTTGATCTGCAATCTTTGCTAGCTTTCCTTCAAATTTTTGATAATCATCTGTACAATAGGTCCTCGTGCTCGGCCTTGGATCTCTTCCTACTCCTATCGTGCGATGAGTAAATGCAGTGAATCCATGACTCCAAAGTGCGTGAACCCCAAGGCCTCGCGTGCAACGTGGTGCTCCTTGTTTCCCAGGCCGTAGATAGTATATCCTTCTCTCATGCGCTTGGAAGGAGCCTTGGGGCGTTTGGGTAGTCAATTCACAGCGCAAGAGGTCATCATGTTATTATAGACGCTATGAAGTTATGGACTTATTAATAACTAGGTAGTTCGACATATTTACCACACGTTGGGACACTTCCTGGTCTACCGGGTTTGTGAAAAAGATGCTGCCCAAAGATGAGACTTTTACCATTGCTTTTAACCAGCTTAGGGAATGTGGGTCTGTGATATCAGGAAATGGCCCGGTTGCATTCTCCTCCTCCGCCACCCATTCCTTGTATTTACCCACATACCCAGCGGTGCCGAGTTTGTACGTGTGAGTGTTTCGTGTCTGGAGAGCTTTGTGCGCCACACTTTGCTCCTTAAATTCGGCCATCGTCTTCATAGCCACAAAGGCGTCCCATGTTTCCCGCGTCAATAATCCATACTTCGCGAAGGGCGTCTCACTTGTGTTCATGTATTTCTTGACAAGAATGCTCTTGAAGGTCCTCCACGATTTATCCATCAAGAGCAACGCCGTCCGTTCCACGCGTGCCATGTCTGCATACGGGATAGTGAACTTGCTTGAAAGTTACGTCACAGTAGCGCCTCTCTGTTCTTTCGTTAGAGACTTCTAGTTTGGTGTGGTGATGGGGACGGTTCCTTACAAATATCCATGAGATGGTCCGAAATCTCTTGTTGATCTCTTGGGGCGCAGAGGGACCCCAAAGTCCTTGACCTCCGTGATGATCGATCGGACATGAGCATTTTCGATTTTCCTCTGCCATCTAAACTTACGTATCATTATAAATCGGCGAAAATCCAGACGCATTAGGCGGCGTCGGTGGCGTCGCGAAAACGGCGCCTCTGCCATCTCTTGGCGTCGATGGCAATGGCGAAGACGGTGCCTCTGTCATCTAGCTTACTTGCTATCTATATAAGTTACATATGCAATAAAATGGATTGCAAGTGTCCCAAATTAATATATACATATGAAGTATCTCCATGTCATTTAAAATGAATAATATGCTCAACATGTGCAATATTAGCAAATAATCATAATTAATTCCAGCAAGAAAATCAATCAAGTCATTTAAAAGGAACAATATGCTCATCAAACACATTAAGTGTACACTTAAAATCAGCATAAAGCTAAGATTTGATTGTATGATTATTGCTCTTAGAAAGCTAGTTGCACAAGGTTTAACCTTGGCCATCACAGCAATTATGTCCAATGTAATCATCAATTGAATATGATAATTTATAGATTAGGCATTGAGTTCAATTTACAGCTTGCTATTCGAATCAACCAGATTCAAGTAAATTTACTCAACTTAACGTATACTGGACCACAGGAGTAGAGATCAACAACATTCGTCGATGCACCAGACAATCTAGAGACTTACCAAATACATGGATAACAGAAAGAAGGCAATGAAAAGATATAGAACAGCAAGAAGAATTGAATGATAGAGCTACATGAACAGCAGGTATAACAGGTTGAAATGAATTGCTCAAAGTTATAGGAATCAGCTAGACAATCTACAACTCAAGGCTTAATCTTTATACCAATTCACATTCAATTTTATTTTCTATGACAATTCATCACTGAGCAGATCAAAGAACCCACCAATCACAGATCACATATTTCAACTAGCACATCACATATACATATACATATACATATACATATACATATACATATACATATACATATACATATACATATACATATACATATATACACGTATACACGTATATATATGTATATATCTGATATATACTGCGTATATATACGTATATACGTATATATACGTATACATACATATATATATATATATATATATATATATATATATATATATATGCAAAGAGGCGATTACGATATGTTGAAATACTCACAACGGCGATGGTACTCAAAACCACCGAGCAGATCAATAGACAAGCATATACATATACATATACATATACATACATATATATATATATATATATATATATATACGTATATATATCTATATATATATATATATATATGTATATGCAAAGAGACAGTGCACGATATGTTGAAATACTCACAACGGCGATGGTACTCAAAACCACCGAGCAGATCAACAGACAAGGCACAATGGAGGACCAAATTAACATAATCAAATGTAAATCAGTCAAGTCATTTAAATTGATTAAAATGCTAATATTTCCAACTTCGGATATTCACTCAATTCTCAGCTAACCAATTTGCCATGCATGTAGAACAAGGAATATCTTAGTCCAAACTAAAACAGGAGAATGACATGTATGATCAATTATAAAAATCTGAAGGTAATTATTATTCCAATTGAATATTTCTGGAAAGATCATATAATTATTTTACATAGAAAACATCAAAACAAGTAATCATAGCCATACTATATTCACAGTGGAGGATTACTGACCTAACATAGATTCATCAGAACATTGCCATTCCAACTATGAATAATTCCATATATATGCATGAACCATCAGTCAAATTCGTGGACAGGCAATGAAAAAAAATGTTCCAGAACCATCTGGCATTAATGACAATAGCACCGAGTCCTACACATACTCATGCATTCCATACAAAGAATTTCAGATCTGTGCAAATCCAAAATATGACCGAATCCTAACAAATCACAACTAAAATACTACATATTACCCTACACATTTTCATCTAATTAGCAAATCCACGCGCATCTACACATTACAAATAAAAAGGGGATAAGGGAGGAAGGTGGAAGGGTGGCACCGAGCTCTTAGACTCTTACCTCCACGGCTCCGAGGGAGGAAGCGATGAGGGGAGAATGAGGCCACTGGAGGGGAATTCCGACGATGAGGGCACACGAGGAGGAGGCCGTGCGTCGAGGACGGCAGCGTCGTCGATGTCGGGGGCGCCGAGGTCGGAGGCGGCGATGTCGGCCGGGGATTAAGGGGAGTGAATGGGCGAGCCCTAGAGGAGGCCGGTGTAGAGGGAGGATGCCGACACGGGGAGGAGGCTGCGCGTCGAGGCGGCGGCAACATCGGCGGTGTCGGGGGTAGCGGCGTCGGGGCTTACGGGGAGGTGAACGGGCGTACCGTAGAGGAGGCGAAGGAGCACGCGAGAGCTGAGCAGGCTAAGGACTGGGGAGATGAATGGGCAACACTGGAGAGATGAATAGGCGAGCCCTAGGGTTATAAGGCCTATCACAGATGGTTCTATTATGGAACCGTCTGTGAAAATAAATCACATACGGTTCTATTTACGAACCGTTTGTGATATTCTATATCACAAACGGCTCTATTAAATAACTGTCTATGATATGGAGCGTATCACAAGCGGTTCTTTAATAGAGCAAATCTGTGATATAGAATATCACTGAGCAGTTCTGATTAGAGCCGTCAGTGATTCCTTATCCTGAGCGGTTGCATAATAGAATAAATGCAGTGATAACTGACATCCGTGACAAATGAACAAGTCTCTTCATTTTCCGCGTGTGTCTCTTCGTCTCACGATCGCACGGCCGTCTCTTCATTTTCCAATGTCGCTCTGACTCCCAAATATCTCTTCGTCTCCGCTCGGCTTTAGTACTTGTTCTATAAATAGATATCCTTCTACAATAGATTTCACACAACCTCCTTGATCCCCTTTCTCCACAAACTCCAAATGGCTTCCCTCTCGTGCGGTTGTATTGGCCTACATTGTGCTTCTTTACTCGCAACTCTCTGGTCGCAACTTTGGCCCAAAGGCGTGGACAAACCTTACGCTTTCGTAATGTCATCCGTTGTAGGCCCTCCGATCTACTGGAGACCATAGCGGCCATCATCTGTCGACTAGAGCTCCTCCTCAGACGGACCAATGCGAGGGTTCATGGCATCCAGCAAGTAAACCTCATCGTGGAGATCGTCCAATGGAACTACTTGGTCTGCACCGAGGATGTAGCCCGAAGAGTCGAGGATGACATCCGAATTGCAGGAGAGCGGGTCGACCTCGCCGAGATGGAGGAGACCAGGGCTAATGGCCTCTAGGCTATATGGGCTTGGTTGTGGAGTCCGAACGGCTACAAGCGTGAATCGAGCGTGCAAGGTCGCAGGTGGAGGCGTTTGATCTCGACGATCGCCGATCCGCCACCACCGGGCCATTTAGAAGGCTTATGAAGATTTGAAGGCTAAGATAGTATCGCTAATCCTTTTTTATAAATGCGTGATGTAAAAGGATATGGTCTTTTTATCGTCTGTTTATTACAAGCACATAATATTATCATTCCACATTATAATGAAGTCCACATTGATATCAAAATCAGATATGACAATTCCATGTTGACATCAAAATATATAAGAGATTACAAGTACATAACACATGGCAAGTCCACATTGACATGCCTCATGTTATAGAATAAATTAATTACAATGGAGTAAATTCTTAATTAAAATATAGCCCTTCATGATGATCGACGCGCATATAGCTAGCTTCCTCCTTTGGGTTCTTAAATCGAGCCTAATGTCGTCTCCGAAAGGAGGCAACTCGTCAAATTGATTGTATTTTCCTCATCCACTACATTCTCAACTCGACAATCCTCTTTTTTTCATGTAGAACTTCGTGGCACTTCTTATTTTAGGAATTCGGTTACATAGAAGACTTGAACAACTTGGTTGCTTGATGACGAATGGTTCGTCTTTGTATCCAAACACGTTCGAGGTCCATGGTAGTGACGTCCTACTTATCGACCTTCACCTGTGGGAGATGGACCCAATGGCACCGAAATAGGGGGATCTTGAAAAGCACGTAGTCGAGCTCCCATATCTCCTCTATTTGCCCATAGTAGGAGCTCCTCGGCCCATCGATCTTGAATGCATCTATCACGGATACTGCTGTTACGGGTATGCTCTTCCTATCTGTTGCCGTATAAAATGTGTACCCATTTATGTCGTATCCTTGTCATGTGACAATTGTAAATTGTGGCCCTTTTGTCAACCATAGCAGTGTATCATTACTTGATGACCTCAGAGTGATTCGCACCTTTAACCATTCGTTGAACTGATGGTTGTGCTCTCTCGTGATCCAAACTTCCGATCGGTCTAGATTCTGTTGGCGTATCATGTCTTTGTGCTCGTCGATGTACGGGGACACTTGGGTCATGTGTTGCAAGGCCGTGAAATGGGCTTGGCGTGCGTATCGGATCGGGAGTGATTGATTTCCTTCCGATGGTCCTAATACCATCCGGTCTCTCCTCATGGCGAGATAGAGGCACACCTATCGTTCCACACGAGCCATGTAGTCGGCAGAACTCAATGACCTCTTCGGTTGCATAACCTTCGATGATGCTGCCCTCCGGTCGAGATCGATTCCGTATGTAGGACTTGAGAATTCCCATATACCTCTCGAACGGGTACATGTGACGTAGGAACATGGGGCCGCATATCTTTATCTCTTTCACAAGGTGAACAATGAGATGGACCATGATATCAAAAAATGACGGAGGGAAATACATCTCAAGATGACATAGAGTCGTCACCACCTCGGCCTGTAGAGCATCTAGTCCTTGGGGATCGATGACCTTCTGAGCAATTGAGTTGAAGAAATAACCTGACCTCAAGATTGCCACTCGGACCTTGTTCGACCACGATACTCCTAATTGCAACAGGAAGCATTTGTGTCATCGATACATGACAATCATGAGACTTCATACCAATTAATTTCAAATCTTGCATAGAAACAAGTTTCTTAATGTTAGCGGAGTAACGAGACGGGACTTTCACACCATGCAAGCTCAGCACGAGTTTATTTCTCTCGGCCTTGGGCCAGTATAGCAATTTGGGGAAGATCGTTAAGTCTGTATAGGTCTCTTTTGGTGCTAACTCGGTCCTTATGTTCATATCAACCAAGTCACGCAAATGCGTTAACACCATCCTTTGTTTTGCCACTAATGTTGATGAAGAGACCAATCAAGCTATCACATACATTCTTCTCCACGTGCATGACGTCGATGCAGTGGTAAACTTCTAAGTGCTCCCAATAAGGTAAGTCCCAAAAAATTGACCGCTTCTTCCAGATGTTCTTCTAACGGGTTCTTAATTTATGTCCCTTCCCAAGCACAACATCGATATCCTTAACCATATCATAGACCTCTTTCCCTCTAAAAGCCCTTGGAGCTGAACCGTCCTCCTTATTTCCATCGAATTGTTTCTTCATCTTGCGGTATGGGTGACTCTTGGGAAGAAACCTACGGTGACGCATATACACAGTTTTACACGAGTTGTTCAGCCATACACTCTCCGTAGCATCTAAGTAGTGCGGACAGGCTTTGGCTCCTTTTGTACTAAAGCCCGACAGGATACCAAGGGCAGGAAAATCATTGATGGTGCAAAACAACATGACGCGTAAAGTGAAGTTCTCTCGTTTGTACACATCCCACACTACTACAAAAACGCTAATACTGGACACCTCATCACAGACAGTTAACCAAAACCGTGTGAATTACATGCAATCATAGTCGGTTTTGGTTTAGAGACCATCTGTGTTACTTGTTGCGCTAAAAACTGTCTGTGAAGAGGTAATATCACAGACGGTTCATGTTGAAAACCGTCTGTGAAGTATCACGAGCGGTTCTTGTTAATAAGCATGCGTGATAATTCTACATATCACGAGCGGTTTTCAACAAAAACCGTCTATGAAACATCCGCGAGCGGTTCTTAACAATAACCGTCGTGATATTACCACATATCACAGATGGTTTTTGTTATAACCATCGTGATAATATCGCTTCTGACCCAATGTGCGCATTTTCTTCTTAAATGCGCCATCCACCCGGCTCCCGTCGTCTCTTCGTCGCATCGATCCGCTTCGGCTCCCCGATGCGTCCCTTCGTCTCACGCTCCAAATTTATACCTTGTTTTATAAAAAGGATCATCTACCATCGAAGATGTGATCATCTCCACATACTTATAAAAAAAACAGAAATGGCTGCCTCTTCCTTGTCGCCGGCATTGATGGCCTACCTGGCCGCACTGTACGAGCACCTCTCTCGCTGTACGTTGAACCGTGCTGCGGAAGAATACTGTTTCAATAGCGTCTTCACTCCTACGTCGATCGAGAATTTGCCGGAGCAGATGACGGCCACCTTCCGCCGTCTTGACATCCTCCTCCGTCGTGTCTTCCTTGTGATCTCCCACTTTCGACGAGTTTACCGCGTCATCGACGTGATTCTCCAAGACGACGTTGCACATCTTCAGGAGGCTTGCCGTCACTTGGGCTAATATGTCGAGGTGGCGGTGGCCAAAGTCGACGGTCGAGACCCTCAAGCAAGGAAGAGAGCCTATGGGCTCAATTCTTCTTAGTTCAACGATCTGAGGTCTTGAGAGACACTTTCGAGCAGCGTCGTAGTGGGCCGCGTTCGAGCCGTTCGTGATGATCGAGGAACCGTCGATCTGACCGCCGCGCTATGAAGTATTGAAGATGGAGATAGCGACCTACCTCCGCCACTAGAAAAACTTTGTTTAATTATAGGTTTCTACTTTTTAATATAAACATGTAATTTCTTCATGTCATGTAAGTGTATATACAAGATAAATATACTTGAGAAAAATCATTTCACGAGCGGTTCCATAATAGAACCGTCGTGATAAGTCTCTTTATTAGTAAAAAGCTGGCGGTACCGCTAGGGTTTTGCGCTCTAACTCGTCACTCCCGGTAGCCTTACTCGTCCGTTCCTCCCCCGAGTGACCCCGTCGACACCGCCATTCTTCCCGGTAGCTGAGCGGTTGTGGCACTGCGGTGACCTTTGCGAAAAGACACTACTGAATGTCTTTTGCGATTGTCACCGAACCAAGCCCCTACCTCTGATGATGCCCTAACTCTCGTCACTCCACAGCTCCGCTAGGGTTTGTGCTCGCCCTAACTCGTCACTCCCCAGCGCATTTACTCTGTTCCCCTCCCCACCTCGACGCCGCCACTCAACCCCGTCGCTGTCGCCGCCCAACCCCGTTGCGCACCGCTAGGGCCCTGGCCGGGCTTTGCTTTCCCCATCCTCCATCTATTCTCCTCTAGATCTGTTAGCTTAATGTCTTTTGTTGAGTTTGATTTTTATGCTTGAGCCTTAAGTTGTGTCCTAATGTTTGTGTGATTTATGCAAGGTGAAGGAGATGGATGAGGGTTGTCTTTGTGGTGGTGGGTCGCCATCGTGGTTCTTATTTGTCTTGAGGTATCACCCTACCTTACTCCCTCTCTGTCTCTACCCCCCTTGCTCTGTGATGAAAATAGCTAGTGCTCTGCGATGGATGCCGATGGCTACTACTGGTGTGGTGGGTTTGGACACCCTTGGTCTTGTTCTCTTGCCGATGAGCGCTCAATGATGTTAATAGACTTATCTTTGAAATTGAATTGATAATTAGTTCATATTAATAGTCCCTTGCTCTGTGATATAATGATGTCAATAGTCTTATGCTGAAATTGAATTGATAATTAGTTCATATTAATAGTCCCTTGCTCGTGATGTAATGATGTTAATAGTCTTATCTTTGAAATTGAATTGATAATTAGTTCATATTAACGGTCCCTTGCTCTGTGATGCAATGATGTTAATAGTCTTATGCTGAAATTGAATTGATAATTAGTTCATATTAATAGTCCCCTTGCTCGTGATGTAATGATGTCAATAGTCTTATCTTTGAAATTGAATTGATAATTAGTTCATATTAATAGTCCCTTGCTATGTGATGTAATGATGTCAATAGTCATATGCTGAAATTGAATTGATAATTAGTTCATATTAATAGTCCCTTGTTCATGCGGTCAAGTTCTCCTACCTCTTGCGTACTAGGTGCGTCCTACCATTCCATTCATAATCTCTTCTCTATAAAGTCTCCAAGCGTTGGGCGATAGATGATGCCATTATATATATTATTAAGTAGTCTGACCACTTTAGGGGGTTGTCCACTTGACATGAGAAGGATGAGGCGGTATCCACGGGCAACCTCATTGAGCCCTGCAAGTTTAAAAGTATGGATGCAAGGAAAGCGTCGGGACATCCAATTACGGATTGGGCGTCGCTATGTTAGAAAGTGGCGTTGATCTTAACTACTCCAAGCGGGAAGTGGCATCATCTATCGACAACCAACAATTCTTGAGCATGTAATTGTCTTTAAAGCCAACAAGAACACCAAGCAACAAGTTGAGAATTCTTTTGAAATATGAGAATGGTTGCTTGGTGTTCTTGTTGGGTTTAAAACGATTACATGCTCAAAATAGTTAGTTGCTAATACATGATGCACTTCGATCGGAGTACCACAAGATCAACGACACTTTCTGAACATAGCGACATCCAATCCAGGTAATTGGATGTCCTGATGCTCTCCTAGCAGCCACTGCTTGGGGCTTTATATAGAAAAGTCATCACAAATGGTTTCAGCCACAAACCATACGTGATAAGTACATATCACGAGCGGTTTGACCACAAGCAAATGCGTGATAAGTACTTATCATAGGCGGTTTGTGGTGAAACCGTCGTGATATGTACTTATCACAGACGGTTTCAGCCACAAACCGTCTATGAAAGTATGCATCACAGACGGTTTAAAACCGTCTGTGATGACCTCATGTCATCACTGACCCATAAACTCAGACGGCTCACAAAACTGTCTGTGATGACGTTTTTGAACCGTCTATGAATACCTTTTCTATAGTAGTGTCACACATGTACCCCTTCGTTCCACAGTGTCACAAGATCTTCCAACAATGGTGCTAGGCACACATCAATATCGTTCCCAGGTTGCTTCGGCCCTTGGATAAGTAGTGACATCAAAATGTACTTTCGCTTCATACACAGCCAAGGAGGAAGGTTGTACATACATAGATTCACGGGCCAGGTGCTATGTCGGCTGCTTATGTTACCGAAAGGATTCATTCTATCTGTACTCAACCATAACCTTATGTACCTCGGTTCCGCATCGAACTCTTTGAAGCTCCGATCGAAGTTTCTCCACTGGGCAGAATCAGCAGGGTGTCTTAGCTTTCCATCTTTCTTACGCTCCTCCGAGTGCCAACGCAGCAATCTTGCCTCCTTTGGGTTCGCAAATAAGCGCTTCAAGCGTGGGATCACTGGCGAGATACCACAACATCTTAGCGAGAGGTCCTTGCTTCACCTTAGCGATGATTCGGCGCTTGTATCGGGATGCTTTGCACAGGACATACATGCATGTCTGCATACTCTTTACGGTAGATGATACAATCATTCAGACATGCATATATTCTTTCTACTTCCATTCCCAAAGGACAAAGAACCTTCTTTGCTTGGTAGGTGGTGCTGGGCAACACGTTTCCCTCCGGAAGGATGTTCGCTAGGAGACCTAACAACGCCGTGAAACTCTTATCGGACCAACCATTGCTTGCCTTCAATTTAAGCAGTTCAATCACGGTTGACAACCTAGTGTATTCCGGCTTGCAGCCAGGGAACAAAGGTCTCACCGAGTCCTCCATTAAGCCCTTGAATTTACAAAACTCTCTCTCACTGTAGTTCTCTTCTGCATCACGTAGCATCTGATCCAGACTGTCATCGTGTGACCTATCCTCATCAAAAGCACAGTCCACATCCGGCATATCGTTGACTTCCTTGGCGATGTCGTTATTATTAACTTCCAGTATAATCTACTCTTCACCTTGACTGGTCCAACATGTATACCCTTTTTTGAAACCCCTTCGAATCAAGTGCGCTTCGATCTACGCTGGGTTGTTAAACATCTTCTGATTACCGCAATCGATGCATGGACAGTACATAAAATTTATCCCCTTCATCATATCTTGCTCGACGGCTCTTCTAAAAGCAACCACACCATTCATGTACTCTTGACTCACACGGTTCACACCGTACATGCAGTTTCGGTCCATCTACGCTACGCATGTAACAAATTAGTGTCAAATTAGATTAATAAACCGCAAGTACGTACTCTTCCTATTTACCAAACATACTTAAATTGATTAGTGATTAATTTATAGGAAACATAAAGGGTTATAGATCGTTACCCTCAGAGCTCACGAAGAAAATACCAAATATCTCTCGAGAATCCTCTCCTTCTCCTCCTTCCTCCTCTCCTTCTCCTCCTTCCCTCGTAGTCGTGGCGCAATGGGCTTCCTATTTACCAAACATACTTAAATTGATTAGCGATTAATTTATAGCAACATAAGAACATCTCGGTGTATTGAACCGATGCCGATTCAAAGAGATGCCACATAAGCATTCAAAGAACTACTCATTTTTCTCCCAATGTATTGATCCGATTCTTACTCTTAAGTGGGACCGACATCTTATTAAATTAATCAGAAAAGAAATAAAATCTCTCTCAACCGCTCTCTCTCTCTCTCTCTCTCTCCATTTGCTTCCCCCTCACAGAACTTAATGCATATGCTAACCACCCGATGAAAAATATTATTCTATTCACTTGCATCCGGATGCAAATTAAGTTTGCATCGGTTCCTAGAGTTTTGCTTTAGAATCGGCAGCTTCCAACGTGTGGAATCGGTTCCTAGCATTAAATCTAGCCATTTGAACCAGCTAATCAAGCACGTACATTGCAAATGCTCTGAAGGGTTATAGATTGTTACCACGAAAATACCAAACCTCTCGAGAATCCTCCCTTTCTCCTCCCCTTCTCCTCCCCTTCTCCTCCCTTTCTCCTCTCCTTCTCCCTTCCCTCTCTGTCAGCGGTGCAGTGGGCAAACACCTGGGTGGCGGCTCAAATGGGAATGGGCGGGGGGTTTGGTCGAGAATTTATAAGCGTGAGGATATCACAGGCGGTTCTTATTATGAACCGTGCGTGATATCTAACTATCACCAACGGTTTTCAATACAACCGTCGGTGATAGTTCCTGAGCGATACTGTGTTGACAACCGCTCGTGGTGCGAGAGATTATCCTGAGCGGTTATTGAATAGAACCGTGGTGATAGTTCCTGACGGTTTTATTAATGAACCGTCGTGATATATACCTATCCTGAGCGGCTATTAATAAGAACCGTATGTGATAGGTGGTACTGCCCCAAACAAACCCAACACGAGCGGTTCCTTTTGAACTGCTCAGTGATATTCATCACGAGCGGTTCCAAAGGAATGCGTGATGAGACGTCTTCTATAGCTTGTTTTGTAGTAGTAGGAGAATCTGGGAGTTGCGAAGAGAGGATAGGAAGGAAACGAATTGGGAGAGGTGGCCGGAGGGGAAGGTGGGGCGATGGAGGAGGAGGTGACGGGGAGCCGCGGGGGGCTGGGCGACGAGAAGAAGACGACGGCACGGGAGGTGGAGCTAAAGGAGGAGTAGTTCGCGGAGTAGTTCTTCTGTCAGACTGCCCTCTTCCGGAAGAAGGAAAGGGGAAGGTATATGTACGTACATACATACATACGAGTGTGGTTGTGTGGGTTGTAGATGGGTTGAAACGGGTTGGCAAAATAGGTTGAGACCATTTTAGAGAAATGGTTTGGGTTGGGTTGGGTTGAATTATCATATGGGTTGGTTTGGATTGGATCCTAGGGGATGAGAAGTGGACTGGTTTGGATTGAGAAAGTAGAACTTCCTATTGTGGGTTGGGCTGGAAATGGGTTGGTTTCTCACCCATTAGTAGGCCTATATGTCGGCCATGACACACTTCCGTAGATGTGCGACTAAGTGATTATCATAAGGGTTTTACAAACTTCTGTCTTAACCTAGTTCTGCTGGCTAAGGTTTCATCACAGACTAGTTCCACAAACTCACAACATTCCATCACAACATACATCACAATCGAGGCCCCCTCTTGCGCCAGTGTGAATGTCTAACCTAAGGTTCACACTTCCACCAAAACAGAACTAAAATCAAGGCATCGCTAATTAATTAGCCAGGTCCATCCCATACTGGACACGTGGTTGTATGGTAAGGCCCGAATCAATGGCGCATAAAGTTAAGTCCTTAGTGACTACTCAGACGAGGCAACCACATCCCAAATCCGAATGATCACTCGCCCGAGCATAAATTATTTTTGTTCAACCCGACCAAATGGCAACCCTTACCATGACATAATGAATTTTAATAATAGTGGCCATGCCACCATTCTATACCATTAAGTCAAATTTTCATGATCATCATTGTGAAGGAACCCATCGTACAACTAAAGCATGACTAAGCATAATACGCACCAATATTGGTATTACTATTATTTTCCAACTAGTATCAACCCATCCTAAGGTGTCCAAGGATATATGTCAATCACAATTATTCAAGGTGGCATAATGTCAAATAGGTAATTAGCTACTCCCAGAAACAATTGATATAAACTTACCAATGCATGTTGATATAAAATAATATAATTTTATAAAAATAGGTACAACATGATCAAAGGTCTATAACTTGCCTTCGTCGAAGGTTGGTGATACTTCGACAGACTGATCCATCAAATTTTCGAAAACGTCGGATTCTATACACACAAAACAAGGCAAATAAATACAATAAATCCAAAAATTATAAAATTAGTACTATTAGAGAGATTATGAATTTAGATGAATTTAGGAATAAGAATCGACGGAATTGGAGTTTGTATGAAGGTAAACGAACATCTGGAAGTTTGAAGTCACATGAAATGTTTGAAATGAAAAGAGCAAATCCTGGAATTAGTGTGCTGAGGCTTTTCTTTTTACAAAGCAAACCAAAAGGGAATAGGACACTGAGGGTCCACCTGCAAGTGAGAGAAGGATGTGGAGTGAAGGAAATGTATAGGGTCTATGCCATGTGGGGCCACCTTCTCATTGAGTTAGGCCAGCCAACAAAGAGCAAAGCACAGAGACACGAAACAAGGGAGCTCACTGGCGCATAGGGGAAGGTGGTGGCACCAACGAGGGGCAAGGAGGCGGCGGCCGGGGACCGGCAAAATGGGTTCCCACGTTGGTCCTCTACCCTATAGTGGTGACGGCGACGCACACGGTGGCGGTGGCACAAGGGCACTGGGAGGAGGCCGGCAGGAGCACAAGCTGCGCCCAGGGATGGGGGAGTGTAGGCAGGGTCAGGGAGGTTTGGGGATGGCTAGAGTGGTGGCTCCACGGCGGCCGACGGCGCAAGAAAGGTGACAACAGTAGGGGGCTCTCCACGGCGGTGAATCAACAAAATTGAGGGGGGGTAGCAAGGAGATGACCGTGAACGCGCGGTGACGCACCTAGCTCAGCTTGGTTCTTGTCGGAGAAGATGATCGAGTGATGGAGGTGAAAACGGCCTTGAGGACGAAGCGGTGAAATTCCGACGATGCACTGCACAAAAATCCAAAATTGGTTTAGGGGAAAAGGTCACGAGGCTTGGGAACACACCGTGTCATGGTTTGGAGGGGAAAAATTCCATCGGAGCGACGAGAACACCAATAGGGCCGCCAGCCGGCGACGGGGAAGAAAAGGGAAAAAGCTATGGCGGGGCTTGGGGGGGGGGAGTTGGAAGGGAGGGAAGAAGGGTAGAGGGGGGTGCTGGCCTACTTTTTATAGAGGGAGAAGGGGAGGGCAGGCGGCATGGGACTGCTTGGTGTCTTGTGTGGTGACAGGCAGCATGCAACATGGCGGGATAGGCGACGAGCGGTGCGACGCATTGGCTCACGGGCGCTCAGAGCACAGAGGAGCATAGCAGAAAGAATAGAAAGAAGAAAGAGAAAAGGAAAAGAAAGAAAGAAAAAGGAGGAAAAAGAAAAGAAAAACTGAAAATAAAATAAATTTGGAAAATTCAAGAAAATACCACAAAATCTTTGGAACCTGGATAGATTGAATAAAATAAATTTTAATTTAATTGAAGTTTATTTTAATCATTTAAAATGTTTTAAATTCTAAAATTTCAATTTAAGCTTTAAATTAATTCAATAAAATGCAAATGATTCCTTTTATTTTTAAGGCTTCAAAAAGACTATAAAAATTGGGATGTTACAGCCGCCGTACCTGAAAACAAGAGGCCACATATTTAAAAGGTATTATCGGCATATACAAAATATTTACCGTGCAAAAATGCGAACAAAATTGAAGATAAGAATATTTTAACGACGCTCTACACACCCTATTTAGCTACTCCGCAATTTTTACAATTTTGTAGAGCCATCTTGCTATTTTCGCAATTTAAAAGGTATTCTCTGCATTTATAAAATATTTACCGTGCAAAAATAGAACAAAATGGAAGCTGTGAATATTTTAATTAGGCTCAACACATCCTATTTAGCTACTGTTGATTTTTTACCGAATTTTTAGAGCTGTCTTGCTATTTTCATAGTTTAAAAGGTATTATCAGCATTTACAAAATATTTATCGTGCAAAAATTATCTAAACTACAACAGACTACACTACTTCTAAAATGATCTAATAAAATCAGTTCTACGTCGCTAGTTTTATTTGCTAACCTACTGTGGTTTCGAATTTAATTACAAAGTGGCAAAAACATTTACCTACGAAGTGGACGATCGAATCTGCTTCTTCCTCCCCCTCTCTCTCATCCGCTACGAACCGATAAGGTTTCGCTACTCACTTTATCCCCTGTCCTTTCCCTCCCTCCTCTGTTTCTCTCCTCTCTTTCCCTCGAATGGAATGAGTTGGGGATCGAGGGTTTTATAGGGTAGCCCCTGTCGCCAATTCATTCAGCGACAGAAACCCACCCCCTATCGCCATTTCATCCTACGATAGGACCCCCTCCCTCCCGCCATTTTATTTGGCGATTGGATACTGTTCACCCTCTTGTCACCTGATGAAATGGTGGTAGGACGTCATTTCTATACTATTTAATTTTGTGTTTTGTAATTAAAATAGTATTATTTTAAAAAAAGTGTCTTATCATGTTGTGAAACTCACTGTTTGGCATTTATTGCTCAACGACGGGCACAAACGAGCTGAGAAGGTAGTTTTCTTGTCCTGCCTGCCTTTCGCCATATGAAATGCTATTTTCGTACTATTTAATTTTGTATTTTTTAATTAAAATAATATTATTTAATTTGTTTTGTCTTATCAGGTTGTGAAACTCACTGTTTGGCATTTATTGCTCAACGACGTGCATAAACGAGCTGAGAAGGTAGTTTTCTTGTCCTGCCTGCCTTCATTTTCTCTCTCCTAGTTGTTCTATTGGTAGAGAAACTTTGTGGAATTTTTTTTATTAATTAACTCTTTTTTAAATTTATTTTAAAGCTAACATCCCATGAAATTGTTTTATCACGTCATGAATGGTGGCGTGACCAAAGGGGTCAGAATTGAAATAAAATTCGCGTGCGGTTAACTTTAAAATAAAATTTTAAAAAGTGTTAATTAATAAAAAAAGTTCAACTTTGTGTCATGTATCTGGTTGCCATTTTCCTTATTTCAGTTTCGAGAGACTTTGATATGCTTCGGGCATTTTTACATCAAGGTAGGCCAGAACAATGTCTTTAAGAAATGACCAACAATATGAAATTTATCTAGTGTAACAGAGTTTTGTATGTTATCACTACTACAGAACAGACCTTTGGTCCCGGGCCTAAAGGGCCTCTAGTCCGATTATATAGAGGGACTAGAAAATCGAGACTAAATGTCTCACCTTTAGTCCGGGTCCCGGGCAGGGACTAAAGGTCGATTCTAGTCGGTTGGTAATACCAACAGGGACTAAAAGGTCCACTGAGCCACATTTGGCCCTTTTAATCCGGTTGGTATTACCAAGGGACTAAATGTTTTTTTTTCTTTTTGTTTCCATTTCAATTCATTATTGATTTTGGTTTTACAATTACATTAGGTTTTCAAATCGTATTCTTATTTGCTAATATATGTATACGCCCACATATAATTTAGTTTGGAACATTATTACACACAAATAAAGTATGAAACTATATATATTATGGAGCTATATATATGTATAATATATATATATATGCACATAAAATTTACAACATTATTCATGCATCCTTGGTATTTACAACACAAATGTTGTCCTCCACTTAAATGTCATACAAATGTTAAATCTGGTTTGGCTTCAATTGTTCATCGGGTTAAAGTAGAACTTCGGTCTTAGGGCTTGAGGACATGCTCATTAAGAAATCTGCGATTGTCTCTTGAATTCCTTTGAGGCGGTCCATATCCAACACTGTTCCTTCAACCATATCTCCTTCAATTTGCATTAAGCGAAAGAAGTATTAATATACATAAGATTTATTTAATAGCAACAAATAAATAAAATGGATTTATTATATATACTTATTACGTGCTTTACAGCATCTGTAGATGGGTTCTTTTGCATACACCATGAGGAACTCATAAGCGTAGTATCCACACAAATTGTTGCTGGTGGTCGCTGTAGAGAACCCATCATGCGATATAAAAGATTACTCTCGTCATCCCGCGTGAGTGAAGCATGATAAGGTAAAGATCGGGAGCTAGTACAACTTACATCCGATCGGTGTGGATCGAAGTGGCGCTTTCGGATCCGGACGGTGTAGTTGAAACGAACCAAGCCCAAACCCCGCCTAATAATTGGATCGTTAATTAACTATTGCAGAGTTAAAGAGCAGGAATAAATATTTAAAGATCGAAGTTACCCTGGATAATGTCTATCATATCTTGGTAATCTTCTGCGGTTTTCTCAACGAGTCATAGATTAGCAAATGACCGTCGGAGAGATCGAAGACAATCAATTATCGATGAAAAGTGCATTTGTTTATAGAGTCAACATATATATCTTTATGTTGGATTGAGTAAGTAAAGTAAAATGTGCACACGATAACAACACTCACCCAAAGTTGTAGGGAAGAGTATAAATCTTTTGTTCTTTTGGTTGATCAAGAACCTCAGGAAATTCCTCTCCGTTTGAGGTCTCCATTGATCGTAGGGAGTGTTTGGGTCCTTGAATACGATATATGGATCAATGAAACCAATGTTCTTGTCCTTTCTCGTGTGAGGTCTCTCATCATGTCTCTGCATATGTATAGACATGCTAGCTAGTGTGAGGATAATTACTTATACATATACATATGCTAGAGTGAGATTATTAAAAGAAAGAATCACGTCTGAGACAAAAGCGGTGATGAGAGATTTGTCTAGAGCGTTCATGTGGCATAGCTGGTGTAACTCATTAAAGCGAACCATTATAATGTCATCGCCACGGAAGTAATGATGGTTTCTAATTTTGACGCAAATATAGTCATCCGCTTTTCTGCGACACGCCGCCATGTACCACTTGTTTAACAAGTACATTTTGCGTCTTAAGTTCCATGAGCTTCTCGGGGTTGTATAGACTCTTGCCATATACATATTCCTTCTTCCAATGATCAACTTAGGAGCACTTTTGATGTGTGCTCCGAGCATTTGGGAAATGCTTAGACCGATTTCATGAAAAATTCATCAAGTTGATCCAAATGCACATTTCGGATATCTGTTCTAGCACGTTCGTGTTTGAACCATATTCATTCCCAATAACTAGCGGGGCAGCGATTGTTGTGATTGTTCCCGAGTGGCAACACCCTTCGTGCTCTCTTCTCTTTCTTCTTCGCCTCCTCAATTGACTTGGTGAGAGTGCGGTCATAGTCCGATAGTGGCGAATCCTTACGAGCATGGCGTAACTTTTTACGGTGGCGTCCACCCTTTGCCTTAGAACTTACGGGCGTCGAAGAAGCACGGCTTCTGGTTTCGCCGCTTCACTTTTAGCCTTGACTTTCGTGAAGAAACTGCCCACATCTGTTATCTTTGAAGCATCTATTTCCTCGGCGATCTTCTCATAGGAAAGTTTAAATGCGTCTTAGAAATAGCTGGTGTTCTCCACGAGGCTTTCTTCTTGGCGGCGGGGCCGACGCTTGCGTTGTGGGTGCACCTCTTCTTTGGCGATGGGGCGGTGGCGGCGTTGGAGCCGCCGTGGAAGCGATGGGCGGCGATGTCGGCGTTGGAGCCGCCGTGGAAGCGATGGAAGCGGCGATGGCGGCGTTGGAGCCCGCCGTGGAAGCGATGGGACGATGGCGGCGTTGGAGCCCGCCGTGGAGGCGATGGGGCGATGGCGGCGTTGGAGCCCGCCGTGGAGGCGATGGGGCGATGGCGGCGTTGGAGCCGCCGTGGAGGCGATGGGGCGGTGGGGATGCGGCCGTGTCTTCCACTTCATTGTCATCGCCGCAACACTTGTGACCGGTGGTGAATGGATAATTGGACTTAGGTTGGGGAGGTTCTCACTGTGAAAACAACGTGGTATGAGTAAACCGTTATTTAAGCCAATACATAATTAGTGAAAAAATGTTTCGTTCACTTTCATCCGCACCTAGGGTTAGGTTGTTGAGGAGGAGGAGGACGCCCTAGGAATAATGATATAGCGCTTGCGCCAACATATGAATGTCTTCTCCGCTTCTCCTAAAGTCTTCTCCCCATCACCTCCTTCAATGTCAAGAGGCACATTGCTATTACCTTTCACAACTCTATCCACCGAGGCGCTAGCATATCCGGGAGGTATTAATGCCCCATGGCATCTTGGTGTCTTCGTAGGGTCGTCGAGATACAACACGATAGCCACCATGGTGTGGCATTCCCCCTCGAATGTGCGGCTCACATGTCGTGAGAGGATCGGTGATGTCATCCACGGGAAGCGCTTGACCTGCGTCATCTTGAATCACTTGGCACCTCCGTGGAAGCGAAGCCTTTTCAAGCGATTAGGGGTGATGTTGACTCCGGCTCGATGCGATTTGCCTTTGGATGGAACTTCTTGCTATCTGCACTTGCCTTTTGATTTCCTCATTCATTTTGGCTTCAAGTGCTTTTCTCGCTCTCTTGCTTCACGAGCCACTTCCGTGACTCAAGAACCATTTCCTCCATCCTGCGCATCCGCTCTGCCTCCTCGTACTTCTTTCTCTGGCGGCTTCTATAGGTGGCTTTGTCTTTAGGAAGGCATGCTCCACGACACCTCCCCATAGCCTCTTGTTCGCCCACCGTGTTCAATACTCTCCGGGCGTATGTCACTCATCCTTATCTCTCGTTACATTTGCCACCGCCACTCTCACCAAGCCTCGAGCATAAGCAAATCTTTTTGCTGCTCTTTGGAGTTTTCGCCATACACTATCTTTCAGGTCTCTAGGTCGAGGCTTCCCCATGACCGAAAAACCAATACTTGGCGCTTTCCAAAGGCTTGATTGATTACAGTTCGATCCCTTGGCAAGAATCTCCGTTCCATTCTTTCCCACTTAGGAATGGCACTCTCAGAGCCACCGATCCCAAGTGATGGTGGTATTGCTTTTGTCGGGCATTACATTGGTTCCTTCTCACCGTGCCTCACCCTCTTCCGATGTCTTGAACTGTACAAACTCATCCCAAAACGGCCTCAACTTGACGTAGGCCTTAGTGTTGAAATCTGGCGTCAGGTTCTTCCTGATAAATGTGTTGTACAATTTCTTCTTCCAACACTGGAATTGTGTGGCCATCTTCTTCATAGCCCAGTTCCTAACTCTCTCCTTCAAAGCTTCATCTTACAGTCGAGCGAAATGTTGAAGGACATCTTGCCAAACTAGTGCCTTGTCACGATTAGAGACAAAACTAATATGAGGAGCAACTTTCTTTTGCTTCCATTCACGAGCATTGATCGGGATCCTGTCCCTTACAAAGGTACCCACAGTGGTGACAAATTTACGTGCATGTGGTCCAAGTACTTTGCTCAGTATCCTCCTCGAATTCGAGAGAATGAACCGACCCTCCAACGGCTTCTTGGGCCTCGTACATTTCTACTCTTCCCGTTGTTGTCGTCGATCCAGAGGGCTACTGAATGTAGAAACACAAAGATTTAAATAAATATATTTATCGACAAATGAAATTATTCGAATTTCATGTATACATAAGAGATTGTAGATAGACCTCGCTTGACATTGTCTTGCTCATCTTCATAATCGGCAAAATCTTGACTCCGTCATCTACTTCTTGATTGTTGTCATCACCTTGAATTGGGCACCTTGTAAGGCGTCATTGTTGATAATATCCATCATGGCATCGTCCATGTTGTCATTCGGTCGGCCATTTCGCAAATATATGTGTAGGGCGTTAGAGCGGTTCGTGATCGGTGGGGGTGGATAACGAGTGACTCGGCTCGGCTCGGCTCGACTCGTTAAGGCTCGTTAAGAAAGCGAGCTCGGCTCGGCTCGGCTCGTTAAGATAACGAGCAAAACCCAAGCTCGGCTCGGCTCGTTAAAAACTTCGAACTCGACTCGTTAGGCTCGTTAGGCTCGTTAGCGATAAACATGGTGAACATCTTAAAATTTCATGAAATTTTTGAAGCGAATGTAAAGAACAATCATTGACCACCCAAACATGCCTTATTCAACCAAACACATGCATGGCAATTCATAAGAGCAAGTGTTCTTTGAACTAAACCCAAAAATAAATGATTATAGATGCCATGAACATCCATGCAATTGTCCATATCACAAATCATCATCACAAGTTCACAAATCACAATCATCGATAAACATTTATAGCATTCATAAATCATATCCATGCAGTCCATATCACAAATCATGCAACATGCATGCAGATCCATACATAACCATTGCCATTTTGAGTACTATTTTTATCAATGATCTCAACCCTTTCTCTGGAGATATCGATATGGTTGATAACCATCGGCTTCAAGACAATCTAGAATGTCAAGAGAATACCGTTCATAAAAGGTGGCAAAGCGCCCACTAGAGCTTAATCTTAGAAGTGAATCGAAGCGAGCTTAACGAGTTAACCGAGTTACTCATGAGCCAGCTTCGGCTTCGGCTCGTTAACAAAGCGAGTTTTTTTGGCTCGGCTCGGCTCGTTAAGGGACCGAGTTCGAGCCGAGTCGAGCCGAGCCCTTAACGAGCCGAAATGCTCGCGAAGTTTCGGGCTTTTTTTCCACCCTAGTGATCGGGTTATGATTTCGCATCAAGTGGCGTGCGGTTCGTGACATGCATCGACAAAAGAAAAACAACATATACATTCAATTCGCCACTCTGCAAAAATGATTTCTCGGCTCGATGGCGGTCACAAAAGAGGGCTCGCCACGGGTTAGTCTTTGTGTCGCCGTCTATACCACATTGCCACCGAGGCACCGACAACGATGAGCGGCTAGCTAATCTCGCTTGCCTCCTCTGTGAACCCGTATATTTTCTCTCTCGATCTCCTTTTCGCTCCCCGCAAATGCGACAAGAGCAGTAGGAGCTCACCGTGGAGGAGTGGTTGACTCGCATTGGTGGCTTCTGCCAAGTGAGTCAAGGCCGGATCCGGTGAAGGAGGGAGGAGCCGGGCGAGCTGGAGCGGCGGAGGAGGAGGCGAGCTGGAGCGGAGGAGGAGGAGAGTGGAGGTGGTGGCGGGAGTGGGCGCCACGGGAGGAAGGAGGAGGCCGGGCGCGACGGCCGGAGCCGACGAATTAAGCCGCGAGGAGGAGGCGAGGAGACGGAAGGGGTGGAAGAAGGAAGAAGCCATTGTTGCTTAAATCTTGAGGGACCTTTAGTCGAGGCGGTAGATACTAAGGGACTAAAGACCTTTAGTCCCGGGTGTAATCTGGGACGGGACTAAAGGCTGACCTTTAGTCCGGGTGGTGCCACGACAGGGACTAAAAGGTTTTGTGGGACATATTTTCGAGAGAACCTTTAGTCGAGGTGTGTGACCTTTAGTCCCGGCGTGTCTGGAGGGACTAAAAGGTGGACCTTTAGTCCGGGTGGTGCCACGGCGGGACTAAAGGTTTTTGTGGGACATATTTTCCAGAGAACCTTTAGTCGGGTGTGTGACCTTTAGTCCCAAGCGTGTCTGGACGGGACTAAAGGTCCCCACTATTCGATTCCGCCAGTTTTTCACAGTTTGGGTTTTGTATTAAGTTTATTTGTATAAATATGCTAATTCTTGTTAAATGCATAGTAAATTAAATACTAGGCATAAATTTTTTAAAAATAATAGTTGCATTTCCTTTTATCTTATTGACATTTCAAACGACTTTTATAGTGACCACAAGCTAGGAAGTGAAGAGCCAACTATAAACAAAATGAAGGGCTCAAACCACAAGTGGGAATTTCATTTGAAGGCATAAATACTAGCTAAAAAATTTCAAGTCATTTTTACACGGTGGAGAAGACATGCTTCACAGAGGTACATGTGTCCTTTTATCGAATAGGAATTTCATTTGAAGCGATAAAAACAAGAAAAATATGATAGAAACATCTGAAGTTACAATTATTACATAAAATCTCTAATACACACTATTTATTAAACATCACTATATATCAAGCGGCACACGATGGTGAACTTCTTCTTGACGTATGACCCTTGGTTATGATCATGCCAGTAACCATGGAGTGTCCTCGGCATTTAGCAGGATGCTTGGGTCTTTGGTCTGCTTGAAGGCGGGATTCGGTCATCCCTTTCATAATCTTGACTTGTCCGACTTGTCCTCAATTCCCACGATGTTTCTTTTCCTGAAAAAGAACTATGTGGCGTTTTAGCTCATTGGTTGATTTGTCGTCGTTTTCCCTCTCTTGGGTTTTGTAGACATGTCTTTCACATAGAACACCGATTCACATCGCAGAAGGACGAATGGTTCGCTTTTGTACCCAATATTGTTGAGGTCCTTGTTGTCATTCCATACTCCTTGTCGATTGTTACCCCGCCTCGGTCATCTTCACCCATTAGCCTTTGGAACAAAGGGACTTTAAAATTAGGTGCGTAGTCTAGTTCCCAAATCTCCTCTATGCGCCATAATATGTTTGCCTCTTTCCATTTGGGTGCATGGCATCTACGCGGACACCCATTGCTTTTGGTTCGTGCTCCTTTTATCTTGGGCTACGATTGTAAAATGTATTTCCATTTATCTCGTACCCTTTGTACGTGAGGATGTGCCACGATGGTTGCCTAGCCAACAAATACAGTTGCTCATCAATATTGTCATCACCCTGACATTCTTTTCGCAACCAACCGCTGAAAGTTTCCATGTGATGACGCCTAATCCAAGCTTCATTCTTCCTCGGCGGGATCGAGGAACTCCTTGTGTACCTCGACATACGGCTCCACCACGGAGGAGTTTTGAAGAACTGTGTAGTGCGCTTTATTGAAATAATCGTCCCCCGTACCGATATATGTTTTCTTCCCTAGTGTTCCCTTTCCACTAAGTCTCCCCTCGTGTCGCGATTCAGGAACACCAATCGGGTCAAGGTCGGGAATGAAGTCAACACAGAACTCAATGACCTCCTCTGTCCCGTAGCCCTTGGCGATGCTTCCTTCTGGCCGAGCACGCTGGTGAACATATTTCTTCAGGACTCCCATGAACCTCTCAAAGGGGAACATGTTGTGTAGGAACACAGGACCGAGAATATTAATCTCCTTGACCAGGTGAACTAGGAGGTGTGTCATGATATTAAAGAAGGATGGAGGGAACACCAACTCAAAGTCGACAAGACATTGAACCACATCATTCTCAGAGAGTAGCTAGTTCCATTGGATTGATTGCCTTCGAGAAATTGCATTGAGGAATGCACATAGCTTCACGGTGGCTGACGTACATGTGGAGGTAGAATTCCTCTTAAAGCAACAGGAAGCAATTGCGTCATAAGCACGTGGCGATCATGGGACTTTAAGTGTAGGAATTTCTTCTCCGCACATTTATTATACGCTTTATATTGGAGGAGAATCCAGATGGGACCTTGATCTTTGTTTAGGCATTCAAACATGCTTTCCTTCTCTTCTTTGCTAAGAGTGAAGCTAGCGAGGTCTTAAGTAATGGCGCCCATCGTCATCTTCTCTGGATCTTGAGTTGTCTCGTTCTTTCATGCGCCGCAAGTCCTGTCGTGCTTCGAGTGAATCCTTAGACTTTCCATACACATCCATGAATCCTAGCGAGTTCACACAAAGATTCTTTGTCGTGCATCACGTCGATCGCGTTGCGGACCTCTAGGACTTGCCAATAGGGTAGCTCCCAAAATATGGACTTCTTCTTCCACATGGGTGCGTGTCCCTTAGCATCTTTCGAACAGGTTATTTGCCTTGTCCCTTTCCAAAGACTACTTGCACATCCTTGACCATATCAAGTACATCCTCCCGATTCGGTTGCGAGGCTTGGTTCGTGTTACGCCTTACCGTTAAAATGCTTGCCTTTCTTTCTTAGTTGGTGATTCATAGGAAGAAAACGAGCGATGGCCAAGGTACACGACCTTTCGACATTTTTTCAAATATATCTTGTCAATGTCATCAAAACATTGTGTGCATGCATTGTATCCCTTGTTTATCCGTCTCCGAAAGATTACTTAGAGCAGCCAATCATTGATTATTACGAACAACAATGCTCGCATGGTCGAAGTGTTCTGCTTGTACTCATCCCACACACGTACACCTGGTTTGCTCCATAAAAGCAGGAGTTCCTCAACTAATGGCCTCAGGTAGACATCGATGTCGTTGCCAGGTTGCCTCGGGCCTTGGATGAGCACCGGCATCATAATGAACTTCCGCTTCATGCATAACCATGGAGGAAGGTTGTAGATACATAGAGTAATGTGCCAAGTGCTATGACTAGTGCTCGTCCCCAAAAGGATTCATACCATCCGCATTTAAAGCTTAACCTTAGGTTTCTTGCGCCATCTGCAAACTCCGGAATTTCTCGTCTATTGCTCTCCACTTTGGGACCCATCGCCAGGTGTCTCAACATGTTGTCTACCTTACGGTCTTCTTTGTGCCATCGCGACAACTTTGCATGGTCCTTGTTTATGAACAGACGCGTTCAGCGTGGTATTATAGGAGCATACCACATAACCTTGGCAGGATTTTCTTCTGACGCGTTCTTCGCCCTCAACATCGCCAGGTCATCTCGCCGATCTTATACGCGACGCTTTGCATACGGGCATTCATCCAAATTCTCGTAGTCCTTGCCACGATCTGAGATGCGATCATTAGGACATGCATGTATCTTCCGGATTTCTAATCCCAAAGGGCGACGACTGTTTTGCTTCAGACGTAGTGGCGGGCAATTCGTTAGGCCGGAAGCATCTTTTTGGATCTTGATAATTGCCCAAATGCCTTGTCGGATACACCATTCATGCCTTCCATTGTAGCAACTCGATGTTGTACCCAACTTTTTTGCCCATCTTCTACGGACGGGTATAGTAATTTCTTGTGATCCTCTAGCATGCGGTCAAACTTAGCCTTCTCCTTTTCACTTTCGCAATCTCTTTGTGCATCACGAATGACATCACCAAGAGCATCATCTTGACGAGTGTGTCTTCGCCTTGCCTCTTCTTGACTTCGCCCATTGCGGTATCATCGAAGTCACCGTATTGAGCAATAATGTCGTTAGGGTCCAATTGTTCTTCTTCACCTTCTTCCATTATAACCTGGTTTCTCCGTGCTTGGTCCAACAAATATAGTTTGGCATGAAACCCGACTTCAACAAGTGTGAGTGAAGACTCCTTGAGCCGAATATTCCTTCAAATTCTTACACGGGGCACATGGACAAAGACATGAAACCATCCCGCTTGTTTGCCTCGGCCACTCTTAAGAAATAATGCACGCCATCAATGAACTCTTTGAGCGGCGATCGGCATTGTACATCCAATGGCGTGTCATAAATCTGCATTATATGACATATCACATAATTAAATTTCAAGTTTCAAATTTTTCCCAGATAGTACACATGATAGAGAGGCTACCCAAATTTTTTAGAATTTTTGAAATTAAGATGAATTTATTTTGAATTTTCAAAGAATCAGCACTATTTGACGTTTGCACTAGGAGCTTCGCCTTGCGGCGTAGCATGGAGTGTCCGGCGGCATGACAGCGTTCAACTCTGTGATTTAACGCAAACAGTAAGCTTAAGGAGAAGGGACATCAAGTTAAATGATAATTAATAATTAACTAAATTGCCCAAAGTCATTAAGGGTGAATGACCCTAGGTCAACAATCAATCCAAAAGGCAAACAATAACTAAGTGATTAAGCTAATTAAGAGATTAACTAATTACTTAATAATTAAATATTAAACTTATTTATTAAAACAAAATTAATATTTATTATTTTTACCCAAGAGGTTGGATCTGATAAGATAAGACTTATCTCATCAAACACCCTCAAAGCTTAACCTAACTAACACATGTAAAAGTCATTTTTCATTTATTTAAATAATTATTAAATAAGGTGAAAAATAAAAGTCTTCAGATTGATCCCAAAATTTTTGTACAGATAGTTCATAGCCTAATTAGATGGCAAAACAATTTTCAGAATTTTTGGATCATTAATTTAGCCTACAAAATTCATGGAATAATAATTAAATAAATAAGCATAAAATAGGTATAAATTCAACTTTGTCCAAATAGTCTTAAAATTTTTATATGGACTGTTCACAGTGTAACTTAGTGGAAAAACAAATTTCATGATTTTTGGAAATTTATTGTGGCCTACAAAAATCATGAAAGTTCCATTTATGAATTAATTGGCAATTTTTATAACATATAAAAATTATTCAAATTTCACATTTCATATTTTTCATAATGGACGGCAGGGTTAGCATCAGAGCTTACATGAACACGCCGGTGAATACGGTTGAGTGAATGAGCAGCTCGGCGGTGGTGGCAATGGCGGTGGCGTGGCGTGTCCCGGCGTTCCGGCTCTCGTGATTTAACGCCAAACAGAGTTTAAATAGAAGGGACATTTAGTCCCGGTTGGTGTTACCAACCGGGACTAAATGCCAACCTTTAGTCCAGGTTGGTACTACAATCCGGGACTAAAGATTTAGTCCCGGATTGTAGTACCAACCGGGACTAAAGGTTGACATTTAGTCCCGGTTGGTAACACCAACCGGGACTAAATGTCCTCCTACAAAACTCGCCACGAGCCGTTGGGCGGGGACTTTTAGTCGGTTGGTGTTACCAACAGGACTAAAGATCTTTGGTCGGGACGCAATTTTCTCCGAGACTATTGCCCATTTGGCAGTTCGACCAAAGGTCTGTTCTGTAGTAGTGTATGTTTTTGTTGTTTCCCATTTCAGTATGGAGAATATCTTCTTGTTAACAAGGAAAATGTATTAAATATTAAATTAATTATGACTATCAGAGTCACTGCAATTAGCATTATGGTTTAGTCACATCAACTCTCAAGCAGGGAAAAACTTATAGGCCGATTTTCGCCGGTTAACACCGGTTACCGGCGGAGGTCGGTAAGATTCAAATGAGCCCCAAAATTTTCGGTTTTGATGAATTTTGTCCAAAAAAGTTCGAATTTGCTTGAGCTTTGTTCGAATTTGATTTTTTTAAATTTAAAATCCCAAAATTTCAAAACAAATTTGAAAATTTCGGCCAAAATTTCCAATTTTCACGAAAACCGGTCTTACCGGTCCCCTTCCGGTAAAAAATTGCAGCCGATAAGTTTTTCCCTACTCTCAAGCGTTCATATGGATTCAATTTTGGCGGTGGACTTGTTGATCGCTATTATGCCCATGTCTTTTTTATAAGAAAACTGGAATATGTGATATTGATTCTTATATTTTGCCTAAGATGTAATCTTTTTCGTTTGCCACTGTCTAAAGTTGATAATCTAGTCCTTTGCTTTATCCTTTTGCACCATACAACTTGGACAGGCATTGAGCACACGCCCTGATATATTGCCCAACGCATATTGTCAAGAGCTCTCGAAGCTACAGGTAGTGCATCATTGACTCATTGTGCATGGTATACTTTTGTTTAATTGATGGACAACCAATACTATTGAAGGAATACACCTTCTTCAGTTTATGCTAAGCTTTTAGGATATTTTATGTGATGTATTGCACCAGCATTATGACGAGGGTGAGGGATGAGGGATGGATGTAGGGTCCTAAAGTTGATTCATCAAAATAGAGCCACCGAAAAGTTTAGGCCCTAAAAGGCTAAAAGGGATGATAGCTCAAAGTTGGTAGACCAAAATGGGAATTTCTGCAATTAGTAACGCCCAATTCAAAACCTGGAATATGAGAACTCTTAGTAGTAGCTTTTGTTATGAATATTGTGTGTATATTGAAGAGGCCCAATAGGTAATATATATAGGGAACAAAGGGGCACAAGTCTAAACCCTAGAACAATAGGAAATACCACAAATACCATTATATCCTTAACACCCCTCAAATGCAAGGGTTGACACTAAAATAGAAAAAATCCAAAATCCAAGTCTTCATAATGTCGTCGTAGCATGCAGCTCTTGAAAAATATGTTGATAAAAGATCTCTTCCCATTCGGAGTCGTACGATAGCCCATAAAGCACAAGGTGCAGGAGCAAAGTCGACCGCGGCAACACGACGAAGAAGATGATAAAACCAACAAATATAGAGAAAGCTGTCAAGTCAAGCCGAATAGGAATAAATAGAAGCATGGCGGCGCAGATCGTAGTCCAAGACGGCGGCGGTGCAGTGCACAAGAAGCGTAACGAAGGTACAATGCAAAAGAAGCGCGACGCAATACACAAGAAGCGCAACGGAGGCGCAGTGCGTAAGAAGCGTGGTGCAATGCACAAGAAGCACAACAGAGATGTAGTACGGAAAAAACGCGGTGGCCTTAAAAGCTTGGGGCGGCAGATCTGCAGTGGCTCAAATAAAAGAGTAGCGACTGTTGCCTTGCAAAGAAATTCCTATACTTTTATGACTGTCAATAAATTTGTGGACTCGCATGGTTTAGACGAACTCAAAGATAAAGTTTTACGAACTTGGATGGACGCAGCGGAAGAAAACGACACTAAGAAAGAAAAGACTCAAACGATAGCCAGCAGTCGTAGCAGCATGTAATCGGATGCCACCACAACCACAAACAATCCCAGTCAAAACCCTATCTCCACCCTCAATCGACGATCTGATGGCTCCCAATCATCAGATCCCATGAATCCAATAGTTCAATGCTACCAATACACCTCATTGCATGACGCTACACCACCAATAGCCGAGCTGTCCCAAGAGAAAAGCATCAAAACCAACTATCTCCCTCTGCTCTCCTTCTCGAGCCAAAGGAGATGAGGCAACCCAAAGGAGATGCGGCGACCTGGGCAAGGCGATGCCGGCCAGATCCGAGAAGGCCAGGTCAGATTCGGTGGCGGAGGAGCAGCTCGGAGCGGAGGCGGCCAAGATGTAGAGCAAAGTGAAGCGGAGTGGTGACAGAGAGGCCGAGGCGCCAGAGTCGCCGAGCTGAGCGGCGGTGAAGCAGCTCCTCCCTGACGCGAGCAAGAGAAGGCACCGGGGCGGCGCTAGAGTAGAGGCAGCCTAGAGAGCCAGATCTAAAGAGCTCATTCTTAGGAGAGGATCGGGCAACGCGAGTAGAGAAGCTCGGGGAGACATGCCCGGATCCGACGGGGATCCGGCGATGACAGAAGCTCGGGACAATCCGGCAAAACCTAAGTGAGGCGACGTTGAAGGCTTGGAGTAGAGAAGCTTCAGGGTAGATGCTGGGAGCTTCGGCCGGTGTGGAGACAACCAAATCTGGAGGCTCGGAGGCACGGATCCGACCGAAAGACGCTGTTGCCGATGAAGACGAGGCGACGCTGGGTGAGGAAGAGCAGATCCAACAATGAGCTCCTCGAAGATGCGTCGATGGCAAGTCGGGTGCCTGCAACGGCCTCGGCTGCGCAATGAAGATGAAGCACGGAGGCGCAGCGACCTCTAGGCAAGAAGCGACAGCGGATCGAGGCCCGTCGATGTGCCGTCGGGATGACACCGGGAGTAGCGGAGCAGAGCTGCGATGAGAGATCCAGGTGATGAAGAAAGGCGGCGGCTCTGACTGCGGTTGTAGCTCGGTGATGCAGAGGAGCCCGAGGCGAAGAAGACGACATCGATGGGCACGGCGCCGGTGCATCCAAGGCGGTGACGGTTCACGGTTCCAGAGAGCTCTTGACAGCATCGGACGGCTCGGCTGGCGGTCTGAGAGGATGGGCCTAGAGGCGGCACCAGTGGTGGGAGAGGATCCGGTCTAGGGGCGACATTGGGCAGAGACGGCGCACCGGATGGATCTGAAGCGGCGGGTCAAGGTAGGCCTCAATGAACACCGCGCACGTCCACCGAGAGTGAACGGCGGCAGGCCCGTAGGTGACGAGCGCGCCTAGAGAAGGAGGCCGCCCCCGGGAGTAGAGATAGCTCCTCCTGGGGGCAGTGGTAGCGGAGGCTAGGCGGCGGCGAAAACAGTAACCTCTAACCATTACCTTTGCTCTGATACCATGTTATGAATATTATGTGTATATTGAAGAGACCCAATGGGCAATATATATAGAGTACAAAGGGACACAAATCTAAACCCTAGAACAATAGAAAATACCACAAGTACCCTTATATTCTTAACAGCTTTATCTATGTTTCTTTGGTTTATTGATTGCATTTCAGTGTGTTTGCTGACACCTATCTATATCGCGGTCAGGACTATTCTCAACTGGGTTCTCGAATTTCTGATCTATTTGCTGATATCAGTCCAGAGCCAATTGCAGCAGCATCACAGGGGCAAGTATACAAAGGTTAGTCATGTCTGATAAGGCTTTTGTTATTATCTTGTGATCGTCCTTGTTATTTACTGATTTTATTTTGCTTTCTTTAGCATATATTTCAGACCTGAGTTCTACAAGTTGAAATGCATCCCTTTGATATTTCAAGTCATGCAGCTCATCTACGCTCTGGAGAGCTTGTCGCGGTCAAAGTTCAGAGGCCTGGAATGACACCCTTGCTGACTCTAGATGCACTTTTATTCCATATGATTGGAGGACAGCTAAAACGATTTGCTAAGGCTCACAAAGATTTATTGGTAGCAGTAAAAGAGATTGTGAGCATTCTACATCTTCCTCTGATCTGACCTTTTGCACTTATTGTTTGTTTTTGTCCCGATTGGTTTTCTCCAGATTCCCTTCAACCAGATTGGATTAGAATGTTTTGTATTTTATATTGTGCATAACCTTGGATTCTCTCTGTTAGAATAGGAATTCTTTTCTATTTTCTTATCTGCCTTTTGTATTTCCTTATCTGTATATAGCATACCCCCTTTGTACTCCTTATATATATTGCTCATTAGACCTCATAAGTATACACACAATATTCATAATATGGTATCAGAGCCTTGGGCACTAACCAAGCTTTCCGCTGCCACCACCCGACGCTATCTGTCTCCGACGGCGATGCCCACGCCATCGCCCGACTCGGGCCTTCGCCGCATCGCATCTGGCCTGGCAACCACCCTCGCCTTCTTCTCCCGCGAGTCCGAGAAGGAGTGTGCCACTCATCGCCGGCCAGGCGGTGCTCTGACACCGCCATTGCCGCCCACGCCACCCCCGCCTTCTCACTACTACAAAACAGGCTATAGTAGACGCCCCATCACAGACGGTTCCTTTGGAACCGTCTGTGTTGGGTCATCCAACCCGGATCGGCGGCGGAACAACTATCACGAGCGGTATTTTTAGAACCGCTGCGTGATAGTCGGCTATCCTGAGCGGTTGAGAAATAGAACCGTCAGGAAGTATCCTGACGGTTCTATTCACAAACCGCTCGTGATAATCCTCTAATCACGAGCGGTTTTACGTTACAACCGTGCGTGTAGTATCCTGAGCGGTTCTTATTTAGAACCGCTCAGGATATTTTGTTATCCTGAGCGGTTCTTATTAAGAACCGCTCAGGATATCCTTCGCAAGATTGCGTCGTGTCCCTTCGCCGCCTTCGCCGCATGGACGCCGCCTCTCGCCATCGCCGCAGTGGAGCAACCCGGCCGGCCACCGCGGCGGCTCCGAGATCAACATACCTCCACACTTCAAGCATCGATGGGATGAGGATCTAGCTCTTACTATGGGCAAATAGATATAGTAACTTCTCCTCCAAACTTTTTTTAATTTTGGAATTTTCATATATATAGCCAAACAACGTGGCGGTAGCTTACAAAAAGATTAAAAACTAGAAACCTATCTAGTGGTGGAGGTAGGTGCTATCTCCGTCTTCAATACTTCGAGGCGGCGGCGTTGAGGCGGACGGTTTAAGATCGAGCGAATCTCGAAATCGTCCACCACGACGCTCGTTCGAGTGTGTCCCAAGACCCTCGATTGTTGAATCAAGTCAAGAGAGCCCATAGGCTCTCTTCTCTTGCTTGAGGGGTCTCGGCCGTCGAATCGATCGCTTCTTTGCCTTGATTAAGCGATCAAGTGACGACAAGCCTCCTGAGGCGTGCAACCGTTTTGGAGGACCACATCGGCGACACGGTAAACTTCGCCGAAAGTGGGAGATCACCGGAAGACACGGCGGAGGAGAATGTCAAGACGGCGGAAGGTGGCGTCACCCGCTCCGGCAAATTCTCAGACAGAGGAGTGAAGACATTGTTGAAATAGTGTTCTTCGCGAAGACGACTCAACGTGACAAATGAGAGAGTGCGCAGACAAAGGCGTGTCTGAAGAGGAGGCAGCCATTTCTATTTTTGTGGAGAAAGGGGATCAAGGAGATTGTGTGAAATACATTGTAGAAGGGGACACATCTATATATAGAACAATTTCTAAAGCCGGAACGGGAGACGAAGAGATATTTGGGGAGCTGTAGCGACGTTGGAAAATGAAGAGATGAAGCCGCGCCGTGTGATCGTGAGACGAAGAGACACACGCAGGAAAATGAAGACGAAGAGACACGCGGGAAAATGAAGAGAGTTATCACAGACGGTTCCGTTGTATAACCGTCTGTGAAAAGGAATCACAGACGGTTCTAGTTAAAAACCGTCTGTGATACGTTCATATCACAGACGGTTGTAGTTAAAAACCGTCTGTGATTATCACAGACGGTTCTTTTATAGAACCGTCTGTGATATTATTATCACAGACGGTTCTCGTTATAAACCGTCTGTGATATACTTTTTATAAGGCGGGAAACGCTAGGGTTTTGCTCTCACTTGTCACTTCCTCTCCGCGCCTTAGGCTCTCGCGCGCTCGTTACGCCTCCTCTAGGGTTTAGGGCTCGCCAGAGTTCACCGCCGACACGACCTCGGCGCGCCGCCCGACCTTGGCGCGCGCCACCCGACCTCGGTGCCGCGCCCCAACCTCGGCGCCCGACCTCGGCGCCTTCAACCTCGGTGCCGCCGCCCCGACCTCGGCGCCTTGACCTCGGTGCCGCCCCGACCACGGCGCCCGTTCACCTCCTCGTCGTAAGCCCGGCGTCGCGCGCCCGACCTCGGCGCCGCCGTCCTCCTCCCGTGTGGGCCTCCTCCCTCTGACCTGCCTTCTCCCCGCCGTCCTCCTCCCTCTGACTGCCTTCTCCCGCCGTCCTCCTCCCGTGTCGGCCTCCTCCTTGCACCGTGAGTTCTTGTGCGGCATCCTCTCTGTGAGTATTGCTCCTCTGTGGCGATTCGGCTTTGTTGATCATGGGCTTTGTTGACATCTTTGTGTGATGAACTATGTCTTATCTTGAGATTGAATGTGATAGTTAGTTCATACTTGAGCTCTATTGTATTACTTACTCTTGTCAATATGATCTCGTTAATTGGTTACTTTCGGTTGAGCTCATCGCTTACATTTGTAAATTGATCGGTGGGCTTTGTTGACATGCTCGTGATGAACTCGTCTTATCTTGAGATTGAATGTGATAGTTAGTTCATACTTGAGCTCTATTGTATTACTTGCTACTATCAATATGATGTACTGTTAATTGGTTACTTTCGGTTGAAAGCTAGTTATTCTGATTCTTCATGTTCAGTTCTGTTGAGAGTATTCGGTTTTCGTTGGTAATCTAATGACTAGTTTGTGATTCTTCTAGTAGTCTGTATGAGCTCATTCAACTTTTCATTTGCCATCTTGATCTCTGTAGTCAACCTCTGTTTGATGGAAGTTTAATCTGTTTTAGATTAATGATTGAGATCGTTTGACGTTAAGCAAAGTATTGTTTAGAGCTCATAGTTTGAATTTATATTATCATATTCATTTAATGAAGAGTATAGACAATAGGATTGAGATGGCAAAGACTTGTTCTTTAGCTACTCTCCTTACGAGAGCACATAATATCATCAATCAATATGTTGGAATAGTTAATACGTGCACTAGTCTTACGTACATGAAGCATTAAACCTTTGCTTAGTATTTTCTTCGTCGATCTCGACACACTTGAGTGTACCTTTGCTTCGTGCCAATCCTCCACTAAGACGAAGCAAATGGTACACTCCAGTGTGTCGAGCTCGATGAAGTAGGCTCGGGCAAAGATTTGTATCACTAGTTTCTATCTATACAAAGATCACAAGAGAAGCTGGTGGATTAAGGAGTGTTAGAATAGAAGCTGGTGGATTAAGGAGTGTTAGGAATGTTAGTAGTCTGTATGAGCTCATTCAACTTTTCATTTGCCATCTTGATCTCTATAGTCAACCTCTGTACTTCTTCTTGAGATTAATTGTTTCATATTTATGCTGGAATTATTTATGATTATTTGCTATGTCTATTTTACTTGATTCTATTTTGTTTCTATGTCTTCATTAAAGGCTAGTCTTCTGTACATGAAGCATTAAACCTTTGCTTCGTTGATTAAGGAGTGTTAGAATAGGAGCAGGGAGGCGGCGAGCCCTACAGGATTAAACCTTTGCTTAGCATTTCCTTCGTCGATCTGACACACTTGAGTGTACCTTTACTTCTTGCCAATCCTCCAAGGCAAGAAGCATAAGGTACACTCCAAAGGTGTCGTGGTCGATGAAGAGTATAGACAATAGGATTGAGATGGCAAAGACTTGTTCTTTAGCTACTCTCCTTCCGAGAGCACATAATAGGACCCGGGGAGGCGGCGAGCCCTACAGATTAAACCTTTGCTTAGCATTTCCTTCGTCGATCTGACACACTTGAGTGTGCCTTTGTTTCATGCCGGTCCTCCACGGCATGAAACAAATGGCACACTCAAAGGTGTCGACCTCGATGAAGTAGGCTTCTTAGAGAAGCTAGTGGATTAAGGAATGTTAGTACTCTGTATGAGCTCATTCAACTTTTCATTTGCCATCTTGATCTCTATAGTCAACCTCTGTACTTCTTCCCGAGATTAATTGTTTCATATTTATCTTTGGAATTATTTATGATTATTTGCTAATATTGCACATGTTGAGCATATTATTAAGTTTAAATGTATATGTTAATTTGGGACACTTGCAATCCATTTTATTGCATATGTAACTTATATAGATAGCAAGTAAGCGAGATGGCAGAGACATCGTTTTCGCAAATCACCGACGCCTTGAGATGGAAGAGGCGCCGACAAGGTCGCCGACACCGACGCCAGAGATGGAAGAGGCGGCGACGAGGCCGCCGTCACCATCGGCGATAATGACACTAAGCGAGATGGCAGAGGACAATCGAAAATGCCTACGGCCGATCGGTCATCACGGAGGTCGGTGACTTTGGGGTCCCTCTGAGTCCCAAGAGATCGTGGCGAGATTCGGACCATCTGCGGGATACTTGCAAGGAACGGGTCCTCATCACCACACCAGCGTGGAAGGACTCGACGAAGAAGCGAAAGCGGCGTGGATGAACTTTCGGAGAAGTTCACTATTCCGTATACATGTGCAGCGCGCGGCGACGGACGGCGATGCTCACGATGGGTAAATCGTGGAGGACCTTCAAGAGCATTCTTGTCACGGCACGTGAACACGGGTCAAACGCCTTCAGCAGATACAAATTCTTGACGAGGAAGCATGGGACACCTTTGTGGCTATGAAAACGACGGCCGAATTTAAGGAGCAAAGTGCGCGTACAAAGCTCTCTAGACACGAAACACTCACCCGACAGACTCGGCACCACGTAGATGCACGCGGGTAAATCTGAGGAATGGGTGGCGGAGAAGGAGAACCCGTTTCTGAGGTCACAGCACCGCGTTCCCTAAAATTTGGTTAAGCGAGGGCACAAGTCTCGTCTTCGGCGACATCTCCTTCACAAACCCGAGACCAGAAGTGTCCCAACGTGTGGTAAATATGTCGAACTACTAAGTTGTTAATAAGTCCATCACTTCATAGTGCCTATAATAACATGATGACCTCTTGCGGCGTGACTTGATCGCCCAAGCTTCCCAAGGCTCCTTCCATGCGATAGGAGAATGATATACTATCTACGGCCTTGGGAAACAAGGAGCACCGGGTCGCACGCGAGGCTTTGGGGTTAACGTGCCTTGGAGTCATGGATTCGCGGACGACTCGCACGTATAGGACTAGGAAGAGATCCAAGGCGAAGCACGACAACAAGTTGGTACAGATGATTACTAACCAATTTCAAGTAGAGATGGCAAGATTGCGAGTCAAATGGATATACTCATGAGCGGTGATGCATAAGCCGCCTCGCTAATTCGGGAGGCGGTCCTCCTCGGCGTCGAGTAGCGTCGGCGTCAAGATAATTGTGAACATGACGACGTCCGACACCGATAGAGCGACATCAAGGTAACGTACATCTATGGATGCACCAAAGATAGACCTATAGGGCGCCTTAGCTAATTGCGTGATCGTTTTGTAGGAGCCGACGCCTGTAAGCTCCAAGTGAGGATGGATGGGTCCTTTGTATTGAGGCTAGCGAGGGATGGTGTATCCATACGAGGAAGGGCGGCAAAGACGGTGCCCGGTGGTGCACAGTTACGCCAGGTCAGTGGATATGGTACATGTCAATTTCCGAGCCGCCCCGTGAAGATTTGCCCGAACGAAGAGATCACAACACTAGGGGATGCCGTCCTCTCTTTTATCCGATGGCCCAAGAAGGACATCATACTCGACCCACAAGTGCCGCGATCCGACACGACCATTCCTCTCCAACGGGACCCTCGATGACTCCACCTCATGTTTAGCCTCATAAGGCCACCTCTTCGATTCCCGTGGAGAAGAGGCGGGAACAACAAAAGCGTGCCGTCGATCCGTTCGAAGTCGTCTCACAAGAAGACGCCGCCAATCGCTAAGGCCAAATCGAAATCCACAAACGTTAAAGCGCCTCCCAAGTCCGGAAGTCCGCGATACCGGGAACTACATCATCGGAAAACCATTGTGCTCGATCGATGAAGATCTGCATTTGGATATGCTTGTCGCTTTGCATGCCCGGTACTTGGCGAAGACCCAAAAGAAGGGTGCGATCATGGAATCACCGTCGATCGAGGACAAACATTTCTTCAACGGACGAGGTACTTCGTCGTGGGCTTCAATGACTTATTTCAACTATTCAACCTCGTTGGCCTCGGCGTCTCGCTTCTACGATGTTGGACCTTCGTAAGTGCGCATAATCAAGTTCTACATTCATGTAATACCAATAAATATCACAACTCATTGCTTATGTATAGATACATTTGAAAAATGTCGGAATGGAAAGAACCGATTGGGTTTCCTCGACCCACATGTGGTATCGTTGCAAACCATCCAACAAGACTCATCCTTCGCCGAGAAATACATAACGAGGTCATTGCTTCGTCGAGACGAACATGAAGTACATAGTGGTGCCCTACAACCGGGGTAAGTGTCACTACTTGCTATACAAATTTCATTTGTACTTTATACGCAAAGACCACGAACTTAGGTTTAATGACTATAGCGACATACATGAGTAGGTACCATGGATCCTTTTAGTTATTATACCCAAGAGGAACCATGTGATATACCTTGATTCCCTAAACCGCAACAAGCACGACTTGACAAAGACTCTAAGAGGAATACTCGAGAGGTATGCTCATTTCCTCCTTACATAACTCTATTGTAGTCTTCATTCGTTTGAAATGGCCGAGGATAACCTTTTGAATCATGTAGGTCGTTCATCAATTATGTTGCCAACAAAGGAATATACAATGGAAAAGCGCCTAACTAACACACAGGATGGATTTTCGATGCGCGCTACAACACTATAATCCTATATCATACTTCATAATAACGCGTCTCGAACCGACTATACCTATATATGTAATTCTATTTTTGCAAAGGTCGCCAAAGAAAAAGATGATGAGTTATGTGCAATCTCGTCGCTATCATATGCGACTAATCCTTCTGACTAGGAAGAAGGATCCCGAGGTTTGTCAATCTCGAAATAATTATTTCCTAATTATAAATTTAAATATATATATCTTACCACTTTACTCTTGCTAGCGGCGGGCCTTGAATTTACAATGTGATTCACTCGTTGCGGAAGAGATCAAGGACATTCGAGGAAGCTCTGCGCCTTTATCAACACGAAATCATTAACGACAACGGAGAGTTTCACTCCGTCGCCAACCCGAGCATCACCCCACTAAAACCTCTCAACGCAAACAATTGTAATCTAGTTGTAACTATAGCGACAATACTTGAACAAATGCGGATCTTTTGTAATTTATTTTGAGTAATGATCACTTTGAGTTGTCATGGCTCCTTGAATCTGTTTCTGTGAATGCTTGAATCTGTTTTTGTGAAAGCTTGTTTTCAGAGGGCATGGCTAGCAATTCCTGAGGCTAGCCAGAAAACAAACAAATTGTGGGCGAAGTGCGAGCTATCACAGACGGTTTTGTGTTAAAACTATGCGTGAAGGCAAGTATCACGAGCGATTTCGATCGCAAACCGCTCGTGATAGCGAGAATATCACGAGCGGTTCTACAAAAAAGCCGTCAGTGATAGGAGAATATCACGACGGTTCTACAAAAGCCGTCCGTGATATTGTAAATCCTGACGGTTTTATTTAGAACCGCTCGTGATATTCTCCTATCACGACGGTTTTATTTAGAACCGCTCGTGATATTCTCATATCACGAGCGGTTTTCTGTTCAAACCGCTCAGTGATATTTGACTTCACAAACGGTTTTTAATAAAACCGCTCAGTGATATTTCGTATCACGAGCGGTTTTGTACCGTCGTGATAATATCTGTTATCGCAGACCAACAAACATAGACGGTTCGGAAACCAAATGCGTGATGACGGTTCGAACAAATGCGTGATGTCGATTCTGTAGTAGTGTCTTCTCCGTCGAGGAAGCGCCGCCGCAACACACCGCCATTGCCACTCGGCCCTCCACCGAGAAGGAGTGTGCCGCTCGTCGCCAACCGCCTGGCGCTCCGACACCGCCGTTGTCGCTTGAAGCCGCACCGCCGCCACGCCCAAAGCCGCCGCCGCTCTCCACACGCGCGTGAGGGCGCCGCTGGAGAGCCGCCCGTCGCCAGCATCCAGTCGTCCGTCGAGTCGTTGCCGCCGCTTGAGCGATGGCGGGGAACCCTAGCTCCCGTCGCGATCGAGCGTGTTTGTTCGAGCCACCTTAGCAGCCAAAGGCTTTAGTGTGGCCGGGCGGTCGAAAGAAAAACAATATGTTAATTTAACCGTCAGGTTGATCCCAACAACATGTTAGACCTCGTTGCCTTGGTCACCGTGCTATCTAGCGCTGCCTACCGATGGCTTCCGTTCCATCAACTGTGATTCTATTCTCGGGAACAAAGCTTCATGGGACGAACTACAGGTTGTGGTATTCGCTCATGGAGATCACGCTCGATGATCTCCACCTCTGGGGACATGTTACTGGTGCCCGACCATGTCCGTCGTCGCCAGTTCAGTCTCCTCCCAGACAGCCTACTTTGGCACCTTCTGCAAAAGATGAGGTCGCCAACAAGGAGGCAGAGGTCGCTGTTGCTGCTGATGATGCCTTTCAGTATGCCATAGACGCTTTTGAGCGCTGGTGTGCTGATGAGGCCTATGTTCGAGCCATCCTAGTGGTCAGCGTCAACGACTCCATCCAGCCAGACATTGTTGGTCTGTGTTTTAGTCGTGAGATCTAGAGTACTTGCGCGAGCGATACCAACAAAGCAGCGATGCTCAGTTCTCCTCGTTTCAGCGTGAGTTGCAGATGTTTCGTCAAGAGGACTTCTCCGTTAATGACTTCTTCTGCACCCTAGCCAGTCTTTGGCGCTAGCTGGACGAGCTGGCTTCTCCACACTGCCAGGAGTATCATAAAGTGTAGAAGGCGGATCGTGACCGCCTTCGCCTTTATGACTTCGTCTGTCGTTTTTACCCAGAGTTTGAGTCTGTTAGGGCTCAACTGCTAAGTCGCTCACCACGACTGACATTCACCAAGGCTCTCTCGACACTTCGTGCTGAGGAGCTTCACCACGGGTTAGCAGCACAGTTTGTTCCGACTGTGCTGGCTACCTCCTTCTTCTTCGACTACACAGACAGCTTCTGCTTCGACTACAGTCCCTCCTCAGGTGTCTATTTTCGCTCCTGTTTTTGTACCAACTAGGGTTTAGTGCAAATATTGTAAGAACTTTGGACACGACTACTAGAGTTGTGCGGTGCGAAAAAAGCAAAACAAGTTGCATGTGAGTGGATGATCCAAGGGGGGCAGGGAGGCCCGTCCTCGACGGGAGGACAGACCAGCACGTCAGGACCTTCTCAGCGAGGTGAATACATTCAGCAATTCAGCCAAGCTCTACTTCACCAGCTCTCTCATAGCTCAGCAGGTTTTACTAGTCTAGCTCAGACGTATCCTCCAGGTACTTCTTGGGTTCTGGATTCTAGTACCTCTTTCCACATGATATCGAACTCCACATCTCTCACTTCAGTAGGACCTTCTGTTTTTCCTATCTCTATTCAGACAGCTGACGGTACTCCTCTGTCTGTCAGCTGTCAGGGCACTCTTTTGTCCACTGATTTTTTTTGTTCCAGCTCTGTTTCACATGTTCTCTAGCTTACCATGCAGCTTCTCTCGGTGGGTCAGCTTACCGATCTTGGCTATAGGGTTGGTTTTGACTCTCACTCCTATTTCGTCTAGGACCCAAGCAGGAGGAAGGGCGGTACATGGGGTGGCAAGACCTTTGTAGGGATCGTCAGGGTCTCTATATCTTTGACAGTCTCTACCTTCCATCCACTTTAGTTGCTCCTATCACCTCTACGTCTACTGCCACCGCCATTGCTGCCATCATCTCTGGAGATTTTGCGTAGTGGCATCATCTTCTAGGCCCCTTGTGTGGGTCTCGTCTTTCTTCATTAGTTCGTTAGGGTGTTCTTGGACGTGTTACTATTGACACGACCATATTTTATCAGGGTTGTAACCTCAGCAAGCAGCTACAACTTTCTTATCATTCTAGTGAGTCCTTATCTTCTCGTCCTTTTGACTTAGTTCATTCAGATATATAGGGACATGCGCCTATTATCTCTAAAGGCGGGTATAAATTTTATGTGATCTTCATTGATGATTATTATCATTTTACATGGATTTTCTCTATGTCTAATTGTGGCCAGTTTCTTGCGATCTATCGTAGCTTTGCAATGATGGTTCATACTCAGTTTGATTCTTTCATCCGTACTTTTCGTTGTGATTCTGCTGGCGAGTACTGTTTTGGCGCTTTTAGACAGTTTCTTTCTGAGCAGGGCACTCTTTACCAGACTTCTTGGCTTGGTGCCCATGCTCAGAATGGGGTTGCTAAGTTTAAACATCGCCATCATCGATTGAGATCGCCGCACTCTTCTCCTTGCCTCTCACGCCCCACCGCAGCAGAAATTTGAGGTTGTTTCTATAGCTGCACATCTCATCAATATGCAGCCTTCCACTGCTCTTAAGAATGACATCTAAGGTTTAGGTGTCTAAGATAATAAGGTTGGCTAGGAATTCTACTCCAGCTATAAGTAACTTAGCTTCTAAACACCCCACTTTAGAACTTAACCCTGCTCTAAGCGACTGGACTAACAGAGTATGCTTAAGACGCATAACTTCCAAATTATTCTTGGTTGCAAAAACTCTAGAAACAAACGAATGTGAAGCTCCAAAAGAAAACAAAACTGATGCAGGTACTGAGTTAACCAGAAACTTACCCAGTATGACGTCGGGTGCTTCCTGGGCTCCTTCTAGAGTGACGTGGTTGACACGGCCTCTCACCACAGACTACGGCGCTCCTCCGGATTGATCGGTAACTTGAGAGGATCCTTGGTTGTTGCTTGGTGCTAGCGTCTTGGCTAATGTAGCTCTAAGGTTGAAGCGTACTAGAGTCACTGTTCCCTTCTGAGGACAATAGTTGTCGAAGTGTCCTAGCTGACGGCAAGTATAGCAAACTCTAACTCCATTCTGCTGATTGCCCCAAGGATTGGGGTTGACTAGTGCAGGGTTGCAAAAGTTCTGAGTAGTTGGACGAAGTGCTGAAGTAGGTGCAGGCGTCCTGAAAGAGTTCTGTGATGGAAAATGAGTGAATTGTTGGGGAACTGTTCTCGTTTTCTGCTGAGCATGATGACTTCCTTGCTGAGTCATTCTGCGCTTATGGTTGTCCTCCAACTCTTTGCGCTTATCTTCAAGGATCAAAACTTTATTAACTAGCTCTTGAAAATCTGGAAAGGTGTGAGCAATCAGACTAACTTGCAGTCCGGTATTCAATCCTTTCATAAAGCGACTCTGACGAGCCTTGTTAGTGGCGACATCTTCTGCGGCATAGCAGGCAAGCTGAGAGAATTTGCTGAGGTAATCGGTCACTAACATGCCTCCTTGCTTGAGAGCACAAAATTCATCCTTCTTCATATCAATAATTCCTTCTAGCACATGATACTGGTGAAAAGCTGTTAAAAACTCTTCCCAGGTAATGTTCTGTGGCGTCTCATGTGTGACACAAAAGTTTTCCCACTATTCGGCAGTAATCCCCTCCATTTGGTGAGTGGCATAGAGAAACTTCTCTTGATCACTGCATTGGGTGATCAGCAGCTTCCTTTCTATGACACGAAGCCAATCATCAGCTTCTACTAGTGAGACATTCCCGGAGAAAGTTGGTGGATGGGTCCTCATGAACTCTACCAGCTTGGACGGTCCATGATGACTATGATTGACTGGTGCTGCGTTGTTGTTGTTATTGTTCTGATCATTATTCATATTTTGCATTTGGTTCATCATCGTGTACATCATCTGCATTTGTGCTGCCATGAACGCTCCAAAATTTTGTAAATCAATTGGAGGTGCTTGCGGTGGGACTGCTCCTGTGGGTGTCTGCTCATTTTCTTCTGACTTAGGGTTTGGACCTTTGGTAGCGACAAGATGACGAGTTTGAACCATATGACAAAAGCTCCATGGGTTAAATAAGTTAGCAAGCACAAGATAGGTTAAGAACTAATTGAGGGTGTAAATTAAACCCAACAAACACAGCTTCAAGAAATCAACTGAAATACTTATATTAATATGGGTCTTAGCATGGCTGCAACGAATACCTAAAGGCCTTTGCAGCTCATACTCACACACAAAAAAACAAACGAACCTTACACACAAACTACTGCCTAAAGGGCGACACTCCTAATCTTAAACTGACATGGTTCACACACACTGAGCCTCGACTGACTTAATCTAATCCTTAGCGAACTTAGTCGATGAGATAGCCTCCACAGCCATGACGGTGCTCCCTTTCTTGTAGACTGAGGCTGCACGGCATCCTCAAGAATCGGTCTTGGTGCCCCGGATCGGTGCAAGCAGAACAAAGCGCCCCCGGTGTAGGCACAATAGGCTCCTCCGGTGCTTCGGGCTCTACTGGCTCCTCGGCCTCTTTTGGGTCTTCCTCTGGATCTTCCTCTTCAGGGTCTTTTTTGTGCTCATGCTGACCATAGAGAGCTTCTTTTAGTGTGGCGATCCTCTCTTCTACCATCTGTAGAGTTTCGTAGACGCACTCCAACTCCATGGCGGCCAATTCTAGGGATTCCTCCCGAGTAGCAGCAAACTGGGCAAGATGCACCACAGTGGTGTTGTGCTCTCCATCTGTAGATGGGTATCGTGCAGGAAGATCCACTACGGAGGCATAGGGATGATAGTGGAAGACTGTATCCTAAAGCTCGCGAGTGTAGATGTTGCAGATGCTCAAGATAGCAAGGTGCGAAGATTCCTGGATTCCTTCTGAAAAGAAAATCCTCCGAACAAAGATATTCGGAGGACGACTGGCTTTAGTATTCCTCCGAGCATAGATGGTTAAACAACAAAGCACTCCACGGCTTTGGCCGTTCACCACCCAGTCGGTGCCCTTGTACATCGATGGGTCGAATCCTCTGAGCACTTGCAAAAGCTTCCATAGTTCTGCAGCAAGTCCTCCCTTGCGCTCACCATAGTTTTGGAAATGTGACATCTGCTAAGACAGAAAAGAGGGTAAGAACCAAATTAAAATAGCGGGGAGGGGAAAAATTTCAGGAATAGTTGAGTCAAGAGAGACATAAGAGAAGTTAAGCAGTTCCATTAATCTTGCAAGTTAATTTTGCTTTAGAAAATAGTTTGGACACTCTAAAGACGGCCGATCTAACTAAGGCAAGACCTACAGTAAGTATAGCTTTGATACCACCTCTGTCGGGACCCAAAAATGCAATCCTGGACCCTCTGTATATAACGCACTAATCCAGGATCACGCTAGTGCACACAGTATCAACATAGATGAATATCGATCCACACAAGACGAAACAATAGAATAAACAAGTAATTTGAGTAGCAAATAACTGTTGTGACCTTATAGTCGAGTTTACACTTATTAAGCCTCACAGGGCTGGCAATAATTAAATAAGCAGTAGCGGAACAGAATAAACTTCAGCGGAAACCCATCGATTCACCACAGGCAACTGACTAGGATCAAGACCTAGCGATCAGCACCTTCGTAGAACTCCTCAAAAGCAGGCGAAGACTCCTCTACTTCTGCTGATTGATTATAGCAGGCATGCGTACACAACCGTACTCGCAAGTTATAGCATAGAATGCAATGTATACATGATGGCTTATTCCAAAGGAATGGCTTCTGTGGTTCTTTTGCATAAAAGCAACATTTGCGTTGAATACAAATAATAGATCAAAGCAATATTTCAAACAAATAAACAATATTAATTTATCAGTTGTTTTTTACAAAGGACACAAAGTCTAATCAAAATATTCACACAGCTATATGACTTAGATCACACAGCTCCCTTCCCAAATGTTTTATGAAAATCTACCCCTCGTGTGAAATCCTTGAGCATGTCCATGACCGTGGACGCGGCTATTCGAATAGATTGATTAACACTATACAGAGGTTGTACACTTTACCCACACAATACAATTAGTGTAGCTAGCACTAATCATAAAAAAACGTTTCAGAAACTTCATCTAAAACATTGACACTCCCAATGTGTTTTACTAACTGCACCAACGCCCACACAGGAAATTAGCCCATCGCACATCGTTGGACCTGAAGACGGCAAACCGCTCATAAATATGAATAGCCACAGAGGCTGAAACACACCTCCACTCTGGCACAGAGCTTAACCTACTACCTGAGTATTCAATATTGAGAATCCATAACTTACTAAGTTAGGTCTGTCCCATACCAGGCATGTGGTCCTACAGTTGTGGCTCAGTTCGATGGCACACAAAGTTAAGTCCTTAATTGACCAAGGCAATACTTCCAATTTCTAACTAAACAATCATTCTTTTCAATCCCAAGCACTGAGCTCCACCATATCACAAAGTTTCCACCACTTGCCTCAGTCTAAATCTTCTCCCACCCTGTTGGTTAAGTGTAACACATGTCATTAACGAGTAATAGCATACAACGCACATAGTTTTATCACAAAGTTCCATAGTCATTTAGTCAAATTCATATTTGCAACTCACATGAAATGATGACTCGTTGCATGGCTAAGCAATCTACTCGTATCTAACCAACCCACGTTGGTGCTACGATAATACCAACTAAATAATGAACCAATCTAGGGTGACAAAGTATTATGACATAACAATGGACTAGGTGGATATAAACAAATAGGATTAATAACTAAACCCAAAAGAATTTAAATAAATACTTGAAGTAAATGCATTAATTTGAATCAAAGTAACTTTCAAAACTGGGTTCAACATGATCAAAGGTACAACTTGCCTTAAAATATATCCTGGTACTGGTCTTGGTCTTGGTCTTGGTCTTGGTGAACTCTTCTTCAAAATTCCCTGAAGAATCAACGTCTACTTGCAAACAAAAGCAAATAAATAAATAACAAAGAGAAACCAAACTCTAAAAATTAAATAAAAATCTTAGATAAATAGATCTCGAATTTAGATGAATTTAAAATTTTGAATGGGCTCAATCGGAGTTCGGATGAAGAAGATATGGCTTTTAGAAGATCTAAACCTAAAGAATTACTCAAAAAGGAATTTATGGAATTACTCCGAATAATTTTTCTACTGAAAAATCGAAATATGATGCCAGCATGATGTCAACGCTGATTTTCAAAATTAAACAAATCCCGGAAAACTAATCTGACAAGTGGGCCCAACGTGTCATAGACACGGTGCACGGTGAACTCGGTCTACACAAGATCAGATCTAGGGTTTAGGATGGACTGTCACGCATACGCGCATGTGGCGCTGACAGGGATGCCACACAAGTATCACATGGGCACATGCGCTGAGCTGTCTGTGGAGGTGGACGGCCACGTTGCCAGATGACGTCAGATCGATGGCGACAAATTCGGTTTCGACCGACAACAGAGCACGGCAGCGTGGCACCGACGGCAAATGGGCGCATTGCGTAGGGGACGCTATTGCGTACCTACTGGTAGGCTTTTTGGCACAGGAGAACGTCGGCGATGGCCGGAATTGTCGATGAAGCGGCGGAGTAGATACGGCTATTGTTGGGGATGATCAACTATGACGATCTGAGACAATGGAGCGGTGCGTGAGGCAGCTTCGGTGATGAGGAAGTCGGCGGTGCAGTCCACAGGGGCAGGGCAGTGCTAGCGGCGAAGGAATTGGAGTTTTAGGGTTTTGGCTTCAAAACCCTATTTCTGCAACCGCAGCTGATCTAGGGTTTCTGGAGCGCAAACAAGGTGGGTTTGGGATGAGCGATCAATCGCGCACCCAGGGCGCTATTTATACCCATAGGTCAGGCACGGATTAGGAAATCCCCAATTTGGGATATTTTCGGTCTCCGAGGTTTTAGGAGATAGAATCCATTTCGGGGACGATTGGATGCAGATAAGGTTGCGAGGAGATAGGAGAGATATATTTTAACGCGGTTTCCCAGTAGTTTCTAGATGGAAAATCCCCGTTGTCATTTAGGGTTCGAGCTCTCAACAATGGTAGCCATCGCAATGGCGTCTTGATTTAAGACGACTTCTGCGAGGATGAGGCGGTGGGGCCCACGCGTCAGCGGCGGGATGCACGCAGATGGCTGGGCTGCGGAGAGGATTTGAGCCGCGGGGATTGGGTTGGACCAAAGGAATAGGAATGGCTTGCGGGCAGAGATTCAGCCCAAAGATTAATCTGAGATTTTAATAGATTTTTCCAATTTATAAAATATAGGAAATTCAAATAACAAACAGAAAATAGCAAATGAGCTCAGAAAAAATTCTAGAAAAATCTAGAAAATATATCCAAGCACATATAACTCAAATAAAATAGTTTTGACAATTGTTGATGTTGAGATTTATCATATTAAATTGTTTTGATACTGAAAGTCCATATTTAGCTTTGAATTAAATTCAAATAAACTCTCAAGGGTGAATTTTCTGACTACTAACTATTTAAAAGATTTTTTAAAGTTCAAAAAATTGACATGTTACATTTCTCCACTATCACAGTCTTCCCCTGGTTTGTCTCCAGTGGTCCCTTATGTACTTCTGCCTCTGGTGCTGCCTCATGTAGCACCGCCTCTTGCTCCTACAGCACCACCATCTTGTTTCTCTGGTATTACTACTCCAGACGTCCTCGTCCTTCACCAATCTCCTCTCGTGGTATCTTACTGACACCCACATCTGATCCTCCTGATGATGCTCCCTGTTACGTCCTTCTTGACTGGACATCCCTTCGACCTCCTAATCGTCTTGGATTTACTCCGATAGCTCATGATCTCACTGTCACTAAGCCTAGTTCTTATCATGAGGCTACTCCTCATTCTGAATGGCAGCTCACTATGGCAGAGGAGCTTGATGCTCTTCGACGTACAGAGACTTGGGATATTCTACCGACACCTGTGCATGCTCGTCCGATCACGTGCAAGTGGGTGTATAAGATTAAGACTCTGTCTGATGGTACTATTGAGTGCTACAAGGTTCACCTCGTGGCTCGCGGTTTTCAGTAAGAGTACGGTCATGACTACGATGAGACTTTTGCCCCTGTTGCCCATATGACCACTATTCGCACTCTTGTTGCGGTTGCTTCTGTTCGCCAATGGTCTATCTCTCAGCTAGATGTTAAGAATGCTTTTCTCAATGTTGTTTTGCATGAGGAGGTCTACGTGCAGCCACTACTTGGATATTCTATTCCCGATGGGCATGTCTATCGTCTTCATCGTGCTCTTTATGGCCTCAAATAAGCTCCGTGTGCCTGGTTTGCACGTTTTACCTCAGTGATTACCGCTATCAGTTTCTCTGTCAATTCCCCTAATCCTACTATGTTTGTCCATGTCTCCTCTCGAGGTAGGACACTTCTTCTTCTATATGTTGATGATATGCTTATCACTGATGATGATTCCTCATTCATCACATATGTGAGGAAGCATCTCAGTGAGCAAATTCTGATGACTGATCTTGGTTCTTTTACGTACTTTCTTGAGATTAAGGTCTCTTCCATGCTTGAGGGCTACTACCTCTCCCAGTAGAAGTATGTCCAGGATCTTCTTGATCAGTCTGGTCTAACTAACACTCGCACTGCTGAGACTTCCATGGAGCTATCTCTACAGCTTCATGCCACTGATGGTGATCTTCTTAAAGATCCCACTCGCTATCATCATCTTGTTGGGATTTTGGTGTATCTTGTGAGCACTCGTCCTAATATTGCTTATGATGTTCATATCTTGAGTCAGTTCATGGCTCGTCCTACCTATTTTCACTACATTCACGTTCTTTGTGTTCTTCGCTACTTGTGTGGGACTATCTCTCGTCGTTTGTTTTTCTCTAGCTCCACCTCACTATAGCTTCAGGCGTACTCCGATGCGATCTAAGCTAGTGATCCTTCTTATCGTCGTTTTCTTTCTACTTACTGTGTTTTTCTTGGCTCCTCCCTGATTGCTTGGAAGACAAAGAAGCAGACTGCAATTTCCCGTTCGAGTGCAGAGGCTGAGTTGTGAGCTATGGCAGTAGTGACAGTAGAGGTTACTTGGTTGAGGTGGCTACTTGAAAATTTTGGAGTGCCTGTGATGGAACCTACGTCTCTTTTGTCTGATAGTACAAGTGCTATCAGTATTACCCGTGACCCAGTGAAGCATAAGCTCACCAAGCACATTGGTGTGGATGCTTCGTACACTCACTCACAGGTGCAGGAGGGAGTACTTGCTTTACAGTTTATGCCCTCAGAGTTACAGATTGTTGACTTCTTCACGAAACCACAGACTAGGGTACAACATTTGTATTTTCTCTCCAAACTCAGTGTGTGTGATCCACCATGAGTTTCAGGGGTGTGTTCGAATATGAATCCTTTTTCTATTTCCTTATCTGCCTTTTGTATTTCCTTATCTGTATATGATATACACTCTTTGTACTTCCTATATATATTGCCCATTGGACCTCATGAATATACACACAATATTCATAACACTCTCTAGACAGATGAAGTTCTCTTTGGCTCTTTTCCCAGTACACATTTGTACATAGTATATTGTCTTTGGATTATCTGCATATCATCTTAATAACTATAGAACTTTTAGGATTGTGCTACATTTGTATTTGGCTTAAACATGCATGTTGAATTTGCGTGTTTTTGGCAACTTGTTATGGTCCTCTACCTTGTAACTTCAACACTAAAATATTGTGATTATAGTGTTTTTCACATCACTTATTTTTTGTTATGATCCTTCTGGATTTGATTAGCTTTCTAACTTTAGAGTGGTAAAGTACATGTTTCTTGAAAATGAAGTTATAGAAATTACATGGGCACCGACAAAACTGGAATAGTATTTGTTTAGAATTCGATGATTCGTTTGCATTTGTTGTGCTCTCCTGTGAATTTTATATCATTTTGCCAAATTATAGGCTTTAATATATGTTGCATTATAGTTAACTCAGAATTATTTACCTTTGGTTCAACAGGTTAGGCACATGTTTGATGAGAATGATTATGTTTTACAAGGAAAAAAATACCGACATATTTGCAACCCTTTATTCTCATGGTGAGTTTTGAAATATTTTTTATTCAATTCTTGATAGTCACTAATGCCCTCTAAACACATCCCTCTCAAACATTTGATCTGAACCTAGTATATGCTCACATTTCTTAACATTGTACATTCTTTCAACTCGGAAAATAATCTCCACTAATTGATATACACAATTCTCTGTAAGACCATGATCATGTTTTTCTTGGTAGCTTCAAGTGAGGTAACTCTGAAGGCAGGGCAAATATCAAGGTCCCAAAGGTCTACTGGAATTATACACATAAATTAACCTATTTAAAAATTGAAGAGAATCACCTCCGGAAGCGCGGTCCACGTCGCTGAAAAAAACAACCCATTTGATTGCCTCCCGCTCGCCTCTGTGCCCGCACGATCCGAGCCGCAGCGCTTGGTGGCCATCGGTCCACGTCCTCACTCCGAGCGCAAGCCCTACAATTGCTCCTCTCTCTCCTTCGATCTCTCCACTGCCTCTCGCTCGGTCTCGCGCCGCCACTCCGCTGCTCCGCGCTTCGCTGCTTGCCCCGCTGCTTCCCATCCCCTCCCTCTCCCTTCGGTGCCTCCTGCTTGGTCTCTCTCCCCAGCCGTAGCCGCTGCCTTCGGCTTCTTCCCCTTCCTCCCCTACCGTCTCTTCGACTTCTTTCCGTCTTCTCCCCCTTCCTTTCCCTCGGGACCGCGCCGCCGTTTCTCCCATCGCTTCCCCTCCGCCTCCTGTCCCCTCCCTCTCCCTCCTCCGCCGCCCCTTTTCACCAGCACCGCCCTCTCCCTCCTCCGCCGGTGCCGCCCTTCTACGCCAGCGCCACAGGTCCTTCGCTCTTCCTCCCCCGCTACTCGCTCGGCCTCCCTCCCCCACCATCGGCGCTCTGTAACTCTTCCTCCCTGTAACATCCCAAATGTATAAATGGGTGTGTGTTTCAAATGTAAGAAAATGTGTAGAAATTAAAACTTTTTCTCACATCTTGAAACTCTTGAACTCACTTATAATTCTTGTCAAAAGTGGTGGAGTTCAAAAACCTAAACCTCCTGTGGACTAAAGTCCAACCCTTATTCAACTTGTCACAAATCTTGTGCCAAACTTGGGAAAACATTTTCCCTTGGTTCTAGAGTTGATGTGGGACTCCTCTGAAAAATATCATAAGTTTTAGAACTTGTTTGATAATTTTTGGAGGTAAATCAAACCCTAGAACAGCCTTTAGGAATTTCTGGAGAAAAATGCTTTGCACAAAAACCTCTGGAAATTTTATGAAAGGATAAGCCTAAAGTCAGCAAGCTCCAGTTAAAGTTTCATAAATTTTGGAGTTGTTTTGCTATCTCAAT